>OU383775.1:46979758-48229758 GCA_910950805.1 Acrocephalus scirpaceus scirpaceus
CGCTGGATGCGCCGGGTGACAGAACGGCGAAGTTCACCTTTATGGCGCGCCTCTGGCACCTTTTTGTAAAGATGCTGAACCGCGACGTGCTACTCTTTGGAACGGTTGCTGGATCAGTGCTGGCTGCCTTGACTGTGACATTTTATCACCTCTATGGCTGGGAGTTTTTGGAGCATGCCTACCTCTATCACCTGACTAGGAGGGATATCCGTCATAACTTCTCTCCCTATTTCTACATGTTGTACTTGACAGCAGAGAGCAAATGGAATTTTGCCCTTGGGCTTGCAGCTTTCCTTCCCCAGTTGCTTTTGCTCCTGGTTGTATCCATAGCGTTCCACAGAGACCTTGCCTTCAGTTGTTTCCTACACACCGCTATTTTTGTGACTTTTAACAAAGTATGCACATCCCAGTACTTTGTCTGGTATCTTTGCCTTTTGCCCCTTGTAATGCCTAGCATTAAGATGTCCTGGCGTCGGGCCGTGTTGCTTCTGTTTCTGTGGTTCATCGGACAAGGCCTGTGGCTTACTCCTGCTTACTTTCTGGAGTTCAAAGGATATAACACTTTCTTATTTATATGGTTGGCAGGCTTGCTTTTCCTTTTAATTAATAGCCTCATAATTGTTCAGATTATTTCACATTATCAAAAAGAAGCACAAGTTGCAAAAAAACTGAAATAACAGTAATAAACTGACCAAAATCCAGAATCTACTGTTCTTGATAAGGTATCACGTATCACCAGCACTTCATTTAACAGAAGTGCACCTAAGTTGTGCTAGAGTACATTGTGTGTAAATGTTACTGTTTCAGGGCCGTGAGAGCACTGATTGGCCTCAGTTACCCTGAGCAGCCCCAGTCCTGCCCTGAGCAGTGTCAGCCCCTGTACCTGTCTCCTGTGTGGGTCTTGAAACAGCGTTGCAACCCTCTCTTCCAGCACTGCCTCCGCCTCTGTCCTCACGTTCCCAGCTAGAATCCCTGGTAGTACCCTAGACCAGTTCATCACTTAACCGTGAAGTGAGGGCTCTGATGAATGGGCTCTACTCATTTGCACTGACTGTTTTCACCTCCAGAGACAGTGGGACCGTGCCCTGCTCTTTGACCCCTGGTCTCCTTGCTCTTACTCACCCATGGAGTAGCCCTGGTACCCTTTTCTCATTCTCAGTGTTTGTCTGCTTGGTGAGCACTTTGGCCTTTGAATAACACAGAAGATTATAAAGGTGGAGTTTGATTATAAAACTGGAGTTTGACAATTTTGTGCATTCCAGTAGGTCAGTGGGGTGTTTGGCAAGGCAGTCGCTCCACATTTACCATGGGGTTAATTTTTTCTTTTGATTCCACAGTAACATTTTAGCCATTTTAGTCTGTGGCCTGTACTTGGTCTCTATGTTGTTAACTCTTTGAGACTTTAATTTATTTTAGAATTCAGATATGCCACTCTTTCACTTATTTTTGCATATTCTGTTTGAATTTTTGAATAGATCTATTCTCCTTGCCATGAAGGAAGACTTTCCCATATACCTGTCTTGGATCACAGAGATATATAAAGTGTAAATATTTGTTTCTTCCTGCCAGGCTCTAGGAAGAGGCCACTGGCTTAAATTTCAGTTAATGTATGGTTATTGTGGGTGTTAAGAGTAGCAAATGCAGAGTCAAAGTACAGTTAGAATGGCACCTGTGTCCCAAAAGCACTAGAGTTTATATCAAAACAATAATTGGAAAGGTTGTTTCTCAGTGGTTCTGTTTCTTTGCTATTAAAAAAATGAAGAAATGAAAGGAGTTGAGGAAATTGAGCAGTTGCCAGAAGAAAATGGAAGTTTTGAAATAAGAAGCTCAACAATTTGTCAAAACACATTTATTCCCATAGGAGACGCAGGAAGATTTGGAATTGAGTGCCAGGTGATAGTGAGAGGAGAGCAAAGCCATTTTGGAATCAATACTCTGAAGAACATCCCATAAGAAGTCTGATGTGTGCAGCTTTTGACAGAGGTAGAAACTGACAAGGTATTTTAGTAAAATCTAGTTTAAATAGGCATAAGCCAAATAGAAGAATTGTCATATTTGCCTCACTTTTAATTACATCCAATGCGAAAGTGAAACCCCTAGTGTGTAACACAGAGCAGGGCTTCAAAGCAAAATAGCTTCGACCACTTGGTAGAATTCCCGGTGATGTCACTGGGAAAGGGTATGGCCAAGTGGATTTGCCATGCTGCCTCTGAACCCTGGTGTCTCCTGAGGCAGCCCTCTTCCTCAGGACTGCAGTGGCTTCCAGCTACCTCACATATAAAGGATTTCCTTTCCTGGTTGTAGTGCTACCTTATGAGGGAATTACAGTATTTTGACCTGTGAACTTTTTCCCATTGCTTCTCAGCCCCACTGAGGTCATTACATGAAAGGAGAGGAAACCCCTGAGCCCCCACAGCCCAGAGCCAAAAGGCATGTTATCCAGAGATGTGACCATGTCCTTATTCCACTCTGGCCTAATTTAGACATTCTGATGTGTTAGAAGGATGATTTCCCTGTGATTTCCATGGTCAGAGTATTGGGGAGTGTTTCTGCTCACCCACTGGAAAGCTTTTCTCTGCCATCTGCCGATGGCAGAAGAAGGGCTGCACTTGCCTTCAGATTGTGAAAGTCATGACAGCCTCTTTGTATCCAATCCAGAAATTGGATAAGGCAATGGATATTCTTTTGACTGTCTTGGTTTTTTGGGGCAGACGTGGCGCTGATTTCCTTCTTTGTCTGGGATAAAGAAAGTTTTATAGCACCAGCTTGTCTACATCTTCCACTACAGGTATATCAGTCAAAAAACTGGTGGCATAAGCCACTTACACATAGTTTTATATTAATCAGTGTGACATCTTATGTGTGCTGTGTGTGAAGCAAAATCATCCCATGTCGATATATTCTCCAAGGCAGAGTTGGATATACCCAGCTTCCGCAGAAGACTGAAGAGGCTCTTCTGTGCAATACTTCTGCTCACCCCACCCTGGGGTCATGGCAATGCCTCATTTTCCTTTGCAGCTGATCTTCCATTATCTGTTACACATTTTGCTGTTGCAAAAAGCGTGTTTTCTCCCCCCAGAGCAATGTTCTGTATCGCTTTAACAGACCTACTTAGGCTGCTTGCAAACATTTCCACACCTCTGTTTTTCCTTTCCTGTTGGCAAAGAAAGCAAATGCAAGCCAAAAGGCATTTCTAACCTCAGAAACCTTCCACAAAAACCAGCATTTTAAGTTACTGTATTCATGACAGAATTGTAATTTTTTTAGGTAAGAAGTTATTTCCACATGAAAAATAATTCTTGACTTGTTAATAGCTAAATCATTTTGAAAAGGCAATTTTTTCAGCAATTCTGCATAATTTTTCAGATTATAAATTCTGAAGCAGCAATAGGAACTGAAGGTTACCTTCCCTTTGCAGGTCAGTACCAGTCCTGCAGTAATGATTTGAGAAAGCCATGCATAAGCAAGTTATAAAAAGGCTTTTTAAAAAACCCGGATTTACAGTCGTCATTTTAATAATTCAGGATGAGTCCCTCTTTTTACAGTTGTTTTCTAAATCACCCAAATGTGTTTGCGATTTAGAAGTAATTCAAGTGACTAATAAAAAGCTGGATAAGAGAAATAAACTGAAGGAGACAAGAAGATATCTGAGAGTTTAGATCTTGGAAATTGCTTTAAAAAAATTACTCCATAGTTAAATGGAATTGAAAAACTTTATCCATTAAAAAAAGGATTAAAATTTAATGGACTGCCAAATAAGTTATAGTTCTTGAACAAGTTATGGTGAATAGTTATAATGTCCTTAAAATGTACCAAATTCATTTCCTATGGAACATGTATTACTTTTGATAACTGTTCAAATTATTTTGCTTAATAACTTTGTGTCCATTTTTCCTCTAGTAATTAGGAACTGAAGTGTCTGAATGTTAGTGTTCCTTCCTTACCATGGGTTGCAAAACTGTAATGCTGACTGCTTTGCTTTTAAAAGGTTGAAATACCCATTGAAATGTGCCTCATCTGCAGAAAATTTTCACATTGCACTGGAACCAGCGCTTCAGCACGAAGTGCAGGAGGTGAAAGAGAAAGGGAAAAGAGGAATCAAGAAAAGTAACATTTTTGCCTTTCTTTTTACACTGTAGCCTAGTATCCAAAGACTCAGGACTAGATTCTCAGGTGACTTCAGGCAAAGCTCAGCATTTAACAATGATTTGCTTTGAAGTTTATAGATGCAATTTAAAAAGCAGGGTAAGCAAAAATATAATAATAAATATTTCATTCAGTTTTAGTGTGAGGATGCTGAATTACCATATATGATACTATGTACTTTGTCCTCATTAAGTAAGTTTTTTGTGTGTATTGCTTGCATTGTATTGGCTCCTGTAATAGTAAAGAAAGCAATTGTACTAAACTGAGCTCATCAGTTATCTTTTTCAAAGAAACCATGAGGCCTTTACATTTAACAGCAAGAGGAAATTCCCAACATTTTTCATAACGTTGTATAGAGAAAGTAAATGTTAAAAGAGAGTAAATTATGAACAAATGGTTTGCTTTTTTTAATCTGAGAAGAATGAGTCATCTACATCAAAATGGCTGCAGAACTATATAGTGAATACAGGGAACCTCAAAATATATGAGGTATTCCTTATATATTTGCCAAAGACAGCTGCAGAATGCATGTCCTAGTGACTGCAGCTTTATGGAAAAGGATTACCGTAAATTTAGGACAAACCCTTTACTCAGACTGAAACCCAAGCACTCAAGCAATTTTCTTGCTTCAGATCATATTTATGTGGACTATACTCACAAGCCCAAACATTTACCTGCACATACAGAGGCAAAAAGAAAAATCCCAGTCAGTACACCTTTGAATAACATTTTTCAGCCTTACCCTCTGTAAAACAGGTTCCTTAGATATTTCTTATATTTAGCACTCAGAATCTCTAGTGACTTAAAAATGCATTACATAATTTTGATGCATGTGGAAAATAAAATCATATGCTGCAGGGATCTTGAGGTGTAATAGACACAATAAAGAATCAATTAATTTGAAGGTGCACATTCCACCGGTATCCTGATGTTCTTTGTTATAAAAATCTCTACTAGTCTCATTTGTATAGGAGACTTGTTTCAGTCTTTACACATGATGAATGAGGTCAGAGACCTACATATTGTACCAGTAAAAATATCAGAAAAATAAGAATTTCTCTTGATGCAGTACCATTGTTCTGAGTTTTTTTAAATTATATTTCTTCTAAGACATCAATAAATCAGTGCAATAAATTCATGCAAATGTTGCATGCATTTTTAATAGCTGGAATGTCTCTTTTTCTTTAGTATGGTGAAGAGGACCAAAATTTGTCATTTTTTAATGGTGTAAGTTGATAGAACTTTGAGCAGAATTCCTCATGATCCCTTTCTGGTGCATGCTGAGAGGGGTAGGGGCTTCTGCAGAAGAGGTCGCTTACTGGGCTGCAGTCTCACTTCATGTGTAGATAAAGCTTTAGCTGCAGTCTCTTATTATTCTTAGATCTTGACTTTCAGATGTTAATGATCTTTTCAGATAAAACATTTCATAGCTTGCACATACAGAAATTACAGATAAGAGATCCTCCCTATTTTTCATGGAAATTGGTGGGGAAGCCAGCTAGAACATCTGTGGGAGAAATGTTGAAAAGAAATGTCTGTACCTGATTAGCTACAAAGACAACTTCAGCCTTGGAAATCAGCTGAAATGCAAGCAAATGGAGCAGTAAGCCCATACTGAGAAATTTCCATTATTTATATGAAGGATATT
Organism: Acrocephalus scirpaceus scirpaceus; assembly: GCA_910950805.1. Taxonomy (NCBI): domain Eukaryota; kingdom Metazoa; phylum Chordata; class Aves; order Passeriformes; family Sylviidae; genus Acrocephalus; species Acrocephalus scirpaceus. The sequence continues at coordinate 46,985,553 of OU383775.1, forward strand.
CGATCAAAAGTGCTTTCCCATTTTACAGGAAGAAAATGGGATCTTGATAGCAATTATCAGGGTGGCTGAATATAACTTTCCTTCCTTCACATTATCATAGGGTCTGTAGAATATTATATGCTACAGTAGCAGTTGTGCAGTTGTACAGGTGTGACTTGCATAAGCTAATATTAGGCAATACTGTTGGTGTAGCAAGAGGTTATTAGTAAGCAGTTAATCTGAAACTGCTTTTCAAAGCTTAACTCAAGTAAAACCTGATTCCTGCTTCACAAGTCAGCAGCTATGTTAATTGAGATGGTACTGTTTTGACAGTAATTTTCCAAGGAGGACTGCACTCTGTGGCCCATATGCTTCCACTCTGTGCAGAAGAACATCAATTCAAATCCCCTGGTGATCTGACAGTCAACATTTTTTTAATCTATCCCATGTCCCTCCTACTGATCCAATAGATTGAATTAGCCAGGAAGCAGGCTTAGAAAACGAAGTGGAAAACAAAGTATGATTATCCTCCCCTTCTTTTCCACCCTGCATAGTGTGAATATGTTGAATAATTAAGATTACCTTTTGGAAGAACAGAGTCCCATTTGAGCTAGGTGTTAGAGTACTTTGTTAATATGAAGTATTTTACCCAAATGCATCTGAGAGAAAATTGACTGGTTGGGCTACATTTGACTTTGTCAAATGATAATAAAGCTACTGATAATTTATGTCAGCTTCAATGTTAGCACTATTTTGTCATATCTTTCTGAGATATATACATATGTATATGTATATATGTGTGTGTGTGTGTAAAACAGAGTAACTAAAAATAACAATGCTTGTAAATTTTAGTTTCAAGCTTTCCTTGCTCAAAGACTTTGGAGGACACATAGAGCGATATATTCACTAAAAGAGAACAAATGCTATATCAGAGCAAATTAATAATTAATTAATAACTAATTATGTTGTTCCTACAGCTGACACTTTCATGAAGAAAGTAGCACTTTTTTTATACAGTCTGGAAATTCACAAGAATAACAAGCACTTCACCTTAAAACTGTCAGATGTATTTGAAAATAGATTTTAATTACCATTAGCACTTCCAAGTTTAGTGCTGGCATCAGCCAGCTTGTTAATTCCAGCAGTACAGGAACTGAAGTCATGACCAATTTTCCTTCATGCTCTAATAAACTGGCTGATTAAGTATAAGAAAGTTTGTTGTTCAAAGTGAACCAAACATTGTTTGTTTACTGCATGGTCAGGACCAAAATTTACCTATGCAGGATGGAGCAAGGTGATCAAGAAACAAGGGCAAAAAGTGAGGCCCCAGAGACCTTGACTGTTGTCTTGCCTCTGCCACTAGTTTATCATTAAGAAGTGATTGCAGCTTGCTGAGCTGTTTGCCTTTGCCAGTTGTGATGGCTTGATACATTTAATTGACACCTTATTTGAGCCACGATGTCTCCTAATCTATTTCTGTAACACACTGCCATAAGTGATTGCAGTCTTGTTTGAAACAATTATAAGTCTGACTGGCAGTTAACTGTAAACACTTAACTAAAGGCATTTTGATTACAAAATATTCAAAATTTTTTTCATGTATTTAAACTTCTTTTGTGGGTTGTGTTAGGCTCTCATGTGCATTCCAGCATTTCATTTTTAGGAGAGCGTGAATTACTGTTGAAGCTAAATGAAAATCTGGAGGCAGACAAAAGAATTCATGGTTAAAAGCTAGACAATTTAGGAAAATAATTTAGAAAAATTACAGTGAGCTGATACCATAATTAAATAAGATTTTATTATTACTGGTCTGCTTAGATTGCATTGGAAATTCATATTGAAAATGTATTGGGAAAATGAAACAGCAGACAACTCTGCAGCTGGTATAAATAGCTACCTCAGATGTGACAGATAATGGCTCAGGAACTGTTTCTGTATATTCATAAAAAATATATTAAGCTGTTATCCAAGAAAAAAGTTACTAGTTGTGCAGCACTATGAAGGCAAATTACAGATCATTCATATACAGGTGAAACGATTTCTTTGCTGGATCTTTCTCCAAAGCTTTTGTTAAAAGAGGCACAGACTACCAAATTGAAATCTGGACCAGAATGTGGTGTGCTGTGCCAGAGGCTGTTACACGGAGCTCTACATTTTCATCAGCCTTGCAGGCTTCCTGAACAAGTGCTTGCTGAGTGCTGGAGGCCATATCAGTGGTGGGAATGCACAAATGCAAATTTCTCCATAGTGTGCCCAGAAGTGATTTCTCTGTAGTTCTTAAGGTACCCAGATGTTGCTTTAATCTATACTATATATAGCACTGTATATATACCCTCATAAATCTGTGCATATCTTAAAGTGATATATATATACTCTATATAACCATATATATTCTCATCTATAATACTGCAGCAGCAAATTCAGGGACCTCGTGCCCACCCTAACTAGATAAACATCTGCTAAGGATATAGGAAGAGGCCCCCTTTGGTTTACAGGGACATGTCAATCAGGCCTGAGAATGGAGAGGTTGATTTGTGTGGATTGAATTCCCTCTAGAAGCAAGGGGTGAAGTTCTCAGTTCTCCCCAAAAGACAGTTTGGCCTTTGCAGATTAATTACTAATGAAAATGGGGAATAAATCTTCTAATGTTGGAGACACAGGAATGAGGGTGCTAAGTTTCATGGCTGTGGAACAACTGATGCAAATACATAGAAAAATATGTCAGGGGCTATTAAATACCAAAACCATGTTCTCTGGTTTTGGGAATTCAACAAGCTGCAAATCACGGTGAACTAGGGAAATATTTCTAGGTAAATCTGACCTCTGTCTGGTTTTCCTCTGCATCTGTTGCTGCCCACATTGGGAGAAGGATACTGGTCTGATCCATGATGGTTGTTCATAAATTCTTAACTACACAAGGGTCCCCAGCAGAGCACTCCCATCACCATACGTGCTCCATTACTTGGCTGGGCCCTTTATCTGACACACCAAGCTGTGTGTCAGATAAATCCTCAGTTCTGGACCTGGGTATCTGCTTGCTCTTTTCTTCCAGAGCAGATGCTACCAGAGTGTGCCAGTAAACCACAACTGCATCTTGTTTCACTGGTATTTCACAGATGACAGCTAGCAGCTAGTAGATTGACAGGTGAGAAGGGGAGAAAAGGGAAATCAAAGTTGACAAAACAGATCTGTGTGATCAAAAAGAGGTGTTTTTTAGCTGGCCATGTAATTAAAAAACAGGTAGATTGAGACAGCTTATTAGGCCAGGTTAATTCAATCACACCAAACCTCTTGGCAGCTTGGCTGCCTTCTCTCTCCAAAAGGAAACCACAGCTTTCAAGAAAAGAAAGTCAGGGAGTGTGAGGGGAAACAGATAATTTGGCAGAACTCCAGTTACCTGTACTAATGATGACTTCTGTAATTGCAAAATAAAATTAAGATCCAGCCCTTAGCTGAAATTGTCTTCCGTTTTAACAATAGTTTACCTTTAGCTCTGGAATGGTATGTACTGCTGTTTAGGATGATTAGCTTAGCCTGTAGTTCTGGCTGAAGAAAATAAGTGATATTTTGTCAGAAAGTAAACCCTTTCTACAGACTACTGTAGTTGACAAGGCATACAGTTAAAGAGTTTGGCAGATTTGCCATCTAAAGCGTGGTTTAGGTAAAGAAAGGGCAGGATTCCAAGCATAGCCAGTGCTGCCTGGCCTGGATTGACCCATGCTGAGAAATTGTTCTATCTCAGGAATTCAAGCCAGGCTGAAAACAGCTGTTGTGCTGGAGAGACTGGACATCTGGTCACACCTGGGCTTGTGGCAGCTGCCTTTGGTAGGTCCAGGCTCCTAAGAGACATTTCCTCCTCGTATTGTGCATGTGCCTTGTTGCACTCCTTTCCTCTGGCTAACCTCAGCATGGCATCTGCTGGCTCACAGGGAAAGCAGCTGTCATGTTTTAACTTCCTGCTCCCCATCACTTCCCTGTGAGAGCAGCCAAGCATGCCACTGAAATGTGACTTTGGACTAAAGGAATTTGCTTGTGTTCCCAGTGTTTTGAATATAAGAGTTAAAAGAAACTTCACTCTGTGGTATAGCTCGGAACTGCTCATATATTACCTCTGTGACTACAGCCACTAATGCAATTCTTTACTGTGACACCACTCCCATCTAAGTCCTGTGTCTTACATCCAGCTCCATGTAGATGTGATCCTGAGGTCTTTGAACCTGGCAGCTAATGTTAACCCAGTGCAAAAGAATACCCCCTATTTCTCTGTCATTTGTTGGTTCTGATTTTACAGTGATCCCCCAAGAATTCAAAGAAAGGAACGCTTTGGTCTGTGGAAAGCTTCCTTGCAATCTGAAATAGATTACTCTTGGGAAAATTTCTGCTTTTGTCTAAACCAGATTTGTTTGTTCAATTATTCTCACAGTAGCACATTTTCTGTCATTTGCCTGCCACGTCTTGATGGAGTACGGGTACCATACTTGACTCTTTCATCGCAATGGGAGCAGAGATTGTTCTGCACTTCTGAGAGCTGCCTCAACCTGTTTTTCACATTGAAGTTAGAAGCCCAGCAAGAGACATTAAAGGTAAACAGTGTTGCCACAATATGTTTGGAAATGCCTTCTTTAGAGCCACTAGTTAAGGCTGAGATTTTCTACACTTTTTTCTCCTTGCTTCACACTCACATACTTTTGTCTTTGACTATGCCTGTGCAGAAAGAGAAGTAAAGTTTTCTTACAGATGCATTACAGATAATTTACAGTTCATGCAAAAATATTTTTTGTTACAATACGTCAAGGCTAAAACCATATTCATTTAGCAGTCTAGAAAATTACAATTTGATCTTTAGTGTTGATTAGTAGCTGGCATTCTATCTAAATAGGAGGTGTCAGCTGGGGACTGAGCTGCTTGAAATTTGAGCATTACTTGGACCTAAATTAAAGTGTATTTTCAAAAACTGACACAATTACTATAACACAATTACCTCTCGTCAAGCTAAGGTGCTAAAATTATTTCCAGTTCTCTGACTGCAGGCCAAATCAAAACACTTTACAAAGGAATCATGATGCATTAGTCACTAAACCTGCATAGTGTTTAGCAGCATAAAGGTCAAATATATTCATGAGAACATATAATCTTATGTGTGTTTGGTGAATGAATAAGAAAAAAGGTATCTGTTCGAAAAGAAGAGGATCAGAATATTGAAAAAAAAATATTACACACTTTTACATGGGTATTACAGATGTTATTCCAATGGCAGATGTCTGCAAAGCATGACTCATGAAAACTAAAGGATATGCTTCAGCCATCAGAATTTAAATAGGTACTATGCTGCCATATGGCATAGCTGTTTTCAAAGCAAGTGCAAGGGGTTTTTTACTTTTCTGGGAGATCAGATGGCAAAGAGGTTGGTATCTAGAAGCTGTCACAGCTAGATCATCAGTATCAGTCAGTTGCATGGGACAGCAGGTAATTTTAATCTGGTAGCTTTTCAGTAGTTTCTACAAATAACATGTGCATTTATTTCCCAAACAAACACAAAAATATATAGTAAGATCATTGTGATAAATTAAATGTTTTTGTGCAGTATTGACAAGTCTCAATTTGATGCACCAGAAATGTGAACTACCCCTTTTCAAAGAAGTGATCCTTCTATCTTCAGGGATTTACCAGTAACATGTGTAATGTGCAAACCGTCCTGCGACCTGTGAGAACCCAGACATCTGACCAAACACCTTCTGAAAGTATTACAGCCACTAAAATGCCTTTTATATTGCTAGAGCAAATGAGAAAGAATTGATAGCAACATAGGTTATCACCCAAAACAGATGATAAATGCTGTATTTGTGGTTTGTCTCCTATTAAAGGGAGCAGACCAAGCTACCATGAACAGAAATTCCATGACAAGGTGAGAGCAGACCTCAGTGAAGTTGTTAAAGCCTGCCATCATCTGTAATTTAGTTCAGAGCAGTAGGGAAGTGAGTTCCCCCAGCTGTCCCCACTCTACTGTGTGCTGGTTTGGATCACAGAGTGCAAATACATTGGAGCTTTGTCAGGATGTTTTTCCTGTGTCTCAGTGTGAAGGGGAACTTCCTTTCTCCCAGCAGCAGGAACATGGCAGTGCAATATAGACCAATTTCAACTGGGTGAAGTAAACTCCAATGGGTACATTTTGAAAAATTTGTGTTTTCAGTTGACTATCTATTACCAGAAAATTTAAGCAGAAAATATGGCAGAGCCTTGAGATTTTCATCAATTAAAAAAACCAAAACAAAACAAAAAACATGAAATCGATAGTAGACACAGTAATTCTGATAATCATCAATCAAAAATCTTAACTCCTTTTTTTTCCTTCTTGAAACAAAATATGTTTTCTGATGTTTCCTTTTCAGTTTTTGATTAAGCTTTCCTGGATTGGCCACTTGACATGAATAAAAATTATGCAAGAAAAAAAGGAAGAAAAACATCCAACACGGAAAAGCAAACAACGTTTTTTAAATTTTTTTTTCTGGATTAAAAAAAATATCGGATCCCTTCTGCTTCTGACAATCTTCTGACAAGCTGCTACATTTCATGTCATTAAATTTAGTTACAGAGTTACTTCTTATTAACATATTGGAGAAGTTTCATTACTTCCTATTTGGGTGTTCTACCCAAAATGCACACAGATAGTAAATAATAGTTTGTCACAAGAACTGGGGATGGAGCAACATTTTATTAGTTCCTAACTTCCCTTTCTGATTGCAAGGGAACAGTGGTCATGTCACTGCTTCTGTTGCCAGTTGGCCACAGAACTACAAAAGCTAACAAGGGATAGAGGTTCCCATCTGAAAAAGAACACTGAATACATTGTTATTGACAGAATAAATTTGATTACAAGTATTGCAACTAACCAGAATAACAGAGAAAAATAAACAAACCTGTGATATGGCAAACCCGTAGTTTGAGCCTTTTTACTCAGCGGCCATTTAGAAGGAGAAATGGTAATCAAGTGCCTCTAAGGGAGAGTTCTACCAATTCCTTGTTTTCACTTTTATTTGTACTTCATCCACTACAGTGTATTCTTATTCATTCTAAAAGGTCCTTCATCTTTTCAGTTTTGTTGTGTTCCCCATTATATCCTGTAATTTTATTTTCTGACGGTCTATTTATAAGTTTAATCAAACACACACCGTTAGTGTAGATAATGCAGTTGAACTTCATTAAAAAACTGCAGGAAATTATAATAGCATCGTAGTGCACCAGAGTGGAAAGACATTCACTGCTGCTCTGTATTGCTGCTTTTCTGAAAACAAGCTTATTATCCACAAGTACCTCCTAAAATATCTGTTAATTGTATATGGGTTTATGTCACACTGGCAATTAACCTGTTTACATCTTTAAATTCAACCTTGTACTTGGACTAAGCTCTGCATCTAAATTAATAATCTTTTGGCCTCAGCAACCATTCTGCTTCCCTTAAATCAGATCATTTATTGCAAAACTTCAATAATACCTACAGAATTTCATCCGAGAATTGTTCAGTAGTCTGAATTGTGGCTAAAAGATATACTACTTGTAAAAATATTAGGCCTACAAAGCCTTTTAATACACTGCAATAAATATTTGGTGTATTTACTTTACAGTCATTCAATGAAAGCCTCATATTCTAATCTTTCAATGTAGATATTCTGTAGAAAGTAGAAATACTCTTCAACACATTGGACACAAATGACAGGTCACATCATGAGAGTTTCATTTGCTTGGAAAGGAGTCAGGTGGAGATCTTGTCTGTGGGCAAGATCTCTGTCTGTGGAACAAAGTCAGGGCACAAATGTCTAAGTGGCCATTTTCTCTGCTTGCACTCAAGGCTGCTGTGCACAGAATGGGTCCAAAACATTGCAAGACAATTGAGCCAAGATGAGCAACATCACAGCCATTTCCACACAATTCTTCTCTGAAAAATTCAAACCTCTTCTTCAATACAGAAAAATATCAGCATTCCTTGATGGGAAAAGAAAAAAACCTGTATCTAAAGAATTCTTTGTAATGAGTTCATTTCAAGCAAGATAATCTCAAACTACAGCCCAGTCTGTCCATTGCATGAGGATGGTATCTGTCCGTGAATGACCAAATTACATTTGTGCAGGACTGTTGTACATGTAAGACACAGCAATCTTACAGGTGTCCTAACAGGCCTTCTGGGCATGTTTCTATCAAGGCAACAAGGTTCAGATGCTGCTGCAATTCCCATGGCTTAGTCTTTACACCTGCATTAAGGGATATTTTTTTCTCCATTTTCCACGTAGGTCAAGTCAGGAGACAGCAGAAATCTTAACTGCAGCAAACTCAGCTTTCTCTTCACCTGAGGAGCTGAAACCCCACAAGAGGGCAGGGCAAACAAACGTGATGCAACTGCAGCAGCTCTGGCAAAAGAGATGGTGTTGGGGCAAAGGTGAAGCTGTCAGGTCAACTGGGACCTGAAAGATCATGAAAGCTACAGATCTGCTGAGCATCACTGGCAGCTATTTTAACTGAACAAGCCAAGCAGAGAACTGGGAGTTATTTATAACACAGCCCAGTGCAAATTGGGCTGACCACAGTGACTCATGCAGCCCAGGAGGTATCTCACCTGCAGCCCAGGAGCCTGGAGAGACTCCAAAACTCTTTATGTTTGCACCAATATTAGGGCCACTTCTGTGTTGAATATGCAGAAACCACAATATTGCTTTTCTCTAAATTGGAACTTTGCCCCTCAAATACTGATTTTTTAAGAGTGACCACCAAATTCTGTCTATTTCTTTAGGAGAGTAAGACCGCTGAGCGACTGACTGCCTTTCCTGGCTCTGTCCAATTAAAATCTCATTTTCAGTACTTTTATTATTAGATGTTTTTTCCCACTTTATGTAGGTTTGGAGGGTATTAGTGTGTTCAAGTGAAATGTTAGAAGAGAAATCTGAACATAGCTTTCAGTGAACAGTAGAGATGCATTATTCATTCAAATTTATCAAATTACACAGTGAAATGATAATCTCTTTCAGGAATTAAATATATGGTCAAGAGTGTTTGAAAATTAGCAACCATTCGTCCTTATTCTTCAGTGTACTGTGCAATGTTCTGCATAAAATTAGAAGACTTGTCTTTCAAAGAGATCCAACCATTTGATTTACTTTATAAAATGGCCTAAAGGAGACAAATTTTACAATACTTTCCCATAATTTTTGATTCAATCAAGAGGAAAAGCATTATTCTTGGAGTATATAATATCTATTTCATATATATCTACTGCTTTGGTTGGGTCTGATGAGAAAAGATCTCTATAAATCAATAATACAAGAGTGACATTTAGAAACAGCAAATCTGAAAGAGAAATATGTTGCTGTTCTATTAAGGAGCTATACTAGCTGCCAGCTCCTACAAAAACTGGAAAGTTGCCACTCCACATGCTTGGTATCATACCAGCATTAGAACAACTTATATTGCTGTTAGAAAGATCACTGAAAGTGTCTCTCCTGGCTGTATTTAACTGTGTGTGAGTTACCATGGCACACTGATCTCTTGAGACCCTTTAGAAATACAACAGCAAGCATGAGACCACACTGATCTCTTGAGATGCTTTAGAAATACAAAACAGATATCAGAGGTAAAAGCTGAAAGAAATTAACAAATCATACAGGTGAAGCTCACAGAAATAAATTAGGAAGGCAGTCCTGACCCAAGTAGCAAAATTTCCATAATGAACAAGCTGCTTGAGTCTTTGTATGCCATGCCTTAATCTGGCATGGGAATAACTCTCGTTTTGACTAAACTGTGCATTCAAACTACAAAAGATAGCTACAGCTTTGTCATGATGCATGATCTTCTCAAATTGAAAAATATCCTTTGCGCATTTGGGAAATATCTGATTCATATTTATCATATTAGACTTCTTTATGTTATGTGCATGAAAAACTCAACTCCAAATTAAAGATGTCCATGTATAGCAAAATTAAACAGGCAGTAAAATAATCACCCTCACTACTATCCCTCTCCCTTTTTCTGTTCCCCATGGTGCTTGAGAAAATGACTCAAAGCCTAATATTTCTGTGGGCTTTGCTGGTGATCAGACTGTTCCTATCTAAGAATCCAAACTTGACAGCTGCTTTTGGTGCCATCCCTTCATTTGCTCTCTTGGCAATCTGCTCTGCCTTGTAACATCCTGTGGAAGAAAGGAGGAAGGAAATGAGAAATTACTCATGACTGTGGGCTAGAAAAGCAATAGCAATCATGAAGTGCTTTTGCATGATCGATCTATTAGACACTTCTGTTAGCAGATTTCACTTATGGAAAGTCTGCTTGGGTCAGAACATCTCCCAGCCCATCTTGTGAAACTCTTCTAAAGGCAAAAAGGGTGCAGAGATGTAATTCTGCTCAGAGAGGACCCCCTCCTTTCTTGACTGTGAGTGGTTTTTACTACCTCTCTCAGTCCTCATACTACTGAAGTGTTTGTTGAAAAATAATTTTACACTAAGGTCACACAGATCTTGTCCACCACATCTTCATTCTGACTGGCATTGGCCAGAATGTGATAATTCTATTTGATGACAAATGCAGAGATTTTGATTCTAGAGTGAAACCAGAAGAAAAGATGTGTCTCAAGATGTATGTTTGGGGTGTTGTGGGGGAGCAGGAAGAAAGGCAAGAGTGATCATTAGTGTTGTCTGAGTATAGTCATTGACGTTGAAACCAGAGTAGTCTCTTGGATATCAGATTCAGGATTCAGATTTTTAAAAAAATACCTTGGCTCCATCATATGGAGGGGAAGAAGGGGAGGAAGAAGGGGGCATGCCTGCTCCCACTATAGCACACTGATTGCATCCTGTTTCCTGCAGCTCCTAGCCTCACACTAACCACTCCATCTCCTGTTCTCCCCAGTGAAATCTCCTCAAAAGATTTTGTTGAAAGGCTCCCTATCATTTCTTGTTTTTCTTGATGTAATTTCTTCCATGCCATAACCTGATCTGGCACTGGGATGGATGGTGCCAGGTCATTTCTTTGTCATCAGGGAAACACAGACAGTCTTATAAAATCTCATGCCAATATCATATTGCCTATTTTTAGCTCTGCTATATAAGAAAAGCACAGAGGAGTTGGTGCTGTCACTTCTGTGAGATTCATGCATGGTCACCAGTTTAACAACTTTATTTTTACCTACCCAGGGGATCACATGAAATCATCATGATAAAATCATTTTCCCTCCTCTCTTTCTTTTACTTAGCTGTGAGATCTCTATGCTGCAACAGATGCATGAGCAGGAGAAGGAAGGCAAGAGGGAAAGAGAAGACAGGTGTGTGCTAAAGGAAAAGGCTTCATGGGCACTGCTCTGCACAGTACTCCTCATCCTCAACTGCCCAGGTGCCCTTCCACCTCTCAGTGCTGGCTGCAGATCTGCCATGAGGTTCAGTTTTAGAAGAACCATGCCCAATTTCCTCTTTCATGGAGGCTGCCACGGCTTTGTTTGGTACACTGGCAATGTAAAAGGCCTTTGAAGTGTGTGTGGACATAAATGACACCCTTTAAGGCCCCTCTACAGCTGTACAAAAGAGCTTAAGTATAAAGTAGAAACAGATGTAACTGTTTTCAAACAGATACAGTATACAGATACAGTACTACAGATACCTGCAGTAATGGCATGTGAAAAATCCTTGCACGTACTTTTATTACTTAAATTTAAGCTAGTAGGAAAATGATAAAATTATAAAAGTGAGGGGGTTGTGTTTCTTCAATGCTTAATAATTTACAGAATAATGAGTTTACCGTTATTCAAGGAAGTTTCTTGTTGGTAAGACTTCAGGCTACCTATCTTTGTGTCCTCCAGACATTTTTTGTATTAATGTGAGGTTAACTTCTCAGCAAGGTTCTTTGCTGTAGGCAAAAATTCTTCTGGAAATGAAAGTGCTTCATTTCCTGGATGAGAAGATAAGCCAGATAATGCTACAAAGGAGCCATCCAGTCCTGGACCTATATAGCCTCTGCCACATGAACTCAGGACTAAACTCCCTATCCCCAGCAGCATCACCATCCCTTCCTCACACATCCCCAGAATAGGAGGGTTAGGGTTAGGGTTAGGGTTAGGGCTAGGGCTAGGGCTAGGGTTAGGGCTAGGGTTAGGGCTAGGGTTAGGAGTTTTATGCATTTTTGATCCGAAGAACTCGTGTATGGTATCAGAAGCAGCTATTAGCATTTTCAGGATCCAAATCATGAGTTTTTATATAAATAACGCAATAACAGCTGAAACTCTTTAATGACGGCCTATGCTCTACACAAGCAGTTTTCCTTTGCCTTCTGTGTGTGTACCTGTGTTTTTCCTTTTGTACTCACATAAACACACACTCAGATGTGCATATGCAGTGATATTACCCATGTTGAAACTGAATCATATCAAAGCCTAAAGAACATTGTAGTAGCATGATTATCCAGATCAGTGCACATTAGAGCATTTTGTGGACTAGTTTGAGCTTTCAGCATTGAAGCAACTCCTCCAGTGTGTTACTAATATCATCTTTCCCAAGCAAAATGAGGATTTTATAAATAATATGCCGGTATCATATGCCACTAGAAGGTATTTCATATTATGTGGCTTCACAATTAAAAAACACCCAACATAATGTGGCTACTATATGCAACTGATCACGATGCAGCAAAAATCAAATATTTCTGCAAAACTGGACATTTTCATCTCCTGCTGGGAGTATGATTATGCCTTTTCAATATGCTAATCTGAGTCACACAAAGTTAATCTTGCAAAAGGCTTTTAACAATCTTTTTTTTAGTAATTTAGATGTATACTTTGCTAGTTTTGCTTAGGTTATGTAACAATAACCAACAGACATTCATTAAAGCTTTTATTTGAAAGGTATTTGTTACAGGTTTTTTTAAAAACTATTTACTAAAACTGAGACAATATTTGAAGTTTTATCTACTGCCCAAATAGAAGTTTGGGACAAAATCTTGCTTCACCTTATGCACCCACTAACTGCTTATATCTGTATCTGCTCTTTTCTATCCTAAATCTGTCCATCTGCATCAGCATTTTCCCCTAAAAACCACATTGTTTTCATTTTCTTCTTATGTCCTCTAATGTGCTCTATTGTGTGGATATTCTCCTGCCACTAAATGTTCTGTTCTATTATTTTCTCTTTTCCTGTCTTTCTGTGACCAGTTCTCCCTTTACCCTTTCCCATTTACTATTATGGAGATACATATGTATATATATACACTCTCTACTCAGCATCAGAATTAGTTATGAGGTGGAAAAAGCAGGGATTCATATGAAAGGGAAGCAGACAGATCTGCTTTGTCTCTTTCTTTTTCTCTTCCAATTGCTATTCAAAAAACAAAAAAATGGTGCCAGAGAAATCCCAACAGCAGATTAGTCTATTGAAAAAGAGGTTTGCCAGTCAGCCTGAACAATCATTTGTTAGCTGTCAAGATGGAAAATGCATCTTCTGAGGATCTGAGTGAAGTCTTTCAGCAATGACCCAGCACTGAAAGAAGTCTGATCCTTCTCCTCCTTTGAAATCTTCAAGCAAGATCATTAAAGTGTTTGCTATATTTTTTAATTTCTTTTTCTCCCATCCTCTGATTCTCTGGCCTTCACGCTTGCCTTTTTTTCTGACCTCTGCTTCTCTCCTTTGATCATTATCCTCAAACCAATCTTTTTTGAAGATTTACATTCCTCTGTACCTACTGAAGCAAATTCCCTTTCCCCTTATTGCCTGCTTACAGTTGCTTTCCCACTTAGCTTGGCCAAGGGGACAGTGCTGTAGATACAAACCCTGGGGGATGTCTCTATTGGAGCAAAAAGAGTCACCACCTGAGAAACAGATTTCTTAAAAGCTCCACTGGAAATGTGACTGGCCTCTGCAGCAAGTCTTATGCCTGATGTGTCTCCAGGAGGCACAAACAAGGCCACAGCCTTTTGTACAACCGGTAAGGAAGTTTGGGATCAGATATTTGGATTTCAAAAGGGAGCCCTTAGATATTGTACACAAAAAACATACTGGGTAAAGCATACAGCATGTCCAGCTCTGTCAGTGGGCAGAATTCCTGATACTGGCAGATTTTCAATGCTACATTTGAAGTTGCTTATTGTTTTCTCTCATTTACTCTGAGTTCCAATTGGATGTGTATTACTGCAGAGAATTTGTCTATGGAGCAACAGCCATCCAAAAAAAGCAGAAGCAGAAGTTTGAATATAAGTCTTTGTCTCTGTCTTAACTGGCATTAGAACAAGTGTTTTTAATTTTAGCACGGTTCTGTAGCACAGCAGGGATTACAAAACAAGTTTTGAATCAAAATGCTGCTGTGGAACAAGTTTATGTTTCTGGAGTCCAAGCCAACTTTTCTTGATGTGACTAGAAAGAGGGACAGAGGTCTCTAATTAACCACATAGTGCACAGCTTGGGACAGCACTCTGGCAGCTGTGGGGGCAAGTAGTGTAGGATCAGCAATGCTCTGAGCACAGACTTGAAGATCATGCTTCCCAGCACTAGTTTTGGCACAGATTTTTCTCTTCAGCTTTAGGCAAGCAAGCTAACCTTGCTGGCTCAGTGTCCATGCTGCCCCCTTTCCCAGGCAATAAGGACAATTTTCTCCTTGTAAAGGACTTCAGAGACTTACAGGGCCCCATAGGTGCTATGGCCTGAATTCCTGGTTACATACAGGTCCTTTTTCAATGCTTCCAATCCTTTTTCAATGCTTAAAGGTGCCTTTATGCAGACAATGATGTAAAGTTCCTTTATCCAAGTAACAGTTGATCCCTACATATCTGTTGTATCCCTGACACCTGTTACTGGAAACTATCATCAGGGATTTGGCTTTCTTCTGATGCAGGTGTCCCTTAGTTCTGTAAGTTGGTGTAGCCTAATTATCAAATGTGGTCCCTTCCCACTGACATCTTTTCTGCAAGAAACAGAGCAGCATAATCTATTTTGAAAGTCAAAGCCTATTAAATGAAAAGGTCTCCAGCTCCTAATCATGGGCTAGAAAACATTCAGCTCAGAATGTCCATTTCCACCTCCCACTGTAAAAGCAGCATCATTTTTTTCTCAGTGACTAGATCTGCTGCCATGGTTACAGCTTCACACAGGGTAGGGTCACCTTCCCTTTCAAGAAAAATCAATGAAAGATTTAATTTACACTATCCCCATACCAGTCACATTTTACACCAGTTTTTACTGCCTTAAAGTTCATTCTCCAAAAATGAAGAAGCAAATGGGGTGTCAACAAACAGTGGGGAGATAAGGGAAGCAGCTGTCAGGTTGATAAATAGATACCAGCACTAATTAATTAAACAGCTCTGCACATTAACAAAAACTTCAAGCAACATTTCCTTTTCTATCCTTCCTAAACCTTGCACTTGTAAGCTTCCAGCTATTATGAAGTTTAGCATTTCCAAGAGACAGAGCTGTTTTGATAATGACAGTGGATTTTTTATGCTAAGGGATATATAAAAACCTGTCACGGAAATTAGCCTCTCATGTCCTTGGACAGCTCTGTGCCTTCCATCACACCTAAGTTCAGAGGACAAATGTGCAAGCCCAAAACTCTCTACCTTTTTCACTGGAACATGCTTTCCTAACACAACAAGACTGCCCACAAAAGTACCATAAACCTAGTTTTTACAGAATTTTTTTTCAGAGGAAAGAAGAGAGCAGTGTGGCAGAGTAGCCACATGCTGCAAATCATATTTGCAAATGCTATTAAACTGAGAATGGCATTAGGAACTTCCAATGTCCTCAAGAATATATTATTTTTCTTTCACCTATGACTTAATTAATAAAGCTGGATACTTTCACAACGGCTCTCAGGTGGGTTTAAAGTTACCTCAACCCCACAAAATAAGGCAGGACTGTAATAAGCTTAGTGACGTTATTTCCAAGGTGACATTTCTCACTAAACCTTTGCATCATTAAGGCAGTCACCAATTGATGCACAAATGCTGCAGAGAAGGTTCTACCCTAAGAAAGACTGCAAGGACATTTTGGAAGACCAGTCTATTTTTAACATGGAAGAGAGAGGGAACCCAAGACTCACCAGTTGCTGTTGAGTTGTCTTCTTATCACTCAGCAGTAGCAAGAGAGGCAAATGGTCTCTCCAGACCCTTCCCCCAGTTCTGGGTCCCATTTCTTTCCTTTCTGACACCTTTGTTTCTCACCACATGACCAACCAGGTAGGTCTCTGCTTACAATACTTCATGCTTAGGATTTCAAAATTTTATTTTAGCCATGCTGCTGAGCACCCCAGTTAGCTTAGGGAGGAAAATTCACTCTGAAGGCCACTTCAATTCATGACACCTCTGGTGCAGCTGACAGCAAAATGCTATCTGTGAAGGCTTTATATATAACACCTCTCCACTGGCAGCTGTCAGCCCATTCATCTTGGTTTAGCTGCCACAACTGCTTGACAGAAACTAGTTGAGGGATACTACTCCACCACACGTTTAAAACATTAAAAAGTGGAAAAACTACCGTTTCTTAATACTGTAACCCAAATCCAGGAGCTTTCCCCACATACTTTCACAGTGAGGAGTGAAGAAGCAGGTTAAATTTTTAGCTGTTTTGTCACTGAAACTGATATATGAATTTCCTGAACTAAAGGCAGGCATCTTCATTAGTCTTTTGTAGCTGAAGACGACCCTATAGGGCACAATGCAGACTACCCGTAGGTTGAAACTGATATGAAAAAGAATGTAAAATCATATTTTTTGATTGATCTTCCAGCAGATACTTTTTAAACACTGGGTTTAGCACTAGTGTGTATTTAAGGAATGACATCAGGTATGAACCTGTCCCAATTTTTACCTCTGCCAAATCTGTAATCCGCTTGGAAGAATATCTTCTCATATCTAACAAGCTGAAATCTCAGCATGAGTCCAGAACAGAAATCTGGGTTTAAAGACAACTGTTTCATCATGGCTTTTGTGGGTAGCAACAGGCAATCAAGACTGGAAAAAGTTATTTAAGTTTCTTAGCTGAAGACACTCCTTACTTATTACATTCCTTTACAGCTTGAACTTTCCATGGTTGCTTTGTCTCTGCTCAAGGTAACTATGGTTTGAAAATAAAGTCTCTTCTGACATTTTGCAATTTGGGAGAGAAATCCAGGACAGTATGCACTTCTGCTAGTGTCAAAGAGGAAGCACTGACATGGATATAAATGTAGATACAAATGGAGGTACTGGAATGAGCTTGGAGCATTGCACCCAAAAGCCAAAAACAACCATGCATTTTTATCTCATGTGTTACAGATAGCATATGCCAGGAAAGTGTTGTCATTGCTAGCCACAGGTCACATACTGCCAAAGGAGTGTGATGGTGAAAGAAAAGCAAAGGCCCATCTGCAGAGCCAGAAGCTAAGATAGAGCACTCAGAGCTTTCTTTGTGGGTAAATTATACACTAAGCATGCTTAGAGACCGAGACAGATGGACATCTGTTGACACTTGTAGTTTCTATTCTGTCTCCTGTGTCATCATAGTGAGGCACCAATCTAGCATTTCCAAGTGAGATTGTTGCCTCAAAGTTAAGCCTGGGGTTGCCGTGTGGCCAGCTCTGCTCATCTCTACAGTGTACAGGAAAGGGCAGTCGTACTTCTCCATAATGTTATTGCAAGTTATACCAGCATGGATCTGAGCTTGCTGTTACAAGTGACTTTGAGTTTCATCTTTGTTAATTTGTTCTCTTGAAAAGGTCACCAACAGGCCGCAGTATTTCATACAATTTTCTCTTATTTGGTTCTATTTTTACTGTGTTTAAATCCTCAAAACCCATGCATTTCTTTGTCTGTGGTGTAGGTTTTCTCTCCTTGAATTCTAGTGATTCTTTATGATATCCAAGCACTCTTAAGCGTTAAGATGAGTTAATATGAAAATCATGCTAACTGCTTCTCAGTGCTCACCAGTGCAAACCAAAGAGAATAGAAGTGAAACACAGATTCAGTGGCTTGATGTCATAAGGCCCTGATTTACCTCCCAATTACCACCAACAGAAAATTGCAGTTGCTAGGAATGAAAAGCCTGTGGACCTTGACAGCATGTGCACAATGCTGTTTATAGACAACAGCCTCATAATAGCTGACCTTGAGGAACTCTGCTGGGTCTGTAGCATTGCTTCTCTCCTAACGCTTCCTGTAAACAACAGCAGCTGACAAAACCAATGCAAAAGAGAGGGAGGAGGAAAAGTATAACTTCATTTAAAAAACAAATCCAAAGATGGTCAAAGCAGTTTAATCTGTTAAATAATTGTGTAGGCACTGCCTACACCCATCTCCCACTGACTTCAGCCTCTTCTGCAGTGAGCAAGCACTGTTGATATCAACCAAGTAAGATGTATTCTCCTCTGACTCAGCAAACTGAACTGTAGCAACTAATCATCATTCAGCTCATGTTAAATAGAGTTTCTTATTCAATTTTGCTACAGATTTCAGGGTTTTCTGAGTGACATCTCTGGCAAGTTAGCAGCTAAAACATAGCTTCTGTATTATCAGCAAAGGATCTACACTATCAGCAGCTAGCCCATTTTCAGAAAGAAAGCCTGAGGCAGGAAAAGACAGCTATTTCTGTGGGGTTTAGATTCCTGACAGATTCTCTAAGCCTGCCCTGCTTTCACTGCCTGCCCAGCTCTCTGCCACAAATCTGCCTCCCTAATTCCTAGGTAGCACCTTTATTGCCACATGCCATCTGCCCTGCCATAGCTATGGCTCTGATGCTTCATAATTCACTGCTCACCCGTGGCCTTGCCCAGGCTAAAACCTTTTTTACAGCTACAGACAGATTTTGCTCTCTTATTTGATTTTCTCTGGCTGTTGCTTCATCCAAGTACTTACAACACATTGTTTTACGCTACATTTATTTTCCCACTTAACATTTCTGCTTATGAAGCCTGCATGAACTGAAGCACTGTTACTAGCATTGCTAACAAGAAAATTCCATGATGGATTCATGGCCATGAGTATGAAATGGTATTTTTTTTACCCAAGGTCAAGCTGAACAATCTCTTTGGGGATCTGTCTTTTCCATTTGGAGCTATGACTGCAGGTGCCAAAATTTCCTTCAGCTAGATTTCTTGCATAAGGAATGAGCATGCCAATGCTCTTCCTTTCCATAGGAGACATCATGGTTTGTAATGTCAGCTGTCAAATACTTAGGGTCAACATTAACCACAATGGGCATAATACAAAAACAAACTGAAAGTTCATCCCCAAAGCACTTACATTTGTTCTCTTACTAATGATTTTCCAAATCTTGCTGCTGTTAGGGGTGTAGTGTAAGCCAAGTGTGAGAGTGCTTGTAGGGAGATCTGACAGATGATGAAGTCTAAGACAACAAGCTGGGAAGGCACTTAACCCCTGTGCTCTGTTTTTACAGAATTAAGGAAATGTCTGTCTCCAAGACAGACAAAGCCAGTTTTTATATGTCCAGCATTTTAAAAGTTTGAATTTTTGATAATGGCTTGGTTTGTGCTGCACTGTGGAAAAAAGATAGTTGCTGTGTCTACCAGTGTCCCCTGAAACTAAATCATAAGCTGATACAAAGAAATGTTCAACATTCCTATTACATTGTATTTGAAAGGGATTAATTTGTTAACTCAGTAGCTGATCAAGCCATGGAAAAATGTCTGCTAAATCATTATGTCTCGAGATCTTCACGTTTGCTAAGATAGTAGGAGTAAAAACATATTAGCATATTTAATCCATTTTGCAGTCATAACATTTTTGCTTATCCTAGAAACAGCAGAGGAATTCTAGAAAGGCAGTGACCTGGGAAATTTATAGTTAGCATTTTGTGACCTTTACTTCAACAGCTTTTTAAAATTAAGATTAAAGAAATAATTAGACACTGGAATTAAATGTAACTTTCCAATGTTCTTGAAACCTAAAATAGCTGCTAGGGAAAGCAATGTTGAAGTTTCAGATTACAAGTTATTTAATGGAAGACAATTACTTTCTCCATCAGAAAAATCACCCCCCTGTGGTGCTCTGATCAAGAACTGCTTTCTTCTTTGTTAGCAGCAGTAAGAATATCTTCTTGCCTGATAAGAGAAGTGGTTCAAACCTCTGTTGTAGTATTGTCTTTTCATGAGTAGGAGGGTTCACAGATCACTAAACTACAGAAATATACTCCTTCTGCTGCTACTGACTTTCCTGTGGGGCCTGTCTTCAGCTTGGTTACTTGTATGAGACATGGTACTGTCCTGCTGTACAGAAATGTGAGGATAATTTGGGATGATCAGGCAGCACATGATGGAGAAGCCGTATGGAGATACCTAATGTTTTGGGATGCAAAGTAGATTCTACTGGAGAAGCTTTATGTTGGGGTCCCTTTTGCCTTGTATCTCATGCAGTTAGTTTCCCCAGAATGCTAAATGCATGTGAATTACCACAATCTTGATTTGGCAGCATTTTGCATCTCCTTTTCACCAGTTGACAACAAACTGATAAAAACAAGTTGAAAACTGTTTAACATTCAGAACACTACCACAACTATGAAGGAACAAACAGCACTGGACTTGAAAGATTCTCAGGAACAAAATTTTTCAATTGACAATGCTTTACTCTTTGTGGAGAAGTCAATTTTTTTTTTCAAGTTAATTATATGTTCCTAAACAAAGCTATTTCAGTTAGAACATGGGTTTCAGGAGTAATATTCTCAACAGTTTCCCTCCATCTCTTGCACTACTTTTATAGTAGCATTAAATATCTCCTGTTGAAGCCCATAATACTTCAGCAGCTGCTCACTCTGAAATGAAAAAAATCCCTGCTGACTTGGGATGGCATAAACATGTTTAAAAACTTCTTATTTATAAAAAAGACTGAAAGACCTCTGTTTGTCTCATTCTTCTTAAGAAGTGCTAGCCAAAAAAAATCAATGCAATGCTTTTCCGTTAGAGAACACTATTCCAAGGAAATTACACCATTTAGTGGAATTGCGTTCATTAGTGTCAAATTCATAGGAGAAACCAGCAACGATCATGATACACACACAGAGCACATTCCAGACAACAGCTTGCCTCAGACTGTGTGGCCACCTGATAGTTGTAAAAAACTGGGCTAGATCATGCATCTGGATAAAGCATTATTGCATGTAACAGCCTGCATGGTAGGTGATTAGCTGCCTGGGAACCAAAGTGTCCAGGTGAAGTTCATAGTATTCTGCTCAAGAAAGAAAGAAAGAGGCAAGAGGAGCCCTCAATAAAACTCACTTATGAAGTGATATGACTGACTCATTGTTTTACAAAGCCAGGTGGAGGAAAATTCAAGCGCACATTCAGACATCCATAGTTGGACACATAAAATTTAAATGCTCAGGTATGAGATAAATGTATAGGTTTTCACTGAAGTCAGCAGAGATCTAATTTTCCATACTTTTTCACCCACAGAGGTGCCTGTTGACACCTGAGATGCTCTAGGATATTCAATACATCCACTGGTATGATAAATTTGATATAGGACTTACAGAACACCTGCACCCTGGTGGAACAACAGCTTGAGGCCATGCATTTTTGATGAGCATTGCCATCAATAATTTTATGGCAATGCTCATCAAAGGCAATGGAATTCTCAGAATTCGGCATTTAATCAAACATGTGTAGCTGCTCCAAGATAAGCTGAACAACTCTCTAGAGTCATAGTTGGTTGGTTGGTTGGTTTGTTGTTTTTTTTAAGAATGAAATTGTAGTGACAAAGTGAGCCAATACTGCTCATACTGCCAATGTTTAGTAATACTGCTACTTTACAAAAATACTGTGTAGATGGTGGATACCTGAGCCTCCCTGTGGGAACTAGGTGAGACCAGAGCTTTGCTGGTTCTTCATGCCAGCCTACTTGGGCAACAAAGGATTGAGTAAAATCATTGTCTGTACCACTCAGGTTTGACAGAACAACACTCTAACTTCACTCAAATCAGGGCAGGCAGTTTCTATCTATCAGATCTGTCAGTAAAATACTGCTGTTATTTTCAGGACTTCCAGTCATGCAGTGGGAAGGAGCATCATTATGAAATCATCTTCAAGTACCAAAGACAAGAGGTTTTGCTTGCATGGTCATATTTTTCCAAGGCCATTTAAAGTAGCATTGAGATGACTGACCTGCAAATGTCTTTGGAGAAAGGGAGAAAATAAAGCCAAAACCTGACTGAAGTACTAGCATAGAGTTTTACAGAAATGTGAAATTGCTGTGGTTTCCATGGATGCATGGAAAAGGTTTCCATGTTTATACAGTAAATTGAAGTACAGTCCAAGAAGCATGTGGAAAAAATCCTTTTACTCTGCCCTTATGAATTATTAATTTTAACTGGGCCAGAAAGTGACTCAGTGGAGAATGGGGAACCAGGAGAGCATGTGCTATGTGCTTCACTGGGTAGAAAGGCAATAGGAAGAACAGTTTGCAGTAGTGATATTGATTACTGGCCTCCCCATCCTACTGGTATTTCCTCCTCCCCCAGTATATTTCTCAGGCCTTTAATGTATATTCTTCAGCATAATTCAATATTAGCAATCCTTGTCCTTAATTTTAAGCATGTTATATTTGGAAGGTATCACTGTGAAAGATATTATAAGTCAGTAAGTCTCATTATGACCTGACCAAAATTTAGACACATCTGAAAACTCTGGTCTGAAAATACAAGCTGCTAAGGAAAAATGATCCTGTTTGAAAATTAAAGCCTGCTTCTCTCTTCTTTAGAAGGGGGAAATGCAATGAGGAGATAACTCTCCAGTATTATCTAAACAGGGGTGTACAAGAGCCAGTGGAGACCATTTCAAAAATGTTATAAAAACAACTTTAGGAGGACTGTGAAAGAGCAGGATAAGCCAGAAAATATAGGAAAACTCTTTCTAGGCAACACAGCCTTACAGTTTACTAGAGGAAATAATGTTTGTGAAAAGAATAGAAGCTCTCTTGGACATACACTATCTTCAAGAAAGACACTTCTGTCGTAATACAGTCTTGCAGATCTACAGATACATTTTGCTCATAGGTGCTAAATGGCTCCAAAATAAACGGAAAAGCATCACAAGCATCACAGAAATGGACTGACACGGTGAAAATTACTTGCTGTGTTCTTCAGACTCGTATTGTTCTGAAATGGGTGGAGTTCCTAATTTGGTGGCACATTTACTTAGGAAGAAAGCAAAATAACTGCTTTAACTGAACACTGAAATCTGACAGTATGATGTAGAATGTTAATTTTTAAATAGGAAGGTGCTGCAACATAAAACATCTCTTGAACCTCTATTTGGAATTAAAAATCTCTTAGCTCTATATCTTCCAGTTCAGTCCACATATAATACAAATGGAACAGCTTTAGCTTCCCAAGAGGAACTGTCTGACATAATTGTAATTCAGCATGTGTCTGCTGCCAACATCTGAGGCAATGCCAGACATAGTCACCTTAGCAAACTGGCAAAGAACAACCAGGAGTGCAGCTTTCTGATTTGGGGGAAGTCTAGCAATGGTGGGGTATGGTATAATTACAGCTGGAAACAGCAACAAATTAAATTCTGATCAGTAAAGACATTCCCTTTTCTGTACATGTTACATCAGACTGTCCCTGATAGTAAGTCTTCTTTCCCATGAAAATAACTGTTCTCTTTTCCTCAGCAGAATTCTGCTCCCATCTGCACAGAGCATTCTAAACCCAGATATGACACTTGGACAGCTTGTACCCTTGTGAGATCTTGCTGCATTTTATACAAATTAAGCATTGTCCTTGCTACTCTGAAACAGGATGAACCTCTTTTCCTATCTTGTTTCCTTTGTAGAGAAAGCACTGAGCATGTAATTGTCACCTCTAGGAAGGATAAATGGTGTAAGCAATGAGTTTCTGCAAAATGTAGCAAAACCTGAAGAAAATTAAATCTGTAATCATTCATCCAAGCTCACTATAAAACAAACAAACAAAACTAATGACCTAAAAAGAATACACACACACAAAAAAAGTCAAATTCCTGCAATAAAAGTACAACTGTCTTGTTTGGCTTGATAACCCAATGGCTCCCTCTGCAGGGGGACACATCTCATCTGGATATAAAATGGTCTTGCTATGTAACTGATGTATATCTCAACCTGTTTCCAATGGAAGCTGAAATAGTCTCAGGATCTGTGAATCCCCTCTGTTCAGATACAACTATGTGTTATGTGCAGAATAAATGTATGATATATTAGATTTAAAGTACGTGCTGTCTCACTTGAACATCATTCTCTCAAAAATTTTTTGTATATACCAGTTCAGTTTCCCACAGCTAAATCCATGACAGCCTCCCAAACATCCTTGAAATAAGGCAGAGGTCTCAAGTATGTTATGCTTCCCTCTTTACTTAGCAGAGTCCACACATCTGAGCCTTTCTGTTAGAAAAGAACACAGTTTTGATGAAAGAATATTAGAACTAGTTTTAAAAAAATACCCAGGGGGGGGAAAAAAAAAAAGAATATGGAAGGGACATCACTCAGAAAAACAACAATGCTTTTTTAGTCTGAAAATTCTATTTCTAATAACAATAAATGTCTAGATAGAGAAAGGAAGGCATGGTTATCAAACTTTCTGATATTTGACTTCTTCAACATAATTTCTGTTTCTGTTCATTATCTTTCAGAGAAGCACATGAGCATTTATGTGCCTCTTTGTAGTGTGTCAAGGACTGGTTATTAGGAGTTCAAAAGCTCAGGCTTGGGACGTACTGTTCCTGGAAAACATTCTGTCCACTTCAGGTAGCAACATGTCCTTTTCTAATCACTAATTTCTCATTCACCTTGGAAATTGGCAGCGTATGGTCTCCCAAATCTCTTTTGAAAGCAGAGTGTCTTATAATAAATACCCTGATCTGAGTGTATAAAATGTATTTAGAGAAAGCTCAAAACAAATATGATTATTATTCTATCACACCTTATTGCAGCAGTAGGTACCAATAAGCCATTTCTAAACAGTTGCTGAAGCAAATGCTCCCCACTGTCAGTACATCTCAAAGTAATTCTCTGGAAACCAGACATGCAATTAACTTTAATAGAAATAGCTCCAGGGCAGGAGACAGACTGCCATATCCTAAGCTTTTACTTAAAATTTTAAATACATCTAAAATTCATGAGTTGGACTATTTTGTGTAGCCATAAATAAATATCTTACTTGAACTATTTATTTACTGAGCATCTCTAGATGCTTTTATATGCTCTTGAACATCCTAAGTATTTACTAGTCATATGGCTACCATCATGTCCTCACACTAGAAGACAAAGCAGGCATTGTTCTAGTGGTTTTGAAAAGAAAATAATGTCTTCCCACACTTCCCCCCCCCCCCCCCCCCCCCCCCCGTCCTACTAGCTCCTCATTTAGGAGCTTTCAGGTAACTGAGAAAGTGAAATCCATACATAGTTCTGTGGATTGTAAAGTTTCACTGATTTCCGATGGGTTCAAATAAACACTTATTTTACAAGTATCTCTGAAATGCCAGAAGTCTTGGTTAATAGGAGCCATAATGTGACATTGAGATGTACACTGGTATTGAGATATATATAGGTGCTGCACTAACACCCAAAAGATCTACCCAAAAGATCTTTTAAGCTCAGTGCTGAAAAGGTTCAGAAGTGGACAAAAATCCTCTTCTGTATTTTACCTCTAGGAGGATAATTAGAATTCATGTTTAAGAGCTCACAAGTATAAACTCTCTTTAGACCCAACCAGCAGACATATTACTGAAAGGGTGCTAAAATAAATACATATTTGGCATAAGGAAAGAAAACCCTGCTTGGTTGTGTAAGGGCCCTTACTGAAGGCATCAGCATGCATTAGAAAAGAGTAAGTGCAGATGGAATCTGCACTGACACTGTTCTAGATATCAGTCATGGTCTATCCCGTGTACTCAATACAACTCACACCAACACTGCCAACAAAATGAAAGGCGCGGCGTATTGGCGGCGTATTGTTGTAAGTCAATTACATAAACCATGAAGACAATGGGATACGTGAAGACAAAGAGTATTTTCCCATTACTCTCTCAGATCGCAGAATCACTAGGTAGGAAGAGACCTTCAAGATCATCGAGTCCAACCCATGCCCTAACACCTCAAGTAAACCATGGCACTGAGTGCCACACCCCAGTCTTTTTTTAAGCATATCCAGGGATGGTGACTGCACCACCTCTCTGGGCAGGCCATTCCAGTACTTTATCACCCTTTCTGTAAAAAACTTCTTCCTAATATCCAACCTGTATTTCCCTTTCCCCTTCATGCAGCTTAAGACTGTGTCCTCTCATTCTGTCAGTTGCTGCCTGGAGAAAGAGACCAACCCCCACCTGGCTACAGCCGCCTCTCAGGAAGTTGTAGAGATTGATAAGGTCACCTCTGAGTCTCCTTTTCTCCAGGCTAAACACCCCCAGCTCCCTCAGTCATTCCTCACAGGCTTTGTGTTCCAAGCCCCTCTCCAGCCTCGTTGCCTCCTCTGGATGCTCTCAAGCATCTCAATGTCCTTCCGAAACTGAGGGGTCCAGCACTGGGCACAGCACTCAAGGTGGGGCCTCACCAGTGCCCAGGACAGGGGAAGAATGACCTCCCTGCTCCTGCTGGCCACACCATTCCTGATCCAGGCCAGGATGCCGTTGGCCTTCTTGGCCACCAGGGCACACTGCTGGCTCACGTTCAGCTGCTGTCACCAGAACCCCCAGGTCCCTTTCTGCCTGGGCACTGTCCAGCCACACCGTCCCCAGCCTATAACATTGCAGGGGGTTATTGTGGCCAAAATGCAGGACTTGGCACTTGGACTTATTAAACTGCATCTTATTGGACTCTGCCCATCCATTCAACCATTCCAGGTCTCTCTGCAGAGCCCTTCTACATTCCAACAGATCAACACACAATCCCAGCTTAGTGTCATCTGCAAATTTACTAATGAAAGACTCAACACCCTCATCCATGTCGTCCATCACAGAAACAAATTCCTGTTTTAGTTACACCTGGAAGATCACTAATGTAACAGAATTTCAGTTAATACGGATAAATAAGAGGGTGGCAGAAAGCCTATTAAATAAGGTTTGATAATCCTATGCTATATCCTGGCCTCAGTCTCAATCATTTATCTATGAAAATAGAGTGGTGAAAGCCAGCATGGCTAATCGATACACACACACTTTATTCCCCCACAGAGCAGACCTCAGGCTCTTTTGAGAAGTAACAGATGGAATTTTACCTTCCCTTGGAGAAAGTTTCACCAAGGCTAAAAATTGATTTAGAAACATTTTAATATGCTACTCCAGCACCGTGCCCACACAATCTATATAACCAGCCTATCTGGCTGGATTGTCCAGAACGTGCAAATACATAAGGTCCTCAAATTATCACTATGACAGGCCAGATTTCCTATAAGTTACAAATATCTATTTCCTATAATTTTTCAAAGACAGAAGTATACAATATAAACAAAATACAATAGACATGTAACAGTGAATCTTCCCATATGCAGAGGAAACGTCTAAGGAAAACAAGATTTTTAGGAGGCCAGGCTCGTTCTGCAGTCAGCAGGCACCGGGTTGAGCAAGCCACAAGAGGGAGCGCAAACACTATTGGAAAATGCAAGGAAACGAGAGGAAAAAGGTCCAGGGCCAGGCAGTGCTTCATGCCAAGTCTGTTGTTAATAATGTGCCTTCTCATTTGTACTAAAAATCAATTTTATTTCCTCCTCAGATTTAATGTACTACAAGTTTTTCTTCAATACTAACCTGGTCAGGGCAGAGAAAGAAAAGAGCATTTTTTATGTTTGAGCTAGATAAATGGAATGTGGAGCCAGGTCAGAGCAGCAGGCAAGGCAGCCTTGGACATCAGGCAAGTGGAACTCAAAGGCTGCAGCGCTTGCCTGCGGCAGAAGAAAACGGAGGTCAGCTGGGCGCTTCTCCATCCTGCTTTTCATCCCGCTTTTGCTGCCACCGACGGAGGGATGGGAGCATGCGCAAGCACCAGGCTAACCCCAAAGGGGCACCTACTGCCAACCCTAAATAACAGCAGGAACAGGCATTCCCCTCCTCTGGGACAGTTCCAGCCTCACCCCCCTCCTTTTCTTCTTCATGAGAAACGACAACGCTCCTTAACTGTGGTGACATAGACTGACAAAAGAAATACCTGACTGCAGATATTTTCAAACTGAGATGCTTGCATGTGCGTCAA
This sequence comes from Acrocephalus scirpaceus scirpaceus, assembly GCA_910950805.1. Lineage (NCBI taxonomy): Eukaryota > Metazoa > Chordata > Aves > Passeriformes > Sylviidae > Acrocephalus > Acrocephalus scirpaceus. The sequence continues at coordinate 47,013,691 of OU383775.1, forward strand.
ATTTTAATTTGTAAAATCTTCCACCATCATAGCCAGATTTTTCTAATCTCTTACCTCTGGGTATTAGTCAAATTCTGTTCTTGAGCTGAAGGTTGTTTATATAAGCCAAGGATAAATGTATTCTTAAAAGTTGCTCTTTCTGGGTGGTTTAGCACAGTATAGTGGTTGCATATCCATTTCACTTAGCTGATGCAGAATTCTAGCAGGAAACAGCAGCAGGACACCAATGTTATGCAGGGCACAAGCAAAAAGGGTATGCTTGTGAATACTGATCTCCTGACTGATGTAATCACTATGACAAAAAAAAAAAGTCTTAATAGTGTAAGGCCCAACTCTTCTGCATGAAGTTAGATACATTCAGCACAGATCTAGTTCCTTCTGGGAGCTGAAAAAGGAAGAAGGTCATATGGCTGTGGAGCTGATCTGTTGCCATCCTGCAGTTTCTTGCTTCCATGGAATGCAGCTCACAGCAGAAGCCCCAGCACTGGTAAGTCAGTGGGCACAGCTTCAGGATTCATGACTGCCTCAAAACACAGGGTGAGAGGGGATTCCTCCCCCAGCATGGAGATGCTGAAATGCCTCCCAACAGTCTTGACACACCAGGTGCTGGGAGGCAAGAAGTAAACTGAGGCTTCTGCATTTGCAGATTAAAAACAATATTTTAGCTAAATCATTATATGTATTTTTCTATTAATGCACAAAATCAATGAAAAATCCTTAGGAGAAATCAATTGGCTCTGAGGTTATCATGGTACTTACCACACCCATAACTACCCTTTGCTTGACAGGATCATGAACATTCTTACCAAGTAGTTTATTAAAAATCTTCATTAATTATATACCCTGCTCATTCCTTCTTATCCTTCTATCCTTCCCACTTTCTCAGTCTACACTTCTGTTACTCAATGAACAACTAATTGTTCAAATGCTAATTCTAGCCATCGTCCATTGCCTGTAATGGGAGAGAAAGGTCCAGCATCAGTCTTTCCATCTACACTGTAATAAATTTTCCAGATGTGAAAACACCAGAACAGACCAAAGATGGACTTTCAATCTTTAAAAATATGACAAAACTGTGAATAACCTAATAATAATAATGATACTACTCAAAGACTGACAGTTACAATACTTAAATTCTGTAGCAGAAATTTGAAACAGTGCTGCAGTAAATACAGAAAATAGTTATATTTAAAAGATGAGCAAAGAGGACTGCAGCACACTAACTTCACAGAGCCATACTCACAAAGCCAATGACAAGCTAAAAGAAAAAGTTACTGCCAACAGTTCAAAAAACTTAGTTTTACCTTGTTAATTCAGCCTACAGCTCCAGGGACACTGACACTCAAAAAGGCAATGCAAGGGCATCACAACAGGGTGCCCACATTGCTGGCTCCACACTTTTTAATCTCTTAATGAAAATTCTTCATTTCATGAAAGGAAACAAAATCTCCCCATTTCAATGAATATCATTTTATGAAGTTTCAATCATTCCATTCCATTCTTTTCACTTCAGTTCAGAATTTCATTTTTTTCACACTAACCTTTTAGCAAGTTTGGGGCTATAGCTGAGATGCCCATCCCCATTTATGGCCCTAATCTGCAAGGTGTGAAAGCAGCAATGTTGTGCCCCTACCATAATCCTCTTGGCATGCATTTTCCAGCCCCAGTGTCCCTGGAGCTCTAGGCTCATTTCCTTTCTTAACCCCAACTCTAGGCTTAACAGCATCAGTCTCTGGGGCTGAGTTTCTGATCAGCATGGGAGGTCCAGATTAGAAAGATGTAGAAGCAGCAAAGCTGGTGCCCTTCCAGGATTGTCTTGGCATACCTTTTCAAGTCCCAGTTTTCCTGGAGCTGTATGCTCTTGCAGCTCTCTGAGGCCTAACCTGAACCCTAATGGCAACTTGTCACTGTTACTGTGACCCCCATCACCATGGCTGGCCCAGATTCCAAAGGTGTAGAGTGAGCAGTCTCAGTTCCCTGCCATGATGAAATTTCTTCATTTCACAAAAAGAAGTGAAATCTCGCAATTTCAGTGAGAATCACTTCATAAAGTTTTGGTTAATTTTACTGTGCTTCATTCCATCCATTTCAAAAATTTAACGAATTTAACTTCTGTAACAAATTTTCATTTTTTTCAATTTCATTTCACTTCCTTATATTTCCTTTCCTTGTCTTTTCACTTCACTTCATTTGTTGATTTCTTGTTTCATTTTCTTTCATGAAAGGAAATGAAATCTCGCTATTTCAATGAAAATCATTTCATGGAGTTTCAGCTCATTTCACTGCACTTCAGAGTACCTAAGATAAGAAATTTACCAGAACTTGTAGTGTGTTTAGTTTTCATATATTGTTACGTGATTGTCAGTGTAGTAAATATGTTATACATCAACTAGTAAAGAATCACACAGTTATTGTTAATTACTCAAATTTTACCTTCATAAATCTGAACAGTGGGTAGTTTCTCTTTACAAACTCTCTACTTGATCTTTAGAAAGGTCAGCTGAAACACTGAAATACTATTGTTTTCTCAGGTTCTAGTACTTCCCTTCAAGCTGTATCCAAAAAGCTACAATATCAGATCATGTCCTAGTTGGTGGGGAAAAAAATACTTCACTGAGAATAAAATGATATAAATAAGATCCATTTAATCATTCACTGAAGGTTCAATATACAGAAAACATTAAAATACCAAAAGTTCTGAATGGCAATCATAAAATATGCTTTAAGAAAATTCAGTGTAATGACATCCATCAGCAATTTTAGCGGACATTTCCATACTGTGACCAAAAGTGAACTACTTGGAGAGCTTCAGATGGTGAATCCCTTCAGTATTTCACAGCTTAAGAATGTGGTTTCCTTTGGCAGCCCATAGACACTACCACTGAAACCAGTCTCCAACCTCAACAGTCTAGTGGCTGAAATCCATTTCATTCTCATGTCTCTGCAACTCATCCCTGCAATGGCTTTACTTGGATGACATTTACTTTCGTCTCATTGTATTTACTGCTGTCATCTATTTGCTCAGTGTCATCACTGGTGATAATAAAAATGACAGAGGAAGAGCTGAAAGTCACTTTCTTCTTTGGCCTGTCCCCTGCTTTCTGAGACATAACTATTGGTCGAATTGGTTTGTCACTCCCTGTTGCTGGTGTCTCTTTCATTGTCCTCTGGAATCTCATCAGGCGAAAGCACAGGAGTTGCAAAAGGCAGCGTCGAAACTGCAAGAGAGAATAAACGGAATGATCTTCAGCTTCCTAAGCATTCACTATTACCCACAAGCAAGTGAAGGGCACAGTACAGTAAATTACACAAAATAAGAGACATCTGTATATCTTCTGAGTTAGTTTCAGTAACAAAACATGGTGCCTTTGTAGTGAGTACTTTTTTTTCTCCACATCTGAACAGGATCACCAAGCTAACAGAGGGCACTGAAATACAACTGGATAATACCACCCACAAGATCTGCAAAAGACAAGACGTCTAGGTTCCAAAGTGTGCTATAGGTTTTGTTTCCATATCCAATAATCACAGATCTAGCAGGGGAAGAATATTCTCATGAACACTTCACAGGAGGATACAGAGGGAAGGAACAAGGCAAGGAAGGGGATACAAAGGGATGTTTTCTTCCTTTTAAGTAACTCCAGGGTCTGGAATTTTAACAAAAGCATTTAATATCACAGATGTAAAATGAAATTTCAATGGTTAGTAACATAGAAGTCAAATGTTCCCATTGAATATGGATGAAACAGAAGTCTTTCAGCTAACTAGCAGCTACCCGTGACACAGGAAGTCTGTTCTACTTCTACCTGTGACTACATAATGTGAGGTATTTAGTGAAAGCTCACACCAGCACATAGAATGGAAATTTGAGGAGTAGCACTGTATTAATTCCCTAATTGTGGTCTCCCCTTCAATAAAAGGGTATGAGGGTTAAAGGATCCATTCATTCAGTAGTTCCATGTCTACACACATTTAAAGCTCAAATACGATCCTTTGGGGAAGAACTCTGGTTCTACAAGAAATAAGAGGGCAACTTCCCCTTTGTTTAATGACCTGTAACAAGACTTGCCTGGAATGTTTCAAGAAGACTTCCATCAACCAACCAAAAAACCACAAAACAAAAACAACAAAAAACCCAAACACAACAAACATTCAGGAGCAGGTGGGAAATCATGCACCTGTTCTCTGAAAAGGGGGTAGGACATCTTTTTTTAACAGCCTTCCATTTAGCTGTGTTAAGGATTACTCTGTATTATCCTGCATGGCCAGTGCCTCTGTTTTCCCAGATGTGCAAGAAGCAATCTGACATGCCAAGCTGGAACAAGGTTTTGCTGTGGAAAATTAATCCTACTCTAACACAGGGAAGGCAACAGGTGTGTCCTGTTGGGAAAGGAACCTAGCTAATTACAAGATAGAAGGATCCTCATAGAAGGATAATCTGAGAGAAAGAATAGTTATGTGGAAGCCTTGACAACTTCAGAGGTAATGGTCTATCTCAGAGTAGGAAAGAAGTTAGAAAGTACAAGCATGTTAGAACCAGGTCAGATAAAGGAAGGCTATTATAGAGAATTTGTTTTAGGATTCCTTCTGAGGGTAAAATAATAAAAAAAAAAATTAATCAGAAATACTATCATTTTGGTCCTAATCTAGAACTAGAGGAAAGAGAAAAATACTTCACAATGCATCTCCAATAAGTATGTTCAGACGATTGATACTTATCCTGGCTGTGTCTTTACTGGCATAACACCTGGTACAAGTTTGATTTGCTGCTGGGTATCAGAACCCCCAGAATGTTTTTCAGATAAGATACTCAGCCTGACAACTAGGTACAGAGTCAATGCCAGTGTATTTAAAAATACTCTGTTGAAAAACTCCGTTTTCACTCTGTTGAAAAGCCTTTTTGAATGTGACTGTTGTTAGCTTCCCATATCCAGGATAACTCTGCTATTGTGCAGCCATGTAGCTGTGGATCAGCCTCCTGCAAAATGAGCTGTAGGGGAAGAACTGCAAGATGCCACATCAGAGGCCTCCTGCTTTTACTCAGGGAAACATTTAAGCTCTCCCTTGCTCTTGGTCCTGACCTGAGCTGCACTCAGCCTTTGGTCGCCCACATGGCTGATTGGACCCACTGACTTGGCTGCCTTATCCCAGCAACTGCAAGCCAGTGTAGGAAATCACAGATAATTCCATCTCTATAATGGATTTAAAGGTAAGGAAAACGCAGCAAAACCTCTCCAGCAATCATTCATGGTTTTTACCCTTTGTCAAGGAATTCTATTAAACACCAGATATCTTTATATAATCTTGGTTTTAGAAGTTTACAATGTGCATGTTACACTTCCAGTTTCAGTCCTTGTGTTGCTATAACATAGAAGTCAGAGAAAAGTTTTTTTTATTTCCAAAAACAGACACTGATTATTCTAAACTTCCTCTGATGGAGTTCTACTGTGGTAAGGGAGTGATTCAGATGAGCTCTTGTTGCAGCAACCCATTTCATGTGTAAACTGCCAAAACTAGACATTTAAACTCTGACACTCTTTCCCATCCCTTTCATGTGAGTTAAATGTTTGAATTCATATACAAGCAAATTATATTTCTAATCTGGTGGTATTTAAGCCATCAGGATTTTGTTTCTTCTAGATTGTTACCATTTATCCTAACTGTTGAAATTTTAAAATTTTTTTCAGGTTAAAGCATATCAGACCTACATTCCACAACTGTGATACTGGCTACTATTAATTCAAATAAGAAAACCTTTAATGTACCTACCTTTCTACTCATGAAGATATAGATAACTGGATTATAAGCAGTGCTTGACTTGGCAAAAAAAGATGGGATGATAGCTACTGTTGGAGTTACAAGGTTGCTATAGCCATATGTTATCAAGAGAGAGACCACTGCATAGGGCATCCAACAAATAAGGAACGTGGAGATCATCAAGAAACACATTTTAGCCACTTTCTTTTCATATCTTAGAAGCTTGATCACTTGAACTGTCTGGAAATCTTCTACACAGCGAAGCTGTAGAGAAAAAAAATTAGTAAAATAAAATAGCTTTATATTTTACTTGAACCTGAATAGTTCTATATTTATTTATAAGTAACTGACTCACTCTTAGTTTAAGGCACAGACACCATACACCTTATCTTTTAAACCTGAATTCTTCTGGAAGTTCACATCATGTTTCTCAGACTTTTTTTCTCCACATTAAGTGTAAAAATACAAGCTGAGAAAATATAAAATAGCCAATCTACTAGAAAACAACAAACCCAAAGATTTTACAAAGCAGTTATAAGTATTTTAGAAAAATAACTAGCCCTCAGCTATTGCATAAGCAAGTTCTGTTTGCTTTAGTGGTCCTTTGACTAGTTAGACAGTCTACAGATTTGTGAAAAAAAATCTTTGGAGAAAGGACAATTCATAAATAGATTTTTTTGTATTACTTTATCACATAGTTTGTTGCCCTAAAATTACAAAATCTCTAAAGCAGAATACTAGGCAGCAGGTTCCCAAGTTAGCTGAGTCATATAGGTAACCTGGGAATAAGGAAATAAGGAAAAGATAGGACATGCACATGAACATACTCCACAAATTATCCATTGTGCCAATACTGTTGACCATAAATTTGAGTGGGTCCAGACTAACTGCCCACAGAATATGAATCACTAACACTTTCTCATACTAAGGATTTGGACTGAATTTTCAGGTGAGGATCTGAAATGGATTAGTAAGTATACACAGTTCCCTACTTCCCCCCAGTAAAACCACACAACAAATAGATCTCAGTAGCTCTAGGCTGGTTCTCTCCCAATCCTACAACCTATCTAGTGGTACCTAACATAGATGATCATCAAATATGCAAAAGTTTAAAAGGAAAGTGAAAGTAAAAATTTGGCTTGTATCCAACCTTAATATACAGCTTCACTATTTCTCACTGGTAATATTACATTAAGGGAAGTCTTATTTGAACTAACTTACCATTCTTACTGCATGCAGAATATGGCCATAGCAATAGGCCATGATCCCAACAGGTGCTACTAGACAGCCAAGGAAAAAAAGGAGCACAAAGGAGGTATCATTGGGGTCTTTTGACTTCCAGTCCACTGAGCAACCTAATCCATGAATTTCCAGTGTGTATCTGTTCCAGCCCAAAAGAGGCGCTCCAGTCCAGGCCAGTGAGTACAGCCAGATGTATGTGATAGCCCGCCAAGACCAAGAGAAGTCAATCACTTTGGCATGGACCACCCGAATGTAGCGTTCATAGGCGAGAGCAGTCAGAGTCATAATTGAAACAATTCCTGTAAAAAAAAAAAGAAAGAAAATCAATTAAATTAGTCACAAATACTGTAGACTGGACTGAACAGGTTAACTCAAAATTACCTGGCTCATATATGAATCTAACATCAGTAAGATTTTTTTTGTGCTTTACTCACTAGCTGCTAAGCCAAACAGAATCATCAGCTTCAAACTCAGAGTGGGATGCTGGCATCTGATCCATGATACAATGGCTAAGAAGTGGGACAAGGAAAAAAGAGACCAAGCCAATACTTCTTCCTAAACATTACTTCATTAAGTGAGGTATCATGGTCCAAGGCTTGGGGTTTTTTCTACTAGTAATTGCTGTGGGGTTTGTTGTTGTTATACATACATTCCCTAGGGGTTTGTGGTTTCCTTTCGCTTTTGTTGTTTGGGGTCTTTAAAAGAAAAAGCTATCATATGAAACTGAGATAATCAACAATTAAAAAAATCTCTTAGAAGCTTAATGAATTGAGTGTTGACACTGACATTAAAGAAAGCCTTCAGCAACTGAAAGCAGAGATGTGCACCTTTAACGTGAACAAAATGACTAGAGTAATTCCAATTTAGTTCAAGATATTCTGGAAATCTTTGCATTCTAACAAGTACCAGGAAGGCAAAGCATTACATTGCTGAAGGTGTCCCATCTGAAAGATATTCTGTTACTTTGAGTGTCCTTTCCTATCTTGCTGCTTTCAAAAAAATATCAGTCCTTGTTTATTTATGCACTCTATTCCTTTTCTGTCCACATCAAACCCAGTACACAATTATTAACACGTTATGACAGAAATCACACATTATCTTCAGCCCTCAGTACTACCCTATACAGACACTTTTATAATTTCATGAAGCCAAGGCATTTCTGTCTTGATTAGAATATAAGAATTTCTATTTCAATGGTCTGTAATACTTAAAGATCAAAACCCAAATTCCCCAGACAACTGCCAGACACCTGAAATATGTTATGATTCAGTCATTAATTCAGGCTCTTAAACAACAAAAGGGTGTATTTCACAGCATTCTGTGAGATTATACAGACATCATGTCTAAATCTGTATAGGTTTTATCTAATACAAAGCACAAGTCGTTTTTCATGCATATGCACAGCACTTAATTTCTCCAAGTGCATTCATATGTGCCATAATGTGCATATATACAGCTCTAGGAAGGTTAACTCTGCAGATTTCACTACAAAGGGAGAACTATGATTTTATACTCTGCAGGAACCTGATCTCACCTTGAGAAAAGGATAAACATTTATTGAAGATAAATTAACAACAGCACAGAAGGATCAGCAGCATGGATTGTAGGAAAGCAACTAAGAGTAACAAAATCCAGAGCAATACACAGCCTCTCTGTAAAGGTATTCAAAAGCAAAAGCAGTTTATTATTAACCAAGTATGTCACAGTAGGATATCCTTTAGGATTCTAAGAAAGTTACTTTATGCTGCAGTTACTAAAGGATTCCCTTTTCATAAGAGGTGAGCTTAGAAAGCTTTCTTGATTAAGAGAATTTCCCACTCTAAAAAAAAATGTGCAATGAAACAATTTTTTGTATATGCTTTTTTCTAGTTACCTTTAAAACTGCATCAGAAAAAAGATGTAGATATTGTCAGCCATGCAGTAACCTTTCACATTTAGTTTTGTGGATTTTTTTTTTCTTGTACAAATAATTGCTGTAGAATTTCACTTTCATAGTTTGAAATCAGACTAGCAGATGTGGGCCAGAAGGCTCTTCCAAAGACCTAAAGTTGGGTTCATTGGTGTTTTGTTGTTGTTTTGTTTTGTTTGTTTTGGGGGATTTTTTGATGAAGTTGAAAATAGTCCTTCACACCTTTTTCTGTGGCCTAACATGCCGAAAATACATTGAACAATGTGGATCTAAGCAAAATATTAGCAGGCATTAGAAAATGACTACAGGATTTTATAGGTACTATTCTACACTTACACTGGCTCAGGTAAGTGCTTTATTCAATCAAATGCAATCTTCTTCCTGAACACAAGGCAAGACAACAAGTTCCCTTCCATTTCTCTTACTCAAAGATTAGGAATTACAAAGGTTTACCTGACAATTATGATATCCATCCACAGACATGTTTACAGAAAAAAAATCACATTACTCAACTAAAGGCTCAGTTTGCTTATATAGTGCACTGCAGCTTTGTCCGATCAGTGAAGAGAAATAGCAGCTCCTCAGTATGGTGAGTCAGACTACCTAAATTAACCTTTTGCTCCTTACCACCTTCCTTCATTGAATGGTATTCAATGACTAATGTCCCTGTGTGGTCTTAATACTTCCCCATCCCTTTTATGAGTGCTGAATTCTAGCCATGACAAAGTAATCAAAAGCACACATGCTTGGCTGAAAGTACAGTTCACAAACAATAATTTATTGAGTCCTTGACATTCTCAAGGAAGTCATAGGATGCTCAGTATCTCTAAATGTCAGTAGGTGCACATAGGTATTTGAACAATGTTCCGTCAAGCCCCTTTCAGTCTGAAAGCACTGCTCTTGACAGACATACTTGAATTTTCCTCCCTGAACTGTAAATGGGACCTTGGACAGTATGCACCAAAATGCAAATCCCTCTTCTGTTGGTATTCAAGGAGTGTCTGGCAGCACACAGACATGAGGCAGGAAATGCAGATCACAGCATAAGATATATATGATTTATGCATGCATATGGCTCCATTTTCTATGTTTCTTTCAGTTTCTGTAGTCTAGTACAGAGGAAAGCACTGAATTTTACTTCCCTCCCTGCCCCCACTCCTCTAAAGGAGCTTTTCTGGAAATTATTAAATTTCATCCTGAGTTGCATATTTTAATATAATGAAATGTGTGCTGATTAAAAAACCAAATCTGTTACAGAAAGCCATCATGGTTATTGTTTGGCTATTAGATTCCCCCCCCCCCCCCCGCCGCCCCTTAGCAAAAATACGCATTTCAAACCGATTTCTACCTTTCATCTGAAACATATTTTGTTAGGCTTCTTGAGGTACTGGACATCTAAATATTTTGATTCAAGGCTAAGACCCAGGATTCTGAGGGTTTATTTTACTAGCAATTCACTCTAACTCTTTCAGAAAGACTTTACTACCCAGTGTTTACAGAGACTGCATGTCTGATGCAGATATACAGATTTTCATCTCATACAATACCCGTATCTGTAAGTGTTGATTATAAACATTAACACTCTTTGTGTTTAGGAACTGCTGCTGGTTTTAACTCTGATTTAAGCCTGGGCAATTACCCTAGCACAGATGGGGTCATTTCCATTGAAGCTGCAGATAAATGTAGCAAAACTGAAGTGTCTCCCTGTTTAAGCCACTAGTTTGCAATTTCTGTGTTGCAACTCCTCCAGCAGCCAGCCACACAGAACCAGGGAGCAGTGACAAGCTACTTCTTGTTATTTGGATGTTTATGAAGAAAATTCTCATTTTTTCCATTTTGTATTGTTTTCCTATTGAAACACTGCATTTAGTGTAGATTTGATTATGTACCCCATGTGACAATCATCTCTTCCCTATTCTGGGCTTTTCCAGGAGTCAGTCCTGGATACATCTTTAAATACTTCCATATGCATAGTGTAGGTCATCACAGAGAAGACTGCAAAACACAGTTAACCTATACTGCGTTATACCATACAACGTGTATATTCTGACTTTATAATCCTTAATTAGAAGGAAAATATTGCAGTGCCTTCAGAACTGAAGTGTTTGTTTCAACAGCTTTGAACAATCACAACAGCTTCTGCCCTCTCCATGCAAGATACACCTTATTTTCACATTGAGCCCCTGCCCCAAGCATGGCCTATAATTTGGTCAGAGGTGATAGCAACTATTCCAGAAGACTGAGCATCTCTACAGAGCAACTGCAGCATAATGTAGCAAATAAGATCCATTTCTGAGACATACCATGGCTTCTGTCAAAGGACATATTATTTTCTATATCAATTAATCCTTGCCCTACATTAAAGTGCTGAATGACTATTTTGCATACCTAATCACAGAAGAAAGCCACCCTTCTGCAATCCCTCTTCACTCTTTTCTAGAGTGAGACAGCAGAAATTTAGTAGCAGAAGAAAGCTAGACAGCAGAAATTTAGTAGAAGCAACCTCCTGTCCATGACAAGAAAAGGTGTTATTGCACACTCTAGTTTTGTACTACAAAATATACGACCAGTCTATTTGAATTCAGCAATTAGGCACTGCAATAAGTATTAGGCACCAGCTATGTATCACTTCTAATTTTTCAAGCAACTTTAACATCTGCATTCTGATCTAGGTAGGTGAAAAAACACTTCTCAGACATAAAAGACTTCAAGTATATTTATATGTAGCTGTCCTATAAAATTATGGTGAAATAAATCACCTCTTCCAAATTCAATATTCCAGGCGATTAACTCACTCTGGGGAAAAAAAAAAAAAAGCTAAAGCTGAAAGCATGCTGATTGAGCCTCCAGCTATTTGTAACACAAGATCCTAAAACTATCTGCTGAGTAACAATAGAAATTGCTTTTAGTGAGATTAAATCAGTGCATATAACATACATGGGTAATGCAAGAGGGTGGTACAGGACATCACTGTACAGGGAAGAGCCATAGCTGAACAGGCTGTAACTGAAGCCAGGTCCCCAAGACACTCTAAAACAATTAATCCTTACTTCAGTGTTTGGTGGGTGTGGTGGTGGTAGTATCAGCTTGCCTTGAAACAAACAAATAAAAGAACCTCAGCTGTACACACAGTAGCTTTCCACAGGAGAGTACAGTCTGTAAAATTCTTGTAATTTTTCCCATCCTCTAGTTCACATTACTAGAATGGAGTATACACCCAGATTTCCAAATTGATTTGGTAGCTCATTAAGATCTAGTTGCTACATACCAATGGTAATTTGTCCAGAAGGGCCAAAATACTTTTAATTAATTTGGCATTAAAATCTGGCAGTGGTTTTTTTTACCCTTACAAAAACAGCTTGCAGGTAGGAAAGACAGAGGTCTCTAATCACACTTCAGTAACAAGCAGCCTTTCAATTGCAAACAAAGTTTAATGATATAAAGCCCACCCCAGAGTACACCCTGACTATACAATCTTCTGCCAAGAGACTGCCTCAGATAAAGAGTTTTGGTGCCTGTTTCTCAAGACCATTCCTGTTATCAACCAGTTTTTCCACTTCTTTCCTCCTTTGCACAACTAAACTTAGAAGGTGTTAGAACACCAGTACTGGCCAATGGTTTAGCTACCATTACTTTTAGCTGAAGTGATTTATGCTTGAAGGGTTATGTGTGTATGCTCCACGTGATAAGACCAGCTTACCTCAAAACCCTCAGGGCCTATTTCTATGTACAGAAGGCATTAAAGCAGACACCCACTGCCTGGGGTTGAGCAGTACACAAATTTCTCTTGTGGACATCAAGTTCTGACAGTCACTGTCATTCAAAAAAAACACTTGAATATCTGTGAGAACCCAGCAGGTATACACAAAGGTGTTATGATTAACACCTTGATCCTGTATTTCACAATTATCCTCTTACCTGAAGAAAGAAATTATCTATGTCTGCTAACCAAGACTTTTGGGTATGTTTAGCTGTCAGGTGTCTTCTCTAGAACTCATAACCAAAAAGCTATGCTGTCAGTGATAGCACACCTTCCAGATATGAGTTGTATTGCTAAATCAGATAAAGAGATTACACAGATCTCTACTACTTACAGCTTGTTTGACTACAGACAGGGAAAGAGTTGGAAGCTTTTTATATAAAGAGAGGGTGGCAGATGCAGTAGGGCCAGCATAGAGCTGACTGCACACCTCCATTGACAGGTGGCCCTCATGGTATAAATACATCACTTAATTGATGTGCAGCTATCATATCACACCAGGATACATCAGCTGTAACAAAAATAAACACTGGAACTCAGTGAAACAAAATTAAGTGGGGATTAGTATCTAAACCAGACAACTACGTCACAAAAGCTTAGACTAAGACTTGTCAGGTAATCATTTATGTCGTTTTCCCTACACTAATATATGAGGTGCTAAGAGCGGCTTTGTAGTAGAGAAAAAGAGCTCTTCTTGAAGCCTCTGCAATGAAGACATGTACCTAAACTGTATCTTGGCTTCAGACTCTAATGAGTAAATGAAAATAGGGACTGTTATTTGTGTGACAAGCACAGACGTTCAGTAGTCAGAATTATCAGTTTTGCACTGTAGCAAGGAGGTCTCTGCGCCTTCTAAAGGCTCAATGAAAATCTTCCAAGTTACAGAAAACATAGGCAGTAGCACAAACATCAGCGTCTGAGCTGTGCAATGCAACTCGAGCAAATGTTACTACATGGGATTGTCTCACAGTAAAGTTATGATAATGCAGAAGTAGACTACTGTGAGGAACACAAAAACAAGCCATTTATTACTAGACAGACAATCTGTAGTTCTGCTGCCGTCTTCTCAACTTACAAGTTTCAGACTGTGAACATCTGCTTACAGTGTCTAAGTTCTAGATCTTAACACACCTCCAACTGGCTGGCAAAATGAGAAGCACTCTTACAAAGAAAATCCTCAATTCTTCCATGCAAAATTATTAGAAGTGTAGAGAGTACCCTCATATCTGTGAGGGAGGAAAGAAGTTGTCATTATTATGTAATGAAGGCTTCTGAAAATATAGATACTACCAGTTTATTTTAAGCCACGTATAAATGCCACCTATTTTTTTAATCATACTGAAATCCTTAAGAGGAACACAGAAATACCTTGATCTCAGCTTTCAAAACAGTATGAGAAACCTTGTAATACCATGTGAAAATTTAAAACAAAGCTGCTGAATCATGATTTTTAATATGATTCCTGATTAACTACAGTAATTAGGAAGAAAGTGATTTTTAAAATTTGTTGAGAATTAGCTCTGAATTTAAAGTGAAAATCCTATTAAAAAAAAAAAAAAAGCAGATTTAATAATTTGTCCTAAACTTGTTTACTATCAAGGAACCTCTCATTTATAAGTCAACACATGCAGAGAACTACATACACCACATATTGGGTCTTAAGGGCTGTTCTTCTTATTGAAAAAGATGCATCAGGATTGAAAGTAAGACTGAACAGCCTTCAGACCTGAAGGGCTGGCACAGAAAGCTCATGTGGCAATGTCCAAGATCATACCCAAGAATGAAATCACAAAGCTGTAAATAAAGATGTTTTGGTCATCTCATCTCAAATGAGCCAGACTGGGTCCAACGCCAGGTCATATTCACACCACTAAAGTAACCTCACGTGATCTGTTATGGTTTAATAGACTCCATATCCACGGTATCAGAGCTACCACCACTTCATTATGCCATTGTGGCTTACTGAGCAACTGATCACTGCAAAGATGTAAGTACTCTGCTTAATGAATTTCACTTTTCAAAGCTGTCAACTTTGTATATTTTCTGATCAACTACTGTGCTTTGTATTCCCAAAAGTTTCTGGGGAGAGTATTATGCTTTCGGAAGCTCTTGTAAGCAATAGACATGTAAGACTTCCATTGCATTACTTTCCCTGCCACCATCACCTCAAGATAACAGGTGACTTGGTCTGTTATATACAAGAGAAGTATTTTTATAAATATAATACCTGGTTACTCTGAATGAAATCTTTAATCAGTGTCTTCACCACTACCAGGGGGGAAAAAAACCTAAACCAAACATAAACAAACAAACAAACAACCCCTACCCAAATTTTTTTTTAAAAAAAACACACCTCAAAACAAAAAAAAACCAACCAAAAATTCCCCAAGGGAAAAAAACCAAACCAAAACAAAAACAAAATACCCAACCCTAAACAACAACAAAACATTACCAAACAGGAACAAACAAACAAATTACAAACAACCCTTCAAATTACTGGTTTTTCCATAAACATATTACAAAATGAAAATAGAAGACATTGTAGCAATAATCCAGATAATCCAGATGGCAAACAGAGTACGATGTTACCTGAGGGGCATCATTTATAATTTCTTTTTCCTCAGCATTGACATGCCCCTGCTTGCCTATGCAGGCGGGGAACCATTTATCTTCAAAAACAGGAAAAAACAATCCTTCTATTTCTAGATGCAAATATGAAAACAATACTGTGGAGGTTAAAATTAGACATCACTTTATCAAATTAGCATTCAATTATGATAGCCAAGTTAAATATTTTCATTGCTTTGTATGGCAGCTGAAAAAAGTAAACTAAGGCATCATTCCTGAACATTAAGTTGTGCATTTACTTTCCACTTCCACATGATCAACTATACAAAAGCACACACTTTTCTGATAATAATAATAGTAATAAAAAAATTCTTCCCAATGAAGCACATTACGGAAGAGGAACATAGCATGACCAGTGACAGGAAGATGTAATTTTACAAACCACAGATGCTAACTTGACTACTCTCTAGACAAGGCCCATGAATTTGTCTACATTTCTTAGGGAAAAAAAATCTTAAATAGAGGGATGCAGGAAAGCATCAACACTAAATATATTTATAGTAACAAATTATGTAGCACACCTCAAACAGAAATTAAAAGTCACACGTGATCAAGCAATTTCCTTGCCAATTTATATATCTCATTATTTCTATTTCTACTATTTCAGAAGATAGTATGAGATTATTATTGTCTGGTTTTTTACCCTTACTATGCATCTTATTTTTTGAACCTATATGGAAAATGCCTTCAGCAAAAAAAGTATAATATATAAGAGAAAGGTAGAAACAGAACTGTTCTTTATGTCCCCTGTGTAAGAATAACACTCAGTTGTCTGGCAGCATCTGTTTGGCAGACAAGTACTTGAGTTTCTCAAGAATTTGAACAGGCTGAGTGATGGAGACAAACTTATGCCAAACTTATGGTTCTCTAGTACTTTCCCTGATACCAACAGCTACACAAATGTCTGAGAGCTGTGCACTGCAGAAATCATCTGGTACCAAACACTGCAAAAATGATTAACTACATCCTGCACTCACCATAACTTCCAAGACATAAAATTTTTGCTGCACTATGCAGCAGTAGTCAAATCAAGCATGAGTGACCATGCACCTTCGCAGAGTAGCCCACCAAATGCATACCACAGAGCCATGTGAGAAAAGGTTATGTATGCAGAAAAGCTACAAAGCTTATTGAAGGTGTCACCCTAGAGTCAATTTTCAGTGTATATATGTCCAGTGGGTGCACTGTGATCCACCTCTAATTTATACACCTCTGTCGGAAGAAGTATCTAACATGAGCTTTAGATTTCATTACTGGTTAGCCAAATGTTTACTTTCACCATTAGAAACATGAGTCTCTTCTTTTGCAGCATCCTTTACTGGTATAGAAAAAGCAATATTCCTTTTAAGAGGCTGCATGTACATAGCTGGACTGCAACCTATTCTTCTGCAGACCTCTGCAAAGGCTATGTATTCATTTCAGGAAGGAAAGGAGTGAAGAGCTTATAGGTTTTGAAAATTGAAATAGTGTAAGTACTGCTTCCGCAGTGCCAAAATTTCACAGGAATCAGTGGTTTCCCAAAGCCCAACCCTGGCAGCATAACGACTGAAAGATGGTACCCGAATTTCACATATGCATAAGGAAATTCAAGGCACTGCCACACACTGCGTAGCTTTATGAACAGCCAAGTCGCAACACTGAGAAGGCTGCTGGGGAGCCGCTTTTCCACCTGTTCCACGGAAGTGGAACACTGCTGACCCTACAACCAGAGTCATACGTGCTCCTTATCCACAGACTGCAGCGCTTCCTCCTATAAAATACAGTCGTTTATGTTCATGAATTCTGCGCATCACTCGGTCAACTCGAGGCCTCTTCTAACTGCGCTGCTGCCCTTTTCCCTGAATGTCCCGTCACATCTTATACAGGTAAAGGCGGGAGGTCGAAAAACTGATTCTCGAATAATTTCCTTACTTGATTCGGATCGTTTTCTCCACCACTAGTGCTCTTTTTTTTTTTTTTTTTTTTTTTTTACCAAAAACCGCCGGCTCCATCCCCGCTCCAGGGCGGCGACTGAACCCCCCGAGCCGGACTGCCCCGCGGGAGCGACAGGGATGGGGCGGTTGGGGCCGCTGGGAAGCGGGGACGGAGCGGGTGGGGCCGGCAGGAGCGGTTGAGGTGGTTGGGAAGGAGGGACGGCGCGGTTGGGAAGCGAGGACGGAGCGGTTGGGAAGGCGGGACGCGGCGGTTGGGGCGCTTGGGAAGGGGGGACGGGGCGGTTGGGAAGCGGGGACGGGGCGGTTGGGAAGCGGGGACGGGGCGGTTGGGAAGCGGGGACGGGGCGGTTGGGAAGCGGGGACGGGGCGGTTGGGAAGCGGGGACGGGGCGGTTGGGAAGCGAGGACGGAGCGGTTGGGACGGCCGGTAGACGCGGGCGAGGAGGGGCCCAGCAGGACAAGGAGGGACAGGCGGCGCCCGCGGCCCCAGCACCCACCGAAGAGGCTGCTGCTGAAGCCGTCCCAGACGCAGCCGGCGGCGTCCCACACCCAGCGGCTCCTCAGGCATGACATGAAGGTAAGGCTCACGCCGAAGACGGACACCAGCAGGTCGCTGAGGCTGATGTTGACGAGGAAGAGGTTGGTGGGCGTGCGGAGCCGCTTGAACTTGTAGTAGAGCACCAACACCAGCAAGTTGTTGCACAAGCCCAGCATGCCAATGGTGGCGACCAGCAGCGCCAGCAGCTCGTAGGTGCCGGCGCTGAAGAGGGGCCGCTCGCCCGGCAGCTCCTGCTCGGGCGCCGCGGGCTCCGGGCGGCTGGAGGTGCCCGTGCCGTTGCCCGCGGGCATGGCTCCCGGCCGGAGCGGGGCTAAGCCTCCCGGCCCGCTCCCAGCCCCATGGCACACCGATGCTCTGGGCAGGAGGAGGAGTCTCCGCTGCCTTCCCGCCCACGGAGGGCGCGCCCTCGAGTGGCTTCGCCCTCGCCCGCCCGGGGGCCCGGGCCCGGCGCCTTCTGAGCAAACAGCTCTTCTGTGTTCTCAGCGCGGCGAGCAGCCCGGTTGTGGCCGGGATGTGGCCGTGGTCTCCTCTTCCTTAAAAATCCTCTGTGCACTTTGGCTGGGCCGTGGCTGCCGCCAGCTGCGCTTCCCTCACGGGGGCCGCCTCTGGGCAGACCTGCTCTGCGGCCAGCTCCGGGAAGAGGTAGAACCGATATTTAATGAGGCTTCTTCCCCAGATACCCTGCCAATGAAAACTCAATTACGGCAATAGTGTCTTCTCAGGAGGTTCCCCACATTGCTCACAGCTTGGCTTTAGGAGTTGGAACCCCATAAAGCGACCCGGCAACACCATGGCCCGTGCAAACACATGGCCTGTGGTGTGAGTGAACACTTTTTGTCAGCCATGGGGCAAGTAAGACACCACATTTTGCACTGTTAAATCGCCCATTTTATACTTTTGTCCACAGTGTGTGTTGTACAGGAATACCGTGGCTGCCCGTATGCAGCTCTAGCTGTGTCCTCCTCAGCCCCAGCTGTGTTGGGGTGGCTGTACTCTCTCCAAGCCCAACCCACCCCGGAGTGTTTCACAGCGAATTTTGCTCACCATCGTTCTACACCCAAGACACCTGGCCAGACCAGGCATTGGTTTTCCTCACAGGAAAACCTCTAGTTTGTTTGGTTTACTGTGTTGGCCCTTCTTAAGGGCCCAAAGAGAACTTTCAGTTTAGGTCTATTCTTACTTTAGCTGGAAAAAAAAATCAGCTGTGAAAGCAACAGAATTTTAATGGATACATGTCTTCTCAAAAAATAGGTGGGTTGTTTTTTTTTTTTTCTCTAATACATGGTATTAATACATTTAATACCACTGTGTTAAATGTTCTAGACTAAGGGTGAACTGAGACTGAAAACATGGATAGTTGAGGTAGGTTTGATGTCTTTCAAAACAAACCTGTATATAAATTATGGGCTTCTCGTGGCAGTAGATTTTATATGACAAATTACTGCTGTAAAACAAGGCAGTAGGAACAAAGTCATAGGTCAGAAAAATTAAACACTGATTAAAGGACCTATTCTTATTGATGTTTATTTATGATCCATGTTGTTAAATCTCTCATAGATTATGTAATCAATAATTGAAACTTACTTTAAAAAGCTAGTTCAGTCTGTTTCTTCATCACTGGTCAACAGGACTTTTCTCATTGCAGAGGATGGAGCAGCTTCCTTTTTCAAAATCAATTATATGTTTTTTACCATAAAAGTTGTAGTTACAGAACACATGACCTTCTAAAATTTCTGGTAATAGACCACAGTACTTGAGCATTAGTTTTAGGGAAGACATAATTTTGTCTTTCCTCATCCACAAAAGAAACTTACCTGTACATGGCAGACCATGTGCAAAGATATGTCAATGCACAGTTATGGGTTTGTTTAGAACAGTCACTGCATTCTAGAAGTCTAACAATAACATGACAACCAAATTAATACTGCACCTCATTGAGAACAAGACATCTCTATCTTCTGCCTGTAAAGGAAAATCTTAATTGTTATATCTTTTTATCCCTGCAAAACGAACGGAGAGAAAAGGTGGTAAGAAGAAGTGGAAAAATTTAATGTAGCAAGTAGTACATGCCAGACAACATAGTGTCCACTGGCAGATTCCATTATATACTTAGGGTTTCCTAAGACGTATTTCACTACAGCACCTGCCAGAAATACTCCCTCTAGATAGCTTTGAATTTATAGAAGATATGAGAACCCATAACTTGCATTTTGTAAAGGTGATATCTCAGAATTCCCGGGTTGGGCTTTTTTGTAGCAAAACTAAATGGATCCATAGATGTGCAATCTCTGCAATGCTTTATTTGCCAAGGCCCCATTATTAATACTGTCAAATTGCTAATGTTATTCTAGTGGTCTTGGATACTTCATGAGCAGAGTTTCATTTGTCTTCCATGCAGTGTCACTTCTCATATGAGGCAAAACAAAAAGAAATTATGTTTTATTGTATCATCAGGTCAAAGGCAAAGCTGGAAACAGAACCCTGATCCCAATTCTAGTTCAGATTCTGTTTTACCTAACCCATTCTAGAACCAATGCAGTTATCGTTTTAATAATCTAATTAATTCTTTAGTCAATCCTTTTCTGCTTCAAAAAAGGGTTTAACCTTTACTTTTTCCACTGCATAAAAGGATAGACCAGAACCATTTCTAAAAGTGTGTGTGTGCAACTTACTGGAAGTGCATCAAAGTACTAAACATGTATGTAGCTGAGTTTATGGGATTAAAAACATATAACAAGAAGCAGGAATAGAAGGTCTCCAGTCCTGTACTACAGAAACAGTCTCTGAAGCTCCCAAGGATTTCCTAGATCTCTTGTGCAAAAGTCCTTTTAACATGTTGTCCGTTATGCACAATTCACATGGGGTGGAAGAATACGTTGGTTGTAAATTTTCAGGTGGCCAACATATGCTTACATATGCACAAGACAAACCTTAAAACCCAGCCTTGGAACTAATAATTCACAATTAGAAAGTTTGCAGATATCTGGGACTGTCTTCAAAAGTTTATAGTATTTAGTAATTGGAGCGCTTCAGCACACCAGAGCTTTGAGTGTCACAAGTTAGAGCTGAAGAATCTGCAGCAGAGTAAAAGAACTTTGCAGAGTAAAAAAACTTTCAAAGTCACTGCTACTCTCTGAGCTTGGGTAGAAATACAGACCACAAGTATGACTCCCAGTTGAAACTGCACCATTAGAAATGTCTGGACTTTTGCAGTGAGAACATTGTGGGGTGGAAAGAGTGTTTTAAGGCATTCAAGAGACCTATTTCATTTTATGTTCACTGACTTATATGTTGCTTTCACTCATTTTCTCTGTTCTCTGTCTTCTGCTAGCGTGCTTTTGAAGTCACAGGCTCTTTCCCATATTTCCTGACAAGCAGAGAGTGAGCAGGAAAGTCAAGGTTTTGTCCATATTAAATACATTTGTTCTAGGAGTCAGATAATGCTGGGGTTTTGATGCCTATTTTGAACTTTGTAAGCTTATTATTTCAAATGGCATGGTATCAAGCCAGAATGCAGGCTGCTCAAAACCAAACCAAACCAAACCACACTTCCCAAAAACTCTGGCTACCTAGCCTCAGCTTTTTTGTGTTTTTACAGTGTTCTTCTGGTCTATTTTTTTCTTAATTTTTTTTTTTTTTGCTATTCTTTAGCCTTAGTTCAGTCAGTCTGAGCTCAAGCAGCTCTATCCTGATTCAACTTAAACATGGCCAGGTTTAATGGAATGTTTATAAGGAAGAAATAGCAAAGGATGGGTAAGCTTGTCAAAAGAAAGCATCTTCAGAGACTGATTATTTTTTTCCTTTTTTAAATGGCTGGACTTTATCTGGACCAAAATCAGAGTCAGGCTTTGTGTCTCAAAGCCTCTTTAGGGACAACTAAGACCAGTTTAGATCCACTGTGTGATCCACTTTGGGCTGTTCTGAACCATCATTTTACTTGGGGAGAACTTGTTTTTGCATTAGACCACTAGGAAGAGTGACTGACAGCCTTGTACAGGCAGGATAGAAGATTTATCACCTTTGCTGTTTGTCTTCTTCAGTAGGTTTGGGTTATTTGTTATGAGCCATCAAATTACATGGTCAGAATTTTAAAACTTGCATGGCATTTCAAAGACTAATGGTAGTTATTGAGATAAAGATTGAAAATTATTGATTTCTCAAATGAGGGGCCAATCCTACAATGAACTTGCTGCAGCTGTTCTTTGCACCCTTACAGGCATATCATTATTTTTGTATCTGCAAATTTCCAATAATTGAGACTAATAAGATCATGTGGTGAGAAGAGTTGAGAGAGTCAACCTCTGAATAAACATCAATTGTATCATATTCCATATCCAGTGCTTTCCACACTATCAGTATGGGAGACAGTGAAGGGAATGCTTTTCGTTCCGTTAATGCTACTGTAGGGCTACTAATGCAAGGACTTCCTGACTCATCAATTAAATATTGAATTTGCCTTTTAGACTTTGCTTATCTTCTAATGCAATTCCTATCTTCTCTACTTTCCAGTCCACTCGGTCATCACATCTTATTTTTAAATTGTACTGTACTTTTTTTTGATTGTAAACATTGAAGATGACAGAATCAGCTCGTACTGAAAGCAACGATTCCTCATATGGGGTTTCTTTATGTATTCATTATGTTACTTAACATAAAGTTTTCACATGGGTTTTTGCAAGAGAACAAAACACAGCTTTCTGTTCTTAACCTCTCTGTTCTGAGGGTGGAACCCTTTATGAACCTTAGAACATTGATATTAAAGGGGAAATTAAAATATAACCTGATGTCATACAAGCTTAGATGAGAGAGATTGGAAAAATTAATCAACAGGAAGCACTGCATAACAAGAATTCAGCTAGAGGCAGTATGTCAAATACAACTCTGACTAAGATACAGTATTTGACCAGCCTCTGAGTACCTTGACACAGAAAGGAAATATTTTCCTGGAGAATTACTGTTGGAAACAGCGAAAATGTATGGTCAAGCTATCCCTCCCTTTTCCAGGCATCATTGCTGCTTTTCTCTGCCAAACTCTTTTCCTTATTCATTTCAAAAGAAATGCTCATTGCAGTAGAGCAGAAGTACCCAGAAACTTTTGGGTTCTTCCTCTTGAAATGATAGAATTCCAAGCTGTTGAGTTGCTTGTGTTAGGTAGCATATCATGAGACACCACTTTGGCTGAAGAACTAGCTATTTCTTGCAGAGATATTTCCATGCATTATTTTTAGTAACTGTTTAGTATCAATTAGTTGTTTTCCCTATATGTTTCAAAAATGTCATTTAGCTGATATGCTGAGTGTGTGTGAAGACTATTGTCTTCATTTGTTTTGTTTTCTTTGAAGAAATGACTGGTATATCTTGAAACATGCCTGTTTGATATCAATCCTCTAGATTGCCATGAGGAAATATAAAATATAATTTCTTCATTTCAACTACAGTCTCCACAGAGCTAAGACTCCACACTCAGGAATTCAAGAAAGGGATTCAAGTAAACTTGGCATCAGCCTTGGGTGAAGTAATAGCAAAGTGGATCTGGAGATCAATAGTTAAAAAACAATACAAAGAAATTGATCAGTGTGGTCTACAGAAAAGTGAGTTTAACAAATAGTCTGAAATTCATAATTTGCCTATAATGATACTGATGCCTTAAGTCTTAGCTTTCATGTTTTCCAGATTCTGTACTGCATCAGTAAATAACTCTGAACTTCATAGAAAGTGTTAGCAAGTTCTCTTCACAGTTTAGTTAGACAAAACAATCCTTTTCCAGCCCGAGAACCAAGGACACTATTACAGCTTCAGGCCCAAAAAGTATAAACAGCAGCGAATTGAGGAGAGCAATCTGGGAGGATGGGACTTCAGAACCTGCAGCTGTGATTGGACGATTAACCTCAATATGTAAATGGACCAAAACTTATAAAAGTGTAAAAACGTGTGACTGATTGTCCATCTAGGGTAGAGCCACAGCCAGGCTCTTGTAGTGCCCAAGCTGTATCCTTTGAAGGCCTTTTTAATAAATACCTACTTTATTCCTTTAACACTGTCTAGCCACTGTTCTAGGTAGCCCATCAAGGCATCAATATACCTCAGTAACATGGCATCAGTATTGTTTAAAGATATTGAAAAGACGAAAAAATGTGGATGAGAATCACAATTGCATTGAAACCTAAAGGAAGGGAGAAGTAGTCCAGGTACAAAGGCCCCTAGATGTACGAGAATGTACCAACTAAATTAGTAAAGATATTACAAGAACTGCTGAAAGGAAGCATAAGCCACAAAAAGAGGCTTAAATTTTAACAGTTTGTGCAATTACCCTTTGAAACAAATATGTTGGATTCTCCATCTTTTTGTATCTGAAGATCAACACTTGACACTTTACCACAAGTTATACTTTGGTACAAAGTTTTGGGCTCAGTGTAGTGATAAATGGCTGATATTTATTGATCTGTAACATAAAGGAGGTGAAAGAAGAGCTAAAGGTCAGATTTATTCATGCAGTTAATACATGCTAAATGCTCTCCACCCCTTCAGCTCTCTCCCCAAAGAAACATTTGGGAAAGTGTTACTAAAAAGCTGGGGGGAAATCTCTCTTTGGAGACACTCAAAACCACCTGGATGCGTTCCTGTGTCACTTGCTCTAAGTGACCATGCCTTGGCAGTGAGGTTGGACTGTATGATCTCCAAAGATCACTTCCAACCCTAATTATTCTGTGAAAAAAATCATGAAGTCTTTCTGTTACCAATTACATGAGATAAAATGAAATAATCTCACATGCCAGGTTACTTAGTGATCCTGGTTCATGACCTGGAGGCACTCAGTGAGTAGGATTCTGTGATGTGATGGGATGTTGTGACATCCACAGTTCACTGTACTGTTTTCCAGCTCAAGATGCTAAGCCAGGGTCTCCTCTTTTTTTATTATGTAATGTTTGTTATACCTGTCATGCAGCTGCATCTCACATGAACTCGTGGGAGTTAAAGTAAGACATCAAGACTTGGCTGTAAGAAGAGCTCTCCCTCTTGTCTTTTGTTAATAAAGGATGTCTGGAAAGAAGGCTCGTGATAAGGAGGGTTGCTCTGCTCTTGAATTGATTGATTTCAAGAATGCTTTGGAGCAGTTCCAGAACCTAGTTGAAAAGATGATCATCCAGAAAACCAAGGAGAGTTCAGGCTTGTATACTAAAGATGGTGGTAAGAGATACTAATTCGGATGGAAAAATGTAATTTTCACATGGAGAGAATATATCATAGAGAGATGATAATTTCTTTCAAATTAATGTTCTAACTGGGACTTTTTGATTGTTATAGGAAATACAGAGATTGCATTGTGAAAGTTCTTTTCTCCTACTGTTACGATTTCTGGCCAAATAACAAGGCCATGGTGATCACTCAGAAAATATAATTGGTGGAGTTGCCACATGTAGAAGTTAGCATGATGCTAACTTGTTTCCATAAAAGCACAAACTTGATGAATTATGTAAATACAGTTACTAATTGTAAATAATGGGGGTAGAATTTTGCTTTTTTCAATGCAAGTGGCTATTGCTGCTTGAAAGGATAAACTTTATCCCACACACCACTCGGGTTCAAAAAAACCCAAATCAGAATTATGGTAAGGGAAGAAAAAAGAAGTGAGAAGATTTTATCTATTCTTTTATCTGTTTCATCATGCATTGTGTCATGCGTTGCAAATTAGGTAGTTTTGAAAAGAGCAAATATTAGGATTGATTTTATTTTCTTTTCAAATGCTTTAGTGAATACAATGTGAGAAGCTAGAACTTGCATGCTATTGGTATTGAAGGAGAAATAAAACCAGAGGTAGGATGGATAAGAAAGGAATCTCTAGTTTGCCAGTTTCAAACTGTGTGGACATTGTTCCTCCCATACAGATGAGATAGACTATGATAAGTTCTATACAACCGTACGAACACTTTTTGGTGCAGCAGTCAAGGATCAGAATGTTCAGGCCTTTTTCAGGAAGATTATGAACAACCCTGATGAAAGGCCAGAATGGCCTGAGGTAAGGATTATGAAAAACTAATTAGAACTTTAAATGGTGACAGTATTTATCTGTTGATTGTGTGTTGTTTATGAGTCTGTTGTTCATGAGCTCCACGGCATAATAAAGCACTCTCTCCTTATTTATCGTAGCTGCCTGAAGCCTGGGTGTGTTCAGGTCTTCAGAACTATTTCAGTGATGTGCATTTTCCTCAGACTTCTTGACAAAATGCAAAATCTCTTTTGACTGCGGTATGCTATTTGTGCTCTGAGGATAAGTCTATCTTTAGCTAAACCTTCAGAAATCCTTCCTCTTTTTCTCCTATCCTCTCTTTTCTCTTACCTCTGCTTGCTTGCCTTTCTCTTCCCCTGTTCACAGCATATATCTGGCCCTTTGAATATGAAGCGTTAAAGGTAGAGCAGCATTTTAGTAGAGTTTTTTAACCAGAGAATTCTGCATATGTTGTTTAGTCCTGTAGATGAGGGAGATATTTGTAATCAATTTTTCAATCTCTAATGGTGGTAAATAGTAAATCTTTGTAAAAAGCATGTAAGAATGAGGTACCTGTGAAACAGTAGATCCAATTTACCCTCTTTGTATCTGTCTGCACGTATCTTAAGGTTTTCCTCTGCCAGAGGTGCAAACGCACTCCGTGTTTAATATCCCTTCCTGGATTTTTAATCTATCCATTTGTAAGCTATTTCTGAATCCACCTAAGAAGGTTATCTCCATAGCACCCAGTTTTTCACATTTTGTTAAAAAGTACTTTGTCAGGTTGTTCTTAAACATGGCACACTTTTTTATTTGCATGTTATGAGAATTGAACACTCGCTCTAGAAATGTGTCTTTTATTAAGGTATTTCCCATGAGTAGTGTTTCAGGCAACTGTTCTATAAAAATTACTGATTCTTAGATTGCTAGAGCTGATTCTTATCAAGAGCATCCATCATCATATATTACTACAGGACTTTGTTTCTTACCCAAAACCAGAATTGTGCAGGAGGGACATAACACCCAGCACACAGTGACTTTCCTATGATAGCATAGGAGGTATTGTATACATGGCAAATCCTTGCTGGACTTAAAGTCTTATGGCAGGTGTTAGCAAATAACATGAACTATAAATTCGTCAGCATATTTACATTTTATGTTACTCTGCAACATCATGCTAATATTGGAACCTTGAAGATACCCAACACCTGTTCCTTACATGTTATCAACAATTGCTATCAAGTGATTTCCTAAAAGCTATGTGTTCAGCCATTTCTATTTAATAAGGTTCTGTATGGGAACATTCCTGGTTACTACCTTTCTTAACCATTGTTTTTACTTACAGTCTCATATTATTAATGGATTTTGCTCATGTCAGCCATTAAAGATTTCCTTCAAGTAGGGATTGGGGCAAATCTGAAAAATAGCTCACAGTCTGAAAGACTGATTGTCCTTTGTTTAGGGTATCAGAACAGTAGCAAATTATGTTTGGGCTCATTAGTTTATAAGAGAAGTAAGGAAAACTGGATGTTTGCTGGAGTGAGGATCATTTACTCCAAAACCTTATTGAGTTTCTAATGCAGTCAGACTAGTTACCAAATTACATAATTACGTGAATAATTCGGCTACATAATTACACAAGCAAGCACAGTATGGGGTGTAGTAAAAGAGGTGAAGCCCCTTTAGTTTCCTTTTGAAATCTGTGCATGATTTCCTTTGGATAAAATTCCCCAGAACCCTTTCTATGCGCATTTCTCAAATTTTACCAAGTGTGAGCTGACTGATGACAGTCTTCTAATATGGCTTACATTTAAACTTCCTTGAAAAATGTGGATGTATGATAGCTAATAATTGTGTATATGGAAAGAAGGAAGCTGTGAAGTGAAAGATGAAGAGTAATGTTGTGTGAGAGTATTTTTTTGAAAGATGTACATCTGAATCTTTCAGAGAATGAAAATGGGAGCTCTATTGTGTAAAATGGAAAACACTGAACTAGAATAAAATACATTTTGTCTCCTATCCAAAGAGGCATTGTTTTAGAACTCATGAAGGGAAGTATATATAATGTCTATAATATGAGAAAGCAGTTTTAAAAATCTGTACAGCTAAGTTAGACTAATTTCCTAAAGAAATAACTGAACTACTTTTGGGTACAGAGCTTGAGATTTGTAGAGCATTTCAGCTGATAATTTCACACCCTGGAGCAGAAATAAGCTACTTACCTAAGTATCCTGTGCAGGGATCTTCATCATGTTCGGTACAAATGGAACATTGTCAGACTTAGAGAGATGGCCAAAAAAGGAGTTTTAAAAAATTGTCTCTATATTAATTTTTTTTCAAGCTAATGGGAATCTATATATCTTTGTGGAAAAGCTCTTCTGTGTAGGCTAAACCACTATGCTGCATTGAATGTCTCAGGTTATAAATATGGAATTGCCTATTTTGTCTGCCTTTTGCTAGGTTTTTTTTTTCCCTGGTTGAGGTAGGCAGAACTGGAAAATGAAAATTGACTATGGTTATTTACATAGTAAAACTGTACTAACAACTTTAAAAAATAGGTGGGCTGCATTCCTAGAAGCCCTTTGTAAGCTGACTTCTTTACAAACATTGAAAAAAATTGTGCCTGACTATCAGATCTCAGCAGCCTAAAGTCACATTTAAGTCACAATGGCTAAAGGAAATAATACTAAGGTACTTGCTCAAAGAATATTAAATTATTAAAATGTGAAATAACTATTTGACTTTATACATATATCTTCCAGAAGTAGTTTTGCAATAAATTGTTTAGTTCTATTTTTTTGTTGTTTAGATTTTTGGCTGTTTCTCAGGAGAAAGGGATGGCGTGTCATCCCCATCGAAAGAAAGCATGGTTTTGCTTGTATCTGAAAAACAGCAGATTACTCATTCAGGTGACATACTTCATCTTACATCAAAACCTATATTTTTTCTAATGCAGTGTGCTGCTCACTTTCTTGAAAGTAGAGTGATAAGATCACATGCCTGTCTTTGCTTATTCATGCTTCTTCTTCTGTGTTCCAAAACACATGGGTTTTTACATTGAACACTCCACTGCTACATTTCCCAGTTCTCTATGTTCCTAAATTATTTTCAAAATATGATTTTTTTCTGAACCAGACTATGCAGTTACTCATTGTCTTTCTGTATTTTTTGAAAATATGGAGGAAGAACGAGCACATCCAGAATTATGATATTAACGATATTTAAAATGCAACATGATTCATTAAACCAAGTATAGGATAATTTATGATATATTACATCACTACCTTGTATATGGTACTAAAATGCATTTCAGGAAGACAAACTGTTCTTACTATTATAGTCCTATTTGTTTATGTTTTCCTTACTAATATAGTTCTGTTTGTTTATGTTTTCTCTATCTGTAAGATGAAGAGTAATATTTTGTCATTGACAGTTGTCAAGAGAAAAGATGTTATCAAAGGTATAGTGAAGGTGCCCTTTCTGGATCTCACAATAACAGCCTCTCAGCGAGGAGTGCTAACTGTGTTTAACAAACAGGTAATTTTTAATCAAACTCTTTTATTATTCCATTAGGCAGTACATAAGGGAACTGAGTGGACTGTGATCTAGCATTCAAATTTTCCCATAAAAAAACCTACATATCCTTCTTATCAAAGTTAACTTTTTCTATATTTTAAGTACAGCAGGAAATATACATTGTTCTTTTCAATTGTAAACCTATTAGACAGTCCACACAAATTGATAGAAGGTAGAGATGGCTAATAATAGACATTCTTCATAGAAATTAATTTAATAGAAAATAATCTACATTTCTGTTTAGAAAAGGTTTCCCTAAATAAAAAATATGCTGTTGGAATTAACTTTTAGATAGAGAGTGGAAATCAGAGAATTGCCTGTTTTCTACGGCTACTGAAAATATCTGGAATGGACAGAGACAGTTGTTTGCAAATAAGATTTGTGCAATACAGCAACATCTAGGTGCTTGAAAGTCATGAGTTTTACAACAGTCTGCATGAAACTGGCTCACAGTTAGTTCCCTCATCAGTAAAATGTAAGGATATCTGTACCATTATAAGTAGAAATTCAGGCTTAAGATGCTGTTAAACTGAAGTTTTTACATTGATTTCCCAGATGATTGTATTACTATTTAGTGGTACGCACCTGTAGATGCTATGAGATAGAATGTGCCATACAGAAACCCAGGCTATCACTCCTCTATGCTTATTGGTCCTTTACATTTGTACAATTTTAATGCAACCAGTTTCTTAAAAGTTATTTTAGGCAATGCAGTAAAACTTTAAAGCAGCACTAATGCTTTCTACAGGTTTTAGCTAATCAGTGCATAATGCTTATGATGGAAGCATTTAAACCAAGAAAGCACTCTTGCAGATGATTAAATAACAAAGCACTACTGCAGTGTTGGTATATGCTGAAATAATTTATTTGAAAGCCTGTCCTCCAGAACATTATTCCTCTTATCTACCTATGAAAAATAATTTCCCAAAGTATAAGATTAAAAATAGTTCTTCTCCCTACCCCCTACCTGCCCGTGCTATTTTCAAGTCGAATTGCTGCCTCCTCAAAAGCTGGACTGATGTTATCTGACATCAGTGATTGCAATGTAAATGATTTTACACCCAGCTGCTTAACACAGTGAATTAAGGACCTAAACTCTCACTTAGAAAACTATATTCTGAAAATGACTAAGGAATTACGACAGCCTCAAGATGTGCCAGGAGAGGAGTAGATTGGATATTAGGAATAATTTCTTTGTCCAAAGGGTTCTCAACCATTGGAACTGTCTGGGGAAGTGGCTGAGTCACCAGCCCTGGAGGTATTCTAAAGAAGTGTAGAAGTGGCTGTTGGAGCATGATCTAGCAGTAGACTTGGCAGTGTTAGTTTTACGGTTGGAGTTGATCATCTTAATGATCTTTGCCAGCCTTATTCTATGATTCCGTGATTCTATTTGAGGGCTAAGCATTGCTTTCTGCAACAAATGTGGGCCTAATATGACTCAACACCTGTATGCAGCTCTACACCATCAACTACACATTTCTCAGGTTCTCAGACAATACTGCCTTGACCAGCACATAAGACCTGTAGAAGCAGGCAGCCTTAAGGACACATTTTAGTTACTTTAGATAAAGCCAAGTCTGATACCGTGCATGGATATCCATCTCTTGGTCAACAATACTTTTAAACTCCACTCAAAGCCGTCCATGATGGCACCTGGCATCCCACTTCTATGGGACTTGATCCTAGCCTCTTGGTTTATGAAATGTGGAATTGTTGGGATGGGTATGAGGTGTTGTTGGATAATTACTGATCAGGGGCAGGGGCAGGGACAAGAGGAATTGAAAAATCATTTGTGGGTGTTTCAGAAGGGAAAAGGTTGAAGCTGCTTTTGAAAACTTAGTAGTTTTGTTAAAGGACATAGAAGATCACTCTGCCTCTGCTGGACGATGGTGACACTTTAAACCCTTCAGGTTTTGAGCCACATGTTATACTGTCTATCAGTAGTTGCCTTTCATGAAAGATGCTGTACCAATGTGGGTATTCCTGTTTGCAACACTGCCTTTGCCAGGGATTTTGCTGGGCCAGCATTAGCCTGGGTTTCTGTATGACACATCCTATTTCTCACAGGAGCTAATGCTTTTCTAGCTGTCAATAACCATTAAAAGCACAATT
Source organism: Acrocephalus scirpaceus scirpaceus (assembly GCA_910950805.1). Taxonomy (NCBI): domain Eukaryota; kingdom Metazoa; phylum Chordata; class Aves; order Passeriformes; family Sylviidae; genus Acrocephalus; species Acrocephalus scirpaceus. Next base: position 47,045,154 of record OU383775.1, read on the forward strand.
CTATCAGAAGACCAGCTGATCTGTACTCTACACATTGTAAAAGTGAGGGGCTTTTACTTATTTTGCTCTCTTCAACATCTTGATGTAGAAAACCCAAGCCAAACCAGAAACTATGAGACAAATGTGGGGGAAGGAGAAGTTTTAAGTTCCTCACAATATAAAGGGGAACAGACAACAGACAGGTTAATGATCTTTCTCTTAACCACCTACTCTTTCAGTTAGAAGTTATTGTTCTGATCTGCCTGTGAAGAGGAGAGATTACTTTGTTTAGACTTTTAGTTTAAGAACTGCCTTGTTACTGTGACAATATCTTTCATGATTTTTCAGATGAAGGTTCTGACAACCATCGAAGTTGAAGTAAGTTCTTTTTTGTCTCCTTCCTTCCTGTTAAATAATTTTAAGTAAAATCAGCATGTACTAAATTGAAATAATTAGAAACTAAGGATTATTCTAATGCTACTTCTAACTTTGAGACTTATGCATGATTTTTCATAGGGTGCTGTAGATCAAATAGTTTCAATTTATTCCTTTCAGTTATTGAAACAATTGAGTAATTCCATTTATTTCCTCTGATAAATGAAACCTCAGATAAATGCTTCTTTTTCTCCCAGATTATCCTTTACCCATTACCTTGCCAGAATTTTTTCTTCTAAAATCCAAAACTTATCACTGTAAAATTTAAATAAGTAAAATTTTAAGTTTGTTAATGAAAAACAGTTCTACATTTTGCTAGGTAGATGATTGGCTACACAGTGTATACATTAAAATTTCATGCTTACCCTGGGAGTATCACTACAGATTTTAGGTAAAGACATAGGTCTTAGCAAAGTGATGTGTGCCCTTGTACTAAAAGTTGATTTAGGTATCTTCTACCAGGAGGCAGTGCATTTTGTTGGTTCTCTCTTACATATTGTGGTAGTTCTAAAATGCAATAGAAGTACTCCACACCGGAGGCCCTACTACTTCAACTCAGAAAACAGCTCTGGGCCTTAGTTGCATTTAATTTATTGCAACAACTAACCTGACCTGTGGAATCAGTGCAGAGAGGTAACTGTGAGAAATATTCTTGAGACCAATTGACTTTTGGAAACTTTGACTAGAATTAGAGCTTCTCCTACAGGAATGCTACAGGAGTGAATTTTAGTCATTCCTACTTCGCTTGTAGGAACCACTTTCCCCAACTCAAATATGCAAAGGTAGGATCTCCCCCAGAGATGCCAAGGGAGAGAAGTTGGAAAAAGCTGGAGTGCTAGCCTGATGCTGCAGTAGGCTGCAGGGTCCCTTTCCTTTCTGAGCACGAAGCACTTGTCTTAAAATGATTCCTCAATGAATGCGAAGGGGTTTTGTGGTGAAAGTAGGACAATATTTGGCGGCTGTGGCAGTATTAGGAACCACTGAAGGACATTTTTGCCATAAAGCGTGTGAAAGAAGGATATGTTTAGCATAATGATATCTCCCAGTGTAATGGTGCAGTACCATAATTGTTAAGATTGTGATTCCAAACAAATACAATACTAAAGCTGGTAGTTTTATTATCTGTGAGCATCCACTTGTTTCAGCTCTGCATCAGATCTGTGTGGGCTACCCTGATCTGCTGTCACTGTTGTTATAGGCCACACTCTCATCCTTTCCCAGCTGAAATGTTTGCACTTTTTCAGCCTTTCCTAGAGGCAGGAAGAAATAGGTTAAAAGTAGTTTGCATTCCTCTCCATCTTTGGGGTGGAGGATGATTGCTTTTGGGGATCATTTGATCAGTTGAGATCATTACTGCTGAACATGACAGTCTCTACTATAGGGTATAAAGTCTTTCGGGGGAAAATCTTTGGCTTCCCAGGGACATTTGATTGACTGGAGAACTGACGGTGAAAAGAAAGGAGAAACCCATGCCCATCACAACCTTATGAAATCCCTCTGACTCTATGTCTGAAAGATTTTATGGTATTTTTTGATGTCATTTTACTTTTGTTGAAGTTATTATATTCACTTTTTTTGCATCAAAGTTATGAAATGTTAAGATGGCTTAGTTAAAAATTACTCTTTTCTGCTTTGCACTCTGCCAGGTCTTATGGAATAGGAATTTTTACCTACTATTCTTATTTTAAGTGTTTGCATTGAATGGTCCTGCCCTTGCTCAATTAAATTTCATCTCATCTTTCCTCTAACTACTGCTCTGAAAAAAGAATTAAAAGTTTATTGGACTTGAGGTTCCTGAACTTTTTTATGGTTATTGAAAGATTTTGATGCTTCTAAGATATAATATTTTAAGCTATGTTGTTCTTTAAATATAAATTCACAATTTGAAATGAAAATTCTGGATTTCTTTGAGATAATAAATACCACTTTCCAGATGGTTGAAATGTATGATGCTATTAAATTTATTAACTTGGGGATTCTTTGAGAGATTTATCTTTAGAATTTGGTCACAGTTTTTCTAATGTAAAGAATGCTTATAAAAAATGGAAGCTTTGCATCTTAATACCTTTTATATAAACATTTATTAAAAATCAAAGCACAATATCTTATGTGAGTGTAAATCACCCCTCACCATGTACTTATCAAAGATATGGTGAACAATACTAGTTGAAAAACATCAGCACCAAATGATCATAATGTACAACTATGAATAGTTGCTTACGATTAATATCTAAATAGATAAACAGAGAAAGATGACTTTATCCTTCAGGGATTACATTTCAGTTCTGATCTGCAGAAATAACAGGACATTCTTTTCTCACTAAATTATTATGCCATTTTCAACTGTTTTAACATCACCATCAATACTGGCAGCAATAGCTAATTGATGAAGCTATATTTTTGTGCATCTTCTTGCAAATGAAGTAAGGTACTGAATTTAGGACTTGTTCAAAGGTAGTTATCAGACTCCAAACCTTCTATCCATTGACAAACACTGATGTGTGTAGAGGGTGGCTTACAGATTGCAACAACCCTTATATTCCTACGGTGTCTTCCATTCAGTGTTCTCATTCCCAAGGTGTTTCAGAATAGAGACCCACTCAAGCAGAGTGACAGAGGTCTTGGCCCTGAGGATATTAAGCCAGAAAGACTGAAACACAGTAGTGCTAGAAATAAAAGTGGACTGCAGCCATCAGAACTTTCCTAGCATCATGATGGTATAAATGGAACATGAATTATGGGTACATTTGTTACAGGGATGTAATGGAGAACAGGTCACTTCAAGAAAAACTGATTTGATTTCTTGATGAGATTATGTGACTGAGTGAAGAGTAGAGGCATAAATAAAATATGTTTAGTACTCTATGCAGTATTTGGCTTAGCACCACACAACCTTCTGTTTTAAAATATGACCACTAGAAAAAAAAACCAGTGTGCTGCATTGACTAACAATTGTCCAGCTGACAGGTCCCAAAAATAGTAGAATCATTGCTGAATGATGATGGGAATACTGGTAGTGAACAAATTACTTCTTTCAAAAAGGGAAATGAAATGTCTTTTAAATATCGCTTTAAAAAGCATAAACAGAGCCAATGGATAAGCTAGACAAAGTGAAACAGAAGCTGTATTGAAAACAAGGGAGGAAAGATAAGAGCCCTTGAGTGACAGGATGGAATAAGAAAATAATGAAAATGTTGGTCTGGTGCAGCTGCCTAGTTTGTCTGTCAAGTATGGCAGCACTAAGAAGAGAAATTCTTATAACCTTTCCTCTGAAGCTGAAACCTGTTACTTTGACTGCATCATCACAAGCCAACACAGCAAGTTAGTGACAACTACAAATGTAAAATCATCTTTTTCAAGCCATTTAGTCATTGTTATCTGACGCTATTATAAGGATCTCAAAAAGCCACAGTTAACAAACTTTTCCATAAGAATTACCAAACAATTCACAAAGCCTCTGCAGGACTGACATTTTCCACATGTTTATTGTAGTAAAGGGCAGAAAAAATCCTTGTAAGTCTATTACCACTTGCCCATAGATCATTAGGAAGGAGAGAAGCTTTCTCCTGCAACAGTGTTGATATCCTCTGTCAGGATTTTGGGCCCTTTACACTAAGAGCAAAACCAATACTGTGTACAACAATAGAAATAAAAGTAGAAGTGTCAGGAGTCTGATCTATACTTTGCAAGAGAAATTGTTTTACATTAATGCCTGTATAATAGGAGGTATACTTGAACAATGGCTTAATGTGGGCAGATGTATTTATTTGTAAATAGTTGATCTACCTATTGGGAGAATTAAAAATATTTAATAAAGTTACTTATTTTCATAAACATTCATTTCAGTTTTGTTTTTATAGCTGAAATTTTGACTGCCTTTTAATTTCTTTTGTTTCAAACCAAACTGTATCCAGGTAAAAGCTTAATCTGCTTTACTATGGATGTTTTATCTTAAGCTTTCTCTGCTCAGAGTGCTTTTCCAGAGTGTCATTGCAGTTCAACTAACAGTATATGTGTATTGAGGTTGAGCCTGGTGCCTCTGTTACTTCATGTATGAGCTATTCTGGGATTTAGAACTCAGTGGAACTAGAACTAGCAGGTGCTAGTGCAGAGTATATGTGATTTATGTGAAAATGGTTTAAAATATGTACTTATGTGATAGAAATTTTGATAAATTTACAGAGAAAATCCTTCTTTAGCTACTCCTTTTATTTTCATCAGGATACTGCTTGGATCACGGGATGTGATTTCCTGCCTAATCTGAAATACGTCGTGGCTGTTACTGAAAGCACAGTCATTCTCTGGGACTATAAATCAAAAGAAAGCAAGGTATTATGTAGGATCAGACAAATACCAAAATGAAACCTGAAAGCTGGTCAATCTTCGTTTCCAGTATACGCTCACATCCCTTTGGTCTAACAGGATGAAGGCTTTTAACTTTTGTCTTCGTAGGAACTCAGTAAAACAATGGAGTTCACACTAAAGGAGGAATACTGTCTACATGCCAAATGGGATTATTAGTATATTAAAAGTTTGGAAGAAAAAGAAAAATTTTACACTATGGTGCAAACAAACCCCCAAAGAATTTCTTTTCCATGTATATCTAGAGTGTGTGTATACACCTGTATACCTAAAAGGTGTGCATGGGTGTGCATACATCTCAGAATCTATTAACAATCAAGGAACAGGTTTTACAAGGAATATAACACAGGTTCTTTTTGAGGTAACTTGCCAATTTAAAGAAAATATTTCTTCATATCCTGTGTTTTGTTCAGGTCTTTCAAAGATAAAAACCATTTTGATCTTAATAATGTATGTCCAAATTGTAAAAGTTTTCTTTTATATCTTTTGCATTTTTGCTGACCCATATCTTAGCTTTTTCTTCCTGTTCCTGGGACTTCTCTTGGAAATTCCAAGTTAGTTGAGATGATGAGGAGAAGCAAAGTAATTGTTTTTTAGGATAAGATTTTCTTAGCATTTGATTTTTTCCCCCAGTATTAAAAGGTTGCTTCCCAAGCTCAGACAGGTCAATTTAAATCTTCTTGTCAATCCAATTGGACTTCTTGGAGGAGAGGTCAAATATTTATTCTCCACCTATTATTCTCCAATTCCCTCCACTCATTGCATCAGTGAGAGCTGCAGGTATCCTGTTGATGAATAGGTGCAGCTCTCTTTCAAGACCACAGAAATAATATATGGAGAGTTCTATCTCTATTACGTGTCTAATGTTTCTGTGCTACACAGACAGCATTGATGCAGTTAATTCCTATGGCATGTGAGCAGTTCCCAGTTTAGGTTGGCAAGAATGCTTTAATCAAATAGCAGACAGAGTCTGGCAGTAGAACCAGTAAACAGTATAATGCAGATGACCCTTGCTGGGCCTTCTAGCAAAATACCACAGTGTCTTGCAACTGTATTCGTTCCCACTATCTCTGTGCTTCAAAAATTGAAATACCTGCCCATATTGGTACACTTGACACTCCCAGGCTGTATTATTAATTAGAACTCTGATATAGATTCTCCCTGTGTATTACTGCTATATTTTGTGGTTTGAATTATTCTTTAATTTGTTTATTTCCAGTTTTCTTGTAGAGAGCATCTTATTTTTTAACAGGAAACCATATACAGTCTTAGCAAATACACCGTCCCACGTAGCATGCAGAGATCTTTCCTTGAATTTGTAGTTAATACTTCTTCACTGAAATGCAAAAGCTACCTATGAAACAAAATCTTGATTAAACCTCTAAGATTTGCTTTTAACTCCACTTCGCGATGGTCTTCCATGAGTTTCTGATAACAGGAAACAGCTAGCACAGGGGCAGCTTGAAAAAACAAAGTCAAGATTTGAATGCTGATGTAACTAGATAAGCAGGTTAGATTCAATTTAAGGGCCCTAGTGCAATGTCTAATAAACTCTCTACCATATTCCACAGAGTGATGGCTTTGTCATCAAACCAATGAAAAACTGTCTGCTCTGTGTTTGTACCGTGACTATGGCAGATAACCAGGCTAAGGATACCGTCTTAATGGGAGATGATAAGGGTTATGTTTATCTGCTTACTATCACTAATGATGACTTCATAATGAAACAATCTAAAGCCGAAAAAGAATCACAGTTTAAAGTCTTGGACTCTGAATCTTTTGACATGTAAGTTGCTTATGATAAAATACTATCAGTCTTGCATTATATTTTCTTTTTAATTTGGGGTTTGTTTGCCCTAAGGAGGATTAACGTCTATTTATAAATTAACCCCATCTAACCAAAGAAAATAAATTTTCAGACTGCAGTGAGTATGATTTCCTTGTTGTTGCATGAAGGAAATGCCATCATTTTCAGTAGAAGATCTTACAAGAGATCTTAAAACTGAGAGGATGGAGAATACAATTCAAGGGGAGAATTCCCAATTGCTGTTATCCAGTTTGACAAAGGAATAGCTTTACTGTGCCCAGTGAGATGGAAGCACAATTGTGACTGGAAAAGTGCATGGTTCAACCCTGACTTTCTCTCTGCTTCCATTTGAGCTGGAAGAGTGGTTCTGTATCTGCCCTGGATATTAAATGTTAGCATTGGTGGTGTACATAATCTCACTGACAAAATCCCTGTCCACCTACAGACACATCACAGTAGTTGCTACTGTGGCCTAATAATTTCTCCATTTATATCCCTAGTCCTAAACGCAAGCTACATGATGACTGGGTTGGGAAGGTCAAGTATTTTTCTGCCCTAAAACGTTTTGGATCCTGCTCCACAGACAGCATTAATTCATTTGTTTTGGATGACATAAAGCGACTAGAGGACCAATTGTAAGTATCTGACATCTTTTAGAAAACATTAGATCTGCTTTGTAACTCTGCTGGAGATCAGCGCCTCATAAGATGTCATCTCGTTATATTGAATCTGCCTTTTCTATCAACATTGCTAACAAAAACAAAAATATAATTGTTTAAATGCTTGAATATTTTTGTGTGCTAATGTAGCTTTTGATGTAGGAGAGGACTGTCCATATATATTCAGTACTCACAACCCTTAAAATATATTATGTTGACAGTGTTGTCTCCTCCAGCTTCCCCTCAGCAAGGAAATTTTAGGTAGAAAATTGATTGATTTGATCATGTATCCATTCATTTAAAATTTATACCCAGTCGAAAATCAACTCAACTAAATTTCATTTACAGTTTTATTTTCACAAGTTTGAGTTATACAAGATTAAGCCAAGAACACAATTTATTCTAAGAACTGTGAAGTGGTTCTACTTTGCAGCAGAAAAGAGGTTTTAAGAGGCCTCCATATTTGTGCCAAGTCCTTATTCATATGGCTCATCGGTGCTATTAGCTGATTTAACTGATTCCAAGCCTAATTAGTCTCTGGATTTAGAAAAGTTTGTAGCAGAGTTAAATAATACAAATTCAATTTGATGTAAGAAGGATCTATAAATAACATATAAATAGAACTTTTCATTCCAATGTTTCAAAATATTGTAAATATTACAGCTTCTCAATTCATCTTTGAGATACATTCAGAAAGATTAATAGAATTTTAAGGCTAGTACCTACAATGGATTATAATATGTTTTATTTCTTGGATAAAACAGGCCATAAATATTCTTGTAGTTATTCTTGAATCAATACTTTGGGTATATTGATATACTTTATTTTATTGAATACTCAGATATACTTTCTGAGTATTGCATGTCTGTTGAGGGTGGGGAAAGTGAACTATGAAGCACTTTTAGATTGTCCCAGGTTACATACATGTCAGCTTGAAAGGCTGAGAAATCCTGTTTGTTTTTGTTAGGAGCTTTGGAAAAATAGAATTATTTAGAAGAGAAAGAAGACTAAGTCTAGTCAAAAGAGTAGATCATCATATACTTCAATACAGAACATTAACTGCAACTATCTTGGTAGTTCTTTTTCATTTCACATCGGCTGTAGTTGCGTCTCCAAATGCAATAAATACATATCTCTAAGCAGTTTCTCACAGCAGATAGAATTGCACCGCTGTTAAAATGAAATTAATAGTCCTAAAAATACCTGTAGATCAAATCACTTTGAAATGTCCATCTACTAAGTAACTAGCTTAAAAATATGATTTACTGGTTCTAACAAAAGAAATTTCCCCAATTAACTTTGTATCAAGGAATTGTTATTGTACTCAAAAAGGGATGCAATGCATCTTCTCTCTTACGGGATTTAAGTTTGTTTGTCGATAATGTCTGGTAAACACCTTGTAAAGTATCTGAAAAAGAGAGGTATGGATGTGATCATAAGGTGCTTTTTTTGCAAGGCCATGGTTTGGGTAGGACTTCACAGGGCCAGAATCCCTTATTCCCACTGATCTTGGAATAATAAACTGTTCACTAAAGAGGTAAGGGACAGTTATATAGAAGTATAATAGGTGAAAAAAACTTAGGAAGTCTGTTAATCATACATTTAAATCATTTAATCATACATTATTTTGTACTGTCAAGAGAATTAAGACTTCTTTGTTAAAGCTCTGGAAAGAAATCTTTTCTCCCTCTAAATAATAGGAAGCAAACAGCCTTTTATTTACACCTGCCTAGAAATAACAACTCTTTTATTAATCCTCAAAGTTTCCAAAGTCTTTTGGAACTCCCATTTATGGTTTTCAATATTAATGGTTACTCTGTCCCAGAGTAGATGAACTAATATTTGTCTGAATTTCAAAGGAAAAAATTAAAAGTATTCTCATTTAGCTCTGTACAGCTTATTTACACTGTGGTCATTGTTTCCTGGGAATGACAGGTGTTAACCCTGCTATTGCTACATCCAAAAATCAATAAAATAATCACTCATTAGTAGCAATGGATGAAACTTGGAGAGACAAACAGAAGTTGCACAAAGGATGGGTTTAGATGGGACACTGAGTCAATTTCAGTCTGTGTTGGCTGTTTGAATTCCAATGCTTTAGCAATGAATGTAATAGAATAACTGTTGAGTTTCAGATACTTGTGGTCTCTTCATGTCGTTATATAATACAAAATAGATCATATAAAGACTGTTCATTATACAGTACATTATACAGAAGCAACAGAAGTGTAACCACACTTACTTAATCTAACATTAAGATCACAGTAGACATCCATGTCTGAAACAGGCAAACATAGTTTCTTTGGTACTTTTCCTCAGTGATGAACTGCTTAAAGCACACAGGCTTGTGTGCAGCTTACTTTGTCAGTAGCTACCATTTTAGGAGTCTGTTTGGAGTTTGCCTGTTAAAAGAGTCAGGTATGCAGGTTGGATATTTATTTCTTTAATGGAACGTGCACTCTGATCCTGTTTCATTTATGCAAGTATCACTCTAAGTCTCACTTATAAATCAATTTTCCTTTTAACATGAGATTGCATACATTATGCAAACAGCTATTCTGTATACTACAGAAAAATAAGGCGGGATGACTGTAGACTGTTTTTTCCAGATATTTCTTACATGATTGTTTTATTAATGATTGCAGACCTGTAAAGGAATTTTCTGTCCCTAAAGGAGTAAATGCCTTCACATACTGTGGAAAGGCAAAAGTCATTGTCACTGGAGGTAAGTACTGGGCTTTTTCCAAGAGATTGTGCTTGGAAAGAAAATCTGAATTTTTTTATTCAAGTTAAATAAGATCACATAAAGCTGAGTTAGCATCTTAAGAATTTCAACAATGGCTTCTGCCTACAATTAGAGGAAACAGAGGCCTTGCTTTTAATTGCTGTCAGCCCTTGTCTGAAAAGATACACTTCCTGACAGGAATCTGTCAAGGGCTCCATCTGGTTTTGATTCAAGTATCATTTATATAATAAAACAGAAGAAACAGTATGTTCAACTAATCTATCTTTCCAAGTCACAGTGGCCTTGACCATGTTATACGCATCATTCCTTGCAGTATCAGCAGAGCTTCCACCCTTATTACTCTTTCAGCATCCTTTTGTGTCTTAAGCAGTCACATTCGCCCATCTTGATACTTTCCATTGGTCTCTCTGATCATGTGTCCCCAAAGTGTTACTGTTTGTTCTTTCTCCCTAAGCAGACTGCAGAAATGGCACTCTTACATCCGCTTCTTCCCTGTTATCCAATAATTTTATGGGCCTGTCTACTGCAGTGGTCATTATTGATGTTTTAGAAATGTTGCTGGAGTATGGCAGCAATCTTGTTTATACATTCTGTCTGATAGGGTGGTGCCCTCAAGTGACATTGATGCTTCTTTTCTTCAAGTCTTTATTGCTTAAAACTTTGTTAAAGATTGCAATAGCAAACTTAAGAATTTTTACATCTAAATACAACAAGAACTAAAAAAATCACCAAGACTCTGCTGTCCTGCCTTGATAATAAACATGGCAGTATATGAGAAGTAATGGAATTCATGTTGAATTGCAACAGTTTACCAAGAGGAAAACTGTGAAAGATATCAAAATAAATATCAGGCAGTTCTACTGATTTTCTAGACACAAGATTTAAAGGAAAAGCAGTACAGCTGTAGAAGAGTTATTAGTGAAAATTCTGAAGTTTAGCCTTGGAGGAGATACTGTTTACACTGATTACCTTGTCACAAAAAAGTAGTCTGGAGAAATTTACTGATGACATGAATTAGGGAGGTCCTATTGAACAAAATTTGGTCAGTATTTCCTACGGTACAACAGGAGGATTTTGCTGTAGTAATAAAACCAGGGTCAAGTGTCTGAATAGGAAAGATGGTCAGTTACACAGGAACTAGAAAAAGTTTCTTTTACGCACTGAAAATTTGTCTTCTGGAAATAGCAGAAGAGAAAAATCTGGATAAACTCTCTAAGAAAATTATAATAGCTGTGGTAGGCCAGACCAAAGGTCTGCCTGATGCTCTCACCCCACTTTGTCAGTGATCAGCAATAAACACCTGTGGCACAAAAAAGGAATAGGCAATCATGCAGCAACACTTGCCCTAGGTACATGTGCTGGTTCTATCTTACTGATATGAACCACGTTTGAGAAAGATTATTTGAATATAGAAAAAGGGTGGGGGAAGGGACCCATAATTATCATCAAGTCCAACTCTTAAGTGAATGGCCCATAAAGTGATTGAACTCACAATTTTAGTGTTTATAGCAGCAGGCTCTAACCAACTGAGCACTATTGTGCAGAAATTAAAAAAGTATGTTTTATATAACCTAGAAAAGTGACAATTAACAAGGAATTCCACTGATGACTATTAGAGCAAAAAATAGAGCAGTGATGTTCAGGAAGAGTCTTCTGAATAGTGGCAGTTGCAGAAAAATATTCTCAGTTTAAAATGGAGCTTGGATTTTTGAAGAGCTTAGATTGCATACTTGTTTGTGATTGTTGGAGAATAGACTTAGAATGCAGGGGCTCCTATCCCATCCAAACAGTTCCCTAATCAGAATATTTTAGAAACAGATGAGTTTTCTCGACACTGATTTCCAATTTGTTTTGACTTTCACTTCATGAAAGTACTGAAAGTGTAGGCAACATGAAAAAAGTTTAATAATATTGTGTTTAAGGACTCTGTAATGATGATTTTTGAAGAAATATAAGAAATTGTACTTACTTCTACCAATCTTCCTGTCCACTCAAAATATTTACATACCATTGAGCTGGAATCCTGTCTTGCTTGTTCACCTACCATCCTTCATTTTGTTATTGAAAGGCGTCCTCCTGCCTCTCACCTTCATTCCCAAAGCTTAGCCCTGCTGCTCTCCTGGAATATGAAAGGAAATTATTCCTGAGTGGTATTATTAAGAGTCCCAGAACACAATGGGAATGCATGTCTAAAGACAAAGATAGGGTGGGGCTATCTCTTTCAGTTTCACTATGAAGTTAGATCAGTCAGGGCCTACTGTGAAGCTGCACCCAGAACTTAGAGTAATGCTACAGGTCTTGAGAGACCCCTCTACTAAAGCCTTCAAAAGCTGAGCTTTAGAATTCTGTGCTCTGTTAATAGAATACACTGCTCACAACGGCACAGCACACCATCAGGCTGGAGCACACTATGTTTGCTTCTGTATCTTAAGTCATCTCACTCTTGACCAATTGAGAAACACATGTTGATGATCCAATTAACGACAGATTTAAACTATTTAAAATGAGCATAAGTTAGCCCTATTAATTAGGGAGTCTGCAATTTTACCTGTAATATACCCTAAAAATGAGAGATCATAACAGGTAAATAATTCAGGAATCATAATATATAGATTTCTTGGTGACATGTTCAAACATTTGTAAAAGCTAAGTTTATTTGTCTCATTTGGCAATTAGCCTAAAAGAAAAATCCAGCCTTTGGTTGCAGGCTAGCTTCTAAAGTATTCAGCAGGGGTAAATCTGCTAAACATTTTAGTAAGCCCCAGTTTAATGTTATTTAGCTAGATATTTATAGCACAAATGGAATGTTACATACTGTGATGAATTATTACTGTGACTATTAAAGAAGTCATATTTTAACACACTTACTCTTCCATCATTTATTTGTATTTGATTATGCTCATGAGTTTGTCAGTACTATGACACAACCTAATTTTGTCTTCTAGATATTTGACATTTATAAAAATGAATAAGATAAAACCAAACCTGGTATTGAGTTTTCTTTTCATGCTTAAGGCTAGATTTCAACCAGTAAAATGATAAAAGCCTGATAGCGGCCTAAAATATGGAACCCAGAGAAGTTTAAAATAACTTCTCTGTGTAGTATTTTGCATTAATATTACATTGAATGGTAAATTTAAATTGAATGGTAAAGTTTTCTTCTTATTCTGTATTGATTTCAATTCCAGCTATGTCTGAATCATCACTTCAGGGAATGACTGCAGTTAAAGTCAAATTAGGTATGCATATAAAAGCAGGAGATGATCAGTTTTAAATGATACATCAACTTCTAACCCTATTAGTTCTTCAAATCTGGCTTTTGTTTTCCTGTGAGCAATGAAACAGAAAAAAAAACTATTAGTGATTTCTAAATCTAAGAGTAACAGATTAAGACAAATAAAAGGAACTACTCTGTGCTTGTTCAGTTTCCTTTGTGAATTTCTGGAACAAGTGGAGCAAATGTTCAGGAATTCCCAGGAATCCCAGTGATAGAAATCACCAGAATGCCTCTAATATTAGCTCTCAGAAGCATAGCAAACTCTTTTCTATGATGCAGTCCAAATTAAGAAGAACATACAAAGAAAAACAAGGAAGCACAAAGAAAAAAAAACAAGACAGAGACATTTGTCAGTATGATAAACTAGTTCACTAGATGTCTGACAGTTCTGAAGAGGTTTTGCAGACATTATAAGGCAAGATTATTTAAAAGACAGATTTGAAGGAAAGACAAGTTCTTTTAAAAGATAAAGAGTTTTCTGTGTGAGAGTAGCAGCATAAAAAGAAACCAGGAGGTATGTTTTTCATTTAGAGTCTATCAAGGATGCCAGGCTAAGCCTAGTATTTCTCCATTCAAATATGTTATTGTTCTCAAGTGAGTTTCACCACTGAAATCCAGACATCTCAGCAGGCTTGTAATACCACACTAATTGCAAAACTGTGTCAGCAAGAGAGACAGTTTGACAAAGCATCACATGTTCAAAGAAGGTATTTGAGTCCATAACATCTAGCTAGAATAGAGCTATGGTTGTAGAATCTGACTTCTAAAAAAACCTTAAACATCTGTTTTTATAATTATTTATCATAGACAGGACCACGCACAACTGAATCTGTTTGATTCAAATCACTGATTTCACAAAATCTTGAAAAATTGCTGTTGGATAGATCACCTTCTCCAAGCTTTTCTTGAATGTGCTTGGTACCCACACTTTCTGTGTCAGGATTCTGAATCCTGGAGGCATATTTGGAGCATGGAGAGAACAAATGTTCCAGGAAATGTTCCAGTGTAGCAGTGAATGTTCGGACCAATCTGGCATTAGTCTAGAAACAGAGAAGAGAGCACATCTACTATAATAAAATCTGCCATTATCTCCACATCAGTAAAAGGAACTAAAATTGATCCACTATTTCACTTGAAAAGTAAACAGTATTTTTTATTGTAGGGAAAGGTTGTCTTCCCAAATGTCACTTGATCTTCCTGTTAATATCTGAAGTAAATGACATGTATTAGTGATTCTAGTCCTAAAAGAAACTCAGTGATAAAATTAAAGGGCGCTATCTTCCCCTTCAATTATCTGCCATCACTTCAGGAATATAGAGAACAGAGCAATTAGGAAGACCAAGAAAGGTTCTGTTCCTCAAAAGTGCAGCCAAGAGGTAGTCAAGTTGATCAGATATTGTCAACAGCTTCTGCCCAGTTCTCCATTATCTTAAGACATGACAGTTTCCATCTGTGGCTGGTAAAGGGTATGTTGGTCAAGCAATGTCTCTTCCCTCTGATATTATAAGCAATCTCAGCAGTCTACTGGAGGCTTCTGTCAACTGTACTTCATGTCCTTCTCGTGGGAGGTCTGCAACCTGAATTTTACTCCCATAGATTTGTTTGACCCTAAACCCTGATCTGGTCACAAGGGTTCTGCTAACTGGCAGGATATGTCTGGGACAGCCTAACACAAACTCTGAGGAAGCAAGCAGGGACATCCACCACATTCTGGAGTTTCCCCATCCATAAGGGCTTCATAAACCATTTGTGCAGTTATAACCCATTGAAACGAATCCCTGCCATACTTAAAGCATATACAGATTGTCTAGAGTACTTTTGCCTAAAAAAGAATCTCTTCCCCTTGAAGTTTTAAGCCAGTCAGCTATTTACGCATAGCCTTCCTTTCCTGTGCAGAAGTTCTCCTTCCATTGTGCTGGTACAGCTGTTTGCATAGTTGAATTCTCAGTCACACTTGTGAAATGAGCTGGCATAAATCAAAATGGCTTTCTGTTGTAGCTATTTAAAGAGTAGATCATTCCTTCAGTGAGCCTCTCCCATTTAGAGAGAAGCCACATAAACAGTGGAATCAATTTAACTGAGAGAACAATATTGTTTAATGGAGGAAAAGGGAGATGGGATGCTCCCAAACAAATCACAGCTTGCTACATTAAGAAGGAAAGGAATAGATTTCTGGAGAGAGAAATGGAGGGACTGACTAATGACAGTAGGTTGAACAAGCTAAGGAAAGTGATTAACATAATTGAACTGAGTGCTTAACATAATTGAGCTGGTTCTCTTGGGGCATATACTTCCTAGTCTATGGTTTTTTTGCTTTTGTCTTCAATTTAAGTTGAGAGAAAAGTAGAACTCAAACAGAAATCTAGACAAAATGTGGCTGTTTCTTTATTGCGTAAAAGTAGACTGTTCTCTAGATGCAAACAATTCATACAATTGCAATATTTGCCAGGAATGAAAGTTAAAATACATTTTTAACATACTTGTGTTTTGAAATTTTGGAAACTATTAGCAAAATAGTGCCAAACATTCACCTATAACACAATCAAAGATTACTCCTTAAATTGTAGACAAATTCAAAGTTTGAACATACAAGTAAGTATGAAATACCTAATTCTCATTTACTTTACTACAAACTAAATCATCAGCAGTTACTGTTTTCTGTCTGCCCTCAGCTTTCATGCCCACTCCTTTCTGCATGGTCACCTTCTTCTATAAAGGAGGTTATCCCTTTGTGTCCTGGCTAACTGGACACAAAAATTTGTTGACATTTTTCTAAATTACATCTTTGAAGGAAACAAAATATGATCCCAAGTTATATTTCTGTTAAAGTACTCTGCTCCTCTGGGACTAGTCCGTGTAGCCCCATTCACTGTCCCTGCCATTCCTTTAGCAAAATAAAAAGGCTTTGAAAGCTAATCAGTTATGCATTTTTAATGTGTGTTTGTGGATAAGCAGTGAAACATAAGCTGCATCCCCGCCCTTAGAGTGAAAAATTCACATCCTTATGCCGGAGTAGTCTACCCAAATGAAAAGACAGACTTATGAACACTAAGCTCTCAATTACAAAGTTTATTTGTAATACAAGTGACTTTTCAATCTTTCTGACTATATATATTAATATTTTTTTCTTTCAGGTAATGACAGAATCCTTCGTTTGTGGAATCCTGTTGTTAATTTTAGTCCTATAGGGAAGCTATTAGGACACAGACATAGTGTTGTGGATATTGTGACAAATGAAAAAGATCAACATGTCATCAGCCTTTCCTGTGCAAAGGTAAAGCACTTTTCTGAACCTCAAGGAAATAGAGCTGGAAGAAGGACCCAGAGAAGTCCAGGCCTGTCAGCCTAACCTCAGTGTCCCACAAAGTTATGGAACAGAGGATCTGGAGTGCAATCACACAGCACATACAGAACACCCAAGGGATCAGGCCCAGCTAGCACAGGTTTAGGAAATTCAGGTCCTGCCTGACTAACCTGGTCTCCTTTTATGAGCAGGTGACTCTCCTGGTGGGTGAGGGTAAGCCTGTGGATGTTGTCTACCTGGACTTCAGCAAAGTCTTTGACACTGTCTCCCATGGCATTCTCCTGGAAAAGCTGGCAGCCACGGCTTGCACAGGTTTACTTTTGCTGCATTGAGAACTGGTTGAATGGCCAGGCCCAGAGAGTGGTGGTGAATGGTGCCACATTCAGTTGGTGACCAGTCTCTAGAGGTGACCCCCAGGGATTAGTGCTGAGTCTAGACCTCTTCAATATCCCTATTGATGGTCAGGATGAGGGGACCAAGTGCGCCCTCAGTAAATTCACAGACAACACCAGGTTGGAGGAGTGTCAATCTGCTGGAAGGGAGGAGGGCTCTGCAGAGGCATCTGGAGAGACCGGATTGATGGGCCAAGGCCAACAGTATGAGGTTCAATAAGACCAAGTGTCAAGTCCTGCACTTCGGCCACAACAACCCCAGGCAGCATTACATGCTTGGGAAAGAGTGGCTGAAAGCTGTCCAGCACAAAATGACCTGGGGTTACTGGTCAACAGCAGCTGAACTTGAGCTGGGAATGTACCCACGTGGCCAAGAAGGCCAATGGCATCCTGGTCTGGATCAGCAATAGTGTGGCCAGCAGGAGCAGGGCAGTGATTGTCCCCCTGTACCCAGCACTGGTGAGGCCACACCTCAAATCCCGTCAGTGTTGGGCCCCTCACTTTAGGAAGGACATTGAGATATCAGAGCATGTCCAGAGACAGGCGATGAGGCCAGTGAAGGGTCTGGAGTGCAAGTCCTATGAGGAATGGCTGAGGGAGCTGGGAGTGTTTAGCCTGGAAAAAAAAAAGGAGGCTGAGGGGAAACCTTATCACTCTCTACAACTCCCTGGAAGGAGGCTGTAGCCAGGTGGGGGTCGGCCTCTTCTCCCAAGCAACTAGAAATAGGACAAGAGGAAATGGCCTTACACTGTGCTAGGGGAGGTTTAATATCAGAAGAATTTATCCACAGAAAGGGTTGGGGAACATTGGAATGGGCTGCCCAGGGAGGTGGTAGAATCACCATCATTGGAAGTGTTAAGGAACAACTGGGTGTGGCACTTAGTGCCATGATATGGTTGACAAGGGAGTGCTTGGCCAGAGGTTGGACTCAGTGATCTTGAAGTTCTTTCCAACCTAAATGATTCTGTGATTCTGTGAAATCAGTGTTATCAGTTCAAGTAGGAATCTATTTTTGAGTAAGTACTTCTGATAGTAATTGGTTATCACTTCATTTATTTTAATAAAAAGGCAGGGGTTTAGCTTAAAATTTCCAAGTTATTCTGCATTGAGAAGCAAGACTAGAATAGAACTATTTGACATCTTCATGAGATAATTACGAAAGAATGCTTACAATAGTAGATATTAACGTTCTGATAATTTCTGTTTTACTTTAGTAACTGACAGATTTAAAACAGAACCTGTACTCAAATGCTTCATTCAGTAGTGAATTTCCTACAAAAATTTCCTACAGTTCTTTTGCACTTCTCTCTTCTTATCAGCCTACTAAATCCACAGGTGGAGTTTTTCTAGTGTCTCCATTTATCATGTTCAACTACTGATCTCTTTCTAACCAGTGTCTTTTACAAGGCTTACTGATCAAAAGTATTGCCCATAAACAGGAATGCTAATAAAATCAGTAATAACACTTATTCCACCAAATATTGCAAGATTCTGCTGGAAAGGGATGGGTATATGAGAAGTGATTGGTGGAATCATGATGTTGGTTATATATATGATTTTTCAAAATGAGACTTCTTGGGAGAGAATAAAAACGTCTATAAATATGTGCAAAAATAAAAGAGAAGCCCCTGAAGAACTACTTGTGAATGGCTATAGAACTCTTTCAAGCAGGTCCAATGCAATTTTTTTTGATATTTAACACTATTCAATATCCTTATTAGCACCTACAATGACGGAGTAGAGAGGATAGATACTAAATTAACCAGTTACGCCAAACTGGTTAAAGCTGCAGGCCTTGAGCAGAAGTATTAGAGTTCAGAATGGTCATTAAAATTGAAGGTATGATTATGAAAAATAGCTCCTATAAATCAATAAGGACCCAGTGTAATTAGTCTCCTGATATCCTTCTATCTCAAAGGTTTCCAGATTTTTATTGGATTATGTAGGAAATGTTGCTGAACTATTTGTCCTGCCTATGCCACTCCTCTGCTATAATTGCTTATCACTGCTCATTGTGGTGGCAGTAAATACCACATTTTCACTTCTTTAATCTTATTCTTTAAAAAACCCGCACATTTCTAAATTAATACTAGCTCAAAATAAATTATCAAAATTTCCCGTCTTCACATATTTCTGGAGCCATAACCCTTCCCCCTTCCTCACTCTTATAAATCTATACCTGTCTGTTCTGTAGATAACTCTGTAACTTTGCTACAGGCATACATTACTGTGAATTAAGGAGGGTTTTGACAGATAGCCTCAAGCTATACATGTAGAAAAAATGGAGTAAGATGTAAGACATGACTTAAGGGCTATGAATGAACATTAAGATATTTATGAAAAAGCAACTGAGAATGAAGCCCCTGGGGCAGTAAATGTACAACATCTTTTGGGGGCCCTTCTGGGCTTTTCTGTGATTCAATATGATGATTTATAAGAAAGCAAAATTATTTTAAAAGTCTCTAAGTATGTAGACATGGGATCTTAACTAAATATAGCTGAGTAGTGCAATGACATCAGTAAGACCACTTGTACCTGCAAATGAATATATGAAAGTATGTTTTAATTAAAAGGCATGTGTGATTAAACAGTGCAGTGTTTAAGGCTAACATTACACTTCTCAAAAAAAAAAAAAATACAAATTCCTAGACTTTCAAGTGTCGTATAAATCTTGTGGTCATAGTGAAAACTGTATCAAAAAAGGAATCCCTCACAGAGGAGTCTAAACATAGACTTTCAAATAAAGTGCTTACCACTCTGTACCTCAGATATGCAATCTATAGAAGATATATGGTATACCAAATAGCAGAAGGAGGTCAACTATAACAGGATTGCTTCCAACCTGCTTAAAACACATTTGTGTTTGATAGTCAAGAACCAGAAATTATATAATGGTGTGCAGCTTCTCAGGGAACTTTTAGTAATAGTTTAGCATTTAATTTGTTTCCACCTAAAAAGCAAAGACCAACTTGCTTTTCAATCTGCCTGGCATAAAAAACTCAAAATTGTTTTCTCTGTTTTGTTTCCATCTTTCAGTGACTGTGATATAGGAGGCCACTGAAGCAAAATAAGGACAGCCTATATATCTTTACTGAAAATAAGTTAGAGGCATATCAATGATCTCATAGAAGGATTGTATCCTAGTGAAACAAATCTCTTCATATAGGTTTTACAATACCTGTTTGACAGAATAGCAGAACTAGAGGAAAAGCTTAGGAAAATTAAATTAACACTTTTTCAGAACCTTCCCAAATTAAATTTAACCTAAAGCATATCAGCTATCCATATTAAAAAAGCTTTTTTATTGAGCCATTTTCAACTCAAGTTGCAAAACAAGGTGAAAATATGGACTATTTTTTTAAATTAAGATTTGCAATTGTTATCTTTGTTACATAATTGTTACATTTGAAGATTCAGGCTTAAGATTTAAACTTTATGACTATTTTTCTTGAACTACATTGAAAAGTTCCTTGTCATTGTAAAGATATTTTTGTGCAATGTAAAATATGCTCACAAGAATGTCTGCAGCCTGTATGCGACTGATTTATACTACAGAGTTCAAAAGTAAGGGATCACGTTGTCTTTTGGTTTGTGCAGCAGCAACACGTTGCAGTCTAAAGAATTACTGGCAGAATTGAGGGCTCAAAACCTGCAGTAAATGGTTTAATGATACCACAAATCTTACACATCTATTACAAGAGTACTAGGGGATTTAATTGATGGTATTAGCCTTAGTTCCATACTATAGAACACAAATATATATTGTGGTTTATACAAAAATGTAAAAATGAACAAATCTGAAACCGTGGTTTCACTGCACTAGTGAAAAAAATTAGAGCTCACAGGAAATTTGTATCATAGTGGAAGAGCTAGTTTAGAAGATTTTTAACAGTCTGAACATACCAGAGCATGAAAAAGAGAGTAGATCCCTGGATAAGGGGAGGGAGGCATCACTGTGTTAACTTTGTGAGGTAGATTCCAAAAGTACAGATTACTCAGCAGGTCTTGGCTCTGTGCAAGCCCAGCTCAGCAGTACCAAAACTCAATACTACCAACCTGTGTTTAGCACAAATCCAAAACACAGCCCCATACCCGCCACTGGGAAGAAAATTAACTCTACCCCAGTCAAAACTAGTACACTTCACTGGACCAGTTCTGCTTTTGTCAGCAGAAGAAACATCTGAGCGGTGCTGTCTCCTTCTTGGAGCAGACTTCTTGATTTACTCTGTGGCATTTTGGGCAATATGTAATACAGCTTTCTGGAAAGCATTAAAGAAACCTCTGTGATAATTAATCTAACTGAATATTGTCCTGAGCCAGTTATAATAAAACAATTACCACAACAATTAAGAAACTATTTTGGAATTCAAACAATCTTTCTATTTAAGAAAATGAAGGTTTCTTTAACTATTCCAGCACAGAAGCATTTTGCTTGCTCCAGTATTGTAAGGATTTCTTGATAGAACTAATTACTAGTAAAAAGTTGTCAGGCAGTTACTAAAATTTTTCTAATTCTCCTATCACAAAAATTAAACTTAGGTTTTTGGGTTTATAACATAAGAAAACCTACAAATTAGGCAGATACATTGATTTGTATATAATTTCTGCATGACCTTTAGTCGTATGAATTAGTAGTTCCATTGTAGTAGAGGGGAGAGAGTTTCATTGAGGTAGAGGGGAGAGCCAAGGCAGGGATTTTCATAATTTTGTGTTGCTGAATTTGCTCCAGAGTATAATATTCATGGAAATAAGTTTGTTCCTGATCTTCCAGATTGTGAAGACCTTGGAGATAACAGTTTGTATAGGTGCAGTTACAGCTGTAATCCACAGCCACATCTTTTTCTTTAGCAGTTAAGTGAATTTACAAGAAGATCTGAAATATTGGTGTGATCTATGTGTTCTTAATCATAGGAACATGCTCTGATTCTTGTGTTGAGATTTCCCACAAACTAAATTGTATGTTAAATTATATACCACAGACCAACATGAACTACATTCATCACACTTAGAGTGCATCTGTCTTGACTTACATTTTGGTTGAAAATATTTCCAAAAAGTAATTACTGTTACATTTCTCTGAAGATATTAACTCATCCCTTTTCATTGTACCAAAATACGGACATGGACTCTATGCTAAAGTGTCAGCATGTTGTAGGCATAAATTAGATTATTGGCATAAAAGTAAAAGCATGTGTATATAACTGTAAATGTGAATGTATATAACTCTTTGGAATTATTCTGCAGAAGCCACTAAAGAAGTTTTCAGGAAACATTTTTTTGCAAGATGACTGCCAAAGCATATCTCTAGATTTATGGTTGTAATATCATTGATATTTATCATTCGGGAGCTATAAAAAGAGGAATGAGTGATTATTTCCTACTGTTAGAACTATTTTACACCTTTTCTCTACAAAGTAAAATAGTATGGCTTATTCAAGCACTGAAGCAACATCTTTTTTATTGACAAGAAATGCTGGTAGAATATGTTAAGTCCTTTAAAAAAAGCCAGTTTTGGACTTGGAATTACAGCTAAGCAGCATGCTTAGATGCTTCAAGATACACTAGATAGACAATGAATTATGACATGAGTTTGATGTTTCAAGCCAGGCAAGGCAAGATTGTCCTATATAAAGGTACTTGATCTTCCCAGTTATTACATTACCACTAATGCATTTTTCTACAAATACCAGTACTCTAAGTTAATAGAAATTGCTCTCGTTGTTTGGTTGGTTTTTTTCCTGTTGGGCCCAATAAACAGAAAAATTACTTTTACAGAGTGTATGGTAATATGAGAACAGTCTGTGGGGTAAGGACATAATGGAAAACTGACTTCATGCTTCAGCACAGATAGAAAAATACTGCACAGGAAATCTCTGATGTGTTTATTTTTTTCTTCTCCTTCATGTCACTCAGTCCTTCATTGCCCCATCTCTCTTTAGTTTGCCCATTCTTATTTTCGTCCTGCATCATGAAGCGTTTATTACTTAATTTTTTTCATATTACAGAACTGATTGAATGCATTCAGGAAGCATCAAGGGAAAAAAAACCACTTGTAAGCACAGGGGCTATTAAGCCTGGAGATGTGGCAGGAAGCAGACCATTATCTGAAAGATGATCTTACACTCTGTGGAAACAAGGAGGTTAAGGCTAATGGCAGAGACCAGACCTGAGTGAATAGCCCTTGTACTGAAAGGCTGTGAAGCAGTGACAACCACTCTCTCTCAGTGCAGAGTGAGGATTCACAACTTGAACCATGGAGGCTACAGCTTCGTGTCTTGCCTACTTGAGTTGTCAGTGGAAGTCAGAAAGCCAAAATTTACTTCACCAGTTGTATCATTGATTTTACTAGAACATCTCCACTGGTGGGTTTGGTTGAATTAGACCACTTAAAGTGAGTCAGGAGAATAAGATTTGAGCCTACAGACTTCAATTCATGAAAACAAACACTTTGTTTGATGATCAGTAGGACTAATATAAGAAGTACATTCCCAGTCTTTAAACCACTGTATAGTATTATTTGTAAACACAAATCCCTTGTTTTAAACAGTTGAAGTCAGGGTTCTTTAGGGTTTTTCTCTTTTAAAGTAATTTCATTTTTGGTAACTAAAGAGCAGTGCATATGTTTACACATTGCAGGAGAGTAGTGCAATAAGCAGGGATTTCTCATATCTCAATTCTGGGGCATGGTAGAGTTTCATTCCATTCATAATTTCTTCAAAATCTAATGCAGCCAAAATGATGCAACCACATAAATATTTCCCTGCTGAAATTTGCCTATCCTAAAGTAATTCTGTTGTACATAGGTTAGCTTTACTCTTACACAACCTAAGGGTAGATTTTTAGTATTTCAGAGAAGATAAAGGCAGATATGTTATTAGTTTTTTCATTTTCTGACTTTTACAAATTTACTCAACCTTTGATGTTATCAATCTCCTGTCTTCTCTCTCCTGATCTGCTTAATATCGGCTGGATGATATCCCTGTGGGAAGTCATAAGTGTCTTTGTCAGTCTGGAACTGAGCAGGTGATTTTATCAATGCCTGTTAGTGTAGATGTCTGTCTAACCAGTTTTGAAAGCACATGATATTGTTATAAGGATATATTTATAGTATAGTCATTTGTCTTCCTGAAAAATGAGAGCAACTCAGCTGGAAACACACTGCTTAATTTATGTCAAACCATTGCTAATCATGTCTGTTACTGGAATGTACTGTATAACAATATTAAATTTAATCTAGATAATTTGAAAAGGAGGCATTTGGGAAATCTGCTCCAGTCATCCTTCAAAAAAATTATGTGGCCACATCTATATCAGACACATTTTTGTTTACAGCTTTGAAACCAAAGTTCTCTTACTGCTGTGCCTTTATTCTCTTTGGTTTGTTTGTTTCTCCCAGATATTAAAAATTTTATTCTTCTCTTACATTGCATAGTCCTTCAACAGCATTGAATAATCTTTGGACTTTTCATGTAAGATACTCAATTTTCTGTATTTTCCTGTCCCATTTTCTAATATTCAAATCACTCTGTGCCTTAGATAGTCTAAAACAGCAACAACAACAACAACAAAAAAACACTACAAAAGTAAATAAATGTTGGAAGGGAGAGTGTAAAGAAGATGGTGCCAGGATCTTTGCAGTGGCTCCCAGTGACCAGAACAAAGACAATGAAAACAGAAACACAGGAGATTCTGAGTGAGCATCAGGAAACATTACTGAAGGAGACCAAGCACAGACACAGGGTACCCAGAGAGGTTATGGAATCTCTGTCCTTGGAGATATTTCTAATCCATTTGGACATGGCCCTGCTCTATGTGGCCTAACTTGAACCATGGTATTAGACAAGGTGATCTCAAAAGGTCCCTTCCAACCACAACTGTTGTTATTCCATGGAAAAGTAAAATTACTTCAAAAACTTTGTCTAAGGTGAGCGAATCATTCTAAGATTGGTTGAAGATCGACAGGAGGAACCTGACTGGTTTTTAACTCTTCTGATTCAGGTATCCCGATTCTGATAGGTGGGCAGCCACCTCTGTCCTACACCTCTAGCTTCCTGTTTCTGACCCCCACACCACCTACATGTCCACTGAAGCTGTTCTCCACAAATGCTGAGTGTTATTTTGTCTTTGCAGCAGGTATGTCTATTGTCAGCACATCCTGCACCCAGTACAGAGACAAGACATGCAGAGCATTTACACCCTCTCAATAGCAGCCCCTAGTAAATATCCTTTAGGCTTGTTACTATGTAATTAGACTCACTATTGCATACAACAGTTTGATTTCTTTCAAGCATCCCTTCATGTTTGGGAAAATTAAGTAATTTTGTGTACTACCAGGTTAATGTTATTATCTGAGGAAGTGATTTGAAATGCTCATAATTTTGAACTTTGTCAAGTTGCTATCTCGATAAGGCAGTAACTGTAGAAATGGCTGCTGCACCACATTGCATTAATATGATTAGAACTAAATCCTCCTTGCCTTAACCTCACAAGTAATCCCATTGACATCAATTTGTTCCTAAGTCTTCTTACTGTGACAGTGAGTTGTAGCACTTCGCAGGATCACCTTCAGGGATCACAAGACACATATAGGCACTCTCTGCAGATAACTTAAATAACGCAGCAAGCAAAACTGAAGTTTGACATTCATGCCTGGTGATTTTTGTCTTTGAAGCCTTAGATGTTCTGCATGAATTTGTGATTTTTTTCGTTTAGACCATGGAGTTTTAAATGACCCTCTCAAACAGGTGAGCAGGGTAGCAAATAGGAGCAGATAAACTAAACACTTCGACAAAAATCAACTTCAATTGTTCCTTACTCTTCCTGTCTATGCCCACAGTGAGTACTGTGGCTAGCGCAACTTCTCTCTGCCCCATGAGTGGTTGGATTTTGGATTTTCCTGAATGAGTGTTTTTTCATAAGTCCTTTTAAAGACTTATGAAAAAACATCATCATTCTGTAAAACTGAGGAAAGTTGACTTCTTCAAAAAACAAATATTCTTTAACTTTCAAAAAGTATCGCAGAATGAGAGAGTTTGGAAAAAATGAAAGAAAGTTACTGTTTTCTCTAGAGAGTGATTGAGATATTTCCCATAGAACAGTATTTTAAAGTCACTTATTCTTAACTAGCAGAAATTTGAAGGGATTATATTTTGGTGGGGTATGGAGGAGGGGCAAAACCTGAACTTCTTTAGTCCTTATCTGTCTCAGTTAATTACAGATAGAAAGGGAAACAGGATTTGCTTCTTCCAAAGTCAAAGCATGTTTCCACATTAGCATCTTCATAGAAACCTGGCAAAAGATAAGTGTTCCCAAGCCTGAACTTTATTGTACTGAGGTCATGTAAAAAGTTTATTTACCAATTTTTCTGGCCCTATTTCCCATCTTTTTTCTATTTCTCTCTGCTTTTGCATTTTTGTTTTTAAGATTAATCTTTTGCCTTCTGTCTGTCTTTGAGTGTATTGAGAAAAATAGAAGAGAGGTGTGTTGCTAGTTTTATGTGCTCATAAAACAAAGGCTTCAGAGCCAAGGGAAAAGATTGTTAAGACTTTTTTCTATGTTCTGGGTTTTAGGACTTGAAGGAAGGTGGTGCTCAAGAGGAAAATGTTTATGAATGCAAATATAGACATTTAAATTTTTCAGGAGATGTTAGAAGGCTCAGAGTGGGTCTCAGTGGCAAGAACTCTCACTAAATTTTAGGGGCATTTGGTTCCCAATTTTTATCAATATCTGTGGAAATTCCATCTGTAAATATATGATTTTGCCATTGGGTTGAAAAATGAATGACACAAGAAGGGCACCCCAGAACAGAGGGAACTGCTCCAGATTGCAGTCCTGGAGAGGATAACAGAGTAGTTTGCTGGGGCTGATGCAGCCAAGATAGAGAAAAGAGATGCAGTGTGCATTTGAATGCTGTTGTGTGCCAGATACCAACTGTGTGGAGAAGGCTGGTCACACTTTGGGAACACAGGTGAGTATCCCTGCTCTACTAACTCTTAAAAAAGTCTGTCTGTGGGTCAAAGCCGATTCTGCTAACAACAGACCAAACAAAGTTTCTCATTAATGTAAGTTACTATTGTAGATATATGTCTGGAAGTACAGCTCAGCTTTCCCTATAAAGTTGAAACAGTAAGTTGTTTCCAAAAACACTTGAAGCACCTTCTTTCCACAGTGCTTCTCCTCCCTAATATGTTTGGTTTGCTTGTATATAGTCTGTATTTTACATTTCAGAAGACACAGTACAAAAGCACTTTGCCATAAAGAATATGCTCCCAGAGGTTTTCAGGGATTCCTGGTATTTCTCAGGCTGCTGTGGGAAATTCTTCAGTAAATAAGTAAGGACAGTAAAATTAGTATTAACAAAACATTCCTAAGGCAACTCCCCCTAGCCATTTCCTGATTTCTAAGTAAGCATGCCTTTTGTTGCCTCTTCATGCATGGGTTCATGCACAGTCTGTGTGCTGATGCAGATGAGCAGCACTGACATTGTGTCTTGCAGCCACGCTGGTGATGCCGTGTGTGGGAGTTACTCATGTGGAACAGTGGTTATGTAATCTCTCCATGCCTGCCCACGGGCTGGGAAAAGAAGGCAGCCATAAGGCAGGGAAGAGATTTATGAATGCTGCAATGTATCTAAGTTTTTGCTGTCACTTTAAGTGACTTCATTTTCTTAATGTGCTACTGGCCTTAACAGTTGAACAAGCAGCAAGAAATAACTTAAGAAGCTCTTACTTATATTCTCTTGTGCTATAAAAACATCTCCTTTTATTGCTTTGATATTGTATCAAACCTGTGCTTCACTTTTTGACCAATTGAACTTGAATAGTCCATTAGACTATTAGAATTGTCTTTCTTCATTTTTGTTTTGTGTAATTTCACTAACACTGTAACAGATCTGGGTGATGTTTATGGGAAGGTTTATCTCTGTTCAGTGAATTATATATTTTCACCTGACTGTGGTATCTCCATAGATACCTACTTTTACTTAATTTTCAGCTCTAACCCCTGTTTTTACATGGTGTAATTGTGAGGGTATCAGAATTGAGCTTGGAGATCCACCTGTGATATTGCTCTAACTTTCTCAATTCTCATCATCAATTCTTCTTTCAATTTTTGTTGGTCTACTGTTCAGCTGGATGAAGGGCTTCATGATTCTTTTCCTATTCAAATGGATTTCCTGTTTCAAGGCTTCTCAATGACTGTTTTGCTCTTTGTAGGCTTTAGAAATTGCATCTCTGATTGAACTCTGAAATGTAATCAGAAGTCAGTCAGAGGAATGTGATAGACGTGGTTCTTTTAACTCAGTACTGTCTCAGGGAAAATTTATTCTCTGTGAAAAGTTCTTTAGAGTCCTTTCTTTTTGAGTTTTCCTGAAAACAAACAAAATATTAAGAAGAAATTTTCTTCTACTTAACATTCTGAAATACTCTTGTGTGAATTTCTCTCTGGTGCCAAAGGTGATTTGCTTAAACACTGATCGATGTATCTGTTCCTTTTCTTCTCTTCCTTTTCAGAATTCTAATGGATCCACTGTAACATCCTTTAAAATCAGGTTGTGACTTTTGTCAAGGCCCACAACACTCTGAGTATTGATGAGAGTGTTGATGTTGTACCAACATATTTTTGTGTTAAAATCCCAATTAAAAGTGAAGCCATAATAATAGCACAATTGAATGAATAAAAATAATTTGCACAAATGCCTATATGAGACTCACCAGTTACGGCAGCTGAATAAGAATTGCAGGCAGATGTGATGACAGAATAACTTTTGAAAGCATAGGAAAATTATCTTGCAGAGAAATACACCACACTAAAGGTAATGGGATCTGAGAAATCATGATTTCTTGAAGTATTAAAAATAGTTTGCATGAGATAGCAGTAAGTTCAACACAGCTTTTGATCAGGCAGGATGAAAAGTGCTGCTAACATACAATTATTCTAGAGTTCGAAGCAGGTGCTGCGTTTTCCATTGAACCTGAAGGTAAGAACAAATACATCTAAATACATGTTCCTGACAGGATGGTACCCTGACTGTGGTTGAAAGCTGACATTCAATAACATTCATAAAGCTCTCCTTATGGAGAGCACAAGAATTTTATATGCATAAAAATAATATTTCTGTAATGTGTTCTGGTCCTGATTTGGTCCAACATCTGCTGTCAGTCAAAGGTTTCAGGAATTTCTTTATCCAGTACCCACTGAAATTCTTTCTTGTACTGTTGCACCCCATTTCATACTCCAGTTCAAATACAAGTTTTTAATCAAGTGGCATTTATCCATATGTGACAGAAAAGTATGACACACAAGGGAGACATCTTGTCTTTAAGGGGTAGAACCAGTTTTCATGAGATCTGGTTCTGCTGTGGACTTCTCGGGTCAAGACTACCAAATTCAGCCTTTCTGTGCATTTTCTCCTTAGTAAAATGGGGACAAAGATACCTTTGATATTTCTCTTGCTTATTTTGGGATGTACCATTTTTAACAATGCATTTTTCATTGGAGGTTATAATGTTAATGTCATAGAAACAAAATAGTTTAAAATCCAGTCAAGATACAGTACTAGATTTTCTCCTCTCTCTTCCCCTCTAGGTTTTTAGAGTGTGGGATATACAGACTCTTTCACCGCTGCAGGTCTTCTATGAAGATCATGGGACTCCAGAAGAGTTGAATGCCTTTCCCATGGTATTTGATAATGATCATGGCCTGCTCTTCACAGGTATGTTATTGCAGTTGGCGTGAGAGCATGCCTCTTCTAGAATCCAATTTTCTTTATGATTAAATAAAACTGAAGTTGAGTACAGGTGTAAGGTATATGAGAATATAAAGAATACTGGAAGACGAGGTTATCACACATTAAGACTGTTTTAAAGTGGGTTATATATGGTGCTAAGTTCAATATTGAAAATGGCATGAAAATATGCAGCATGGAAATCAACAGCAGAAACCAAAGGAAATGAGAAGGGCTTCTCTGAAGACAAGGTGAGCCTCCCACAGCAAAATTAAACTACAGATATTGTTATATAGACTTGTCATTTCTTGAAAGCTATTAAGTTATTGATCTCCCTATTGATCTAACTATTCCTCTAGGACCCGCCTCTTGTCTGGAGATGAAAACAGCAGCAGCATACAATCTCTGTGGAGCCCCCACAAGTATATTCAAGCTCCTTACTTAACTCAGTAACTAAAGACAGCCCTACAACCTGAGCTGTCAACAGACACACTGCCCAACCGATTAGGAATAAAATATTGTGGTAACTTGACTTGGGGTTTCTGGTCTCTGTTTCCTGACTTTGTAGCAGGGACCCTGGCACCTCTGAGGGACCAGAGCTTTGCAGTTGTCGCTAAGGATGTTAGCCTTTTATATCTAAGGCAGAGACTCTTGAAATTGGTGGGGTTTGCCCCAGAGATGTAGTCACAAAAAAGACAGCTTTGAACTTGTTCTAAAGCTATAGAGGCCTGACGTGTACCAGGCAAATAAAGTAATGGTTTTTGGAGACAGCTTTTTCTGTCCTTGGATTAGGAACAAGGCACAAAGCTTGCAAAGCTTGTAAGATCTGAGAGGATGAATGTGAAACATTTTGTTTTCAGTGACCTGATGGTTTCTACTAAATTTTTTAATCACTGAAGGATACAGATACTGTCTTCATTTCAAATTTATGCTTGTGAGATTTTCAGGGCTTAGCAATGTCAGGACTTTATACAGGTCACTCCTTGACAAAATGAGGTAATTTGTCCTTATAAACAATGGTTCTGTAAGTGCCTAAATATTTGTAAAAGTCTGGTTCTAGACTCTGTTAATGATTCCATTAAAAGCCCTGAGGAGGGCAAGAGACTGGGTCTGTATATGAGTGAATTCATTCTCATTGCTATGTAGCTGGCTTCACAGACAAGATTTTCACTTAGTAATTCACTAGCATTCATAAACGACAGCTCACCTTCATGCTTCATTTGAATATTGCCATAGCTTTCCTTCTGTGCCTGTTTCCAAGCTGCTGGCCTCTGCACCTGGATTTATGCCAAGGATTAGGCAATTTCCTCCTTTGCTCTGTACTCACTGCTGCTCCTCTGCTGGTAGATCAGCAGGGCAGGAATACTGGAGCTGCAATGGAAGACTGCACATGCACTCTGGCTTGAAAGCTCTGTACAGACCTTGTCCTTTCTTTTGCCTTATTGTCTGTGTCTGCCTCTGTCTTTGCAACCCCTGATCTGTGAGCACTGGAAGGCGTTTGGAAAACACCATTCAGAACTCCAGTGCTGTATAAAGGAAGGTACTGAAAGACATCATCATTGCCTGCAGATAGAATTGTTTTATCTCTAAGGAGGCAGAAACCAGAATTTATTTGAATGATAGATCTCCCAGCTAGAGTTTATGTATTTGGGTTCATTCCATTTCATGCCAACCAACTCTGCGACTAGGGGATTTATGGCTTCTTTAATTTGCAGTCAGGATGTCAATCTCACCAAAGGTGGGCAGAAAACTGTGTAAGACAGGTAAATACTTAGCCATTGTTTGACTGGTGCTTTTTGGGGACTGTGTGTGAATGTTTTCTGCTTCAGAGAACAGGTATTCTTAAAAAACAAACAATATCCTCTTCAGAAGAACTCATATAAACCCAATGGTTTACATGAAATCTTTTAATTTCCAGGAAAAGTAATTATGCACAAAATATATATATTCTCACTTCTCTCACCTTCTGCAGGTTCAGATGTCATTGATATTTATCCTCTAGCTAATGTGATACAACATTCAAAAGAGTTGCCTAAGACACATGAGAAGAGCCTCAATGCTCTGGTGTACAACAGGGCTTTTCACCAGATTCTCAGCATTTGCACTGAGTCAATACTGAAGGTGAGTGTAAGTTCTCACCCTTTATACTGAAAAAAAATCTCAGCTTTTTTATTCTGAATAAGTTGTCAGGAAATTTGATAAGTTACTAGTATTTTTTATTCAAAGTGTTGGTTTTGTGGCTATTTTTGGGGTCCAAAAAGTGGTGGCCATGAACCCTGTTTGGGTTAAGAAGATCCAACTTTTCTTTTTAACAGTGCTACAATAATCACAAGATGTACTGAGAACCTGTAGTTTTCACCAGCTGTTAGTACATTAGATGGCAAAATCTGTAGGGAGAGGTAGCATCTTTTATTGGGTCAGTTGGTGATGCATGGCATTCCTGTGATGAAAGGCTTTTTTGTGTAATGTCTTGTTCAGTTTATACTCTCTCTAAAGATGTTATTTGTCACTGTAAACCCTGCCTTCCTTAGACCACATGGCTGCAACACTATTACAATCACAAGATAATTAGGAGCACTTAGTGCTACAGAAAATCAGATTCCAGTGCATATGAAATCAGTGGCTACTTGATAAATCCAGTTGAATCTGAACTATCCCACTACAGTGACCAAATATTGTACCGGTATTTTATTATAAGGTCTTGCTTAAATTTCTAAAAGGATTCAATAATGATCAGAGATAATTGTTTCTACATTTTTGTGCCAAATGTTTATGAAACGCCTCATTTGTATATTCTGCACAGAAACGATAACTCAAAATTGCTAGTTAAATTTCTTTGCTTTCAAACTGTAAAAGCACTTTATATTTAATGACAGTCTCTCTGACTTAACAAGGATCTTTATCATAGCATACATAAAAAATAGAGCCTCCCCTTGCCTGGGTGGCTTCCCTAGAGAGAGGGACATTTTCAGAGAAATTACACTGATGTTTCAGTAAAAAAATTTGCTGTTGGCCATAATTTCTCCTATTACAGTAGAACACATTATGTGACTAGTTTTAGAGGATGTATTAAAAATAACTACCCTAATATTTTTTCAGGTCTGGGACCTAGAAACAGGATCTCAAATATATCAAATAGAAGATGCACATGGGCCGAATACTGAGGTGACCTGTGCAGCCATTGAAATAAATGGGGTTTATCTTGCTACTGGGGCATGTAATGGTAAAGCAATTACATAATTACCACCATTTTTTGACCTTTACTTTTACCTTTACTAGTTTTTATTACTCTTTTTTAAATGGCATATTACATTAGCAGACAGAACTCTTCACCTTGACTGTCTCAGTGACAGAATTAATTTTGATTGCACAGCTGTCAGTCTGTAGAAGGGCGAGGTGGGTCTTGGTTGGGTTCTCTTTGATAGCAAATCACAGAAATGTGATTTTTGGCTGCTTGGGCTCTGGTTCTTTTTTAGTCTATTACTCTTTGAAGGACTCTTTAAAGCTCTTAGCCTGAAAAGTTGTTTCGTCATAATAATTAGGACCTAGATCCATAACTAAATGGCAGCAGATAAAGAAAGGTAGTTTGTAAATTTTCTAGTCTCTAAGCTCAATTTTATAGTGTTGGAAGTATTGAACACTAAAAGAGATAGATAGATAGGTAGATAGATAGATAGATAGATAGATAGATAGATAGATAGATAGATGTTTCCTGTATTTTTTATGTCTGTTACTAAGAGTGCATGAGGTTTAAGTAATGTAAGAAGACCTCTCCAATACACAAATTCACATTGAGTTGTGCAGGAAGCTTTAATAATTTTATTATCTGTTAACATGAAATAATAATTCTTCTTACATTAAAATGTTCAAGAGTACACACCTGAATTTCTAAAATATGTGAAACTTATGAAAGCTGCCTCACCTGAAGAGGAAATGATGGCCTTTTCCATACAACATACTGGCTAATATTTCTTGTTTCCACTTGGGAGCAAAGACTGCACCCCTTACAGATCTTAAGAGCACAACAGAAGGTGAAAGTTGTCATGTCTTACAAAAGAGAAGTCACATATAATTAATTGCTTTACTTAAGAAAATTCCACAGCTCTTTCTCCCCATTAGCTGTCTGAGTCAGGTCCCTCTGCTCATTGCTGTCGTTCAGAACCCAAAGTCTTCTGCGGGATCACCCACACACTGATTGCTCTCTGATAATGTTATTCAGAAACTGTAAGAAGCAAGATAAGAAGAGATCTTTTATCCTGGGCTGCACAAAAGAATAGACATGGAAAACAAGATGGGAAATTTAAGAGGGTAGTGATATTTTCTGGTAGGACTTTTTGTCCTGACAGCTGGTTTGCCAAGAAACACACAGTTACAATTTTTGAAAGACCAGTGACCTAACTCTTGACCTCAAATTGGGTTTTGTCTTTCTTTCTCTTTTCCCTGTTTGATCCTATTTAAGCTTCTGGATTTGCAGCACAGGTTATTGCTAAAAGTTCATTTCCTTTTCTACATTTTTGTCATCCCTGTCTAGGAACAGTGAAAATCTGGGAGTTTGAAAGCGGGCAAGAAGTTAAAGCCTTGCCTTTAGTGCAAGACAGCAATGATGAGCATCGTGTGCTGAAGATATTATATCTGAAGGCTGATGAGGGTCAACATGCTGTTATTGTTTTGGAGCAGAAAGGGAAGATAAAAATAATTCAGGTTTTTAAAATATGCTTCTTTTTTCCCCACAAATTTCATTTGATAGCCTCTCATTTCCAAGGCAAAATAGGACTTTTTATTAATTAGTAGATAAATCTCTAGAAACTTTTAGGAGCAATCTACTTTTTCAATGTAATCAACTTAGCTTTCTGCCCTTCTGTTTAGTGTTAAAATGTTTATTAGTCCATCACTGGTTTTCAGCATTCTCATAATTTTTTCCTTGAATTTGCTTTTTCATTTGTGATTGAGGTTTCAGTAGTTACAGATCCTTTGAGGCAATGGCTTTAAAATATTGGTATTTTTACTACAGATAGTGTTTAGTCTATTTAAAGAGCTTCTTAAGATAATATTTTGATGAAAAGATTATTTTATTTTATTTTATTTTTGTTTAACTTTAATAGATTAAGACAGTGGATTCTTAGGAACTGATACAAAAAACAAGGCAGTAATAAATTAGATTGGCTTGTTTGGCTTGATTTTGAGCATCTACTCTGTGTTCCTTTCAGCTAAAACTAACAGGATGCATTCACAGCTTACAATAATTATGACTTAACTTCTCAGACCAATTTCCATGTTTCTGTGGATTTACAATCCTCAAACTGGAATGTTTAACTTGGGACAAAATTCTTCTGAAACTTTAAAGCTACTATGTGCAAAGTAGAAAATGTGGGGTTTAGACAGATGATATATTTGAGAAAAAAACCCAAATATACAGGAACTCATCTAAGTAAATAACTTATTCTTTTGAGCCTGCTAATGAAAAGCTGCTTTATACAGGATTTGCTTTTGTTATTCAGACTTTTTGGAACTACTGCATCACACCACTTCCTCGTCAGTGTTATTTCTGAAATTATTTAACAATCCATTAACTGTAAATGATGTAAACATATCCCTTGACAAACAGGCTGGTGAGGAGTTGAATCTCCTCCAAGTCTTTATGAAGCTAAGTAGATTAGTACTGTTTCACATACTTAAAGAACAACATTTTTCTACAAACATTTCTGCAATAATGAGAAATACAGGTTGTTTTATTATTAGCTTTTTTAAAGGCTTTAAATACAGTAGTTAGCAAGATAAACTGGAGTAGCAGCCCAAAACAGTTCATCCTTTGCAGGACTCTACTACAGATCTCTCAATTTTTAGTCCTTCCCTAAAGATATTTCTTGTTTGATTAACTCAATAGCATAAGATTTACTAAAATCTTAATTATTGCTTTATTCTGCAGCTCAAGACATCTATAAAAACAGTAGCAAACCTAAGGAGCTGATTTCAGTAACACATCTCAAAATGGACAGAAATTTCAGTGTTAGAGCAAGAACTAGATACTGGAGTGGATTTGTTATAGTTGGAAAAACATCAAAGTAACTCCCAGTTGCCTCTAGGTGCGATGGGGAGGAATCAGAGACTCAGGGCTTTAGCTGAGCTGTAGCTTCTCTTCTCACATAACTAGAACAACCATCACTTTTGCTGGATGTTTTGGTAGATATGATTGTTTGTGAAATAAGCAGCTAAAACTAAGGAGACAACTCACTTTAAGGAGATAGTTGAAAAGAGTAAAATCAATAGCTCTGAGCTCCACAGCTGCACAGCTTCTAATATAACAGCAAGTAATTTAAGGGGAGCTGAAATATGTCTAGATGAAGCTTCAGTTTGCAGTTTATACATATGCTAGTTAATATCTGTAACAGTTTTTGTAATTTGTCACAGAAAACAGGCTTTTGATACACACTTGCTGATACACACTTGCTGTAATTCTTTATGAATAGAGAAATCCTTTCCTTCCTCTTTCATTAAGTCAGTTATTTTAACAGGGTGACTCAGCTCAAACAGATCTGTATGTCACATGGGTGCTTCCTGAGATACTGCCATTTCCACGAAGGAATCCAGTTGTGTATCTCTCACTGAAGCCTAGCTCCTTAGAAACACAAGATTTTTTTCCAGAGATTCGGCTTCTATGTAACACCACTTCCATGAAAAATGACAGAGAGGTGAGAAACAATTCAAAGTTTCATATCATTTACAGAAGATTGGAAAGTAAAATGTTTACTGTGCTCACAAGGATTTCATGTTTTAGCAACAGGACAAGAACCAAATAGTTATTCCCCACTGTAGTCCTTTACAGCCTTACACATTATATGGTTCTGCGACTCCAAACTTTTCAGTACACTGAAATAAATACACAGAATAAATCATATAAAAAGTGGCTGTTTCTAAGGGCTGTATCTTCCTAGAAGTCCACTGCATGGTTATCACTGTAATTAAGGAGTTGTTCTGAACGTACACTTCACATTCCTGTACAAGATAGTAAGTTGAGGTTCTCACATAAACACCTCTAGAAATGAGATGTCTTTCTTCCTATAGCTAGGCTGACTTTTAGTAAAGATCAAGCTGAGTATCAGAATGATTCCATTTTCTCCTCTTACTACTTCCGTAAAATAAAATGTCAAATTAATTTTTCAATTTATGTTTCAATTTAACTTGAATAGTCCACAAGACTTAAGTCCTGACTTGTAAAATTTCACTAAGTTTGTAACAGGTGTGGATGATATTTATGGAAAGGTCATTATATCTCTATTCAGTGACTTCTTCCTTTAACTTGATTGGAATATCTCCACAGATACCTACTTTTGATTAATCTTCAGCCCTTACACCTGTTTTCACATGCTCAAATTGCAATTGTGCTGTAAAAAGCAAGTCAGGTTGGAGACCCTGTCCTCTGCAGCAGGGAGTCTCCCAATACTTTCACTCCCTGCTTCCTCTGGTGCTTCTATATAGCTCAAATACAATAGCATTAAAATAGCATCCCATATGCAGTTGTTCTAGACATTGTCAATTTAGGCATTTTGTTAGATTAACAGTTAAAATATTTCACTGTCTATAGTGTCCCACTCTTACTCCTACTCAATGTTTTCTTTTTATCTTCTTTGTAGACTTTTTTATCTTCTGTGGATATTAAGTGTTTTGATGTTTTTAAAGTAGAAGGATGCAGATGGATAGCTACAGGAAGTGCAAATGGTGAAATAAATTTTTGGGATTTTGAATCTGCATCCGTGAAATGCCTGTAAGTATTACTTTCGTGCCTTTTGATCTCCAGTATGTCATAGAAACTTTTCAAATGGCATACTGGGAATTCCAATATGCCCAAATATAAAAGGTGATTTACAAGCAGGAATTAAAGTTGCAATTTATTTGGGTCCTCCTCCCTCCCGCTTCAAATTACTTCACTAGCTAGACCTGACATTGCAGGTAGAAGTGATGAGGGGAGTCATTTGGGGAAGGGATGATGTAATTAAAAATGTTTTAATATACTCAGCACTGCCACTGAAGGAAACTCTCACTATATACATCACTCTACTCGTTGACTAGAGGCTGCTACTGAGTTGTAGAAACACCCTTATTTTGGAAGTTTTATGTTTGGGAGGACATTTGGAAGTAATGCTACTTCAGATGATAATGGCAGATGTTCTACATTACCAGTATATCAATCACTGTCCTTACCTAGAAGACTAGAAGTCACATTCAATGAGGAGAAACCTGATGTGATTTTGGAGGTTTGAGAGTAAAGATCATTCAGAGAAAGTGACAAAGAGTGAGCATAGGATAGTTCCAGATATTCTTATGCCCATTAAACTGCTACATCAGTAAACTGAACAATGGCAATATGTCTGGTTAGACTGAATGGAGCAGCATGGCAGTATTTCTGTGTTAGTGAAGGAATACACGTCTTTTGGGACCATACAAAGTCAATATCTAACTGTCTACCCAAGAGTTTCACTTCATCATTCATGTGTAAAAGTGGCAAGTTTGTGAAAAACTGAGACGAGTTTTCTGTACCATGGAAAATAATCAAAACTTTACTGCAGTTCAGAAAGTGGCTCTTTCTTTATATTTTCTTCTGCATATATAAGGCAGCCAATTCATACTAATGCATGGAAGACAGAAAAGTCAGTGCTTTTGTAAGTAGGGTACTTTACCCAGGGTTCACATCACTGAGTGCCAGGAAAAAGGTACATTGTTAATACTAACTTAGCTAATTAAGTTACTTCACTTTCCTCTTAAATACTAATCCTCCAGAAAATACTTGGCTGAATGAAATTTTCATCATTGCATCAGGTACCTGTTTTTCCTGGCACAGGCACATTCCGTATGTCCTCTCCACTGACATTAAACCATCATAACTGCATTTAACTGATTCTGAAAAACTGTCTAAAACTTCAGGTAGCATGCATTCTCAGAAATTAAAAGTTCAATTTTTTAAAATTGCAAGTTAAATAAGAAACATTTTCTGGAACAATACACAGCCTATCTGACATATCCTGTACAAATATCTTTGTTTTCAGGCGTAAAACTACTGAAGAAAACGAGGGCTGTGGAGTCAATGCCATATTATTCCTTGTACATAGTGTTTCCTCTTCCAGGTAACTGCATTTTATCTTCCTTAGCGACAGGCATAGTCACTTGGAATTTTGTTGTAGTAAAATGATGCAATGTTTCTCCAAGATAGCTTATTTGAATTCAGATTTTATTTGTATTTCATCAATTCAAGTCCATACAGTTTATTAGCCTACCCATTTTTAAGTTTTCATAATGCTTGTCAAACAATATGTTATTTTTTCCACTCAGCTCTTCTTTTTTCCTCTAAATGATCTGGTAAGTCACAATTATGTTGAAGAATTCAACAGAATGTAGCTTTTGCCCAGTATCCAGTGTACCATAAGTTCTTGTTTTCCAGTGTATCATAACTTCTTTTATCTCTGTGAGATGATTGTGTGGCGGCAGGCTTTTTCTTTATTGTAAACCTGATAAAATTCTCCTGCTTTTAGATACTCTCAGCAAATAGGCAGGCACATTGAAGTGTGTAGCCACAAGATTCCTCTTAAAACAAGCTAGAAGCTTCCATAGGTTGGTAGTGTTAGATGAAAAAGACAATTTTAACCAAATATGCTCATTTTGAAAGAAAGGCATTGCACCTTTACATCACTTCAGAAACTCTTGTCTTCCAATGGATATGTAAAGACAGTGGTAGCCAAACGGATTCAGTATGACTTAAATACATATGCAGCTTTAAGTTTTTAGCAATTAGACAGATTTTTTGTTCTTATGAACCATAAAGCTGGTTTATAGTCTTAAGTTGCTTTAAAATCTTCAAGTGGCTTATGCTACCTGATGTCAGTGCTACTTAATTGAACATAAATTCTCTTTTTGACATTATAACTTAATGATTAGTTTAAGAAATCTTAGCTAAATAAGAAGAAGGGGTGGTTAAAATTCATAAATAGATTTTTTTTAATATAAATGAAAATAAGCTTTTACTATTCTTAAATAGGAGCATCCTACAATGACTCATACAGTCTTAGGATGTTTTGTATTTACTGGGAAGATACCTGGATCAATTTCACTGTGATCATACACACACACACACACAAATGTTCAAGCATGATAGTAAATCTATAAAATCGAAGACAGAAAATTGCAAAGCTATGCCCAGCTGACCAAATTTAAGGGGACTACCCCAGCTGCATACTTTCTAACTATCCCAGTTATTCAGATACTCTTGCCAAAAACAGAGCAGCTGTGACATTAGTGTGTTATGTGGCAAGAACTACTTGTTAACACAGAACTTTTCTTCACTCAGAAACAAAACCATTGAAGATCACATCCATTTTTTTTCCTTATTCTCTTCTACAAAACCTCATTAATGAGAGTTTTCATAAGAAATTGAAAATAAGTTTCTATATTTAATAGAAAAGTATTTGCACATAAAGTACTGTGTAAAATGAAAGGGAACAAGCCGTTGGGATGTGGTTGATTTTTCCCTTTCATGCCTTAAGGATGAATACCAATGTTACTTTTCATTTACTATGGATTTCATTAGCTCAAAACTCCTGCCAGGAGAAATTGGCTGTGTAACATGCAAATATTGCCTAGTTACTTAAAAAAAATATAAACCCAATAACGCTTATTCTAATCAGTCTTGTTATAAACGACAATTCTCCAATCTTTTGCTTAGGAAATTTATTGGAAAATGACAAAATGAAAATCGAGCAGAGCCACAATCAAAAGGCAGTTCTGATCCCGGGATCAGAGCTGGGTGAACCACAGACACAGTCTCTCCTGGACCAATGTCCCCCACGGTTCACACCGGCAGTCTTCCAAAGCCAGGTCTTATACTGTTCTTCATGTCCCGAGGCTGTCCATTGTTCAGTCCAGTGTTTGGATATGCAGATAGGTTTCCTTTTTCTGAGGTTTGCTTGATGTACAGAGTTCCAGGAAGGTACACTTCTCTTGATTACATCTTCTTGGGCAGGGCATTGGAATGTATGTCCTTGATGAGTAGATATGATGCTTATCTGGTGTTGATTGCTGAGTAGTTGGCCTTGCTCAGCACCTTCAAAGGAAGTCCTATTACACTCTGCATTGTGCTGCAAAATACTTTATCTTTTGGGTTTCGGGAGGAGGATGGTATAGTTCCTGCTCATTCAACTGTGAACAAAATTTGTACAGGGGGGTAGCTAAGGGATGCAATTTATTTTAACTATATACATAGTTGCTTTAATAAAACACGAATTAACCATACATATATAACAAGTCTAATCAGTTCAAGTACCATTTTATTATGCTTTTTAATGCTGGGTGATATTGATTTCCAGATATCAAATAGTTTCTTCAAGAATGTCAGAGATCTTCAGTAATTTCTTTCACACAGGAAAAGAAGTTCCCTGTCCCCTCCTCCTGTAAGGAGTGAGGCCAGTGCCATTCCAGAGCACGAGGGAAGTTCTTTGGACCTACATGAGGTAGGTATGGTGGTTTGATGGATTTGGTAGCATTCAAAACAAATTTCTGGCTTCTTTTTGGTTTTGGTTTTAAAATACTGTAATTTACTAAAATCCCTCCGTAACACCATCTACAAAACTAAATATCAAAAATTATGAAGAAATTATCTTTTTTTAGCTTTGTTAAACTGACTGGGGCAGTGCATTAAGAATCCTTTGTTAGCCAGCTGGCTCTGTGACACAGAATAGCTGACTATCGAAGTGTTTGGCAGATACTTATGACTAGCAATTCTGACTTTCGAATGGGGGTATAGAAGGATTCAAGGAGGAAGGTAAAATAGACAAATCATGAAGTACTTGAATAAAAGTAGAACTACTTCTACATTGCTACCACAGTTGCTTGGATACATTGTTTCAAATGAAAGTTTTTTTGTTGTGGGTTTGGTTTGTTTTGTTTTTTTTTTTACCATCCCTGTACCAGTGTCTCAATCTGTATATTTTTGCTAAGGATAGCAGTATGGCTTTTGTGACACTTTTTGCCCTTCTATGCCAAAAGGACATGCCATACTTGCAGAGCAATAAAAAGTAAGTAGGTAAAAAAGAGGAAAATCCTGCTACCTCTTAGATTCTTACCAGCATGTTGTTTCAGCAGAACATGGCGCTTGGATAGATTCCCAAGCAAACACGGGCTTATTTGCCATCTGCAAACTTAAGTATCCAATATACTGTGCTGTGTCCTCATTAGAATAACAAATGGAAAATTATTTGCAGCTTTTAAAAAGATCCCTGAAAGTCCCATACATCAAGCCTTATATATAAATGTGTAGGATGAGATTTAAGTGACTTGTCCTCTTCTGAGATACCTCAGACACTCATTTGAGGTGGCCAAAGAGTTTTCCCAGCCTTATTTGACTTGGCAATTTCTGAGGTCAGTATACTGATTATGTCAGCATTGGGGATCCTCAGAAGCCTGTGTGGCAAGGCACAAATGAGGATTTGTGAAAATTCTCTTAGTGAAAATGCAGTCATGAGTAAATATTTATATATGTATAAATGTATTTATACACTTTGTTAATTTTTGCTCAAGGCAGTAACAAGACTATGCATGTTCTGAGTGACACACTCAAAGAGATCTAGATTACATTCACATGGTTGCAAGTGATTGACTTTGCTTGCCTTAAGAAACTAAGGCTATTCAGACAAATTTACATTTAACATGCTCCTTAATTCCCATTAGTTTCTTTTGTAATTTGTTCATCTGCTGATTCTCTTCAAATAAAGTGTTTCTTGTTTATACTCAGTGGAAATTGGAGGAATATTTGAATAGTCCAACTAAAAAAATAAGTTCTTAAAATAATTTCAACAAGTGAACTGTTCTATAGTTACTTCAAATTCCACTTCCTAATTCTCTTACATTTTATTCCTTTCTTTTAGGAAAATGCGAAAAGTGATGAAATTAATACTGAAATAAAAACAGGTATGGAAAGATGTTTTTCATTTTTTTGATGTTGATCCATGAGTTTTGCCCAGATTATTGTAGAAACTGAGTTTGTCAGTTTGTCTGGCAAACTGTGTTTAGAATAATTGGGATACCTTTGGTATGTGGATAACAGATCTCATTCTTCTGCTCCCTCCTGATTTGCAGTTACTTCCCAAAAAGCCAGACCAGGATGCAGGATATACCTGCATAAGGAAGACCTTATTTGCTTTTTCTCCAAGTA
The DNA here is from genome assembly GCA_910950805.1 of Acrocephalus scirpaceus scirpaceus. Lineage (NCBI taxonomy): Eukaryota > Metazoa > Chordata > Aves > Passeriformes > Sylviidae > Acrocephalus > Acrocephalus scirpaceus. Next base: position 47,088,034 of record OU383775.1, read on the forward strand.
GACATGATAACACTTTCAGAGTATGGGAATGTCAACTATACACACTTTCCTTCTACATAAATATTCAAGCAATGAATTATTGAAATAATAAAGCAAAAGCCAACTTGAGTCAAGCATCAGTAAATGGCCTCACAGACGAAAGCTTTGAAACTAGGTGAAATTTTAGAAAGAAAATTCTTCATTATGGTATCTGTCCTTTAAAAATCATAATCAAGAGACAGCCTAGTGCTTAAGAGTTAAAGCTGTGCAAAGGAGTTGGTGAATCTGCAAGAAGTAAATCCTCTAGATTCTTCTCTGAATCCCTTAGAAATCCTCTGCTGGAAAGTAGAATTTCCCAATAGTTAGAAATTTGATCATCTGCAATATGGATTTAAGATCAATTTATTTGGGAAAGAAAGCATGCCCTAAAACCAGAATATTCCTAAGCTTTGTGGCTGCCCAATGAAATAGACACTCATGTTAGGTCTTGCATCCACTGAATGTCTATGAAGGTCCTGCCAGCATCTCCAGCTCTGCAAAAGTTGCAGCAGAAATTCAAAAAGGGTCTCTTTTGACCATCCCCTTGCATTTAACAAAAGTTTTCAATTGGAGAAGTATAGAAATGTATGATTCCAGAATTAAGTGTCATGTGGTTATTAAATTTCATTGCTGGATTCATTGTTATGTCTAGAAGCCTCATGCAGAGGCTGCACATCCGCCTGGTAGTTGTCCTGATGACCACTATCCTGCACTCCTCCTACTTGTGCTTGCAGTTCCTGTAAAACCTATGGCTCTCTTATTTATCTCTAAATAAGACTCTCCTACATCACTGAGCAATAATTCTAGCTGGTTTAGATAAGATAATGAAGATTGTTCCCATTTCTTTTCAGTTGTCTTTATCCATACCTCTCATGTTTTTAGAGTAATACCATCTTGATGATGGACTTTCTTTTCAAATGTAATTCTTTTTCTAGTTTTACGTAATTTCTGTGCATTGAAAAGCAATACTAAAACCTTTTGAGAAAATATATGATTCTTTCTGTTCCAAAGCAGAAGAAGCAACTAGCAGTAAGAACACTGAAAATCCAACGATGAATGCACAGTTCTTGATGGCTAAAGCAGGATACTCACCTATACTGGCTTCTGCTCATGAAAGTAGCTGTATCCGCCTATGGAGTATTCAGGTAGCCAACTGAATGTCTTTGGGAAGAGACTGGAACATTGAGAAGATAATTCCACTAGTCTTTGAAAAATTTCTCTTTAACTAGCAATTGCAGCAGCAGATATTTATTGCATCGTTTGGTTATCAATTTCTTCCATGGACTCAAATTAGTTCTCTCTTAGTAACTGTAGCAGGGCATAATGGGCAAGTGGAAAACAAGGAAACATGATTTGAAATAATTATAACAAAGTGACTCTAAATTTATGTGAAAGTCTAGAATTTGATTTTTCACCCACAACATTTACCTTCTAAGAAAGGATGATAGGCAAGGCAAAGTGTCCTATTCTCAGAATAGGATAAATACGTCTGGAAAATTGTACAAGCCAGCTAGCACTAGTAGGGTAAGAAACCAGGAGAGAATAGTGTCCTAACACATAACATCTACAATTGTTATGGGCTTGAAAAGCCAGTCATGGTTGCATGCAACCAAATAGCAAAGGCTTATTTGTCGTATCACCTCAGATATATAAGACTTTTCAGACACCATGTTACTCTAAATAAGATACACAAAGTAAATACAGCAAGAAGGGAAAGTACCATGATGTGATTGTTTGATTGGTAATATTGGTCATTCTGGCAGACAGTGATCTTAAAAAGTCAGTCATGTAAGGCTTTTACAGGAATCTCAGATAAAGCAAGTCAGGAGAAGAATTTTTCAGAAGGATGGTGAGGTAACTTTGCAGATGTTTTATGCAAAAATAGAAAATGATGGTAAATGTATCCAAGTATAGTAGGTGTGAGCTTTGTTGGGTTTTGTTTTCTTCACAGTTGATATATTAGTGTGCTTAGATTCCTATAGGAATCTCCAAGTTCGTATGCCAGTGGTGTCATCACTGGAATGATCGTCACCATCATGGATGACAAAATAAAAATCTTCTTATAAGCAAGACATTCTCCCTCACATCCTCAAGAGTCAATATGGAGAAAGTCTACTGCTGCTAACTTGAAAAATAGAACAAGTTGGTGAAGGAGACATTATGGGCCCATTTGCAGCAAAAACCAACATTTCAATAGCAAATGAGGGGCATACTAATGTTGTTCTATAGCAAATGAAGGGTAAGTAGTGAAGTAGGAGTAGGTACAACTAGACTGACTTGCCTGAAGAGTTAAATAGCTTGTCCTTTCAACGTATAAAAGACAGCAATCTAGAAGAATACACCACAACATTTTTTGTCATTTGTTAGATTTAGAAATTTACCTTCTTAGCAGCTTTCTGAATAGATATGAGCTCAGTAATGCTGAATAGATAAAATCAATGGCACTCAAATTGTGATGAATTAATATTTTTAATGTAGGTATTATAAGATAAGTATGTGGGATTTATTTATTTATTTGTTTGACTGATTGTTTGTTTTAGGGAAATTTGATGAAAGAACTTCTACCATTTTCAGAACATCCTTCAGGTCCTCTGACAGTACTGTGTACAGACATCTCCACTAAAATTCTTTTCACAGGCAGTAAAGGTGAGTAAACATGTTAGTCATTCTGTTCAAGACAGCCAGTAGGACAAGAAAATATCATCCTGTAAATGTGCCAGAAATGTGGAAATTATGATGATCCAAGTGCTGCCAAGTTTTTTTCATCAAAGCCATAAATAAATAATTGTAAAAGGTGTTTTGTTTTATAAAAGGATGGTAGATTAAAACTTAGTGTTAAAGTGTTACCGGTAGAATTGTTTTCATTAAAGACGTTAAAATTTTCTTCATTCACGTGCCCTGAATATACTTTCCATCTAAATTACAATATTGATCCCAAGGGCAAAGATTACTGCTAAGAACAAGCAAAAATTTCAGTTCCATGGTAATAATACTAAATAAAAAGTTGCATCTTGAGCTGTACCAAGAGCTGTGGTTCAAACACTGACATGGAGTGCACAGTAATGGCTCCAGCAGTACAAAGCTATATAGGAAAAGCACTTGTCTATGCTAGCAGCTCATTGCTAGACTTTGAATTTCACATGAAGTCTGGCTTTCCTTTAGCAGAATGTTCAAAAGTTTATCTGCTGTCTGATTCTTCTTCAAACCTTTGGAATCACCCTGGCAATTTTCCATTTCTGTGTCTATCATAATATGTCACGTTTCTTTTAAAATACATATTAAAAATCTTTTCTACCAACTTCCTGCTCTTATGTGGTCAGATATTGGATGGAGCAAGGGATTTTTCCCCCTTTTGTTTCAAAATTGAGCAACAATTTGACTTTTCTACTGGAAATTATGAGAAGTTTCCACTCTCTTGATTCAAATTAGTAAATGAATTCAGAAAGGCAGCATGCACTGAATAGTATTTCAATTTATTGTGGAAAAGTATCCATCCTACTACCTATTCATTTAATACTCTGCCTTTTTGGGGTCACTTTGTATTTGCTTTTCATGCTTTCCAACTTCTCTTTTATCTGCAGTGCTGCTACCAATTTCCTTTCCCCACTACAGATTTTTCCTTGCTATGAAAAGGTTAGCTTCTCTGCCTGCCTCCTCCCTTGCTTACAGATGTACAGTCCTAGAAATCAGATGTGACTGGTATAAAAGTTGGAATTACACAAAATATTCCTCTGTCTTGTAGTAGAAATGAGAAGTAAGAGGCAACTTCATCAGGAAAGAGGGAGCTTAGGCAGGGAACAGAGCAGTTGTGAGTGATAAGGAAAGTGGTTCTTTGATTTCTAGTTTCACATGAGTGCACTAAAAGGTTGTAAAACATTAAGCCTTCATTATATATACAACTAATTAAACTTTGTCCATTTTACCAAGATTGAAAACCAGCGCAATCCCCAGGAAGTTCTCATACCTCAGCTGTGCAATAGACAACTGTCTTGACAAGATGACTCTTGTTTTTCACTCATAATTTAAAGAAAAAGCTTTACCTTACTTCCATTTCAAACCTATCCAGTTAATGACACATTGTTCACAACTAGCATATGTGTTTCTTTGCATATTAATGAACAGTCCATTATTTCTACTCCAAGCTTGACAATAAGATAGCTATATTCACTGTAAAGTAACTGACCTGTGTTCTCTGCTTCATTCTGCCCAGTGTCTACTGAGAGTAAATGGCAGCAACAAGTGAAGGTGTAGCACTAAAGGAATTTACTGATGTTTTGCTTTCTCCTTTCTTAAACAGAGGGACATATTATTCGCTGGAACATCGCCTCATTTTTAGAAGATTCACGAAATAGAAAAAATGTAAGGAATTACCTTTCAGATCTTCTTCATTTGAACAGTATACCCAGACAAACATAAAAAAAAAAAAATAATGCAGAGCTCTACAGGAATAAAAATGTTTTATGCATATAAAGATCATGTTTTGTGCTTGAAATAATAACTTGATGCTAGGAAAAAAAATAGGAAAACATAAGTGGCATTATTTCACTGTGTTCAAAGAAGATATATTAAGAATGAATTTGTCCATGTCCCCTGGGGGGATATATGCCATTTGCAGGCTGTTTCATGGAGGGATTATTTTTTCACCTCTTCTTATTTTCAGAAAGACATGCTGATAAATCCAGTAAGATAGTAACCATACAGGGGTACAGAACTGCCAAAAGTGGTTATGATGCTTTTTTCCCCTCAGAAAATAAATGAGGAGCTCTACTGGAGGGCACATGCTGCTGAAGTGGTTGACTTATTTTTTGAAGAGGAGAAAAATGTGGTAGTGACAGCATCCATTGATGGTTCGGTCAGGTATAAAATGACTAACACTTCTTACTGCTATGACAAATCAGTTGAGCTATCCTCAAAGTTCCTTTTCCTGCTGCACTTGTATATAGGCTAGAATTTAAATAAAGTAAAACACTGGGGGATTTTCTGTTCTGCATCCGAAAGAGCTGGTTTTAATGTAACACTTCTCTGGAAGTCAGATCTTTTGCAGACTGTCATTCTCTTTCAGCCCTTGCTTTGCTTTGAACACATAGGTAATGGCTACAAAATTTTAAAAACTACCTCCTGTTCTAATCTTATTTTAGTTTTCAATACTTATTAAATTGACATGGATCCTAAGCATGGCATCTAATCAATGTGTATGCAATTAGACCATGGAAACTTGAAGATACTTCATAGACAACTGTAATTCCTTCTTGACTAACAAGTACATTTGAAGGGGTTTCTTTTGGTTTTCTGGAAGTATAAATGGAGAAATTTTGTGTAGATCCTGGTCTGGTGACAGCACTTTACTATAGGAGCAATTCAGAATTTTGGTACATTTACTCTTCATTTCCATAAATACAAACATGAACTGGCTTTTCTTCTGTTTTTCTACAACCTTCTGATTCTTTTTTCACTCTCAAAGTATTTAAATTATAAAAACAATCTCATTGATGTTTTATGACTAGCACACTGAGCTCTAGAACAGTGCTGCAGAATTTGATAATGTACACAGATATTATCTCAACTTCTGTTCCAGTTCTAAAAATATCCATTTTTCTTTTCTGTCCTTTGGCACTGCTTCTACTATGTCTGTAGGCTTTGGCATGCCAGAACTGGATACTATTTTGGTTACTTTGGACAAGCCAGGAAGTTTGAATTATCAGATACCAGTCGGTTGATTTTGCCTTCTGATGTTAGTGATTTTTCTGCTATAATTAAAGAGGAGAGCCAACATATGGAAAAGAAGAAGGTTATATATCCTCTTACACTGGACAGAGACAAGTAAGATCTCATACATTTACATACATGTATGATTGGGGGAACAGTTTTGAAAATATGCTTTAAAAACACCTTTCATCTGAAGGTCAGAAAAAAATTAGTACCATGTGTTATTCTGAAAAATCTTTTTAAAGATGGTTTTTGACCCAGTATGGATAAATCTTTTCATTTTTATGACTTGGTGACTGTCAGGATTAGGTGACATTCAAGGTTTGAACTCAGTAATAGTGATGACTAGATACCTGTCTCAGCTTTTAGCCTAATTAGAGGTGGTATGTTATATATGCTGTTCAGGTTAACAGCCTGTTACCTTTCAAATTCCTACAGTTGCTATATTTCTGGATCTCCAAAAATTTATTGAAAAAGCTTAATGTGAACTGTCCCGAGCAAAACACAAATCCTTTTAGAAGAATAAACCCAATTTAATATTTCAGTTTAAGAAATGATCATCTTAAATTTGCTGGGATGTTAAGGATACATTTACATACATGGGCAGAGGATTCACAGATCATGGCATTCTGAAACTGGCATAGATGTGTGTTCATTAGCAGTGCTGAACGTTTTTTTCTAGGTAGAGTTCTTAAGGGATATGGGTTAGTTACAAGTCAAGTCAGAGAGCCTTGGCCCATTAATTTAAGTACATATTTCTAGTCCTGGGACTCTCTGGTTCATTGATTAGTGGATTAACCAACTGAACAGAAATATTGAAGAGGGCATCTTCAGAGGCAATGCACACAGTGTCTTAAGTAACAAAGCAATCCAAATACGGAAAAAAATGATTCAGGACTTAAAAAGTCATGCATTGTTTAGTGGTAAGGTTTCATATACCATGTCCATTCTTAGGCTGCCTTTCAACCAAAGCACTTTGGACAATGGAAAATCTCTAAGGTTGCAGGAGATCGGGCATCTGTATGACCAACCACTATGATTGAGCAGAAGCCATTTCTTGTTTACATTACACTACAGTTATAGATTCTAGGAATGCTGTTCACACGTTCACATTTCTGCATTGATTGCACCACTTTGTTCACGAGGCCGCCATGCGTCCCTTAGGGAACAGTATGATTGGCTACTGTTCAGAGCCTTCATGGCCTCCTTTATCTTATTCTTGTTGTCTTGGTATTCTTGTTTCTCAGGCTCTTCTTCTTACTTTTAGCCCTGTTTTTCTCAGTAACCTTGACAAATTCCTGAGGGTTCTGATAACAAAAACTGCAGGTGGTTTGTTAAGATTACTTACAGTTTGGCTGGTATACAAAGTGGTGTAAGTTATGCAGATACATTGCTACATAAGGTGCTTTACTGTTACCCCATTTAATTTGGTATTCTGCTAATAATTATTATTCCATGGAGTTCTTACTAATATGAGTAGTGTCACTTCAGTCAGAACAGTAACTCATCAGTACAAAGAAGTGCTTGGCTGTGATTGAAGGACCCCTGTAGTTCCTCTGAATAGTCAGCAGCCAGTTTGAAACCTCTGGAACCAAAGATACAAAGATATTATCACTGAGTCAGCTAACTTGAAAGAAACATAAATTACATGCCTGTGTCAAACTGTGCCTACTTTTTGAGTCTTCTTCAAATATTTCAGTAGAGGAGAATGGCTATCATACATTCAAACACATTAACTAAACAGACAAAGAAAATGAGAAATGCTTCTCTACTGTGTAGAGAACTGGGGGGAAAAAAGCAGCCACACTCTATGCAATAGAAAGTTTCAGTCTTATCACTCTACAAGCTTTGTGAGCTGTCACTTCAAGAGTGACTTGGTTCCTGTGGATTAATTTTACCAAGTATTGTAATGGAGAGCTAAGCAACCATCATCCAAAAGGCTGTGTTACTTACAGATGCTAAGCTTTGCTCTTTGCAGGACGCAGACAATTGTTTTGGGACAAGTCACTTATCTTTGCGATGCTAGTATAACTCACTCTTTGGATAACTCATACCATATTCATCACGAAGATAACATTTTAGGATGTCCACTCACAAATCATGTTGTAAATGTTATTAACAGATATATATTCATGGAATCGTAGAATCATTAAGGCTGGAAAATATTTCTAAGACCATCGAGTCCAACCATTAACCAAGGACCACCATATTCACTTCTAAACCATATCCCTCATATCCAGATGCCTTTTCAACACTTTCAGGAACAGTGACTTCATCACCTCCCTGGGCAGCTTGTTGCCATGCCTGACTACCCTTTCAGTAAACAGATTTTTCCTAATATCTAATTAAACCTCCCCTGGTGATACTTGAGGCCATTTGCTGTTGTCCTGTTGTCATCTGGGAGAAGAGGCTGACCCCCACCTGGCTACAGCCTCCTTTCAGGCAGTTGTAGAGATCAGTAAAGTCTCCCCTGAGCGTCCTTTACTCCAGGCTAAACAACTCCAGCTCTCCCATCTGCTCCTCATAGGACTTACCCTCTCGATCCTTCATCAGTTCTGTTGCCCTTCTCTGGACACACTCCAGCACCTCAACATCCTTCCTGAATTGAGAGGCCCAGAACTGGACACAGCACTTGAAGTACACTAGTGCTGAGTATAGGGGGACAATCACCTATAGTCCCGCTGGCCACACTATTTGTGTATCACAGATTGAATATCCCAGAATATTCTGAGTTGGAAGGGACTCACAAGGATCATTGAGTCCAGTTCTCAAGAAAATGACCTGTACAGGGATCAAGCCCACAACTACAGTATTATGAGCACCATGCTCTACCATGCATTATGAGTTAGTGACTATGTGCTATTTGCCTTCATGCCCACCTGGGCACACACTGGCTCATGTTCAGCCACTGTCAACCAGCACCTCCTGGCCCTTTTCCAAGAGGCAGCTTTCCAGCCATTCTTCCCCCTGCCTTTAGTGCTATGAGGGGTTGTTGTGACCCAAGGGCAGGACCTGGCACCTGGCCTTGTTGAATTTCATCCTATTGGCCTTACCCCATTGGTCCAGCCTGTCCAGGTCCCTCTGCAGAGGTTTTCCACTGTCCAGCAGATCAACATTCCCATACAACTTGCTGTGATCTATGAACTTACTGAGGGTGCACTTGATCTCCTCATCCAGGTCATCAGTAAAGGTATTAAACAGAACTGGGCCCATTAGTAAGCCCTGGAGAACACCACTTGTGTCTGGGTGCCAGCTGGATTTAACTCCATTCATCACCACTCTCTGGGCCTGGCCATCCAGTCATTTTTCACCCAGAAAACAGTGCATGACCAGCCAGCTTCTCCAGAAGAAAGCTGTGGGAAAATATTCCCCCAATGTGCACACACTTGAAAAGACACAAATCCATCTGAGCAGCATAGGTGCTTACAGTTTAAACAAGCATCTCAGGATATCTATTGAAAAATGCCACCAGGTAGATAGAACCATGTAGAAGAATGGTCTCATTCTTCTATATGGTTCTATCTACCTGCTGTAGTTTCTCCCTGTAGTTCCTTAGCTTGTGTGGCCTGACTTATTTTTCTTATTTTAAAGGCAAGTGTTAATCTGTACTGATAAATACTCTAGATAACTTCTTCTCATGAATAAATTTGGAAACCAGACATCTGAGCAGAGGACACGTTTGTTATGAAAGTCACATTCAGATGCTCTAGTCAGAATTTAAAGAAATGGTGAAAAGCCATTGTCAGATGGTGAGTTAGGACATGGCTCTTGTAAATGGTGCTTATATTAAGATTTCCTGCCTTCTACAGGTGACAGCCATACCTGGATTGACAAAATGTTAGTGAAGCACTCCATGGCACCTATGAAGGTCCTGATATAGGTTATATTTTGAAGATATATGAAGTCATTTATATTTCAAAATAATTTCATTTTGGAGCCTAGTTCAAAATAATTTCATTTTGGTGCCATATAACAATATTGTGTTCATAACTGTCATTTTCATAGGAACTTCAGATTTTTTCTGTCTTGTACATACAGGTGGAAGTCACTGACCAGTTCACCTCCAGATTTAGAAAAGGCTGGACCTGGGGAAGCAGCTCACAGCTTCAAGTTTTTCAGAGCTCTGGCTCCTGAAAAGGTAGCTAATGTATATGACAAATTTATATTCTATGCAACATATAGAAAATAAAAATGTATTTTTTATTTTAAAATTATCCATAAGTAACCCTACATAGCTTTCTCATTCAATGGACAAGCTAGAACAAAAATGCAAAAACAGAGGGATCTGTGTCTGTAGTTTTCATTGTCATTTTTCACATTTTCAAGTTTCAGTTTAAAAGGTAGCACAACTGATTCACTGGTTTAAATATGTAAAAGAAACCCTAGAATTTTCCTCTGCTTCAACAGAAAACCTAAATATCTTAAGGTTACTTGAAGGATGTGTGAAAATACTAGAATAAGAGTGAATCCCTGGTTGCGTACAATAGTTCTTTCACGGCTCCTACAAAATCAGAAGCCAGGAGAGTTAGATTTCATTCCATATACTTTCTACAACTCTAATTGAATATCAGTGGAACTCTTCCGTCTTTACCTGGCTTTAACCTTAAAAGTAATGGGAATATAAAACTTGTCTTGCAGTTGTAGTAAGAATGTCTTCATTACCTTTTGTCTTCTGCTAGTAATGCACTGACTTTGTCTTCCCTTGGTCAGCTGCAACCTATGGAAACTTTTGAGTTTGTAAGCAAAAATGCTGGTGCAGTATTTGGGTTTCTTCCTATATATGAGGTAAGCTCAAGTATTTTCTACCTTTTGTGGTGGCGTTCACACATCAGAAGCCATTAAGACTCGTACATTATTACAGTGACATACTCTGACATTCCGCTGTTAATTGTCTGCTGCTCAATTTAATTTTCTTACATGATTTGCTTTACTACCTATCCAACTCCAACTCCAACTTTGGTGGAAGCTTGAGAATACAACTGAAGTGAGCATGCCAAAAAGTGAGTATCGCAGATGTTAACTCCTCCTGTTCAACCTCATGTCATAAATGCTTTGCTTAGATTTGATTCTTTTAACCAGCCCCAAACCTATTGATTCCCATCTCCTCAAAGCTTTGAGGTAAGGTAGTACTATTTTATGGGTATTAATGATCTGATCTATTGCAAGCTGTCTAGCAAAGCTTCCTAGGTTTTTCTTCTATGAAGCAATATTAGAATATTCAACAGGCTTGTTTATCCCATGTATCACAGGATGAAAAGAATCACCCCTAGCAAAGGCACTGACCCCTTTCTGTAGAAGGTACCTAGAGAACTAACTTGGATAAGAGTTAGATCCTAGATGGCTGGTTAGGTGACTTTAACGGAATACTTTGCTCTGTATTCCAATATATATGGCCTAATCCTTGTAGAGGCAGCATTACAGTATGTCAAAAAACTCAGGAGCACAATGTTCAAATAGTTGGCACATATGCTATTTTTCCAACCATTAATGTACTTTGGAAGTCTGTATTTTGTTTTCTTGCTGAAAAAGAAAATAAAATACAGGGGTTCTTGTGTCTTGGGAAATTAGGAGCAACTACTCTGAAGCCAATGGCACTGCAATGGATTTACAACAAAATGAAATCAGACATTTTCTGTAAGCTATGTGCACAAAAACATTTTTTTTGGCTGTGCTGTTATGAAATGCTATCAATCTGGTCTATTCACCTCAGTATGTTAATTAGTTCTTGAAATTTTTTAAAGGTCTTCAAAGGATCAAAGCTGAGAAGTCCAGTCACAAGAGACGGGAAAAGGATCCAAGTTCCATTGAAGGCTCGAGTCAAGGCAAATAAATGTAGCTTCCATCTTCATTAAGATGGATTAGCAGATTTCTTTTGTTATTTGTTTCTCTGTTTTTCTTTTCAGTTACATTTAAATCTATTTCATTATTAAGTAGAACATACAGAAAACAAATCTTTATTTCTACTCTAATACTTCATGCAAAGAATAAATTCTAATAAAGCCAGTGTATGATTACAACTAGATATTGAAAAGCCCACTTGACTTCATGTATATTTGCTGACAGGTACTTTCTATATCAGAACCAATGATTTCCTTCTGCTTCAATTTGTCCAGTTTGAACTTCTGAATATTGAATATTACACTGCTTTTTTTCCTGCCAGATTAATCATAAAGTCAACAAAGAGTTAATATGCCCTGCTGTTTCTGCCTGTTCGTTCCTTGCTTATGCTTTCAAAGAGTATGTTCATCCTCTAAGCCAGAAAAGCTCATATTCAATTAATTATCCACCATGATTCCGCAAATCTTTTCTCACATTTCAGCATTCCAGGACAATGTCAGAACATGACACAGAGCATAGAATACATTTTCTTCCTTTGGCTAAACATAAAAATGGTGCCAAGTGTCTCACCTTAGTGAGTCATTAGGATAATGCATATAACTAGTGATATTATTACCTACTGTTTTGGGGAAAATAACAGGTTTTCTCTGTCACTGGTATTGAGTGGTGTTTGATCTGCTGGCCTTCTTGAAAAGCTATTCTTCTCATGAACTGAATATATTGAAATTATTTACCTGCCTTTGACTTGTTACAAGGCTATGATGGATTTAAGGGTAGATGCAAAATATCCTGTGGGAGTATACTTAAATTTCTTATGATCAGCTGTACCAGATCTGGCAGGGATTCATGTAATTTTCTCCATAGCAGTCTGTAGGGTGTCCTGGATTAATAAAACAGTGTTGATAACACACCAGTGTTTTGGCTGTTGCTGAGCAATGCCAGCACAACAAGAAGGTGCTTTTTTCCCACACCCAGTAGTAAGCTGGGAAGGGTCACAACCGGGATAGCTGACCTGAACTGACCAGAAATTTTCCATGCCACATAATATCCTCATGGAATGGGGGAGGGAACCAAGATGTTCATGGTTATAGTGTTTGTCTTCCCATGTAACCATTCATTATGTGTGCTGAGGTCCTGTTTCCCAGGATGTGGCTACACAAACATCTGCCTGCTGGTGGTAAGCAGTGCTTGAATCCCCTGTTTTGCTTTGCTTGCGCATGCAGCTTAGCTTCACCTATTAAATGGTCTTCATTGTGGCCCAAGAATTTTCCCACTTTTGCTCCTCCACACCTCTTCCCCATCCCACTAGGAGAGTAAGGAAGCAAGCGAGAAACTGGGCAGGCACTTGGTGTCTGCCAGAATCAGCCCACCATATTAGCCAATCTTGTTATCAAAAGTAAAATGAGAATTGTCTGACAAACCAAGTGGCGCCAGATAAAGCGTGATCTGCCATTTACTACTTGTGTTCATCTCACCCATGATTTAGCCCTTAGCATGTGAAAGGTAACAGTCTTGCAATTCTGAATCTTATATCATTTTGAAAGCTACATAAAGTCTCTTTCAGTTACCTGAAAATTTCCAAGTCTTCAAAGATTCTTAAAATGCACAGTTCAGGTTCAGAGAGATCATTACCCATTTATTTTGATGCTCCTATGTGTTACATTTTATCATATGTAATGTAGCATTTTCTCTTTGGCATTGTCCCTACTAATAGTCAGGCTGAAGTTATTTTACTGTGGTTGCAAGATGCAAACTTCTCTTCAGTTTATTAACTGACTATTTACTTCCTCAAAACCGACTATTGACTCAATATTTTCTTTTTACTTTTAGCAGTGCTAGGATTTCACAGGTTTCTTAATTTTCAAATGGTACCCTCTTCAGTCTTGCTTCCTTCTCCCTTTGCTTTTCTTTATTCTGTGTTTTCTAGGAGTTGACTTGTAGTCGTGGCTGTTTATGCCACTGTATGCTCCACTGCGCAGAAACTATCCATAATGTAGTACTACTTCTTGTAACAATCACGCGTTTAATCCTGTGGTGAATGAAATCAATGGACAAGCTCTCAGGAGGGAATCATGTTGTGAGGAAAACTGCCAAAAATGCATATGTGTGTGCTACCTTTATCAGCCTTCCACCCAGTCACTGCCTTACTGTTATGCTATTTAAACTGTGACAAAATTACAGTGCTATAACTGTTATCAGATCTTTTTTTCCTAATTGATTATATTAAAAAACCTGAAGTAGATCAGACTGTATGTCATTGCGCAGCATTACTGTTTACCTCCAAACCCTAGGGCTTTATAAGCACCAAATGGAAACTTGTCCTGTCACCAAACATTTTATACAATAGATATTATCCAACTGTCTTTCTTAATTGCCAAAAGAAAAGCAGAGACATTTAATTATTTGAACAGATAATCCACTAAGGCATTGCACAGAATTTATTAGAAGAAGATTAGTTGTTTATCATGTCCTTAAAAACAGAGGATGAGACTGGAAAGAAATTAAGCACAGGCAAGTGATATTTGCACCTACTCATCTTACCGCAGGCTTTTCAATGCTGGGTCTAGTACAAAGCTGTGTGTTTATGGATTTGTTGGTATTAACTGTGGATTTCCTCTCTGTTGATGCATTCCTTTGCAGGATGGTTTCTTTCTACCAGCATCCGCAATAATATTGCAGACTTAAATGTTCCAGGTGAATGAGTTGTTTGATTGCTGCAGATCACTATTCTATTAAGGAAAGGTATCTTAACAAGACAGCCTCTTTCAGCATGGCAGAAGTTTGTGCTTGTATTGGCTGCAGTAGTTAATTTGCCAGAATTTCATTACAGCCCTTGCCAGTGCTTTACAAAATCTGTGGCGCTCTTCAGCTGCCCTCGCCCACTGGGGCAGTTCAAGCTGAATGGCATCAATGGTGCCAGAACTACAGGAACCAAAAGTCTTTGTTATGTATCCGCCACTATAATAGCTTCCATTATTTGGGCTAGGATTGGATGGAGAAGGCACACAAACATAACTCTTATTTTGTTCTTCAATATATTTACCCAAACTTCTGTTCCCTGCAACCAAAGTCTCAGAAGACACATTGACCAGCTGACTGGCCAGATGGCGAATTGAGGAATTCAATGCAGAAAAGACACCTGAGTTAAGGGAAGTTTTTGAAAGTGTGTAACCTAATTCTATCCACCTTTCAGGATGTGCTTGTCCATGGATATCCAGAATTAGGCCCCCTGACATCTGTGATTTTGCAGTGGTCAAAAATCCCATATAGTCCTCCCAGGCCTGTTCTGCTTGAGGAATTCCAAAGGTGGCTTCTTCCTTTTCCCTGTTAGCATCCATCTTGAACCTCTGAAGGTGGTTTATGATGATATGTGGGAAGAAGCCATTAGTAATATTGTTGATTTCTTCAGCAAGAGCCTGAGCCACCTCTATAGTATACCTGTCTTGGTTGGTAGACACTTTACATTTCTTAGAATTTTGAATACTCCCAGGAGGACAGTCGTGAGAGAAAATACAAGAGGATGTCTTTGCATCCCAACAGGCAGCCTCTCGATCAGGGATGTCTTTAGGTTCCATTGACCCACCATGTGGGACAGAGAGAATGAGGTTCATGTTGCCCACTTGATATTCTGTGAAATTATTATGACCAAATATAACATCTTTGGTGCCAGTGACTTTCAAAAGCAAAGGTAAAATTGAAAGGAGGAATAAATACATATTTTTCATTTGCTGCTGGAAGACTCAGCAATATGGAAGATATCAGTACCTACAAAAGAGCAAAAAAGAGACTGTAGATTACTTACAGCTGGGAAGATATGAGACTGTTCAGTGCTACTGGCATAATTAGTTAATGATTAACCTATTTTAGTTTTATTGCACGTGGCACAAAGAAGAACACTTATATGAGAAAAAGAAATTAACAGGGCGTTTAGTATGGCTAGATGTAACAGATACAAGGGAAATGGTAGGTTACTGGGCCTCCCCCATTTTCCCAGAAAGCACAAACAATATTTGATCACCCTGATTCCAGAGAATCATCCCAGCAAAATAAAAGAAATATAATTTTTTGCATCAAAGCCTCTCTTTTTTCATCTCTGAAATGTAAGAAAATTCTAACAAAATTTGATAAAATATCTGTATGTCATTGACCTGTGTGAAATAACCTTTGTATTATCAATGTGGTTATACAAACTAGAGGCTATGTCAGACCAGCACTTGTGTGACCAGGCTTGTGTAAAATAATGAGACTGATAAAAATTGAGTGCTACCAAGCTCTGTCTCTCTTCTCCAGACTGAGTTACTTTAAGACCTTTATAGATAGGTACTAGTGAGTGGATTAAGTGGTGACTCTGTTCTCTTTAGTTTGCAAGTCTCCATTCTCTTGAAGTGACCTAAGATATTTTAAAGCCCTCACTAATTATGCCATTTTTTGGAAAGCTGAAATTTAACAAGATGCTGATAGGTCTTTCTGGTTTGAAGATATCTCTAGCAAGATCAGCATCTTGAGTGTAACTGTATCCGGTGGCTGTAACATGAACCAGTAAAGTCAGTGAAATTCAGAATAAAGAAGGGATACTTTTCACTTCCAGGAGTAAAAAAACCTCCTCAGTAAAGGCCAGATGAGGAGTACATAGATACATGCATTTGCAGATGAATCAGGGTACCCTGTTGTCAGGTCCCACCCCTATCATCACAGCACCTGCAGAAATACAGAGGATAAGAGGACAGACAAAGCAGAGAGAAAGAAGATCAGCATGCATCTATCCCCAACTTCTGGCCTGAGACTATGTATGAGAGCAGCCAGTAAAACTGAGAGGGCAGCGGGCACTGTGGAAGCACCTGCCATCAGCTGCCTGCTCTAAGAAAGGGAGAGGGCAACTTCACCCAAATAACACAGCAAAATATTCTTTTCTATGAGGGAGTACTGCTGGATTTTTAGAGATAATCTCTCCTACCCACTGCACTGCACTCTGAGGAGCCTGTACCTGAAAAATAAACATCTATCTTCCACTCTTCTTTCTGAGCTGAAAGTCCTATAAAAATCTGCAAGCTGGAATTAGATCTCTGAGAATCTCATCTACACTTTTCCTGTTCACGACAAAAGATTTTTTTGTTTCATTTTAAGCTTTCATTTAAAAGGTCCTTTTACTTGAGCCACTGGCTTAAAACAAGATTTTATCCAAGGCCCTGTATGGTTCACGTTTCCGTAGACTTCTCTGAAGCAGATGTTCACCTGCTAGTTCACTGTGTGCTACCAGAAACACTGAGGAAAGGAACGCTTTGTCAAACATTATTCAAAAACTCTTTTCTCAGAAAAATAGATTACACATGCAGAGTCTGTAAGTCTAGGCATAGCTTACCTGAGGTGCAGGGGGCTCCAGCACCTAGTTAAATCGACAGCAACAACTCCCCAGAGGCTGCTTACCTGCCCCAGAAGGACTCGGGTTTCTTCGTCTCAGGCTCTCTTTTAAATACGATGGGACAGCTGTTCCTTTCCCACAGCATGCCAAGCTGTTTGTGGTTATCAGCAGCAGTTTGCTTGACTTTTTGCAATTTCTTGTTAATTATTGAGTCAAGCTGTTAATGCTACTAGATCATACCTTAATGATATATGGAGAGAGAACTCTGTATAATTCCCAAACTGAAGCAAGTTACCTTGGCACAGCTCAAGTTCTGGACAGACTTGCAGAGTCTGGAGGCACCTGTGTTATTGTGAGGTCAAAAAAAAAAAAAATCAAGAGTAATTTAAAGTGGTAGTAATGACTGCAGGACTAGTTTGAAGATTAACTTACAAATTTAGAGAGATTTTCTTGCCTCTGCTCCTTCGAAAACGAAACTGAACTGCCCCTTGTACTCGGCTGCAGCTCTGTCCCAAGAAACCTCTAGCGGCCAGGCTGAGCCATGCAGCTACAAGGAACGGAGGCTTCAGCAGCACCCGGGTGTATGATTTCACAACAGACAGATCACAAGGGAAAAACATGCACTGGAATACTAGAATTTAGCATGCTTTTGTTCTCTATACTGACATTACGTTTCCAAGAGATAAAAAAAAACTTGCCACAAGTAGCACAGCCACACTTAAGACAAGTTCAGAATAGCTACTAAGCTAACACAATTGGCAGATAACCATATGAAAAATATGTTCACTAGATAATATAAGTTTTTAATAACTTTTCTAACACTATTCATACAATATTTTCCTGATAAATGAGGAGCTTTTAAAAACATTTCCTCTGCTACTAAATATAGTTTAAGGATGTCATCCTCTAAACTTCTCTCAAGTACATACAACTGATTGTGAATTTGCTTGTAGTATTAAAGTCTGGCTTCTTAGCTAAGCTAACAAAAGCTGTGAAAACATATAGTCCATAAATAGAAATTTCAATAAAAGACAGATAAAGGGTGCAGTGGATGTAATACTGCCACCTATCAGAGAGAAATCAGATTTCTTTTCAAAGAAATTGATTAAATAGTCCAACTAACTTTGAAACCAAGTTTTTGAGATAAAAGTGATCAACTTCTTAAGCAGTGAAAACAATATAGTTGCAGTAATAAGAAATTCACTGAAATTTTGAAAAAATGAGTGTAAACCAGACACCCAATCTACTAACATCACCAAAGTTGATGGTCTGATTGTGATCTTCAGCAAAGTGCTGGTTTCCATTCTGAGTATTTTAATCTACTGCATGAAGACACTTCCAGCTGTGCCAGACACTACGGAAGGAAGTTGAGTAAAAATCTGTTAGATGCCCTTGCCACAGTAGTGCACAGTGGGATGAATTCAATTTTGTTTTACTTGTCTGTGTAAAGGTTAGATGTTTACATCAAACAGTGATCCCATTTCCTCTCTCCTAGGAGAGCTGTGTTGAGAAAAAAGCAGTTCTAGAGGTACTTCAGTGTTCTTATCTTGGGCACCTACCTCAAATATCTATTAAGGGTCAACAAGACTATACTCAGAATGGCTCTTATTTTTTTTTATTACGTGACAGAAAACAGTTGCAAAGAAAACAAAATGTTTCTGCTATACTTTCTACTTTGAGATCACTTTAAAATGTATTCTGCAAGTCACTATTACAAAACTGCTCAAGGAAAGAAAAAACACACAGCAGAGATTTGGGATAGTAATTTCTACTCTTACCAGCTCTGCTGATACAGGAGCTACTTGTGAAAGAAAAGAATTCTCTATATTACTACAACTGCTGTAACTAACCATAGTGCAGTGCTGCTTCCCTGTTTCATCTGGTACCTATGGGAAAGCAAAACTGCAAAATTACAACAAAACTACAGTATTCTTCAAAGGAATAACTCACCAAAATGTTACTATCTGTGACTACTTTCTTCCAAGAGACCTTTTGAACTTAAAGATCGGTGTCTTTAGCCAGTTTTAAGTCAAGATAAGCTCTACTGAAACCAACAAGGCCTTTGACTCATGGTATCAAGCTTCTGTTATTTTATAGAAGTTATGAAATGTCATGAGGATGGGTCATACTGGTTCATACATGGCCGAAGATGTTTGTAATAGACTGAATGTTAAGGCATATTGTGCTAACTCTTCAATTCCAAAGTATCCATCTTTTCAGGTGAAGGAATTGAAAAGGAAAATCTGAGCTGAACAAGAGTTCTGTAGCTCTGGCTTCCTTCAATGCAAGTTCATTGGCTCCAGTGCTTCTAACTCTGAGGTTCACCTTTGGACTATTTTTAATATAATTTACAGAAAATAATCAAAAGTCTATTTAATTGAATTGCAAGTAAGATTTTGAATGATATTGGTACATTACAATGTCTACTCCGATTACTGTTCTTCCCATGAGCACAGCAGTTTGATAGAAAAAGAAATGTCAGACGTGATAGAAGAACGTATACTTAAGAGAAGTGAACCTAATCCAGATGGAAATGTAACTGCAATTGGATTTAAAACTTGTGGAGTGTGTCATATATAGTCAGAATCACAGAGTGAAAAAAGAATTGGCAAAGCAGAATTCAATCAATATTTTCAACATTAAAATATCTTATGCTATCACTGTGGCCAAGTTATTTCTATGCATTTGTTAAAAACGAGGTTCACTTTCTTGGAAAAATTTAGAAGTTTAATAAAAAAATAAAGAAAATAGACAATTAGGAGAGATAAAAGCAAAATACATTTTCTCGGCTGAGGGTACCTGGCACAGAACCAGCCAGCACACCATCTAACAGAGTTTTTTTCTTTTTATACATGAGCCTGTTGCATATTTAAAAATTCACATGCATGATTCAAACATTCCTTTTGAGTGTGAATTCTTTTGTTTAGTTCTAACTCCCCCGAACCATTCCATCCGGCAGACCCGTCCTCAGGTGGCTCCATTCCATCTGATAACACAGGTCCATAAATTCTTCTCTTGGGGCTCTGGTCATCTTCAGTTGGACAAGATACTTGATAACAGAAGTTTAATCGCTTTCTTGGTCAGCAGTCTTCACGCAGGAAGACAAAAGACCCCAGTGTTCTCACACTAAGATGCAAGCATAAGGAGTATACGCTCATCACATTTCTAAATTCTATTAATAAAGAAAACACAGTACAATCTTCCCACATTCTACATACAGTATTCAATTTAATATTTGCGAAAAGCCAACTATATACTATGCATTTATAACACATTTCTTAGCTGAGAAGTTTCTTAGCTCTTTCCAGAATGCTTTGAATTTAAACTGTGCTGTCCTCTGTCTGGAAACATTGCTTTCTACACTGCTGATAGAGTCATCCATGCTACGAAGTCAAAGTATCCAAGAACTGCACAGATTTCAAAATGGCATGTAGAAAAATTAACTGTTATCTGGTAGATACTGGCCTACATTTACTTCTTACTGTAAGTTTTGTCTTTATTTATGCAAGCAGACTCCTAACTGACAAGCACCTGTGTGAAATGTGGGGTTGTGTTTCGTGTCAGGTAGAAAAAGATGGCCTTTGTAGTTATGGTTATGAAATGTGTGGAAAAGGCCATAGGGTAATTATAAAAACATCTGTTTAATGAACAAAACGGAAAAAGCATGGAAAGGGGCTTTGGAAGTAATATTTTGCTTGCTTATAAGTGAATCATGTGAGCCTATAAGGTTTTTAATAGAAGGTTTGAACTACAGCTATAGCCTTAACATATATATAGAAAGAATTGTAATCACCCAAATAGAAGGAAGTGAGCTATTCCAAACTAAAATTAAGGATCCTGAAAAAAAACCCAAAAGGTAAACCACCATCTGGAAGCTGGACGGCACCAATAAGACTGATTTATAGACTTCAAGAGGAAGACTGAATCTCTCATCTTTGGTGTTTTTCTTCAGAAAAAGGAAATCTGGATGCCACCACCACTGATTTATGTCCTGGGAACCTCAGCATCACAAGATGTTATTTCTGACCTCACTGATTTCATACCTTTTGAAGTATAGAAAATTTAACATCATCAATAGAAATTGATCACAATAGGTATAGAAATTATATTTCAAAAATAGAAATTAGGAGGAAACTAGAAAAAAAGGTTGCTGAGAAGTGATTATGGAAAACCTCAATAAATACCAGCAGAAAATCAACGGTCGGCGTGCAGTTGGAGGGGAAACCCCCACTGTACCCAGCGCTGTTTGCTCACACTTTACCATTCTGTATTAATTAATAAATTGATTGCTGCTTGATATATTGGCCGAGTCAAGCTCTTTATTTATAACACCTGTATCACATAATTGTAAGTTTTACCATCCGTTCTTACATTAACCCCAGGGTTTCGCTGCTGTAACAGTAACATCCGTCCCTCACTTGACCCTTGGCCCTCAGTGACTCGCGTCAGCCCCTCGCCTCCCCTCTCACGGCGTTGGCTACATTCCATTGCCCTGTTAAAACTCTGCGGGGCCTTTTGATTTCTGCGTATTTAACGTTTATAAACGTCACGTTCTTCTTGTTATCCAGGAGCTGTGCTCACCACACGGGGGCTGTGAGGAATGCCCCTTCCCACGGTCAGCACGGGCGCCAGCCCGCGCGGGGCACCATGGGGGTCGTAGTACTCGCGCAGGGCACCATGGGGGTCGTAGTCCCTGTGGGCGGGGCGGGGGGGGGCGGGACCGCAGCTCTCGGCGCGCGCCGTTCGAAAGCCCCGGGGCGGCCGCCGCGCGCCGCGGCCAAGCTGAGCCGGGCCGGAGGAGCCGCGGCCGCCCCAGAGAGACCCGGGCGGGCGGGGGCCGAGTCTCCGCTCCCTCCTCGGTCCCTCTCTTGCCCCACTCCCCGGGCAGTGCCGGCCCGCAACGAGGTACAGCGGGGAGGCGGCCCCGAGCCCCGGTGCGTGGGGGGCACCCGCAGGAGCTTCTCGTGGCCCTGGCGCGGCCCAGCGCCCCGCCCGTGAGCTGAGCTGACGGTCCTCGAGCGAAGATCAACAGTGACAACCAAGTGCACAAAGCACTCGGCTTTTTGTCCGCTCCTTTGTTTTTTCCCGCACTTTGCGGCATCATGGGGATCCAGGGCCTGCTCCAGTTCATCAAGGAGGCTGCCGAGCCTTGCCACGTGAAGAAATACAAAGGGCTGACGGTAGCTGTGGACACCTACTGCTGGCTGCACAAAGGCGCCTATGCTTGTGCTGAGAAGCTGGCCCGAGGAGAGCCCACGGATCTGTAAGTCTTTCTTACGATTAAGTCTCGGCCCTTTTACAAACTAAAAAATTTTGTTAACTTGGTGTTTCTTGAGCTAAAAACTAAGTTACAGTACTTTCGCTTCTTACTATTGCTTCTGAATTCTGAGTTGAACTCTTTAGAAATGAAAAATTTTGGCGATAAACAAACGGCTTTCCAGCTGTGCAAAATAAAAAAATATTAAAGAATATATCCGGGAAAAAACTCAAAATATTTTTGGTTAGAATACCCAAGGCCAGTTAGGCTTTTTTTTCCTAGTATGTTCGCTCTCAAGTATAATCTAATTTCTCTGATGAAATTCTGTACGTGTAATTCTTTAATTTTAAATTTAATATTATTTTCAGAAGCCTTTTTTGTATGCAAAGAAAGTTTGTAAATACTGCTTTGACAAAGGTTGTAATGATGCCAAGGAATTTTGAGAGATATGTTGTGCTCTGAATAAGCTGTAAGATTTTTTGCTTAACATACTACGTTTTTAGTTAAAGTAGCTTTTCTAAAACACATTTACACAGTTTTATTTCTAGGGAAGGAAACAAACAAAAATTGTGGTCATATTTCAGATTCAAGTCCACACCTTAGATCAGGTTTGCATTTCTTGCCCTCTCTGGAAATGTGGATTGAACTCTTGCTGTAGATTGGATACAAGTTAAGTTGGAAGGGACCACTGGGTGTCCTCTCATGCAGGTTCCCTTAGAGCACATTACTCAGGGTTATGCCCAGATGACTTTCAAATACCTCCAGAGAAGGAAGAGACTTGAAAACCTCTCTGGCCAACCTGTTTCAGTGCTCAGTTACTTGCACAGTAAGGAAATTCTGCTTATATTCTAGTGGAATTCCTGTGTTTGGGGTTCTGCCTGCTGCCTCTTGCCCTACTGCTTGGCACCACCCAGGGGACCTTGGATCCATCAAATGTTTGATTGGAGGCAAGAGAGAGTTGGTGTTTTGCAAATGGATTCAAAGCTTTACTGCTGCTTATGTTAATTTGAAGAGCTATGGAGGTTCAATCCAACCCTGCCTTGAAAGTAGTGGAGGTTCCTCAGAGTCCTGAGAATAGGATACACTTCAGTTGAGAAAAAAATTCACTGTCAGGAGAAATATTCATAGTCATAGGAAACTTTGGAATGATTGAGTTTAACACATGAGTACTTTATGGGCAAATCTTGTTTCTGCGCACATATGATCCTAGACTGGCACCTTAACTATGGTGTAAAGTCACATTTTAAAATTCATCTGGATGAAGGTAATATATAGCTACAGTGCTATTTGCTCCTGATTTTTAAAAATCATAGTTATTTTTCAGTAGCTCTAAATCCAGTTTCTTCAGTGCTCATATCATTGCATTCTAAATGCTTCTAAATCCCACTCTGCTTCTCCTCTCTTCCTCTGTTGATGAGGTTGTTCTTCTTGTTTTAAACAGTGTCCTTAAAATAAAAAAAAGTTGATTTTTTTTTTCTTTGAGCATCGCTGCAATGTGCTTGCTTAGTGTTTACAGCAGTTATTAGATTTTGTTTCTATGCTGCTGATAAAATGATCTCATACAGATGTGTAGAAATTACGGGTAAGAAAATGAGAGGTCTGAGGGAATAAATAGCACCTGGAATACCCAACAAATACTTTTTCAAGGGATGGGCAGTGGAGGGTTGCCTCCTGGGCCATATACCATCTTCACAGTTTGTACAGAAGGGGAGCTTTTCTTTTGGAATATTTTCAGTGCTATACTTGTATTTTTAGTATGGGAAGATAGGTTTTTATGTCTTGTCCATAGGATATATCCATTATCTGGAGAGAAGAATGGATAGTTCTACAAAGAGAGGTTAAATAACCCCATCATTTCCAACTCTGCAAAAGTGCTTTTAGTCTCCCATTCTGGGGAAAGATCATGTACTGTGCTTGTCTGCTTCCTGTTTCCCTGGCCATTATGAATTGAGTGGCTGAAAGTAAAAAGACAGTCCATGTCTTAACTGGTCAAGTTTTTGTCAGTATCAAATCCTAATGTAGCAAAATCAACTGAATTATACTTGAATTCTTATTTCATTTTGTCTAGGAGAGAGGAGCGGTCAGCCCAGTTCTGAATTGGGAGGTGGATTGTTTCTCTTGGTAAAAAAACAACCAAACTGCATTCAGTGTTCTTAGTTTTTTGTGATACTAGGGGAATATACAGCCTGTTATGATTTTTGAACAATAGTTAGTCTTAAACTTACAGTTCTCCTTTCCTGCAACTGGAAAATATGTAATAGACTTGTGGTTTACAATAAAGTTTGTCTCTCTTTTCTTACTTTTGTTATTGTTGAAACAGTTATGTAGCTTTCTGTATGAAACTTGTTCATATGCTCCTCTCATTTGGAATTAAACCAATTTTGGTATTTGATGGATGTACCCTACCCTCTAAGAAGGAAGTGGAAAAGGCACGACGAGAGTAAGTACCGAACTGTATTGATTTGCAAGCAAAGCAGTTTTATCACTACAGTAAAAATCAAAAACTCTGAAACTTTAGCTAGGAAGTAAGCTCTGGTAAATGCCCCTGCAACATAGTGTGTGATATTTTTTAATTTACATCTAAAATCATACAAATCATACTTCTTAGAGGTTTTACTCCAAAAATAGAAATGCACTTCATAAATGAAAGCCATTTTATAGAGGAAGGAAGTAAACCTTTGAGCAGTAGTTCCTGTAATGTATTAGAGGCTTTTAGTTTAGCCATGCTTGTGATCTCTGGACAAAAATACTTTTTCCCAATATAATGTTATTTAAAAATAGCACCCCTTTCTTTACAACTAACAAGCTGAACTTGTTTCAAATTTGGATTCAGGTCCCTATAAATGGGACTTTTCACTGAAGCTATGAGAATTTTTCAGTTGTGGTTGTTATTTATGAATTCTCATGAGACATGTGCTTCACTCAGCGTGAAGTGAACAATTTCCGATTAATGAAATTAGGTAAATTAGGTTTTCTGTCCTCTAAATCAATAACTATCTAGTGTCAGATACTCCCAACTCCCATTAAATCTATTTCACTGCAAGCTGAGTGGGTGCATTTCTTCTTTTACACTGCTGATTTCAGTTCCTATTTGTCACTATTTTCTGAGAAAATATTATCAGTTTCAACATTCACATCTAGTTGTCCTTGTCAATGCAATGGCCTAGTTATTCTTTTGCTTAAAAAAATTATGCAGTAGCCCAGATTTGGAAGGTGTTGCAATTTTTCTCCCTTTCTTACCTGTCTCTCTTAGTCCCTTCTGCTGTTTGTTCTTTTAAGTGAAAAATAATCTGAGATTGGTGGATATTTTTTGCCTTTCTTTTAGGAGGCGTCAAGCCAGTCTTCTGAAGGGGAAGCAATTGTTGCAGGAAGGGAGACTGTCAGAAGCTAGAGAATGTTTTGGGCGCAGTGTAAATATTACCCATGCTATGGCTCATGAAGTCATTAAAGTAAGTTGTCAACTTTATTGATAATGCCAGTTAAAAAAAATCTCTGCAATAGGTAGCATATCCTACTCTGCATTTTTGTGGCTACATCACTGCATCTCCTATATAGGAAAGAAAATATTCCCACCTGCTTAGTCTCTAATTGTCCTGCATAGTATTGGATTGTGCTAGGCACAACTAACAAACTTGAATTTGAAGTTTATTGTGCCCATTGGTGTAAATAATAATGATGTGTCAACAAAACACATTTCTTCCTACTGCTATGAACTGAATTTGATAACACCCATTTCACTTTTGCAGCACATAAAAATAATCAAAAATTTTTTTGCATTTTTTCCCTTGGCTAGTTTCAGAGCATAGACTACATTAAAAAATTGGCTGATTAAGAATTGTTCTAGTAGTTTTTTGCTATACTCTCAATGCAGTCATAGGGTCTTTATGAAAAAGTATTGTTTGTTCTAGTACTGTTCTCCTTTGTCCAGAATATAACTCGCATGAGTTTGAAGCTGTCACTTGTGGTCAGATGCTGAGGCAATAGTGTTATAAGAAAGGCTGTTTTAGTAAACCAGTGTATATAGGTCTAAACTACTTAAAGTTGAGGTTTTGACTATGAAATATTGGACTCTCACTGGGGGCAGGATGGGAGTGTAATGGCTTTTTAACGTAGAGGTTTTTATGTTTTCAGATCTCTTAAGGTAATTACTGAAAATTAATGCAAAGTACTTGTATGCTTCTTGTTTATGTACAGGCTGCACGAGCCCAGGGAGTTGACTGTATTGTTGCTCCTTATGAAGCTGATGCTCAGCTTGCTTATCTTAATAAGACTGGTCTGGTTCAAGCTATAATTACAGAAGACTCTGATCTTTTGGCTTTTGGATGTAAAAAGGTATGGAAGAAAATACTAATAGCCTTTACCTCTCGCAAAGTAGAGTTTGAAGTTGCCAAATATGTTTGATGTATGAATTAACTCTTCTACAATGTGGGAAACACAAGAGATGAGAATAGCAGTTTGTGTCTCTTGTTTCCACCAAGTGCAATGAGCCACCTTACATGGGTGAAAATTATTGTTTTCACTTCGTCTTAATTTTCAGGTGTTTCTGAAAATTGACAAGTTTGGAAATGGACTAGAGATAGATCAGACTCGACTAGGAAACTGCAAGCAGCTTGGAAATGTATTTACAGAAGAGAAATTCCGCTACATGTGTATTCTTTCTGGTTGTGACTACCTCCCTTCAATTCATGGAATTGGGTTAGCTAAAGCATGCAAGTTATTAAAATTAGCCAACAATCCAGATATCATAAAGGTAAACTCAGTTTTGCTTTGTGTTTTATTTTTTGGGAGCCTATATCAGTATATATGAAATTTAATACTGAATTGAAAATATGAGGAGTTCTTGACTTCCTCCATTTTGAGGAGAATACTAAAAAATATTTTTTTACCTGGGCTTAAAAAAGATGCTGAACTAAACTTCCTCAACTATTGAAGCTGTCATATATTTATAAGAAATATTCCAAAGTAAACTTAGGTAAAGAATTGTTTTAATCCTTTGAGGGTACATACTGTTAGATGGGAAAGTTAATTTTTTGTAAGACTTTGATTTTTTTTTTTTCTCCCCTCATTACTGCTTTCTTCTGCTTCAGCAGATTAGTTATTTGAACTGCTCAATGAACTGTTACTTTTGTATAAGTACAGAATATATCTGTGTGCAGGAGGGGCAGAAGTTTGGAATCTTATTTAATGACATACTTATGGATAAGGACATTTCTATATTAAAAACAGTATGGAAGAAAAGTGCGTTATGAATCAAAACAAATTAATATGGGGGGTTTTTTGCCCAATGTATGAAAATAAATTAGGAAATACAGAGGCTAAGAGGGTGGGAATAACTTCTTCTGTGTGGGTAGTAAGGGAATAGAGAGGTTAAGAGCTAATAAGAAGAATACTCATGGGGCTGTCCTGGAGGCAGGTAAATCTAATCCAGAAAAGCATTTTAATATGCAGTTTAATTAACTTAGTGCGTTATCTTCTTTCTTAAATTACTTGTATGTTTTAGTGTATTTTTTTTTCTCTCACAGACAAAGAACTATGATTTTTAATTTTAAAATGTTTTGTATCATACAGAGCAGACATCAAAGCAACTGGTTTGGCTTTTGAGGAAGTAAAAGGCGAACTTTGAACTTTTCCCATGCAAATCATTATTTGCTTTAATGTATCTCTGAGCAAAATTCCAGGGTTTATTTTGGTTAGTTTTGGGTTTTTTCCATTGTAAGAACACCCTCATATTGCTTATATGTCCTGATAATACAAATGATAAGAATTTGATTCGCATTAGTTTAAATAAGTACACCTTAAGGGGATTATCTGTTTTTCTGATCACATTTTGTATTGATTTATATATTGAAGAAGGAAATGTAAAATTTGAATTGTGTTATTATTTGTAGACAGTTTTAGTGGGAAAATAATGTACAATGTTCTATTTTCTTTCTTTCCCCTATTTAAGTTGAATCTGCTTGTTGCAGTAGGATACTCATTCTACATTTAATTACAAGCAAAGATAATTAATAATTGAAATGTGTTTGACTTTTCATGTGACCTGTTAAAATGAAACAGTTGAGTAATTTCTTTTTTTTTGACAGGTTATTAAGAAAATGGGGCAGTACTTGAAGATGAATATAACAGTACCAGAAGAATACATACAGGGTTTTACACGAGCTAATAATACATTCCTATATCAGTTAGTTTTTGATCCTGTCAACAGAAAATTAGTTCCTCTGAATGCATATGGAGATGATATTGATCCAGAAACACTAACTTATGCAGGACGGTATCCTTTGTGTTGAAACAGCAGAATGGGGAAATAAGGGGGAGCTGATGTATTATCTTACAATTTTCATTGCGTGCGTGCTTAGATTTTTTTGTTGCATCTCTGCTCTGACTAAAGCCTGGCTTTTCCGCAGACTTAAACTTCTGTGAGGGTTTTCTTCTTTTTCCCTTTGCTCTGATTTTCATCAGTTTTTTAAAAGTGCAGGGGGTAGCTAAATGACCTATTATTGCTACATTGTTTTAGGCAGAAGTTATTGATCTGGTTGTTTTCTTTAGAAAACATATTGTTAAATACAATTTAAATATAAACTGACTACTTTATAGCTGTCTTAAATTTCTGCCTGTTATGTGTTATAATCTCTTCCAGTTTAATTCTTGCAATTTGTGCTCAACTCAGTCTCTAATCTTAGCATTTCCTGTTTTACTAGATCCCTCTTCCTATAGAAAAGGTAGCTTTTTGCCACATCTGTGCAATATAAATATCAACATGGAAGATTAGCAAAAATGAAGGAAGAGAAGGGACTGTTAAGGTAGTTAGTAGTACATTTAAGCCATCTAATCTCTGGCATTTGCAGAAATTAGGAAGGAGAAAGTTGCTACCTCTGCTGCTGATAATTGAAGAATTTAATTTTGGCTCTTGATTTGCCAAAGACTGCAGATCTATTACAATTCCTGTTATGTTAGATTGAGCCAGGGGTACTAGTATTAATCATTTGGGTTAATATTCGAGCTGTGGTTTTTAGCTGAAAAATGGGAAAGAAGCTGTTCTAACTTTCATGGTACAGTTGTTGAAATATAATGTAATATTCAGGTATTTTTCTTTACTATGATGGGAACAGACACGTTGGTGATGATACTGCTTTTCAAATTGCTGTTGGCAATATTGATATCAATACAATGGAACAAATTGATAATTATAACCCTGACATGGCACAGGTAAGATCTCTGTTATGAAGTTAGATATTAAGAATTTGATGTGAGTCTGAATGTTAATGGGAAAATGTGATTGAATGTTATCCACAAATGAATTGTCAGTGAAAGCTATTCTGGTATTACAGAAACTGTGTGCTCCCACATACATAATTCTCACTCTTTTTAAAGGTAAAAATTTTATTTTTCATGGCATTTGACTTTAATAACTGTTTTACTTTCAGACTTTTTTCATAAATCCTTAGATCTATTTATAGAAGTAACTGTTTTAAAGAGGAAAATTTTCAAAGAGTTTTGGATTTCTTCCAAGAATAATCTAAAAATTCTTTCCTGAATAGAGATAAATTTTAAAATTTAAATTTGGTCTGAGATGAGCAGTTAGTCACTTGTGCTGTATTGAAATGAAGATATTATAGGAGCCCAACAAAAAGTATGAAAAGCATGAGAATTGTGGGAACAAAAAATGGTTTATGTAGAATATGTCACTAGATGTACAAATGTCAACATTTCCTTCCTTTTATGCTAAGTCAGAAAATCATATATAGAAGGCAAGATTATAAACCTATGTCTTGGTTTTTAATTGTTTTTTGTAGCCTGTGCAGCAGAGAAGTTCTGGCTGGAATGATCGACGTGATAATCATGTCAGTAGCATTTGGAGCAGAGAATACAAGTTTGGCCCCACTGAAGATCCTGCTCCTCCTAAAATGCATTTCCCAGAGAAACCAATAACCAAAGGCATGGAGAAAATAATTAGTGTTAAAGGACTAAAGCTTGCAGGCAAAGAGCTCTTGGCAAAAAGGCCAAGGAGTGGTATGTTTATATTAAATAAGTATATGAATAACAGTAGAACTGTTATACTTATTTCCCACAGTAGAGCTGTGGGAAAAGAAAGGATTTTATCTTGTATTTTATGGTATGAGGCTTTAGAGGCTTAACTCTTGCATGTTATTGTCTGTATTCTGTTTTCAACAAGCTACATGACTAACAAGCCATAATATTAAAGCCTAGATAATGATTAAGGGTGACAGCAAACTTTCAAATGGACTTGATTTTAGCTTTCTTTGGTTTGCTATAAAACTGGTGGTTTCAATCTCAAGTTATGTTTAATACAGTCTCTATTTTGATATAGTTTTGGTTTTAATTTCTGTCTTAAAATGTCTTGTGAAGAAGTTAAAACAGCCTGTTTTTCTTAGCATTGATAGTAGGCCAGACAGAAAATGTAAAGCATGTTTTCTGTACTCAGGCTGTGCTGCCTCTATCCCCAGTATAGGTGCTCTTTATGCCAACTTTCTCACTTTCTCTAGTGTATCTGTGATATCTTGTCTTCTATACCACTTGAGATATATGTGCTCAAATAAACTGTGGGCTTGTAATAGAAAAGGCACTTTTTTGTTCCTATTGCACTTTATGTTAAGTGTTTTCCTCTACTTCCTTTGCTTTCTGATTATACTGCTGTATTTGTTATTCCTGGAATCTTCTTATTCCCTCGCTTATCAAAGTATGTATGTAGTTTAGCAACTTGCCTTTAAATCAAATGTAGCTTCATTGTAATTGTTCTGCCTTCACTCCGTCTGTCTTTTCACTGAATTATTTTTAAGGCTATGTACTAGAAAACAATGGTGTTAAAGACATCTAAACTCTATTGTCAATAATTTTCTTACCAGACCTTACTAATATTTTTAAGCCTGTGAGAGTAAATATGTAATGTTTAGTTATCTCATAACTGGTTAATTGTAGAATGTGCTTCTACAGTGATGCTTAAATTGTCTTTAGATTCAGCAGAAGTCTCAGATGGAGATCTGTTGAAGCAATATTCATTTTCTAAAACAAAGAGAATCAAGAAGGAGAACGGCAGTGATGGTCAAGCACAAAAGAGTGCATCAGCAATACAAAGCCTTGATTCTCCAGGAATTTCTATCACTCAAGAAAGCTCTAGCTCCCTACCCAGAGTTAGAAATAAATTTGCTTCATTTTTACAAAAGAAAAACAAAGAGAAGGATGTTGTAATTGTTCCAGGAACAAGAAGCAGGTATGCTTATGTCACATATTTTCATAAGTACCAAAATACTATTTGTTGTCCTGGTTGCTAAAATAGCCTGAATACTGAAAATAGGAAAAGTGCTACCTCGAACTTTTTATGCAACTGTATTACATCTCAGCCAAGGTGGTTGATCCTTTGTGCTAGGCATGCTATCTGTTTTTGAGACAGATAATGTTCATTTTTTACTGCAGAAGTGAAAACTCAGACTATGCATATAATCATAGGATGGTTTGGGTTGGAGGGGACCTTAGAATCATCTCATGCCAACCCCCCTGACATTGTCAGGACACCTTTCATGAGACCAGGCTGCTCAGAGGTCTATCCAGCTTGATCTTGAGCACTTCCAAGGATGGGGCATTTGCAATTTCTCTGGGCAACCTGTTCCAGTGTGCCACCACACTCACATTCACCACACAGTGAAGAATTTCTTCCCAATATCTAATTTCAACCTCCTTCGACTTAAGATCATGCCCTCTTGTCCTGTCACTACATGCCCTTGTGAAAAGTCCCTCTCCAGCTCTCCTGTAGCTTCCCTGTGGTACTGCAAGGTGCTAAAAGGTCTCCCTGGAGCATTTTCTTCTCTAGGCTGAACAGCCCTGACTTTCTCAGCCTCTCTTTATAGGAGAGATGCTCCAGCTCTGTGATCAATTTAGTGACTCTCAAGAAAATATTCAATATCTCTGGGTATCAAAATTAATTAGGAATTGGCTGGGTTTTTTCCAGGTAAAGGACGTGACATATCTCAAAAAAACAAAGGTAGCTATTTGTGACAAATATGTAAGCAGTTAATGAACACATGGACTTAAGTTGACAGGGCTTTTTGTTTGTTTCAGTAAAGGTAAACCTGGTTATACTCTGACAAATACCTATTCTTATCCCATCTCATTCAGCTGACACTGCTGATCTCTGCAGCAGCACTTTGAGAACAGGGACTTAGGGTTTTTTAATTTCATTTAGTCACATTTGGCCACAACTACTTGAATTTGTTTTACAAAACATTATCACAATTAAATCTATTATTGTGTAATTTTTATCTTAAATAATCTGGATATTTTTGAGCAGTGCAATTTTACAGAGAAGTCTTTATACCTTAGTTTTAAAGCACACCTTTCTGAGCTGAAAGTTTTTGAAAGTTTTTTTCATTGCATCAAAATCTTAAGAGTTGTCACTGATGATAGGTTCTTCCCTAAATCTTTGCTCAGTATTCTCAGGAGCTGCTGCTATAGCATACGAAATAGTTGTAAGGTTCTATTTTCCTTGGTAAGTGGCACTGAAGTATTTCACTAGTAGCTTTATCATCATTAATATATTCTTAAATTTTGTAGAATTTCTAGATGTTTCTCTTTCAGGTAAAGAATCTTCTTAGTATTTCAGTCAAAGTATGCCATTTTTACAGATGCTTTTTTATTTTTACTGTTTTGTTTGCTTACTGTCTCCCTGAGGGACTTGTCCCATTGCCAAAATATTTTGTCTGCAAGTATACCTTGAGAATAAAATTGATCGATAGAGACAATGATTGGCGATGACATACTCATTTGCATAACTTTCTTTCCTCTTGCCTTCACCCTTTTTTTCCTTTCTTAGGTTTTTCTGCAATGATGCAGTTGTGTCTGACAGTAAAGCAAAGAAGGAAGATGGTAATCTAACTCAAGATGATGAACAGGATTGCCAGAAACAGGAAGTAGCTGAAGATGTTTCTAGGTTTTCAGAAACTGAAAAATCATCACGGACTGTCTTTACAGCTCCTGGAGAAATGCAGGAAAGTTGTTTCCAGGGGTTAAGCAGGCTCAAAAGTAACTCAGGAAGTCTTGGTCCATCTCGTAATGTATTTTCACAGCAGTTTTACCAACAGAGAAACAACTGCATTGTATCTCAGGAAGATCAGATTAGTGGGGCAATGTGTGATGAACTGGAGGAAGAGTCTTCCCCCTTAATAGAACTGGAACAGTCATCACAGTCTCATGGGTCTTGTGAGCCATCAGAATGCAGTTTGGAGTCTTCAGAAATCCTAGAAGTGTCCAAGAACAGCTCAGGTGCAGAGGTAAGAAAATTTGACATTGTTTCAGCATTTGTTTTCACTTTAAATTATAAAAGAAATTATGCAGTGAAGTCTCCTTTTCAGAATGGTGTCCTACAGATGATGTAGCTTGTGCTATCAAAACTTGCCTCTAAATAGATTCACAGAATGATCACATTCTTGTCAATGCTTAACATAATTGTACAGAATGGATTGACATACTAGCTTAAATAAAATCTCTTCTCTGGTTTTAGTTTGTCTTGAGTCTTTCATCTGCTATCACTGCAGTGCCTCATAAAAACACTTGGTAGGCAACCTTTTGTTCTCTGCTTTTATTCTCTGAAGTGTTTTCAGAAGTATATGCATGCCTTTGTTTTGTTGCTTGCTAAAAGCCTAGGTTTTTGTACGAGTTCTTAGAGCTGCTGCAAACATTGTAGCTTAAAGTTTATACATGTAGATATGAAAACATACATTGTGTTTGCAAAAAGGCAACCTGTTTTAAAACCAGATCAATTTTCTCTTGAAGGAATCTGATTCAAGTGCAAAACTCAATGATGATCGATGTTCTCTACTATTTTCTGCTGCTCAAACTAACAAAAAAAATACAGTCATAAAGACCAAGGTAAGAATTCTTTTAACTTTATGAGCTTTACTAAACTCTGAAAAGCAGTTTCTCCTAGTTCATTTTAGAACTTGTAATGAAAGACTTGAGCAATGCAAATGTTGGCTAGACAAAGCTGTATTCTTGTTCATCTACCCTGGAACTGGGGTGAAAAACACCTATGATTGATAGCAGAGTTGCAACTGGTTTGGGGATTTTGAACACTTCCCTGTAAAGTAAGCCAAGGTAGGGCAAGAAAACCTACTTCAGGTTTTATGACATTAATTGCAGTAGTGTTCACAGTCCAGATACAGTGACACGATACAACTGTAATTTGACTTCTCTGTGTTTGCTTGGATGTCTAAGAATAAACTTGTGTTCCTTGTCTTTGGAACATTTCTAAGAGCTTAATATATTTGTCTAGTTGATAAAAACTTTTAAGGCTTTAACAGCTCTGACTCCTTCAGTGTTGCCATTAAAATTGGCCAAAAGATGAATGAGTAAGACGTTTTCATCCTTCTGTGCATGCCCCCTACTAAGTTTTCTTGTAGACAGACTAAAAATCACAAGCTTCTCTTCGCCAGACAAGAGTATTGTTTTTTGTAAAATAGTGACATCTTGTGGTTACTGTTAGGAACTTATTTGTTAAGGAGACATTTACATTTGTATTTTGGAATATTAACATTTTTCCTGCTTTTCCTCAACAAGACTGAGCAAGGAAATCATCCTGGCATTCAAAGTTTTTATTACTTTGGTTTTAAGACTTTGTTTAATATGTTTTACATTATTTTGCTCACCTTAGAAGGTATATTGGGAGAATGAATATATTAAATATTGGGGGATCACATTATGGAAGAACTGATGTAAAATAAGCATCATGTAAAATCAAAATTTCAGCATGCTTGGAGTCCTTCAGAAAACAAAAACTGCTGAAAACCTGTGAGGACAATAGGGTTAGTTTAAATCAAGTGGCTAGTAGGAGAATTTCCACTACTTATTTCCATGGCTATGAATTCTTTCTTCTTCCTTTATGTGTTGGTAAAAAATAATTATAAAGAATTACATCAGAAAACTGGCTTGGCCAAAAAGTAACCTGACAACAACAACCAAAAGATCAATCATATCATAATTTGGACCCACCCAGACTCTTGGACTCCTGTGAGTTGTAGCACCAGTAAGACCATGGGAGAAAGAAGGGTAGAGATACCTTAGACAGATAGTGGAGAACCACTTTTGGCTCAGTTTTCTTGTAGAATTTATTAAAATCCTGTTAGGATATTTATTAGGATCCTGCAAGTGAAAAACAAGGGAAGTGTTTGCTGGTGTTAAATACAATAGAAGATACCAAAGGGGAAAATGAGTTCCAGATTTAGGGAAGAAGCAGTTAATCATGTAATGCATAATTTATTCTAATTTTGGTAAGCTGACTATCAGCTATGTAAATTTACTTAGAGAAATTTAATAATTGGGGGAGGAAATCTGAAAAATTTGTCAGCTCTTATTGTGGTTCCAATCCAAAATGTGAAGTGCTACCTACTCAATGCTAATATCAAAACTAGTAGAAGCTTTTTACTAACAAATGCCTACGTGATACCGAGCTCCCTAAGACACTAAGGTTTTTTTCTGTGATGCTATTTCAGCTGTGGTTTTTACTGTTAATTATTTTTCACAATTACTGTTAGTATTAGTGAATTGTACTAATTCACTAATAATTGTGAATTCACAATTAGTAATACGGATAATAGAAAAGAGCATTCTACTCTGGCTTTAAATTTCTTAGCAGATGTTCACCATTCAGCTTTGCCTACTTTTGGGTTAGCTAAATTAAATTATAACTCTGACATAATTCAGTACTACAGGGGATTTGGGTGCCTTTGCAGGCTGCAAAAAGATCGAGGTGATAGATAAAAAGCGAAATAGTATAAAGCAGGCAGTTTTAAGATTTTATTTTATTCTTCCTAGTATTCTTGTTCCAATTTTTAGATTGCATTCTAAACACTTTTTTCCCTCCTTGGAATACAAAGATCTGCTTAATATATTTAGGCAGAAATAATGTAATTTCAATAATGGAATCATAGAATCATTCAGGTTAGAAAAAACCTTTGCAAGTTAGGTCTAGCTGTTGACCCAGCACTACCATGTTCACCATTGACCTGTATCCTGAAGTGCCATATCTACACAATTTTTGGACACTTCCAAGAATTCTGACCCTGCCACTTCTCTGGCTAGCCTGTTCCAATGCTTTACAACCCTTTGCAGGAAGAATTTTTTCCTAATATCCAATCTAAACCTCCCCTGGTGCAATTTGAGCCATTTCCTCATAAGTTGCCTGGAAGAAGAGGCCAACCCCCACCTGGCTACACCTTGCCTTCAGGCGCAGCTGTAGAGAGTGATAAGGTCTCCCCTGAGCCTCCTTTTCTCCTGGCTAAACACCCCTACCTCCCTCAGCTGCTCTTCATCAGAACTGTGCTCCAGGCCCTTCACCAGCTCTACTACCTCTCTCTAGACTCATCCCAGCCTCAATGTCTTTCTTGTAGATAGGGACCAAAACTGAACACAATATCTGAGGTGCAAAAAAATACGTAACAAATGGTGGGGGGATGGCAAAACGCCATGATGTTTCAGAATGAGCTAAGCTATGAATTCTCTTTGAAGAAAATGCTGCTGAGATGTTCCAACTTTAGTCTGGTTGCATTTAAGAGAGAGATTCTGGCCAAGCACAGCTTTTCTGAGCTCCTGGTATAGAAAGTGGATAAGAAGGTCCAGCTAGAGGTCTTATGATCCTTGGGGTCATCGTACCCCAAGTTACCTGTGCTCTTGCTTATGGCTCCATATTCATGAAATCTGGGTGTCACAGGGAGTGATACCAGAGAGTTGCTTCTCTTAAAATTCTAAAAGATGGCATTACATGAGAGCACAACAAATAGTCTTCGAACAGATGAAAAATAAATATTCAATAGATTTTAAAAACTGCATTCAAAAGAAACTAATATTTACAACCTTAATACAACGACTTATGGAGGCTGATTTGCCAGTTCTTACAGCTGCAGTATATCTTTGTCTTGTGTTTGAGATGCCATTTTTTAGATTATAGACTATCTAAATATACATTGCTGTGGCATTTCAGATTGCATGATCTCAACATAATGTAAAACACTTTATTTTTTTGATTAAAAGCTTTGCAGCATATCTCTTGCTTGCAGCTTGTCATTTTAACCATGTGTACTGCAATATTAAAATCCCACAGGTTCCTGGATTACGTAAATCCAGTAATATAAGGTCACATATGGTAACAAAGCTCAAGCCATTGACACCAGCTAAAGTAAGTGGACTAAGCAGGAAACTGTCACCTGTGCAGAAGAGAAAGGACTGTGATTCTGAAAATAAGCTGGGGCTGCAATCCACTATTGGTGAACTCTGGAAAAGCTTCCAATTTAAAAGGTGAGTTGCTTTAAGCCTTTACTTAGTACACAGCATGCTTTTTTCCCAAAGAAACAATTTTCAAAGCAGACTCTACACATGTTCTCCATGCAGTTCAATAAGGATAGCAGTGCAAGATTAGATATTTTCTACATACCATTTATAACTTCCTAAGCTTGATGTAAGCATGAGGCATGGTTTTTGGTAAATATGTTTTTATAGTTACTTTCTTCTTTCTAACCAGGAAAAACTCTCAACTAAAATTCACTTACTGAATTTTATTGATAATTACATATAGTTTACAATAACTGATATGAAAGTCATTGCCATTGTTTACCATCAAACACCAAAAATCATTTCTTGACCTAAATGCAAAAGCTGCATTAAAGTTGCTAAAATTAATTGAGTACAATTGAGCACAATAGTGCTTCTATTTAAATCTGTGTCACTCACATTTGGAGATGGCTGACTGGCAGAAGTGTTCTGCTTTCAAGATGATGGTGAATTGATGGAACATTTCTGTTAGCTGGAGTATCTAGTTACAAGGGACAGTCTTGCACATTATAAAACGCTGTTGCTTTTCTTGTGGAGATTACTTGTCTAACTTGAAGTTTCTGCAAATAGCTTCAAGGTTTGAATTTGAAGAGCAACAGTTATTTTAAAAAAGTAAAACAGGACCTGAACTATAGGTATTCTGACTTACACTATCTCCATGGGTTCAGATAAAAACTCCTGGTGACAAGGTTTTCCCAGCTTTAAGTAGCAATCTCAACTTTAAATAAATAAGTCTTATTTAAATAAAATTATTTTGATTAACTTGAAACCAAATGTGAGTGGGACAAAAGTATCCTTTGCACTGTGTAGTAAATGTTGATATTGGTGAGCATGTGTTAATTCAGATTAATGTATTTTAGTAAGTTTGGGCCTTAGAGTAGGTTATTATAAACATACAACTGATTTCTGTTTAAAATATATAACATGGTATTTACGTTTTTAGGAATCTTACTTTTATTATCCTCCTTGTGGGTTATAAGAATAAGTGACAGTTTCAAGGAGGAAGTGAAAGTGTTTGTGTATTTATCGCTTGACCTCTATTTGGGAATGTCTGACCAGGGTTGCTCACAGGGAGAAAATTCATAAATTTGGATTTATCAGAATACAGGCAGACAGAGCAGTGTGAGCCTAGGTGGCACTCTCTGCTGATGGTTGCAAGACTTGGCTCCCACCATGCACATTTTTTCCATCCAGTTTTGGTTGGTTTGTAACCTCTGGGTGTTTATACTGGGGATATATATTTTTCTATTACTTCTATGTATGTAAGCAATAGTTTATTAGCTTTTAGGGGATTTTTTTCTCAACACATTTCACAAATTGGGTTTTTTACTGCTAGAACTTGCTTAGCTCTTTTTTTCAGATTCTAAGATGTTTTATATTAGCCTTATGTTATAAGAATTACATCACCTTATGGCAAGTAAATCATGTGGCAGACTAATCTGTAATGCCTTAATATCAAGGCTTATAGGAGATATATATATAAAACTGCACTTATTCAGAAGACTTGAATGTTAAGGAGGCATGTACTACCCAAAGTAGGATGGGGTACATACAGTCTCTCATAAATAAAGCTAACAGCTATCATTCTGTCACTTTCAGTGAAGTTGTTCAATTGTATTGAAGTTAAAACTTTGCATCAGAAATTTTTATTTTGTACTTATTCACGGGTGGAGTGGGTAGTTAGGTGAGGGGTCTTGCTTTGTTTTAACCTGTATATTCTTACTGGCCTGTGGTTAGAAACACAAAATACCATAACATTCTTTGGTTTTGTTTTGTCTTTGGTTTTTTTGTGCAGAGAGTATGAAAAGCTTCCTTCTTGTAGAAAGTCAGATCCTTTGTCTCCAATCAAAGATAATATACAACTCACTCCAGAAACAGAAGAAGAAATCTTTAATCATCTGGAACGTAGTCATGTTCAGAGGGCTATATTCCAATGAACTGCATGCTGTTTATGATGGGATGGATTTTTAATCATTGTCAAAATTTACTTTTTGGATATTTCATCAATATAGAAAAGCTGCTTTGAAAACCAGCAATGAACTTCTAGTCCGACTAGTGATTTTTCATCTCTTTTATAAAAGCATGAATTCAAAGGTACAGTTCTATACTGACTGGAATAAAATAATTCAGATTCCTCTGTTCTCTTACTCAAAGTCTCCATGCTAAATTTTTCTCCAAACGCTTTTAGTTGCCCGTGGGTATTTTATGTAGGTTTCACATACCATCCAAGTTTCTACAAGAGCAGCAGAACAAGTTTGTGTCTTAATTTGTAATAATTCATAATTTTTTGCTTCTTTCTTTTTTCCTCTTGAGGCTAATTTGGCTTCAATACAGGTTTAAAACTGCTGTTAAGTGTGCATAACAGTCTGCAGTATACTTCCAGCACTCTGATTACTATTTCTTTTCCCTTAAGATAAGATTTGCTCTCTCATCAGTTGGCTTTCTGTTTGATACAGTCGTGTTAGAGGTGGGAATAACTTGGGGTCTTCAGAAAGGAATATCAGCAATATCTGGTCCCCAAATTCTCACATTAATAGAATGCTAT
The DNA here is from genome assembly GCA_910950805.1 of Acrocephalus scirpaceus scirpaceus. Lineage (NCBI taxonomy): Eukaryota > Metazoa > Chordata > Aves > Passeriformes > Sylviidae > Acrocephalus > Acrocephalus scirpaceus. The sequence goes on from OU383775.1 coordinate 47,128,090, forward strand.
CCAAAAGAATATAATGCATTCTTCTGTTTAACCTATCTGTTTCACATTTGTATTCTTCTCCCACAACAGTCACCCAAAATGCCAGCCTTCAGAGGTAGGGTTAAAAAATAGCATTGTCATCACAACAGGCCAAGCTTCAGTGTTCAACTAAAGGGAAAGAATGCAGGATACTAGAGCCCTGGCTGTGTTTGACTCAATTACCATGAAATTGTATGATGGGATTTCAGATTTCTACCTTGCAAATCAGGATTTGAGTCAGTGTAAAGGTATGTTTGAAAATTTTCTATTTTTAGGATTGGATAATATTTCTGCAGCAGATGAAGGTACAAAAAGATATCTTAACCTCTGAAGTATATATTTTTCATTCCTGAGATTAACACTTTCCCTGAGCCTTTGAGCTTTTTTGCAAGAGTTTTGAGTTTGAAATTACCTATGAGAGGTAGAGGTTTTTAGGTTGCAATGTACCTTTTATTTTCTCTCCAAGAGAATTTCCATCTATGAAGCTAAAGTGACCAGCTGAATTAAATTACTAAGAAGCTGTTTAAAAGAATATGTTAGGCATACTTTGTGGGATCAGCCCTCTTATTTCTACATTTGTGTTGAAGGTATAGGATAGAAGGAATTGAAGCAATGATGCTCTAGGAGAGGCTTTCTCTCATATGTGCACCACTAGAAAATCCCTACTGCTGAAAAGCAGGTTTTTTTATTGTTGATCTTCAGTGAGAATTATCTCAGGTATGATGTTACAAATGTAGGCCAGGGATAAATGTTTGTATTTCCAGTCATAAAACTATTGCCTAGGATGAATTTTTATGTGTTCCTACAAATATAATAAAAATGACAGAATGAATCTTTGAAGGGAAAACAAAAAAAAATAGTTTATTTTCATCCATTACTTATTTATCGGTGTGGGAGTTGCAAGGTTATTTTGTACAGTGCATCCTTGCCTTTTTCCTGCCTCTTCAATCAAAGGGCCACTTGTTCCTGCTTTAGTGGATCACTTGTTTTTGTACTGTCAAGGACGGGTGATTTTAAGGGATTATCTTATGTGCAAGCTACATTGTATGTTCTTAAAGCAGATTTCTTAAAAATACTTCTGTGTAGTTCCTGATTTGTGTTTTGGAGGTCTTGGGTACTGACTTCACATTACAGAGGATTTGTCTCAGGAATAGAGGCATCTATTACATTACATGTAAATATGTAATGTGTGTAAGCATGTAATAGCATTTGAGTTTTATACTTTTAATGTGGAGTTATTGTGTTGGTGTTTGCTCTGTGGAAGGTACAATAACATAAATGCAAATTAATTGGTGCAAGACTTTATTCTTGAGTTTAACAGGGTAGGGTAATATTCCATAGTAAAAATTATTAAGTATCAGAATAGGAGAAATTATTACAGGTTATGATGGCCTGGGGAGGATAAAATATAACACAATGAAAAGAAAAAGGAAAAAAAACATGGAGGAAGGAGAGTTTGGTGATTTTAAAATAGCAGGTATTTAAAAGTTGGATAGTTGGAAAACAAGAAGTGAGTAGAAGGAATTGAAAGCAAATGGCAAGCAGAGACTGTATGTTGCTTGCTTTATAATCTCATATAAAACACTAAATATACCTTTTTAATATCTATAACTAATCTTTCTAGTTTTATCAGGACTTCAGAATATTCTTACAAAATGGATGGCGTTGCTATACCATATTAAAATGGTAAATCTGGCACAGAAAAACTAAATTTACTAATAGTAGTCTAATCAAGCTTCACTTTTGAAAGTGCTGGCTGCCCATTCCTTCATCAGAATTCTCATATGACCTATAAATATTCAGTATTACAGAGAATAAATGTGAGAGTGTGATCATCCAAATCCAGTCATGGTTTTGGAAATATTGGTGACTTGTCCAAATTCAACTGATTATTTCTGCTTAAATCTTTTTATTCCTTCTCACACAAATCAATACAGTAGTTAGAGTCATTTTTATGAATGCATGTGAAAAAGGATGTTTTGAGGTCAATTAGCAGCTATTGGCATCCTTTTTTGAACAATTAGCTAATTCTATTTTCTGTTAAACTAAATATGATTTTAGATATTTCACCTCACCATTTTTTCTCCAATGAAGACCATTTTAAATTAGTTAATGCTAATTTTGGTGTATCAAAACCAATTTCATTAGCAAACACAATGACTTTCAATGTTCACCTGAATTACAATGGACATTTTTAAACAAGTTTTAGGTAGAGTTGAATAATATAAGAGTATTAATTTGTAAATAATTTCTAGTTTAAAGATAGAGAACACTGACTTCTGAGATTATGGTTGCTAAATACAAGAAACCATTGAACATTTTTGGTGAGTTTTTGATATGGGATTTTTTTTGTTCTTTGGTTGTTTTTTTTAATAAGGTAAATTGCTAAGCAAAGTAGAGTTCGGTTAATGGTCTGAAATCTGATCAAAACTAAGCTGGATTGTCCTGTGTCCAATATTATATGTATGTTCAGAGACTTAAATAAGCTAATATTTGTATTGGCTTAAAAGTCTACTTCTTGGAGGTCAGTCACAGTGAGAACATCCATCTTCTCACTAAACTATAAAAATGATACAATTCTGGAGGCTTCTGTGGTTTGTCTTGTTTTTCTTGGTTTCCTGTGTCTGGCATGCACATTTTGCCAGTGCCAGAATCCTGAAGTGATATCTGTTGGACAAATTTCTGTCTGACAATAAAGACCAAGAGACTTTGTCAGTTTTCTTCACGTTAATGTGGATTTTACCCACCTTGATTTCACAACATTACTAGCTTCAGGCATGTAAGAACATTATGCTGCTATGTTCTGGTCAGTATTTTTAAGTCAAATTTCATCTGGCTTTGAAGAAGGAAAAAAAAAATAAAAGCATACCTACTGGCAGTGCTTAGCTGAATAAATACAAACTACATATAAGTATTACTGTATTTGTACTACTGCATCTTTTGCATATCCTTAGGTTTCTTTTTTAAACAATCTTTAAAACACATAAAAACTTTGCATAACAGATAAGTTATGATAGTCAAAGTGTAGTTTTGGGGTTGGTTGTTTTTTGGGGTTTTTTTTTTGGCTGCCATTATGCTATTTCCTCAGGAAAAACAACATGAAAGGTTTCCCTTCTTTGCCCTAGCTGGTATTTTGATTTATTTATATATTAAACCATCAAAATGCCTTCTGCTTATCTGCTTTTTAAGCCAGCAGTGACAAGTGGAGAGAAGGAATTTTGTGAATTTTCTGGAAAAGTTACAATAGTCTGCAGTAGCAATTTCCCCAAAATTAGTGATTGTTTGGTCTGTCTTCAAAAAAGTCCACTGAAGATTTCTGTAATTTCCCAGGTTATAGATTATTATTCTAATCTTATTTACTCAACCTTGAAGTTAGTTCACTGACTCATTATTTGTCTTCAAGGGAACACTGACTACTGAAATTTACAGCTACGAATTTCTGTTTTCATTCCCTCTTTTAAGTTTTAGACTTGCTTCATAGTGATGGCATGAAAGTGCAAGAGTAGTTCAAAATATACTTATTGTACCTTTCAGCCTCTATAGCAAAGGACAATATTTGATGTGCAGCCCCACTTTTATTTTCCCATGCAAAGTTATACAGCTATAATTAAACACTGAAAGACTGTGAGACTAGATGACTGAGAAAAGTTCTCTTTTACCTGTGACTCACTGACTTCTGTGGATCAACACAAGTGTTTAAAAACACCAGCCCAACTTGCTGAATTTGTTTCATGCTTGCCCAGTACCAAGTGTAATAGAACACTGACCTCTGGCAAGTATTTGAAAAACAAAATCCTTCTAATTCTGGTAGAAAATCTCATTAAGATTTGTTCCAAATCCTCTTCAAAAAATACAGCACAATTTAAGGCAACACAGCAAAGTAAGAGTACGAGAGGTGTTACCAGTTATTGGAATGAATACTTAGACTACACAGGACTAGAGCATTAACTAAGACTATTTTCACAACCGAATATAAATAATAAATAACACATTGCTACCTGTGAAGTTTTAGAGCTAATTGTGAAATCAAATTAACAGGTGTTCAATTGCCTTTCATGAAACAGTGTTGCAGCCTGAAGGTACAGAGAAGTAAAAAGTATACTGTAAACACAAAAATACTGTAAATATGTTTACATACTGTGTAACAGTGCACAGCTTAGAAGGCTTGGGTGCTCAGGGTGTTCCTTGTGGGCAAGGCTCTCACAAATTCAACTCACTGCCTGTGTCTAGAAAGCTGGGTAATGTTTATTGCTATGTTGATTAAACATAAAATAGGGTAACTGCCATCGATATCTGAAAACTTTGTGAGTCTGCTTAAGAGTCTGAAAATAGGGAGCATTTTGCACAGTAAAACAGAGCTTTCTCCTGATTTGCTGGCATGCCTTGTAATAAAGGAAAAGTCATATTTACAAATTTCTGGCCTTAGGACCTGATCACAAATTTATACCTGAATCCAGCTATCACAAGGAAAGACTTTCTGAACATACATCTTCAGCTGAACTGTTCAAAAAGCTCCCAGCACTTACCGAGTATCACCACATTTAAGCCAAATAAAGCAGTTCTGGAGGACAAACATTTTATACTGGGTGTGTAAAGTGCTTCTTACACTCTCCTTGACACTCTCCAGTAGCAAGGAGTACTGTTTTGGGCACCATACTTGAAGTAAAATGTAGACACCCTGGAGACAGTCCAGAGAGAAGTAAAAAGAATGAGCAACAGTCTAGAAGGCAGTATGAGGGAGGTGGAAGGAATTGGCATTGTTTAGTCTAGAGAAGGGAGAACTAAGGAAAGATGGGATGTCAGCCCATAAACTATGAACAGTGTTTCTGCAAAACAGAAAATATCAACTATAGATTGGGAGAGAATTAATAAAAAGTACACAGCAGGAGAGAGCTTCAATCTTGTGGCTGGAGTAACTTTCCTTAAATAGTTTGGTTAAAGGCTTAATAAAGTTTTCTGGCTACATTTCATTTTCAGTTTAAAAATTAAGTACTGGTATCTGCAGAGATGTGAAGCACAAGTAAACTCTGTATATAAGCTGTAACTTCTAGGCCAATTCAGAAACCTTAACAATAAACTTTCTAGGATGTCTGGAAGATTTTTATATTAACCAAGTGCTGTAGTAAGTCATGCCCACTTAGGATGACAGGATACTAGTTCCTGAATGCAACTGAGTTGAACATAATTAGTGCTAAGTTTATAAGCAATAGTACTCTATTTTCATTTGGTTTTTTATTTCATTTCTCAGACCAGCAAGAAAATCTCCAGAGGTGGTAGTGGTTCCATCCCAATTTTTATTTGAATTATTTTCTTATTGTGGGCCACTGAAGAGAGGTATTAATTTTGCTCACAAAGTAGTTAATTTTGTGTAAGATCTGACCCTCCTTCTATTCTTAGTCTATAATGTTTCCAGCATTGGAAAGTGTGACTTTAGAAACTTTTAAGCCAGTTGTTCTGAATCTCTTTTTTGCTTAATGAGGAAATTGGTTTTGCCTTTTTGTATCAATCTTCTTTAATTCTGAATGTTTTGGACCTGAGTTTTCAGCCCTTCTTGCTTCATTCCTACTTCTTTCTAGGGATCTAAATAATAAGTTCACTAAAGAGCACCCTCTGTAGCTATAAACAAGGTATAAGTAATCCAGGACATTACATCTAGATATGCACATTGAAAAATCATAAAAATTAAAGGACATTTTAGGCTCATATGCTTCTGAACTGAAACTTGGAACTTTTTAGTTCCTGTGTGGGCAGGAGTGTTTATATCACTCACGTTTCCTTTAGTTGTGCTTCTAGAGACCTGGTAACTTGGAAGATGCCATTTACTAGTGATTTGCAAATGCATCTAGTCAGAAAAGAGGATCAACCTGGGCTCCCCTTCCCAGAGGGCTACTAGAAATCAGATATGGCAGGTAGAGGAAGTTAGTCCATCACAATTGTATTTTACTTGATGTGTTATATTGTGCCATACCTTCTTAACTCCTTAAGGATGCAAGTTTTCTGGAGTACTTACCTGCCTGATAGAATACATGAATATACAACTGTAGTGAGAGTAAATTTTGAGTTGCAGTCATTTAGCTTTTATAGGTCTCAGTAACAGAGAGTCAACAGAGAGTAACAAAGGTCAACAGTACTGCCCTCATTTTTTTAAAAAATAGAAACTCTATTTGGACTGGCCTGGAGGATTAGCCACTGTTCTCCTCTAAACCAACGGGAAAGTAAAAACTAACACTTAGGTACTTTGAATCACAGTTCTGCACTGTAACAAGGAGACAACATTCCTGAGATCACCTGAAAGCACCTTGAAAATTGTATCAGCAGTGAAACCTGATTATAAGACTATTAATGTGACCTTCTGCAGTGTGTCAGAGATGGTCAGAAAGGAAAAGTAAAAACATATAAGCCCAGAAACTTCAACTCATAAGGTTGACTCTAAACTTAAAATCAGCTTGTAGGAGATCCAGGAACACCAGTGCCTCTTGGTTTATTTTAGGTTCTGCACTAGAAAAGCTGAACGAGGGGAATTGAATAATAGGATGTATAAAAAGAAGAGGAGCCATGTCCAGCCAATTAGAACTCACCCTTAATTCCAAGAAAAAACATTCATCCCATTACCCTTCTCAACTGGCCCTGCTTGCATATAACTGGGTGATAAAACAATATTCTTTGAGAACAGTTACATTTCTGCTGGAGACCAAAGATGCACATTTGTTCTGTACAATACTAAATGAATAGATGACTCAAGAATGCATCAATCCAGTGAGTTGTACGTCTAAGCCTCCATTGTCTGGAGTATAACTTATAAAGCTGCTTCTGCACTTGAGACATGTGCCTAATATAGCTGTGGGTGAGTGTCTGAACATTCCTCAGCTGTGCCTGCAGGAGGAGGAGTGCAAAAACATTGAATCTCCCACATTTATAGCTGTTGAGAAATGCTGGCATGCTCTAGCAATCAACATTAATACTTGAGTTTGTTTTGTGGATTTCTTATTTATATTACACTAATTTAAGTTTGAATAACTTAAATCTCCTATAGGTGATGTGGATTTAGATGTGAGTGTGCTTGTTGGAGATGAAGAGGTTGAACTAGGAGTCTTCCACAACTCCTAAATACCTGTGGGTCAACCTTTAAATGTTGCACATGTGTAATTAACTTCTCCAGTGCTGCCTTCCTGGACAGCTGTAGGCATATGTAGGTACAAAACCAGTTGATATGCAATGGTTTCGATGGTGCCACTGAATTCACACATCCTGGAGTTTAACCATCATGATAAATACTATAACTTAATTTAAATGAAAACAAAGATGACTTCTGAAGTGAGGCAATGCAGCGTATTTTCATGCATGTGATAAACTATTTCAAAGAAATCACTAGCCAGTGAAATCACTCAATTGGCTCCATTTGTCCTTTTACAAAAATAGATTTGGTGTTGTGCACTGAGAAGTCTATTCCAGTTGTGCTGCAGGAGAATCCATTATTTATCATGGATTTTTAGAGGGAGGTTTTTTCCAGGACAGGTTAAATACTTGGACTTCAGGACTGTGGGAAACCACACACCAGTTAGAATGAACGTCTGTTGTTTAATTCAGATATTGGCCTGTATCCTGGGGAGTTGCAGCACTCGAGGACTTTGAATGTCATTCAAACCTACCTTAGTCTTGCCTACCCACCGGTCTTGCCTAGAACCTGATTTGACTGGACCAGAGATTCTGGTTCACGAAGTGTCTGTGCAGCTTGTAGAGGCAAAATAATCCCTGAAAAGCATGGTAGAAAAGATAATTGGTAGGGTCTTATTTGTATCTATACATGTGGCCCATTGAAGGTGAACTCCATTTGCTGAAAAATGGTAACATCTGGCAGATTTATTTTCAGTCAGAAATGTATCTTATTTTTCTTTTTTTTCTTTGTGACATTTTTTTTTCAAACAAAACCTTACTGTTTTCCATTGCTAAGTGTTTGAAATTTGCAAGAAATTTTGCTTTGAACAAGTCACAATAAAGCTGGACATTTCAAAAATATTTAGAAAAGGTGATATATATTGGGTAACAAGGGAGGTAAATGCTCAAACGAATGCATTCTATCAGTGTTATTTAGCACTCCTATGGAGGAGAACTCTAGAGAAGGACCATTTGTCTCAGCTTGACCAGATTGTAAATGTCTGGCCTCATTAATCTAGGTTAGCCTTTGTTCTAAACTCTCTGTGCTGCATAAGAAGGTATCCTAGGCCATTTTTATGTGGTTACTTTAATCTCCCAGATGTCTGCACTGCAGCCAGAAAAGATTGGCCTTGTTTTTTCTGCCCTCCAGTAACCCATTGCCTTTTGCCTGCTGGTTTACGTGTCCTACCTTTAGTGTGCACCTAGCAGCCTTTTGAATCAGGCCAAAGAACATTATCTATTTGAAAACTAGTATCAAGGAAACAAAAAAATTAGTGTGCTGACACACACAGGTCATATGTTCATCTGCTGAAGAGCCCATTATCAATTCTTCCTGCCTAAACTATTAAGGATTTAAAAAGAGTAGTTTAGCCATCTCTTATCCATAGGTAAAGTAGGAGGTTTTTTTCCTCAACACCTGAATCATTCTCTTGACAATTCTTTGAACTTTCCCCAAGTTGCAACATTAATCCTGAATTGTACTCACTAGACTGAGTGTAGCAGCAGTCATTCCATTGCCAGACGCAGAAGTTAAAATTCTTCTCCCTGTACACATATCCAAGGATTGTATTGGCCTTTTTTTATAACTGGCAACACATGGTGGCTACCATATGATTATTCTCGTATTCTTCTACAAGACAAGGCCCAGCAGCAGCTCCTGTAGTTACAGCTGTGGTTGGATTTTATGCGTGGCTCTTGTGTTACAACTGTATGTGCTTACCTTCACAACACCCACTAGCTGTGATCTGACCTTCACTTTTTATCACTGCCTATTGCCCTGTAAAATATTTATAGTGAGATACTTCTCAATCATTGTTACTCTAACTGCAATTGTGCCATTGTGTTTCTTTCTGAATACTTCTAGAATCCAGATAGAGAGCTTCCATATTTCAAATGAAGAACAAAATGGGAAGGTGGGCAGGGTCTAAAAAGCCCCTTTCTAATACGTAAGTAATCCATGGCACATGGGCCTTGACATTCTTCCCCTTCCTTTTCAAAGAGCCTTTCATTTGTCAGGAATATCATGTCCCTTTCTGAGCATTTTCTTCTTGAGGCTAAACTACCTCAGTTTGTGCAACTTTTGTCATACTAAATTTCTCCTCATCATCAATAATCTTTGAATTCTCAAGTGGTTCATATTCTTGGTGTGCAGTGCCTAAACTATACATAGTATTTCAGATGAAGCCCTACCATTGTTGAGTACAGCACAGAACAGGCTTATTTCGCACATCTTGCAGGCTCTGCTTTTGGTTAGAAATCTCAGGACTGTGTTTGCTTTTTTCACAACAGCATGATAGTGTTGACTTCTGCCTAGCTTGTGATTCGGTGTGTTCTGTGGGCTCTTTGAAGAAGAAATGCCACCAGCCGCTTGTTTTCCACCCTATATTTATGCGGCTGATTATTCTTGTCCTAATGTAGGGATTTACATTTATCCCTCTTGAATAGTACCCAGGCAGTGATGAGAGCCCTCTTCATTCTTCCTGTAAGATCTTTGCCAACATTTTTGTGTTTCTTATTGCAAAACCCACAAGATACACAGGACTAGCTATTCTATGGACTTTTTTTTTTTTTTTTTGCCTTTGGATTCATATCTTTGTTTGTTTAGAGGGCATTAAGGGTGTTAGATAAGCACCGGCTCTATTAGCAAGTACTTTGTATGTGGACAAGGAGACAAGAGAAGAAACTTCTCAATTTGTGGGGTAAACTCCATAAATTCTGATTTGTTTAACCAGAGATTAAATGCAGATGTGAATCCAACAGCATTAAGAAGAAAAAGGCAGGAGTTGACATTGCTTAAACCTTTGTAAAATTCCATGACGTCAAGCAGATAATTAGAATTTCAGTCAGGAGAAAGACCTCCAGCATGTATAGATTTCCTTTGTGTTCCCTTGCAATGCAATCATGACTTCTTGTGCAAAGTAATCAAGGAATTAGACATAAAGAAAACATCTATTCTCAGTATTTTATAGAAATAGGTCTTTATACAGTGTTTCGCTCACACTTAATAAGCAAAAATAAATAAATAACTCCTCAGCAATTTATGCTGGAGCCAAAACTCGTTCTGAGCACTCCTGAGAACATGGCAGAAATAAGAAAATGTGTGTAAATAAAAGTATCATTAAATGTGAGTCTAAGCACTGTTTTTATATCACAAATACTTCTACTGGTAAATGTAAGTATTTGGGTTTAGTAGCCAATTAAATTTAGCATGCTTGCTTCAAAATACAAAAAGCACCAGGATTTGTTTTGACCTCACTTCTACAGTTTTGGAACCACTCTTCAAGTACTCTTTATTTAAATTTAGTAAAACAAAAACTGGAGCAAAATAGGAAAGACACTTGTGTTTTGAGCACTGAAATTGGTCTGAGCCTTAAATTTTGACCTGCTCTAGATGCGGGGTTTTGTTTATCTCTGATTCATTTCCTCTAGTAACCCAGAAGCAGACCAAGAATAACTTTGAAACACCTATTTTTTTACTGTTTGCATAATATACCATTGCTCAAAAAATTGCAGTTATTGATTAGGGTTGTGTAGCAGACTTCAGTGAGGCATTGACTTCAATAATCAGAGAAATAAAAGAAACAGTACTCATGGGCCTAGTCACAGGGTCAGATAATACCAGTGTAGAGAAGAATTCTGTCCTCTCAAAGGATTATATTTTCAAATTTCTTGATACTCTCCCTGCAATCTGGACTCTTTATGGCATTAATCTCACAAAAACTGAGGGTTTGTTAGCAGATTTCCAGAACTAGGCCCTACAACCAAGAGAGAAGATATAGACACACCGCCCTGAAGGATTCACTTTGTAGTATGACTGTCTTTTTGAAATTCAATTTGGCTGTAACATCCTCCAAAGAGTTTTCCAGCAATAACCTACTGAGCTTCACAGTCCATGGATAAACAGGTGATGTTGTACTCTTGCTCTTCTGTTTGCTGACATACTGAAGGCAACCTTGACTTACTGCTTTCTTACTTCAGAAAGATCATAAAATATATTCCAACCAAAAGTATATGGATCTCATTTATATGTAACCAAAACACATCCAAAAACCCCACAAAACACAAAAATTCCTATGCTGAGAATTAGCAGAAAGAGTCGCCTGATTTTAAAATGAGATGTCTAAAACAGAATAACCCCTCTTTTGGCTTTTCAGCGTTAACCGAGTGCATCTTGGCACATTTTTATGGCAGTTACACAGGTGTAACTTAATAGTCAACAAGCTTTTTTTTAATTGATCTTTTCCCCCATATAAATATAAGTTGAGATTTGGATTTTCCCTCTTGACAAACCTGCTTAAGTAAAATTAATTTGATGGCGAAAAAATAGATTAGTTTGAATCAGGAAACAAGATACTTGGTAAAACCATATTTTGAAGAAAAGCTTTCCAGAAACTTAAACATAAAATCTTTCATGTCTGTTAGAGTGCTTGACCTTTCCTTCTCCTCTCCACCTCCTGTGGATAAGTGCTTCCTCCCATGAATTTTAACTTGGTAGCTTTAGCTCTGCAGCCATTATGGCTCCAGAGACTAATTTCAGTGCCTGCCCCTGCTTCTACTGGAATTGCTTCATTTATTTTATAGGGTTTTGCCTATATTTTCCACTAGCAAAACTGCAGCCTCTCACAGATCCTGCAGTTGCATAGTTTATTTTCAGAAAGAGAAAGTAGGCTGGGGGTTTACTTTGGGAGCTGGGTTCAAGCCCCTTGGCCACACACCTCTGCTGTCACTCTGGGCTTTACTTGCAAAGGCCCTAGCTTCTGACAGCAGAAGTCGATTTACTGTGCCAAGTCCAGGGAAACAGGAGCTACTGGGAGTGCACAGTGTGGAGTTTGTGGCTCAGCCTCGTCAGGGAGAAAAAGGAATAATAGCAGAGTCTTCCCACTTTTTATCCATTGAGTTACAAGGATGCTCCTCTGTGAAGCACGAGACAATAATCTTGCTCAACACTTGCCTGGTAGACCAGCTGCCTTGGATGTCAGAAACAAAGGAAACCTTCCTTTAAGGAAGGGTATGTAAGAAGTCCTGACAGGTCCTAGCCTGTAGACCCATATAATCTTCAAGGTCTACCTATACCAGCAGCAGTTCCACCCCTCAAGTTTCTTGTGATAATTCTCTGCACCAAACTCCTCCTGAAAGTTGTCACCTCTCACCAGCCTGTGCTGCATGGCATCCTGCTTCTGTGCCAAAATCATCTGGATGAGCTGGGAAATAAAATTTTAGTGCCACGTTAACCTATCTTGTTGTCCCTCTAGCAAAAATGGTTCCCATTGGTGAGCAAGGCTTACACACACAGCTGTTCTTCAGCTGATTCAAGAAATTTTGTCTCAACAAAACTCACTGGAACGGGGTTGGGGGGGTTACCCAAATAGCAGTAATGGCCACAGCCATCTCAGTTAAACTGCTGCTCTAGACCTGACAGAGGCTTAGAAAGCTGAGTCACTGAGGCATAGCCAAATTTTGTGGGTTCAGCATAGGCTGAATTACAATAGCAGAACAGCTGTGAATTATACAAATTTGTTACATGGCAACTAAGGTCATATTATTTATAATTTTCAGCAATCTTGGAACCTGGACCCAGGTTCTGCAAACACAGAAGGCCTGGTCCTTTTCCAAAAATAAGAAGGGGAACAAAGTCAGTGTGCAAGAGGATGGCTGAAAGAACTGAGATTTAAACCAAATCCAGCTGCCTCCTAGGAAAATGCAGTTTCTCCTGAGACCTGTCTTGACAGTTTTGACAAGTTTATAGCAGAGCCAATATAATTTCAAATAGCAAAATTATCTTCATAACCCCTGCAATTCTTGGGTTACCCTGACAGTCTAGACGGCACAGATGTGTCTGCACTAAGCTGGAGATTCTGCTCTCACCTGCAGCACAGCAGCTGTTTCTTCTATTGATGGCTCTTTTATTTTGTAGGTGACTAATGCATCAAGCTGCTGGAAAATGAGTTAATCTTCCTCAGCCAGTCAGCATTCAAATATGCAGCTCACATCTCTATCTGATTTTTAATTTTTGAGCACAGATGCAGCATTTTTGGGGAGAAGAGTCAGACGGAGACCATACTGCTATCCATCACCTGACACGAAGTTTTTAAGTTCTCAGAGTAAGGGCCAAGTTGCCTTGTGAAGTAGTCCCAGCACCAAGAATAGAATTTATTTGCCATGTCTGGTGCTTTCAGCACCATCCTGTGTGGTTTTTTCATGTTTTGTTCAGAAAAAGGCTATATCCACCCTCCATCTGTAAGCATGTGTTTCTTTCTTGTAAGTTCTCTTTGTAAGCTAATGGGTGTAATCGTTGCCTTAGTGAGATCACATTGAGGCTCAGGCTTTCCAGGCAGTCACAGGCAGGCTTGTGAAGAGTACATGGTTGCAGCTGCTTTGGGTGGGAGCCCTGATATGCATTCTTAACCCCCTGGCTCACTCCTTCCCCTTTCCTCACCCACTGGTTAGCTGACCTAAAGATTTCCCTGGAAATCCATTTGTCAGGCTGTAAAGTCTTGGCTCTGTTTTGGAGAATGAGAAATAAATTTTAGGAGTACTAGGGATGTCTTGGTCAACAGCATCAAGGACCACGCAATCAATAGCATTTCTGACATAAAACAGGCTTGAGCTGAAGGTCTGATTAAGATCCAGACCATGCTGTTATACACAGAAAGCAAAGCCAGGGTCTTGAAATATTTGCAAAAATAAACACCATCAGCCAAGCCCACCCTGCAACAAATCATAAGCAGCCTCATAAAAGCCCTTTACAGTCCCTGACAGACATGATGTAAGTGCTGAGTGGCCTGAGCAGCCCCTCCTCAGTCCCTGCCTGCCTGCTCTGTGTACCCGGGCAGGCACACTCCCTCCCTCCTGAGGGTCTACCACTGCAGGGGAAAGCACAGTGCTGCTTTTTCAACTCTGGCATTGAGACTTGCCCTGGGTTTTGCACCTGGACTGCACTGCTACAGTTGTGTGCCACAGGAACATTAATTACAGTCACAAGAGAGGCACCACATGAAATAGAGGAGGCAGGGAGTGATATGACTCTGAGGAGAAGCTTTAAGGGCATTGCTAATTTCAATAAAGTTATATTCATGTCCTCCTAAACTAGGGTCAGATTGTTATTTATTATAGGACCTAACTACCCTTGCATATTGTGGACTGTATAGAAACAAGTAGTAGCTAACTTGAACTCCTAAGAAGCAATCTAGAATCATCAGGGGAGAGAAGGTACAACTACATTGCAAAGCAACAAAGCATCTTAGGAAAGCTAAAGAAACTAAGCACATATGTATAGGCAGAAGTCTGGGTTTGGTTCTTTTTTTTTATTCTTCTCTCTCTTATGGGTTGATTCAAAACTGTGAAAAAAATGGGCTATTTTAAGATTCAGGAGATTTGTCTCAAAATATTTCTGGAATAGTGGTTCTTGAGGGAAATATGTATTCCATTACAAGTTTTGTATATAGGCACTGTAACATATGAAATAGCATTTCTCAATCACCCTCAGGGATCCCTTGGAGGTTTTCCATAGAAACCCTTCCACTCTCCCCACTTCCACTTCATAGCGCATAAATTAAAACACTGGTTTTCAAAAAAAATGTTTCTGTCTTAGGTCTTTTTGGTTTTTCCCTATAATTTCTCTACAGGCTTTCTTGAAAGGAGAATATAGCAGGGCAATTTGAAGGTTCTATTCTGTCCTATTATCTCATTTTACCTTCTTAATTTACAGTATCTTACCTAAACAAAACAACTTATTTGCAGCAGAGGATACCATCTGTCACTTAGTGTGTGTAAAATATTAAAATATTTTTATCCTGAAACTACCACCATCTGGAAATAGTTAGCATAGGAAAACAATAAAAAGCCCATCTAAGTTCACAAGTGTTATTGCCTTGAACAAGATTAGCACTCCCATTCATTTATTTATTCTACCAAAGCATAACATTAAGTTATTTTTAAATCCAAACAGTTTGGAAAGCTCCTGTCGTTGCTTATGTGTGCTAAAGCCCAGGCTGAGGTTATCAGGCTTGCCTTGCAGCAACAAATGTCAATTTGCACTCCATAAAACATTGTGCACAGGTTGTAGCTGTGATGTAGATGGCTGTAGGACATACTTCCCTCAAGGACCACTCTTCCAGAAAGGCCCTCATACCACTCTAATATTCCATATCCTTCCGGCTGATTTGGTTTATATTAATGCCAGAGCATTGAGCATCTTCTGGGATTAAGCTGGTAGTCTGTAGAAGAAACAGAAGTATCCTCAGAACATTTTCTGTTCTCTGGTGGATATCTTTGATATTAATGAACACGAGTCCATATCATGAAGATAAAACTTCTAAAAACAAATGGCATCTCTGCCATCTGTTTTTACATTAGTGGCACATTGGAAAGAAGTATAAAATCTGCTTGACACAGCCTTGTGTCCTTCACTGAAAAAAATATATATACCTGTTTCTAATCAATAAGTATTTGCTCAAGCAAATATTAGCTCTTCAAACAGCAGCTACACTGGAAGTAGCTGCAGTTATCTCAGTTGCATATGTCAGTCAGAGCAAAGTTTTCTGTTTGCTTCTTTTCTAATCCTTGTTCTTTGCATTTCAAGAGAGAATAGGTTAAATTCAAACCTTCTAATCACACCAAGGCAATTCCACAGAATTATCTGGGCATGTAACTCCTAGTTTATTATTTTAAGACTTCGTGAAAACTGTCTTTGATAGTTAATATCCTATTTTCTTCAACATCTGATAGAAGGGCAAGTCTATTACTATTATCCAGTGATGCTTTCCCAGTTCACAGGACTTCTTTCTAGGTTCATCAGGCCAGTTTAAACAAGTTTATAATGATGCTCTTTACCTGCAACTTGACCTTCTCCTTGTGCAACTTTTTTGGCTGGATCTGTGACTCAGCCTGTAGACACCATAGCCTAATGTTAAGTACTGGAGGGATCAACACTTACACCTCAGCCACTACATTACAAGCCAAAGAAAGTTGACTGTCAGCCAAGAAACTGTAGTGCTTCTCTCTTCATGTACCAAGTATTACACAAGACAGGAAGACAGAGGAACCATTGAAGCAAAATATTAACCCAACACTAGACTGGCAAGAGAGCTTGAACATAGAAAGTCTCCCCTTGCTCCTCCCACCTCAAGGTTCCCACAGCTGTTCAGCATTTCTGTGTGGTGCTCCTGCCAAGCAGGTGTCTCTGCTTCCCTGAAGGGCTGGTGACATGACTATTCGAGTTCAATTTGTTCTATGGAAACTCTTTCCATTACAAGCATAAGTGAAATATAACCAAGCAACTGATTCTGGGATCCCAAAGCCCACATGTTTTTTTAACCTATACCAACATAGCCTTATCCTTTCCACAGGTCAGTTCAATTATTTCTTTGTTCCTCAGCTCATGGAACACGAGTTGGCAAACCCAACTCACCTCCACTACAGCAGGTACTCCTCTAAATCCCCTGGTTTAGAGGCTCAAATACAGGTCTGCTCAGAAATTCATGTTCAAGAGATTATTAATGCAAGAGAACCACTGCAAAAACCTTAGACACACATTCCTTCCTTATGCATAACTTAAATACTGTCAACACTTTTCTTTGCAGTCTAGTAATTCCTACAGTAATCATTCTGCAGTTTAGTACTGAACAAAAGAATTGCATCATATTGTAACAATTTGACCAATCCTAAACTGAGGCTGCCAGAGGTTGATTAATAGACTGCAAAGTGTGACAGATTTTTAAATTACCTGGTGTTTTTAGATGATCATGCATGATCAGAGCATTTCCAGCTTTCCAATACATTCCTCGCATACAGGAAGACAGCTTGAGCTATACTCCAGACTAAGGCTCATGTCAAGTGTTCCTTTAATACATGTTAATAGGAACCAAGCCTGTATATTAAGGTGAATCAGTATTTTACTACATGGTATTTTGGATATTTTCAACATTTTCCAGAAACAGTGGAGTATCTCTAAATCACAAGGTACATGACTTGGCTCTGTTGTTGAAAGAAGGCTCACTGAAGTCCTTCAGGGTACCTGACAAGCAGCTGCCTGTGGAAAATGGATATGACAGTATCCAGAGTAACCATGCTAGCAAAATTCAGCAGGAAGAAAATAACTTTTGAAACCTGATATACTTTTCAAGTCCTGCTCTCTGTATTTTGGTTATGCGGATTAGCAATCAGTTTGCTTATTTAAACAAAGAGTTATTTATACCACAGACTGTGTTTTCTGTAACAGCTGACAGTTTATTCAGGTGTTAAACTTCTCTGGCACTACTACCTAATCTCACAGCCCAGATACCTACCTTAATGAACCTTTCATAGTTATGGTCTTGCTTATGAGTGACACAGCCTAAACTTTGATATTCCATTCAAAAATTCAGAGTAGCTGTGCAAGCAGTGTTTCATTTAAAAGGCATTGAGCTCAAATTCCCAGAATTATTATAGGATCCTATCCTAGACAAATTTTTACAGTCTTTCCCCAGATTAAAAATAACATTCAACTCCATACTTAAAAGGTTCTTTATTTTCCTCTTAGACTTAGGCTTTCAGGAAACCTTAAAAATCAGTTACACAGCAAAGACTGATATTGCAAAACAGTGGAGGTGCAGTTCAAAAGAAAAAAAAACTAACCCATAGTGTCTTCAAATATAAAAATATATATCCAAATTATTACCTAGGGAAAGTGTACCACCATTTCTGTCTTAAGCTGGTCCTGCCAGCTTTTGGATCATAACTCCCACTACAGAGCTCAAGAGCTCACACTGGAAGGAGCATCTCCGAGGTTCATGTCACAGGCATGATTGAGAGCAAACTGCTTTGCTGCAGCATATGAACCCAATCTTAAGTTTTCTGAAAGCATTCCATAGTTTTCCCTTGGGCAGTGGATAACAAGCAACCAAACATCTCCTGGGAAGCATAGGTCATATACACAAAGCCATCTTCATCTTTGTAGTCCCTGTACACTTCTGCCATTGTCAAGGACATACTGGCTAGGCTTTTGTTGTTCACCAGCAGGTAGAAAGCTTGCGTAGCTGTTAGAGCCATCCTGCTTCTAATTGAAAAAGAGAGGAGAAAAAGAGGATTAAGCATTAGCAAGTTGAATATGGTCTCAGCTTCAGTCTATGAAATACATTAAGCAGAGCAGTGCATGAAGTAGGTACAAGAGATGCTGTGTAAAGTTATTACGTGACTTAATGTCTCCATCAGCAGGAAGTTAACTGGAAGCTCAAAGGTCTGTGCTCTGAGGAAAGTCTTACATGGCTACACCAAAGGTGCTACTGAGCATGGGCTTGGAGTTACCAGGGAAAAGTGTGAATAGAAACCAAAAGCTTCTGTAGTGCAGATTTTGTAAAGGATTCCAGCTCCAGTCTGTTAAACTTACTATAAAGTCTACCTTCAAAAAGCAAGCCCTTTTCAGAGACATTACATACAAGGATTACAATCTAAGTTGTCCAAGAGCCAAAAGCATCTTTTACAGAAGTTAATAATCTAGAAAGACCTTTTTCTATACTTTAATAAGTGTGCTGAAAAACATAGCTTTCATATTTTGTCAGAAAATACCACTAAATATTTTGGGAGACTTCGTTGCTGTAATGTTTCATAAAGAACAATTTAGCAGCACATTTCCTTTCTCTCACATTCACAAGCTGCTTTGAACTTGAGCAAATTCAGCTAGATGCATTAAGAGAGCAAGGCAGTGACAGTCATAAGCAGAATGAGATCACAGAGCCCCAATACCCAGTCCATGAGGCAGGAAGTGAGCAGAACATGAGTCTTATATAGTCTTTTTTCACTACAGTTAGGGAGAAAGGAGAGGACTATGAACCCAAAAAAGACCACATTTTTCCCCCAAGTGCATCTGCGAAAACATCTTTTGATTATCTTCGAACACTTGCAAGAGAGCAAAGCCATTACATTACTAACACCTTTATCCTCCTACCCACCAAAGGAAGCAAGATGTCCCCAGCAGCACAGTAGGAAATACCTTCTTGGGAAACAGCAGCCAAGCCCAGGTGCAGCTCCAACCCACCAGTATCCACTACTCACCTGATGATGGTTATGAACTGTGCCATGGTCAGCTCCTCGGGAACAAGAAACTTGGTTTTGTCCAAGAGAGGAAGGTATTTCTCTTTATGGTATCTCTCAACAATCACCTGTTTTAATTAGAGCCACGATTAGCAAAACCTAAAATACCCAGGTCCCTTTCCCTCCCCTCACACGCTTCTTTCCTTAAACAGCGGCAACAACCTCCGGGAGAGATTTACCGGGATTTTTGTCGGGAATTTGGCTCGGATCCCTGCTACTTCTTCCCGCCGGGTGGCTGCGGGGCAGAGGAGAGGAGAGAAGCGTTACGCGTGCCGCAGCCCCTCCGCCCCCGCGCAGCCCCTCCGCGCCCCCGGCCCCTACCGAGACTCTTCCTGAGCTTGAAGGGCCGGTCCGGCTGCGCCCCGGGCGCCGCCCGCATCCTCCCGCCTCGGGGCCGCCGCTGCGCCCGCCGCGCCCGCGCCTCGCACGGACCGGGGCTGCCCCGCCCGGCAGCGGGGCCGCGGCCAACGGGAGACGCGCGGCTGCTGAGCCCGCCTCTCCGCCTGTGCCGCGGCTCCGCTCTGCGCGCTGCCGTGATGGGAGCTGCCCGCAGTGCGAGGTGTTCTGCCTACGAGACAGCGCGGTGCTTTGTAAGAGGTCTTTGGTTACCCTCCCCAGTGGTTCAGGGGTGTAGCTCAAGGCTGGACTGCCCCCAGCTGTCTTCCCTTTCCATCATGGCCAGCCTTCTTCAGACTGACAAACCGTTTTCAAGCTATTTCTTTGGTTTTAAAGGGAAAGGAGACAACCTACCCCACGTATACACACACAAAACCCAACCAAAAACCAATACCAAAAATCCACTCCCACATAAAAAACCAGCCACCTGCCCCTGTCATTTTTCATCTCCTCAGGCTACCAGGTTGCTTATTTTCTGAATTACTTGAGAGCTGAATTTTAACTCTGGTTTTGTCTCTGAGGCACAGTTGTGATTTTAAGAGGTTTCAAGCAGACTCCAAGTCCATCTGTTTGGTAAATATCAGACAGGTTCCTTGCCTTTTGGATTGCTGGTTTACCTGCTTTTACTTCAGCTGTCAAGATGGCTTTGCAGACAAACATGGCTGAGCAAGGAGTAAAGCTGACTTCAGTCTTGTGTTTATAAATCATCTCAGTGGGGGTCTGGAACTGATCCTCATTACTTGTTTGCTTTACTTATCCCTTTAAAATATAGGAATTTTCGTTTTATTTGACCTATTATTCTGATCATGATCTAGTTGATGTGGCACTTAGGGACATGGCTTAGTGGTGGATTTGACAGTGCTAATTAATGGATGGACTCAGGGACCTTACAAGTCTTTTCCAATTTAAATTCTATTATTTTACCAGGCTAAGGGCAACTGCAAGTTGCATATTTTTATGAATATGAATTATAGTCTATAAGCTATGGATTTGTCTGCTTTGTCAAGGCAAAGTCAATGACTGTCACCCAAGATCATTTTAAAAAGGAACATCTTTAATAAAGTGTGGGTGCACTATCTACGCTTGTGTCAGGTTTTTCAACCAGCCTCGCCAGAGCAGAGTTTCCAGTGGCTGCAGTCCTTAATGCTGCTGAGGTGTCCTTTTCTCTTGATCTGGAAGTGATGAGCATTAGCCACAGCACAAGCTCCCCCACGTGGCAGCATAAATTTTATTGTGCAGAGTAGACACTTGGCTTTGAGAGACTCATAAGAAAGAGCTCTGAAATTTGAGAAAGGCCTTGAGCCTATGCTGGAATGGTTTGGGTACAGCTCATCGCTATGATTTGATCTTTGTATCAGGGCAGGTAAGCCCAGGGGTTGGCTTAAGTAGCTGGGTCTAGCTTAAGGTCTTTTGAGTAGAGGTGAGGTGACAGACTAAGGAAGCCTGAGTGAAGGAGGACTTGTGCCACAGAATTGACATAGTGCCATAACTCAGTATGGTGAGTTGTATTTAAGAAGATGAAGGAAAGGAGGAATAATTTGAAGGATAAAGAAACAGCATAGACAGCACAGGAGCAAAGCCTGTAGGAGACAGGAGGATGTGTGGAGACCACAGAGTGCTTCTTTGGATCAGTGGTCAAGTGTAGGGCTTTCCAAAGCTGTCCAGGAAGTGTATCCTTTCTTTCACACCCTCCTTCTGGCTTCTGCCCAGTAGACTCAGTAGAAAGGTCTGTGATCCAATTTGTGTAGAGAAGAGGGAACCTGCTACACCAGTGCTCTGCTTCCTGTGTCACCTCTCATTGCAGATGAAGTACAAACGTGTGGCTCCATCCAGGTATCAGAAGCCCTGCTTGCAGAGAGAGGTGCTTTCTTTTCATGTTCATAAACTCCTATGGCAGTATCCAGAGAGGAAAGCGAATACCTGATAAGAAGGTGAGCCAAAGAAGATGAATTCCCAGCAAGCCTGGTGATCAGTTATGGCTCTAATGTCTGTGAGAGCTAAGAGTGAGCAAACCCCCAGACTTTAGTTAGCATGTGCTAACTAATAACGTAAATGTGTCACATTTTCTGGAGGTAAAGAGAATGGGATGTCTAATGTGTCTGCATTGCACCTACGCTTGCTTCTGCAGTGAAACACCCAGTTTCAGACCTAAATGTGGAATTTATTCCTTCTTACTTCCTTTCCCTTGGAAGTTTTTCTTACTTGCACATAATTAATGAACTGATAGAGCAATTTTGTGTAGAGAACGGAGTACTCAGAGGATCCTGTTGATACAGAAATGGAAGGAGCAAAGGGAATAAGTATTCTATTTCTATCTGCTTGAATGTCCAAAGCCAACACTTACAGGCATCCTGGAAGTCCCCGAACATTAAAGCACAAATTCAGAGTTCCATATCTTATTTAGTCCAGTTTCATTGCCACATTCACAGCCTCTTCCAAATCCCAAGGTCACAGCTGTGTAGCTGAATTCTCATGAATCCATTGTATCTCCGTACTGAAGTGATCTGCTCTGCAAGTGCTCTCAAACATTCCAATGTGTCCCATAGACTCAACAACATAGCCAAAAGGAGGCATCTACTTTTTACAAGTGCTGTGAGACTTGCACTGCTTTCAGCTGGATCTGTGAGCTACTGTGGAGGTAAGGGTCAAGTTATTTGTAGATTAACAGTTTAAATATGAATGATACAGTGCTAGAGGGACTGTATTTATTTAAGCAACCTAACTGAATAGGAAGAGAAACTGCAGCATGATGTTCTAGGGAAAAAAATGTGACTTGGAAAAGTGAGGGCTTATTTGTCACACTGTGAAAGCCTGTGAAGTTCTACAGTATTATGCATAGTTGTCTTAAATACATGTTTTCATGAAGGTTGTCTGTAAGAGAAAATAGTCAGGAGGTTTTGAAGAGCCCTCAAGCAGTCAGTCTCAGCCAGCCAATTTAATGGGTTTTAAAAGAGCTGTCCTAAATATTTGCATGTTTCCTCAACATGGGTTGTTACAGATAGGGGATCCTTTGCTTCCCTCTTCCATTCTGCAACTCTGAATCTGTCTATAGCGCCTCCTTACACAGAAGCAAGCCCACTCTTGTGGATAAGCCTGAAGTAATTGTGTGCCAGTAACTAAATTTCTGAATTCATAAGTCTTTATACCAAAAAGCTATCTGGACTATTATTATGTTTAAGGTGATGCTTAGTAATGTATCTCTGATTTTGGTCCAAACTCACCCACTAATAAGACTCAGATTATAAACTTATCTCAAAATGCTGAGATAAGTTCAAAGGTCAGCAACGATATTTCTTAGTTCATTGGCTAGGGTTTATATATATTTTTAGCTCTTTTTCTTTGTCTCTGATTTTTTAACCCTTATATTGAACATAGATCATAATTCTGATGATTTTTTGGTATAGCCACAAGGATTAGAAATTAGTTATGTTACTTTTAAACCAGAGATTACATGACTGTTTTGTACCAGAGCTTGAGATTTTGACCTTAAAATGTCTCTTCTACAAAAGAAACTTGAGTTAGACTCAATAAATCTCTTTCTTACCTTTACCTGTATGCCTGGTGTTCAGCTCATTGTGATGGAATAGTTTATTTATGCTAGTGTTTGGATTCAAGTGCACTAGTTGTACTTTTCTCAAATGCTCTATCTTTCATTTCAAGATTTTTAAAATGGTTCTCAATATTAATTAGTTAAATTTTCAACCACCTTGAAAGAGCTGAGCTATAGTGGGGTATCCTCAGTAGTGTTTAAGTTCTTTCACATGAAAAGTGCTCCTGGTTTAACATTTTAAATTTTACAAGAATTTGAGACCTAAATTCTCTGTATTTTTCCGCAAGGGTTGCTCAAATTAGTGATTCTAACTAGATGTAAAGCCAAAAATAAATCAGTGACTCTTTGAGAAAAGCTGGTATGAGCTGGCAAACTGTTGGTCAAGGTCCCTGCAAGTACCTCTTTGACTTCCTGTTTCCCACTGTACCGGTGGTTCACTGGCTTTTTGTCCTACAGGGGCTGAACTCAAGGTCTAGGCAAATATTAAAAAGGGAAAAACATTATTGGATCTTCCTTTCCTATCATCTGCTCTCTTGTTATCATTACTAAGATGCAATGTATTATGTTTTCTGTCTACAGAAAAACCAGAATTGATGTTGTTGTTACTAGGCAATTTCCTTAATCATTTCTTTGAGAAACTAAAGCAGTGTTTTTCTTGTGGACTGGAATCATGGGACACAATTTCTTTCTTATCTTATTGTGTCTGCTGCTTGACTTGGTAGAACATTTACACTCTGTTTTGCTGTTTTTAGTAATGCTCCTACTATGAGTACAGATCTTGGTGCTGGTGCCTTGGTGAGAAGTAACGGCATCACTTGCTCTGCAAATATGGATATAAAAGTTACTCTTTGTCCAAATATGATCATAATATTGTTTGAAGTGGTTTTCCTTCCACATAGGGCTTTAAAATATTTTGTCCAGTGTAGTTCAGTTCTTTTCAGATAGGATGTCTTTGGCTTTATGTCCAGACTTTTCCTGGCCTCCCTGTTGAAGTTCCCAAGAATGTGTCAAACAATGCCAAAAGAATCCATTGGGTTTTGGTTTGTAGATACTGGAAACTGTTTTCTACTTTAACCTTCAAAAAGGGTGCTATAACTGACAGACTGTAGAGGATTTTAAAAATAGCTTCAGCATATCCCTGTGAAGCTGGCAGCTTTGTTGTTTGACCCATGTGACAGAAGGTTCAAGAGAGTCAAGCTCTCTTTCAGGGTTAAAAGCCTCATCAGGAGAGCAGTGACAGAGTTTCCAAGAGTGACTGGGACTCCTTGGATACCTCTTTTCTCAGGTGGATGTTTAAGAAGCCTGATCCCTATTGCGAAATTGTTCTGTCCTTAATGAAGATCTGGACTCTTAAGGTACCCCCATTTAGGTACTCAGAAACTGGCTCTCAGGACTTGAAGTTCCTTTTAAATCATTTCAGCAGAAATGTCCAAGACAGGTCCATATCAAAACTCTATAGAAAAAAAAAAGTCTAAGTGTAACAGAAAGATTAGATCCCTTCTTTAGAGTGTCAAGACTGTTAATTTGTTTCAGAAATCTTTTTTTAGGGAATTTTCTAAGATGTTAGGAAAAATGCCAAAATAAATGTATGTAAAAGAGGGATTTTGCTCAGCTATTTTTGAAGAGGGACCCCCAGATAACTATTTTTGGTGGCTCTACTGAGTTCTGTGATCTTAAACAAGTCCTGGGAGGCTGGCCAAGCCCCTGAGCCATATCACGTACTTGGCTGCATAACAAATGCATTGCAGAGCTCAGCTCATACTCATGTGCTATGAACGAGGCTCTGGAGAAATGCAAACAATTTATTGGATATAAAAATGCTGACAAGTGCTATGGACTGATATGGGATTACT
Organism: Acrocephalus scirpaceus scirpaceus; assembly: GCA_910950805.1. Taxonomy (NCBI): domain Eukaryota; kingdom Metazoa; phylum Chordata; class Aves; order Passeriformes; family Sylviidae; genus Acrocephalus; species Acrocephalus scirpaceus. The sequence continues at coordinate 47,153,131 of OU383775.1, forward strand.
GCAAATCATAGCCCAAATGTGAACATTAGCAGATACTCAAAATTGTCTGCTTCAGGAATCTAACTGGGGATGATGGGGTCCAGATCCCTGTTTTCTTAGGTGCTGTGTATGGCCAGTGGAGAGAGGAAGAGAGAAACTCTTGCATTTGGAAAGCAGGTGACTTTCACTACCTGTATGCTTTCAGGTTCCTGATTCTCTTTTGAACAGTATCTTGAGAAGCAATGCAAGGCCGGTTTCACAGTGCCTCCATTATTCTGTTTCAATACATCCTTAAATATTTCATCAGGTGCTTTTCTGAGTTTATAGAATTCTCTCCTTCAAACAGCTTTTCCTTTCTCCATTAGTTCGTTATACACAGGCTTTCTTACATCTATCTATGTGAACAGTGTCTTGCTACACTGAATTATGTTGAATATTATCTTGAAATATAAATACTGAAGTGTATTTCCATGTATCACTAAGAGCTTTTTGGGAAACCAAGTTGGCTTTGCAACAGCTGAGGCATTCATTTCCATCACTTTCTACTGTGGAAAATCAAACCAAATTACTCAGACTCATTCTTGTCCCCATCCCTTATGTAGCATTGACTCCATGCAACTGTGTCTTGGTTTGTCCGCTAAGGATGGGCAGGGCCTCCCTAGGAAAGGGAGAATTCAAATCCCCTCTGTTATAAATGGTCAGAGGCCAATTCAAAATAAAATAACAAAATTTATTTAACACAATTTCAACACCGAAATAAAGCCACAATAAAAAGAAACAACATTGATCGAATGCTGGGTGGACAGAGAGGCGGTACAAAAGTACCCTCCGAATTCTGCCACACTGCTATGTTTCAGCCCGTGGGTTTTATACAGTTTTTTTACCTTAAGGCTAAGTCTATTGAAAGTCTAGGTATGCTGTGTTTCTAAAAGAGTCCTGTCTGCGTGAAAAGGTTGCTTGATAGTTTTTCCGGAATTCATCTTGGGAGGGGTGATCTTGATCGTCTAGGATCTCCACCAAGATTGGTATCTGGTGTTTGAGGAGCTGTGAAGCGAGGGTCCACCTTTAATGGCCGGGCCATCTTCTGGCTCTGTCTTGTTGTTACAGTAGTAGGTGTGTTTGGGAACTTCGGAATCTTGGAGGCATTCTCGGGTATCTTTTTATTAATAGCTTAATCCCACACGAATTTATTTATTCTACTTATTACAGTCTCCCACCTTTTTATTTACTTAAATAAATTCGTGTGTGTTGGATTGCTTTTCTTTAGTAATTGCCTTTGAGTCGTGGCATTCTACCCTTTTTTCTGATCTACAAAATTTAGTATTGAGTGTCATAAAAGAAATAATACCCTTTTCCTTTATCTTTGGGACAATCATAATGCTCTTGATACTTCAGGTTCCCTCTGGTGCCATGTTTAACTATAGTTCACATCTCTTCCTGAGGGTCAGCCTCTGTGGGCTCTTGGGGGGGGTCCCCCTGTCTCTCGGCTCAGGACTACGAGGACTTTCTATCACAACATGCTTCTGCCTTTCCTTTCGCCTACGGGGTTGCAGCCCATGGCGGGGTAATCCATCTTCTCGGCAGCAGGCATATGCTTCTGGAGTCCTGTCAGTCTGAACTGCAAACCTTCTTTTAAAGGCACTCCACCGGGACAACCTGATTGTATCGGACCAGCAAGGTACTTTGATTGTCTTTCTGCACTTGACTTTGAGCACTTCAACTTTAGCGTCTAATTGCTTTTTTGTCCCCTTTTCATATATATAATACTATTCTGGAGAATCTAACTCTAGCAGACTCAAGTTAGTGGCAATTACTAAGAAATAGCTAGTCTCTTCTTGTTCTTTTTCTAAACAGTTGGTACATAATCTTTTTGGCTTACGCCCCCCTCTACAGTGAACAACTTAAATCAATTTACAATATACACACTTGAAGTGAACAAAGGGAAAACATTCACAATCTGGTCTTTCACACTTTATCTGATCCCCCTCATCTATCGGTGTTGTTGCAACCTGACTTTCAGCTCTCTAGGTGATGAGGTCACTCTCTATTTCTGAGTAGTGTATTGTGAGTCTACTTTCTTCACTCTCGAAGCGTGGGTCCACTCTTTTTCTGCTGTCTTAATTGCTGTATCTTAGGTAAATCAGTGAAATCTACTGGGATTCTTTTGAATGGGTGATAGGCAACTAGTTAAAGCTTAGCACAATTAGACAAATCATGTATTTTAAAGGGGGGATCTTTAGCATCAATTCTTGCATAACACAAAGTAAGAACAATATTAGTAATTAGTGAAAAAATAGGAAGCATCAATCTACTGCTGAAAATAATTACTTAAAAACTGTTTAAAAATTTGAAACATTTCTCAGAGCAGTTTAAGGCTAAGGCATATCTGAACTCTTCTAACTACTAGGGCATTGTTAGTGCTTTTATACTCATGTCAACAAAAGAGAATTATCTTGCTGAGGGAGATGTCTACATGACACAGGGCAGGACTAAGAAAACAACAAATAGGGTTGACAAGAAGCAAAATGTAACAGGAATTGATTCAAACAACTGACATATGTAATTGTGACTTAACAAAACAAACAATTATAACAAATGGGGTAAGTGGGTCAATATTGCAGATTTTAAAATGAATAATGAAACGCATAATAGGTACTTAAAATGAAGCTGTTTATGAAACTAAACATGGGCTAGTGCTTTAAGGACTCTGAGGTCTTCTCACAGCTAAGCTATTTAGATTCTTTGCTTTGTAAGCTAATGGGTATTTAGGGGCACTTTGAGTGCATTTCTGCAGCCAACTTAGTGGCTTTTAAGCTCTCGGCTCTTGGCAGCATCTTCTTTTTCCCCCCAACTGGCTTTTTCTCAGCTATGGCTTTCACCTCTAGTTTAGGTTTTAGCCCTCGCTGTAAAATAAAACTTGTAGTTTCTGCTACTACTTTGTTAGGGAACATCGGCTACAACTAAAAAAACTAAAAACTGTTCATACTTTCTTAGGCACTATCTTAACAGGGTTGTCAGTCACCTTTGGTAAGCTTTAACTAAAGACAGCATAAACTCAACAGCGTTTTCTTGTTTTAGTAGCCTAATGCTACTGGAACACACGCTCTTAAGAGACAGTTTGAAAATTGCCTCTTGTAGGATTTATCCTCGTGACAGGCAAAACTCTTAAAACTGAAAACGGGACAATCTGCAATTAGAGGAAACAACATAAAACATTTAATTGTAAAGACTATTTTATGGGGATTGGAGGGAAGTGGAAAGAAGATAAGGTATTGCATAAAAAGGTATAAAGGATAGAGGATTTTGGGTTAGGCGTCCTAGCCAGCGAGCTCTTTCTGGTCAGGACTAGTGGATAGGAACTGGGAACTGGGGGGGGGGTCGCAGGGAGCCAGAGAGACTGCAGACATCCTGGGCTACTCTGCGCTGTGTGGTTTGCTGCTAACGACTTACTTTTGAAATAGGAACGGGGGCAGGGACGACGAACAGGGATATGGGGTAGCAGAAAGGCAACAGCAGCTTCAAGCTTATCTGTGCTCATTCGGCAAGTTCTACTCTTTATCTTGCTCTCTGAACAATAGGAGAGAGAATCATGGAATAGAATTCACAACTTGTTTATGTTTATAACTTTAAAAGTTAACAGGGTAGCTAAAACTGTTAGACACTTCGGGATGGAGTGACTCTGCAGTTGCTACGGTAGTATCTGGTGGAAATGGTTTAGCAGGGTGTGGTTGAGAAGCTGAAACTACTGCATTTGCATATGAATCTCTCCCCCCCCCTCTTCTTCTCTTCGGTTTCTGTTCTCACTTCGGGGGAACTGAGAATGGGAAGAGGATGGCTCTTTGGGGGAAGGGGGGCTAGAAGCAGGATTGGGAAAAGGGGTCAGAGAGAGACAGAGAAGGCAAACAGGAGGACAATCGTCTGCTGGACACGAGGAGCCTATGGAGGTGGCGGTGCTGGCCGCGGGAAGCAGCGGGATGGATGCGACTCTAGACAGGGCGCATGGGTGGGGGAGGCGCAGCACGGGCTCGGCGCGCCCGGCCTGACCTGCTATCTGCGGAAGGTCTGCGGGCCCCCGCTGTACTTGGCTTACTGGCGCGGAGGAGGGCCCGGGCGCAGATGGCGGCCACTCTCTCTGCCAGCGTGCCCTGGACGGCAGCCCTACACCTCGCGGGCTGGCTCTCGGCACGCAGCGGCAGCAGTCGCGGCTTGGCGCAGGGGGCTCCTGACGGCTCAGCGGCCCCCCCCCAGCGGCACTAGCAGCGGCTGGCAGCGGCGGGCAGCGGCACTGTCTACCGGGCTCTTCACTCTCTCTAACTTCGGTACAATAATAAATTAGTTTTTCTTAGACTTACTTTTCAAAATGGGGCACTCTCTCTAGTGCTCTAAGATCTATCTTAGTGGACTTCTGGTGGGATTTCAAAAGCACCTTTTCCCTTTCTGGGAGCACACCTTTTTCTTTGATTCTTTTTGATGTTTACTCTTTCTTTGCTCTTTTTTAAAAAATTTACTTTTTGGTAATGGATCGCAACGCTAAATTCTTTCTTAGCCTTAGCTCTGGCTAAGAGCAGGAATCTTCTCCCCGACTGTTACAAATTGCAAACCGGGTCCCGAATCGTTCGGCTTACTTACCCGTCCGGTGAGCTGAACCGGGGGTCTGTTCGTCCGATGAAAAAGTCTTCGGTTTGCATCCTGGGCTTTTACTAGCCCGTAGCAAAAGGGTTTACCGGTTCCCCAAACCCAGAGGGACGTATCCTTCCCCTTTTGCTTCCTTGTGATCGATTCCCCCAGACTCCCCGAGTCTGGGCTTTGATGAGCAAACGAGTTTTCTTTAATTCTCTTCCCCACTAGCTGAAAAAAAACCTTTGCGGGAAACCTGGTACAAGAGCTTACAGATCTACCCTTGTATCGTGGCAAGGCCACGTCTCGCTCACCCACTCAATCACCCACTCAACCAAGCATTACTTACAGCTATTTTCTTGCTTGGAGATCTTCGTGCACGGAGAAAAAAATTTTACGAGTGAAAAGTAGCCGCGGCTCCGAAAAGACTCCTATGTCTTTTCCCGGGTTTTCTGCTGGATCCAGGCCTTCTCCCTTTTTATTGTGGCACTTTTATCTAATTTTTGGGTTCGTAATACAATAGGTGCGAAGGGGTTTCTTGCTTTGCCGGGCCGCCGAAAAACCGGCAGGGCGCCCCCCGTGCAAAGGGAGTCCTCCGCAGCCAAATTGTATCCGAGTCACGGCACCAAATCTGTTATAAATGGTCAGAGGCCAATTCAAAATAAAATAACAAAATTTATTTAACACAATTTCAACACCGAAATAAAGCCACAATAAAAAGAAACAACATTGATCGAATGCTGGGTGGACAGAGAGGCGGTACAAAAGTACCCTCCGAATTCTGCCACACTGCTATGTTTCAGCCCGTGGGTTTTATACAGTTTTTTTACCTTAAGGCTAAGTCTATTGAAAGTCTAGGTATGCTGTGTTTCTAAAAGAGTCCTGTCTGCATGAAAAGGTTGCTTGATAGTTTTTCCGGAATTCATCTTGGGAGGGGTGATCTTGATCGTCTAGGATCTCCACCAAGATTGGTATCTGGTGTTTGAGGAGCTGTGAAGCGAGGGTCCACCTTTAATGGCCGGGCCATCTTCTGGCTCTGTCTTGTTGTTACAGTAGTAGGTGTGTTTGGGAACTTCGGAATCTTGGAGGCATTCTCGGGTATCTTTTTATTAATAGCTTAATCCCACACGAATTTATTTATTCTACTTATTACACCTCCCTCCAAATTATTATAATAATTATAATTATATTATAATTATTATAATTTAGAGAATCAACGGGGCTTTCAGGCAGAGGTATGGGGATAGGAATAACAGTTCTTTATTAGTATGTATAACAAGACAAACAAACAACAACTACAGCATTAATAGTAAACAGAAGCAGGCACCTTGAGGAGCTTTGTTTCGCAAAGCCCGGGGCAGTCTGATCTCTTGGGACTCCGAGAGCACCAAGTTGGAACGGTGAGGGATCTCGGGCTGGTGGATGAGATCAGAAGTTCTGCAGTGGTAGCAGGAACGGCAGGGATGTCCCGGCAGGGCAGGGCAGTGCAGGGCCATAGCGCAGCGAAAAGCCCCAAAGTACTGCTGAAGAGAAGCGGCGGCGGTAGGACAGGGCCGGCCCAGCTCCAGCAGGGCAGGAGGAGGAGAGCTCAGAATTCCGGGACACACGAGCAGAATGGTGGTAGATTTCTCAGGATTGGACCCGGTGGTGACAGAGAATTCCTCCTCTGCAGCCTGGCTGTCCTCTCTCCAATGCCGAGTGCAAGAGAGATAGGCTGCCTCCAGCCTTGTTCTTTACCTGCCCCCCAAACCTCGCGGTATCCTTTTTTTCCCTTGGAGAGAAAAACTCTCCAAGAACAAAAAAGCCAAGGGTGTAACCTGTTGTCATACTCTCCTTTGGCCACATCTTTTGTTTTGGTCAAGGACCCATAAGTACCCAGTAGTCTCCTAGCAACTTATGGGGAAAAATTCCATAAGTAAAAAAGAAACACATCTAACCCCCCAATAAACCGTTAAATGAAAAATCTGAAAATAAATTGTTATGTTTTATTAACATAAGAACTCTTCTTGCCCTTGAAATTTCAGTATCTCCTGTGACCTGAGTTAATTCTGTTCTTGTATTTTCTTTATTGTAAGATGAGAAGCTCTAATCACATCAGACATTGCAGATTTTTGTGTGCATACTTGTATATATAAATATGTATTATTATATATAATTCTTGGAACATACACTCACACACATGCATATATATGTATGTATGTTATTTCTTCTTTTCCACTGAAGATATGAAGTCAGATACACAGAGTGGAGTAAATAACTTGCTATAGAAGTAAATGATATTAATGATTAAACAGCCCAGCTGTCTGGTCAAATGCATCATCTCACCAAACACTTCTCCAAAATAAAAAATTCTTTCAAGGAATGATTTATACTTTAGACCTGTAAAAAGGTTTCCTGGATAGCATTTGTTTCCCATGTGTAATGTGGTTTTAAATCTATTTTCTGATCCAGCTTTCTGCAGTTGTCTCTGAAGTGGGCTTGGTGACAGATGGTGGCAAACTGCCTAAATATGAGTAGATATTTTACTTCTCTAACATATATTTCCAGTGTTTTGAGTTAGTGTCTATCATGGTAATGTCACAAAGAAGAGGAAGTGGGGTGAGAGAGTTGCTAATCAAGAATTGCTTGAGCTGGACTCACAGAAGAAAAGCTAGGCAGCCAACTGCCCAGACTGATTCCTTGTGTTATAAACGATAGTTCTCCAATATTCCATTTGAAGGATTTATTGGAAAAATGGCAAAATGAAGAGCAAAGTGAGACAGAGTCCACAATCAAAAGGACAGGTCTGAGCCCGGGTCAGACCTGGGTGAACGTGGGACACAGCCTCACTGGACCAATGTTCCCCCATGGTTCACGTCAGTGCCTTCCCAGAGCTGTATTTTATACTGTTTTTGTGCCTTGAGGCAGTCCATTGTTCAGTCCAGTTTTTGGAAATGCAGGTGGGGTTTTCTTTATTTTGGTAAGTGTGTCGAAATGGGTTCCAGGACGCGTGTACAGTTTTGATTGAATTTTCCTGGTCAGGGCATAGGTGTGGATGTCCCTGATGGTCGGGCGTGATGCTTATCTGGGCCGTTATTGTCATTGTCCTGGTCTCTGGTTTGTTGGTCCACCCTCCATTGTTATCATTGTGCCATCATTAATCTGCTTGGAGGCTGGTATTTCTCCCCACCCATGAACAGATTGCTGCAAGGGGGGGGGGGGGGGGGGGGGCGGGGCAGTACACTGAGGAATACATTTAACTTTGATACATACATTCAAGGCTGCTAAAAAACGTTAATTAATATCTTATTTATAACACTCTTACTCTATGAAGACATAAATCTCTTTTTGGGAGAGATTTTGTTCGAGCAGAACATCTTTTGAAGTTTGTTTTTACCTGAACAGGAGCAGGATCCGTGGCCTATGCACATTAAGTCCCACTTGTGAGGCTACCAATACATGAAACTGCCTTCCCTCTCTCGGGCCAACACAACCTCCAGTGCAGTTTGGTAACTGCTACCATTAAACTCCATTGACCTGGTCATCTTGCCACTTTTGTATGGCTGGTGTTTTTTCAGTTTCCCAAAACTGCAAGTACAGGAAACTAACCTGGGCCGGTTCCAGCCCACTGTGAGCTGGCTATAGCATTCTGGCACCAGGCAGTGATCATTATAAAATGATACTTTTGTCTACCAGTGAATTACCACCACAAGAAGGATTTGCCTTATGTGAAGACTAAACTCTGAGACTCTGGATTAAATTCCTAGCTCTGTCACAGCCATCCTGGGTGCCTTTGGAGCCTCCTTCACTCCTGATGGATTTTCAACAATATCTACAAAAAAGAGGTGTCAAATTTCTCATTTGTACTTAGTGCAGTGATTAGCACAGTACTACTTTATCCTCATTTGGAATATGCTTAATGTTATAAATATGTGGTTAATTTGCGTTTTATTAAAGCAATCCTATATCTGTATAAGACAAACTGTATTTCCAAGATACCCTCCTGTACAAAATCAGTTCACGGATGAGTAGGCAGGAGCTATGTCTTCCTCCTTACAAGCAGGAACAATAAGGAGATTCCACAAATACAACACAGGGTGTAACAACACTTGGAAGAATCTGATAATGTCAAGGACCAGGATCACCACACTAGATAAGCATCACAACCACCCATCAAGGTCATTCATCCCCCACCCAGCCAAAGGAAGATGTAATCATGACATTTTTCCTGTCTTTCCAGAACCCTGTCCACCACCTGAAGAAAAAGCAATCAAGACATGTTTGCCTTACTGGAATCCTGTTCACCATACACACCTGAAGAAAAGAATATCCATCTACATATTCAAAAGGCTGGACTGAACAATGGACAAGCCTCAGGGCACAAAAACTGTATAAAACCTGGCTCTGGGAAACGGCTGACAGTGAACCAGGGGAGGCTGTGTCCCAGGTTCACCCAGCTCTGATTCCCGGGGTCAGAACTGTCCTTTGATTGTGGCTCTGCTTGATTTCTCACTTTGTCATTTTTCCACTAAATTTCTTAACTGAAAAATATTGGGGAAATTGTCATTTATAACATTAATATCTTGAAATAAAAAAAAAATCTGCACATTATTATTTCCTATGTTCAGAATTTGGGATATCCTATGAATATTCTCTCTAAAAGAATGATTTTGAGAAGTTAATTTCTCCATTAAAAGCTATAGTTGAATGTTATGCCTTGTGCATCTACTTTCACATTAGGGACTAGGTAATTTTTGCCTGATTGCTTTGAATAATGAATAAATTCAAGGAGACTGAAATCTATTCAGACACCTAGTAATGATGCAAGAGCAAAATTCATCAAAGTAAATGTTTACCATGTGTTATTTCTTGTGTTTCTGAGAACTGTGTAAATTGCACATACCAGTGAGTCTCCTGGCCAACCTAGTCTCTTCAGTGCAGATGCCATGTTGGTGTCTCTCTCCCTCCTCTGTCTCAGGTGTCTTGCTGGTGGGCAGCAGTGACCTTCATGCAGCATCACTGACATCTCAGTCCAGTCACCTTCCAGTTTGTGGCCAGTATCAGTGGCCACCATCAGTGGCCACCTGTAGCCAGCACTGCCTTCGAACCATGCCTTCACTACCAGCCAAAGTTGAGAACACACCATGGAGCTAAATAGTCTGACTTTGGTCTGACTCAAACTTTTTTTGTCCTAACACTACTAAAATGTCTAAGGGAGCATATGAGAACATGAAATTATATTTGTCCACCTTCTGCCATTTGAAGTGCAAAAATTTCCCAAGCCAGGGATAGTAGTTAATACCCTCAGACATCTTTCTATGACTCTGTCCAATAGCCTTTTAAATTCATGCTGGTGTAAACTTAAGTATTTACAAAAGCCTGCTAACAGTGATTCCTACAACTTAGCTACATGTGGCATGAGGAGCCACCTCCATTTGTTTATTCTGAACCTTCTGGTTGTTAGTAATTTAATCCAATGATCCTTCATTGTGGTACTTAAGAGAAGAACAATCATCCCCTGTTCACCCAGTCTGACACACTACCCATCTTTATAAAGGTTCCTGCAGTGTGAAAACAAAACACTGATTTTATTCTCAGAAATAACAGTTGAAACCAAATAGGTTTTACTTTGGATGATCAAATTAAGCAACAAGAAGTGGCCTGCCTTTGTGCAGCTTCCCCTGCTCTTTTGCAGCTTCCAGATAAGACTGCTGATTTAGGTGCAAGTTGTTGTCCCTGTTTTCTAAATTTGAGTGTCCAAGTTATAAGATTTTTGCATACTGTTTGATTGGCCTTTCTGGGTTATTTAAAAAAAAAGAAAATGGGAGGTTGCAGTTTCCACAATCAGCACTGACTCAGGCACATGAGAAGCAAGTCTGCAGAGAAAGACGGTGGAGTTTTTCGTATATGGTGTTTTCTCACTTAAACCACACTGTGACAGACCGTAATGAAAACTCCAAAAACTTCAGTCAGCCTCTGGCTCTGTGCACACCTACAGGGGACATTTGTGTTTGCCTGATAGGCAGAAAACCACTTAGAGGCTAGGAGTTTATTCCCTGTGGTCATGAACTTCCAGAAAGATATGAACAAAATGTGAGTGTGTTCCAGAATGATTTGGGCTTCAAGCATGCAGTGAGTAATATTTTTTTCTACCAGATGGCAGTAGAAAGTAGAGCTGTAAGAGGTCTGCATATATGGAGATCTTTAAGAGACACAAAACATATTTTGCACAATACAGCATATCAGATGCAAGTTCAAAAAATAGGATGTATGTGCTGCAGCCCAAGCTTCAGGTATGGTTTATTTAGGCTAATTGCCCAGCAGCGTAGTTGTCCCTATCTGGAGTGCACTGGAAGATCTAAAAGTACTAGACGTATCATCTTGTGATATTTCTGAGTTCCTCTGTCAAGATTACAAATACCTTAAATTTTCCCTGGCTTCATAATTAACAATCTGCAAGATCTCATTCTCATACCAATGAAAATTTCTTACCCCAGAACTGGACTGCTAATTAAACAAAAAAATCCCTTATATCTCCAAAATAATATAACTGAATACCCACCTGTTACAGAATTATATATGTTGATAATGGTTTTAATTGGTGGGGGAGGGTATTATTTGTATTTTCTTCTTGTGTCAGCTGAGTGCTAAAGACCCCTCTTGTACTGGGTGCAAAATATACCCTGTACAAAAGGAGCATCTTGCCATGGTTTCCACCCAGAGCAGTGGAGAAGTTTCTTGTGTTTGTAAAAGAAACAGTAAGATGTCTTTGGGCACTGTCTCATATGGGACAGTGGTTTTGGAGTGCAGCCAGATGAAGCTCAGCCACTCTCAAAACATCACACTTGAAGAGAGACCAGAAAAAGATTCCTGACACTCAAGTGTGTTGCGGGAGTTTCCGTAAACTGAAACTTCAATTCCCATTGTTCTTAGTGCTACCACGACTGCACAAATGGTTCTGTAGCCATTGCCTTTCTCCTTTGTGTTAGGAAAATTGGTGCCTTACACAGAGCTTCCAGATGAAAAGATTAGGTTTAAAGTTTCCTCATGGAACAAATTTTATTTGATAGAGTCCATGTTTTAGAGTCTAAAATTTCTCGCACTTGAACTTTTGCTGAATGTCCAGAGCCCTGAAGTAACCCCACAGCCATCCCCTGGGAGACTGGCCAAGGAGTCAGGGAGTCTGGGAAGCCCCAGCCTTCAATGATGCTGATACCTGGCTTTGCTGTTTGTATTAGAGGGAGCTTAGCTGAACCATTCCAGTGTCTGAGCAGCTTCCTGCTGACTGGAGAACTGGGAAGAATAAAAAGATTTCATCTAATTCAAACTGAAACCAAATTCTGGTAAGATGAAGTTTCCTGTTAGCAGGAAACCCCCTTTCCTGGCTGTCCTCCATTCCAACTTGGATGATTTCATCCTCTCATCTAAACTTGTGCTTCTTGACTTGTGGAGTTTATGTACACAAAGGAAATATATAAAGATAGTGGATTATAATGATTGATCTAATGAGAAGCACAGAAGGGAATTACCTACATTTAAAGTCCTAATATGTTTCCTAACACTGTTTCTCTCTAGAAAACTGGGTAAATCAGACTAGGTTTTAACAGATGGTGTTACATATAGTTCCAGAAACAAATAATCTGACCACTGTAGTTGGAAGGGAATTTACTCTGTCAAAATCTAGACAGTTTTTTAAATCAACAAACTATCGTTATAAATCTATTAAATATGTAGACCAGAAGAAAAGGTTAGGTCATACTAGCAGACAATAGATTTTCACCTGTTTTTTCCCACATTTATAGCAGCCATTCTTTGAGCAGGAGGCTCCTGCAAAGTGGTGAGGGTGGTGGCTCCTGTGGGAGAGGACAGAGGCCTTTTACAAAGCAGGGGAGGAGGAACTGTAGAAGATGGAAGCAGCTTGGCCCCTGGCCTAAAGGGGGAACTCAGAAGCTGCAATGGGTGCTAAGTACAGCAACTTTATCATCATGATTGAAAATGAAGGACCCTTCCCTCAGGATACTTATTAGAGCTCCCAGCAAAGGTATGTGACTGCATTTGCCATCAGCTCCTATGTATTTTGGTAACAGGACTGAGCCAAAGGATTTTGATGAAGCACACTACCATCCACTAGAATTAATAATCATATTGAATATCAAAATCAGGTAAACAATTTAAGCATTGGTTCTGTGTTACATTATAATTTCCAAATCATCATTTGTATGTGCTGTTCACAATATCTCGTAATTGTTACGCCCCTATCTCCATGCTCCACAGTCTTTTAGGATCTGTCATTCTCTTGCCCTCGGGACATACATAACCTACCTACCACACTTCTCTTGCTCCATCAACCTCCTTGCTCTTTGAATACTAGCTATTGTTTATGTATTGAATAGTAGATGTATTATCTATTTAATTATATCCTTACCAATTATTCTTCCATTTCACTCCATGTTGGAATATGATGCTTTTTTTACTGGATATTCCAGTTTCTTTGATAATAGCTGTTATTATTCTTGTAAATCATATCTTGTGTATAAAACAAAACATTTTGTACAGGTGTTTCTTTTAGCCAGGGGCACTTGGATTTGAAAGGTCCTCCATCAAGACTCAACAAATGTAAGTTAATCCCACTGTCACAATATCTACATGAGCTCAAACTTCATGAAAGAAACCAGAGCAGGCTAGAAATGAGGAGCAACAACTTAAAGAAGATGTAGCATTTTTTATTACTTGAACGACTCTACATGACAAGAACACAGTCTGTGTGAAATGACTGAATATAACAAAATTATTGTAATCTGCAAAGGAAAAGACACGACAGCAGAAATATTAAAAACCAGTTAAAATAACAATTCAGGTTAATGAGAACTACTAATAACACTGGTGTAACTGAAACTTCTCAATAGCAGTCCAGCAAGTGGAAGCATTTGTATAAAACACCCAAACATGAAATATTTTGCTAGGCATTTGATCTTATTTGATTTCTGGAACACAATGTTGAGAAATTATGACAAATATAGATGGAGAAACACCATAAAATTTTGATTATCCTAAGGGTCTGCCTTGGCATATTTACTGGGAAGGAAATTTTAGGAGAAATGACAGAAAATACTAATTTTCTTACTTTCATTTGAGTACTGGCACAAAGGCAAAAAAACCCAAAACAAAACAAAAAACTCTACTCCAGAAGTTGTACCTGTGGTTTTTTAATATATTCTTTGGAGAGTTTTGCTCACCTGACCTCAAAATATTTCTCAAGAAGATATAGTATATTTTCATGAATGCGAGTGTACACCAATGATGCTCCCATTCAGAGACAAAAAAACCAGACCATTCTCAAAGATCTTGGAAAGGCTGGGTGTGATGATGGCTTAAAATCCAGTTGACAGAAATGGAATTTTAGTGCTAAATATGAGATAATGAACAGATCAAGAAGAAATGCTGTTTTATTATTCATCACTAGTTTATCTGCAGAGTAACAACTTGAAGAAAGGTATACTGAAATGATACAGGATTCTGGAAATTCATGCCCAATCTACCTGCTGAAAAAATCTTAAGAGCTTTGTTGTAGAAAAATACAAAATGAACAAAAGAGGTAAATCTGAACTGATATTTTGAAAATGTCAGGGATTAGAAAAAGCAAACACCTATTCATAGAGGCTCTGATGATACCAGGCAAAACTGCCAAATAATACTTCTAAGCAAAGCCATAGGGCAAGCCTTTCTCAGAAGCAGGTCAATGACTATAAACACGTGGCTTGTGCTTCTGGCACCTTCACTTGAAATGAATAGCAATGCTCAAACCAGAAAGAGCCTAGCACAGGTATGAAGAGCTTCCTGTTTCTGCCTGAGACACACGTTAGCACAGACAGAATACAAACCATTGCTGTCAGTAAGAGGTCAGCAGGCACTTTTTCTACTTTCAGTTGCAGCTGTATGAGTGCCAAAGAGAAGGCAGAGTCTGAAAAGACTTCAGCAGTAGCTGGCGTTTTATCTGCAGGTTTTTGAGAAAATGCCAAGGGAGGGGGGAAGCACCAGATCCTAAAATTTTAGAAGTAGCTGTGGTGAGGTTCTCTAACAGAAAACGTTTAATGTTATGGGGTTAAATGCCTAAATATTTTGAAAATTATACTAATGCTATGTAATAAATACTTCAAGGTGAAGTATACTCCATATTTGTGTACAGAGAGGTAAGTTTGTGTGGCACTCCCCCCAGTTCTCTGTCCTAATGGTTACCTTTAGGTGCAGAAGGTTTGGCAGTCAACTTCCTAAGCTCAGAGGCACTTAGCTTGTGGAGAACAACTCTTACATCTTTAACAAGACCAAATTTCTTTCTTATTTCCTTGTCTTCATCCCAATGTGCTTCATCATTTTTTTGTTCATCATTTCTTTTTTGCAAGTCTTTGGATGGGAATGCAGTCTTGCTAAGGAACTGAAATGGGAAAGAGTAGAACTTGATTATCAGAAAGTGAGTGTTGAGTAGTCATTTTCCTCCCACCCCAGTTTATTTTCACAGCTTTTGTTCTAGAGTCTCACATACCTTGGGGATGTGGCAAGGTGAAGAATTTGCAAGAATTGCAATGTGAATTGCAATTCTTGCAATTCTTCTTTGCAAGAAGAATTTATTTCAGGAGGGATCTTGCATGCCACCCCTTCTCTATTCTTCCATTGTTACTTTAAAAAAATTATCAAGATGGCATTTACCACCTGTTTTCAGAAACCCAGCCTTCTCCCTTGGTAAATACCTTGCTTCTATATTAAATTTTGCCCTAGTGTTCTCTAAATAGCAATGGACTGCAATGCTTCTGTCCTGTTCAAATACTAGAAAAATCTTGGTATATCTCAAGATGTACTTTTTCTCAGCATTGTGTAATTATATTTTTTTTTTAACAGTCAAGTCTTATTGGCCTGCAAGCCTTAATTTGATTTTCTCTACAGTGATTGTATCCGCTGGATTTTGTTTAGCTTCTCCACAAAAACTGAAAAAAACCAGGTCAGTCATCTTTCACAGCCTGTCGTCAGTGTTCTGAATAGTGCATTTTGCATTCAGCTATGTCTGAAAGGAGAGCAATTTACTGTTCATACATAGACACTCACCTGATCATCATGGCTTACCACCTGCTTCCTTTTCCCAGCAAAAGGGGAGCAGTTCTCAGGCTGAGAGATTGTAGTCATCTTGTGTGAAGAGAAATATGTTTCATTTGATGTTCTCTTTCGGGCTGTGGGGGTAGCACAGGTTGTAAGATATTTCATGTTCTGTTTCACAGCATCCTCTCTCAACAGCAGTGGATGTGAAACTTGGAATGCTAGTTTACGGATGGAACGACACGTAATGAGCCAAACTATGGTCTTCAAAAACAACATATGATAGCCAGACATTTTCATTTCTGGTGCCAGATCTTCATGCCTCATTACATATAGGAGATAAACTTGACCATTATAGATCATTAGAGCATTTCCCTTAAAGAGAGGAATTTCCAGTTGCTCTCCAATAGATCTAATAGATGAAAGCGATAACATATTCTTAAAATCTTTATTCTTGATATTGGTCAGTGACTTTAAAATTTCTGAAACAGCACTGTTGGATGACTTTACAATAAGAGGATAGGATCTTGCTGTCTTTCCATCTGGCTCTTGTTGTGCAAGCTCTTTCACTAGGGTTATTTGGGAACATTTCTTGTCTTCAGTTCCATCAGGATTAGAACAGTGTCTTGTTAAGTCTGGGCTGCTTGGTATTAAAGACTCTGAGAAATTGTGCCAGAAGGATCTGGAACTCTCTTGTATCTTTTTTACTGGCCATATGTAAATTACAGATTGTGTTTCTGTAGCTTGCCTTGCTTCAGAGACCTTTCTCGATGCAGCTAGCAGAAGTTGCTGTAGTTTAGATGGGAAAAAAGAGAGTGGTATTGATGTGATTTTGGCTTGATGTGGTATCTCTAGATCAGGTTTTAAAATCTGTGCCTGAGGTTCTTCAGTAACTTTAAGAGGATCAAAGGTTTCGGAAGTGGGTGCTTTGTCTCCTTGGTTAGCATGATTTAGTGAGAAACCTCTTTGCAGAGAGTCCTTTACAGCTGAGTTTTCATTACTTTGAGTCTTAAAATCAGTTGAGAACTTTCCTCTGCCAGTAGAGGTCATGACACTATTTTCTTGCACGTCTTCCTCACTACTCATTTGCTGATCCTCTCCCACCAGAGCAGATGTGACCCTGGTATCCACCTCCTAATGAGCGTTGTTGTTTGACTCAATGGGTTCCGTTTAGACAGATGAGCTTTTGTGAAGGGGCAGTTGTACACGTTGGAAAGGCTTCTGGAGGAAAGAGAATGCAAAAGCAGTTTCAGCAGGCCTCATCTATTTTCACTCTTTGCTGAAGGGCTTCACTTGTGCAGCCTGATATGCTTACAATAAAAGCGGACAGAAATTAAAATGTGATTACACATTTGTAAATGCACACAGAGATTTTTCTTTGTTACCTCAAAGAAAATTAATAAACAGAAACATATTTGTCATTCAAGTATTAACTTCAGCTCATCTAGCCAGTAGAATTTTTCTGCAACAGTATTTTGCTGTGAGGTATTTCTAATCTTGACTTAAGTTGGCAGTGAGTTTCTGCTTGCTTCTGTAGGGATTTACCCAACAATGCAAGCTGCTGGTGGACAGGATCTATTTTGTTAAGATATAGCACTCCTTCATGTCAGCAGATATAATCTTCTTAGACACAATACCATTGAAATTGATGCACATTTTTAATAAAAATGGTTTTAACCAAAGACCTTTACAATCAGTATTGTACTTTGCTTGCAGAATGCTTTGACTTCAGCAAAGTCAACCCCAGCCTACACTACTCTCTGCTGTCACAGAATCAGACCCAGTAGCTTTGTCATGGCTTTTAATAAACATGTAAAAAAATAAAATAAAAAAAAGTTCAGAGGTTTATCTGATACATATTCAAATCTTCTAAGCACCAGTGAAATTGGAAAATGCTAAACAATCATAAGAACATAGCTGAATGTACAGGAGAAGGAAACATGAAATTTAAATTTGTATCCTGAGAGAAATTAACAAACTAACTTTGAATTAACTGCTGCTTCTCCAGTGGTTATATTCTCCTAGGAATAACCTACTCATGTTAGTACTACAGACTTCATTTTGTAGAAAGGAAACATGCAACTCGCGTTATTTGCATGTCATAAGGTGTTTTTTAGCCTTCCTAAACATTAAAAAACACAGTGAGTTTCATCTCCATAACTGAAGAGGTTCTACTACTTAATTTACAAAAAGAAGTGTAACAAAAACAAGGTCAGCAAGCCTTTGTTTAGGATTGTGAAAATTAAATTTTCTGAGTCCTTTCATCTAGCAAAAATGAATAAACTGAAAAGTAAAATGACATTTTATCCTCATCTCTCAGTTCCTGGGCTGATGGCCCCTGAGATGTTAGTTAAAAAGTCCTTCTCCGAAGCCCTGTGCCAGAAGAAGAGGTCGAGATGCGTCAGCTCAGTTTCTCAAGGTTGTTTATTATTTCTTATCTAGTACATTCAGTTCTTACCCTGCTTGGGTTCTTGCTGCTGTCCTGGTCGTGGCTGACTGACCACCCCAAAGGCGGTCTTAACTCTTTATACTAAGTATTACGTGTTCTATGTTTGTAGTTAAATACCAATACCTATTATCTGTGTTAGACAGTACATTTCTACTCTAATCCAATCCAAAAGTGCCACCATCACAGCAGAAGATGGAAGACAAGAAGAAGGAGCAGAAGGACAGAGACAAGCCCAAATTCCTCCATTTTGCCTTCTCGAACCCCCATTAAAACCCCAAAATTCTACATTTACACCCGGTGATAAATTAATACTGTTCTAATCAAACTCTCATGGCTTGTAATTCTTCACACAAGGCTGGCAACTGATCCCATGGACTGAGATCAAAGGCACTAGTACTTTTGATTTTGTGCCAAGGTCTCTGGATCCCTTGCCGGGGTCTCGGACCACCCAGGGCAGCTAGAGGGATGTCCTGGGCTCCAACACTCATCTAGATTGTATCTCCTGCATTTATGATGCATATATTGAGATGTAATCACCCCAGTTCCAGGACTCTAATCAAGAATAATTAGAAATAATTATATCAGTTTTATCAGCAAGTTATTTGAATAATTAATTGTACATATAGGAGGAGCAAGGTCTTCTGTAGAAGCAGACTCTAAATCATTTTTTTTCCTTTGCTTTATCTGATGAGTGGGGGTTTTTTGTTCTGCTTTTTCACTTCTGGTGTTAGGGGTTTTTTACTACATCCAACACTGCAGTGTGATAAAGCTAGGGCCAATCTTCTGACCTAGAAAGTCTCCTAGCATCTTAAAAAATGGAAAGTCTCAGAAACCTAGAGACACAGTAATTAAATTAAAATTAAAGAAAAAAAAAAAAAGAAAAAAGGTTTATATTTTTGAACTAGAGAAATCCTGGTTAATTGTGAAGCCAGCTTTAAAAGAGGCAAATATCACTGCAGAAGAGAAAGTCTCTGATTCTCAGAAGCCATAGGTCAACTGTGAAAGCTCTGAACTGATTGATGTAGTCTTGGGGCTCATCCAGTATAGTCTCCAACTCTGATGATTAATGTACTGTACCTTACAGCACACATCTTAATGTACAGTAGTGACCTTGGTTGTGTCATTTTATGAGTCCTTGAGTTCAAGAGATTAACCCTTGTGTCATGGATCTCAAGGTTCCAAATAAAACTGAAAAAAGAATGGCTATATTTACATACATTAAAATGTCCTTATTTACATACAAAAAAAAAAAATCTGAAAGAAATCCTTTTTTCTTCTTCCACCTTAAAATTTGCAGACTGCCAAGCAGAATTTCACACTTAGGAGCTGAGCAGCACAGATTTCCCTATTACTTAGATTTAATGGATATAAATCTTTTCCGTCTCATTTTTATGACTGTGGCTCACCATTGCCCTGTCTTCACCAGAGATGAAGACAGCAAAGTCTTAAGAGAACTCACAAAAATTAGTAAAATTCGTATTTCAAGTTTCCTTATTTTTGATAAAAATGTGTCGTGCACATGCAAGGGGTCCTTCTAGTCCAGTCCCTGCCTCTGGGACTGGGCAAAGGCCCAACAATAATCTGAGTAGAGTCCATGCACATAGTAGCAATTTCTGGATGCCGCCCAGGCTCTGAGAGTGGGAGGCACAGGGCCCTCCTGAGTCTCTCCATGGGTTTCCTGCTGGCACCAGGCCCTGCTTTGTAACACCCTCAGTTTCCCATCAGCTTCGACCCCACAGTGGTGCCCATTGGGCCATGTACGACCAGAACATCTCCTCAAGCTCCCGGTTTGGGGTCAAGCCCAGGTGTCAGCAGTACAGCCATCATGGGCTGGGAGAACGGAGCAAGGGGATGAGGTTTAGTTACCATTACAGCCAGAGCACAGGCACCAGGCTGGATGTGCAGCCCTCAACTGCAGCACCAACTGCTGTGGCAACTGCCAAAACTGTAGAGAGCCTTCCAGAACCTTCCAAAGGCTGCAGGTTCAACAGCTGCTCTGGGTGACACCAACTGTCCTCAGCTGCACCAGTCACTGCCTGCAGCCCGGGCTGTGCCCACACGGCCACGCTGCCACCCCTGTGCCGCCCCAGCCTGGCCGGCTGTGCCCCAGTGCCCACCCCCATGGAGGGCAGGGCCCTCTGCACCATGCAGCTTCCATCCCTCTATGGACCATTCACTGCAAGAGTCAGACTCGGCAATCTTTCTCAGTCCCTTCCAACACAGATGATTCTGTGACCTGTGCCATGGAGCCAACCCGTGTGTCCCTCTACTTTTCCGTCCCTTTGGCCTCTGCAGGGCTGCAGTGTCCAGCACCCCAGGGGCCAGGGATGGCAGCTCTCCCTGTGTGCCCCACCCTTTCCTGGGGAAGGCCTGGAGGCTCTGCCTGAGCCCTCCCCATTGCACAGCCTGCCCACAGGTCCTTGCTGCCCCTCCAGATGTCCTTGTCCTCCAGCCAGGGCCTTGGTGGCTCTAGAAGGGAAGGCATTAGCAGGCCCAAGCCACAATCCTGGCCTTTCCTGAGCACTTTTTCCCTTGCATTGCCAGGCAGTGCTCAGGAGTGGGGGCAAAAACAAGCTCTGTGGCCAAGGTGAGCAATGACACCCCTGCCCCTGGCAGGCCTGTGCTGGCCCAGCCCACCCCAGCCCATCCCATTATTCCCTGCTGTGGCCCAGCTTGGCTCAGCCTGGCCTCCAGGAGCCTGGATGACAGCCCACCTGCTGTGCTCTGCTGGCAAGGAGGCTGCAAACTGGAAGGTGTTCCTTACCTGCTCACAGCTTGGAGAGGGGAGAGAAGGTATCAATATCAACCCCTGTGGGAAATAGAAAAAGCAGAAAGCTTTCATAGCAGTGCAGATGTAGGCCTAAAGTTAAAAGGATACAAGAATAAGGACATAAAACAATAAGACTGTGGCTTTGTGCTGTGTAGAGTTAGGCCTTAGCAGGTAGAAAAATATATTAAGCAAGATAATAGAAAAGTTTAATAATGAGGCTTTGTGCTTTGTTTATAGAAGAGTATAAAAAGTTCCTGGATAGCAAAAAATATTAAACAAGCATCTATTGTTAGATATAAGGTATGCGTGTAGTTTTAATGATTGGTTTATGCAAACGTCTGTAAGCTCTTAACAATTTGCTATTGGTTAGAAAACTTTTTAAAGGCCTTGTAACACAGAGAATTCTAGCTGCTGTTAGCAAGATGTGAGCTGCTGCTATCTTTCTTGTCTCACCCTGTACTGAGACTGATGTTGCAATAAAAGCTCGAAGAACATCTCCTGGCAGTCCTGTCCTGTTATTCGGAAACACAGATTTCCAACAAACCCTCTATCTGTCTTTTTCACACTGATTTGGGAATGTGACACAGCATGTCACAGATAATGAATAGATGTCAGACCTTTTTTTTTTTTTTTTTTTTTTTTTTTGCCTGCACAACGGTTTTCTTTAAATGCCTAGAGAAAGAAAAAGAAATTTCCAGGATTCTGGACCAAGTCCTAGCAGATGAAGCACTTGCTCATAATACACTGTGTTTATTTATCTGTTTCAGATGCTGAGCTGGACATATAAATACGATATATACTGCACCAATTTTGAGAAGAGGTGGCTTCCTTTGGCTTGTGACAAATCCTGTTTGGAAACAATGCATAGCCTCCAAGGGGAAACTTGAAGAATAGGGAAAGGCAAGCACCCCTGTAGAGCCTGAGAGAGTAAGCTATGCAAATGCAGCACCAGAACAGAGAACACCACACAGATGTGCTTGTGGGCCTGCAAGGCACCAGCCAAAGTTGGCACATGCCTCAGAAAAATATGGGTTTGTAGTGTTTCCTATGAGCAACTTCGCCCTGCCAGCATGCTGTAGAGCACAGTGCAGGTACTGGAATGCATCAGCTGTGTCAGATGTGAGCTCTGTGGATGTGGGGTGCCCTGCACAGCTCATCAGTGTGTCAGCACATCCTCTGCTGTCAGGGTTCTTCCACCATCCTGGCACCAGAGCACCTGAGGTGTTCATTTCAACTACAAGCTGGCAGTGTCCCTGTTCTTGTAATGTGTGGCTCATACCAGCATGTGGCACAAGAGACTGAGTGGACTGCCTGCACTCCTTGAGCAAGATTTTTGGGGCCTTACAGCAACGTAGAAGGGCACTTAGTAAAGCAGATGTTTGGAAAGCTCTATTTAGTGAACCAGAATTAACTTAATCTCATTGCTTCCATGCACCTTCCATAATTGAACAGATGGATTACATTCAAATATCTTCCATTTTAAATGATTCCACTTATTGCAGTCCTTAGCTGGTGCCTGGTTCTCATTGATTTTACAGTCACTAACTAGATGCTTCATGGTCACCAACTGTGTGGTGAAGACGGGGGAATTATGTCTCTCAGTGGTAGAGGCATAATTTGGGTCTGTCAGGTTTTCATAATTGTAGGTCCAGCTTCTTGTGCTCGGGCACAACAGTTCAGAATGACTCAGTAGCTTACAAGAGCATGGACTGGTCTAAGGGCTGCCCAGCGACACGGTGGATTCACCACCCCTGGAGGTGTGCCAGTTAGCTCTCAGCTTGGACTCGATCTCAGAGGGAGGTCCTTTCCAACCTGATTGTTCTGTCTGAAAATATACGAGGATCTCACATAATCAAAGAACATCCCGCCTTAATTTTGGCACATTCCACACGTTCCACCACCCCGCACCCTCAGGACGGCGGGGACAGCCCGTCCCGCCCCTGGCGGCCCGCGGGGTCCTCCGCGCCGGCAGAGGGCGCGCCGGGCGCGGGCCGGGCGCGGGGGCGGGCAGTGGCGCGCGGGGCGGGCAGTGGCGCGCGGGGCGGGCAGTGGCGCGCGGGGCGGGCTGTGGCGCGCAGGCGCGGGGGCGGGGGCGGCCAGTTGGGAGCGCGGCCGGGAAGTGGCGTGAGCGGCTATGGCGGTGCTGCTGGAGACCACGGTGGGCGACCTGGTCATCGACCTGTACACGGAGGAGCGGCCCCGCGGTACGAGCCGAGACCCCGGCACCGGCGTTCCCTCGCCCCTACCGGCATCGAGCTCTCCCCTGACCCCCCTGGCACCGGCTTTCCCCTTGCGCGGGCGGGTGGCGGCCTCGAGCGGGACAGGCCTTGGAGATGTAGTCAGAGCTTGCGGCTACGAATGTAATATCTACTAAATTGAAGTGTTGCCTTGAGCTTCTTTCTCAAGTTTTTAAAAAGAAACGGGGGGGGGGGGAGGTGGGGGGAAGGGTGTCTCTGCAAAACCAGCCGTGTTTGGGGTTCTTTGAATCGCTAGGGATGATTTGTAAGAACGGAGGAAATATTACGTCTCATTTGAGCATTTCTCTCAGCGTTTATAGGTTGTGCTCTGATAAGTCTCGATACAGTCTGCTCTAAACCCACTTTTCTGCACGTTAAACTAGATCTCTGTTACATCTGTTCGTACTGTATCTAGAGTTTGCTTTGTAAATGTTGATTTGATTTCTTGCAGCTTGTCTGAATTTCCTGAAGCTCTGCAAAGTCAAGTACTACAACTATTGTCTTATTTATAATGTACAGGTGAGTATTCTCAATTCCTTGTTTTTCCGTTGATTTAAAATCACAAACATGAAAGCAATAGCTTATGTGTTCTCCTTTGTGACAGAGGGATTTTATTATACAAACCGGTGACCCCATGGGAACTGGCCGTGGAGGGGAATCCATATTTTGGTAAGTGTTTATGTATAAAAATTATATATATGTATAATCTTAACAGAATTTGTGTAAGGGAGTAGGAGTTCCAGGTAGATTGTCTTCTGCTTTCTTGGGGCAGAATTACTGGTGAGAAATAAAAACGTTGATGCATAAGCTTCTTGTGTTTTCATACTTAGATACCTTTTTAATATCTATGCTGCCTTGGGCCATTCACTGTTTTTTTTCCTGGACATGGTTCTGTCCCTGACCTTAGAAGTGAAGTTACAGGTAACAACTTGTACATACATTTCTGACTGTCTAAAAGCTGAAAAATAACTATATGTTTGGTAAGAAGAGTATCATAACTAAATGCTCTGTAGAAGACAATCAATTTGTATTGTGAATACATTATTATTATAACAAAATGTACTAAACTGAGCATGAGTGGAGCATAGAGGTTAAACTTGATTTCCTCTGTGTGTAAGAAAGTGATCTCCTTACTTATTTGAGTTTGTTTTAGTCATGTTGAATGTTTAGAAGGAAATCGCTTTTGTTTGTTCAAGAAGTTTTCAGTGGTCACAGAGACAAGAGTTGAAGAAATCATTCAAACAGCTAGGATGGAGTTAAAGTGCACGTGTTCTATACGATTCATTTGAAATAGTTATTAAAAGTAGAATTAAAATTACGGAGCAGAACTAATTACTGGGAAGATGCTGGGGAGCACAATATACAGTGATAAAGGAGTTCAGCTGGAACAGACACAGTGTTTCTAGACTAGTGTTGGCTTCTCTAAGTCAGTCTGTCAGAGCCTCTTAAATACAAAACCTGGAACTCATGGATCCATGAATCACCACTGCAGTGGTCCTGGAAGCAGCATAACTGCTAAGCTGATCCAAGTCTAAGTAGGTAAACTTGCCAGACTTGAGCTGTCTCTGCACACAAATAAATTAAGTTTATTTTGGTGTTACAAGTCTTCTGAGACTTACTGGTATGGCAAATGGGGAAGTACAGTGTGATGAGAGAGTGTCAGATCCTATCTGGCACTAGCATGGAGAAAGTCAGTACATCTTTTGTGCCTGTTTGCTACTGCTGCAGTCCATGAAACTGGAATTCCTGTTCTTGCAGGCAAAGTTTAGTTTGAATCCTCTCTTCATAGAGGCTAACACCTGCTTAGCAAAGTGAGTTTAAACACAACACTGTCCTTCAATTTGGGCAAATGTGGTTATTGATCCTGTCAGTTTATGAAATGAAACGAAATAAGTGATAGCAGGGTTAGACATAAAAATTAAAAAGAATGCAACAATTTGCTATGTGCTGTATATCCCAAATTACTGTATATAGTCCTGTCTGTATGATGAACTGATTTTGCATACATAGATGTATAGGTTTTCTGTTTCTCTTGGGAGATAAATTTTTTATGTAAATAACTGCGTTTTTACAGTGTGGAATAACTAACTTTTGCAAAACCTACTTAAAATGTGTAGTTCTTTCATGCCTCAAAAAAATGTTATATACTGTATTTAAAAAAATGTAAGTATACCCCTCCCACCCCCTAAAAAGCCTCTGTGAAATGTCCAGAGAAAAATTTGTTACTTTTAATATAAACTGTGAAAGTGTACAGGTCCATAAATATGTTTATGGGTGCAATGTAAAATCTAGGTTTATTTGAAGGCCTAATGTAAATGTGAAATGTAAAATTTTTTTGAGATGTCATTTATGGTTTTACAGTGTTTGATTAGCTCACTTTTAAAAATTCCTTTTCCTTGTTACATACTTGTTATGTATTTTTTTTAGTCAATTGTATGGTGATCAAGCCAGATTTTTTGAGGCAGAAAAGGTGCCGAGAATCAAGCACAAGAAGAAGGGAACTGTGTCAATGGTGAACAATGGCAGTGATCAGCATGGATCACAGGTCAGCATACGGTGTTGGTACATGTCTAAATAACTAAAATAGAAGTTCATGAGTTTACAAAAGCTGCAGAACAAAGACACTGTCATGTCAATAGCATTATCTGGTAAAACAGTCAAAAAGCATGTTAAAAAACCACAGCTAAATATTCTGCATAACATTCCAGGTGCCAATGGGTATTTGGTTACAGATAGAGGAATTAAAAGCTCAGATTCAAATCCTGTCCTAGATTAATTTTAAATGCTAGTACTCATTCCTGTATTTTTTCCTTTTTTTATTTCTCTATGTTAATACTTTGATGTGATTTTGCTAATGTATAAAATGGTCAGGAAAAATATTCTGTTGTTAAATGGAGTTGGAAATTAAGGAAACTGAGTTTTGAAATTATGTTGACATTTTGTGGTTATGACTTTGTGTTAGTTTGTGTTAGTTTGGAAACAGAAATCATATCACAGTGTCTCCTGTATGATTGCTTGAAAGTGCAATAATAATAGAAGTTTACAGTTTTACCCCAGTGCTGGTATAAAACAGTTTTTGAAAGTGGTCTTGTTCCCTTTGCTGTTTGCTGTTCATGCACACGAAGTTTTTGCTGTAGGTGATTCTTTTTACTTACGTTGTAAGTTTTTTTAATATTTAAAGCTCATAGAATGCTATTATTTCTAAATTATTATTATTTTAGGTGCATTGTCACTTCTATGAATTAAAAAGGCTCACTTGTAATATCCATATATTTTAATTTTTAAAAAGAGGGATTTTTAATAAGCAGCAATTTTAAAAAAGGTAGAGTTTTGTTCGAGCTAGAGCTTGTAATATATACAGGTAATTATGCTGCCTCCCTGCATTGTAGATATAAAATGGCATGGTTGGGGGATTCAGGAAAAGGGGATGACATTTGTATTTATATTTAAGATGCAGCCTGCTAGTGTATATGCAGACATGTGGGAATGAATGCTGTTCCCAGGAACATTATTGCAGCTTCTTCCTTGGGAAAGAAAAAATCCAGAAAGGAACTACATGGAGTTGCCTTACAAGTATAGTGTAGCTTAGTGTAACTGTGTCAAAAACTAACCAGTCTTAACTGTGTTGTAGAGAGAATGAGGAGTGGGATGTTACCAGTCAGGCTGTAAAGTGTGGGTGCAGCGGTTGTGTCCTGTTACTTGTGCATATCTGCCTCTTCCTCCCTCCTCCATTACCAAGTGCCGTCTATAATTTGTAACTAAATTCTCAGCTGGTGTCAATTTTCATCGTTTCAGTTTTGCCTTAAGGTGAAAGATCTGATTTGTGATAAGATACTTTCGAGTGCCAGGATTGATCTAAGTCAGTGTGTGACTTAGTTCTTCTCGCAATGCTACTGCATCCTGTTTTTCAGGAGACAGGGGTTTGTGGGAAGAAATGGATAGAATTGTGGACAGAATTAGGTTAAGATAGTACTATGGGAGTTTTTTCCAAATTTATGAAAAATCACCTGCCAAATGCTGCTTAGTGAACTGGTGATTTGAGCTCAGCTCACTAGGGGTAGTAGCCTTGCTCTTTCTGTCCTCTCCTTTCCATCAGCTGGGATGCCAGTCACAACCTTTGCTGGTCTTGCTCACCAAACCTCCCTAGGAGAGAGCTCTGTGCTCCTCTGCCCCTCTGGTTTTGTGGCTGATTATCAATTCAAACCAATTCACAGAAGGGTCCGATGAGCTGCACCCGTGGGCTCCTGCAGAGGGAGATTTCCTCAGGCAGTGGCTGTGAGCTGTACGTTGGCTCACCATGTTCTCAGAGCAATCTTCTACAAAAAATGGGAAGAGGTTTTTTTTTTTTTTTCTCCCCACTGAATTCAGTGAGAGTGTGTTAAGGTGAAAAAAAAAAACCAAAAACACAACCTGAATTTTTCTATTTACTGTTCCTGGTTTTGTGTCTTCTTTTGTAGTTCCTCATTACCACAGGGGAAAACCTGGATTACCTTGATGGTGTACATACAGTATTTGGAGAAGTGACAGAAGGCATGGATGTATTGAAGACAATCAATGAAACCTTTGTAGATAAGGATTTTATCCCATATCAAGATATCAGGTGTGACTGCTTTTAACTTTACTTTTTGAAGAATACATTATAATTGAGTGAATTTACTTCTTTTTGGAAACTAGATGAATATCATGATGTCAGGTGACCTGTACGTGCTATCTTAAATACTTTTTTTTTCCCAGTATTAATGGTAAAATAGACAAGTATTAAATAAACAGGTATGTACAAAAATATTCAGCCGTGTTGCTGTTACAAAAACATCAGTGCTAGAATTTACAAGCACACGGGATATTTGGCTGTTTGGGATACAACTGAGAATTACTGGGGCTGGTTTGCTTTTAGTTGGGTAAACCAAGTTTTACTTGCATGTAACCAGTGCTGATCTTGATTTTGTTTTCTCTAAGGATAAATCATACAGTGATTTTAGATGATCCCTTTGATGATCCACCTGGCTTGTGTGTTCCTGATCGCTCACCAGAACCTACAAAGGAACAGCTCGATGTGAGTGTTCGTGACAGGGAAAAGTTGGAAGAAATAATAAAATAAGTTTATCTCAATTAATGTCCAGAATAGATTGGGCCCAAATAAGAAATCAGTCTTTAAGATTTTGCCTCTCAAATCTGTGTCCTAAAAAAACTACACATTTTTTCATGCAGGAGGTCTTCTACTACTGTGCCAACCTGAGTTCTGATATGTCAAATGCTTGTCAGTTATTTGGAGCTACTGCAGTGTTTAATCAAATACATTTCAAATAAGGTTACTGCTTAACCTTTCAAGAGAAGGATAAAAGCATGACTTGGGTGCTCTCCCCTGTGGCTCTAGTGGAGTTATGTTTGAAAGCTGTATTTTAGGTTTCTATTTACAGTGTAGATAAGCAGAACATTCAGAATATTCAACACAGGTATTACTGGTTTTCTATATATTCTGGTAGAAGACAAAATATAAGTAACATTTATTAATATTAAAATGGTTATGCTGTTTTCCTTTTAAATGTGAATAGACTGTGTTTCAGTGGAGGTAATCTTGGTCATTCTTAGAGTAATATGTGTAGTAAAATGTGGGCTATTTGTTCAAAAAGAAGCAATTTTCTAAAAAATAATTGCAATTAATACTTTACTCACAGTATGCAGCTACAGAATTTGTATGTGAGATTATTGCCTTGTATGGAAACAGTTGTTTCAAGTAATAAATTAATTAACTAGAGAGAATATTGTTTATTTTTAAGCTTAATAGATACAATTACAAGATTGAAATTAGGGGTTTGGAGTATGTGTGCACTGTGGTTAATCTCTGGTGTACCTTCAGATGTGCTAAGGTATTTAGTAGCTCACTGCCAGCAGCATAGAGATGTGAAGAGTTTTGTAGTGAGTTTTTTCCCCTCGTAGCCTGTCTGAGGGTACCCCTTTTAGCACAGAAATGTCTATAAGAAAGGCAGCATTCTAGACATGGTGGTGAGGAGAAAAAATTAAACCTCAAGTCCTGCCTAGGTATATATGTATAAAAAACAAATTATTATTGTGCTATGTACTATTTAATGTCTTGCTAGACACAACAGATACTTGAAGTGTTCTCACCTTCATTTGTGGCAGGAGTTACCCGGATTAGAAATGATGGTGAGATATTGAGTATTAGGAGGGTATATATAAAAGAATTTAGAATACCTCACTGAATATGGTTCAAACTGGTCACAAAAGTTCAGAAATAGTTCACAGTGCCTGAAATATGAGGATAACATCTTCTCTTTTTTTCTTTTGTTCTAATCTAATTGGGAGAGCAGAATGAAAGCCCAGTTCTGCAGACATATAGTGCTTAAGCATTTTTCATGTCTTGAGGGGTGAGGGGAGAGGTCATCCAAGTAATAGTTGGAAAGTGAGAAAGAATTTTTGGCCATGGCTTGATAATAAATAACTTTTCCTTCATTTTTTAGAGTGGCAGAATAGGAGCAGATGAAGAAATTGATGACATGAAAGGACGGACTGCAGATGAAATAGAAGAAGTTCAGGCAGAAAAAGAAGCAAAAACTCGTGCCATTCTTCTGGAAATGGTGAACATCTTTCTATATTTACCTTTTAGATCTTATTCCTCTGTGTGTGCATGTTATTAAATCTAGGAGGATGTGTACTGCTTATCTTGAAATTGCCTATCTGGTGATGTCATGTTTCAGAATCTGTTGTACAATGAAAGAATTGAGCATGAGCACTCGTGGTTTTCTGATAAAACCGGTGATACTTCAGATTGTCAGAGTGGGCCAGTGGAGGCTTTCTAACTTGCTAGAAATGCATCCAATTAAAAAATGTAACCTACACAGTATGCTGCTGGAATACCTGCAGCCCTGGAAAAGGTTTAGCATGTGTGCGAGAGAGCTGAGCTAATTTGTGACAAACTCCTCCCAGTGCATACAGTGGTAAATTCCATAGTAACAAAAATTGTGACTAGGCTTTGAAATACAAAAGAATGCACTCATTGAAGGATGAGTGAATCCATCTCACTTCCTTACAACTACCAAATTCAAATATATGGTGAGTAGTTTGCAGCAGAGACTAATTCCAAGATCAAGCCTGATCTTGGCCGCAATGTTGCAGAAGATTTGTAGAGACAGAAAGGGTGAACTTCCACTTTTCAGAACTGTCTGTTTATTATGCTAAGAACAGAAAAAGCAAAGTAGAACATATTTGTGAACTTTAATGAAGTCCAGTGGTGGAATTGCAAATAAATAATGAATTGTAGGTTCTATAGAAAACACTTTTTTTTGGTGACACTGAGTAGGAAAAATACTTTATTAAGTTTTGATTTCATGATAGAAATGTGAGATCACGCAAAAGATGTGTTCCCAGTGTGCTGTGCTGCTGTAGAGGGCTTTAGGCAGAAGTGATGAATGTCTTTGTTCTGTATCCCAGGTGGGAGACTTACCAGATGCAGACATCAAGCCACCAGAAAATGTGCTGTTTGTTTGTAAACTGAATCCTGTGACCACGGGTGAAGACCTGGAGATAATATTTTCACGATTTGGTCCCATTAAAAGGTAATTATGATAAAAAAGAAAACCTTCTTTGTTGAAACTGAACTTGATTCCTCCCTGTCTGTTTAGGTTTGGCTGTAAAGGAGTAGTCTGGTGTCTCAGGAGATTTATGCTGTTTGGATAAAGACCACAACAATGGGGATACAAAGGCAGATCTAGCTAGATTAGTATCCTGTCCCAGGAGTGGTTTTAAAGGAAAGTCTGAGGAAGTGTAGGAACCAAGAAAGCATATGACACTCCTCCCTGCCCCCTGTTCTCTCACTCCTTTCAGCAGTTCTTATGTCAGATGCTTAATAAGCTGGATAGAGTCTCTGGGTTTTTCTGTCCTGTGGGAGTATATCTGGTTTGAGAGGAAGCACCAAACATCTGTGGCATCTGATACACTCCTTGTAAGGTGCTCCTCATTCCTGCTGCCCTTTTCAGTTCTGAGCTTGGCTTCAGCTGTTTCAGCTGATTGCTCCTAGTACTGCTATCAAAAGACAGGATGGGCAATGAAATCTGCTTTCCTACACTCCTCTACACTACACCCCAAAGTTATTTATTTTCCTTGCTAAGAGCACTAACCTACATATTCATGCTTCTTCATAGTAGAGACTTAATTACCTTGTTTTGCTTTTCTTGTCCTTTTCCTGTTCTTTTGGTTTCATCTCAAGATGAGAGAGCCAGAACTGCACACAGTTTTGAAGAAATTACAGATTTATAGTGGAATGGTTTTGTTCTCTGTATTACTCTCAACTCCTTTTCTAGTGTAAAGAAACAGCTTGCTTTTTAGCTAAAGCTGTTTTTCTCATTTGTTTTTTGGGGTTTTTTTTACAATATACAGTTACGATTCAACCCACGTTTACCTTGTTGCATTTATCTATCTCATGAAGGTCATTTGCTGTCTTACTGGTCTTGTAAGGACTTTCTGTGATTTCTTCACTCTTTATATTTGCTACCTTTAACAATTCAGTATCATCAGCACAATTCAGTACCAGCAGCAAGCTTTGAATCAGTTTACTCTTACCTGTCTTTTGCATGTTTATCGATGCAAAGGTGTTCCTTATGTCCTTGCTGCTTACTTTCCCCAAAAGCTTTTGGTGCAGGAGTTTATTAGAATTTGCAGAGGGATTTCAACAGACTTTATGGAATGGATCATCATCATTACCACATATGAGCATATCGACTGTTAGTGCACTTCACCAGAGTTTATTCAGGTGGGCCAGAGTAGGCCCTGTGTTTTCAGATGAATGCTAACTCTGTTCTGCTTGGAGTTTTTAGCAGTTTGTGCAGTACTCTGCAGGCTCCCAGATCGTAAACTACACTTTCTCTGTGGGTGGGTCAAATTGGGATTGTGTGCCACTCTTACAACTCCAGCATGATTTTTCTAGGCCCTAAGGATTTCTGATTTTTTGTTCTTCTGTCAGAGTTGTCACTCTTCTGCAGTCCTTCTACTTTCAGATAAGTTCTCTGTATAATCCATGAAAGAGGGTTCTTGCACAAAACCATTCTGCCTTCTGCTGCAAAGATTTCCTATAGCTTGTCTGAATAGCCTTATGGTCTACTTTTTTTCCTCCCAGCTTCTTTTTTCTTTCAGCCTTGATCATCTTTTTGATTGTGGATCCTGATTTGTCACTTCCTCTCTACAAGTGGGGGACGTCTCACATTATTCTCACCTTAATGCCACATATCCTGCCCTTGTTGCCTATGTGCACTCCTTCAGCATCCTGTAGTCAGAATTCTTATGTCCAGTACAAGAGTTGTGTAATACTGATACTGTATTCTTCCCATTTTGCACTACTTACTCAATACTTTTAGGCTTCTTATTTTTGCCCAGTGACCTGCGTGATAAAAAGATGGGCTGCTAAGAAGAAAAAGTTTGTCACGGGATGTTTGTTTAAACTTAACTTTAAATGACAGAAAGTACAGAAAGTGAAATTTCTTGTGTTAGTTAAATGCAAAAAATTAAAAGCAAACAGTAATTTCGGAAACTATATTTTGTCTCACTGATTAGAAATTCATCTCTAGTTCTGTGTTGATGGTAACCACGTGTGAGTTTAGTGTAATTGCTCAAAGCAATGTCTCATGCATTCTTTATTGCAGTAGAGGGTCTCAGAATCAAGTGTTTTAGTACCTTCAAGGTGTTTCAGTTTTGTGGGTTGGGGTTTTTTGAGTTCTTTCTTGAACTCTTCCTCTCCCTTTTAAACAGTGCTTTCCTATCCTACATTTTTTGCTCCGACAGTGTTGACATTTTAATTTCTTATCATTTTTTCAGTTGTGAAGTGATCCGAGACTGGAAGACTGGTGAATCTCTTTGTTACGCTTTCATTGAGTTTGAAAAGGTATGAGGGTTTAGGTATAAACTGTATGTAGATCCTACTTGTCAAAGCGCCTTTTTGGTATACTTCCATTTAGGAAAAACACATCTTTAAATGTGGAATAGCTAATATTTTCTCTTACTGAGAGAAACTATAACTTAGTTATAGAAGTTGTAGGTCCCAAATGAGACAAGCATTCAAGTCTTTTGCTGTTTGAGCAGCCATAGCAAAAATGTACTTAGGCTGTCTTAAAACCAGTGGGAGGGGATCAAGCCCTTTTTTTCCCCAGAGCACATTAAGACATTCAAGAGTTAAAGAAAGGAATTCTAGGAGCATACAGCATAAAGAAAGGAGGGTGTGTGGAATAAGATAGATCCATGTGTCCAGTAGTTTTCTCTTCTGGGCTTTTAATGATGCTTGCTGTATCAGCACACTGCTCTTACTTTGAGATTGATGGTGATAGTCTCTTGGTGGTGTGTAGATTTATAGGTGCTGGTATCTCTCATCTGTGAGGAGAAAAGTGTTAGCCTACTTATGTAGTTAAAATAGAACTTTTATCAGTTGTCCTATTTTCCTTTTTTTTTCCTGAATGTATTACGTGTGCTAAACATGTGGCTGGATTGGCAAATTTTTAAAGCAGTGAAATGAACTGAAGAATTAGGAATCAAAATGCAGATATTCAGACAAAGCATAACTACTTCTTTTGAAATGGTACAGTTCAAGAACTGTGATGCTTTAAGCAATTTCAGAAAGAAATGTGTGCCACTAAGCAGTTGAATTTGTGTTTGAGCTCTTCAGTGAATATTCCTATGAAATATCATGACTCAAGATTTTCCTGCTTAATGTCAGGAGGAAGACTGTGAGAAAGCCTACTTCAAAATGGACAATGTGCTGATAGATGACAGACGGATACATGTGGATTTTAGCCAGTCTGTTGCAAAGATTAAATGGAAGGGAAAAGGTAGGTGTATTTGCAATTCTTTGATCCTTGTAACTTAATAAGCCATGACTTCTAGACTAAGCATTATATAAAGAGTTAGAAGTTTAAATAATTTCATCTTTAGGCATATAAATGTTCCTGGTACTGTAATAAATAGAGCAGTTGTTAGCTCTTCCCTTCATTTGCTTAAATAAGAAAAATTGAAGGGTTTCCTACTGTTACATGAACATTACATTGCCACCGATTACTTTTTTAATCAATGTATTTCTGCCACTAAAGCATTTTTTTCATCTCAAGCTTTGGACATGATTTTTTTATTACTTACTAGCAAAACAATATGGCAGTGCATTGTTATTTTCTAGTTCCTTTATTCACTGTATGACAGGTGTATAGAAGAAAAAGTCAGTATTCAGGCCAGGGATTTCTGCTCTTCACCTCCTGTAGATCAAACATACTGCACGGCAGGTTGTGTGTTACCCGATTTCAGGTGTTTGAGGATGTTTTTGGAGGAAAAGGGTGGAAGAGGTGGGTGCAGTGGTTATTTGATTACTGGAGGCATGAGGAAAACACTGGACTTGGAGAGGTGTCTGTGCATTGCATTGGTGACATTCTTATGTGTCGTCTTCTAAAAATGCAGTCAGCCCTCAGTTGTTGGCGTGCAATTTCTCCAGGTAGGGTTGTGGCCATGAGCACTGAGATACTGGAACTTGTCCTGCACAGAGCTGAGGTGACTCTGTATTCTGTCTATACCAGGAGCAGTCATCCTGTATTGACTGCCTGCGTGGGAAACTTTATCTGAGGTCTAAATTGTCCAAAATATTGGAAAGCTAGTTTTATTGTCGTCTTGTGCTTTTATGGTACCCAAAAAATGACCTGGCCTAGCCGGAAGTGAGTGTTGCAGTTCTCAGCGTGGCCGTGAGAGGGCAGCACGTTGCCGTAGTTTGTTGGTGTGTGCACTGGTGCTTCCAGTGAGTGAGTGGAAGCTGAAATCTATCGTGTCCCTCTTTAAATCTAGACGTGAACACTTTTATTCATAGTTTTCCGTTTGAATTCTTGAGCTGTAGCTGTCTCAGAGGTTTCCCTTAGTGCAGACCAGAGCAAAAAGTCATTTAATAAAGAGGATGGTCTGTGAGCTTTCATGGTAGCAGAATTTTAAGTAGTGTGGTATAGGACCTGTAATAGAAATGGGACTAAGCCCGTTGCTGAATCCTGCTTTGTGATCCTCTTCATGTGTTGTCTCCTCTGGACATGAATGAGGAGAAAGCTGGATATTGTGTAATGGAATCTGCAAGCAAGAGAAGGACAGAACATCACAACTTGTCCTGCTCTCTTCTACTTTGTTATGCAGATGTCAGTGTTGTTTCTGGAACTGTATTCTGCTGTGGAGCTCTCTATGATTATAAAGAGCCCCTAAATCATCATCAAAACTTAATGATAGTTGTGAGTCTTGGTTGTGTCTGTGGTTAGAGTGAAATGAATATATTTTTCTGTGGACAGGTGGGCGGTATACCAAGGAAGACTTCAAGGACTATGAGAAGGAACGTGACAAACCTTCAAAATTTGCTCTGAAAGAAAAGGTTAAACCAAAGCAAGAGTATCCTTTCCTGGTCAAAGGTACTTTTTTAATAAAGTAGAGTTTATGAAAACAGCCTGGAAAAAATTCTTATTTTTAAAGCTTGCCAAATGGATGTTTCCCTGCTACCTTATGTAACCATTTGGATTTGAGATGGAATTTTATATTTTGTGGTGTTCGCTTTGATGAATTAATTAAAATCAAAATATGCTGTTTCACATCGATGTTGTGTGCAGGTAAGTAATGTTCCAAGCCCGCAGCCCTGGAATGATGTATGGCATAACAGAGTTTTTAGGTAGTTTCAGAGGAGACCTGCATCTGAAATGAGACCATACTGGTAATTAAATCATTCTCTAAGATAATACTTTGCTTGTGGTAAGCATGAGAGAAACACCATAGCTTGTTCAGGTATCCACAGGTAGAAAAGAAGGGAGAATGCAGCCTGGCTGTACTGTTTGACAGGACAGATTTCGGTCACTTCAGCACAACTGATTTTTTTTTTTTCAATGTGTACAACTGTGTTCTGACTGAAATGTGCGTTAAGTCTTGGTAAACTCTTGTCAGATAAACAGGGATTGCTTTGCTTCCCGGGCTGTTGTGTTCTGATCCTTATGATATTGGGAAACAGGTCTGTCCTTAACCAGCACTGTCAGTGCCAAGTATGACCTTGTGCTGGATGAGGATGAAGAAGAGTCTCACACAAGTCAGTCACACTTGGCTAAAAAACAGAAGAAGAAAAAGCACTACCACTCTGAAGATGAAGATGATGACAAGAGGACCAAAAAATCTAAGGTACTTGACTCTTCATGCATTAACTTTATAGCTGTTCATTGTTTTCCTCATAAAAGAAACCAGGAAAAAAGTCTGATATTGAATAAGGCTACGGCATGCAAAGTCCTGTGTAAAATACAGCAGTTGTAAACCTACAGAAGGTTGATGTTACTATTTGATTATGAAAGGGTTTTCAAATCCTCATGGACGTTTGAAGCTTGGCATGTCTAGATGGATTTTTGCCAAAACATCCTGAAGAGGCAATGTAGCCTCTCGTAAAGTTGGAGATCTTCAGCACTTTGAACCTGTTGTTCACATATTCCTAGTCATAAAGTAGTAGTCAATCATATTTCATGACTGTAGACTATGTCTCATTTTCTTGCCAGACCATCATATATAGGTTTTTCCTATATGGAGTTGGGAACACAGTCCCTTTACATCATCTTTTTGTATTTGTCCTTAACTGTTTTGGAAGTGTTTGTGTAAAATCTGTGTGTGAGTTTGCTTGCATCTGGAATGTGCAAGCCTATGATGCTGTGAGGCTGGGACAATGGAGGACAGCATCAGGAGACATAAATTCTGTCATTCATTAGTTCCACTGCAGCCTGTCAGGACAGCATTCCCACATTTCTGTGAACTTAGGATACTCAGTATATGGTGTTCTGTGGAAACAAAGTCTGCAGTGAGAAAGTGGAGGGTTAACCACCACTGAAGTGAATATTGGGAAGAATTGAGCTAAGCTGAAAAAAAAATCCCAAACCCCAGTATTTTAACAGTGCAAGTTTTATGAGTGAGAACAAAGCTGTCTTCTAGCAACTTCGCAGAAAGTGAAAAAGTTTCAGCCACAGCAAATAAGGCTATTGTCCCATCCTGAGTTTTGAGCATTACAGAAAGTTCTGTGTACACAAAGCATACATGATTCTGTTCTTATACATCACTTCTTGCTGTGATGCTTGAAAACAATTTTTCTCATGAACATTAGCAGTTAAAATCTTTCAGTGCCAGCAGTGAGCCCTATTGCTCATTCATGGATACAGTCTTTTTGTCACTGTACTAATTCAGAGTTCTTTGAGTGGAGGGGACGGGCTTGTTCAGGTAAGTAAAGTCTTGATTGCAGTATGTGCATACAAGAGGTGTGGACTAATGTTGATTTAGACTTTCTCCTGTCTGTTGAGCTGGTTGAAGCTGTTGCTTTAGCTTTCTTGAAACAGGTATTTAGAAGTCTTCACCCTTGCAGGTGGCACAACAAGTGCTGGCAGCAATAGGTTGTTAACATCTGTTCTAATTGTCGTAAATGGATTGTGAGATTTCATAGCACAAAAACATGAATGAGGACTGAGGGATTCCTGGTGCTATTTTCAGGTTCTGGAATAAAACATATTCTAATGCTTGTCTATGTGATCTCCTCTGTGTTTATGTGTATCTTTTTGTGATTTAGTCACCTGCTCCTGATGTGGTTTGTTCTCACAGTCAGCTGCTGCTGTGTTCTGGTATCTTCTTTCCCACAGCTTTCTTCTCTCTTAGTCACCTTTACCCATTTTGCTGTAAATAGTTTAGCTTTCTTACACCCAAAATCACAGATGGAGGCTTAATTCTATTCTCTGATGGCAAGCATCATAATTCCCTCTTGGAGCTGTGAAAATTAATTTCTGGGAAGAATTTTTCTCTCTGGATTTGAATATTCTCATTAATGTGTACTGTACAGTATACACATACTGAGCAGTATATACTCAGTCTCACAGACTCAGTATTTTGGGCATGACCTCTCTAATGAAATCTGCAGCCAGCTTAGGTGACAAATCCTGTTTAGCTTATACAAATTTTCAATTTTGTTTTATTTTTTACTGTTCATACTTCAGGCATAATATGTGAAACTAAGGGGAAGCAGGCATGTTCCTGAGGTGGATATATGCAGTGTGAATATTGAGTCCAACACAAAGTATAACAGCATGGAAACCTTTTAGTGAATGGTAGCATTTTTAGTATAGGCAAAGGAAGCATTCTCTCTTAACCCTGTTTTGTAAATCACTGAATGTATTTGAGGTAAGAACTTTGAAATAAAAGAGCAGCAGACCTTCCACAACTCATCAGCCAAAGAGCACAGTAGCCATGCTTCACACAGAAACTTCCACTGTGAGTCCATAGTGTGGCAGAGATTTTAATTAAGAGCGATACGGGGTTTATAATGGGAAGTTCTGGCAACTGGAACTGCAGTTTGTGCTATCAACTCTAGCTATGACTTGAAGGGGTTTTATTGTCTCAACAGTTTCCATGATGGTGAGTTGTTTTTCTGTTCTCTTGCTGGTGTTACTTTTTTTCTTTAGTATATTTTGACTCATCCTTTTCTTAGTCTGACACCAGTTTCATGAATCTCTGGCCTCTGTGTTGATGTTTCAAGAATGTATTTTTGAGTCTTGTGCTGTTTGACTTCATTCCAGTGGGTAGAAGAGGTAGGGTGCTGTGGCTTGCTTTTGTAAGTAACAGGATGTGGGTCTAGGGCAGGAGGGTAGACTGCCATGTGGGCTTGTGAATAGGATTTGGTAGAGTGTTTTTGAATACAGGACATGCTTCTGCCTGAGATCTAAATTATGACTGTTCATCTTCCAGTATTATCTGTGTGTTTTCTCTTGGATTTTATTTTTTTAGATAACTGAATCTGCAAAGTAGTATAGCCCATCCAATAGATTTTTGTGAGACATAGGGACTTCCCGATTTCAGATTTCTGTAGTGCATGGTTTTGGCAAGGTACTGATATTTCTGGTTTTAATTTCCTGCTTTTACTTACTGCTTATTGGACACTGTTCCCTTATATTCAGGGTCAAGTTTTATCAAAATCTCCCCCCAGAAAAGGCTCTCTCTATTTGTTTGCTCCTTTTAACCTTTAACTAGTGTGTTT
The DNA here is from genome assembly GCA_910950805.1 of Acrocephalus scirpaceus scirpaceus. Taxonomy (NCBI): domain Eukaryota; kingdom Metazoa; phylum Chordata; class Aves; order Passeriformes; family Sylviidae; genus Acrocephalus; species Acrocephalus scirpaceus. Next base: position 47,192,295 of record OU383775.1, read on the forward strand.
AATGTAAGAGGTGGCATATGCATTCTACTTCTGTGGCCATATTTCTAGCTATTTCACCTGTGACTGCTGTTTAGCTAGTAATTACTTTTGACAAAATCAGCCATGAACTTCCAGAGAAGAGTCTTTCCCTCCTTCTTTATTTTCTTCCTCATGTGTGTTCCAACACAGTGCTGGATTAAGAATTGGGGCGATCATTACTTAATTATTGACTGATGAGAGATTGTGATCTTGGATTGAGAAATACAAATTTCAGCAGTAAGAGAGAGTTGTTTTTAAGTTCTTCCAAACTAGTGTGTTTTTGACTTTTGGGCATCAAAATTTTGTTTCAAAATACGATTATTTTTAGTAATTTAGTGTGTTTTAGTAATTTAGTGTGTTTTTAGTAATTTTAGTGTGTTTTGATCTTTTTCTATGCCAAAGACTTTAAAATGGAAAATCTTATTTAGAGGGAAATGTAACTTAGGCTAGCAAGAAATAAAGATGCAATTCATTCTATTAATTCAGTTACACTTTTTTTTCTTTACATTTTGATCATATTAGCTACTGTGATGACTATATTGTGTCACTACCAGTCTTGTCCTGTACACTTGCACCTTAAATGCTTTTGTTGAGGTCATTGTGGTCGTTTAACTCAACGCTTGTATGACTTCTGTTCCTTTCAGGAAGTTGCCCTTTTCCATGGCATTCAATGTGGGCTATGTGTAGTTTGAAATGTTCACTAACCTGTTGCTTGTCCTCACTTGGCCGGTAGCCTTGTCTCCAGTGTTTACTTGGTAGATTGTTCAACTGAATGCTGTCCTGCTTTTCACCTCTTTCTGCTGTGTGCTGGGAGGAAACTCCAGCAACAAACCAGTTAGAAGGCAGCCATTCACCAGGCTCACCTTTTGGTTTTCTGGCCAATATTTTTTGCCTTGTTCCTGTCTACCCCTCCACCAGCATGTCCATCATCTGATGGCCTTGTCACAGAGGTGCTTCAAACCTATTGGCTTTTTCAAACATATGGAGAGTGAGGCTTTTGGGTACAAGAGTAATATGGCTGGGCATAATTTTGAGAATGGATGGACAAAGCTCTTAAAAGTAGCTGCAGGCACCATTGAGTCTTTTTGGTGGATCCAGATTTTAAAATCTGTACTGAAATAAAGTTTGACAGTAAAGGTGTGGAATAGGCATTTCGCCACCAGTGAGATTACTGTACCCAGCGGTAGCAAAATGTTTTTGTTATACATCAAACCTGTGATTATTTGTGTGTCTGTTTATCCAGGGAGTTTATGTTGCTTATTGTAACCCCGGTAATTTCAGTAATTTAAAGTAGAGATTTTCATCATTCTTTTAAATAAATGAAGTCTGCTTGTTTGTACATGGACTTTAGGTTTTAACCATACAGTTGTGAAGGCTGCTGTCACGATACATCCCTAGAAAATAATATCTGAAATGAAGAAAGAAAATACTGTGTAATTTAATGCAGACATTTTTCTTAACTCATATTGATCTGTGCTTAACAGTGTTGTTATTAAAATCCCATAGAATTGTATCTCTCTATTAGCACATACAGTGATACTAAACTGTCAGGTTGTTCATTTTGCTGAAGCCTAGAATTTAGGCCATTAAGAATTATTACAGACAGGTCTTAAAATATGTTATGCGTCTGCATAGCACTGGAATGCATGTGGGGCTTGAACCAAAACTTATGGAAATATTTGCATTGCTTAAGTAAAAAAAACCAGAAATCCAAATCTAGCTTACAGACTTGTTTGATGCTTGTGACGAGTTCAATAATATCCATCTGAATGGAATCCCTGATATAACCAATTTTTGCTAAAGCTCCTTGGGCAGTACAAGAAGCATGCCTGACAGCCATGCCTTTTTCCATAAACACTGAGAGAAACTTACTTGTAAACTTACCTTCTTCAGATGGTTTCAGTGGGGTATTTTTGTGTTACCTTTTTTAAATCATCATGGATGTGACTCTCTTTAAGGTGGTACCAGCTGTAGCTAAGGAACCAGCCATGCTCAGCTTTTCTCTAGTTCTCTTCTTGCCTTTGTACCTTTTCCCCTCTTGTTTGTAACTGCATTTGTGTCCAATTCCTCTGACAGGATTCTGACCGAAGGCATGAGGAGCGCTGCAGGGAGAGGACCAAGAGTGAGAAGAAGGACAGGCATCGGAGCCGCAGCCGTTCTCAGGAGAGAGATTACACTTACAGCAGACAAAAAGACAAATACAGAGAAGACCTCCGAGTAAGAGACTGGGATAAAAAAGCAGACAGAAGCAGAAGTCCTAAGAAATCAAAAGACAAAGAGAGGTCCAAGTACAGATGAAGGACAAGGAAAGGACAGAGGGGAACTAAAATAATAAATTTAACCTTTTTCTTTTGTGATGGCATTTTTTTTGTAAAACTTGCTTTAGTGTCTGACTGCAACATGCAGTAAGATTTTATAGCTTGATACCCTTCATTGGAACATGATCTGCTAATTCTAAAATTCAGGATGAATCTCTGCAAATTGCTCTGCCCTGCAGTGCCAGTAGCTGTGCCTGGATGGAGTATTTCCATTGACTGTGGAGAAAGAAAGCTTCTTATTAAGATGATTCTATGGGAATGCTGATATTTAAGGAACATAACAGCTGAAACTACCCCGTGGCAGAAAATTCTGACTAAGCAGGGCAGGCAGGATGGCTGTAATATCCAGACCTAAGCTGAGCAGGGATACTGAGGGTATTTAATACAGGAACATGCTTTCCAGCAGCATCTGCCCTGTCTTTGCTTTGTTAAAAACAAAGCTGGAGTCAAGCATCTTTGGTGCTTGTGGCAGTTAGAAAACAGAACAAAAAACTTCACCTTCCTGTAACGTTGAAAATAACATTGAAAATGTAACAGCAGAAACATTGGCTTCTTCACTTTGACATAGCTGAGGCCTGTTGGGAGGGGAACACTTCATGATTTAGGCTGTTTGTTCATTAGTTGAGGGCTTAGAAACCAGCTCCTCAGAGTTTTCTTTATATTCCTTTACTTGCAACAGCTTAAAAATGTGATGTAGACTCTAAATTGTTTTATTCTGAGGATTTGAGTAAGTTTGAGATCTATTTTGTCATGCATTACAGTCCTGTAGTTCTTTATAGTCTTGAGGTTGAGTCCAAGACTTAAAGTGGACTTGACCAAGTACAGGAACTGTACTTGGCTAAGAAGCTGCCTATTGATGAATCTCTTAACTTTTGTATCCTTCAAAGCATAGAACTAGAAATCCAGGCTTCCATAACTGTCTCCTGGCAAAGCATTTCTAAGCCACCTGAGACCCTACAGGGGCTGGTGCCATCCTTGCAGAGTCTGAGCAAGAGCCCTCTGTCCCAGAGGAGAGGTAAACAGGAAGCCTGTTCCTGGAAGTCTCTTGGGGAATCTGGGCCTGAGGACTGCTCCCTATTCCAGTCAAGAAAATTTCTGCCTTCAGTCGGGGCATAAGAAGATTCCAAGGAACTGTACTAGGTCAGGATACAATGCCTTTGGAGTAGTGCTGTGGAGGCAGTAGGTTGTCTTAGCCTGCTCTGTTAAAGAAACAAGGTTTGTGCTGTCATACTGTTCTCAGTCCTGCTGTCCTTTTCCACATGACATTTTTAACTTGCAAAAAGCACTGGCCACTTGATAAGGATGTGGAGATAGTAAAGCAATTGCATTCTTACTGTCTTTAGGAAATGGCAGTCATAGAAACAAACAATAGCTTCCAGCTGGGGAGAATGCTGGATTCTTGCTGACATCAGAGGTCCTCTTACTGGAGAGTTGTGACTTAACATCACAAGGAGTTCCAGCAGCCATTCCTAGGCTTCAGCTGGCCCTCAACCACCTGTGGGACATACAAAACTTACTGATGTTTAGAAACACCTTATTTCAGGAGAATGTGCTCACTTTTCTGCAGCAGAAATGGCTATTTTCTTTGCAACAGGTAAATGCTTAAGAACTGAAAGTTTAAATGAGTAGTGTACAGAAGTAAATAGTCCTTGTTGGCCAAAGAGTCTTCAGAATAAAGGGTTAAAAAATCAGTGCGTCCAAAAGCTTTCAAGTTTCTGATTTTCAATATGCCTTAGTGCTGTTAAAAATACACAGTATCTTCAGATTAGTGAAATTACCTGCTTAGGTTTTTTAAGAGGAAGCTTTCAAATGTGGATGTTCAAAAATAAGGTGATATTAATAGGTGATTAAATGACAGTTTAAAAGCTCCCAATATGGAGGCAAGTACTTAATTTTAGGGCTGCATTTCTAGGCCAGTCTGCTGACAGTGGAGGCATCACCTGGCACACAGATGGCCGAGCACTCTGGGTTAGATGGGATTTACTCCTCCAGTCATCAGAAATTGTTGTGTGCATGTGGTTTTTCTGGAAATGGCAGGAAAAAGCTGCATGGCCAGCTGGAACCACAAACATTTCCTGCTGTTCCTATCCAGAGGTGTTAGAGTGGACAGGACTTTTTACAATCTGAGAGTTGAAAAGAGTTGACTTGTTTTAATCTAATGAGAAGTCACACTTCCCTGTCATTTCGTCAATGCTGTCTCCAGCCTGTTTAAGTATTGACCTTTGGTGCTTGTGGTAGTTAAAAAACAGAACAAAAAAACCCTCCTTCCTCTATAATGTTGAAAATAGCATTGAAAATGTTGTAGCAGTAGCATCAACTTCTTCACTTTGACTTAGCTGATGCCTGTTTGAAGGGGAATGCCTCATGCTTCAGGCTCTTTTTTCAGTGGTTAAAGGCTTAAAATGAAGCTCCTCAGAGTTTTCTATTGGATTCCTTTACCTGCAACAGCTTAAAAATGTGATGTAGACTCTAAATTGTTTTATTCTGTGGATTTGACTAAGTTTGAGACCTATTTTGCTGTCATGTTATAGTTTTCTCTGTAGATCTTAGGAGCTTGAGTCATAGAACACTAAAGGCAAGTGGGAGAAGGGTAGGTTGCAACAGAGATGTTTCTCTAATCCCACGGACATCACAGAAGTCAGTGGAAGCAGCATAAATGTTGTATCCAAGTGGTTGGCATTGCAGGATGGGAGTTACCCAAACCCAGTCATGGTAACCCTGTACTCTGGAGATAAAGCTCTACCTGCTTCCTTCTACTTGTCAAAAAAACAACCCTAACAACCACACAAACAAACCAAACCAAATTCTGCCCCACCCCCCTCACCTGTTAGTTATTTGGGCAAGCATTTTAAATTTTTCAAAAAGTTCAGAACAATTTCTGATTCTGTTGCTGCTGTTATCTTTGTCCATCTCACCCTCCTGTAGCCTGATTCTTTTCATGTAAAACTTGTATGTCGTTGGCAGGAGGATTACAGGTTTTGCTTGTAAGCTTTCTGGAGCGTGGGTAATGTCTGTCCTTTTCTATCAAACATCTGTTGCATACAGAGGAAGCACAAGCAATTTGAAAAAATGTTAAATTACAGTCAGATTTATGTAAATTCTTGCTACAGGGCAGTATTTTTGTGTAAAATGCTTGGTCTGGCCAATGATGGAACGTGTTTTTTGCAGTGAGCAAGCCAGTATCACCTTGATTAAATGTGGTAGCTGTGTTAAAAGGTACCAGCAACCTGTATGCAGGTTTAGGTCTTACGAGCTTACAATAAATCATTGAAGCTGAAAGGCAGCTCCAAGAGCCTTCTGAAATCTTAACCTGAACGGCAGTAAACTTTTCAACTTGAAACTTGTTTGGGACTTTTGGATTGTAAAAGGTACTTTCTTATTTTAAGCCCGGTGGAAAACAACTTGAGTCATAGCAGTATCTTGTTATGTAAAAGGAGGAAAAATAGATATTTTAAGCAAAACCAAATTGGGATCCTGCTACATCAGACATTATGGGTGGGGTTGCAATTTCCAAGAAGTTACCATTGTCTGCATTATTGAAATTGGTTTTCCTGGTTTTTGTTCTCCCTGTTCTGTGGTCAGATGGAGTGCTGGCTACAGTGGCATAGTTTTGGGGAAATAGGAAAGGTGGTCATTTTGTCAAGCAAATACCTCTTCTAAAGATAGTGGCTTTCTGCTGGTCTGAATATAGGATTGCCTGTCAGTAACTGAGCTGGTACTCTATTAGGACCTGCTAAGTTAGTGATGTAGACTTTTGAGGTGAACACCTGTCTCCAAGTCAAAATTTTCAGTGTCTCCAACAAGGCAAGAATTTCACTGGCAGAAAACATCCAGATTTTGCCTAATAGTAAAAAATTGTAATTAAAATCAGGAGCGTAGCTTATACTGCTGAGAGAGCTTGGCTTGAGGGTCTGACCTGAGCCTTCCTGAAGGGAGTAGGGAGATACTCTCACTTGAGGCAGGATGGAGAGTGTATTAGTTCCACAACTATTAACAATATTCCTGGCAATAGACCTACATTTGATTTAGCACTTGCTTTGTTCTGACTGTGTTCTGCTGGTTAGGGACTAAAGAATTTTCACTGTGTTACTATGGCCACGTGCTTGTTTGGTAACACAGCAGGTGAACTTTTCAGATGAGGAAGAGGGTGATAATGCTTTTTTCTTGTGCTGATGCAATACTGACTGTTTCCTTTAGCAAAACAAATATCACACTGAGGTGTGTGGACCGAAACACCTGAGGTGTTCCACAGAACCAGTTTCAAGAGAATTTTTTTTCTGTGCAGGAGTCTAACACCATCAGGAAAGTGGCTTTGCACAGGGAGTCTTCTTCAAAGTCATGCTTGGTCTTCTCTGTAGCCTCCAGGAGCTGCTGGAACAAGGCTGCCCCATTTTGAGGTTGTAGTGATTCTTTCTGGTGAAGGTCTAGTTTCACAAACCAGTAAATCCTCAGTCCTCAGCACTGAAAGATCCATTAGTGGGGAGATCTTCCCCTCTGAAAACTTCTGCTGCAGCTCTTTACCTCTTGAACGTAACAATGGCCTTGAGCAGCAATAAATCTGTGCTGGGAAAACTCAGCATGTTTGTCAGCACAAGGGAGCACAGCAGAGAAAGGAAATGTCTATGAAACCACAGCTTTTGGTGCTCAAATGTGCATCTGTGCTGGTGAGCTAAAGGGTGTGAGGCCATCTGAGAAGTTAAATATGCTCCTTTATTTCCCACAGTCTTTCTCTAGTAGCTGGTGATCACCAAGTAAACAGGTTTCAGGAATTGGCTAAGGGTCTTCCTGGCTGCCTATGATTTGAATGATGCTGAAGCCTTTTGTGCTCATGGCTTTTTATGGTAGATGTGCATAGTCATTTTAATAGAAATTAAATTCTTTTTATCTAATTGAGTTCTCTTTCTATAAGCTCCAGTTCCTATTTAGGTAGTAAAACCCCCATTTTACTGAGAAGTAGGGGTTAAAACACTACACAATGTAGTGTGCTTTGCTGGCCTGGGTTATAAATAATGCAGCAACTTTCCAGTAGTACTGCTACGTGGTGGTCTTGTGATGGGGTGTGTGGCATTGTGAAAGTTTAAATGGAACAGAGAAAATCCCCTCCACTCCAGGGATGTTTGGAGTTTAGGTTGGACTTGATGATCTCAAAGGTCTTTTCCAACTTAGTTTGTTCTGTGATTCTGTGAGTCTGAGTCCAAGGAGTGAGGAGTCAAAGGTTGTGCCTGTTCTGCTCTCACAGCTACTCTGGGCAGCAGGGAACTACATGTTTCTTTAGTTGTGGCCCTGGGAACACTTCCCTGTTTCTGTAGCCTTAGCCTGCCCAGGCAGAGCTTTGTGGGTTAGAGGAAGCGTTGTGCCTGAGGTAGGACAGGAGGGTGTGTGCTGTCCCTTTATCCTGTGACTGCCTGGGCACTGCTTTACACAGCAGCAGGGCACCCTGGCTCCCAAAGGGTTTCCAGGAGTCTGGGTGTGATGTAAATGCATAACTGTCACTTGGAAAAAGCGATGGTGAGGCTTGCAGCAACCAGCAAACACTCTTTGGATTAAACAGGATACCACAACAAAGGGTTTGGCCACTGTGCTTACTCCCACAAAGTATGCAGGTAGTGGGATTTCTGACTGGGAAAGGTCAACCCTGCTCAGGTGTGTTGCCTTGTGATAGTGGCAGAGGTTCTCTCCTTCCACAGCAGGGAACCACAGTTGTCCCTCGGGGAAGAGGGCACTGCACATGCCAAGAGTTGTCTAAAGCATCCAAAAGGTCCCAGAGGTTAGCCCCTCCTAGAGTCTCCAACCCTTCTTGCTGCCTAAAATTGGATTTGGGTTGTATTTCTTCACAAAAAGGTAAAGAAAAAGCAGAGGAAAAGCTCAGTTTTCCATGAAGTGCCTGTCAGACTTTGCTGTGGACAGGCTGAGCATCTTTGAAGCAGCCTTTCAACTGAGGCATCAGCAGGCTAGAGGGGATTGTTTGGGTTTTGACGTTTCATTGTAGTGTCCCAGATCAGGTTCCTTCAGACATGGAAGTGTTTGAATGAGCCTTTGCAGTATCAGGTGCTAAGCAAAATGTTCATTTTTTTTAAAGTATTTTTTTCCACATTTCCCAGAGGTCACGAATTTGCCAGATGCATGGGAATGAGGCTATGCTAACTTGGTACAGCAACCCTGGTGGAAAACTTTTCACTTGACCCAGAATTCCTGTGCTATGTTCTCACTGCCCAGTGTTCTGCATCCCTGCCGGAGTGAGTTTGACTAATCTTTGCCTGTGACTCAGAACAGAGGTGTTTTGTGAACCTCTTTTATTTCTTTTTTCCTTTTGAAAAATGAAGTGAAAGTTTATCAAACTGTGGTTATATGAGAGCTTGGCCAGCCAAATGAGGAAGTAAAATCTTCCTATAAAATGAGTTCTGCCCACTGCAGAACTTATTTGCTCTCAGCTGACATCAGCCTTACCTCTATATACGAGCTGGTGACTTCCTTGTGAGCCTGGTACTGCTCTGAATCCTGGTACTGCTCCAGCTCCTGGCTGGGGGATGGTGGGGTGACACTGCTGGGCCACAGAAAGAACAGCTGCCAGGTAAGGTGCAGAGCAAGAGGGGGTACCTGTGAGCACAGCTCGCTCCCTGGGGAGTTTGGCTTTATTATTTTTAGCAAACGGAGCAGGGAAGGTGGGGAAGAAAAGAGACTAATCTTTTCTTTGTCATCAGGACAACAAATGACTGGTGTTGCTATGAAGAGCTTATGTGCATCTCTCATTTGTGAAAATAAAAATCCTTATTTTTCTGAAGGTAGAGCAGCCCACCTGCTTTTGGGGAAACGCCACATGGCGGGGCTCCAGTGGGCTGTCAGTCTTAGGTGGTTTGCAGTGTTGTTCTCAGGGGTGAAGGAAGACGAGGGGTGAAGAGGTCCTGCCCTGAGGTGTGAGGGGCAACACTACGGTGGCAGGGAGCTGTAGCTGTGCTCCTTGTGCTGCTTGGCATACACATGAGCTTCAGAGGAGACTGAAACCTGCTCTGCCTTGGCCAGTGCCAGGTCTGTCTGTGTCCCCTCTGCCTGTGCTTGGGCAGACCAGGGGGTCTTTGAGGAGCCCTAACTCCCTCTGAGTCAAACTGGTCCTTATTGTGGTTCTGTGGCCTGAGGCTGCTGGAGGTGCTAATCTGACTGGTCAGAAGGATAAGGAAAAATTATTCTTTAAATTCATTCAAGATGAAGTAGTTACCACCAATTCTTTGGAAAAATGTTCTCAATTATAATTTTCTAATCTTAAAAATCCATCAAAATATACCAAAGGCAGAAAACCATAAGAGGTTTTTGATTTTTTGGTCAAAAGTACTCATTGAAATAGTAACATTCTAAAATGTTAAGACTGAAATAGAATTTTGGAAACCTGACTGAAGCCATTTCTTCTCTCTGTGTGTATCTGTAAGAGGAGTCACACCACCACAGAAAGAGTGCTTTTTAAGCTAGAACATCAGATGGGCACACCATTATCTGTGGATAAATTATTCTATGAAATGAGAAGATTTTGGCTTTCAGTGGAGTGAAAATAAAAACAGCTTCTAGATGGGATCACCTGAGATGAAGGGAGGAGAATGGCAGGAGGAAATCTTAAGTAGTTTGCAAATGAAGGTCATAAAGTTTATAAATGGAATTTCACAACCGGTTTGTGATAATAAAAGCTGGACTCTGTGATACACAATTTCTCCTCTTGTCATGTTTTTTGTGCTGGTTATAAGCAGCTATCTGACCTGCTGGACTTGGGCACACTCCTGTTTACTAATGTGTAAGCCAGGGATTTTATTGCCCTTTAATTCCCCCTTGAGAAGGGTAACCTCAATGTTTTCTGTGACCAAGGCTTCCATCTCAGTTTTTCCAAATTGTTCTGTCTGTGGTGAAACCCCTGCAGTGACTGTATCACCCATTTTTAATGTTTGGCCACACTGCAGCAGAAATCCAGTGGTTAACTTTGCAGAATTACCATATTGCTGGTGATGGCTGATACTGCATCACATCAACTCCAGGTAGCCATCCAAAGCTCAGCATTTGCTGTGCTTACCAAGCCAAAGGGATTCACTGCTTGCACAGAAGGACCACGCCTTGCAAAAAGAAGCAAAGGGTGCAGACATGGACCACAGGCTTGGTGCTGCCTGGGATGGATCTAGAAGAGTTGTGAGCAACTTTCATCCAGCACCTGCTCATGTGTGCAGGAGGCTGCAAGGTGGATGTGGCCTCTGCCCCCTCTGCAGCTGGGAAGATCTGTGGTAAAATTCTGAAGGATTGAATCAAACCTAATTTCAGATGAAAAATGTCCATGCTACACCATGTGATGCTAACATGAGAAATCGTTCTGATAGTAAAAGGGGAGGGGGGTAAAGAAAAAAAAAAAAAAAAGCATCAGAGTAGACAGAAGTACAGGTTTGAAAACCACTGTAATGGCTATTAAAACATGTGGTAAATATTTTCTTTTCAACTTGAAGACATACTAAGAAAAGGTTTTAATTAACAATAATTTATTTTTAAAAATCAAGACATGAAAAAAATCAAATAGTACACTTTAAGTGTTTGGAGCCACTGATTGCATACCTGGAAGCAGGTTTTACTGTGATGCTAGCCCAGATGTGACAGCTTCTGCTTTGTTTTGTTACATCAATGTATTTCAGCTCAGACAGTAGATGTCTCAAAGATGAAAAAGCATTTCAATAATGAAAAAGCAGGCAAATACATTTTGAGCTTTAGTCAATGAATTAAAAACAAGGATTAGATCTAAAAATTTTTACAGAGTGCACTGTGAGGAAAACACTCACTGACTAAAATAAGCAATACTTTAGTTTAGATGGAAAAATACACATGGTAACTGTTTTCCCTTTACAGTTATGACATATTTAGGGTATGTTTTATTTTATTGATGCTGTTTGTAATTTTTAACTGAGTGCCAGATTTCCCCAACAGAACAGCTGAAATTTATAAAGCTACATAGAAAAGTAAAGATCAAAGTTTCACGAGGTGAGGTTATACCTAACTATCATGTTTTCCTGCAGAACTAATCAATTTTAAATTAACTGAACCCAGCATGGATTTCTTCCCCACAGCCTAAGAGGGCTCTTATGGGGAGGAGGTTCACTCTGAATCCTCTCCCAGCTGCTTGTTTCCAGTACCTCCACATGTTTCCATTGCCTTCTTCCACATGGTTTGAGCTTCTGGCTCCTGGGGTGGCCCACTGCTGGGCAAGGAGTAGCTGGCAGGATGGGAACGGGAACTGGTGGGTGGGATGTGATTCCGGCCCTGGACTCAGCACTGGGGTGGTTGTTTGGTCAGTGAATTCTGCATCTGACCACAATCAGCAAAGAAAAGAGGGTCACCCTTACATCCCTGGTGTGGGTAGAAGAACCAGCCACAGCTTTTAACCAGGTAGCACCAGTGATTGCAGTGATGTGGCAAGAGATGCTTTAGTGCAAGCAAGCCTACAGTGACTGAAGGTGTTTGGCTTGATGGATGAGTGGTCACTGTGTATGTTCTCCTGTGTCACGCTTGTTGGGCTTAGGCAGTTCTGGGTATCCCTGACTATGCTGCCCATCACCTTCATTCATTGGGTAGACCAGAAATGTACATGGTGCAGTTCTGAAGAATATGAAGTATTTTTGCTTTTTGCTACTTTTGCACACTCATTTCTGAATTACCTTGACAATAAACATAAGTGAAATTGAAACCGCTTTCTGAATCACCTGCTTCAAAGCACCATCCCGACAGCTTTCAAAAAAACAAGCTGCTTCTCTGAAAATAAAAGCCCTCACCGAAACAGCGAGTAACAGGAAAAGAGCGGTCAGGCATCATTAGAACTGATGAGTGGTAGAATTTCAGAATTTATGTCTGTATACGCACAGACAGACACATAGTCGGGAAGATAAAACTATTTTTAAAAAACAGTTTCCAGGTACTTTGCAAACAGCATGTTTACCTAAATCACTGGATGAAATTTGCTATACTTGTTAAGTTGCTATGACATCTGAGCCCATCCAGTAAAATTTAAGATATTTATCTCGGGCTGACAAACCACACAGCAAATTGAAAATCCCCTTTGTGTCATTTCCTGTGAGATAAGTCTGAAGAACCAACTCACGCATGCAGCCTGTCTGTGTGCAGGCAGCCTGGCATAGCTCACCAAGTAAGGTGACACCTGTCTGACATAATGTTTGGAGAGTGACGAACATTGCATGGGACACTCTGGTGCTTTTATAATTAAGAGCGGACCAGAAAAATGCTTTCAGGCTGAGAGAAGGCTGGACAGCCTCCTCAGAGAGAAGAGAGCTAATCTGTTGGTCTCTGCTGTGCACTAGGCAAGGAACTGAGACGATTGCAGGTTCTTCCTTAATGCTTGTGTTTTGTTGTTGCTAATCTTTCCCTCTCTAAAGCTGATGCCTGTGGGACACAGTTGGGAAGACAGGATCATCAGGTTTAAAGGAACATAAATGCCTGCTAAAATGGCACTGGCCAGTTCAACTTCTAGCAAAGCAGCGCCACCACACTCCAGAGAAGTTTCTGCAGCAGGGCTGGAAGTGCAGCAGAGCAAGATGGATTTTTTCTGCAAGCTGGGCTACGGTAAGCAGGACATCTGCAAAGTGCTGGAGAACCTGGGCCAAGAGGCCCTGGAGGATGATGTGCTGAAAGAGCTAATTCGGATGGGGAGCAAACCTCAGGCTCTGGAGAGCCAGGCTCAGCCTTCCCAGCTAAAGCTGGTTGCCCGCGGATCGTGTAGCACCACACCAGGGCTGAAGTGGCTTGGAGAGGATGGAAGTGATTCTTCCGATTCCTTGAGACCCATTGTGATCGACGGCAGCAATGTTGCAATGAGGTAAGCTCCGCTTCCTGAAAGGCATCTCTCTTCCTCTGAAGCTTTTGAATTTTAAAACTGATGGCTTGAAGTGTGTTTTTCCTTGAGGTGAGAGGTGCATTTGAACAATTGCTGAGCAATTGCTTATTCCTGTTCTTTGGCTGATGCACAGCTTTTAAGGACTTGCTGTCTTTATGCCCATGAATGTGCACATCACATGGAATTACTGGCTCACTCTGCATTCTGACCATTTATAAGGCAATCTCTGTCCCCTCTTTGTGGCAGTGTCTCTCCCTCGGAGCCCACCATTAAATTACCCCCCTCTTTTCACATGGGCACCTAGGATTTCTAAACCTGAGATGTTTTTAGGGAAAATCTGATGAACAGATAGACAGACCACCACTCAACTCATCTAAGGGGAGAGGAAATAAAGCCAGGTGGCTGTGGTTTCTAAAAATATCACAGTTGTACTGCTTTGACTTGCAAGTAAACTCCAAAAATGTTCCCAGCTTTTATAAATTTTGTTGGTTTTCAATTTGGCTCCCGTTTTAGAGAAATATCAGGGAATTGATAGTTGACTTGTATTGAAGAGATTAATTTCCTCCTTAGTCGCTCTGTTTCTGGGAAATGTCACATCAACCCATGTTGGCCAATTACATTTCCTGAGCAGTGCCCTGGCACTGAGAAAGCACTCTTACAGATGGGAAGCCTGGCATGTCCCTGTGGATGGGATGTCCAAAGGCAGAAGTGGGTTGGCCTCTGTTTATCCGAGCAATACAGAGCCAAGACTCCAGGATGCAGTGGCTATCCATCTGTTTTCTCTGTTAACTTCCCTGCCCGCTCAGCAGGGAAGCCCATCCCTGCAGGCTGGGACAGGGCAAAGGAAGCCTTCCTCCTTCTGTTAGCCATCCTGTGAGATAAGATGAGGCCATATCCCCTCTGGTTAGAGAGAAAAGTGGCCAAGCACATCCAGAACAACTGGAGACTAAGCAAATTATGCCATCTTGTGAGTGAAGGGAGGAATCCCAGCCAGAGCCAAGAGGTTCCCTGCTCAAGGCAGCTCATGAGGAGTAGGAAATATGAAAGCAGGGCAAACTTGTTTGTCCTTGTCGGGGCCATGAGCTTGGTAGCCAGGTGTTTTAGGATCTCCTGCCCTGCTTTTCTTCCTCACCCAAGCCCCTCCTCAGGGTGTCTTTCTTGCCTCTCTGCAAGAGAACTGAGCACCCACTCAGGCAGTGTGGCTGAGCTGATCACTCACCCTTTCGTTGTGCTGGGGCCAGTATTACCCATGATGAGCCATAGGCTCTGTTCTCAGCTCTCCTGGCACAGCAGCTTTAAGTTTCAGAAAGGCAGAAGTTTTACAGCTCTTCTCAGACATCCCAACCTCTGTCTTGATAAGGACTTATGTGGATGATGGAGGAGACTATTGAGCTTGTCAGTTCAGCTGGTGCTGAAAAGGCACAGCCTGGAAGGAGCTGCTTTCCTCCCCTGGATGCCTTTCAAAGTGGTGCTGAACGGCATTTGCTTTGGCTAGTGGGGTAGGCCTGGTCAGTGCTTTCAGTATCCTTGCTTTAATTTTCTGGTTTGCTGATGTCAGACAGAGAAGGACTGTTTGCAGATGTCAGGGGAAAGGGATGTTAGGTTCCCTTGCTGGGGAAAACTCCATTGTCATCATCGCCAACAACCATAAAAGTGCAGCAGAAGCAGCAGTTTAGGAATGAAACAATCAAGAAGTTAAGAGCTTCAAGTGGCAGCTCTCTGTGTGGAGAAAAATACCTCAAGCATTCATATTTATATCTTAGGACTGGTGTTTCTGGAGCGTTTTGGAGTTGGCATTGAGGACCCACTGTAGAGTGCAAGCTCTTGAAAAGGATGTACATGCCCCAGGGTAATAAAGCAACTGACTCTGCAGCCTCCAAGCATCAATCAGCCTACCCAGAGAAGCTGAATGGAAAATAGCTTTGCCTTCCAGCCAGTCTCACTTGTCAAACATCTCAGTACACTTTGTGTTTCCATCAGATGTAATGAGAAATTTCGCTGCCTGCGAGCCTATCTGTGGGAAGTTTAGCAAGGCTGGTGGAAAAAATACATGGAATTGTGTTAATAGGAAAAGGGAAGTGTCATAACCATATTCACTGCACACTGAAGAGGCTGCTATCTCCTCTAGTGCTTGCACTTACATCTAGTTTTAAAGCTGTGGTAGCTACAGAGGCCTACTCCTGGGCCTTTCTGACAAAGTTTTTGCTGTGCTGTGTCATAACCAGGTGGAGATGGGGCCATTTGCAGTTTTCACAAGAAGCTGATTTGCCTAAACTTCCTCTCAAAGGATTTGGAATGGCACAATTTAAAAAAGACTTGCTGCATGCTAATGATGGATTAGCATCTGGAACTGCTGGAGTCACAAAGATGCCAAATTGCTGCTTCATTTTCTGAGAGATGGGCCCTGCTAGTCTGTGACCCAAGTGCAGTGTACCCTGTTGCTGGCAGGAGGGGGAGATGAGACTGAGTTATGATGGATCATGGATGGCTTATGGTCCATGGACTCTGTGGTTGCATGGGATAGGTGACAGACAGGACCCAGTCTGTGCCCAGGCAGGGAGGATGGAAAGCTCTGCTCCATTGCACAGCAGTCCCCCGTGCTCAGTGTGGACAGGCAGCCCCCAACACGTGCACAGACTCGTTCAGACAGCCCCCAGGCCTGGCTGTAGCAGTGTAGCAGCAGTTGGATTAGGTGATAATGCTGAGGAGCAGTTTCAGGTGCCTCATCTTCCTTGCTCCTCTCAGCCTTTTGGCTGACCCGTTTGTGCTTTCTGCACTGGGGTACACCTAGAACTGCCTTCCTAAAGCTTACAGGATTATATATACAATAGTCAATATTTAAGAAAGCTGTTGCTGAACTTCGTTTGTGTCATGGCATCAAAGATGTACCTGGACTGCCTTTTAAAGGCAGTTATCTGAAAAAGTCACCCAAATTTCCAATTCAACAGTCCATGTGATGTTATGAATATCCTGGGAAGATCCTATCCTTTAAAACCAAACAAAACAGCTCTTCTAAATGGAGATTAGATATGTCAAGCACTTCAGACCATTTGTTATTGCTAAGGGTTTTAAATGACTTCCTATTGCCTTGGTAGTTCTTAATAGGCAACCAGGTTTCTTCCTACAAATTGTGCTATTTTTCATCTGTGGTCACCATGTCAGGACAGAAACTTTTATTGGATATAAAACTGAACTTTGGTTATGAGGCTGGTGTAGACAGATCCTAGAGAGGAATCCCTGGGGGATGGTGGTGGGAGACTCATTTAAGGCTGTGGCATCACCCCTGCCTTGTCTATCAGTGCAGGTGGCTGTAGCAGCCAAGAGATCTCTCACAAGGGCTTTTTGCAGAGGTGAAAGCCTGAGCAAGACTGGCAAAGTTATGCAGAAAACTCAAAGTACAAGGATGAGCATTCTGTAGATACTGTGAAGGCATTTATCCATTTGTATCCAGTTTTTTAATTTCCTTGTGCAGAGGTAGTTAACAAACTACCTTCCTTTACACACACACTGCACTGTAATCAAATTTTAGATAAGTGAATGCCAAGCAGTAAAACTTTCAGGGAAGGTGAGGCATCTAGAAGGATGTCACTTCTAGTTGTTTTCCTTGAGATTATTTCCTGTTTTATGCTGCATATTGAATTCTTCAGAACCCTTATTGCTGGCACTTCTAGAATACTTTTCTTAGGGCTTTCCTACATCTCTGTGCAACGAAGAAAATATCCATCAACTGGAGCAAGAGAAACCTTTATTTCTCATAGGAGAGCCTCATGGGTTTCTACTTGTGCAAGAAGAAACTTTCAGTCCTCAAACCTTTTTCAGACAAGGCATGTGCAGGGTTTGACAAGGCCTAAGATCTTGTTGGTATTTTAGAACTTAAGTCCCTCCAGATACAGATGGCTTGGGTAACAGAAATGAGGCATAGGATACCTCTTTTTTTAAGTATCCAAACTGTTTCCGATAAATCTTTGGCTCTGCTGGAGGGGGTGTTTGGATCTGTCCCACCAGGACACCCTGCCAGGTTGTTTTCTTGGAAACTGGTGAATGACACAAAAGCTGTTTATTTTGCCTTTTCATTACTGGCTCAGTTAAAGAGAACTCTAAGCTTCATAAAAGCTTTGCCTCATCATCCTCTCTCTTTCTTTATAGTCATGGAAACAAGGAGGTGTTCTCCTGCTGGGGGATCCAGCTGGCGGTGGATTGGTTTCGAGAGAGGGGGCACACTTACATCAAGGTTTTTGTCCCACTCTGGAGAAAGGAACCCCCTCGACAAGACAGCCCCATTGCAGGTAGGTCACCATCCATTTGGCAACCATTAGGTGCACTTTGGAGACAGAGGGTACAGGTTTTTTCTCTGTAAAGACAAGCACAGTGCATGTTGTGTATCAGGCTTCCCTCACTTAAATGAGTCATTAGTTCATTGCCCCATTCAGTGCTCCTGGCCAGCAGCTAAAACTGCTTACAGGGCTTTGTCACACTGCTTTAAACCTTCTGCTTAACAAGCACAAGGTGCTGCCAAGCTGAGTTAAAGAGGGAGTTTGTCAGCTTGCAATGACTCTACAGAGCTTTTGAGGCATGCCAGGAGACAGTGATGTTCATTACTGGATGACTATTATCTGTCAGCCTGCTACCCAGCACAGAGGGTGCATAGCTTGCCCTTCCAGGAGAAGAAAATGCATCAGCAGAAGTCTGTGGAGGGGAGTGAGGCTCAGTTTGTCTGGAAATAGATCAGAGAGGTTTGTGCCAGCAGCTTGGTGTCTGCAGATGAGGCGGATCTGCCTTCCTGCACAAAAGGAATGGCAAGAGGTCAGAGTGTCCTCTACAGCAGCAAAAGAAGTTTACTAATGTATTTTATCACATACGTTTTATCTCCAGGTAAAGCTTACATCAGGGCTGGTTATGAGCCTTCTGGCATCTAGCAGGGTAAAAGGGGCACTGCAGGGATTCAGTATCAGGCTCTGGTGTAGAATTCAAGGCATTCTTTTACAGATAAGACTTTTAAATCAAAAAAGGCCTCAACATTTACAAGTGGATGTTTTTGTAAAAGACCTATTTTTCAAGTTGCCAAATAACCACCAGATATCATTGCATCTGAAAATTGCACCATGAGTTTCCTAAAGTGCTGAAATACCTTTAGATTCCTGTAGGTTTCTAGCAGACAATTGAGACCTGGTAATTATTAATTAATTAGTTTCTCTATTATTTTTTTGCTTCCCTCATCTATTTCTGCCAATCCCCCTACCAGATCAGCACATTCTTGAGGAGCTCGAAAAGCAATCTATCCTCATCTACACACCGTCCCGGAAGGTGAAGGGCAAGAGGGTGGTTTGCTACGATGATCGCTACATAGTGAAAGTTGCTTACGAGCACGATGGAGTCATTGTTTCCAATGACCACTACCGGGATCTCCAAAATGAAAACCCCGAGTGGAAATGGTTTATTGAGCAGCGACTACTCATGTACTCTTTTGTCAGTAACAGGTAAGAGATGGATGGTGTTACAGAATCCAGAATTCAAACATTATGGGCCAAGTTAGCTCCAGCATCAGAGTACCTCCCTTCAGTAGCAGAACACGTGAGCCTTTTTATGAAAGTAATTTACTGCAGCTTTTCTTATCTTGTTTCTTGAGTTTCCTACTCCCTCAGCTTTGGTCTTAAAACCTCCCATGTCACTTTTCTATGAACCTTTCTACTTGAATGGCAGCATTAGTGACCGGCTTTGCTTCTTCCCAATCCAGTTTGTGAGGTTAAACCAAGGGTTGGTATATTTTAATTTCTGTTTCCTGTAAGAAGCAGAATTAAATCTATGTGAGGAGGCTGGCAGGCAGCATTTTTAATTCCCCTACACAACAAAATAGGATTTTCCCCCGTGTTTCTACAATCACAGCTTGCTAGAAGAGACAGGAATCTGATGTCTCTGGCCCTTCACCATCCCTGTTGAGAGAAAGTTTTCATTCAGGCACCTGCACCATGCCTGCAAGGCTGAGCCGAGTGCTCCTCAGTCTGTTCATACTAACCTCCCTTCTCTCCTGAGTTTCCTAAGAGCTGAGGTGTCCAAGAGCACTTCACTGAGACATCCAGACATGTGCTTACATTCGTGACTTTTTTTACTTTTCCAGGTTTATGCCTCCTGATGATCCGTTAGGCCGGCATGGACCCACCTTAAGTAACTTCCTCAGCAAAAAGCCAGCGCTTCCTGAAAAAAGATGGCAGCCTTGCCCTTATGGTGGGTTTCTCCCCATGCTGTGAACTGTCCCCTGCTTCCCAGCTGTGCTTTCCCTTGGCTAGGGGCAACTGCCACATGCTGTCCTGCTTTCTGTGGGGACTCAGCTTGGGGTTGCTCAAAGGTGTGATGCTTTTTTCCCCTCCTGTTTAAGTGGCTCCAGCCTCAACAAAGGCAGCAGATGTTTCTGGCCCCTCCATCCTCACCTGCACACAGCTCCCACAGGCACCGTGGCTGTGCTGACCGTCCTGCTGGCACACACTTCTCATTTTGTGGAGTGGATTTTGCTGCAGCACTTGGGAATGGCCACCCAAACACTTTCCCTCTCTCCCCTCCCGACAGCCCCCTAGCAATGTGCAGGTTTCTCAGAGGTAAATCCCTATGCCATTTTTTAAACCAACCTTTTGTAGGTTGTAGTTTGTAGTGCACTCCCAGCCCACTGAGTGCAGGAACTGAAACATGAATATCAGACACTTCCAAAATAGCAGAGACTTCCTTTCACTGCTGCTTCACCCTGCTATTAATATCAGCAGTATTTAAATCTGGATTCAACAGTGCTGAGTTTGAAAATAGTACTTCCCCTTTTTTCTGTGCTCATCACATACAGTGTTGGGAAGAATTGATGTGTGCATTAATTGATGTTGGTGCTAGTGACAACTTCCTGTCTGATTTGTTTTTATTCTTTCAGGTAAAAAATGCACCTATGGCAATAAATGCAAATTTTACCATCCAGAGAGACAGCATCAAGCTCAGCTTTCAGTTGCTGATGAGCTCAGGGCCAAAACAAAGGTCCCATTAGCCCTGGGAAAAGAGGAGGAGAGGTGTCGGTGCTCACCATACACAGCCAGAGGAGAGCCTGCACCCTGCGATGCCTGCACAGAAACTCTCCTGGAAGCCAGAGGCTGCTCTGGGCCTTCCTGCTACCCAGGCAGGCCCCAGGGGAGCTGCTCTGAGCAGATATTCCGTGTCTGGGCCAGCAGTCCTGGCTCTGACCTGGGGCTGGACCAGCGCTTGCCACAGCCGGAGCTGCTCCTGGAGAAGATGTCAGCAGTGTCCATCAGTGACGACACCTACGGCTGCAACTGGTCCTTGTGCAGCTCTCAGGACAGGGGGCTCATGGACAGCCCTCACCCCCGTGCTGGCCTCGGGCGCAAACTGTTCTCACTTCATCACCCTCAGAGCTTGGAGCACACCGGCTCACCCAGGTGCCCTTTCCAGCAAAGAGTGCTCCCACACTCCCAAGGCGAGATGTGCCCAGAGCACAGCTGGGCTCAGGAGCACCATGGTGTGCATGGAACAGGTCACAGCAGCCACTCCATCCCTCGTGGTGCTCAGCACAAACAAGCCCTGGAGACCCAGCACCCTGTCTTGCTGCAGTCCACAGCTGTGTCCCCTGGCAGGCTTCCTGTGTACAGTGAGCACCAGCTGCAGCAGCACCACTGTTTCCCCAGCCAGCCCTCAGGGCAGCCCTTCCAGCTCAATTCCAGCAACAGAACGGGCTTATTTCAGAAAGCCCATGCTCACCCCAATGCCTCTTACAGGGAGTATTGGCCCATCCCAACTGCAAGGCCACCCTCTGCCCAGCAAATAAACATACACAGGGAACTGTGCTCCCCTTATCCTTACAGTGTGATGAGCCAGGTCATGACTTGGTACCCCAGTATCCAGGATAAGGGGACTGGAGCACCTCTCCTATGAAGACAGGCTAGGGAAGTTGGGGCTGTTCAGCTTGGAGAAGAGAAAGTTGCATGGAGACCACATAGAAACCTTCCAGTATCTGAAGGGAGCCTACAAGGAAGTCAGAGAGGGACAGTTAGGAATTCTAGTGAGAGGACACAGAGGGATGCCTTCAAACTGAGAGGGGGTAGGGTTAGATTAGATTTTAGGATGAAATTCTTAATTGTGTCGGTGAACTAGAACAAGTTTCTCAGAGAAGGTGTGGATGCCCTATCCCTGTTTAAGGCCAGGTTCAGTGAGGCTCTGAGCAACCTGGTCTAGTGAAAGGTGTCCCTGCCCATGGCAGCAGGGGTGTTGGAACTGGATGATCTTTTAGGTCCCTTCCAACTCAAACAATTCTGTGATTTAATGATATTGCCTGCTGGACTTTAATGATTCAAAGACACAGAAACTTGTGAAACTTCCAGAGCAAACCATTCCCAGTAAGCACAAGTCCTAGGGCAAGAAGATGCTATTCTGAGGCTTAACAGAGTGTTTTAGAGGGTGTTATGGTAAGGATTACAGCTGCTCCAGGAATACAAGTATAAGCATCAAGTCAAGGCAAAGGCTGTCATCCACGGCAGTGGGATTGCATCCACCTCCCCTGAAAGAGAACAGGAGGGCTCAGGGTTACTGGGCTGTCAGCATTTGAACATCAATGGTGACTGGATTCAGGATGGCACAGATTTTCATTAATGCCCTGAAACACTAGACAGATTTTTAGAGTCCCAACCTATTGTTCAACTTCCATAAAAGAGCTGTGCTCCCAGTCAAGGGCTCTCCCATGACCTGCCTGTCAGTCCTTGCTCAGCCAGCAGAGAAGATGATTTGGCCTGGTTCCCTAGCACAGGTCTGTGCTCTCTGCTGGAAGGCAGCTTTGGGCCCCCATCATTACCTGATTCAAGCCCTGCTGTCAGTGAGCTTTCACAGTTACATCTCGGGCTTCTGAAGCAATGCTGAGAACAGAACCTCCAGCAGGGGGGCTGGAGGTGCACCAGAGCACCTGAAGGAAGACACAGGTGCATTTCGTAGAAAAGGGACACACACACAGCATGAATCAAATCCGGGAAGTCATCTTCAGTGTAAGTCCTGGTGTGGACTGAGGGCTTGGGGTTGGTAATTAAAAAAAATCCAGAAGTCCTGATGATGCTAAAGAAAAAAAAAAAAAACCAAGGAAAAACCCCAACAACAACAACAAAGCCACCAAAAGTAGAAAGTGTCTCCTGTATTGATCAAGAAATCTATTATTGACTTAACCCTTAATTTCCAAATGTGGCCCCCATAATGCAATTATACAGTAAACTATGTTCTGTTAGGACATATTTGATTTTCAGTAAGCTGTAAAGCTGCTAATCTCTGCATTATTCCACCAAATGCTTCAGGTTATAATTCAAATAGTAAGGTTGATCCTGAAGGTTTTTGGATTATACCAAAGTTTAAGTATGTCAGTATGACATGTATTAAAAATGCTTTAATATATTATAAAAGGTTCATCTATAATAGTTTGTTTTCAAGAATGTCTTCCTTATTTTCTGGGTTTTACTTAGGTGGTGGGGGAATTTCTTGTTATTTTGTTTAGGTTTTGGATTTGTTTGCATTTTTCCCCCAGTTATCTTAGAACTGATGCTTCAACAGGTTTCTAGCAGAGGATTTTTCAGGTGGGATTTTCAAGCTCTCCGCCCCTGCAGTATCTCGTTTCTCTGAAGTGCAGTGTTGTTAGTTCCTGGCAGAAATTAAACATGGTCCTTGATGAGAAGTTGGAATTCTGTTGCTTTCACAAAGGTAGCAGTAATTTACCTTTAGTGACATTATCACAGGATGCATTTTTTGAAAGTAATGATAGATTGACCCATTTCCCTTTGGAAACCACCACCAGTTCTTTCTTTCTTTTTTTTTTTTCCCTGGTGTTTAAAGAATCTGCAGAAAATAAGTACACTGTATCTGTTCAATTTCTTATGCCCCTGTGGTTGAATCCAAGAAACAGCAATTTGGATTTTTGGAGGTATGACTTACGTTCACAGAACATGACAGCTCTTTCCATACATCCTATGGCTAGTCAGAATGGCTTATAAATTTATTCACTACAAAACAAAGCTATGGAAAAAATTCTCCATGATATGCCTCGAAAAGTACTGGAGACAAAGTGTGATGGTGAGTGGAAAAATACCTTCCACCCACTCAAAGCAAGTCCCAAATGGCAGCATTCAGAAAACACACACACAGCAATGGAGCAGGATGGAACTGTACATGTCAACATTAATTTTCACGTCTGGCATGCACATATGTTACATATTTCAATACACAAAGCATTGAAAAATCCATAGGAAAATTGGCATACTGCCATTATATGGTGCCCTTGGCTTCCTGGAGACATACATGAACTTTTCTCCTTTTCCTTTGAGGATGCACAGGAATTTGATGGTTGTTCAAAACCCTGTCAATGTTTAATTTTTTTTCTTTTCATTTCTGTCATATTTACTGAGGAATCTTTTTGTAAAATACATAGAATATGCACTCCGCTGAGAAACTGTCTGAGAAAATAAATCAGACTTTGGTGCTAAACAGAACTTGATTTCTCTTGGCTCTTGAGCTCACCAGAGGGTTTTTTCTCATGGGGATTTTGTTGGAAGGGCAGCTGAGCAGCAGCACTGTGTCACTGCCTTAGAGGAGCTCTCCTGCTGGCCAGGAGCCCATAGAAGGCAGGGACTGTTTCCCTGTTCCACCACAGCACAAGCACACGGGGATCAGGAGCTCCTGCTGTACTTTCCAAAGCAGGGATTTCTATTGGCCATTGTCAGCCCCTGGAGCAAGGGAAAGGGCTGTGAACAGAAAGAAGGCGGCACCTCTTGGACAGAGGGGTAAGAGGCTGTTGCTATTTGGTATCTCTGCTGGGATGCATTTGAGGCCAGCTCTCGCTGCCAAGTTGCAAATGAACCCATAAATCTTAACAGGCTCAGAAAGCCCTTGATGTTCTTTGCTTTTTGGTTGTCAAGACTCTTGTAGAAGAAGCTGGAAGCACTGAGAACAATCTTCCAGGAGATGGGCTGCTTTCCCAAGGGAGATTTACAGACTTGCCAAGTTCATTTTAAGAAAGAAAGAAAAAAAGAAAAAAAATTCTCTTCCTTTCTCTACACTCTGCCTTTCCCAAAAAGGCAGAAAGCCAGAGACTCCCTCCCTTGCAAGGGGCTAGGGAAACTAAACACAAATATTTTGCTGAAAAGTCTAGGGCCACCCCTGCAACATATCCTCAGCATAAGGGGGAAAGAGGGTGCTCTTTGCAGTCCTGGGCACCTCACAGCACCTCCCTCTACCTCTTCTAAAATACAGAAATCTCTCCTTTGCAGACCATGGATGACAAGCCTACTAATGTGGTGAGCTGAGGTACCATAAGAATTAATGCCATAAACCAGTCTGTAAAGTAGATAATCTTGCTGGGTATCAAACATTTGCATTTGCCAATTATTCTTAGAAGTTTTGATAATATTTTAACTCAGTTCCCACAACAACTGGCACAATTCATAAGCAAATATTTGAACTAATCACAAAAACTAAATAGAACATGACTTCTCTCCACCTTAAAAAATGTTGCTAGGGAAGAACAAGGCCTGCACTTCACCAAGTGTGACAGACCTCTGCACTCACTCATGTATACACACGATTGCTGTAGGATCTATCTCCCATGCACTGGTGAGACTGGGATGCTTTGAACTCTTGAGAAAGTTCAATATTACAGCACCATTAGCATTATTAAGGAGGTGCTCTGACTTGAAATTGATAGCAAAGGGATTTTTTTAATAGTATTTTAGCCACATCCCTTCTCCACCCCCAGCTGGGCTCACTGCCTTGAAGTCTTGTAGCAGGCTCAGAGGAGCTCTTCAGTGAGATGTGCTGATGTGCTGACTTGGCCAATGCAACCCAAACAGACGTGGGAGTGGAGCAGAGCAGTGAGTGAGCACAGCCATTTGTGGGGACAGCACACACGGGGCAGGGAGCCAGAGAGTCAGGACAACACAGGCAGGGCTGGCGGGGCCTTGAGTGCGGTCAGGAAATTGGATGATGCGCATGAATGGTGGCATCAGGAGTGTTCACCCTAACCACACTGCTAGCTCCTCCTCTTTCTCTGAGCCAAACTGTTTCCTTGTCTTCCCTTTCTTCTCCCATCCTTGTTGGCCTCAGGATTTCCATTGCACCTGCGATTCCCTAGTTTGGGCATTGAAGGGAATTACTAATGCTACTGGTTCCATACAGAAGAGAAACGGGCATCAGCACACTTGATGGCAGAAGAAAAACAGAAACTAGGAACATGCAGCAAAATATGGATGGCATAAAAAATGCCACAGTGGACAAATGAGTAGTTTCTTTTCTCAAGAAAAAAACAAAAAGAAATGAAATACAATTAATGAATAGTAGAGCTTGAAGAAGCAATTACTGAATGGCACATATGTACCGGAATGAACCTTGGAAAAGAACCGCCATGCAAAGCAAGACTGAAAAAGGTGTCTGCCACACCTCTGCACACTTGCAAGACTGAGCAAAGCAGGGCCAGCTCTCCTGTGGCTCTCAGCTTGCTGAATTTAGAACCTGTAATTTAATATCTGCAGCGACTCCGAACAACTGAGAAAAGTGCTAAATAAGAAGCAGCATCAGCTGTAGTAACCAAATGAGCTACAACACTGAACACAAAGTCAAGACAAAGATAACTTCACTGTCTGGTGATTTCGTTTCCAGATTAGACTTCATTTTACTACAGGAATTAAAATTCTCCTGGCATGGTCAGGAGGAGACCTGTGCAGAGACCAGAACTGCCTACGAGGACTAAAGAACAACCAAGGCTGGCCAAGGGGGCTAGCAGGAGAAGCCCAGAGGAATGTGATGGCTTTTACTACTTGAAATGGCAAACAGCAAAATGCAATTCATAAATAAAACCACATTCTCCAGCTACAGGGAAATCTAAGTCCTAAGAAGTGCCATGATGCCCTGGCAAAGGTTGCAGTCCATCCCCCCACTGCTCCAGAAGTGGTGCTAAGGAAAATTTAGCAGGGAAGCAGACTATGATTTGTTATTGCCAAAATATACACAGCCATTGGCAGACAATTATAAGTGTTACTCAAAACCATCATCAGAATGAGAAATACTGAGTTCTCCCCACAGGAGGTCGTGTTAGGAAGAAGCTGAAGTGAATACAGAAGCTTGTAAAATTGTTATTTCCAGCAGGGAAACATTCTCGGAGAACTTCAGCATCTGCATATCCTTTTGTTCATAATGTAATGTATGACATGTGGTGGATTTGGAGCCCTGGCTTCACTTAAACAAACAGATGGCAGATCTTTAAATCTTTAGAGCATCTTCCCTAGGTCATATTTAAGCTTTGCAGAAGGTGAAGAAAAGTGAATATCAGTTTAAACTGAAGTAAAATAAACAATATTATGGGAAAAAAAGACAGAGAATCCAATTTTCTATATCACTAGGAAAGTAGAAAAAATAATCACCAGTGGTTATTTCTGTTCATCTTCTATGATATTGATGATCAACTGGGGGTGGTATTTGGGAGACACTGGTTTAGGTCAGCCTCTGCACTTTGCTTTTTGATGTTCTAATGTTTGAATTTGCCTACAGCCAAACGGAAGCCTCTAGGGAATGTCCCGCAATTGACATCCCTAAGACATTCACCAATAACGTATTTCTAAAAAAATGTGACGGCCAAGTCCACCACAAGGTGTCAATGTGGCAGCACTAGAAACAGGATTCGCTGCTCCATGGCCGACTTTCAGGAGCCGGTGCCGTGCACTCAGGGAAAACCTGGCAGCAGAAGTTGCACTCGGGAGCAGCCACAAGCGCCGGGACCCTGCGCGCCGCGGGACCCTACGGCACAGGCTCAGCTCCGCTCCGCACGGACGCTCCTCTGCCGGGGCCCCCGGCCTGGGAGGCTCCCGCAGGCTGAAAGAAACCACGAACCTGCGGCTGAGGCTCGATCACACCGGCTGAACCAATTCTGTTGCCCTCTGCGACCTGAAACGTGGCGCTGTTAACCATTCACACGCGTCTGGACTTCAGCCTGGGGTTTATGTTTAAGCAGCCCTGCAAGGGCACACAGCAGCTCAGACGGACTTGGAGGCTGCAGCAGTGTCAGGCTGGGGAGCAGAGAGGGAAAAATGCAGAATAAAAGGTTTCAGAAAGGGGGCATTTTACAAAATCTACCCTTTTCTCCAACTAATTTATTCTCCCCTCACCTGCAGTTCAAGCTGTGGCTGCCCTGCCATCGGCGGCTCAGGATTTATCTTGGCTGGGGCCCAGGTGTTGCTGCCAGGCTTTCCTTTCAGGGCAGCAGCCCTGGGAAAGTCACTCGGGGTTAAGTTTAGAGTTCCAGGTTGGCACATTCTTAACGCAAGCCAAAAATAAGTGTGAATGGGGATCAATTTTATGAATTTGCTGAGCTGCCAATTATATTTTAAAGCTGAAATCTGAAACGAGGTTTGCCAGTGGATAAGTATCACAGCCAATCCTTAGGCAGAAATTAATTGAAAAAACACTCTGCAAGCCCAGATAGCCTTGCCTTCCAAACATTATCTCCCATGTCTTTCCAGGTGGACTTTGGACACTGGCAGTCAATCAGAACACAGGGGATTTTAACTAATTAAGTTTATTGTCTTGTATGTGTCAATCAGCAGTTAGGAGGATATACAACAAATATCCCCAGCATGCAACTGTAAGGCAGCATTAAGTGGGAGGAGGGGGAAAGCTTTCTCCTAAAACAAACCAGCACCTACTGCATTCCTTTTACACCTTCCTTCCTTGCACTTTTGGGGAGCAGGGTCACAACAGCTGTAGAGTTGCCCAAAGCCAGGTAGTTGGGTTGTGCACCCACATCTCAACAGACCTGAAAATAAAATTCTCCACTCGCCAGGCAGAGGCTGGAGTGCAACTCAGCACTTAGAGCCTTGAGCTCACAGCTATCTGAAACCTGCCTGCAGCCTTGTTTCTAAGCTCCTTGCCAGAGGCACAAATAACCCTGTGGGTCCAGCTATCACATCACCAGCGGAGCAACAAAACTGGCTTGAAGGCAGAATTTCCTGACGGAGCCTGTATTTGTCCACAAGCCAGCAGATGATTCCCAACACTGTGCCAGACTCGATTTCATTTACTTAGGCCTGCTTGGAATGCTGCATTTGTGGTGCCCAGCTCTTGGTGTTCAGGGCTCAATACAGTTATGATTGCAGTTCATGCCATTTCAAGGCAGATTTATATCAGAGCCATTAGCACTGACATTACAAAAGTTACACATGCTTTCTAAACTCTGTCATGTGTAAAAGAATCTGTGAAAAACAGAAGATATCCTCATCCCTCTCAAACAACTTCTAAAGCAGGTCTTCCAAAGGACACAGAAAACTTTATGATGTATAAAATGTATATGTCTTATTTACAAAAATGTATTTCACATATTTTAATAATTTTACTATGTATATACAAGGTATAAACACTATGTTACATTGTATTGACACTGAGCTGCAATCCAAAAGGACCCTCAATATAAAAAAGACATCCTATTAGAAGGCATCCAAAGAAGGGCCAAGAGGATGGTGAAGGGTCTGAGAGGAAGCTGGTTTGAGGAGCAGCTGAGGTAATTTGGTCTGTTCAGCCTGGAGAAGGGGAGACTGAGGGGAGACCTTGCTGTAATATTCAACATCCTCACAGGGCAAAGCAAAGGGGCAGACACCAATCTCTTCACTCTCCAGACTAGTGACAGGACCTGAGAAAATGGCATGAAGCTGTGTCAGGGGAGGCTTAGACTGGGTATCAGAAAAAGGTTTTTTCACCCAGAGAGTGTTTGGGCACTGGAACAGGCTCCTCAGAGAAGTGGTCACAGCACTAAGCCTGACAGAATTCAAGAAGTGTTTGGACAATGCTCTCAGGCACAAGGTGTGTCCTGTGCAGGGCCAGGAGCTGGACTCGATTTCAATGTATCCCTTCCAACTCAGCATATTTATGATTCTGAACTCTGAAGCTTTTGCTGGAGCATCCCCAGGGTGCTGCCATGGCCCAGCCTGGAATGCTGCTCTGCAGCACAAAGCCTCTGAAGCGTGGGGTAACCTGCCCTGAAAGCAAAGGTTCCCCCAGGCTGGCCTTGACATGATTTGGAAGGAAGCAAGGAGCACCAGCTTTGCTCCTGCCTGCCTAGGGACAAAACACTCTATACTGGATTAAGAGTACAATAAAACCTTGCCAGCTCAGGGGTGACTCAGCAGCTCATGTGTGTTACATCAAGCCCTGCACCATCAAACACACTAGCAGGGAAGTCAAGAGAGAATGAGGAAACACTTGGTTTGGGAGCTACCCATGGCCAAAATGTGGCATAACCCCTCACAGCGCTGCAGCAGGCTTATCTCCTCCTGACTGGAAAGGGCTAAAAGGGCAGGAAAAGCAAACTCCATTGACCCAGATACTGGAGGCTTGTGAAAAAACATCTGGAAAAGGTCAGCAAGTGTGCTGGCTCACATTACTGCTAAAAGACATGCAGAGAGAGCTAGCTAACTGTGCCTGTGTCCTGACAGCTGGCAGGCGCCCTCAAACCACCACAGGAAAACCAACCAGAGGCAGCCAACAGAATCTGCAGGTATGGAGTAGCTTTTGTAGCTAAACACAACAGGAGGGCTTGGGGCAGGGGAAATCCCACAGAAAGTAGGCCCTGTCAAACATGAGTGACAGCTGATGCTTCAGAGGGTCACACAGGAGTTGCTAACAAATGAATAATGACTGACAAAACAAGCCTCCGAGCAACCTCATTTATGCCACCTACCTCAAGGCCTCAGCCACAGCTTTTCCACTGGTGTGTTTTATTCATTGGTCTTTATAAGGTTGGGTTTAAATGCTTTTACTCTTTAAGTGAAAATAAAAACAATTAGGTCATGGCAGTAACAGCAGAAGCCAATTGAGATGTGAAATGAGCTGTGTTACCTTCCTGAGACTCATCTGGAGTCATAAAACCAAAATTCAGAAAAAAATATTAATCACCACTTGCCAACATCTTCCTTTTGGCTGCAGAAGTGAAAGCTCCTCCACACTAGTCAGGAAATAGCAGCTGTGACCAAACTATGGGCAATGCCAAGATCAGCCATTCCCTGTCAGCCCTAGAGGTGTGCCATTCCAGTGCCAGAACACAGGATTCATAGCTCATTAACAGCTCCACAGAGAATGGGAGCATCCTGGAGTGTAGCCCTGTAAACCAGTAACAAGGATACTTCCAGCTGGGGGTGATGCAATCCCTGCTCTGAAGCATTACTAATGCATTTTGTCTCAGTCTCATGAGATGAATTTCACATGTGAAATGAAAAGATACTGAGCTGAAATCAGCCCACCACCTTCTGAGCCAGTACTATGACTAATACAAGTGTTTCAAAATCCAAGAGAAAAGCATGGCTGCCAAGGGGTGGCAGACTGATGATCAAGTGAGATCTAGATGCTGACTCAAGTCTTGAACTCAAGCACTGTGTGCAATCAAGTATCAGCAGGTTCAACCTTGCTACCGGAATATAAGGATTGGTGCAGGAAAAGAACAGGATGAAAAGACAGGAAATTAAGAGAATGAAAACCAACATGCAGCAATAGATCAGGAGATGGATGAGACTTTTCTATGCATCTATATAAGACATGTCTTGGCATGGCACTTACCTTATGTCCACTTGGAACATGGCTGGGATCTCAAAGTAGGAACGCAAGTTTCCGAGCATGGCATCGTGTGGCACAGCTATGCCTGACTCTTGTGTTGGGGGCAAATAGTAAATCATGTTAACAGTAAAATATCTCTCTCCATAACTCAACCCTACTCTTTTTTCAGGAAGCACTGAGAACTGGGACACATGACAGTTGCCTTGAAAAATGATGAAGTCTGTTTCTTCAGCGCAAACTCCACATTTGCAGTGTGGAGCTTGGCGGCCATGGCTGTGGGGCTGGCAGAAAAGCACTCCCTGGTGAGATCCATCAGGGCAGCTGTAGGGTCCATTAACAAAAGGAAATTCAGCCCCTGGCAATGCTAGCTGGCTGTTCTGTTTCATTTAGTCCAGAGTCCCAGGGCCAGAAGTGAAGCTCATGGGGGCAGAATGGTGGCCAGGCAAGACAGTACTTGGTTTCTTTAGGGTTTTAGAAAGTCTAAGCCA
This sequence comes from Acrocephalus scirpaceus scirpaceus, assembly GCA_910950805.1. Lineage (NCBI taxonomy): Eukaryota > Metazoa > Chordata > Aves > Passeriformes > Sylviidae > Acrocephalus > Acrocephalus scirpaceus. The sequence continues at coordinate 47,223,578 of OU383775.1, forward strand.
TTTAATTTAAAAGTATCAAGCTCAGCATGAAAAAACCCACCCACATCACTAACCATTATTAAAGAGGGAAAGCTTTTGTTATGTCCTTCAGCTCAAAAAATACTAACAAGACATTTTCTTTCTCATGTACAGTGCAGATGTGCCATGGATTATGAAGAGTTCCCAAAGCCAAGCATCACACTGCCTTTCCCCCCTCACCTCCCTAAGCCCAGCAGCAGCTTAGTTGGAGCAACACAGTAAGGTTTTCTACTGAACAGCCTCACTTCTCCAAAACCTTAACATTCAGGAATGTGCACAGTAGAAAAGATGTATGCGACTCCAAATACTTCCTCAATTGCAGGGGAATTGCACAACAAACACTGCAAGAGGCCAGACTGCTATTGTGGATCAGATAGACAAGGACCTGCACAACTTTCTCCAAACCACCAAACAAGTCTGTGACAGGGCATCAAACCACAAGCCATCAAATTTCAAGCTGGGTATCCAGTGACAGCATCCAACATCCTCTCTGACAGCAAATATAAACTATAGACATTGGCTACCAAAAAGTGATTCTTGCTGGCAGAAAAGACGCCACATGACAATTGTGTCAGGTATCTCTGTCAGAAGACAGTATAGTCTTTCCTCAGGTTATGTTTAAATTTTATTTCTGGCCCCAAAACACAGAGGGAGGAAAAAGGCTCATTAAAAAACCACAAAAGATAAATCCTACTTCTAACCCAAATCACAGTAGCTATTGGATAGTTGCAATAAAACATAGGAAACTGAGTGGTTGTTCAAGTATCTAATAAGAGATGGAGGAAAGGAAAACTGAAAAGGTAGGAGGCAGAGATGAAGGCACAGGGAATAGCAAAATCCTGGGGTCACATTCTGCACGCTGCCATGGCACAAGAACAGAGCATCGCTTACAAACTGAGCCAGTGACGCAGCAATATTGCTGAGATGGACAAACCAAGGGCCAGGCTGGGTGGGGCTTTGAGCATCCTGGTCTAGTGGAAGTTGTCCCCACCCATGGCAGAGGGAGTTGGAACTAGATGAGCTTTATGGTCCCCTCCAACCCAAACCATTCAGATTCTCCAATACCTTTGGCCAAATGCCTTTTAAGGCCTAAGTGGTATTTCATGCTTTTTCACTACTGTTCACAGGCTCAGAGTCAGCACCAGCCCCAGAGTAGTGGGATGGGACACAATGCACCCAAACATATCCTTCTTCCAAACAGCAGCTCCCCACATGGAATGACAGCAGCTCTCCATGACAATAACGTAAGACACAAAGAAAGTACAAAAAAGAACAAAGCTGCAAAAAGATTCTGTAAAAAAAATAAATCCATCCATTCATCCAATTTCATTCTACACAGGATACAACCTGTGAAATACCAAATATTAAAAATAAATTCAAAAGTCAAAATAACAATCAAAAAAGAGCCCCCAACTTACAGCTAACTGCTGTAAGAACAGAGCTTCTACCATGAATAAGTAGATTGTAAATGAAATATTTTTTATATCAGCTGATAAGAGACACGTGTATGCAAACATTGCTTTGCTTGTAATCTTAGAGCAATGTAAAACTGCTACAATATAAATTCTATATTTAAAGGTTTTGGGACGACAACTTTTGTAATCAAGTTTTCGTTACAAACACACATTCATTCTCTCATCTGAATCATGCTTCCTGTCATCTCAGAAGAGCTATCAGTATTTGTTAACCTCTTTTAATGCACTTCTAGACTTACCACCTGAATTAGGAAACACCACTTTTACAGGTTTATTGTTGCAGTACGATGGTAAAAGCTGATCTTGAATTAATGATGCATGGGCTGTTCTTTGGAGAGTATGAAGTGTCTCTTTTAAGGAATCAGTGTCCAACCTCCAAAACCACAGAGGCCAAATAGCCCCTTCTACATGCAGGCACCTCTGCTCTGTTGTGGGTAAGCAGCTGTGCACCAGCCAGATGAGGAACTCCAGGGATTCACTTCCCACTGTCCTTTCCTCAGGAAAACCTTGTGAACTTTTCCTTGGCACATAATGAAACGAGGCAAGTGCAAGACCTTAGCACACAATGGAGTCCTGGCTGTCCTGTCAGCAGATGCACAGTGGTGACACCAGCATTTCTCTCATGTAATGTCCCAAGTTCCTGACTCCAACACACCCTGTCCAGCTCTGAGGTCTTCTGCTTGCCACATTTGAGTTTGCATGTTACAGCAGGGTGCAAGGAAAGCAACACCACCTGCTTCTGTATATGGAGAACAAAGGGCAGAGCATTCCTTAGTCCATTTCCTTGATGTCTCAAACACCGCATTCCTTAGCCTTGGACCTTCCATCACTTGTAAGGGGAACTTGAATTTAGATAGTTTATCAGTCACAGGCTGATAAGGTCTGCTGATATTTACTAAGACAAAAAGCACATTAAAATGCTTAATACGCAGCATCTCCATTTGTTACCACATCAGCTACATCAAAATTATTTTGGCACTGCGCTCCTGTGAATGGTGTGAAAAAAAGCAGTCTCAGAATTCAAAGCTGTAACACAGTCCCTGTTAAAAAGTGGGACTGGTTTATAAAGGGACTTCAAATGCTTGAGTGGTACCTGAATTGAGATCCTACTTTTCACCTTTAAAATCTGCACTCAAGTGTGATGTGATAGGGTTTTGTTATTTTAAATGAACTCGCAAATCATAGGCAGTTTGAACCTCTGTAGATTATCAATCATTTTGGCTCAAAGTCCTCTGTAAGTACACACGGGTATCTGCAAATTAAATCAATGAAGAGAACAGGACACTGGGAAAAATAATCAGTTAAACTCATGCCTACAGCAGCACTGCACTGGCTGAAGGTTGTTATATTTTGATTAAATATTAGCATTTGTGATGAAAGCAAATTAATATAATTATATGCACTGCTGGAAATTAACATGTCTGAAGTCTTGACTGAAGTAAGAATTTCTGAGAGTTTAACTCAGTGCTGCCTCTGAAGGTGGAATTGTTTGAGTTCTACTGTAGATGCCATCTGTACAGAACTGCTTAAAGAAAAAAACAAATTACAACTAAAGAATCATATAGAAAAGTCAAAATTGAGTCTGATCATGTAATTTTCAATGTTCACCACCCCTCCCAATTGTTCCTATAGCACTTAAGCTTGTTATAGAGCCTGAAGCCCTCAAACATTTCATACTAACTCCTCCTGTTCTCTCTCAGTACTTTTAAAGTAGATTACACGAAATATGAACCTCACAAGGCATTTTGGACTACATAAAAACAAAGACTGTTCCTCAAAATTAGCAATAAAAGACCTATTCAAGCAGTCAGGCTTGAAAAAGGAATGCACTGTAGTTATTCCACTCTGTGCCAATGAAAGTAATTTAAAGTTTAATTTGTATTTGCTGTTAAACTTATCATGACATTTTAAACAAATATGAGATAAAACATCAAGGGATTTTCTTGCTAAAGTTAGAATTAAACATAGGTAATAGTTGCTGCACAAGCTGCATTACATATTCTGTTAAATGAACTGAAACGTTTCTGCCACTGCTTTGTAGCAATACTCCCATTTTACAAATACTGCAAAGCAGTATTGAAAAGAGTAAACAGATTTCGGTAGATGGCTTTTTTCTAACATTTCTAGATCTTTAATCAAGTCTTCCTTTAATTTGTGTCCAGGTTCCACTGTACATTCAAGTTGAAGGAATTTGATTGAAGAAATATAGTACTGATAAGGACACTTTTCCCCAGGTCATCTACAAAACACGCTGAAGGTAGACACTTCAAGATCACAAAACCAATTAAATTCACATGAATAAAGCAAATACAGAGACAGGCGTAAATACCGACCACAGTTTTAAGGCCAATCTATAATTAGCTTGAGACTGAAGATACTGAATCTCAGTTAAACCGAATTTCATGGGTGCCACACCTGGCCACACTCCTGGAAAACAGAATAGCTCTACTGATTGGAGACTGCACAAGTCAAATGTTTTTCTAATATATCTAGAAAGTAGCAAGGTGAACTGAAGTCAGTTCCACAGAGCTGATGTCACACAGCAGCCCCAGTACCAGCTCTGTTCCGTTGCTACATTTCTTAAGTTATCCCAATTCTGAAACTTGAGTTTCAGAACAATTGATAATTTTAAGCATTCACAAACAAGTGATAATTTTAAGCATTCACAAAAAATAACCAGGAGAATCTCTGAAAGCCAAGACAAGTACTCCCTTCCGGCCCGTATGTACTTTTTTTACAGAGACATCTGACAAAGACAGTAAAGTAAAAAGTCATAAATCAGCATCCAAGATAAACTACTGATGTTCACAATACAAAGTTTAACCTCACTGCAAATACTTCTTTTTTTATGTTCTATGAGAAAAAAAAATCCAGCAGTGGAATCTATTTCTAGTTCATCCTTCAAACTGAAACCCTTAATGACACACTACATTGATATGCCACTATCTGATGACATACGTGACCTGAAGTACACAAAGAACATAAAACTCTTGAAGGGGAAGGTAAAAGTCTGGAATAGACACTGGAAACATCATTTCTCTTATCCCACTGTTCCAGGATCAGTTACTGAAAAGGCTGTCCAATACACACTCATGTTGAGCAGATGGCTCTGCACAGCTAGCTGGAGCAAGAATGTAAGGGGTTTTTTTTCCCCTTCAGAAAATAAACACTCAAATTCAGGGAAAAGACCAATTTTGATAGAATGATTATTCATTTCATAGAATGAGCACGATTCCATCTTATCTATTTCTCCGAATAGGCTCTTTCCATCCCAGCTGACTCAGCTGAGTTTATAGTTTCCTTTATAAGTACAGCTGTCCCCCTCACTCCAACCACTATTTCTCATATTGCAGATTAAGGCACACTAGTTGAATAATATGCATTAAGGAATTTTTTTTTGCTAAATCAGTTTACAGATCTCTCCTGAAGGCCTTTTACACAGCATCAGTATAGCTCAAGAAAGCCTAACTCTCCACATAACAAATATCTGCTTTGACAGAGTCCATGTGGGAAAGACATGTCAAGGAACACTCATCATCTCACAGCATTTATATCCATAGCACCAAAATGCAGTTTAAACATGTTCATCCTTAAACTGTGCTTTTATCAACATAAGTTTATCATCTGTTACCACAAAATTGTTGGCCATTTTGATTTAGAAAAATATTTTAAAAATCATAAACCCCAGAAACATGAAGTAAAAAGGGCCTGTGTCTAGCTTACTGCTTTATGAATAAGTGAGTGGGTCTTTGGTCAGAAAACAATCTCGCCAGTGCAGCTTTATGAAATACATTCCTTATGCTCACTGAATTGGAATTAAACAGAGTAACGCACAGAAGGAGAGACAAGGTTCAACAAAACTTAAGTAAAAACTCTGGTCATAAGATATCAGCCTACTTTTAATACTATTAATGCTTATTGTTCCGTTAAGTATTCTGTTGCTCCACAGCATGGAAAAAGCAAACAAATCACAAAAGAAAACATTAGAATATATATTTTTTTTAATTTTTATAAATAACTTATCTGTTACAAAGGCAGTTTACCCAGCTAAATCACAAAACCATCAACTCAAGATATCCAAATTAGGTTTTATTAATAAACAAGTAAAAACTGATTTCTCAATCTTCACATAGAACTGCAGATGAAGCTGAAAAACAAGGCCTCATTTTATAAACAAAATGCATTGAATGCAAGTGCTTTGGGTCTACTGCCTAATTACCTGGGATTGACATTTTCTTCCCACATAAAAAAAATGCAAAGCCTTCAAAACAAAGGCCTCTGTGCATTCACATAGATCACTTGTAAAACTCCTAATAAAAGTGTCCACTGGCAGATGTTTACAGTGGGTGACAGTCTACTTTGTCTCTTGCTACATTGTTAGCAATCCCTCCAGCCTCACGCTAAGTGCTGCTGCTACATAATTCTTTGCGTGCCGTCTTTCATGCATAATGTACTGGAATTCCATTTTCTTGATCTCGGTTACATACATCCCCGATCATGTGAGTATTTTCTTTAAAAAAATAGATCATCAAAATAAAAGAGATGCTTGAGGTTGCTTCAGTGTTCAAGTCTGTTTGATTTCTCTTTCCAGCCTTTATTTCAGTTGTCCTAAATACTGCTATCCTTGTTTTCTATAAATATGAGACTTCACCACAAAGTCAGGTTTAGAAACTGGCTGCCGAAACAGGAAAGCATTTAAAGTCCTTGAACAAAGCTGTACGACGCTGCTGCTGTTGATTTTGGCACTGTATGTACTTCCCCAATGAATCTCTCTTCAGGAGTCTGCAAGACACCCAGCAGATGAAGCAAGCTTAACTCGGATGCTGATCTGTTGGTGGGTTGAAAGTTTCCTAGTATAAAGTTTCCTCACACCAGACAAAATGCTCCCTTTGTGTCACCCACCGTAAAACTCAGTGTACAGAGTGAACTATATGCATAACTCTTCCAACTTTTCCTGCACTTTTACCACGCTGCATCTGCAGGTCTTCACAGATCATCAGCATTTACAAGAGCAATGTACAGAATGAGCAGAGGAAAGCTATTTTGTGCATAGTTTCTTATTAATGCTCTTATTTTAAGGCATTGCTTCTCAGATAAAAGCTTAAAAAAGGGGACATGATCGTGCTTAATCACTTAAAGGAAAAAAAAGAAAGTTAACAAAAAGACTATTACACTATACATACAGAAGTACAAGAAAATAATAAAGGTGAGGAAAAGAAATCATTTAAAGCAGGCTCTAGAACTATGTACAGTAGGAAAAGCTTTGGGGTATTTCACTGTGTGTATTGTACAGACAACGCATGCAGTTTTTCCTTTTCATCTTTAGATGTGATTGTACTGATTTCTGGCTTCACAGAGATGTTTTCAGGGAAGACAAGGCAAAGAGTACCACTGATTTGTGAAGTTCTTCCCTTTATCAAAGGCACTATGTGGCAGCAAACAGTTTAAATATTTAAACCTTGTTCCTTTTAAGATCTCCTCTGTGCATGTAGTGTTTCACTGAAAGCTCTGAAAACAAAAACACTAGCACTCTATTCCTTTCCCCTGTCAAAATTCAGTAGTGACATGGGGGCAGAGAAGAGGATGGGCAACACCCAGGCCCTGAACACGGTGTGTGTTACTGGTAATACTGTACATGGTTTAGGCAGCTGGTGAGTCTCTCAGCAGATTGCCCTTCAGCTGATCAGCATCAACTGCCTGTGACACAACTCTGAGGTATTGCTTGCTCTGTGGGCTGACATTTAACATTAGCAAAATACCATCTCGTCACACCTTCCATTTTACAAAATCCTATGCATAAATGCTTTTTTTTGCCCCCCAATGCCTGGACAATTCCTTGTATGTTTGCTATGGTTTTACGGAAGGTAATGGGCCTGTTGGCTCAGAAATGCCTGGGCATTTCACACTGTTCACAGCGATTTAAGGCCGGATGATTTAAAAAAGTACAGGCGGTACAACTCCACTGAGCTCCCTCATCTTCATCTGTGTCTGGAACAGTCTTTGGTGTTTTCACAATGGACCTCTGATCTGTGACATGGAAGAGATAAGATAAGTAGTTACTAACTGAAAACAGCATGGAAAGAATTTTGAGATTTTTTTTTTTTTCAGTAACTATCTTGTTCCTCTGAGAACAGCACAGTTATTAAAAGTGACAGAAGCAGCTTTTTACCACCTCCTTGACTACACTTTGATTGTAAGTCAGCCAAAAGGCTCAAGGTGAAACTACAAAAATCAAGTTTCCCATCTCTTAAATCTGCCTTCCTCCCTTTCTTCCCTCAGTTCAAAGCTACAGCATAAAAACGAGATAAAATTTGCAAATTAATCAGCACAGGAAACATGGACAAGATTTAGAAGTTTGAGGTCTACGGAGTGGTCTAAAATTCATTATGACAAGAAATATGTGCTTTGTATCCCTTTGACATATTTAACTTTTTGATCCTAGAAAGAGAGTAGCAGTTCTTCAAGCCCGCTCAGCAGGCAGATGTACTAAAGAAAAACCATGGCCTGACTCTGTCATGCTACAGAGTATTTCTCCCAAGCATACCAACACATCTTTTTGCATGATGTGCTACACAGCAATCTTCAACCATTTTAAAAGAGAAAAGAAGAAGAGAGAAAATGAATGAAAAGAGAGATGAGTGACTTCTCAAGTTAAGGGCTGCCCAGTTTAGGCGACAGCAAGATCCTTTTAGCCCATCATTTCATCTGGAGAACATCTCATCAGCAACTCAATGGCAATTGCTGCAAGAGCTCTAGAAGTACAATGGTACTGACCACAGTAGCAAAAAGAATTATTTTTGTTCTTTTGTGAACAGCAGTAATTCTGGTTTAAGTCAAAGCCTACATGATAGCTAAATTGAAGCTTAGCATGAAATGAAAAATAAAGTTAATGAAGAGCTAAGATACAGCAGGGATACTTTTTTAAAAAGAAAGAAGAAAAGAAAGATAATTGATAGAGGGACTTTGGAGCTTTATAAACCAGGCAGGGTTAATTTTGCATTTTCAAGACAGATTGAATGAAACACTTAAATTTTTGAGTCCCTTCAAGATAAGCCAATAGAAATGTTGACAGCTAGTCAAAGAAAATTAATTCAAATTTTCTTCTTTGATAGGTTAGTTTTTATTTATTGTAAAAGGAACTACAAAATTAACAGAACTTAGAAGTTCTTCATGGTTCAGTTGTAAAATGTGTCTAATAGGAATGTGTGTGGATTTAACTTTACTCGGAATTTTCACTACCAGCTCAGGTAACAAAGGATAAAAAGTGCTTTATAAAGCATGAAAAACAGTATCAGTTTGGAAGCATTGCAAAAGGTCTGCAGGACAAAAAGTCCAATTGATCTAGACCATTTTACAAAGTAGGAATGTCAGAAATCTCTAAGATGAGATTCTGTAACAACAGTTACTGCACACTGCAAGGACAATTAAAACACACACATCTGTATTACGTGAACTTCCTCAACAGAAAGATTGCACAGAAACACCAGTGGATTATCTCCATGTTTCATGAGGTGGTCTGTCTAAAGTCATAGTATGATGCTGTTCCAAACATGTAAAACACAAATGGTAATTGTTCTGCTTTGTTTGACTTCCGGAGAGGGAAAAAAGTAAGTAATGTGCAAACTAATGTCAAGTAGAATGTTTAAAAGTGGCTAATATTCAGCAATACTGACTGCCCTACCGGACTGCATTACTTTCCTCTTCAACTACCTAGAACTATACTTACCAATAGTCAGAAGAGGCTTTCATGTAACTTGTTAATACAAATTCTACAGCAGTCACGATTCCCAGTGAGGGTAACCAATCTGAGTTGTTACTACATGTAAGTAAATCTACTCTTTGCTACAGATAATGGTGAAGTCATCTAAGTGAGTTTCACTGGTACATTTCACTAAGCAATGTACCTCATGCTCATTTTAAAAGAAAGATGGATGCTTCCATTATATAATCTACCTTACAATATATTATCCATCTTTTTAATATAACCCATTTAATATACTTCTCTTTTCTAAATGTATGGATAGAGAGGAAACAAGAACAAACAGAAGCATACTTACTGCCAATACAAACGAAATGCAAGGTTTGTATGCTTTTGAAGTAATCTATTTCATAATCAACACTTTAAGAATATTCTTAAAGTAGAACTTGATATTAGATACAAACCAAGTATTTGTATCAAATCCAAATTTTATCAATACAATACCTTTGGGTTTTGGTGGCACGGGACCAAGAAATCCAATATTATCGTAAAAATTATGAATAGCGCTGGGATTAAAATGTGGTCCTAAAAATAAAAAAAAAGCGCAGCAGTTTAAAAAAATAAACTTGAGTAGGGAGGCATATCAGTTTTTTCTGGCAGTAATTCTGTAACAATACTATTATTTACTTATCACCTTTTATATAAAGGTGTCAATACAGACCTAAGTGAGATACTAGTGATTTCAACAATACACTTCAAGAAACTTACTGCCCAAAATATGCAATATAAAGTAAAGTCAGATACAGAATCTAGCAAACTAAACTCCTTTAAAGGTATCTTTTTCTGCTACTCTTTAAGATCATAAGTAAATCTTAGCTTTCCTTTTCTAAATTGCAGCTACACTCAGAGATATCTTACCTACTATGCAGTGTATTATACATGCTTAGAATTAAAACTCAGAGGAAGTTCTAAATGCAATTCACTCTAACAAGGAAAAAAAAATCACCCACCATTCACTCTATTTAAGTTTTTAGCGCAGCATTACATTCAGCACACCTGTCTACCTTCTCCTGAACTGCAGGTACACTGTCTGAAGCAGAACTTTCGCGGCTCATCTCCCAACTGATCCAACAGCTGACTGCTGCTGAAAGTGGGAAGTACCAGTTTCTTCCCTCTCACTATCTCAGTTCTCCCTTCCTGTGCCTCTCCATCACATCAGCTGTAGCTTTTCCAGCAATGCAAGTTTTAGCTTGGCTCATGAACAGAATCAGCTCTGCAAAGGGTCTGAAAAACTAATACAGAGCCAGAGCTCAGTAAGTGGCAAGAGAGAGAAGCAGGAAGAGAAAAGGCTTTCTTGTTGGCAGTTCTTGAACTGGCTCAGCTGTCTCATAGTTTCACCCCTATGACCAAAGGCTGTGTTGTTGCAGACAAGGAAAGCAGAGAGCACACTGGAAGTTACAACCGCACTTTAGATTTGCTAACTTGAAAGGCTGAATACAAACAAAAGTGGAAGACAAAAGAGAGAGATGGACACATATGACACTTGTATAATTTAAAAAATTTACTCTCTTTGCTACTCAGGTAACCAGATTTCCCTCCCCAGCATTTAATAAATAAATGGCATCACAAACTTCTCTCTTCTGAGCCAAGTATGAAATAGGAATGACTGGGATTAGGAAAAATCAAATGGCCAACAAAAACAACAGGCTTTAGAGACAGTTTGCCTCCATGGTTTCACTCAAACTAATGTGATGATTTTGCAAAAAGTATGTATATCCATCATTTATGACACAGACTTTTATGAAACATGTGGACAGTGAAAAAAAATCAATATTTACAGTTACTGATGTACTACGACATACTGTACCTCTTGCTTGGAAAAGGTCAATCTCTTTGGTTAGGCAATCTATGTCTATCTGCAGCTGTCTGTTACAACTTCTTAACTGTTGCATTTCTTCCAGCTGAAAAAATAAATCTGCCTGTTAGACTAATTTTCCCAGTTTATAAACAGTTATCATTCATATACAGGTAAACAGCATTTAGTTACTTCAGAAATGATGATAAAAGAATCTTCCCTAATGACCACCTTTCTTTTAACCCAAGCATAGTCTTACAAAAACCTTCCAGACCCACTGAATAGTTCTCGCTCATCAGACTTCAGAGCTGACTGAACAACTCCAAACTGCAGTCAGGGCACAGCCAGTGGTCTGGTCCACCAGATCAATGGATGATCATCTAGCACTGAAAACTGGTGCATTAATCAGTTTCTTTGAGCTAAGTACATGCACCAAGAAGAAAAAGTACTTGGTGTGACAGCAGTATGAGTATTAACTTGTAAGGACTACCAGGTCAAACCTTTTGTGACTGCCTTTAAAAGCAATACTTCACACAGCAATTAGCAAACTGCAAGGTTGTGCTTAAATTAGTCCTTGCTCTAAACTCCACTGTTTACCAGCTTAATACTACCTGTACTGTCTGTCCCTAGTATATTGTCAATATATGAACAACTTTTCCTTCAGTTTGTTGTGACAGATCACACTTGTGGTTTAAATTTATATCCTACAGATATTTCAACTTACAGATGGAATTTGGGAAACAGAATTCGATCTTTTCAGGCGCCTTCGTGTTAGATTATTCTCCATTTCATTGACCTCTGATTTTAGTTTATCCAACTTTTTCTTTTGAACCTCAAGTTCTCGTTGAAGTCGCTCCATCCTGGCCTTCTGGTGTACCAGTAAAGCTGCAATACATAAAGTCCCATTTTATCTACTTTATTATTCTTCACATGGCAACATCAGATTAAGATGCAATTTAGTACTCTTCTGGGAAAAAAAAGAAATAAAAAACCACTACTACAGACTCCTTTTCCAATTTCCTCACAAGAAGGTCTGCCATAAGACAGAAAGTGCTGTATTTTTGAAAGCAGCACAAACTAACTACAGACAAGCAAATATGAAAAAGCCATACAACATAATAAATGGCCATGCAAAATTTACCTGTAATCTGTAAAAACCTACAAGACTGACTACCCAAAGCCAGGAACAAATATTTCTTTGTGTATTCAGCTTAACCACTTTAAAACAGGTAGCATGAAGAGGATTTCAGACAACTGCAATATGGAGTATTACATATGCTTATTGCAATTAGGATTGGATCCAGTGTTGATCACAGTACGACTCATCAAATGAAACCCAACCAGAAATAAGCACATCACTAGCAAACTGCGGTATTTGCCAAAAGTTGGATTGTACGTCATTTTACCCCTAAACTACAGTGCAGAACCATTAGCTCAGCTTCTAATTTCTAACACTGCTTACTATTTGTAAAGCAAAAGGCACAAGGAGACCTAATTTAGAAACAATGAAGTTAGCATTTAAACCACAGTTTTTTAAAGGTATAAAGAACCTAAGTGGCAGGTGACACAAATTCATGCAATCTAATGAGTTTATTTCATTGAAGGCAGGTTTACTATTAAATATCATCACAAAAGCAGCTATCACTGCTCAAAGTAATAATCACCTGCTATAAAAATGTATTTCATTAAATAACCAAAGAATCACGTTAACTTCTGCACAGCCATTAATCCATCCATTTAAATAGTAATTCATATAAACTGTGATCAGTTTCAGAGACTATGAATACTTTTATATCACCCTGGAAATTATAAAGAAGTAGCAATAACAAGGTATTTTAAGAAGATTTAATTTGCCTCACAAAGTCTTTAAGCCAAACTCTTGCTGGAACATGATGTTTAATTCCACACAATTTCTTCAGGTACCAAAAACTTAGAAGCGCTCAAATCTGGTTGCCTAGGTTTCCCAAATAGTAGCAGAGGAAAAAAAAACACATCAAAAAGATGCAACATTCCACATCTTTGGCAAGCAGAACTGTCTTCTGCAGCTCCTGCCTGTTCATTCATTCATTCACTCACACATTGCATTTTGTCTTCCAGAGGTTCTTTAAAAGGAGGAACCATGCCAAACTATTTTTGAACAGTATTACAGGCCATAAGGCTGTACTGAGAACCAGCCTAGGCTTTTGAGTCACAAATGTTCACAAGACACTGAAATGACACCATGCTTCTGCTACATTTTGTTCAAGTCAGAGAAGATTTCATAAAAAGACACCTTTATTTTGGGTCAGTAGTCGCTCTACTAAAAATTGCAGTTGCACTCATAATATAAAATAAAACCGAAATAACTGAAATCCCAAGATTTTGTTGAAGACTTGGAATTATCAGGTAAGTAATCTCAACAGACAGTCTCTCCTCTTGAAAAGCCTTTTACAAACAGCAAATGTAGCTGCAAGTCTGAAGAAAGGAAATCAAAGACTACTTTGCATCTACTCCTGCAGGGAGTGTACAAGCCCTTTTCTTTCTACATTTTATTTCCACTTTTAGACAGTCTCTTCTGCTTCCATCACCTTGGTAAGACTGCTGAGGCCACACAACCATGCTCCACTGCCCAGACTCAGAACTCTTCAGACCTGTCAAACTGTGGATGCAGGCTGCTAGCGAGGAGCCAGTAGGTGAGGAGCATTGTTACCAGAGTATCAGCTTGCATGGCATGACCTCAAGAGTTCAGCTATGACCAAGACTTTGCCTGTGTGTCCCTCATCTCCATTTTTAAGCTACTCTTGTAAAGGAAAAAAAGCCCCATGATTTCTCATTTTGATGTTGTCCCACTTGTGAGGTTTAGAAATTCAGCTGTCATTATGGAACTGCACAAGGAGGAGAAGGCACTGATGGATGCACACAGCACTATTACATGCTTCTGATTTTCATGTCATGTCTGGAAAATTACGCAATTTTTTCTCCTAGAAGCTTTTTGACTACCATCTGACAATTTCAAATCCCAACAGGTTTTAAAAACACACATTAAAAGTTACCATTGTGATTAAAGAAGAACCACTTGATACTACTATGCTATCCTTCTACTATTAAAAGTACTTTGATAAGGAACTTGAAAGAGATTGGTTTAAGTGGAGACTTTCATATATAATTGGTAATTTTGCTTAAATATCAATTTGGCAGCTGCAGGAAAACAATGGTAGGGGGGAAGACAAAACACTCCCTGTATTTCAGTAAGGTATTTATGAATGGAAAATGGCAATTTAAGTATTCAGCTCCCTCTAGCGTTGCTCAGAGCAACTGAAAGCCTTCAGAAAAACACTACAGTTCAACTTCTTAAATTAAGTGCAAACAGTGTATTTGGCACATTTAGTTTTTTACACTTCTGCACGTTTGCATTCAGCAGAGTGCAGTACACTTCAATGCTCTGGCAGATGCCACTGCTTCCTCTGACATCCAAAGTGCACATTTTTCACATAAAGGCTGTATATCACTGTAAGTACAGGGAGGAGCATAAAAGTCTGGAGGACTAAAGTTCACTCTTCCTCTACCAGAGACCTTATCAGTCAGGCACTAAATATATCCAAAAGTTTGTAAATGTATACATAATTGTTTTCTCAAAGACTCTGTGAATGTGAATTTTAAAGTTAGAGTGTATTTTGTTATTTTAAGTGTTTCTAAGATAAATTCTCATCCAGGAACACCACGATTTCACCCTACCCTATCGACCTATGTATTTCTTAAATCTCTTAGTTTGCCAGATATGGAGGGGATTTCTGGCAATGCAATTACACTGTGTCAGGAAGTTCATGAGAGTCTCAAAACACACTTATGCTTGTGAATGTTTCCAAAACGTGTATTTGAAGCTGCACAAAATTCAGTCATCTGATATGCAACTTCAATAGTTCAAACTGATTTTTTTTTGCTCTCTCTTTTCAATACTCACCTATTTTTTAAAAAAGAGGATCACTGAAGAGTGGGGCCTGATACACAGGGCCAAATATAAGGTGGTATTTTTTCTTAGACCACTTGATACAAAGGGCTCAGAGCCTCCTGGAGCATGAGCCACAGCTGTATCTCAGTCAAGTCTTTTTTCTCAAACATCTACAAGGAACTGGCTAAGAACTAAACAAATTTGTTTCCTGCAGCTTTATTTATTTTTGAAGTTTTAAAAAGCTCCACGAAACAAAAACAAGAGCTGTGAAATGTTAATTTACTAATCTAGTTAATCAATTAATTTATTTACATTAAAAACACAGTGGCAAGTATTGCTAAGCGAACATGCATCCACATATATAACTATAATTGGTACCAATGATTCACTCAACTTTGCACACCATCCTCTTTGCAGTTAAAGAAAATAATATGAAAACGTCAGACAGTCAAGGCCATGTAATAGTTAACCAAAGGACTTAAGTTCCCTAGTAAGAAAACATCTACCTAGCGATTTTATTACACAATTATGTGTTTTCTTCATGCGACACTTGCCCATTACACAGATGGAAAGCTATATGCAGAATGAGCAACTATTAAATAACTGTTCAGCCTCGCTACTCATCACATGACATGCACACAGAGCATACATCACAAAAATATCTCAGTACAGAATCTTCAATTTCTAACAGGATTCCAATTTTTCATCCGTAAGACACTTTATACTAAACCAAATTATATATTGACATCTCACTTCACTACTTCATATTAATAAAGCTAATTATAAATTGTAATCTCTGCTAAGTAATGGGAATACTCCTGCACACTGACAGAAGTGATACTGAACAGAGGAGCATGAAAATGCATCCTCTTGTGGCTGTCCTTCTGGGCATGCACACAGCATTACTCTTCCCACAGCATCATGCATTCTTACTGAGTTCAACAGCAGACACATGCACTCAACACTTCCACAAGTGAGTCCTCAGTATCTCAAACTAGAACCCTAGAAAATGAGAAACATCCCTCAGCAACCAGTTCTGAAGAGTCTGGTGACAGTGAGTTTCTTAGGTTCACAGAGTCAGTGCCAGAGACACAACCAAGCCTTCCAGGGAAATGACACTGATTTTATCTGAGTAGTACCCACTCCTTTACACATTATATAACCTCCAGGTTTGGCAGCAAATAAGACAGATCTGGGGCAGCCTTCTACTAGCTGCTGTGACTTTCTTGGGAGGAAAACCAGAAATACCATGGAAGAGACTGAGGTGCCTACACATGCTGTAATTAAGTAAAGCTTCTTTGATGGCAAGCAGCAGCACCTACAGAAAGGTCCAACACATCTTCCGTTCTCTTGGGTTGGACCACGCATATAAGTGTAAAATAAATAAAAAGAGCAAGGGAAACTTCATTTGACATCAAAGCAATAGCATCTTCCACCCCATGGCTTCTTTTCCCCCTAAGCCAGGTTTCAGCTCTTCCTGCCAAGATAAGGAGCATTCTGGCAGAAATGGAAAAGCTGATGAAAATACGTTTTTCTCTAATCATGGCCAGAGAAACTACTCATCTTCTCTGGCTAAAATTAAAATGAAACAAACACCTCACATGGAAAGATTCTGGTAGTCTGGCTAAATCATAAGCATTTTAGAACACAGAAAACATCAAGTAACAAATCCCTTTTTGTATGTAAGAAAAAAAACCCACTAAGTGTAAGAAGCCTGTTTAAAAGCAAGTTAGGACTTCCAGATTTCAATATCATACAAGTAAATCTATCACAGACTTCTCAACTTTCCAAATATTAACAAAAATGTAAGAAATGCTGCACTTATTGCAGCAGAAATGGAGCACACCTGCCAGAAATGCAAAACATCTCTACATGTAAAGAACTTCAGAAGTATAAGTGCACTTTCTAGTGAAGAACACAGATGGATGGTGATTTCCTGAGGTCCTTAAAGGTGTACCAGTCCACATCACACACCTACACATCATCTAAAAGCTGCGGCTTGCCTTCAGGAAGAGCTGGGCTCCACAGCAGGTATGAGGTCAGTGCTTCTGGAACTCCAGGTTGTGTATTAAGCTTGCCTCATCTCAATAAACCGAATGCTGATACCTGCAGCTTGTAGAGAATGTGGAGGTTGAAGTGGCCATCACTACCAAGAGTACAAGAGATAAAGAGGTAGACCTGGTTGAAGTCAGTGCCCTCAGAAAAGAAAAACAGAAGAAAGGGACAACTCCCCAAAAAGTACCCAAAGCACAGTTTTGCAATCTCCTTAAAAGTATTCAACCTGCTTGGGAAGCAAGTTCATGATGTAGGAAGAGTGTTTAGAGCCAAAGGACAAGATTTCAATTGCTTAATTTCTGGTATGTGAAGTTTTCCAGGACTAAGACCAAGACAGTTAAGTCTCCCTCCAAAGTAAGAAAAGGAAATATGATCTGGGGGGCAATTTTTTTGTATACCCACAGATGAATTTCCTGAAGTTCTTTATGCACTGAACATAAGAGAACGTAAGGATGATTAGCTTTTTGGTTTTGACACATAACCTTCAGAAACTTTTGAGTTAGGATTGACTACTCCTCACCAAAGTTAATTATACCCAGAAGCAGTGCACAAGCTAGAATCACTTTTTGATTTACTATTAACACAGTACTCCAGATGCAGACCTGGATTCCAGTGTCCTGATCACTATACTTACACAAAATAAAATGGCTAAATTCATCTGAAGAATGTTTACATTGGTCATGGAACAAGCCAGTTTTGTTAATTCTGAATTGTTCGCTAAGTCCAGAGAGGACCAGTGAGGTCAAAACCAAATTATTTTGACAACCTATTGTGAATACTGCTTAAATATCCTAAGACTTATTCAATATTTTGATGTAAAAAGTTTACAGGAGGGTTAATTAACCATCAAGTTGGTAATAAAAGCATGCAAACCCATGAAAACAGAAGAAAAAGATTAACAGGTTATCTCACTGTATCACATATTCTAGATTTTACCCCTCCATTACCACTGATCCCTTAAAAGAGATTCCTTTGGTTTGGTGCTGCTTCTTGGATTTTAAAATGTAAGAGAAGTAAGTATCAAGACTTTAAGCATTTTATTGTCAGGCACACAGTAGGAAACGTGGAAGCCAGGCCAACACTTTGTCCCATTAACTGCTTTTGAAGTCTGCTTTTCTTTCTTCTTAAATAACACTCGCAAAAAAAAAAAAAAAGGGAACATTATCCAATGTAAACAGTACCTCAACTGATTCAAAAACCTGACAACGGAATTGTAGCTTTAAATCACTAGGACAAGTCGAACAAATGTAGATGTTTCTTTCAGAACAACATAAAAATGAAGATGGTATGACTCCACTTCATTAGACAGATAACATATCTACTTAAGACAAACAGAAGAATATCTTCAAATATTCATTTACATGTGTTTACCATAAAAAGAAATTTATGATTTGCTTATAAAACACTTTTATTTATTTAGGAAACACTCACAAATGCTAAAATTAAAGATACTGTATTAACATCACAAAGGTTACTAACTGTTTCCTGTTCTGCAATCTACACACTGAATTGACAACCTGATCAAAATCTCTACAATTTATATTAAGAATATTACCTTGTGTGTAGGCAGCATCATCAGATCCCATACTCAATTTCCGTGCATCACTGATCCTATCCACATGTGCTAAAACAGGGTCAGTGAGATGCTGGATACCCTCTGGTTCAACATAGTGATCAGGAAGGTTTAGAAGGTTTGTAGGTTCAAAGGTTGGGGACACTACCCCTGGGGAAACTGCAGGGGGCTTATTTGGAGAAACTGTAATTTTAAAAGTATATTTTGTGTTAGGCTGCGTAACAACCACTCGAGGAGAGGTTGCAGTGGTGCTGTTGCCCACTGCTCGACTCTTGGGTGGATGGTGATGAATAAATGCAGGACCCATGCTTACTTGACCAGACATATTCCTAGCAGTAGTAGATACTCCAGGATTTGTCGATATGAAAAGCGTGGGCTGGTTCCGCACAAGTTGATCATCTCCTGTCGTGGCATTTGCTGAAATGTAGACCTTGGGCTGACCACGTGTGATCACTTCATCAGTATTTGGAGGACTGGCCGATATGTAAACAGTGGGTTGACTTCTACTTAATGTCTGGTTGTTGAGGGAAGAGGGAACAGTGGAGGTGCGAGGGCCAGTTGAACGCAACTTAGAAGAACTGTTTCTTTGCGGCGGTTCAAGTTTGATTTCAATTTGATTTTTGCGAGGTCCTGTGGATATATTCTGAATGTTGTATTGGCTATGAACAGAAGATTGTGAGCTACCAGATGAATGAATCATAGGTGCTTGTGGAGTAGTAGGAGAACTGATAGGCATGTACACATGAGAAGTCTGGTGGCCTTGCTGGTTTGGCTGTGTTGAGTGTTGCGATGAGGTATGTGGCGTAGTACTGGATGTAGGAATAGTAGTCCAAGGACTCGGCTGCGAAGGCTGGTAGACTTGCTGAGGGTGCATGGGATTAAACTGAGATGCCCAGCCTGGCTGCTGCTGTGTCTGTCGAGCGGTACCACTAGGAGTTGTGATGTAAGGCCTAATATAGATAGAATTTCCCTGGGGACTGTTAAGTACAGGGGGAGGTACACCATGTATGTGCAAAGACGTTGGGGTATTGCGACCAGGCTGAATGTTTGGGGCTAAAGTTACCATAATGGGGTTGAATCTGGGTGTTTGTTGAGACAAGTTAGATACTCCTTTGCTGCCTAGGTGAAATCCAAGATGCTGCCCTGGATTAGAAGCACTAACTGTATTACCCATCCCAAAGACGTTAAATCCTTGTGGAACCTGCGCAGGTGCTGTCTGTGGTTCTTGCTGAAACAGTTCATTGTTGGACTGACTAGTTTGAAGGTGTCCATCACTAACACTGTGAGCTAGAGTCCTACTTCCATTCATTCTACTTCCTTCTCTTCCATGGTGATAGACATTCTGTGACTGCAAATCCAAATTAAGAGATGTCATGTGATTTCGTAGTCCAGGAATCCCAGATTCATCCGAAAAACTCAGGTCTCCTTCACCGTAGAGATACTTAGTGCTCTCCTGAGAGAGAACTGCACAACAGGCATCCAAATTATTGTTATTCTAAAAAAAGACAGATGAAAGTTTGACATTACTGATAAAATACTGTCACAATTATGTATGAATACATCCACTCATAACTGGAAAATTAACAATATAGCATGAGATAGAAAGCTTTAGATGGCTGGCTAGCATAGCTGCTCTACATACACAAAGGACTTGCACGTGAAGCTCACTGCTCTGGGAACAGTGACTCAGCCAGTGGCACCAAGGGCAGAGATCTGCATTGCCTCTGAAGCATTGACAGGGAGATCCTGCATCTTGGCAAGCTAGCTTTATGCAGTACGATACACCTTTATGATACACCTACTTTCCCTATTCCTTCTCAGTTTCAGAACCATCTTCAGCAGAGACCAAATCTCTGGCTTTAGGGAGGAAAATGACAGCAGGAATGGATGCACAGCATCTGCATAGTACTGATTAATAACTTAAAAACAGAAATAAAAGCACATGTTTATTTTAAATGTTTTCCCAAACATTTCAATACCAGTTATGCATTACCTCCTGCTGAAAACAGAAAGTGAATCTTATGATGAGAAGAAACACACTGACCCAAGGAACTGTACGTGACTTCAGAAGAAATGTAAAAATTCAGTTTATACAAATGCAGCAGGATTACTCTTTTGTAAGATAAAACTATTAATTGAAAACCCAGAGGACATTTGTATTTTCATTTTAAACCACTGCTTCCAAGGCTTTTAAATACTTATATTTGTACCTTCTAAAACCTGGAATAGGATGACTTAGAACAGAACCACAACCTAGCTAATTCTTTTTTAAAGAACATTTCAGAGGCAAACTGCTAATATCTCTTCTCCTTTTCCATGTGTTTAATAATATTGAACTCTGATCTTCCCAATTTAGTTTCCTATGTAAGGATTTTTAGAAAGAGTGAACATGCATCAGTGACCTAATTTCTTCATATTGTGCTCCGTCTTTATCACTTTTCACACAGAACCTCCCACCCTCAAGAAATAAAGGTTAATAATTTCAGCCAGAAGAGCACCTGTTCAGGCCCATGTTATTAACACTGAATAGGTGGCAGATCCATCCAGCACATAGGAACAATTACTAGAAAAAAATGCATGTGATCAAGGAAAAAAATTGCATGTTCCAAGTAGCGACATTATCAGTTAGTTAAAGAGTAACACAACCGGATAAACTGATCCATGCTACATGCTTTCTATTATGTCATTTTTGTTAAACTAGCAGACATTTCTCATTCTTCAACCAGGATAAAGGTGACAGTGTTGTGCAGACATAGCAAGACTGTCTCTACCTTACAGATTCACAAAAAAAAAAAAAAAGAAAAAGAAAAAAGAAAAAAGAAAAAAGAAAACAGAAAACAGAAGTGGGAGAGGGATGACAAGGCTAAACTTCACCCACAAAACCAAAACTATGTGTTCATTCAGACCAGATGCAGTTCTGAATTCTTCCAAATTAAAGCAAAAAAACAAGCAAACAAAAAAACCCCTCAAAATCCCCAGCCACAAAACTTTTTAAAACGATAGGATTCCCTAAAGGCTATCTAACAAGCCAGCTCTATATAAAGATTGTTGCAAAAAAGTATTCAGAGATATGAAAATGGATCAAATTGATGATATGCATACTGGCTCTAGTTTGGAATAAGGACCAGAGCATGAAGTATTCAAAGTTAGTAGTGAAGAAAGGAAACACGCGGACAGAACAGTGGGTAAGAGAAGCTAAGAACAATAGCCTGGTATTTGTTGCAAAGGAGAAAAGGGAGCCAGAAAAGGGAAAAAGATAGGATGCCACAGAAAAACAAGCTAGAAAGATCTCAGAGGCAGATTTTGCAAGAAGTGAATTAAAATTATTAACAGAAAGGCCAAAAATACCAAACCAAAAAGGAACAGGCCAAGCTTGCAAGGCCCTTACATTCAGCTTGAATGCATTTCTTTGGACAATTTTTTGTTTCTTTTTTAAGACCGCATCCAATCAATTCCCAAATTTCAGTGACGTCAATGAGAAAATTGGAGAACTCAAAGGGGAAACGGGGGCACATGGAACCCCTGGCATCTTCTGGCTGGCAGAGGCAGAGTTTCAACCGCTTCTAGCTCTTTACAGATCAGAGAACCGGTTGATGGCAGACTGAGCATATTCCAGCAAAACAATACCCCTCATCTTATCTCTGCCCATGTCCCAATTGAGTTTAAAATGTTGGCACCCTGAAAGAGAAAGAAAAAAAAAGAAAGAATAAGAATGTTGGAGGGAAATGAGGAAGCAAGGAGAGGACGTAGACTTAAGGAGCAGGTATGCTCCAGACACAAAAAATAGGACAACAGGGAGCAACGTCCACAGACTCTGGGCACTGCAGTGACTCCTTTAAATGAGGTGAATGGGAGAGCTGAATGCAGGAGGCTTGTTGGGAAGAACATAGGGATACAAAAACTTTTCAGGAATATTCAGTGCTGTCAGACCAAGACTTTTTGCTCCCTAGATTAAGCAGGTTTAAATTTCCTCCTAACAGCTCTTTGGTGGTCCTCTGTTTTTGTATGCTATATATTGTTTCGGTATTTCAACAGTGGGGTATTTACCTCAAGGTATTTGCATATTCCCTTTATCCTTAATTTTTTTCATTATAAGTATATAATGCTATAAACCTTCCTTTAGAAAGAGTTGTGTTTGGCTACAAAGAATCCATGGAGGGTGACTGAAGTATCTGTACATTTTTTCTGCACAATTCACAGTAATCCAAAGAAAGTTTCCTTGTTATAAAAGCTTCATCAATAATACTATAAACTACATAATTGATTATATTCTTTCAGATTCTCACCTGAGGAATCTTAAAATCCTAGCTTAAAAATAACTTCACCCTGACATATGATGCCTGCACATAAGGTACTGTGGAGCCAAGGCATTTCTTATACCGAATGTCCTCAAGTACTTGTCTTTGACCTAAACTACACTTACTGCCTTTACTGGGAATTGCTTCCACTCTGTTCAACTACAATGTGGCAGAACTCAGGATTCAGACACTGTTCCAGCAGCATCGCAAACATGTGCACAAGTACTCTCAGATTCTGCTTTTCAATCTTTCCCATAAGTTCAAAATTTGCTGGTCTGAAGAAGTCATGTTAGGCAGCTTTTGTAACAACCCCAAACAAACCAAAACACAAACAAACAAAACCCCAAGCCAAAGAGAGTAGCAAAGCTAGAAGTTGCCAGAGAAACCAGAGCTCATGAAATTTCAAAGAACCACCAACATGACAGGATTTTCTTGGTGAGTCTTATGTTCACAAAAAAGTTAGCTTTCCAGTGCGATAAATTAGTTTAACAATACTGCACACATGGAACATTAATTACTCTAGACTGTTTTTGAAAGATCCTCTTACAAAAGCAGACTTAAAACACTTCCTCAAAATCGAAACCATTCCCCATAAATCTGTCAGAATATGGGATGTATAGGACCTTTTCTTCACAGTTATAAGGCTCTTTTTATTAAAAGAAATCCACTGTATTCAATGTTATGAAGACCGCTGAGTCTCTTAAAGACAAGCATTAGTTTTTAAATTTATCAAGAATTGCATTCAAAAGATGATTACTGATGCATTCACTCCATCAAGTCCACAGACCTTGTTGAACAAGCATTTCTCACATTTGAAGAACACAACTGCACCTGTAGTATAAAGTCCTACAGAGCACTAACACAAAAATAGCAGTGTACAATCCTGAGAACAAGTACAGGCAATTTATACTCTGGTTCAGTTTCCTTTTCAGCTAAATAATGAGAAAGAAGGGACTGGAGAAAGCTTGAAACTTTATGAGCCCCAAGCAGAATTTTGCCTTCTTGCAAATCAAAATCAATTCTGTTGATGAAATGCACTTTTCACAAGTTCTTATTCTAGAAAGACTGGAGAGTCATGATAAAGTCTTGGCAATATGAATGTTAAATTGTCACAGACACTTACCAACAGTACGAACATTTCATTTGGATGGATGTGTGTGTGAGTAAATATGTAAGTATAGAAAATATTTATTTCATATATAAAAATACATATAAATAGCAAGACAAACAATAAGGATATAAAGAACGTTGAATCACAACCACAGATGTCCTAACCATAGTCCAGAGACAGCTTCTGGGAAGCTATAACCCATCATTTTTTAAATCAGTGTATACTGATGATCACTATGACTATTTGGATAATTCTCTTTTTTAGCAGAATAAATCAGAAGTTGAATATCTTAGAATGAAAAAAAAAAATCCATCAGCATGGCTGCTTTGAGTCAATGGAAAATGCAAAGCAAACATGTTTAAGCAACATAGTTAAATAAGTCTACCAGCATTTGTTAACTCTAGGCATTTAGGTGTCCCTATGGTGCTTTAGAGGGACATGAATTTATCTTCTGAAGTAGCTAACGATGTTACAGAGCAAGAAGCTGATACAAAATATGGTATGTGTTCTGATAGTGGCAGCATTAAAAACAGACAGCTGCATGTAGAAATTAAGAATATGCAGCTTTAGCACTAACTACAGCACTGGTCAAAAATGCTTTGTTACTACCAAGCCCAACAGAAATCCATTAATTAACTACATAGACTGCAAAGGTACAGCAAAAAAATGAAGCCCATCTAGCAGCCAAAGCCCTGGGCAGATGCACACCAGTGCCTCACCTGTACTCAGGTCTAACACGATGGAGGTGAGGCTACAAGCACCTGGTCCTGCCTGAGATCCAGCCTAACTCGGAGCACCTGGCTGTGCTCACATCACACTCCAGGCTCCTTGCTGCAGAGGGTATCTAAGGACACCAGTGCTGGCTCTGCAGGCCAAGGGAGCTGGGAATGGAAAGCATCCGGGCCAACCTGCAGGCAGGCAAGAGCCCACCTTCAAGTCTGATGGAGACCAGGTAGCAAAGTTACTTCTGGACCTGCTCCAATAATCAAAAATTAAAATAAAATTTTTAAATGCTGCACTTTGTAGCATTGCCTTAAATCGTCCCTGTTGGACTCAAGTTCACTTTGCATCCCTCCTTTTGCCAGGGTTAGTTTTGGCTCTTGAGATGGCCAAAAGGCATGAGCATACTGACTGGTGAGATAGTAGTCTCCATGCACACACTGATTACTGATTTACAGGCTGATTTACTGTGGACAACCCCTGATCAGGCATGGAAAAAGAGAGGCCAATTTAACACTTGGCTTGCTGTGCAATATAAAGAAATTGGCTGCGTATATTTATCTAATTTCTAGAGAAAAACAAAAAGAAAAACATCCACTTTTAGAGGGGACGCCCATACACACAGCTTGAATTAGCAACGCCCCTTACTTGTACAGCCATGAACAGAGCACTGACCTGTAACATGCATCTGGATACAACACCTTCAGGTACCTCAGGAAACTTCTGTCGCAGGTCATGTAAAACCTGAATATCAATTTGCTGGCTTCCTTGGGCCATTCGTATATTGCCTGGTCAGGATTGTTTTTCAACAGGCAGTTTTAGGCCTTAGTAAGGGGAGTACTCATCTCTTCTGTCCCAGCATTTTCTGGAAGAGAAAGGAAAGCCTTGAGACACCAAAAGCAAGCACTTCTGATTTAAGAAAAGAACACCTCACAAAAAACTGAAAAACACATACAAAATCCCTTTTCAATTATGCAGCCTAAGTCTGTACTTAATGTTGATGTTTTCCTGTGCAACATCTCTGGCTAATTGTCCTTCACGCACTCATAACCTTAAAAATTGCCCATTTATAGACACACCTGGGGATCAGTTCCCTTCTGTCTTTGGTTTTATACTGGTATTATAAACTACATTACGAATTAAAAAAAAGACTTGACTCATCAAAGTATTAAAATTATTTCATTTAAGAACAGCATTTTTACTTAAACACAACTGAACACAAAGTAGTCCACACCAAATATTGGAAAACATTGTTCACTTAACTGTTGAATGTACCTGCATTTTTACCTTTTACCATCATTGGTTTTGTTTACTGTCAGGATATTGTGGATAATAGAAATTCAGTGTCTCTAAGTTCCAGAATTGATTAGCAATTGTCTACTTGGCTTTCACCCAACATACTTCAGAATACTCTGAAATTATTACTAGAAGGAAATAACACTGCAACAAGTTAGGCTTCTTCAACTAATTCTGTTTCTGCTTTGAAAGAAATTATGAAGAGCTATGAATAAAACTATTTCAAAATCACCCAATCAACACATTCATATAAATTACCTGTCCAGACCACTTGATATCTACAGGCTTTTACCAAGAAGAATTTCTACCAATAAATCTTCAAGGAATGCACCTGTGTGTTAAGCAATTGAATGGTATCTTCTTCATATAAACTAATATTATAAATAAGTGTAACCATACAGTTCATAAAAACTCTGACGTAGTCAACTCCGACGTACATTTACTTCTTAAATTAGAAAATCTTATTCAAGCATCTCCATGAATTTTATTCACATTCTCTGTGGCAGCAGTAGAGCAATTTAAAAAGTTACTCAGTCTATGTCTTACTAGAAGTACACCCATGTTATTTCTTCAATGGTTTATAGTGCTAGACTAATCTGAGCAGTGACAAGACACTACTGATCTTGCACCTTCTTTAAAGAAATTATAAGGAAAAACACTGTTCAAATTATAAATAATTAAACAATTACATTGTTTATCGAAAACTGTACAGCAATACTTCTCTAATTAAACTTCAAATCCAACAAGATCACAGCAAGTCCACAAAAAGAGAATATTCTATTAACAAGAACCAATCACAGAATGACTAGGTTGAAGAGACCTTCACGATCATCGAGTCCAACCCATGCCCTAACACCTCAAGTAAACCATGGCACTGAGTGCCACACCCCAGTCTTTTTTTAAGCACATCCAGGGATGGTGACTGCACCACCTCCCTGGGCAGACCATTCCAGTACTTTATCACCCTTTCTGTAAAAAACTTTTTACTAATATCCAACCTGTATTTCCCTTCCCCATCATGCAGCTTAAGACTGTGTCCTCTCATTCTGTCAGTTGCTGCCTGGAGAAAGAGACCAACCCCCAGCTGGCTACAGCAACCCTTCAGGAAGTTGTAGAGAGTGATAAGGTCACCTCTGAGTCTCCTTTTCTCCAGGCTAAACAACCCCAGCTCCCTCAGTCATTCCTCACAGGCCTTGTGTTCCAAGCCCCTCTCCAGCCTCGTTGCCTCCTCTGGACGTGCTCAAGCATCTCAACGTCCTTCCGAAACTGAGGGGTCCAGCACTGGGCACAGCACTCAAGCTGGGGCCTCACCAGTGCTCAGGACAGGGGAAGAATGACCTCCCTGCTCCTGCTGGCCACACCATTCCTGATCCAGGCCAGGATGCCGTTGGCCTTCTTGGCCACCAGGGCACACTGCTGGCTCATGTTCAGCTGCTGTCACCAGAACCCCCAGGTCCC
Organism: Acrocephalus scirpaceus scirpaceus; assembly: GCA_910950805.1. Lineage (NCBI taxonomy): Eukaryota > Metazoa > Chordata > Aves > Passeriformes > Sylviidae > Acrocephalus > Acrocephalus scirpaceus. The sequence goes on from OU383775.1 coordinate 47,251,064, forward strand.
TTTCTGCCTGGGCACTGTCCAGCCACACCGTCCCCAGCCTATAACATTGCAGGGGGTTATTGTGGCCAAAATGCAGGACTTGGCACTTGGACTTATTAAACTGCATCTTATTGGACTCTGCCCATCCATCCAACCATTCCAGGTCTCTCTGCAGAGCCCTTCTACATTCCAACAGATCAACACACAATCCCAGCTTAGTGTCATCTGCAAATTTACTAATGAAAGACTCAATTCCCTCATCCATGCCATCAATAAAAATATTGAACAGAGCTGGCCCCAGCACAGCCCCCTGGGTGACACCACTGGTGACTGTCCCCAGCTGGATGCAGCACCATTCACCACCACTCTGGGCCTGGCCATGCAGCCAGTTCCTAACCCAGCACTGAGTGCTCCTGTCCGAGCCATGGGCTGCCAGCTTTTCCAGGAGGGTGCTGTGGGAGACAGTGTCAAAGGCCTTGCTCAAGTCCAGGTACCCAACATCCACAGCCTTTCCCTGCATCCACCAGTCTGGTCACCTGGTGATAAAAGGAGACCAGGTTGGTAAAACATGACCTACCCCTCCTAAACCCACGCTGGCTGGGTCTGATACCCTGGCCATCCTGGAAGTGCTGTGTAATAAAGAAAACTGGTGTACCCTAGTTCAGTATCAAATGCCATTTTTCCACCCCTCTTCTACTGAGCAGTGCATAAAACTTCCTGCTAAATAAGCTCCCTCAAGCCTCCTAAGACTGCTTAATTTTTTTCCCAATTTCTCTAACCTACATTAAAGCAAACCACTTTGCAATATGTTCTATTATTTCAGAAGAGCAAATTCTATGATGTCCATCTCAAGTTCCCTGTACAGTACTAAAATTTTTTATTTGCTCTTCTGAAAATATCCCTCGAGCCCAGCTGGAAAGTGGCTTCCAGCTGTTCCCGGCTAGCCCTGGCTCGGGATACTTCCAAACTCGGTTGGTGGCAGCAGGCGGAGCGGCCACCACCCCCCCGGTGGGTCGAAGCTGCACGAGAGATGTCGGTGAGGCTTGACGAAGGTAGGAAGCGAGGAGGCTGCTTTGTGGCTAGATGGTTTTTATTGTCACCTGCTCTTCGCAGGGCAGCCACACTTCTCTCTGAGCCTCTCTCGAGAGTGTCCCCGCCCGAGACGTGGCCACAGCTTATATGGGGTTGGGAGAAGGGGGTGGACACAAGAGGGAAAGCCAATAAGGGAAATATGGATGTCACACAGACAGCAAATGGGAAACGAGGGGTGGGGGTTCCCCAACCTGCTCCAGTCTGGGACCGAGTGTCTCTGAACATTCTGGAAGAAGAGGAGAGGCTTCCCAGAGAGTGACAGGCTGTGGAGAACAAAGACAAGGGGAAACCAAATGGGGAGAAATACAGGGGGGAACTTGGGAGAAACCATTACAGAACAAATTAATATTAACAATAAATCAAAAGGTATAAACCACACCGCTACACTCTTCATTTAAATTGTATCAGCAAAAAAGCACCCTCACAGCTGCTACAGCAAAAATTCCATGGAAAGAGATTAATGCATGTAGTCTTTTCAAAAAACCACAAAGAACAAATTTTAAAAAACCCAGTATTTAAAACAAATGTTCCACATTGTCACCCCAGTGCTTCGTTTTAATAAAGTATTTTGTATTCTAACCCATTTTTTATTGTCTGAAGTCTTGATAAAACACGCAATGACCACAATTGCCATTTATTACACCAAAGAAGTGACGTATTATAACAACCACCTTAAAATTCAAAAGTGCTACAGATAAACTTGTCTGCATCTTCATGAGGCATAAAATGACTTATGGGTCATCATTCAATGCTTGCAAAGTTCAATTATTTGTTGGTAGCACGCAAAACTTGGGAGATTGCTTCTTTTTATTTTTTCTACTGTACTTTTGAGTTTTGATGGCTTAGCAGCAAGCAGATGCCCACGGGCAGTATCACTTTACTAAATTTGCTGATAAATTTTTGCACATATGCATCAAATGTGTCAACATAGCAAAGTATGATATTTACTGTAATATGGGACGAAGTAAACCAAAGAGGCTCTGGCCTCACTATCTTAATTCAGAGAAAAATACCCCAACATGAAAAGAAAAAAGTTTTTTTCCCTTAGTTTCAATTACAATAGACAACTAATATGGCTTCACTGACAACTGAACACATGAAAAATGTATCATATGAATATGAAGGTCTCATTCCAATCATCACTTCAAGAAGAAAAACACTAAAGAGCTCAAATTACTAATAAACACAAATTAACCTTAAGGAAGACTGAAGTGACATGTCACGAGGCCTTTTGAGGCCTCTCTAGTAAAGACAGATGAAAAGGTTTTTTCCCAGTTCTTGATGTTGCAAGAAACTACAAAAAGGACTCAGGATCCATCTCCAGAGGCAAACTTTAAAGAACTGAAAGTTACTTTGACAGATGCAAGCCTAAGAACCGGACACACAACACTGCTGTCAGCCATGGAACTCAGTATCATCCAGAATATTGTTAGAAATATTCTTAGAATATTGTTAGAAAGTTACATAGGCAAGAATGTATGTATATAAAAAATAAAAAACATGAATGCAAGAGTGAATAGTCAAGACTGCTCGTAATTAGACTGTAGAAGAAAAGGGTACCAACAAGAGGCAAAGGAAACTGCTGGCAGCAACATTTTGGCTTCATTCAGAGACTCTGGCATAAAAATAAAGGCAATACAGCATTACAGAAGTAATCAAAAAAACCTATTCAAGAAATTAACTACTGGAAGAAGGAAAATTCAACACTGGTGACTCAGAGAAATAATTCTTCCTAAAATCATTACTATCAGAGTTTAATTACAAAGCAAAACTTCTAAATACTGGAGTGCAGTACAGTATAAAGTTATTCTTGTAGTAATGTCCATTTACTTATAGTTTTCCATACTGCTTCTAGCTATTAAAAAAAAACCCCAAAACAACCCCTTCATTGTGACTTTATAATGTTGAAGAGAGACAGAGATCCCAGTGCTCATTTATGCCAGAAATACTAAGAAACCGGAAGAATTAATTAGCTGTGTTCTTTTTCAAAGACTATTGGCATGATCCCCAGACAACTTAAAAGGCCTGGCAATTGTATCATGATGGAGCTCCTGTTGAAGCTTTATTCTGTGAAAACTATTGAAACCAAAGTAAACAATGTGTCATCTCCCCAAGACTACTCAGAACTATGAGTATGAGACACAAAATAAACTGCCTCTCTTGTTTATGAAAATATTCAAAGACAACTTAATGTGAAATATAATTCAGATGCCAAATACTAGGCTGTTATAGTGCTGGACCAGCGCTAGCTAAACACATAATTTTTCAAGTCTCCTTTCTTCTGACAGAGCACATGTTTAACATATCACAGACAATTCTTCAATACAAACTTTAACTTAGAATCATACTGACTTTCCACAAAACACTTATAAAGCAAGTGTTCTCTGGAGTAGATTCTGCCAAAATGGATTTTATGAAATAATTAAACCTGACAAAATCTGAACAAAGAAGCTGACAGACTAGAATGTTATCTGCACTTCTTGTTCATTACTAATTTTTTCCTACTGCAACTTCACATAGAGTTCATGCCACAATAAATATCAAAGGTAATTGTACAGATTTTAACATAATTGCTGTATTTAATAATTCCAGTTGAAGTTATGATGCACTCATTATGACTGAAGTCCCATTTATGGTCAGCTACCATTTGGGAAACAGCCTTTGTGCGTTCAAGAGAACAGCTTTTGGAAATATGCAGAACACTGCCATAGTAACTACATCTAATAAGTAAATTGCTCATGCTTTTCTGTGGTTTTAATCTGATCTGTGTTTTACTCACCAGGTTAAAATGCTGTAAAAGTAATCTATCTAAAAGCTTCTTTTAGAAATCTGGCTGTAAATAGTTCTTAAGAGAGTGAATGCAGAAACAAGAGAACATTTTCTTGTAGCATTAATGGTGCAGGTTACAGACACTCTGCATAAAAAGATTGCTGTAATGACAGGAAATCAGATGCAGCAAGTTGCAATGTAAGCCTGGTAGAGGTTGATAAACCAGCAGCAGAAACACAAAAGTAATTATAAAGATGACTGAAAAAACATAAACCCAATAAAAAACCAAAAAGAAACCACCCAATCCCTCTATATATATCTCAGGCTGCCTCATCAGGACTAAGATACACAGACTATGCAACTGTGCATTGGGTAACTCCAAAACAGTAGAATTATCTTTACCACTCCTCACTCCATGCTTTCATAAGCAGTACCTTCTGCCTTCCCCCATATATTTAGCTACATTTTTTTTCCTGTTATCTTGTCCAAACACCTATCCAAGCACCAAGCCAACAAATATTAAGAAACTTCTATGGGCCTTTTTTTCACCCAGACCTCAATTCTGATGTTTCACTCCAATAATTCAACTGAAGGCTAACCTTAGGTCACTTTCCATAGAGGGTTTCTTTACACTGAATTGCTTGAACGACAAATTATAGCTGATATTAATATTGCTAGCATTTCTTTCAGCTTTCTTTAAAAAATATAATTTCCTTTCCAGTCTACAAGACTGGCAATCACATTATAAATATATGAATCTCTATCCACATAAGACTCCTTCTAAGCAGGATCTCCATTCCTCTGACAGTAACAAGAATTGCAAGCTTATTGAACACTCCCCTTACAATCAGAAGTATGTTTTTTTATCCCTATTGCTTGGGGAAAAAAAAAAAAGAACATCAGACAATAAATGCCATATTGTTCTCTCACAAGAGAAGAACCTCTTACATGCCAATTTCCACACCTATTCCTCCTTTTCTTCCTCACTTATAACTGCACACTCTTGTTAAACATGAGACTAGAAACTTTCACTATATGTATGCCTAGCAAATGGAGGAGGGGGGAAAAGTTAAAGAAATACTACTGCACGTAAGGCCAACCTTCCTTAAAGAAATTGGTTCCTAGCTACATGGAGGGCAGCACACTTTTAACTATGTCACTGACACCTTGCAGGCAGAAAAAAACCAAAAACCCAAGAGCAACAAAACCAAAATTGTATGGTTCTCTGAGAAACAACAATTAAAAAAAAATTAAACAGCAAGAAACAATGAAATTCTTTTCTCCCCATCTAGCCCTAATAGACTTTTTCTGAAAGCCTACATGGAGCCAAATATCAGGCAGCCTGAACACACACTTGTTTTCTTAAAATTAATATTTAGAATAATTTTATAAGGGAAAATATATAGAAACAAGAACATTCTACCCCAGAGTCCCATATTCTTTCTGCAAAAGAGTTTAAGAAGTGACAGGACAAAATCTTAAAGCTTACATTAACATCACTAACACTTTAAATGCATATTTAAAAAAAAAAAAGGTGTGAGAACTGGACGATGGAAACAGGTTTATTAAATATTCCTAGTAGAATTTAATTGTTATAATATATTACTCAGCTTTTCCATGGCTAATTTGAACCATTTCAACAGTTCTTCACCAGTATCTCTGCTTAAAGAATAGTATTATCAAATCCAGATGTTATACTTCACTCATTACCACCCATCTCTTAAACAAATAAAGAATGAATAAATTTAGCCCATCAAAGTTTCTCATCTCATCCTCAACCTACTACACAGTGATACTTCTTCGTAACCAGATTTCTACTCAGCACTGTTCTGAATCCAAACAAGAACATGAAGGACATAAATCTGATTTCACTGCATGACCTTAAAATTGAAAAAATCAGAATTGCAAATAAGCATCACTAAGAGTTTTCCCCAAGCACATTACTGAATTGGATCAAACCAAAAGACTTTTATCAAATAATTAATGATGAGTAAGGTCAGAGGAAAATGGCAAACTCTGGAGCAGTTCAAAGAAATAATCTATTCCTATGGAAAATTTACTTTAAGTGACCATACCTGGAAGCAATTCCTACCTGAAGCAATTCCTACCTTGAAGCATAACTTGGTATTTTTTCTTCCTCCAAATTCATTACGAAGAGTAATTTCCAGAAAAAAGAAAAATTAACACATTTCATAATGTCTTTTAAACTCCTGGCCAGAATAACAATGTACTTTAATGGGTCCCACAGCAAAAGTGTGCACACATGAAACATTTAAAGAGGTTTAATCTGTCAGGTATTTCCTTGGAAACTATGAGCAGTTACACAATTTCTTTTTCAAGGGAAATTAGTTGGGGTTGTACTTTTTTCATGTTGAGCAAATTAAAAAAAAAAAAAAAAAAGGGGGTTGTTTTGTTTAACTGAATTTTTCATTCTTGCTAGTTCAGTAATGCTAATGCACACATTAAGGGATTCTATTAATGGATTTTACCTAAATTGGGCTTGGATTTTTTTTCCCTTTCCCTTAAGAGAATTAATTAAAAAGCCACCTTCCTTTACTGCAGGTAAATTCTAGTCTGTCAATTCTATTTCTTTACTGCAGGTAAATTCTGTTCTGTAAATTTTATCAAAGCATAGCTCACCTTTTCAGAGCTCAGCAATATGTTGGCAAACCTCATACATAAGTTCATTAAAAATGAGGTTTCTCAGGTCACTGTAAAAATTTCTTCAGGAATATGGTTTCATTAGAGAAAAATCTATCACAACAGTTGAGCTTGCCTTAAGCTACCATTAGGAGCTGGCAGTCTGAGATTTGACCTGCATTCTTTGCACAGTATGCTAACAACAGAAACCCAGATCTGAAAGCTTTGAAATTTTTAAAAAGAGTTTAATTCATTTTTACTGGAGATGAACTAAAGGCAAGGAAAGCAAAACACCTCTAAGACAGCTGAGAAGGCATTTGCAATTCTTCCTACACTTATTCTCCAAGGCACACCCAACCGTTTAAGAGCAACACCTCTCATGTGCTCTCCTGTCCACACAGTTGTTACAAGACCCCTAAAAGCTCTACATCACTACCCATTAAGTTATACTGCAAATACATGTGAAGATAAAAATCAGATTTCTGAATTACACGTATACCTTAAATACAATACTTGATGTAACTCAGAATTAAAAGTCCAAGAATGTTATAAATCTATCCTTATGAACCATTTTCTTCACCTTAGAAGCAACCATACATTTTGTATAGCCTTGTAAAACCTGTTCCATGGCAATCATAGGATGTCATATGGAAATGAAATACACAAAGCTAAAATTGCATTGCATAATCCAGTCAGGGTATTTTTAAAATTATATTAATGAATTCCACAGTAACTCTAAATTCTGCCTGCATTAGGATTCCAGGGGTAACATTCTTCATGTCAGTTTCACCTAGATTATCAAAACTCTCCATCTTTAAATGAATTTATTACTTTTTTTATTATGCCTATGTGTACATTTGCTTCCATTTGTCAGCTTCCCAATGAATGAAAACCCCATTATTAATTCACAGGAAGGTCAAGCAGCAAGTATTAATCTTCACATCCCCCACTGCGATTGTGTCAGGTTTCTTCCACAGATTAACAATATGAGAAAGCTGTCAAGTATTTTTTTTCCATTCTGCATGCTTAATTTCTACCGCCACTGCAGTGTAAAGCTTTCATAAAGATAATCCTCTATGAACTCTCTGAAGTCAAAAATAGGTGTGGCTATTTTGAAGAGTATGCACTATTTCCAATACAACTGTTCTAAGAGTTGAAGGAAGAGAAAAAAACTTTAGACAATAGAAATGCCAATCAGAGAAAAAGCAGGAAAACCATGCCTATATGACCAGTCCTCATAAAAAAAAAACTTGAAAAAGTAACTGAAAACAATGACAGTCTACAAAGAAACATGCTTAAACATTTTTTTCTTTAATTCACTTGACTATATCTCCTTTAAAAATCTGCTTTTGATTGATGACTGACAAAAAGATAGAAAGGCTTCCTAAAATGAAGCAATGATTTTAAACAACCAGTTTAAATCCAACTAGATGCTATAATCTCTCGCAGATTCTCTGATCACAATGTGCACTAATGTAAGAACATAAATATCCTACTGAGTCAAAAAAGGGTCATTTTAGCTCAGTGTTGTTTGCAAGAGTGGCAACAAAAAGCAATATTCAGGAAGAACATGTAAGCCTAAGTCTTTTTTGAGCACATTCCTCTTTCTCTCCATATGTACAACTGTGTGATTGAGGAAACTCGAGAGCAGTGCCCTGCCTATTCTCCTTACAGACCTGTTCACAATGTATTCATCAAATTCCTTTTCTTAACCTACTGAAATTATCTGCTCCTCCAATACACTATTGAATTGGAATTCAATTCAAAGAATTACAGAAGTTTACTACTCTTTGCATTTTGAAATAATAATTCAAAATCAACCAAAAAATCTTCCTTAGACTTTTTTCAAACTTCTTGTCCTACAGGTCCTGAGTGGTACACAGTTCCAAACTGCAGGATTTCATAACAGTTCTGCATTCACCACCTGCATTAATTTTCAAGCTTCACTCATAAACCCTCCTATAATCTTCACCTCTCCAAACTGGTAAGTCTGTCGTCTAAATGCCTCCTTGGTAGGCAAGAGCTGTTGTCTTGATTAAAAATAAAATAACATCTTCTCACTACCTTCTCTAACACCAATATATGCTCCCTGAAATACAGGGACTGTAGCCCTGGGTACTCAAGGGGATGGCTTACCAGGGGTTTACACAGGAACAACAGCATTTCTCATATCCTTGGTATCTTCCTGATGATGCCCAATAGCTCTGCTGGCTTTTTCATCTGCTCCTGAACATTGCACCAGAAGTTTCATACAACTCCTCACAAACCCAAGACTACTCTTCTCAGTTGCAATGAGTTATGAATGTAGTACCTGTGCCCAACACCAGGCTTATTACACACCAAAAGACAACATACTAGAACTTTAATAACCTCCGCCTCTTTTTCCCACCTATACCATTCCTTCTCCATATACTGTAAACATCACTAGCTATGAAAATTTTAAACATTTTCCAGTATTTCAATACATCCTAGTTTGTTGAGTAGAAGACAGCTTGATAAAAGCTACAATGTGAAGAAGAATCAGCCACAGCCCACAAAGTCCAGCACACCTCAGAAGAAGTGTGAAGTTTGTGATACAAAGCCTGATGCACCTGCTGGTGGCGACTACAGTAACAATAGGGTAACATGCACCTGAAAGCGTTACTTTGTTTATTGTTATCCCCCTGCTTTCATGACTTGTAATCACTACTCTACATACAGAACACTTCTAAAAGTTGGTTGAGCTGGCTCCAGAGTAGTTTGTGAAGTTTCAGATTCTATATCTGATCAGTCCAAATCAGATCAAAGTCTTCCTGGAACAAACTGCCCCTGAAAAGTGGTAGATGTTCAAGGAACTTGCCAGTAACCTACTGCCAACAACCGCAATAAAATGTATGTGAATTACAAGTTCTTTGAGTAGCTTCAGGAACCTCTACAATAGCTGACTCTGGGCCAAAGGGGACTGCCCTGCAGCCTAAGTACACAGAAGCCCATCTCAAAACGTCTTGGCTCCAAACACCCTTTCAATAGTATGAAACCACATTCCAACTAGACCTGGATCTGCAGAGCTCACAGACTTCTGGCTCCGTCACCGAAAACCACAGTCCAGCATGACTGGCTGCTTCAGAGATGTCAATTTGAACTCTAGAATCATCAGTCCCATGATAGTTTCACTGAACTAAGGGAAAATTCAGCTTACACTTGCTAAGCTCATATTTCATTTAAAAATTTTCACACAAATGAAACAGACATCACATGAAATGAGAATCACGACTCCTGGCAGGCTACATATTTAGCAGTAGTTTTTGATAGTGATTTCTCAATTTAAAACCAAAATAAGGCAGCACACACACCAGACCTTTCAGTAAGAGATGCACAATTACTGCTGACGAGCCATCAGGGGACATCAATGTATAGAAGTGGGCACACAGGAAAGACATGATGCTTTTTGTTATTAGAAGATCACACGACCAGGAATATCTCTGGATTTCTCAATGTAAAACTCTATTCAAAATTATACATTAACAATTTCTTTTTTGAAAACAGGAATATGAATAAGAGAAATAAATTTAGACCGAAACAACTAGTTTGGAATTGCATTTAACCAAGCAAAAAGAGACTCAAATGCGCATTGAAATACTGAAGTACGAAAGTGCTGATGAGTTTCATACTGAAATTTCATATACCTTAGCTTTCATTCTAAAGAGAACAGCAAGAAGTGTCATTGCTTCAACTCAGAACTAAGTAAGAGTGCTGTTAACATTACACCCTTCCCCATGACTCAGAAGATTGTATCAGAGAAACACTTCAAACCAAGCTGAAGTGGTCTGAAACTGCAACAACTCTCAGATTTATCCATGAAAAAAATTTCTTCAATTTCATTATTATATTGCTAATTCAATGATGAAAGAATCCAAAAGGCTAAAGAAATGCTAAGTTACATGCATGATATATAATGATTTTATTCTCATTTATAGTGACATACAATTGTTGAATGCAAAATTATCCTGTTGTCATGTTTCCACAACAGAGGAAAGTCTGAGAGTGAACCTTGTGCCCTTTTAGTATGTTCCCAATGACAATTGCCATATTTTGTTAAAATTCATATGAGAACATAAACATGTTGTGCCAAGTTTTAGCAGCTTGCCAGGTAGTTGAATTTCTGATATGTGTTTTGGGTTATTCAGTTCACAGCAGGAAGCTCTGAAAAGCCTCTGTATCCAGGCAAATAGCTGAACTTCAGCAGTTCAATACAGAAGCCAACAACAGCATTTCAAATCTCAGAGCCTGCATTATGTAACCCAATCTTCCAGTGGTTTTGCTGATGACTAGATTGGTATTTGAAAGACTCATTTCTGTGTCTCATACTGATACTAAAGCAAGTACCCCTAAAATGCTGAGAAGTTCCATTATCCTACAACTTTAAGCCAGAAATGAAGCTAATCAGAGATCAAGGAACATGACAGCATTTTAGGGAAAACATTCCAAAATCAAAGTATCTCAATAATTGCTCATAGCCGCAGTCAAAAACTTCTGAAGATGAAGTAATCATTTTGAACTAGAAGAGCATATATGTAGATTGGATATAAGGAAGAAATTATTTGTGTTGAAGGTGGTGAGACACTGGAACAGGCTGCCCAGGGAAGTTGTGGGCGCCCCTCATTGGCGGTGAACAGGTTAGGTGGAGCTTTGAGCAACGTAAACCTCTGAAAGATGTTCCTGATCTTACATGCCTCTTCAGACCTAAAACATTCTGTATCAGTGGTATCCAAACCATGGATAATTAACTGAATTTTGATGCAGTTAAGTAATGCCTTTAGAACTTTTTTCCCTACAATTACACAATGTTGCTGGTATAGCAAATGCATATATTATATCAATAAATATATAATATATACTACATATTATATAATATATACATATAAATATATGAAATGCATACAATTACATTAAGAAAAAATAGAAATCCTAGCAGTAACAAGGCATGCCAACTGTTGTCTTATTCACATTGTATGGTGTGTCCTATTTTCTAGTACGGGCATTACATTTCTCCCTATAGAAATGTGTATAATATTGGCCTAAAATGTTGTGATAGCACACCTAGTATATATCTAGTGTACAAAAAGTGAGATTTTGGGAAACAAAAAAAAGCTTGTCCCAAATAATTTCAAAATTATGGTGAATCCATCTTACTGCTCTGACTGAAAACATTAATTTATGGGAAAAACTCCGAAGACATCTACATCTCTTTCTTTCTTAGGCACACATAATGTACAGGCTGTTTCCTGATTTTACAAGAAAGATTTTCTATTTCCCTGATTTCATGGAACCATTCTCTGTTCTTTACTTTTTAACTTAAAATTCTATATTCATAGTTGTGCAAGCATCATTTTGGCACAACCTCATCACTGCAGCACAGCCCAGCAAGAACAGTGTCCACTGTCAGAAAGTAAAGATACAGGAAGCAAAGATCTGCAAGTCGTACTCCAAGAAAACCTGGTTCTCAAATGTCTGTGTGACTCCAAAAAGAAACAAAGCACAGGTTGGTCCAAGTTCAGGTCTAGCTGCACCTTTGACACTCTCTGCAGTTGTTCAAAATTGAAATCAAAACATACATGCTCCTATTTGGAAGATGTTTACATTTGACAAGTATGGTCTTTTAATTATTTTTTCCTCTGCTCCCTTTATATCTTGTGAATGTGACTAAATGAGGTAAGTAGGTAACTTAATTGTGGTTTAGACAAGCAGATGGAACAAATTCAAAATGTGTCAGTATAGCCCCACCTGAGTTACCAATATGAGTGGCCAGAAGTTGCCTAAAGGTCAACAGTTCAGTCCATCCTCTTACTGTGGATAAAAGTAAAAGGTTAACTATAAGGATCTAAGGGGACATAAAGGATATAAGGCTAACTCTTGCCATAAGCAGGAGCTGAAGAAAAATAATCCTGGAAAATTGGTTTGGAGGAAACTACCATCTCTGCACTAAGACTTAAATTAATCTTGTTTTCTTAGTAATTCCCTGAATAGAGCCAACCAGCCAAGAGATTTCTCCATCCTTCATTTATTCTTTTGCTGTTAATGTTGTTACTACTGCAGCAAGGAAATCACTACTGGCAATGCTTTTGAATGCAGTTGTCATGGCACCGAGCAGAAACCTCCTCAGGCCATGGAGAAAAACATATTTTACTAAGTTTCTAACTCAGCCAATGACATACAGTAACATTTTGCATAGGAAGAGAGGTCTCTAGCTTGAGGAATTCTCACTAAATTTTAAAAGTGAGCTTCTGACAGAAGGTATATTAAAATAACAACAATAATAAAAGAAAGTATTTTAAATTCTCATTTCCACCTACAATAAGGCTACTATGAATAATAACATTGTTATGAATATTGCTGCTGAGTCTTTGCTCTTATAGACATGTTATGTACTGTTCATCATATTCTACAAATGAAAAGCCAGATCAATGCAGTGACTGAATAAAAGGCCTCAAAAAAGCATGACTGTACCAAAGGCAAATTAACAGTTGTTACATGTAACGTAATTACGTGTAACTGTAATGTCAGTTCAGTCATAAAATGACAGCCAAAATATAGTAGTAGTACCTTCTTTAAATATATCTTGTTTTCCATTATTTTTCATTTGTATCTAAACCAGTGTGTACTGTTCAACAGTTGATGTATCTACTACAGAGCAGCCTATATTAATGGTGACTTAACTCAGAAAAGGATTTAAAGACACATAAAATAACATGACTTTTGCAGAAAAAAAAAAAAAAACCAAAGCACTAGGAAGTTAAGAGTAAAAATATTCTTAACATCACAGTTAAGCCTGATGTGCTTTCACACACACACATCACTCAAATCCTGCCTAACATCCTGCAGGAACTCCACACTACTGCCAGGAAGAGAGCTGCACACTCTGAATTTAACACACTGGAACGCAACCAAAGAGACCATTTCTCTCTTATCATACTCCAGCTCATTCATCACCTTTCTCTTCTATTGCAGTAGGCAAAACATTACATTTCTGAATTCTATCACCTTCCAAACACTCTTATCAATGCAGTCTCCTTGCTGATCTCATTTTAAAACATGGCAGCAATTCTAACTTGTTGAAACAACAGGAATTTTTCCAGGTCACAGGGTCAAAGTCTCTGATTCCCCATATGCTAAGCAGGAACTTTAAGAAGAATATTAACATTTTGCAAAAATTTATTGCAAGGGCTCTGTCAGCACTTGTATACAATGTGCACAAAAAAGCTCCATTCAGCTTGCTGAAGCCACATTCACAGCGCATTTCATTGTGATTCACTGACTACTTTGAGAATGCCTGGTTTATACAAAACATCATTCAAAAGAAAAGTGAAAAATTCCTGAGCAGTAAACTGGCTTTAGGGAGATTATCTGCTTAGAGAAAAGCAAAGATACCAAGGATAGCTTGAGCAATAATATTTTGAGCAAGTCTGTAAGCTATTACAAGTTACAAACCGTATGATTTAAGAGCAAAACAATTTCATTGCCTTCCATCTTCAGTGCTCCTTCCTGGACAGTACAAACAGCTATCTGTACACCAAAATGTACCTTTGACACCACACTCAAGTGTAGTTGGAAGCTCGGCGGTGGAATTTGTAATCCCATTTCCATGAAAGCCATATCACAAAGCATTTAATGGATCATCAGCAACCAATACCTGTGTGCACTGCACTACAAGTGGAAGAAACAAGCTTGTTTACGTCTTCCTAGCTGTCATGTACAGCCATGAGACCACACAACTTCCTCCTACAAGACGTGTTAAAATACACCATTTACAGAAAAACAGGAAGTAGCTTTGGACCATTAAAGAAAGCATCAAACAACAGAACAAAAATAATTCTATTTCATATATACCAGAGTTAGGTATGTATTCAAACAGTTGCTAAGCAGCAACAGGCTGTGCACACTACATCCGATTTTAATGCTTCACTGATATGTTAGAGAAAGTTTTGGAAAATCATCTATCAAAAGTTTTCAACTATTTAGCCATGTTTCATCAAAAGTGCAGTCTGAAACCTTATTAACCAAGCACTACAGCAACTAACACAAATACAGATGCTGTCGTGCCACAAATAACACACATCTGTATTTTAGTCCTCTAGAGCAAAATAACAGACAACGAAATAACAGAGAAAGCTTTTAGATTTTGGCAGGCACCTTTCCCCCTATGGACAGAACAGGCTGTCCCCACAAAACTGGTATTTACTAAACATGGCTCGATGATCAAATTACACTTTCTCTGGTATTCACAAAGTAGTGAATACACGTGTCACAAAAAGCCACAAGAAATCCACTAAGTTGAAGAGTAACTCCAAGTATTCCTTTTACTTTCCAGATATTCCTTTCAGAAAGCACTCTCAGTTCTGTGACCTATATGCAAAAAATCCCTTATTTTTTACATTCATATTTAAAGAAGAAAATTTCACTCACAACAACTAAAATCACCTAAAAATATTCAAGTAACACAAATAATTGGTCCAGGATAGTAATGATACTGATTATAATGTCTCAAATCAGGACCTTACTTATAATTGAGACTGCCAAACTAAGAGCATAATTCAGGGCAAAATCTATATGCATGGAAAAAGAGAAAAAAATTAGTTGCTAAAGAGAGAACTGTGCTCATTCAGATTAAGGACTCCACAGGTAACACTCATCTCACTTTTCTTCTTTGTTATTTCTTAATTAAAAACCAAATAAATACTAATGCAAAACAGTTAAAGTTTTACCAAAACAAAGTATTTAAGGCCCTTCATTAGGTGCCCTAAGCAAATGATACTTCTAAACATTTAGACAAATATCTACTGGCTTCAATAAAAATGAAAGATGGCTATTCAGCCAACTAAAAGTTTTGTGTCTTTCAACTGTTCATAGTAATTCCAGAATTAACACTCTGACCTACTTTCTTTTGGGAAAAAAGTAGAAAAAAAATTCCTTTGAATATATATGTGTGAAATCTCTATGAGCCTTTGTAGTGGTTTCATGTTCACCTCTGTTTCTGTTTGCTAAATTTAGTGTAGTGGTCTAAATATTTTCCTGATGTGAGATAGGATTATAAGGAAAGAAGGCAAAACAGGCTTAACTTAAAGGTAAAACAAATAGATTACCACACACCAAAAGAAGGAAGAAATGAGAATTAAAATGAAAGCTTTCAAAGCACTCCCCTCCCACCCCACATACAACATAAAGAGACAAAACTCAGAGCTTCAGGTCAGTACCACCTGTAAAATAGTCTTTCATTCAGTCTTTGAGAAAGAAGTCTCTCCTGATTTGTTCTGGTACCTTTCCACAAGATAAACAGTCTGCTTGTGGCTTCTAATTCCCACGAAAACAGCCCACCTGGAACTTCTGCAGTTGTAGACCTCCCAATCACGTAGCCTTTCCTGTGACTACATATGGGCCATGGATTCACACTGGGGTTTCACCTTTTACAGATGCACAACTTCACAGGCAAAGGATGTCTCAACCTAAGGAACAGAGGTATCTTCTCACTTCTTCATGGGTGCAGAGGCTTCTCCTCATCTCTCACTGTTCAAACACCTTATAGGATCACCAAATTACAATCTCTAATTCAATATTCACTCAGTAAATCACAGATACCTTTGCTCAAATTCCACAAAGCATCCCCCCAATTCATATTGTCTACGATTTAAAGGAATACTCTAGCATATTCATATTACAGTCTGTTACCACAACTCATAGGAGGTTTTTTCAGCCTAAAACCAAGACAACTTGTCATCTCTTCCACTTAAGAAGTTATTCTTCTTTTACTGACTTTGATATCTTCATATTGTGCCTTTACATATCTCTCATTTAGCCTTTTCTCTCTCTCTGAGAAGGGTTAAGAGTTTTAAAAAGTCTCAATCTGTGTCAGGAAAGAGTTAACATTCCTGCCCGGGCCTGGAGATGGTCACCTGATCTCTGCCGGGTGGCAAGGCTGTAAACTTTCAAAAACCCTGCCGATGGAGAAGGCTCAGAACGGCAGCCAGGATCTCAGCAGTTAAGTAGACTGATGGATGCCTCCTCCCTCCACTCCTAGGTCTCATCCAGGGTGGCTCAAACTCGGAGATGCTCCCAGGGGCCCAGGAAGAGGCCCAGGAAGGAGGGGAGGGAACACGTCTCCCCTGCCCTGGCTGGCGAGTGAGCAGCTGCCGGGCGAGTTTAACACTCGCCAGTTGTTAATAGTGGGGGCTTTTTCCTCCCCTCCCCCACTGCCACCAGGCCCGGCCATGGACTGGCCTCACAAGCCCAGCAGGCAGCGGGGGCTGGCCCGGCCTGCCCGGCCGCTGCACTCCTGCCAGGCCCGGAGAGAAAGAGGGTGGCCTCCCAAAGCCCTCCTGAATTTAAGCCATGTGACCCCGAGGTGTGCACCTGTATTTAATTGGCTAATCTGGTTGTCAGTTTCAAAGGAAATCACTAATTGGTTTTTGCCATCCATGCTAAACCAATACAGCCTTTTCACATCAGGGGTAATGGCCACTCATAGCTCCCGATGCAACAGTGAAGCTCCCGAACTCAGGTTATGAGATCTGTCACTGCCTCCTGTGGCACAAGGTGGGCAAAGATGCCACCTTAGTCAGAACTGGCTCCTTATAACTTCCCTGAAAACCGCAGGTCCACAATCCCTATTCCCTCTCAGTGAGGATAAGATTATAACGTGAATCTTCCCCTATAAGACTACAAGATGCAAGTCAACTGTGTGGCAGCAACAGTCAGCCTTGTATGCTCTTTACTAATGAAGTGCTTACAGATTTAGGGTGAAACTTTGTGAGAAAGCTGAACAGACCAAAATCTTTAGTATACCTTGCCTTTCTCACCACTCTGCTCTTAGACCCTGCAATTCTGCCCTGTTTCTTGCTCTGGCCCTACTTGTCCACATCTTCTCTGTGGCAAATTCAAGAGATCAATCTATTAGAAGACAGCACCTTTTTTTTTCGTTGGATTTCTCTTTGTTTTAACAGCAATGAGCTGCTGCATAAGCTCAAACCATCTTGGGTACATTCAACTGTATCACATCCCGCAGACTGGAAGATCCTATAATGCAAAAAGCCTGAAAATGCATTATTCTGAAATCAAAGACTTTACTGCGAAACTGAAAGAAATAATGAAGTAGGCTGACATAAATTACACCTTCTTTCCACGAACTGTAATTAAGTATCTGAATTACAGACCCTGTAAGCATGGCTAGACCAAAAGCTGAATTGGAGCAGTGAGTTATGGGCCATGTGTTGTTATTTCAGCAGCCAGCATTGGATCAGTCCTATGACTGGATCATTTTTATATCCTACTCCTATTATACTCCTATGGGACTACATATTAAACCAGTTCTACACCTAGAACAGGTGCAGAAGAGCAGCAACTGCCTAAAAAAACCAAATCAAAAGCATTTCTAAGAAACACGTAAAAACAGGTTTTAGGAAGCAGTAACACAATTCATGGAGCCTCAAAAAAGCTGTAACTATATAATCTAAGGCTGCTCTGTCTCAAAGCACTTCCAACAGCATATCAGATAAAACAGTATTGATCTAGAATGTTTTCTAAACTTGGGTCTACGATTCTTGAATACTCTGCAATAAAACCCAACTCTACCTTCATAGAATTACTGATAAACTTCAGTAACCGAGGCCAACAGATCCAAACACTATTCAAAGCAGGACTTTACTTCAGGTTTAAACCAGATGCACGAGGCCTTGGGCAGCCAAATTCTGAAAAATCACAAGGATGGAGATTCCACTAGGTTTCTGGAAAATCTCCTCCACTGATTAATCACACTCACTAAGAGCAACTTATTCTTTACATTCAGTTGGGATTTCCCTTGTTGCAAATCTATTACTTCTTGTCATTTTGTTTGCTACCTGAGAAAAGCATACCTTGCCTGTAATTCTAACAGTACGTTAGTCCATCTTTAGACCTCCCTTCCCCACATTAAACATGCTAAGGTTCCCCAGCATCTCCACTTATATTGCTAACCATCTTACTTCCCTCAGCTGAAGTTGCTCCCATTTGTCAGCATTTCTTGCAATGGCAAGCTCAAGGCTGTCAGATGCA
This sequence comes from Acrocephalus scirpaceus scirpaceus, assembly GCA_910950805.1. Lineage (NCBI taxonomy): Eukaryota > Metazoa > Chordata > Aves > Passeriformes > Sylviidae > Acrocephalus > Acrocephalus scirpaceus. The sequence continues at coordinate 47,269,604 of OU383775.1, forward strand.
CCCTCACAAGCGCCGAAGAGAAGGAATAATCACATCCTACAGCATGCTGCCTATGCTATTTCTTATGTTCACTCTGAAAAGTCCTTTTGCTTATCCTTTGACTAGTTGACTTATTGAGAAGTACATATTGAGAAGCCCATTCACAGCTGCTGTTTGAAAGATGCTTTTTTAAAAACAAGGTTAACTAACTTGATGCTATTTTGTGCCAGCAGTTGTATTATAAATCAAGTAAAGCTAGGTATCTAAGCAAATACAGTAAATGGTATAGAAATACTTTTTCTCTACTTTTACATGTGTAATACACAAATCTCCCATATCTCCCTCTTCTGCAGAACACAGAGAAAACCATTCAGGTTTGACAGCTGCCTACTTAAGAACTGAAGTGGGGAAAAACACACAGAGAGAAATGAAAGTTATGGGTCTGAATAAGGTAGGAGGAAGAGTGATAGAAAAAATTAAAGACCTCAGCACTATTTGTGGCACTGAGTCCAAATTAAATTCAAACCTCTGTGCCAAGTACTTGTCTGCTACTGTTGGGCTCTACGCAAATCCTTAATCAGTAGCTTCTCTGAGTCCCAACACTTTTTTCCAGACCTTTAGATCCCTCTCCACTAACTAGAGGCTTACATACGTCGGTGGAATTTGGTTCCATTTGAGTAAGACTTATTTCTTTCTAGCCCAAACACATGTCCTCTCTAGACATCACAGGGAACACATTTAAATATTTGAAACTGAAATTTTAAAATGCCAAACTTTTTAATGCCAAAAATCAAAGCCGCTGCTAACATTATTTGCACAGCAGGAAAGTTTTGATGCCAGTATAGACAGTGGAAAAGCTTTTTCAATATCAAGTTCAGAAAAAATTATCAAGCTCCAAATCTTCCCATGTCATTGCAGCTGGCAGATCTTGCTCTGCCTTTTTGGATAAATGCAGGATGGCCATCTATTGGCTACGAGACCAGTAAGCCTTGCAAATGGAAAAGCATATAGGTATCAAAAAGGGCTACTATGAGATGCTACTGGCACCAGTCATTATGGAACTAAAGAAAAAATAAAAATCCAAACCAAAACCAAATGTTTTCAGATGGACTTCTAAACTTCATTTTCCCCTCACTGCCCTGAAAAGCTGCTTCTTACCAACAAGGAATGGAAACTGCTACACTTTCCATAAAACAGAAGTTACCACTATGTTGCAAATAAATGGTTAGTTATATTAAATGAGGTGGTATAGTTAATTCCTATGTGGAAATAAAAAGATTAAAAATATTTGAAATGCTCTGGCTTCCTTTTATCCTACAGATCTTCCAGAGGGCCTATTAATTAGTCTCAAGACTGACATAAAATCCCTTTTGGTTATCACACAAGAAGTCCTCAGAACAAAACTTTGAATGTCCCTCTATTTTACCCTAAAAACTATGCTCAAGCTGTAAAAAATGTCAGTGATCTGTCACTGGAAATGTTGCATCCTCATTTTGAAATTGTCAGGGTACTCTTTTGCACATCTTAAAAAAGCAGTTCCCTCAGTGACTGAACCAGTGAGGAAGCCTCTCCCTCATTACTATTACGCAGTAGTTTTAAGGACACTGACCAAAACATTTTAACCCTTTCACTGGGAGGCAGAGAGGACAGAGACAGCAGTTTAGGTGTGACAGTAACCAACTAAATCATAACAGGAGGAATTTTCAAGACATCACAGCAAGAATTTTGGCCATACTGTGGTCTTTTATATTAATGAGAGTTGGATATGTTTAGAACGCATGACTGATTTCAGTCTTCCAAAGAACGCCCTGAATTTGTCATAATGCAACACAGGTTATAATAAATAAATTAATAAATATAATAAATAAATTAAATCTAGAGGCATTTAACTTCACAATGATAAAATATATTCTGAAATATTTTCACTTCCTTCATTGCTTCAGCTACAGTAAAATCAATCCCTTTTTATCAGCAGTGAGTCCTAGCAGGATTGATAGCTCAGTCAGAAGAACCCTAAATGCCACCAGTACCACCAACCTGAGAGGCCTTGTATCTTTCAGGAACAAAACAACATATTCTAGAACAATAAAATCTTCTGTGAACTCCCCATTTCAGTCATATGAATTTAGAAGGAGGAATTACTAAATGCTCCTATGCATGGGTTAATAGTAAAATTAGTATATGTAATAGGAGAATAAAATGCATTTTACCCACTATAACATTTCACAGAAAACACTAATCTAACAATTAATTACTTTAACTCTACAATATATGCAACTTGCTTTCAAAGAAAAATATTCCTAGTATCTCTATTTATAATAGACAAAAACCAGCTCTTCCTGTAACTTAAAATTCTATAAAGAAAACTCAATTACAAACAACACTGGATGTTAGAAATGTATTTCTTATAGATTCAGCAAAGGAAACCACTACTAATTACAGTGAAATGCATTGCTCATATTCCTTTTTCCAACATCAGAAGAAATTCTGCATGAGTTGTCTTTACAGCTTCCCAACTACTGCATAATTTTCTCAAATATCAGTGACTGTAACAATTTCACTCTTGCACAGATCAGTAAGCTTACCGTTCTATTAAAATTTCTCTTCAGTGCATAGGAAAGCTACAAACAGTCAGCAAAAAAACTGTCTACAAAGAACAGATTTGCGCTTCCTTTCCAAGCCACAAAATGTAGAAGTTTAGGAGCTGCTTCCACCCTGCCCCCACCCCCCACCCCCATTTTAATGAAACCCTAAACTTTGCATAACTAGAAAAAGCTCTTTGCAGTTGATGCCATAGGGATAGTGAACTCTTAAAGGAATACCCAAAGCACGAATTTCTACTGTAACACTATCTTTCATTTCTCAATTAATTTGTAATTGTTCAACTTTAACATTACATGGTAAGTAATGCTGAACAAAAGCATTTAGAATCCTAGTTTGTTTCAAAACCTAAGACTTCTCATTGTGCATGTATTTAAGCCCATTCCAGATGGGTATTTGGAAGCTGAATTGAGTAGAAGGCATTCCAAAGACTCATTACCGAATGAAATAAATGAAACTGTTTTACAACCACACAAGAGCTTAGATATTTACCAACTTAGAGAGTAAAAACCATGAAATACTGCAGCATTTTTTAAAAAAAAAGTCCCAGAATTATACCATTATACAGATGACTGAAGGAAGCCCGCCTTAGCAGAATGATACCTGAATACAAAGAAATATAATATCAGCTCTTAATTATTTAACACTGTATACTATGCATACCAATATGCAGAATTACAAAATTTAAAAGCAAAGGATCACAAAATTCTAACTAACTAGTTCAAGTAAGGGAAAATACTTGCCTTCCCCCCCTCCTATTACTCCCCATTTATAACATGAGACTGAGAACTGAAGCTGACATCTAAAATGATAAAAAAAACCAAAAAAGAAATTCAAGACTTGAATTGTCTGCGTACAGGCCATTTGACAAGCAACAGGAGAGCCAAAGTGTCAGGACAAAGAATAAAAGCATTTTTATGCTTTCTTTCCCAAGGGGACCCATAGCTACATAGATTCAGCAAAGACCCATAGCTACATAAAAAGGAATTCTTAAGAAATTGCGTATTATCTCCCGAAATCTTGAATTTGTTCTTCAAATCTTTCAGCTTCTTATCATATCTACTAAAAAACTGTGAATTTCATTTCTTCTAAGACTTTCTGTTGCTCTCGCCTTCAAAAATAAAGACTGAATGAACTGCAGGAACATCAATGGAGTTGAAGATGGAACCAACTATCTCAGCATCACATATATTCCAAGTAGACAGCATAAAAAACCAGAGGATGTCTTGATTTCACAGTTCTTCAATTTTCTAACGACCCATAGTAGTTCAAACCAGCTTATGTAAAGAATAATATATTTTACACAGAACTGTCAAGACAGGTTTTACAGACATATTTTGACAACATAAATATATCAGAGCAAACCCCACAATTATCCTCTTCTCCGTTCCACAATCAAACTGTGCTAATAAAAGCTGTATCTATGTGAAGAATATTTTGCCAGCATAGTACAACTGTACCTAGAATACACAGATTAAGCTATAGTTTCACAACACTTTTTCCACTGCAGTACCAGCTTAAGCAGTCCTCATTCCTCAGCTGTGCTGGCACAACTGTTTGTGCAGCTGAGCAGTGAGGCCAGTCAGGGAATCGATCCAGGTTAAAAATAATATTTTTCTGATGGTAAATTCCACAATCTGCTTTGCTGCAAAGCCACCTGGCACATTAACTAGTTACACCAGCACAAGTGAGGGGCAAGGCAGGAATAAGAAGCTAAGGTCAGGGCAGCCCATGCTAGTGCTGACATGGAAAGAAATGCTCATGAAACTACACTCCTGGTCTTTAAATGTTTTGGCATTCCCTGATTAAGTGAATTATCCAACTACTGCAGAATAAAAGGGAATACCAACTACTACCTCACAACCATGTTTAAAAAAAAAAAAGGTTTCCACCTACTTTTCAAGAAATTCTATGCAAAGGCTACAATAAATTCTCTTAGACATTCATTTAAAACAGAAATTTCAACTGCCTCCTCCCATCCCCCTGCCACCATAATTTCCTGTCTGTGGAAGAAGTGTATTTTATCAGTTACTGTTTCTTTCACTAGTTCACACACAAAGCTTCATCCTGGATCTCTATCTTACAGATAAAGGGGCAAAATGTAACTGCATTTTTCCTCTTAACAAATCTTAGGCAACGGAAAAATGAAAAAATGAACCATTAACTGTGATGGTAACAACTGTTTACAGCACCTTTGTATGGAAGCAGATTTTCTGTGCTCTGATACAGTAACAAGACTAAAACCATACAACTCACCCCACAATAGTGGCTATCCTCTTGGTGTAAGGGTTATACCCTAGCTCCTTGGTCAGATTTTAAGCTTCAGCAGCAATAGGACAAGACTTTCCTTCTGTTAGTGATCTACTTTACTCCAAGTTTATTCAAAAAGATGTCTACAAGGCCATGAAAAAGGATGAACCCTTGTTGGCTATGCTCTATTGATATAAGCACTTTCTATCTTGGGCACGAGCTACTGGCATACAAATACTCAGGTTTACAACTACATGGGTAAAGCTTCCTGACAGAAGCTGGTTTGTATCATGTTAGCATGGCATGAAGCCATACTCCACACACAAAGGGAGTGTCTCTGTGACACTGACACGTGTCTCAATCACACTCAAAAGAAGCATCCTTGGCACACAGTCTTCTACTTCCTGCTGGTTAGAGCACAATTTTTGAGAGTATTGCAGTTAACATTGAAAAAAGGTATGTTTTCACTTTTTCTTAAAAGGAAAAAACCCCTAATTCTGGGAATTCTATTATTTCATTTTATATCTGATTCACATATATATACTTCACACTTAGGCAAGTCTCTGAACATGTATCAGAAAAGTCAATAAATTAAATGTATCATTCCAAACATTTAAATTTAAAATATATCAAACAGCTATGTCCAACTTCTGTAGCTTCTTTCTGTGAATTTTATTCAAAGCATTCATGAGACATTTTTAACACTATTAACTTAAGAGAATAAGGAATAAATGTATTTTTTTCACCTGTTAACTTCAGATGTTATCATCAGATTTAATTCAAAGCACAGTTCAGAATTTTTGATAATACTGTAATTGAAGAATAAGCCTTATAAAACTGATTTGGAAGAATTTTAAACACCAAGTACACACTGTACTCTTTCCAGCTATGGCTGGGCAGGGTACTTTTTAGAGATGGGTCATGAGGAACAGGCCTTGTTTGGTATTTTTATTTTTTATTTACCTCCCAACAGACACTACAATATGGAAAAACCAGTAACAATTACATATGAAAGCCTGCTGATTCTGGACTACTTTTTTTTAAAAAAAAACCAAAACCAAACCTCAAGCAGGAATGACTATAGTGTAAAACACTGGCACAGGCTTAACTAGGTTTAAGACAGAATTCCCCTCTCTCCTGAATACAACTTAGCACAGAATCAGTCAGGTTGGAAGGGACCACAGGGAGTCATCTGGTCCAACCTCACTGCTCAGGCAGGATCATCCTAGAGCACACAGCACAAGATTGTATCCAGATGGTTCTTAAATATCACCAGTAAGGAAACCCCACAGGTTCTCTGGGCAATCTGTTCCAGTGCTCAGTCACCCTCACAGTAAAGTTCTTCCTCATGCTCAGATGGAACTTCCTCAACACCACTTTCTGCCCTTTGCCCCTTGCTCTATTGCTTATCCCCTCCCAGGAGTTAAGGTTGTGCATTTCCAAATCTATTCAAATAAAAACTAGCCAGAAGCGTGCACTTCTTCAGCAATTAAGAGACACAAAAGAATGATAAGCAGTGCATTTGTAAGACCTTGACCAAATGACCCCAAACTACTGATCAACTTGTGGTATAATTACAGTAGCCGACATCATGAAGGAAACACCACACTGAAGTTTTGCGACAGTAGTCTGGCTTTCCATCTGGTCTGAACACACCTCCTCAGGGGTCAGGTTTCACTGCACTACTGTTACAGTATAAATTCTGATAAAATCATGGTCAAAGGGTAGCCTGTGGGAGCCCACAGACATACTCTGTTAGGTACTTGTTCTAGCACCTTACCTGGTCTTATATTACTGATAAAAAGTCATGATTTTGATGTGACTAAATACATCACCCAACACATGTACTACCTGTTTATCTTGCACAGAAAGTAAACTGTTTATTTGAAAATGCACATTTCCTCTTACATGTGTCTTACTGTACCATTACGGTAACACAGACGGGCCTAAACTAATCTGTCTTCTCAGAAGATGCTACAATGAGTAGCTGAGCAAACAACAGAAGCCTGCTGTCACTCAGTGGGGCTCCTTTCTAAACCCTACTCCAGAGCTCTTTTGGCAAGTGTCCTGCACTACATCTTGTTGTGCAAAGGTCTGAGAAAAATCGTTTAACAGAACATTATCTAATAAAAGCAGGTAAGTTACCTTCAGTGAAGTTTCTTGATCTATTTTTCATTTACCAGTAATTTTTCTGTGCCCTCACACCTCCAAGCAGGCCCGGCTCAACAGGTTGCTGCTGCCACCTGCCGGAGGAGCTTTACTCTCCTTTCTCCATGACAAAAAACTTCTCTGGAACTTCTGCTCACTGGACACTTGAAAAGGGGAAGTCCATTTGCTAGGTGATCAGAACGGAGCTGGTTAAAAGAGGTACCTGAGAAGTGCCAATACGAGCCCACGTGTAGGGGAAGATAAACTTCGTTTGTTAACAGGAGGGAATTCTTAGAGTGGCACTGTATTATTTCCAGTGACAGGAACAACCAGAATGACTGCTGAACTCTCAAAGCCAACTAGCATGTTGCTAGTTATAAATAAAGCCCATCTACTGTTATCATCAACAAAACTAACCATGTCAATATTGCTTACAGAAACCATAAAAAGTTGGTTCCTCAAGTCCACCATTTTCACATACACATTTAAAGACACTTAGACCTTTGAAAATAAAACTCTTAGCTGACTCTTAGGTACCTTCTAGGATTCTTGGTCTTGCATCCCTTTGCAATGAAAATATAGTCTGAAGTATTGAATTATTATGAAGTAAAGATCACACATATTTGATTTCAAGCTTTCAATGAATCTCCAAAGAATTGAAACAAACTACTCCATTGTTAGCAACTGTGCTAATACCCATCAGTCTGGTAAAAGAACAGAAAACCAATTCATCTGTCCACTAAATTACTTCAAATTTGAATTAAGTCTCCTGAAGTTGCACGTGAACTAAGGCATGAAGCATGAACAAAGTAACTGAGTTGTACAGATATCTGGTAATTCATAAAGATAACTTCCAACAGAGTGCCATGGTGATGAATTAGCTTAAACTGGTACTTCATCACTCATTTGTGAAAACCCTTCAGAACCCCAAACATTTAGTTGGGTAGTTTTACATTTTTAACTTTATGAAAAATGTCATTTTAGATTAATTGTAGTCAGCATGATGTTGACTGGAAGTATTTGGAATTTCAGTTTTAAAAGTAAGAAACAGTTATCAATACAGATGACCACATATTAATGGGCTCTGGTTTCCTGGAAGATTTCAGAAGTCTGAAAGAAGAAATTCTTATCAATACAATTTCCTTTCCTTTGTTTCACTTTGTTTCATTCAAAATAATCAGCAGTTATGTCAGCTATGTTTTTCAGCCTTGAAGGACAGAAGATTGTGTTTTAAGAATACTGAAATTCTAACTTCAGTACTGGGCAGCACTATGCAGGTGATTGCAAAACCACTGGAGTTAGCCATGTTTCTTCTCCTACTTACTCCTGTCATTTCTTCATGCACATCCTACCAATGAACAAAAAAATTATATTAATTAACCAACACATTAATTATCCTATATCCCTTTTAATCTAATCTCTTATCTGTTCAAGAGCAATCTTGCCACAGTCAGCAAGACCAAACCAGGTAAAGATATAGAGTGAAATAGGTCTGGCACTGCAGGCTGGAAGAAAATGTTAAAAACAGGTATAGAAAGCGTACAGTGCAGATTCCCTTGTAGAACACTCAAGTAAATAAAAAAAGGAGGAGAAAGGTCCTGAGAAACAAATCACTAATGAGAAAAAAAACCTCACACAGCAGATACTCAGTTTAAACTGTAGATCTTTGGAGAGGGACAAATGAGCCAATAATGCCTACTAGAAACAGGCTTTGACTACTCTCAGTTGAATTCCTTTAGCTTAATGTATTGATATAAATACTACCAAGTATTGTATAAAACGACAACATTCTCAATACAGAAGTCCATATGCCTGCCTATAATGACTCACTAATCCAGTTCTTGGCAATTACATCTGCTCTTGAAAGATAAGTTTTACTGACTGCTCTGATAAAACTTTTACCTACCTCAAAACATAAGACACCAGCATAATAAGACTCAAAGCTCAGGCTCTCGCCCTCTCATTCCAGCAATTTCCAACATTTTAAATTTCATTCTATAAGTCCAAGCTGCCAAGAGCAAACTGCTACCTACATGAAGCTGTATGATGCATTTTGCATGTAGGGGATAATAATAAGAAGAAAATCCTCCCTTTTTTTTTGTCAAGGAAAAAAGTAAGCACACATGATCCTAACCAAGAAAAGAGGAGTAAAAATTTCAGAACAGATTATCAGATAACACTTCCCCATGCACACACAGACTCATGTTCCTCACTCGCTATTTGCTCAAATGAAAGCAAATGCCTGCTTTTTATGCATGACATTAAAGGTAAAAATCAAATATCTGAAAGCTATAATCTGGTCCCTTAACAGAGCAAAGATTCTTACAACATCACTATCCCTAACAGCTGAAGAAAAATGAAAGAAATAAAAAACTCTTCTCCCTTATGAACATCTGTGCCTTAAAAAAAAAAAGGTTAAAATACTGGTGTCAAGAAACTACCAATTCCTTTCACTCATTTAAAAAGTGAAGAAATTCATTGAAGAGATTCAATGAGTTATTCAAGCCTAATTGAAAACCAGTTTGTTCAGAATATCCAGGCAGAAAATTAGGTTCTTCAACTTTTCAAAGAAAATAGTCTCTTGTCTGTCTTTACACTATTCACACAGACCATATTCTTTTTGTTCAAGAGCAGTTTCAAATAAAATGTTTCATTACAGATAATAACCATTTCAACACACTCATAACTACACTTCAACCCAGAAAACAAAACCAGTATACTAAAATGTAAACATGTGACAGTGTAAATTTTCATCAAACTGAAAGGCACAAGTGAAAGAAAATTGTTTTTTGCCAAGGTAAAAATTTTGATTGCACAGAAAATGACCAGTTAATGCAATCGGTCATATGCTTCTCTTATTTTAATGAAATATAAAGCAGATTTGTTCTAACAGAGGCAAACAGCTTTGGTTATTTTAAGGATTTGGGGGCATCTCCACCCAAGAGTTTATTCACAGGGGTCGGTCATCTTTTGAGAATAGTAAGCTCAAAGATACACTAATAACCAAATGTACAATTAAAAGATATGCTTGATGATAAAATAGAACAGATCTTCAGTTTTGCATATCGCTGTACTTGATTTTACCCATATTTTCCTGAGAAAAGGACTACAATTATTCTAGAAAATTCCTTGAATTTTCTTGCTAGGCTTCTAATCCAAGATAAAATCTCCTTATTTCATTTTGCCATACTTTAAAGTTTTTGCAATTACATGTGAAACTGTGACAGTAGGACAAGCCTCAAGGAAGCATCAAATGCAACTCTTTCACTCTCCTCTGGCATGACCACTAATACCTTGTTCTGCACACCCCAAAATGGTGAAATCACTTCTGGTTAACTCCCATTCCATAGAAGTGGGTAGGTGGAAAGAGGTTAATGAGCAAAGAAAATATCCACCCACTCTTTGGAAGTACACCGATCATTTTGAAAACACTTGCACCTTTCATGGTATAATGATATCACCTATCACTACCCAAAGAGTCAAAACAGTAAAATGTGCACCCACTATCAGACACTTGGCTACTGCTTAGAAAGCCCCATGGTCCTATTTCCCACAGAAACAGATGCAAGCAGAATGAAAGGTCTGAAGCACCTGGGCCAGGGAATATGTAGTTCGATAACTAAGCAACCAAGTACTGACTTCCGACTTCCAACTTCCCTCCTGTTCCCCCATGATAAACCAAGTAACTAAAGGGCAATAACTTCTTCCTTCTCATTTATGCTGCGTGACTCACCTTGAGAAACATCTCACTTTATTTCATGAACTTTGAGATTTGATTTAATTTCCCAGCAACCCTCTGAGGTGGTATTCTCTCCTGATCAAGGAGCACACAGGATTGTATCTCATACATGTTTTTGTGTGTCTCACACACACTTCTGGGCTGATAGAATACTTTCCTTTACTTCTGGGCTGGCTCAGTATTTTCTTTTCCATTCTTCAACCCTTTACAAAACTCAAACAATTTCTTTAATTGATGGGAGAGGTGCCACTGGTAAATTCAGCGTTCGCGCAAATACCTATTGGAAGCCAGACTGGCAAAATAATAAATTCCTTTTTCATCTTAATCAAGGACTTGAGTTGTTTACCAATACATCATTTACTCATAATATTTTAATGACAGTAAGGTTGGGCATTAAGCCACTCCTTAAAATGCTGTTTCAAAACAATTCAATACTGCCACTGTCATTCCCCTGTTCCCAGGCATGTATTCTCCCTCCCCTCCTGTGAGTGCCCAGTTCTGGCACTCATCTGATTCTGCAGCAAGCCAGTTCATGGAGCAAAATCAGGACAGGGAATAATGTCATGTTAATTTTCTGTTAATGTTAATTTTCATGTTAGTTTAGCTTTGAGTCAGATGAATGCCAAGGTGAACGCCAGGAAAGAAGCAGAGCCAACTTACACTGATTTACAAATTGCACTCTTAACATTTCCTAAGGATAATCTTGAAGGGGGGAGAAAAATCAAGGCTCCACTCAACACTAAATCAGACTTTTCTGCTTTTACATTACCTTAGCACTAGAATAGATATCGAAAAAGTTTAAAAAGTAGCCCAATCATGCAAAGCTGCTTCTGGCAGCTGTTACAAACAAGCAACAATGTAGGCCTGTAGTATAAAAGGAAGAAGGAAACATACAAGTTCTAGAGAAGCAATACAAAGGGTAAATAACAGCAAACCACTTCCTTCAATTGGTAGCAGCTATAATTGGAAACAACTCTGTCAAAACAGCACCTGAACTGAAAGGCAGTGGAGAAGTTTCAGAAAGACTGGTAGGACACCAAGAGAGAACCTCTCACCAAAAGTTAGGGAAGAAAAGACCTTTAGCTATTTAACACAGTACCATAAGCAAAAAAATGGTGACAGAATTCCCCCTTTCTGACAATCCTCTCCTCTAGAAGGGCAGTTGAGATCCTTGGATACAAAGGGTGTCCATATTAGGAAGGGACTCGCAGCTGGGCTGCCATAGTTGTAGGCTAACAGAGCTTTACTTTGTATCTGCAGTTATCTTCACCTGTGAAACTGCACTGGCAGAAATCCTTGGGGTACTGGTGGAGGACTTTTGACAGCTGCCAGGAAAAAGGGGGAAAGAAAGGGTGAAGTGTGCTCATGGAAAACTAGTTGTTGTTTTCTCTTTCTTCTCTGTTCTCAAACCAACACATATAAGGACAAACCCAAGACTACCACTGCAATTTTTGGGAGGAAGCCTCTAGTTTCCACTTATTTTCTGCCAAATTCCTAGTAGTAGTAGACAAAAATAAACAAAAATCCATCCATTAACCTAGGAAAAAACCCTCCACCAACACCAAGATGAGGTAACAGACACTGATAGGCATCAGTCAAATAGAAATACTCATGGTGGTGCCCATTCAACTTGGTTTTCCCATTGTTTTTCTTCCAAGGCCCTGTTTGATGCACAAGTAGAGAAAAGTAACAGACATCTAAGCAGCTATTCCTCTAGCTCCCAGTTAGCTTCCCATACTTATATTCTTCTAGAATAAGATACAGATTTCCCATCAAGGAACTGATAATATGTAATTTTAAAAACTGCTGGGTTTTTATAGGTTTCTCATGTTTCACTATGAACTATCTTCAAGGAAGACAAGAATGCCAGTTGTTCTCCATCCTTTTGTTAAGGAAAGAAAAATGCGATCACTGCACTCGCTGTTATGTAAGGGACTAATACCACTGATCCCTTTTTCTGCATTTTACTCCACACAGGATTCGGGGAAAGGAGATTAACAAGGAAGGGGAGTGGAAAGCCAGGAAGAGCTGAAATGTCTCCAGCATTCACAGCTTCTCGCTACCTATTCTCACTACCTCCTGCTGTTACAACTTTTAAAAGCCGATCATCAACCCTTTTACAAAAGTAACCTATCAAAGTAACCTACTTTTTTGCTACCTTAAACTAAAAATACTCACAAGAACCCTGACAGCAGATACATACTAACAAGAAACTAGCTATTCAAAAGAAAAAAAATAACTAAGTAACCTGCTCTGAAAAAGGAGGACAAGGAAAAGTAATAGGAAAGCTGAGAAAGAATAGAAAAGATGCCTCATGGCATAAGGCGAGTACAGAGCTTTTAGCCTTGGAAGGTCCTTCACTTTGTCACATCACTTAGGAAGAAAAGAGTCCTACAGCAGCAGTAAGTTTTACATAAGACTAAAATTCACATTAAAAAATCCAGAGGACTTGCAACTAAGATTTTGTCCTTGTTTGATCCCTATTTCAGGCCCTCTCTGTAAACTGTAGACACAGGAGCAGAAGAAAAGTGCAGAAATAAACCATTTCTACTTAGATTTTAACTTTCCGCGGTGTTTTCTGGATATTGTCTGGATATATTTTCTGGATATTGATATCAGCTGATAGCCTTTTATTAAGAAAAATATATACATATTAAGTACGTACACTTAAGAAAAACTGTTAAACGTCAATGTGTATCTTCTAACCAGAGTTATAGCCAGATATTGTGTATTTTCACAAAACTAAAGAAAGCTGAGAACCCATTTTATAAAAATAAATATTAAACAAGTGCATGGTGAAAAAGTAACTCTGCTAGTCTGGATAGCTCTTCACAGCTTCGACATACTAATACATTTCTTGCATTTGCAACAAAGATAAGAGTCCTGTTAATAGAAGTAGACCAACTTTTGAAAGATAAAATGAACAGTGTCACACAGATAAAGCAGCAAAGGATTCGTAACTATTTGGCTCTGTCTTTCATAAAAATTCAATTTTTCACTCATCCCAGTTTTCTAATGCTTGTACAGCAAAAATAAAAAGCCATAGGTAGGCATTATTAAAAAACGCACATGGGGACTTTTCAGTGGAACTAGCAAAAACCAAGGTATAAAAACAACACCTCACGCTTTAATTTTGTGATATCACCACCATTTCCCCCATAAATAAATAGCAAACTAAGTACTACTCCTTCCAATTACATAGTTTTATTCTCACAACAGGTTCAGAACGGACAATAAAGGAGTGACAACAAATTCTTAAGTTCATATGGCAAACAAAGCTGCACTGCTAGGCTTCTCCTAAATCAATTTAAAATCCCAGTGAATCCATATATAGCAGAAAACAAAGATACAAGAGAAGCCAGAGAAGGTGGTAATAGTAAAACATAAAATGAGAAAGGCTTTTGAAACCAGTGAATTTTGACAGTCTGCATAGTCATTGCAGGCATTCTGCAGCATTCATTGATATGACAGTGTAAGGTGATGACTTGCCCTTATCACAAACAGCAGCAGCTTGAAGTCACACAGACAATGCTGAAATACTGTTTTGTCCAAGACTCTTAAAAACTTCAAACATGAAGACAATTTTTTTTTTAAACTAACAAGATCCCATGCTAGTATAACTCTGAATATTTTTCTAGATGAAGTATTCCTCTCAGTATAAACTACACTATGTTGAGGCAAATTGCAGGTCTTAATCTCATTTGCGTTGGCAAGAATTTCCCCACTCATTCATGGGGAGTGGAAAAAACATTCCAGAGAGCTGCCCCTAGCTCTGCACTGAAGAAACATAAACTTCAGTTTGGCCTGTTCTTTTGGCCAGTTTCAACAGGAAGGGAGCCTGTAGCTCCATCAACTCTGCTAACTCCATTAGGTGGTACTTTAAGATAGACTCTTGTCACAGCAAAACTACTAGCAACCAAAACCCATAAGAAATCAAATAAAACCAATATAAGAAACACAAGCAAGAAAACATGACACCAATCACAGCCTAAGCTTTAGCTTGAAAAAGTTGTTGGTATCTCCCAGCCTAGAATCTCAACATGCAGGCCAGATTAGCAACTACTGCTGAGTTCGAAAGTCCATTGAAAATCTGTAATTGAAGGAAAGAGAACACCTACACACTAGTTTTAATTTACTCATCCTTAAATGAAGCTTTGTATTCATTCATGTGTTTGAATAGCATATTATAATTTAAGAGACTCACTAGTTTTGTCTTGTAACCATTAAAGGTTACAAAAGGCTCCAGCTCTAGGCCATAAATAATGCTCCCTTGTAGTTCACAGGTGAAACATGAACATCATTACCAAACATCTGTTTTGCTATCCTATTTTAACCACATTTTTCCTCAAGAGTCAACAAGTGCTACACCTTTTCTCCCAATCTTTCTCTCTTTTCATAGTTTACATTACACATTGCACTTATACTTACCTGTTAGCCACACTTTCACAAGTTTCATTGGGATCTGAATTTCCTACTGCACTGCAAAAATGGACTACAGCATTTAAAGATCAGAAAACCTTAGAAAAAACTCTGTCTCACTGACAAAGAGAAGACTGCTAGGATTCTTCCAGGCACTTTCACTTAAAGCTAATGAAAATACAGCTGTTGAAAGCATTTAAGACTTCTTGATTATGTCCAGATAAGAGGAGAAAAATTACTGTCACCACCTTTCATCCAGGTAGGTCACTAGTGAAGATTTCACACAGTGCTACAATCCACATACGTGGGTTCGGTGGTGAAGTTAGTTCAACTAATTAGGCTACTTTCTGAAGGGCTAGCTTTTAATTTACAGCATTTCACTATTTCAGTTGGTGACTGTGAACAGCTGCAGTGTCACAGTGCATAGGGATGATTCCTTGAACTGGTCTTCCTGCTTCTCTGTCATAGGACCACTCTCAGACCTATAGTTTCATGAGGGGCTTTCACCATCCACAATACCAGCTTAATTAACTCTTATTTCTTCTATATATCTATTCTTCTGGTTTTTCTACCGTATCTCAGTTTTGCAGAAAAACCTATTTATGGGCTCATACTAAAACCACCTCAGTGAACTCAGAGGAAAGGATGACAAATCCATGCCCTGTCACTGATGTAGCGCAGAACAGCTCCCTCAGTGTGAAGTTACAAGAGGCTACCAGACTGATCCAGCAGCTCCTCGGCACCCAGGGGTAAGTCTCAGCCCACGAGATCACCTAAGTTAAATAGCAATCTGGTTAATTTTCTAACCACCCATACAGAAACTGCCCTGGCTCACAGACAGATGAGACCAGAACAAGGGACCAGCTGCTTGTGTCAGTGAAAGCAATCTTCTCTGTTCAGTCACAGCAAAATATCAATGGCCCCTGATGCTCATGAGCACCTGTGTTCTTCCATTTTTTGCTCTAAACCTCCTATCTCAAAGCCATTTTGTTATATTACTTCAAGAGTAATTAATGTATGCAGAATACTGACAAAATAGCGAAAGCATTCCTTTCATGGCAGCCAAGGCATATTTTTGTATCAATAAACCAAAACTACTCACTCAGTGTTGCAGCTCTTCCAGAAAAATAATGCCATTCTGCGCACCATTCTGCACTGGTGTGGTAACTGCACCACACCAGCAATCCGTATACAGACTGCTGCATTATGGAAGGATGACACTCTCTCATCCACCCAAAATCAGGCAGCCATGCTGGTACCTTTCCCAGATTTGACAAGACAAATATCATCAGAACAGTGAAGATATCACATTGTCAAACTGGTATTTTTCCTCCACAGTATATGTATGAAAGCACTACTGGCAGAAACTGTATTTTCCTTTAGATCTGGAAATCACAGGGGTTTTTCAGCCCCATGCAGGGGAAAAGAAGAAACAAATAATGGGTATTTTCTCCGAATCTTGCTGCTTAACACATCACCTACTAAAGAGTCTCTTTCCAAGAGACTGGAAAGAACAGGAATTTCCACAATCCAAATGGCCGTTTTCACCTGCTGCTAACTATTTATTTTATTCTCCTTCACCAGATATTGTGGAGGAGGAACAAAAAAAAAAAGTGTTGCACTTTACGCATGGAAAAGAAAGATCAAAATGGGCTTCTTGTGGAGGCACAAAAACCGATCCTTCAGCAACCTTTTTACACATATGTTCATACTATGTTTTAACTCAGATACAGAACAAAATTATATACATTATTTAAGAAATTGCTTGTGGTTAAATTTTCCTTGTATTCAACTCATTTTCCAAAGAAATAAAAAGTTCTCATTCTGAGTGAAGCCCCAAGTGTGTCACGGATGTGATCCACTGTGATAATCTTCAACTCTCAGCTTTGATACACTGAACTCCACCCTAAGCAGCTACCAATGAATACAAGGTAGTGAGGGTCTAACTCAAGTAATTTCATAACTCTTCTATGAGTTTGCCAGACAAATATTAAAAGTCATGTCAAAACATCACTAAATGAATTATAGCTATCAAAGACAGTTTTAATTAAATTCTAAAGACTGCAACGATTTTAAAATTACTGGAGATCTAACAGGCCTAATAAATGAAAGATAAAAATACTTTGCTAAATGTCTTTGTCTAATCCAATAGAATTTATTATTCATGGGATTGCAAACTCTTCTAGGACTGATTTATTTAATAAGTATTTATACACTGCCTTACAAAAAAGGGCCTAACCCAGGTTAAATTCTAGTCAATACAATATAATAATCTCGTCTTGGCAGTTATTACAGTAAGACAGTTTTAAACATAGAACTTTGTGCATACAAAATAATCTTATCCCCATTTACGAAAGACAAGAGTAGTATTTAAAAAAAAAAAAAAAGAGAACAAGACACCAGATTTTTTACTGCTTTGTATTTATCAACCTAAAATGCCTTTTTAAGCACACTTTTGCTGAGCCTCTGGAGATTGTTCCCAGGCTTAAGACTATCAGACTTAGGAAGGCTCTTTAAGGAAAATAACCTACCATTCCCATGAAAAACAAATGCTTCTTCAACTAATGGAAAGTTGCAGTTTGAACCAGTTGAATGAACAGAAAGAAATCCAAGTACAGAACTCAAGACCTTTTTTTTCCCCTAGCATTCTCCCAGGAAAGCCTGAATGAAGCAGGGGCAAACTTAGCAATGATACTCTGAAGAAGAGACAAAATGGGAATTAAATGACAAGTGCTGAATTCGTCTATTAAGAAAGATATCCAAGAAAGATTAGAACAAGAAAGAATGACAAAGTGAAGTATAAACAAGAGGGCACTAATGCTTCAGCTATAAAGTATAGATCAGCATACCTAGGCAAGGTAAATAGAGAGGATATGAATGACCAGATTTCCTCTTTTCTAGCTCATCTACAAATATGTAAAGTGGTTGGAGGAGATAAATTCTGCATGGCATAGATTTTTCAAGGAGGAAAGAAAAAATAAATGCTGTAAAAAGACAGGAGAGTACTGCAAAAAGAGATGTGTAGCACAGCACAGTCACCAGGAGGGGAGAGTTAAGTTCTAGGGAGTTTAAACACAACATGAATTGACAGAAGATACAATTACAGACCACACTGTACAACTTAAATATTTCTTTAATTGTGTGCTTTTTTTCCCCATATACACGTGAAACAGTTCATTTTTTTCTGCCTGGGGAAATCAGGCTTAGGACTTAAACATGGAAAGACTTTTCTGCATTTCTAGCCTTCATTACAAAACAGAAATCAATTTCCAGAACCTAAACAGCTTCAAGAAAAGAGATGATTTATCTGAATGTACATTTCACTCATAGCTTCTGAGGCATCAGATCAGTACCTAATGTCTGTGACTGAGTTAAACTTACTGTATTTTTTTTAGTTACTTCACTAAACCTGTCTAATTTACTGTTGTAAAAAAGACATTCTGAGAACACATTGATAAACGGATGGATCAGCAAGGGATTTTTACACACAGTGCAATTTCCTTTGAAAAATGCATTCTAAAGCCCTAGTTTTGGCAGTCTCTAAGAGTTACTCCCTAAATATATTTATGCTTGATCTTTCTACAAGTCACTTATGAAAACACCTGATAACAGGAAAGCATATTCTTGAACAATAAAGACAAGCTGCAGCAAATAAAATTAAAAGGTTGCTGTTAAAGAGTATTTCCCATCTGCCAGTGATTTCTTATCCATTTCTACTAGCATTATGGACAAAATAGAAGTGCACCAGGCAAACAGTTATTTCACAACTCAAAAAAACCTCCATAAAATCTTTAGTTTGTAATAAATCTATATTAAAAAGCAAATAATTTCAAGCTTACTACAATTTCATACTACCATGGCTCACCTTCACAAAAAAATCAGTTAGACCTGGGAGTACATCACATGTAGCATTGCATGCAACAGCCCACAGAGACATGACTGAATTATACTACCAGCAATCAACATGTAAGTCACATTATCTAAAGAAACTGTAGCTATACATGATGTAACAATAATGGTTTTGATAGTGTATTTTGAGAAAAACACATATGTCTTACGCACTTATGTAACTCCTCCCTTACTCATGCACATTCTTGCCCTGCGCTGCTTCACACAGCGTCAGTCTGGGCACTCCTGTTGAATCAGACCTGGACAAACACAAGAGCAGGCACAGCTCAAGAAGCTCTGAAATGAGTGGAAGCAACAGTATTACCAAATTATTTTTTTTTAGTCTTCATCTTCTTAAGAAGATGATTTTAATGTGATTTTTGTTCAGAGTGCTGTCCCAGAAACAGCAAAAGTAATATAGTCCCATATCCCACAGATTTTCTCTCTGTCTCAGCCATACCCCTGTGTTCCAATTAGTCGCATTCCACCTCTATCCCAGATGCCTATTATCTTACCACTCTCTTCCAAACACTGGCCACAATATACTTAACCTCTCATGTCCTCTAACTACTGAAGAAAAAAGTACAGCAGCACTTCATACCTCCTTCTTACCCCATAGACAACTGGCAGCTAAGTACAGGTAACTGCTAAATTCATGCAAATCTTTCCCCTTAAGAGATGATCTTAATGAAGCCATCAACTTTAACAAGTTTAACTTTTGTTCAACATTATTACAATGTAAAATCTTTCACACATTGCCCCTTGGCTAATTTCTCTGCTGAAATTTTGATGAGCTCAAAATTTACTGAGACACAAGATTAAATGAAATATGATTTGTTCAAGAGTTGTAATTAAGACAGTTTATACACTACCCAAATATCCAAAACCAGCAACTATTTCTTAAAAAAAACCCCCACATAAAATAGGAACATCTCAACATTTTGTCCACAAGAGAACAGCTGATTCTCAACTCCCTAAGAGCAAAAATTTATTTTCTAGCACATCCAGTTAACTAAGGCTTCTTAAAAAATTGCATTTACATGTTTTGTTTGTCCTTTTAATAACTATTTGCATCCTCTGATCATTTTCAAGTGCATTTTAAAGGACATATAAAATCTCACAAATGAGAAGGGTTCTACAAATACTGTGAAAACTGGCAGCTTTGTAGAAAAAAGTAACCTGAATTCATTCTTTCAATGAGAGCAAAAGCAGGTGGAATTCTGCCAGCCCCAGAAGACCAGCCAGCCAGCACCACATAGCCCTGGATTTGATTAATTTTGGAACAAGCATAAGATACTTTGCATTTATGTGGTAATCTACCTTAGGTTAATCATCAAAGCAGTGTACATGCATATAAGTGGCTTTGTCCCATTTTTGGCAAATTTTAGCAAACCTAACAATATCATGACTAATAGGTGTACAGTCCTAGTTGTCTGGGTGATCATTTTTTAAAAACGCATATGTACAACCAACAGCTCTCTTCTGCCATGGAGTATTCCTAAGTTAATGCTTTTTTAAACACTAAATGGAGCACAAGGTTTAAATCCATGCTGAAACACAGATTTTTAAATAATGGAAAAATTAAATTCTGTTCATAGTACAACCAGGATCTGAATGAGTTTAAAACCACTCATCATTAAAGACAGTGAAATCTGATCTTCATCTGTGCTTAGAATAGAAAAGAGCTACACATTTTGCATATTGCTACAAAAATCGATTCCACATAGCATTTTTTTAAGAGTAGAATGCATATTTCAAACAAAAAAAAAAGTATTTTTCTGGTAAAATTTTCTGACTAGGTATTAGCTTACAATTTATTTAGCGCATTATCAAATTATGCTTGACTTCTTGCAACCAACAAAAAAGATCTAATACATTCTAAAAACTACTTAACTATACCTTAACTGCACCTATCCCAAGTGGTGCCATTCATTCAGCAACAGCCATGTTCCAAGAATATCGGGATACTACACACAAACCCCACAAATCTTTTAACTTATGTCAAGCTATTTCACTAGAATCCGATTACTACCAATTAAGGAACATCACCCAAAGGCAGTGTAACAGAAACCAGAAAACTCAGTAAATGTCTGTACAGTGTTTGCAGTAATTTCTTGATTGAGAGTTGTATTTGCTGATCAGTTCAATAAAAATAAATCCCTAATTTTATTATAATTAGAATAAAGATCTACAAAAACTTCTATCAGGGAAAGCACCAACATTATGTCAGTTATTTTTTGGTAAGCATTCTCAAGAGAGGGTGAAACTGAAACAACTACTGAAAAACCCCTGACGACACTGAAGAGTTTACAAAAAAATATTATCCAATTGTACATCTAACAGCTTGCTTTCTTTCACAGTTTCATTTAAATATGTGGAATCCAAACTAGACCAGGTTGCTAAGCAGGGCTCAAGATGCCTTAGAGCATCCAGCATCATTTCTCCTCCTTGAAACAGAAAGCACACACTTGCCCAATTGAGATAACCTACTACACCCAATGAAGTGAGAAAAACCCAACTTGAATCACTGTATACATTTGTGGTTAAAAAGTTACCTTTAATGTCAAACATTTAAATATTTGAGTTTTGAATACAGTTTTAAAAAAATCCAGTTCTGAATCACTGGAATTTTTGTTCTGTTTTCTGTAAAAGCACCAACAGTAACATCGTTCAGCATTACGCTTGCAGCAGTTCAGAAAAGATCAGCCTGATCCTGCAGTCCTAAATTTACAGTCATTTCATAAACTTGAGGTCACGTCTGACCAACTTATTTCTTCCAGTGTTTCCAACCATGGAGATCATGATAAGGAGGCAGCACTTGCAACAGGATGAACAGTAACATAGTTTTATGTTTCAAAATACACTCTCACAAAGAAATAGTTTGCCAATAGCTCTTTAAGCTGCCTAGCAAAAAAAAAATTGCTGAGAATAATCTCTTCAACAGATGACAGGCTTAATTCTACAAAGACTCAAAAAATACACCAGTTACCTATAACACCAAAAGCCATTACAAAGCAACACAAGGCTTTGGGCTTCAAAATAATGCCATGGTGAGGAAAACCATTATCATCTTCTGTTCTGTCACTGCTGGAAAAGAGAAGTTTCTACCAGGACACTGTCATAAGAAGAGTGCCCATTTTCAAGAATTCTATTATTGTACCAGCAGATATAAAGGAAGAGAGTAGAACTATTTGACTTCTCTTATATTGAGAAAGATAATAGTTTGCATTTCACAAAGTCTTGAAAAGCTGGCATAAGCAAGGGCAGCACAGCACAGCATAGCAAGATGGCACTGCCCCCACACGTAATGACAGGGATGATGCTTTATCAGGTATCTCTGAAACACAAAATTGGGATGACCCAGTCTGAATGCCTTCCCCAACCACCTTCCTTACCTCTTACCCTTTGCAGGCTCTCTCCCCTGTGAAACAACATGAGAAAAACCACACAGGTCTTTTACAAGAAATTGAGACTCAACTGAGTTTATCCTGCTGCAGCACAAACTAAGGTACGATCTACAGTTAAGAATCCCCAAATTTAAAATGTGGATCACAGTCACAATTGACTGAAATTTTCATTTAAAATGGAGAGTAGAACTCACTGTAGCTGGTGTCATGTCTCTCCTAATGTGTCAGTGGAACTTCCCTCTTGCCAAAAGCAGGTATCAGAATTCTGGGGTTTGACAAAACCCAATTACAACAGTATAGGTAAAGAACAAATAATTGCAGTATGTATATGAAACACAACTGCCTAATTATCTGGAAAATCAATGGCTAAGCTGAAAATTATTCCTGATTTCAGCAAATTGTGGCTAATTGTGAATATAATGCTATTGCTACAGCATCATTAGCCCTCCTTATAAAGTAGTGTATGAACAGTACCATTTTGGTGGGTAAAATCATGACATGAACTAATTTGAACAGTCTAAGAGAAAGACTCTATCTGACTTACGCTGATGTTTAGAAGGCATATGTTAAAGTATTGAAAATTATAACACCAATATCAGTGTTCTACAGACGAATTCCAGCAACTGCTTTATCAAGTCTGCACCAGATATCCTACACTTATGACTAGAAAATCACACCTGAAACCCACTCCTTGCTAAGAAGCATCCCTTTGGAATTGCTTTTTAATGTATGTGCTTACCACCATTAACACAGAAACACCCACAGGTCCTGGAAACAAACCTTGCCAAGCCACCAGGCACAGCACAAAGAACAGCAGGTTTCTGCCCTGAAGGCCTTGCCTACATCTAACAGGACTGAGCATTCAGACTTTTCATACGAGCCTTCCAATGAATGAGACAGAGTACTACACACCTCTGCAGAGCGTTCCCACGTCTCTCAGAGGGACAAAACGGAAAAAGGGAAGAAAATGCGAAACAGTATGCATCTCCTCTCTGCAAAACCCCTCTTATCAGAACCATTTCAAGAATTTCTACTCGACAATTAAATTGACTCGAATAATGGAAACCAACGTCCCAGATATACTATATATGGAATCGAGCCCAGCCAGCCCCCTCAAAGACACGGGGCACCAAAAACTCACACCTCAGACACTCGGGTACTCATCCTCAAATGGCGGAGTCTCGCCCAGCGCACTCACACCTGTCACCTGCCAGGCGCTGGGCCAGCCCCCCTCTTCCTCTCTCCCACCACCCCCCTCCCTCCCGCAGCCAGGCGAGCCCGCTGGCAGCTCCCGCCCCTCCCCGGGCAGCCGCAGCCCCCCGATCCCTCCCCGCGTCGGGGAGCTCCAGCGACTCGCGAAGGAAAATAAGTTTCCATCTCTCGCCGAACGCCCCGCTGCGCGGAGCCTTCCCGACCCTTCCCGTCCCGTCTCTCCCAGCCCGCCGGCAGGAGCGGGGTGCCGGGGCTGCTCCCTCCCCGCGCACAGGCCTTCCCTGTCCTCCTCACCCTGGCACAGCCCGGGGCGCGCTGAGCGGCCGCGGGAGCCCCGGGTCCCCCGCCCCTGCCGGCCCCCCGCGCCTCTCCCTGCAGCCCCCCGGGGATGGGACCAGGAAACCGGCCCGAGGAGCCGCCACCAGGCCCGCCGCGGCGGGGTCAGCCTTACCCTGCTGCCGCTTCTTCTTCTCCTCCTCCTCCTCCTCCTCCGCCTCCCCCACCACCACGGCAGCAGCCGCCGCCACTACCGCCGCCACCAGCGCCGCCGCCGCCTCCGCCCGGCAGGGGGGACCCCGCCGACCCGACCCGCTCCGCAGCCTCCCGCCGCCGCCGTTCCGCTCCGTGGGGGGAGGAGGCGGAGGAGGAGGAGGAAGGAGGAGTAGGAGGAAGGAGGGCAGGGGGGTCCGTGCTGCCGCGGCGGCGGGCGGGACGGGGTGGGGGTGTGCGAGGGTGTGCGTGCGGTGGCTGTGGCGGCGCCGCTCCCGCTCAGCCGGAGCCGCCGCTGGGGCCGCGCGCCGCTCCCGGCCCCCTCCCCCCGCGCTCGCTGCGCTCCGAATCAAAATAGAGCGACAATATGGCGGCGGCGGCCCCAGCATCGCGAGACCGCGCCGCGAGCGCTAACGGGGATGCGCCGCGCGCCAATGGGCGCCGGGGCGGGGGTGGGGGGGAGCGCGCGGGCGGTGCCCCCGCCGGCTCCGCCCTGAAGGCGGGGCGGGAATGGGAGCGGAGCCGCCGCCTCAGCGCTCCCGGGACACCGGCGGGACACCGGGATGCGCGGGAACTCACGGCGGCCCTTGCCTGCCCTGCCGCCACTGCTCCGCCTGGCCCGGCGCCAGAGAAGGGAGAGGAGGAAGCGGCGGTGGCGGGCAGGTGGGCTGCCCGCCTGGAAAGGGCTGGGAAAAGAAGGGCAGCATCTGCAAAGGGAAAAAAGACCCCTAAGAATATTAATATTCATTTAGCCCTCCCCCCTCGCCCAGTTTATATCCAAAAGAGTTGTTTCGAGGGAATTGCCAGACGCTTTCTATCAGAAATAGGAGCGCTTACTCCACTTTACGCAGAGTACGTGATTTCCATCATCCCTCTGCCTAATCATCTCCCAAAAATGCCGCCAGGCGAACAGGCCCCGGTGTGCTGGTGAATCCCTCTTTCCTTCTCAGCTCCACCAACACCCTGGCCCAGTCCACGACAGGCATCCTTAATTTTGGTGGGGTATCCAAGTAGGTCTTCGTATTTCTGTAATTTGGAAGTTGCAGCTTCAGTGAAAAGGCGACTTTCTCATTATATTGTATAATCATGCCCTAAATCAGTTGAGTTTTGGGGTTGTGATACCTTACACTATTTACTCCCTATTCTTCCTATATTTGCTGTCTTCTGCATCTCTTGAATCCTCCTCCTTCCTCCCTGCAGTGAGCAGGTGCTGCCCATGTTGCCTATCAATAGTCCATCTATCCATTCTTGTGTCATCATACTCTGAAAAATACAGTCAGACACAGAAATAATTTTAAGGTAATCTTTATTATCTTTAGCAGAGGGAAACAGCCTAAAACCCTGCAACCTAGAATGGGACCTGGCAAGGAATGGGATGTGCTGAAGCTTTCAGCTTTTCCCATACAGTGGGACAGGGCTGGAATCAATAGAAACATTTTCTCCACCACCTTAAATCCCAGAGGCACCAGTGATTTCCAGCACAAGCCAGAGTGTGAAAGGTACTACAAAATGGCCAGGCCATAATCATCTCAAACATTAAAACTATCCATTTCAGTGGTGTGACAAGAGAGAGCTGCACTTTCTTTGCAAGACCTCAGCTGTTAGGCTGGGCAATTGACAATTGCAACAGTGAATGACACAACTAATAAAAAATCTAGCATGCTGTAGGCAGGAACTAAATTACTCCTGACAATTTAGGCTAAGTGTTCTGTTACAAGAAATGAAATCAACTTTGCCATTGAAACAGTGGGTATTTGCAGAAATTATTTGAAACGCATTTTCCAAATGAAAGCATTAACAAGTGAAAAATCCCTCTCAACTACATTTAGTTAAAGCTGTCAGAATTCCAAGGGAAGCAACTGCAAGGACTGACTGCTTGGAGTAGGTAAGGAGAGAGAGAATACCAAGGAGTCTAATAGTGAGTTGTTATCCTGTGAGGGGTAAAAAAAGAAAAAAGGGGAAGAAGAAGACAGCTTTTTTTCCCTCACAAAATGTGGAAATAAAGAGGGGGTGGGGGTGTGTGTACATATATACATTCCAGTAAGAATCAATTGTTTTCATAAGCTGCAACACAGAAGTCTGCAGTTCTTTTGTACATCAGCAGCATGGAGCATGAAATGCACATGTCCAAACCTTATTACTCAGCCTATCTTTTGTCAAGCTTATACAGGGTTGAAAATCACTGAATTTTGTTTGTTCGTTGTAAACAAAATAGTATTTCCCCAAACTGAGACAGAAATTATTACAGTCCATTACAAAAATGGGTGATGGGGCCCTAGAAAGAAGATGCAGTGGGAATATCAGGTCACAGCTGTACTGGGGGTTGCCCCACTTTAAGCGTCCAGGTACATTAATCAAATCTTCCTCTTTTGTGACCTCTGCTGTAGGCAATTCATAGCCTGCCTGACATTGCTCAAGCACCCTGCTCTTCAGCTCTTCCAGCACAACTGTTTCAAACTTTGTTAAGCCATTGACCCTTCAGACAGATAGGAAATATACTTACATGAATATGCTTTGTGCACAAGAAACTCAGTTTATTTTGCTAAGTTTAATACCAAGTTACATATTTGACCCTTTTGCCTACAGTTGCTAAAACAGAGATTTACCACAGGAAAGTGAGACCACTTCTCACTGTGCTATCAGCAGAATTTAGTGCAATGCTTAAGCACTGGGATCAGGTGAGTGAGCTGCACTGTCCCTCCCCCCCTTTTCAGGCTCCCCACACCACATCCATGTCTGAGCCTGTTTCTAAAGTAGCTCTTCTCTCTTCCTATAGCAGCTAATTTTGAATCAGTTTTTAGCACCTTTCCAAAATCAAAGAACAACTGTTTAGGAAATTAGGTTTTTGTAGTGAGATTCAGAAATGAACTGTTTTCCAGGGTATCTGAAACAAGAACGAGGCAGATCTA
This sequence comes from Acrocephalus scirpaceus scirpaceus, assembly GCA_910950805.1. Classification (NCBI taxonomy): domain Eukaryota; kingdom Metazoa; phylum Chordata; class Aves; order Passeriformes; family Sylviidae; genus Acrocephalus; species Acrocephalus scirpaceus. The sequence continues at coordinate 47,296,645 of OU383775.1, forward strand.
TCTAATAGTACATTCTGTGTGTAATTCTTACACGTGGTGCAAATCAAAGCTCAGTCACCAGTGAGACACAGGCCTTGCTTCTTTCCGTAAAGATTTTAGAGATTACCCCCGCTTTGTGCCGTAGAAGGTATGAGCTCATGTTTCTTAAACCTTCATCGGACAGTTCATATTTTTTGCTGCTAGAAAATGAAATTTTGAATGGGTTTGGGGAATTATTCTAAACATATTGTACAGAAAAGCTATTTCTACAAAGTACGGTCAATTTTATCAGCTTGCTACTCACAATTCTGATGCTGAAATTTCCTGAGAATGCTCTTTAGAAAAGGTAAGGGGACTCCAGTTAAAATCCACAACAACTGGCATAATTATTTCTGAAATTGAGTTTAAATGCCATCTTCCACAGCAGAAGAAGGTAGCATTGGCAGCTTTAAAGACACCTTTCCATTGAACATTCAGCTGGCAATTTATTTTTTGTTCTTCTAGATAGGAGGTCTGTCAGTCCTCCTATTGGAAGGGTGACAAAAGCAGAAGTAGCATTCATCGGCCAAGGACAGTCCTTGCAAGTTCCTAGGCTGAGGTTGCAACCACAGCTTCTCCCACGAAAACAATTAGAATTTGAATTAATAACATGACAAGGAAATACAGAAATTCACCTTATTTCACAATTTCAGGCACTGTACTTCTCCCGTTCCATGTGGAAGTTACCAGCTGTGTGCAGTTACGAAAAGCTGTTGTGCCCTGATGTTTTCTTTGCAATCTGCAGAACAAAAACAGCTCCTGTTATTACTGTTGAGACTCCCTTCTTTTCCAGGTTGCTGCTGTCTTTTCTTCAAGATAGCACCAGCCTTTTCACTTCCTAACAGCTCATCTATTTGGGAGTGGAGCGCAAACATGACACTTGCGATAAGGATGTGATTAAGAGGTGCCTTAGAGGTTCATGAGTTCTAGCAGCTTCACAAGATTTGGATAAGGCCTTTGCTGAAGGAAAATCCATTGAGATTTTGAGGACAGCCAGCCTACCCAGGCTTTTCAGTTGTAAAAGCATAGGGACCTGTGTTGCAGTGGAGCATTATTGTAGTCTATGTATTTAAATGACGTACAGAAATAGCATGTTTTGAGACTTGGTAAGACTTATTTTTAATGCATTAAAAACCCTATACTTGTTTCTATTGATCATGAGCATCTTAGGAGAATTTTTACACTTGAAGGGAAATATCTTTGTCCACCCATAGCAACTCTGAAGGGTTTTTTTCAATAATTGTTTTAAAACTGGGAAAAACGGTCATATTAAATCAATCTTTTGAGTAAGTAGGGAAAAGTGCATCCTTGACACATCTTTCAGTGCTCTAAGAGAATTAAAAATGTGTGAATAAAAGCTCATGTACATCATATGATGTACAGTTGAGTCAGTAGCTACCAGGGATAAAAATTTAGTATTACTTAATGCTACCAATAAACCTTTTTTATTAAAGTATTTTATGATAATTCAATGACAAAATATAAAAAGCCAAGACCATTTGAGGCTTCAAAATACTTCAGGAGAAACAAAGATGTTTCTTCCCAAATCCACTGTTTCCTATGTTTTGTGGGAAATGGAGTAGAAAGTAATGATAAAAATTTATTTCCACCTTTCTTAAGATGTATGTAATACTGGTATATAGTTCCTATGTGTCTACAGGGTCTTGATCAGCAAGACACTTTTAGTCTCTTGCTAAAGTCCATTTTCATTCAAATACCTTTCAATCACTTGCTTAAACTCTATGCTGTGTTGAAACCTGAGACAAAGAATGGGTTTAAGTGTTTCTGGACAGGTATAACTTGCTGAGTTGAGACAGGAAACCTACCTTGAAGTCCAAACAAATGACTTGCCTGTTCCAGATACAAATCAGGCATGAATGTTTTCATAGTAAAAACCCTTGCAGAATGCCTTACAGCTCTTTCTTTCTCTGGCTACTGATTTTAACCTCTTCTGTCTCAGTGACTTCAGCCAAATCTCTTCCCTTTACACATTTTGTAAATGTGAGAGTGCAAACTGCAAGATACTTAATCTTATTATACATGTTAACACGCAAGGTGCAATAATTATATTGTGTTTAAATTTCCCTAAATGTGCAGGAAGCTGTTTGTAGGTGGCTAGTATATTTTTAAAAATAACCCAAAGTACTCTCTAAACCTAAATGTTTCATGATATTAGATTTCTCCATCTTCTTCTGGCCTTCTGCCCCACCACTGTAATTACCTTATCACCCAATAATAAAACTCTCTGAACAAATCCTGTGCCTGCTGTTAAGGAAAATTAAAGCTTAGTACAAATTCTCTGCATTCTTTCTTCTCTTCAGCTGCAGTACTTGACAGCATGCATGGTACAAATGAAACACACAAAGCCTTTAAGCCATCCCACATCAAAAAAAAACCAGGCAACTCAGAGCTTTCTACTGCTGATAGGTATTAGAAAAAGTCAATTTTGAAGAGGAGGATACTGGATCCCCCTTTTGAGTGGAAAACTCCCTGGTGGAACAAATCGATCACGTGAGCTTATATACGCACTGTACAAGTTTGTTTCCTTCTGGGTCTCATGCAAGCCCTTGTAAGGAGAAGGCAGTTTATTCCAGGTCCACTATGTCCTAAGTCTGTCTGAGATTGCCAGCAGAAGTGAAAATTGTGGGAATACATTTCTCTATGCAACCAGTTTTCCTCTAGCTACTGCATCAGAATCCTCAAGTTCCTGTTCTACTTGTGTGACTTTCGAGTTCCAAATTGAGCTGTGTTTCAGTCATAATTTCCTGTGGTTTCACTCCTTCTGTGGGAAAAGATCATTTGTTTGCACCCACAGTTAAAAATGTTTTGGTATCACAGAACAAAACATTAAGAAATACCAAACTTCCAAATCATCAGCTCACTAGCATGAAGGAAGGTCATCTCTTTTCCAAGGTAAAATTCTTGATACAACCAGGAAAACCAATACAGAAAAGGTGATCATTTGTGAAAACAATCAGCTACCACTGCAGCGGTTTTCAGCTACTACATTGTCACATAGAGGAAGAAGAGGAAATTGTGGGAAGTTTCTTAGGAGATGCATGACATACATATTTAAGGGAATGCATTCATGTAAAAAAATTTTAGTGTTCACGTGTTGGCAGTTTTTCATCTCAAGATCTTCTGTTAAATAACAAAATACCTCAAACTCCACAAAACTCTGTTCTTCCTTCAGGAGGGCATCCATTCTGCAAAACATACAAAGCCCTCTAGATCGTAACCCAGAAACTATAACCCCAGGTAAGCCAAACACAAATTTGTACTTAGATTTAGGCATAGGAAAGTTTTGTTGGCTTTATGCAACTCATTTAAAATTAAGCATATGTTTTAACACTTTACTGGATTAGGGCCTATGTCAGCAAAATAAATTTCTTGGGAAGAAGTAATAAAAATGTAGCTTGCAGTGAGGGACAGCAGAGCCATTCACAGTTACAGAAGCTTTAAAACACTAGCTGGTATTTATATATTTAGAAAAGAAATCAGGCGTGAAACAAAACATTTTAGATAGCAAACTACTTCATCTGCTACAGAAGCACTTTCTTTTTAATTTTCATTTGAAGAAAAACTTTTTTTTGTATCCTTGCACCCCCAAAAGCACATTGATTTGCACATCAAGGAGAGACATTTTTTGCAAGCACAAGTTTCAAAAGCAATTTTCGCACTGTTTAGTAACAGCCTGGCTATTCCAGATATACCATTGCATTCCCTGGAGAAGAAGACAGACAGGAGGCCAAGATTTTAAACACAGTTTCATTACATACATGCACCTGAATTTGCTCATTCAAGTTCAAATAATTGCATATATACTATAAATGTCAGCTAACTAATTCTCTTGTATGCATTGTGCACTGATGTGTATTTATTTTTAATGCTAAGAACCTCTCTGAATATTTGATGTTGTAGGTCTATCCTTTAAAGAGAACTTACATCATTCTCAAAACCAGAAGGAATACAATTCTACCAGACTGTGCCCATGTTAATTTTAATTTTTCCAGCAAAACCTTACTGTTGCTAACAACAGTAGGGCAAAGTATGAATTCTAGTTTAGCTATGGCTCCTTTGGCATTTAAAGCACAGGGCTATCTGTCATCGTTCAGAGCTGCTCTATCTTGTGTGAAGGGACACACACCCTTCAGGAAACACAGACCAGGGAGGGGCAGTGCTGGAGTTGCCCTTTATGGGACGAGGCAACACTCGGATTGAATTGAGCTCTGTCTTGGGTGGATGATGAGCAAGTCAAGAGTTTATAGGCTGGGTTTAAAGAGCAGACTGGTAAGGGTGACACTGTGTGGGTGTTTGCTGCAGGCTATCTTATCATGGGGAGGAAGTAGATGAGGCCTTTTACAGACAGCTGCAAGCAGCCAGGAAGGTGCAGGCATTGGTTCCTGTGGGGGACTTCAACCACCCTGACATCTGCTGGAGGAACAACATGGCAAAGCACAAACACTCCAGGAGGTTTCTGGAAAGTGTTGGCCACAACTTCCTGACACAGGTGGTAGAGGAAAAAACGAGTAATGGTGAGCTGTTTCGACCATGCACTAACAAACAGGGAAGGCTTTGTTGCAGATGTGAGGATTGGGGGCCTTGGCTACAGCAGCCATGAGATTCCGTGTCTTGCATGGAGGAGGGAGGGTGGCAAGTAAGAATACAACCATGCACTTCAGGAGAGCTAACTTTCAGCAACCTTCTTGGAAGAATCCCATAGGAACCGGCCCTGCAGGGAAGATGGTTCCAAGAGAGCTAGTCAATATTCAAGCATTACTTCCTCCAAGCTCCAAGAACAATGTATCCCCAAGAGCAAGGATCATAGAATCATACAGGCTGGAAAAGATCTCTCGAGTCCAACACTGAGTCCAACTGTTAACTATCTCTCGCAAGTCCAGCATTAAACCTTGTCCATAAGGAGCAGATCTACACATTTTCTGAACTTCAAGGGATAGCGATTCTATCACTTCCGTGGGCAGCCTGTTCAAATCCTTGACCACCCGTAGGAAAGAAGAAATCTTTCCTAATTACCCAATTTAAACCTCCACTGGTGCAACTTGAAGCCATTTCCTCTTATCCTATCTAACCTAACTTGTTAGCTATCAAGAGAAAGAGAGAAGAGATCAACCCCCCACCTGTCTACAACCTCATTCAAGGTAGTTGTAAAGTGTGACAAACCTCCATTTCTCCAGACTAAACAAGCCCAGCTCCCTCAGCTGCTCCACATAGGACTTGTGCTCCAGATCCTTCACTGGTATCTTTGCAGAAGTTGGTTCTTGGGAAGTTTCACCTGAGCATGAGGAAGAACTCTATACTATGTGGGTGACTGGACCACTGGAACAGGTTGCCCAGAGACGTTGTGAAGTTTCCTTCCTTTTCCTTCCTGGTGGTGTTCGAGACGTGTCTGGATACAATCCTGTGCTGTGTGCTGTAGGATGACTCTGCTTGAGCAGGGAGGTTGGACCAGATGACCCTCTGTGCTCCCTTCCAACCTGACCCACTCTGTGATTTTGTATATTGAGGCACTAGTGGTCACACCAGGACTCTGTATTAACACTTTGGCACTTCCCAGCAGCAGTGGAGCTGTACCAGCAACCCTCTCACTAATATCCTCGCAAAAGAAAATGTGTTAGACTTCCACAATAAGTGTCATCTACTCCTTTAGCATTGCATTTTCTGCCTTTTCAAAGGGAAAAAAAAAAAAACCTTCATTCAGAAGACATCATAATTTGTTTACAAATTAGGTCTTTTCAAATTAGGTGCAAGGTTGTGGAGTGCACAGCCTGCAGGTGTTTGTGCTCACTCTGCATTGCCAGCTACAGCCCCAGAACCCATTGAACAGTTTCAGACAGACATGTTTCTAGTTTGGAGCTTTTTCAGAAAATAAGTGTCTGGGCTGACAGTAGTGTCCTTACAAAAGGGAATAATGAAGATAGATCTTATCTCACCCTTACTACGCATGAGGGAATCCACCGGAAACACCAGCCTTGAGACACATGAAAAGCAGATTTCATTACTCCACTGTTAATAAATTCCTGATTTGATTGATTTTTACAGTAAATCCTGATCCTTTACAGCTCAGGATCCACAATCCTCTTTTCATATCTTATTCACAAGGCCCACTGCTTAGTGAAGACTTGGTCATGGTCCCAATGCCCTACAGAACAAATGAACATTAAACAATAAATTTGTTGACTGCATGAAACTTATGAGATCACAGATGGTAAGAAAACTGGCTCCAAAGGAATGTTTTCACCAGTAATCACCAGTAATAACCACAGTTATGAGACTCTAATTAATAGGGATTGTTTAAAAAAAAAAATAAAAACACGTTCTTCCTACCACTTACGTCAGAGATGGCCTTTTCTTCAAAATTCACCTCTTCACCAACTCTTCTGAGGTCCTGTGTTGATTTTTGCGGTGTTGTATACAGATACCATTAATCAGATTAAAGCTTTTAGTAATTTTTAGAATTGCAAACTTCTAGTAAACCCCAGTGCCACCTATTCAGCTGGACATAAGCACTGTGCAATCCATTATATCGTGGAGAATGATGACACATATGAGTTGTGTCTCATTTCTGCTGTATGTCTGTCATCTGCTACTGATGGGCAGGAGACTGAAACATAAATTGGAATTGTGCAGGTTTTGTGTTGAGACAGGACTGCAAAGAGGCCTTGGCACTCAGCTGCACATTGACTGAGAGTGTGGGAGAAAGGAAAGTTTCATTTACTGGCAACAGCAGCAATGCTGGGGCTAAGTCAAGCTGGGCAGTCAAGCTAAGATGTGCTGACCTGCAAAAGAAACGAGCTGCAGGGAGCAGGCTAAGGTATGACATGGCCGAAATGATGGTTCAGGTTCACCAACAGTTAACTCAGCGTTGTGTGTTTAAAAGAGCTGTAGTAATGGAACCCATAAAAACTCCCACCAGTTGAGATCTCACTTTGGGAGCTTCCTAATGCATTACATATTTTAAAGTTTAATCATCAGCCCTTCTCCAAGCAAAACTCCTACACATTTCAGTTAATCTTCGTCAGAATCAGTCCCAGTAGTAGGCAACACTCTGCAGTAAAGCAAAAATAAGTTTCTAATCACAGAAATTAAGTTCTGAAATAGTCTTCCAAGAGTAATGGTGAGTGAAAACTAGTTTAAAAATGTAATAAAATGTAATAAACATATGTTATTCCTGCATCATGGAACTATGTGCAATGAACCATAGAAGTCTTATCTGGTTCAATTTCATAACTACCAAAATCCAATACCTAGTAGTAATCTGAAATTTGTACATGCATTGAACTTTTACTGATTAAAATGATTGTCGCGAAATAATTATTTGTGAGACCATCATCCTCAGAAAACAAAAAGAAAAAAAGAAGATTTAAACCACTGTTAGTAACCTTTTTAACAAGTTTTATTCAGCTTGTTTATAAATACTTGATGCCCAACAGCATAAACAGACTTTGTTTCTAACTTAGAAAGTGTCAGTTTAATTTTTAGGAATCGTATTTCTATCCAGAAATCTTGCTACAGTACTATGCACAAATTTTTGTTCTGAATAAGGAAGGTCTACAAAGGCAATGTGCATATTAAATTACCAAAGAACCTGTGTGCTTTTGAGGCAATAAATATTCAAGTAATTAGTATGTTTCAAGTATGATTAGTACTCATAGAAACTTTGGGATTTTAAAAATCAGTAGTTTTATATCTAAACTAGCCTTTATGCATCAGCTTATATTAGGAGAGAAGAAACTCCAAAATAAAATAAATTACTCAGAAAATAAAGTAGATGTTAGTTATTATTTTGATTATGATTATCCTAACCCTGAAAAAAACCCCAAAGGAAGATCACAACAAAATAAAAACAGGTGTGGGAAACAGTTAAGAGATGGTGTTACTATGCTGCAGCTGAGACTCATAAGGTACCTGTATAAAGAACAAGTAATATGTGCTACACAAGAGGTGAGTTTTAAAATATGTAAGTCAAGATGTCCTAAATAGTTGCTTCCTTTTGATTGTTCACCTGTGACAAAACATTAATTTAATTTATCCAATTTATAGTTTAAGGATAACTTAAGTACAAGTCATTAATTTTGAGTTGTGATTTCATCTAATTTAATCTACAGCCTTTCTCATAACTATAGCATAAGTAAATTTGTAGTTTGCAGTTTAGCTAATGCAGCTTCAGAAAAAGAATTACACAGACCACATGGCCTTGTAACTGGGCAATTAAATTACAAGTGCTCTCTGTTTCTTTGAAGTATGATAAATTATCAAAGAAAATTATATATATATAGTCACCCTGAAGCAATGTAGTGATGAAAAAACAATACCTGGTATAATTTCAGACTTGAATCCAATAGAAATGTTGTAAAAGAGAGGAGAAAAATTTGTAGCACAGTGTATAATTTTTTGCTGAAATGAAAGAACATGCAATCATCAATGATGCAATAAAATAATAGTGTGCAATGTTAATATACCATGCATTGCAATGAAGGAGTTGGCTTGCAGATAGTACAACTACATTTCCTGTAAGGTGTTTTGTATTGCAATTCCCTCTCATATCAAGAACAGTGAGAAACAATGCCTTTTATTTGTATGGATTTGTAACAATTCGTAGAGAAACAGTAAAAAGTGGATAATTTTGAAACTGCAATAATTTGATAAAATTTTTAAGAAAGAAATGTGTGTTTCCATTGGAAAGTACTTTTAGCAGTATTGTTGTACCACGACTTCTAGGCACTGAAAGTAGGCTGAAAATAGCTATTGAAATATAGTAGAGTTGCAGTATCCATATCAGTTTACGTCTTCTTCAGATAATCCAGTGCCCTGCCTCTAAATATGCAGGTCAGATAATCACTGTGTTCAAATGTACTCTTAAAACATTTTGCTGAGCAGAGCTCCAGTGTCACTGTAATGTAGCTAGCAGAGATGCCTTCTGTTCTGGTTACCTGGCTAAGTATTAAGTTCATACAACTTTTAAGCTTTGTAAGTAAAGGGAAATATCAGTAGTTAAAAAAAACCTACCTTGTTTAAGAAACCAGTTATGCATATTAAGAGGCCTCATTACTGTGTGTTGTAAACAATTAATAAACTTTACAAACTCCACAAAAGTCAGCAGTGCTGTGAGCATTAATTCCTGGTTTAGTGCTAGGTAGGAGAGCATTTCAAATGTAAATCTGAAGGCTCTTAGTCCTTGCCCTTGTGGAGCTGACTAGTGTAGATGGTAGTGAGGTCTTGTGTTCATGGCTTTATTTCTGGTGTTATTTGGCAAAATTGTTCAGAGCATCATCCTGGCTGCAATGCTATGCCAGATCACCCTGTGCAAGCAGGAACTCTTCCATCTGCCTTATAATAACCTATGCAGAAGTTGAGGCAGGAACACAAAGCTGCAGGAAGTACCAAGCAGCAGTTTGTGGTGCACAGCTACAACCACAGCTGGCTCTGCAGCCCATCTCAAAATAGAGCCCTCATTAATCAAGATAATTTTATGAGCAGAGCTCTTTCATGTCTCTACTCAACACACAGTACCTGGACTATGGTGGCAACAGGTGCCCTAAAGATACCTCACATAAAAGTGATCAACACAGTTCCATGTGTCTTTTAATCACATTGCATAATGCACAGCAGTTACTTGCATGTGATCCAAAGCAAGTACTGTTTATAATTCCTTCCCTGGCAAGGGAAAGGGGGCATTGTCATATCTTTATGGTAAAAACAGAGAATAAGAAGTAAGCAAGAGGTTTCTGTCAGGTGTAATGCCTGAAATACTGTTAATAAAGTAATTTATTGAGGATTGTAATTCCCAACAGTTTAACTCTGTAGGAAGATGCCTATATTTAAAGTATTTACTTATTCAGGTGGTAAGAAAAATAGGTGCCATGCACCTAACTTGGAGACATTAGAAATGCCTTAATTAAAAAGCAAGCATGTAGGACAGCACAGCAACAAACTGATTTGTTACAAACAGGTCTACATGTAGAAAAACCACAAACAGCAGCAGAATTAACCTGGGCAAAGGCTGGGTCCTTCTCTCTGCCAAAATGGGTTCTTTGGAATGCATTAAGAAAACCTGGTTTGAACGTGAGCCTGGAGCCATTGTCTTTTTGGCATACTTACAACACAAAACAACCCAAAAACACTGAACCCCCTCACCTCAACATCAGCAAAAGCTGGGAAGTAGGTCAAATGCATTATTTCAAATTATATAACAGTTCCATTACATGAACATTTTTTCTCTTCCATGATACTCTCAATGTAATATTTCTCCCTTCTACTAGAAAAAATTACAACTATTACTAGAATTCCTTTAGTTTCCAATATGTGGAGAAAAAAAGAAATTAAATATTCTACTCATGTTTACTGGCTTATTTCTACCAGGGTATTCTCCCTTGACTAAGTTCCAGAAATCTGAGATTGAAACTTATCAACCAACGACCGTCCTTGTTATTTGTGCTTCTGTATTTCCCTCTAAAACTCAAAACCTCTGCCTTTTAATTGTGTGGAGTTTTTATTCTTATTAACAGATTCTTTAAAACATTTCTACTAAGGACCAGTTCTTGCTCATCACTCACATTGGTTTGTTTCAGTTCTTTGTTTCAAAAGTGCCTGGCTGATCCATGTTCTCTTCTTCATGAAATGATCCTTTTCTAAAACAGGAAGAACTTCAGAGTAAGCAATGTCATATTAGGCTTTACAAAAAAAAAAGTCAGCAAGATACAGAAAATAATCTTGCCCTCCTCAGCACTGGCTTAAGCAAACCTTTCTAAACAGTGAGTGTAACAAAAGCATTGCAATAATTGGGGTAGTTCACACAATTCCATCTTTGGAGATACCTACAAAGAACTAAAGCACAAATGTGTCAGGGTGTAGTTGTAGGGTATAGTTCATCCCTCAGGGAATAAATTTAATAGGTTCTCCAAGTCCCTCCCCAGGCTTATTTCTATTGCATGTGATTCTGGTTATACAATAAAAATGTGTACTTAAAATGCAAATATTTGTATTCGTTTATCTTAACTTTTACCCTTGTGATTATCTCCTTTATCTATGTAAAAACTACCAGGTTAGATACATGCAAAAAACACTGTCCAATGAAAACAGAAAAAATATCTGCATTCTTATGGAGTCTTATGGTTCATAAAAGGTTATACCTCTCTTCTCTACATCTTCCTTCGTAGTAACAGGTGATAAAGGAACACCTTTATTTTTTAATATTATTTGGTATTAGAAATTATCATCTGAGGCATTATCAGTAAGAAGATTGGTCAATAAGTATTCTAGTTTATAAGAAAGTATTGGAAAGGATCTCCTGGGTCATCAAGACTGTGTCCCTGTTATCAGAGTCAGCCTTGCAGTCTACAGTTTATCAATTTTCAATATGTTTGGCAAGTTCTGTCTTAAAATGCTTGCTTCCATTATACTGTTTGGGCAGCTGTTCTCCTCTCCTCTGATATTTCAAAATTTCTGGAGCTTTCAAAGTATATTTGTTTAGGGCAGTTTGTGCTACTTCATTCTTGTGCCAGCATTGACTTTTATGTTAAATATCAACTTTCTGTCCACCAGAGAGGGAGACAGCAATCATAACCTCTCTTCGGTTTTAGGTTAAATTTCTTTGCCTCTTCTTTAGCTGATCTGTTAGCCACCTTTCGTTTTTTCCTACTAATTTTTATCTTTAATATGTTAACTTTTCTTTTCCTTGATGTGTTTCTTTGACATCCAATGCACTTGGGTCTAATGTTTTCCTTGTCAGCAAGGAAAGAAGAATAATGCTTTCATTGTCAGCAAGAGGAACCTGACCATTGGTAAAGACATACACCTCATCACTACAATGTAATCTATTCCTAAAGTATACGTTGGATCTTATTTTAAATTTTTCTCAATATCTTTGGTTATACTTCATTCAATATTTACAAATCTTGCAGAGGGTTGTGATATGATCAATGGATCCAACTACTTATGTGCATTGTATTCTTGCTTCATCCTAATCATAGGGACATATTTGCTTTTTATGCCCTTTCCTTACTATCTGACCAAGTCACAGCCTCTTATTCAAAATCTTTACTTCTAGTTTCCATTTCACTTGCTAGTTCTTCAAATGTAATTATTATTATTGTATTATGTCTGTCTCACCCTTCAAATGAGCATATTCAGGTCTTTCAAATTTGCTGCTATCTTAGGTGTTCTCATTTTCATTTCTCAGTGTTAAATACTGCTCTCCTTAAATTGTGTATTTCTCAGTAGTTTAGAGGTAATACAATTTTTTACCTCTACTACTCTACCTCTTACTACCTCTATTACAAATACCTCTACTTTTATTCCCTTGTTTCTATGCACTATCTCTCCTCAAATTGTTGGTTATTGGCACTTATTTAAACTAGTGGGCACCAGCTACAGTTTGTGTAGTAGCCTACAGCACTCACCAGAAAGGCACCAACTAGGATGTGGGATCTTCCTCAACCAGGAAGAGTCCAAGTCATTTCTACCTGCATGGTCTGATCACCTGTGCCACTACAGCAAATTCTCATGTAGGGCCTGCTGCATCCCACCTGGTACCTTCTCGGATCCCGGGCTGGTAGCCATCCGAGAATTGCGAGTAAAGTCCTTTTCTCCAAGCCCCGTGCCAGAAGAAAGAATCAGGACGCGTCGATTCTTTTATCAGAGTTGTTTATTCCATCGTGTTCTTAAATATTTTTCCTTCAGCTGACATAGGTGTCACCTACACCGCAGCCGAAGGCTATCTGCTCCGCTCCTGGGCGGTCATAATCTTTTATACTAATTATTACGTCCCCATTGTTTTCACTACTATACCAATATCTACTGCTTTTATTAAACTGTGCACCTTTACACTAAACCAATAAGAAAATGCCACCACCTCACCCAAAGATGGAGGACAAGAAGAAGAAGGAGAAAGACAAGAGACACACCCAAATCCCTCCATCTTGTCTCCTTGAGCCCCCTTTGTGAACCCCCAAAATCCACATTAATACACAAAAATAAGTTATTTAATATCCTAATTACACACCTGTGACTTGTAATTCTTCATATAATGTTGGCAATCGCTCCCAGGGGCTAAAATCAAAGGCACTGGTGTTTTCATCGCTGTTCCAGGGTCTCTGGACCCCCTCCTGGGGTCTCGGACCGCCCGGGACATCCAAAGGGATGTCTTGGGTTCCGACAGTACCTGAGTTACTGCACAGTTCAGATAAAAAAACCCTTCTTCTTGGCACCCAAAGTGGAAGGAGGAAGAAAGAGCCTGTGTTTATAGCCCATCGTCAGGGGTTTTAGCAGAGGTGATGCCTGAGCTGTAGTCCCCAGGCTGGTAGTGCACTTCACCCTGAGGCAGAGCAGTACCACAGCACTGGCTGGCTGTACCAGCTCTTCATTGATCAGATGCACAGAAGCAGATGTTCCAAGACGAGATCCACAACAAAACCCTGAATGAATGGTAAATATCAATCCCATTCACAGTTCAGTGCCAGATGATGGTGGGAGAGAGAGAACACCACTGTGGTGTAAATTAGCCTGCCTTCAGATAGAGATGTAGACAAAGAAGCTTACAAAATTACTTCTTTAGCAACAATTTGCTGATAAAACCTGAATCCAGCCAAACTTTAAGAGAAGCTTCGTGGCTGTGATCTACCTGACTTTTCTAACCACTTCAAACTCCCAAACCTCTGCAGCTTGCCTGTCTGTAAAGGAGCAGTAACACCCTAGCAGAGTTTATGTAACTGCTACTCAATATTGCATTAAGCTTCCTCTGTCTGACATGTAAAACTTCCACCTGCTCAGTCACCCAAGTCCTGACTTGAACTAATGACTTTTGATACTACTGGGCTATATTTGCTCCCAGCAGGCTGATAACAAAGTGTACAGAGGATCGCCTGATTCAATTTATGTTATAGTCTGCGATAATAATTATTTTACACTGCCTGTTATTACCTAGCAGCAGAATCAGTTTAAGTTTTTTCCCTCTAGAGAAAAAGGAAAATGCAAATTCAGTGAGAAATCCATGTGCTGTGGTATTTTAAAATGTCAGAGAACCACTACTGTATCATTAGCTATAATTTTAAGCTTTGACAATGCTGTCAATGAGCCTTGGTATTTTGTCATCACTGTACTATTTGAAAAAAATCTGTCTCTCTCCATTGGCTTCTTCTTTCATCTCTGTGGTTGGCAGCGTTGTTATTTGTTTTTCTCTCTAATAGAAACTCTAGACCTACTGGTAGAAAAAAGAGTATCACTATGAAAAATACACGATTCTCCCTCCTTAAATACATCTCTCTTTCTCTGTTTAAAAATTAAGACTTTAAAATGTAAATGAACACTTCTTCCTCCCCCTCCCAATTTGTTCCAAAGGCAACAGGAGCTTTTAAAATCTGTTTCTCCCTAGACTTACCACTGGTACAATTCTGAGTCACTGAAAAGTTTGTTTCTGTCCACTCCCTTCTTTTTTTGCACAGAGATGTCTTCACAAATCTCCTGTTATCAAGTAGTGCTGAGAGTAGAGCAACTGTGGAATCTCTAAATTCCAGCAAAGATGATCGAGTTTGTAGTGATAAAGCACAGAAATAAATAAGTAGCATGCTTTGTAGCATGCTTTAAAGATTCAATCCTGCTCTGCATTTGAGCATTTTCTGTGCCTTATCCACACAAAATAAGTATAAAATAGGCCAGCAAATACAAAGTAAGTCCGTGTATTCCACTACAGCAGAATAAAGCAGCCCACAGGCTTTCTGTTTAAGCCATTGTAACGCCCTGGTTACCAGGGAGGCTTCAAAGCTTCTGAATCTGGCATTTTTTGTTACTGCTTTTATGCTTATTTAATCTTGCATTATTTTATTTAATCTTTAATCTATGATGTAATCTCCCCTGTCCCTCCCTTAATGCATGTCCTGATCCTGCTACTCTATGCAGAATCAGCTTTCTGGATGTTACCTCAAAACATACAATACAGCTCACCTTGCCACGTGTAGACAGCTTTATCTGCTCCAAAACAACTTGTATCTAAAGAGAAATGAAGACAGAAAAGAGGTTCATTCACCTTGCTAGAAGTTGGTCACTGGAAATCCATGCTAGAAGATCCACAGACCAGAGAATCCTTGAGAAAAGTGGATTTGGCGCTGCTGTGCTGAATTCAGCTTATCCATGTGAAACCAAGCCTATCAGATGACCAGGGACACCTACCTGGTGAATACAGGCTGGGGTTATGAGGAAGCAGCAGTGGAGAAGCTCAGCTGCACCAGTGGAGGCCAACCTGAGCAGGTGACTAGAAAATTAGCAGAACTAGAAAATTAGAAATGACCAGGCCTCCTCAGGTGTGTTTTCCAGATGGCTCATTAGATTCCACTTCAGTAAAGTTTTACACTTTTCCTTTTCGATGTAGCACTGTATTAAAGGAGCAGCATTTTTTACTCAGTCTAGGAACTACAGAAGAGAGGTGGGGTAGAATGTGGCAGCATCACCCTCACTTCTCCTGCCTCCCAGGTCATTTACTGGTATGCAGGGATTTTAGCCACAGGTGGTGCCACAAGGGGTTCAGTCCCCCGTGGATACCCTAAACTCAGTTCTTCCAAAGAGCAACTGAATACTTCAGTTCTGATCCACAGCTAAATGAATAACCAAAAGAATAAGCATAAATCTTGCAGGTGGCTTTAAGCCCATCCTTGAGACTTTGACTGGGGTGAGAAAATTTCCAAGAAAATGTAGAAGGCAGAAGTCCAGGAAAAATGAGAAGGTATCATGGAGAAAATGACACAAAGTCACATGCCTGAGTGCTGGATTTCATCGTCAGGGCTCCAATTTAGTTTACAAGTTTGGTGATACTTTAGGTAACCCCACAATCTACTCTTCCCAAAGTTCTCCTGCCCTGGTTCTCTGGAAGCATATGAACAACAGGCGGATAGGATTAAAACAAGGAGTGTGTAATGAAATACCAACTTATTCTGTTGATATTAGTAAGAACTTCATAAGGACAGGTTTTATCTTGTCAGAAGAACAGTTTTGTGCCGGGTTACTTCTAAACTGTAGCCTATATCTAGTCACACGGAATGGTGTGTCTATAGCCAAAGGCCAGAAGGAGTATTTAAGAGAGAAAACCAGAAACCTATCAATGTGAAAGAAAAGGGCTGTGGAATAAGAAAGATAGTTTGCTTTTTATTTCTAGGGGCACAATGAAACCAAGTGCTTTGCATGAGCTACGCTGTCAATAGCTTCAAAAGATTAGGAGTGGGGCATTCTTTTTGTGCACACGACCTTTTCAACAGCTTGGCAAATAAAATAAATAAAGAGAGTAGGCCAGCCCCAGAGATGGGTTTATATTTAAACACAAAGTTTACATTCAAATTTCTAGGAGAGGAGTTGGAACAATGTAATGTAAGCTTGGATCTTCTAATTAAGATCAAATTGCATAGTATTTTTAGATTTTAAAACTACATGTTTTGACCCAAAATGCAGTTCCAGTTTTCTTTTCCCTTGGATCTATTGTGAATTATTAGCACTTGACATTCTATAAACCAGGTCTGGCATAGACTTCAACGGACATAAACCCAGAGTCAGAGGGGGACTGCTGGGTCGGGTTTTTTCTCTTTTCAGTAAACACAGATTTATAATGTGCCAAAAATTCTACAGATCCCTTCAGTCCAAAGTTAAGGGGGAGGCTTTCAAAACATTCTAGGCTTTTTTATTTGATCCACCTCGTAGCTTTTTGTGTAGACATTCCTTCCCAGCAAATAGCACAAGAGCTAGCATGCTGAACAAATAAATACAAAAAGGTTACTGAGTGAATAACACTTTCCCTCCAAGCAACCTCTCTCTACCTTGCATGCACACACTGCAAGTTTGAATTGCAAGTGTAATTTAATTCCCACAAAATAAACCAAACAAGGCCTGCAAGGATTCAGAAAAAAAAAATATTATTGAGTCATGGCAACTTGTTTCATGTGTGAGCTTACTGAAAATATAAAAGATCCAGAAATAACTTCTGCTTGTTGGAACCTTCATTTAGACATCA
The DNA here is from genome assembly GCA_910950805.1 of Acrocephalus scirpaceus scirpaceus. Lineage (NCBI taxonomy): Eukaryota > Metazoa > Chordata > Aves > Passeriformes > Sylviidae > Acrocephalus > Acrocephalus scirpaceus. The sequence continues at coordinate 47,313,671 of OU383775.1, forward strand.
CCTTAACATTCCCAAGATGCTCCTGGGCATCTTGACCCCTCCACAAGGAAAGATTGAAAGGTTACTCATGGAAACACCAAGTTCATCTTCTTGTGAGATTTTCCGACTTGAAGTAAGTTTCTAAAAAATGTACCTAGCCCTAGTGGCATCAGTGCCCTTGTTCAGTGCTCTGGTTTTATACCTGAGGCAAACATGACTTAATAAGGCTAATAGTGCTAATCTTATATATGTAAGGCAGACAAACCCAAATAGATGGGTCTTTCAAAGTGAAAAAACCAAACAGTTCTCACAAAAAAGTTGCTTTGGATGTGTTTTTTGCAAGCATACATCATGCTTCACTTACAGTGTTTCAAAACTTCTCAGTCTCAAAAACCAAGCTCACTTTTTCATAACTCGCCATCTCTGAAGCAGGGAAACACATCCAAGGAATTAAAACCACTTGCCACTTACCCTTAGTGGACTGGTTCACTTTAGTAGAAAGATGAACCTTTGTGCAATAAAAGTGTTATACTTTCGGGCTCCTAAGGACTACACAAGCAATCTTCAGCTTAAGAAAAGAGAGAAATAGAAGCATCATTACCACAGTGTTTCACAGCACCATACCCATACACAAGGTTCACAGCCAGTCCAAGCCCAATGATAAGTGGTGATCCTAAGCACGCTATGCATTGTCATGCAGCAAAAGCCACTTCCTTGTGTACATGCCCAGAGCCCTGTCCCAGTTTGCACAGGAAGAGAGGTGAATGGGTTAAACCTCTATTTCCACTGCTTCTTGACAAGGTTGTATGAAGGCTGAAGGTCTTAATGATGTTTTTCTAAGGTTTTATGTCAGATCTTGGCTTCTTTTTTTTTTTTTTTCATTGTTCACAAATAGAACTCACTCTTCAGAAAAGATATTTTTATAGAGTTTAAAACATATATGCTTAGAAGAATCTGACCTAGATTTGAAGGTTTCATGTGGAACTGATAAAAGCAGACTCTTATTGACTTTTCTTCCCTCTATGAAACTGGCATTAAGGATTCACTGGATGTGAAGATGTGTCAAATATTCTTTATTTATTACTTAAAGCACATGCACCGCCTCCTCTTTCTCTGTGAGACCATTGTCTCCTCAAGCCTGCTTGTTTGGATGGGGGACATCATTGACAGGGCAGGAATGACTGGCAGAGGAAATTCTCTATTGCAGCAGCCACACAATGTGATACACCCAGTGACTGCCTTGGAGAGAGTGGCTGTATGCACAGGAAATCCTTAGTGTTTAGGGTTTGTTGTTACATTTTCCCATGAAACCAGAACTGAAAGAAGACATAGTTAGCAAGAACCTTTTTAACTTGGCTTTATGATCTTGAAATTCAGTGTTACTCTGGGACTTGGAAAGAATTAGTAATATGTCAGATGATACAGGTATTTAAAAAGTCATACTTTTAAAATTATCTCTGTATTCACTCCTATACTGTGGATTTTCAGAATAAAGACTGGTAGAGACCTATCACAGTGCGGCACAGGCATTTAGAAGAAGTGGTATCATTAGTTAAGGGATAAGGATGCATCTTAATGATGTGCTATCTAACCCATTTTGTGCCTGTCAGTAAATGTAAATACTGCCACTAGTGTCTTGGGACAGATTTTTCATCTCCTTTGCCATGTTAGTGTTGATCAATGATTTCTCACACTACTTTCTCTACATTGGATTTTGGTTTCATTTATCTGACCTTGCATATTTCCCAAGGCTCAAGCTGATATTCTTCCTTTAAACAACAAAAATACTAATTTTATTTTCATTTCCCCCTCTCTCTCCATTTGTTTTCTACTGTCAACTTCATTTCTTCCCACTGTGTTTTCTACTTCCCATTTCTCTGTCGCAGTTCCTGGCCTTTGTTTCCATCTCATCCCAATCTGTAATCTTGGCTTCTTTTCCTTCTCTCACCTCTTGTTTCACAGCCTCTCTTCTTGACTTTACCTCAGCCCTGTGTCGTTTCAGCTAGCCTGCTAAGCTCTCCGAGGATATATGCACGCACACTTTGTTGCCTAAGTAACTGCCTTGGGTTATCTTGGGTTTCCTGCCATTCTCCATGACTGTTTCAACTGAACAGTCACTTTGGGACTCATAAATGTGCTAAGGAGGCTGGTTCTGAAAGTGCCCACAATAAAAAGTCTTTCAACTTTTCCTCTTCCACAGACTGCTGCTTTTGCCTGTCAGAGTTGTCTTTCAATCCATGAGTGTGCAGATAGCCTGCTCCCTGATCTGCTGTACTGTGCTGGTAGAAGTCCCTCCTCAAGTGATACCTGTACATGATAATCACATTCAAAGAAATGCATAAGAAACACATACTTTCTCCCCAGCTGAGATTTTCTGGGGTTTCTGATCCATGCAAACTAAACTAAGCACTAGGTATGAAATAATCTCGTCCATAGATCACATCAAGTCTTGTCTCTCTAAAATAATCCAAGTCATCTATTTGGGTTTGTCCTCTTGCTGCCTCACTATGTCTTCAAGCCCTGGACTGGCTCTATTGTGCCTGACTGCAGTGGGAACATCCCTATTGCTATGATTACAAATGCCCATTGCTATCTTGTCCCCATATTCATTTTAGCTATTCAGAAATGAAGGCCCCAAGAAGAATTAGTAGGCCCCAAATCGATCCTTTGAGCTCAGTGTAAATACAGCCTGGTGGGGGAGAGAGCTGGATCTAGTCCTTAATCAGGCAGTGAGCACAGTAGTGTGGCTAAGTATAGAAGCCACTTAGTTTACAGTACAGTGACCCAATAATTATGCAAGATAATACTGTATGCACTTAGCTTGCCTGTACCATTCAGGGCACTTGCCAATAATACACGAGCATATTTCATTATCTCCTCCCCCAGCTCAGGGCCCTCTATAAACAGTTTGTTTTCTCCCAAGATTGCTGGAGCTATGGCACAGAGCACTGTCTAGGTATATTTAACCCCACGGATCATTCCAACATGCTTCTTTAAAAGAAGATCATATTGTTTTTCCTGCTTTCCATTTTTGTAAGCCTAGGCTTTGGCTGGAGGGTACTCTACATATCTGGCTGTAAATAGACTGCTTGGAGCCAAGCAATGCGGTGCCTTGACTAATTTCAGCATTCACTTAAGCTAAATTATTTATGATACTCTCTGCACAGGCTTTTCTCTGTTGTTGTTGTTTTAATGTCGTAATCTCAGCCAGAATAAAGGGATAATTTGCATGCGTTTTCAGCTACTGCAGTAGCTAACACATGGCTCTGAAAACTGAAGCCAACTACAATATATTCAAAGTTTGAACTGAGTGGCCAGAAAAGGGAAATCTTGACATGCCACTAAATCATGTTCCTAATGGTGAGAAAGCTTAACATTTTTACTTAAGCAGCTGAAACAACATCAGAAACATTTTCCAATGGTACAGTTATTCACTTGTATCAAGAGCTCATCACCTTTGCTGCAAGAACGTAAATCAGGAGGATGTTAAGCTGTGAATGGTCTATTTTCACCTCTATGCTGATATTATGAGTCCAAGTTCATCGCCAGTAGAGCATGTCTCCATCTTCATGAGAATGTAAAACACTGCACAGGCAGAGGGAAGAAATACAACTGTGTTTTTAAGGAGCCTCTGAGTTTCCAGCAGGCACAAGGCACAAGAGATAAGAAAGAGAATAAAAGTCAGAAGGGAGTGCAGAGCAGAGAAGTACCTCCTTCTCCACCAGCTGGTGGCTTGCCAATGAAAACAACAGAAGTGGGGATTAGAGTTTGCAAGGTTGCACATTAGAGGAGGGCTACCTATTCCCTGCCTTTTCTCCTCTGAAAAGTGCCATGTGAGGAGAAACATTCCTTTTATTATTTATGGGGACAGCCACTCTTGTTTATTATGCTCATGTTACTATGCTACATGCCAAGTACAGGCCCTCTTTTTCACAGAGAGGTTTTTCTTTTTAGAGAGTGGGGGGAAAAAAGGAAACATAACACCCCCCACTCCCTGTTTGTAGGATTGGTGAGGAAATTAAAGTTAGGGTAGTTAAAGGAGGTCTTTCTATAGAGTTGTGATTTTGCTTAGAAAGGTGGAAGCAGCAGAGCATTGCAGTGGCCTGACACCATCGTGCTCTAGGGGATTAACAGATCTGCTTCGAGAGCATTTCTGTTTGCCCCAGCACTGCTCAGGCAATCACATCCCTTAACAGCCCAAGGAGTGGAGAACTCACAGCAGAAGAAAGATTAAACAACCTATAATCTGAACATCAGTATTTGTGCAGCTTGTAGGAGATGGATATTTTCCCCCCCTCTGGGTTTGGAACAATGTTGATAGGAAAGAAAGAAAGAAAAACAAGTTTATTCCTCACCCCCTTTATATTTTTTTCAAGGCAGCTGAAGGACAGCTGACCTATTTTCTGAGTTCAGCAACAAAGCAGGCTCCCCAGCACCTGATCACTTCTTTGTGTCTGTCCCCTGAAGCATGTTTAATACTGAAAGGCCTGGCCCTGGTCAGTGATTGCAAAGGAGGAAACCCTCGGCTGCACTTGGACTGCAGCCTTCATATTGAATGCAGGCAAGGATTTGAAACAATCCACTGAATGCAAAGTAAATCCCAAGGCAAAGGGAAGGGAAACTAGGCAACAGTACTTTCTGTGGTAGATGGCAGTGGATTTATTGCCTGGCAGTTCACAAACTGCCTACAGCTGGGGGGAAATTGCTAGTTCAATTATCCTGTATTTAATGTGATTACTGGTACTGGTTCATAGGCTTAATTTCATTCCTTTGAATTCCTCTCCACTAACAAAAACAAAACAATCAAACAGAAAAAAGGTGCAATAAAATCTCTTCCAAAATACAGAATATAAAATGTATTTTTCAAACCAGGAAACTTCACTCATTCTGTCTTCAGGGTTTTTCTTATTTTTATTATTATACACAGAAGGATTTTATTCTGAAGAATAAATCTGCCATGTTGTAAGAAAGGGAGAGAACTCTTTCTCCTTTCCCTATGGGGTTTTTAAAGATAACATTGACAGATGCTCCTTGAGCTTAGAATCTAGGAATTAAATATTTAGATATGGAAAACAGCAGCAAGACAATATATTTGCAGTGGCCATGTAAAAACCTGACTTAGTTGGATGGTGAGAGGGTACAACTCTCCCCAGCTAGAAGACTGTGCTAAGAACGAAGCTCCAGACTTCAGCATCACAGCTCCTACACAGAAGCTTGGTTCTGCCAGGAAGGGATAAGAGAGCAAACACATTGAAAGAACAAAAAAGACTCCTATCTCACACATAATTTTTCAGGTTTTAGCCTTAAAATACAGGATACAGCCACTTAGTTCTGTTTCAGAAACTGCGTATTGCTTCACAATGGCCTTAGAATAAGGTGCTGAGCAAACATTTTCCTGTTTATCAGCAACATAAATACCATGTGACAACAGCAATACTCCAGGTGGAGCCTTTTTCTTTATTTGGCATGATCTGGGCCACAGGACAATTCCCAAGAGCCAAAAGAAACATACCGTAAAGAAACATATTCCAACAAATTGCATTTTGGATGCTACAAGGCTGCTATATAATCACTGTAAACAAACTATAGGTTTAACTTGCCAATTTACCCTTGTTTGCAACAGTTGCTGAGCTTACTTGGATTTCATCCTTAATATAGTAATAATAGTTGTTGCAAACAATGTATTTAATGTCTTCTCAAGGCAGGTTATTGAATCAAAAAGCACAATAACTTTCCCTGCTCTTTCAGACTTGCTGTGGTGAATTTAGCAGATATGGTTTCTTTCACAGAAAGAACATGGATGTTCTAATTTTTGGTTTTTTCTCATAAAGAAGCAGAAATCATTGCTTTTTTTATAGACAAAACATTTGATATATGACAATGCAATAATGCTCTCCTAGTGCTTGTACTGACCTCCAAAATCTCACTGCAGCATGCTGTTTTCTTATTGTTTTTGTTACCTATTAAATATCTTTTCTGTCACTGAGATTGTCCATTTGACTTAATTTACATCTCCTTCTGCAACTACTGCATTATTTAAACATTTATAATTCTGTTTGCCAATGACTGTCTCCATGTTTCTAGTGTGTTAATTAGCTTTTATAACATACCTGATTATATTTTACTTATTGTTGACTTAACTTACATTGAATGAACCATAAACAGTTCTTACCAGTTATCAGCTTAGCTCATTACAGGAATAATGTTATGCCATTTTTGACATAAAGCTACAGTTAATACCTCACTTCATTCCCTTCAGCTTCACCACCATGGTAGGCATGGAGTTATTCTCCTCCTCTTGGTATCCCTGACTGCACAGGCCTGCCCAAGCCAGACACTATCCAGCAGGTTTAAAGATGAATTTTGTTCCAGAGATAATTTTTGCATCACCATCATCCTATTCTTTCATTCCCTCTCTGTCCTCACCTAATGAAGATCACACCAAGTCCATTAGCTTCAGGGAATTACTTTTATTTATATCGGGAGATGCCTGGGCTTTGTGATCTCTACCCTTCTGCTGCATCCCAACATCCTTGTCTCACTCCAGTGCCCCAGCAGCCTTAGCTTCTTTACTCCATCACTTTCTCTAACTTCAGGCTTACTTCTGGCTTTCTCCACCTGCACCAGCTGGGCCCTCACAGACCTGACCAGCACTTCTTTTACTGAGAAACCATTGACCCCTGTATTACTCAGTCCTGACATTTACACCTGCATTCCTTCTACTCAACAACTTTATAACATTTGTAGTTACTGTATTCTAACAGAGGGTGTCTGCAGCTGCTTAAAACCTTCCTCCCAACCTCTGTGTATTTAAAAAATCACAGATATCATTTCTGCTGTACTGAGATTATCTTCCCTCTGAGTAACTAGACTGCCTCATACAGAAGTGAGTAGGTGAGGAAATCTCTTCCCAGTCTCAGTGGACCTAGTATCTTCCATTAAATTTCATCAGTTCTCTCTCAATCCTGCCACACTCTCAAAATAGTGCAAGTCCATACTCTTCTCTCCTTCTCAAAGTCCTCCCAAACTTTATCCACTGGTATAACAAGTTACCTGACTTATCTTTTTTTTTTTTGCTTGTTTAAGGTTCAAATCTGCATAAGTTCTTGCCTTCACAAACCCTCTGCCTTATCAAGAGCCCGTGGTGGTGACCCCTACTGAAGCCCTCACTAAGGAAGAAATGTACCCAGGCTAACAGAACAGTGGCTGGACCTTGCCCTTCCAGCCTAGGTCCTTCCTGTCACTGTGGAGGGGTGACACACTGTGGGGTGGCCAACAAACTCAGCATCTGCTGATGCCAGGCTCCAAATTTCATGCCCAGCTGGGCTGCTGGGGCACTGCTCACACTCCCCAGACCCACAGTCTGAAGGTACAGAACACACCTCCAGAAGCCAGTCACTGGCCACTTCTGCAGGATGACTACAAGCCTTTATTTTGTCTGAGAAATGCCCCTTGCTATTCCAAGAAGAAGGGATAAACTGGTGTCCCCACAGCATGCAGGCCTGAATCTTTGCCAGCAGTTTTTCAAAACCCTCCCTGGTTGTGCTTGCTCATAAACGTACCCCAAAGCCTGGATGTGATTTTATTGTATTGCACTTCCTGGCTCCAGGTCAGCTGACTGTGTGCTGGGATTCTTCATGGAAGAAATGGTATCAGCTCGTCTGTTTATGAGACTTGTACGTGTACTTACGATCGTCATGGGGAAGATCTGGGCACCACTACAGTACTAATAAATGGTCAGCAATAATAAAAATAAAGGAATAAACTCTAAACAAATAGCAGCAGCAGGAGCTGGCAAGAGTCAAGAGACTTAAATGTTTTCTTTTCTTTGACTTTTTATTAAAGTTAGTAAAAAATTTGTATATGAGGAATCTTTTCCAGGAGAAAATGCCTCTTTTTTTTTGCTTTCCCCAGAGTGAAAACTCAGCAAACAGGAACACAAATGTTCCTACACCACCATATTCAAACTCAGTCTATTCATAGGTATGTTCACTTAGTGAAACAAAACATTTTAGGCAAAGGCAAGCATTTAATGGGATTTAAAAGGTGGTTCTTTAAAAATGTTAAATAAAAATTATAAAAATGAAGAAACCTCAAAACTTAATTTTGTTTACTGTCACAATGACCCAGTTGCACAACTTCTGCTAAAAATTTGCAACCTCTTTGAATATATAGAATAGATAAGCATGTGTGCATGTGTACAAATATATACAAATAGCTACACATACTTAACTGTTTCATGGCCTTAAAAATGTCACGAACCTCCCAGATGCCAACATTCACTGCACTTGTCCTGAAAGTCTCTGGAAAGACAACATCTGTCAAGCACTCATACTCTGGCTATCATGAGTCACATCTGGCTATCACATATAGAGCCCAAATGGGTTGTTATCTGTCAAAAGTTCATCTGTCTTGAAATGGAAATGACAAATGCTTTGCTACACAGAAACAAGAGCTGCTGTTTTTTCACTCAGTTTTGCAAAGTGCCTCAGTTTGCAGTTTTTCTTGCAGCAGAACCCTTTAAGGCCACCCATCAGCCCATCAAGCTCTGCTGTGTGAGAGTGGTGCCTTTTCTCCTGAAGAATAGCAATAATTTATTCAGTGGGAATTAAACAGTTGAACTAGTCTATTGGACATGGACTTCACTCCATTGAAAGCTTTCCTCACAGGCTATCATCAGCATATCTATCTCAATGCAGCCTTAAGTGACTACTTCATCTTATGTCTGAGCCTTGTTTGGAAGGGCTTCTCCAGAAAAATTCCACATAACCCATTTTTTGTTACCAGGCTCAGATTAGCAGAGATATTCCATGTTTTCTACCAAAGCTCTCTCCCTGGTTTTATTCTTTCCTTGTCTTTCCTAAATATGTCCCTATGAGATAATTTAACTCTCTCTCGGAACTCTGGACACCAAAGAAAAAGTTACAAAACAGAAGCATTTTACATTTGCAACGTAAGGATATAGACCAAGTCAGTAAAACCAAACCCCCAACCAAATTAAGAGTAGAATTCAGTCAAGCAAACTGCTTCCTAGTTAATCTTCTTTTATTAGAGCACAAACACAGCAGATCTTTGTATGTGAGGGACCTCTGGGAGTCCCTGTGGCTGAAGGCCTTTACTGCCATAAATTTGTATCTCTGTGCTAGATACATTACCTCCCTGGCTCCTTCACCACACACCCCTCTAAAAGCTGTGCTTCTTCCCTAATACCTATTTGCAGCACCTGTTTTCTGCACAGCTACAGTGAAATGACACATTTCACCCCTCAGCTGCACCTCCTGGCTCACATCTAGTTTTTGGTCTTTGTAGAGGGCAAGGCAGCTGTGATGAAAATATGATTGCTGCAGCCATTACTTAAGAATCTCGGAGACAAATGACTATTTAAAAAATAATTTCAAAACCCACCTCCTCTTGGTTACAGATTAAGAAGTTACTAATAAAATATTAAAAAAACCCCTTAATCCCAAACATAGTGGCTATGGATACCTGCAAGCTGAGATGAGCTGAGGCAACCCCCAGAGCTAGAGGCGTTTGGGTAACCCATAGGACAAAGTGTCAGTGTCTGAGGGCTGGGATCCCCACCCCTCCTGTGAGTACAGACCAGCTCCTCCTTAGCAGTAAGAAAGCAGCAGAAATGGTCTTTTGCCTGGAGAAACCAAGTTGCCACATATTCTAAACATATATTAAAAAGGGCTTTTGTAAGGCTATACCCTCATTTTTGAATAGTTAAAGCATAAGGCTAAGGGATAAGATCTAATTATCATAATTATTATGTGAAGATACATGGCTTAGTTTCTTGTAACCATTTCTTTAAAAAGGAGCCTCTGAGACTTTGTTAAAAGACCTTTTAAAAGTAAGTTGAGTAATTTAACAGGGCATCTGCTTATTTCAAAGACTTTGAACCCAAAAAGCTACCCTAAAAGAAAAGCTAGTTTTTATGCCATCATTATGCTACATGGGTCCTAGAGGAAACCAAGGCAAAAAGCAGCAGCACGGCATCAGTGCAGCCACCCCATTCCAGGGCAGACAAACCCATACAGAGTGAATTTGAGCTGGTTTTTACCACTTGGCTCTGGAATAATAATCTCAAGTTAAGGTTATTACTCTATTTGCACATAACAAGAAAATACTTCAGGAAAGACTCTTAAAGCAGTTTATGAACACTGAGTTTTCAGGGAGCCCAGTGAAATTCCTGTTAAGAGTTTTGGAGATAACGAAGCAAGGTGCTGTAAGTTTAAATTACTCATTCATCATCACGTAAGTTACTTAGCAGCAGAAGCCCAAGACCCAGAACCCTTTCTGATGCTTGGTAAGCCTGTAATAAATGTTATGAGATGACAGAGGGTTCCTGTGGCAGGGGCCAGGAGCTGATAAGGCAGAAGTTGCATTCCAGCCCCCTATCTTGTGTTTACTTCAATCTGACTGGGCAGCATTCTTTCTAGTGGAAGGAACAAAGTGCAAATCTCCTTCTTTCCTTCATTCTTAAGGGCCAGGCTCCATCTCTGGGCAGAATATGAAGATTTACCTTATCAGGAGAAATTCCCATGAGGCACAGCCTGACAAACAACTCAGCCATGTGCAACGTGCAGTCCTGTGCTCTGGTGAAAGGAAGAGCTGGTGGAAGGTGCACTACTCTGCAATATCTCAGGGACAGATAATACTGTAATGACAACAAAATCAAGTCTGAATGGTCTGGGAGCATTAATGAGTTGCAACAGAGCTCTCCAGCTGGGATCATGCGGTGACAGAGAGTGCATGGTCTTCATAGTTCAGAGCATTCCCCAGTGCCTCAGCCTTTGCCAGTCAAACAATGCAAGTTTTAAACTCTCTAGAAAGTGCTTTCCATGTCATAGTCACTGGCCAGGGTTTCCCACTCTTTTTTTCTTTAAACTCAGGAAGGGTAGGCATCTCCTACTGATAGCAGAAATGTCTTGGCCTTATGAGGAATTGTTTTTCTCAGAGCTGTCAGGAAACCTTAGCAAAAGCGTTGGCACCCCAGAAAGGTCCGAGGCAAAGGCCATGCCACTGTTAATGTGTTCAGACAGACAGTGCCAGCCCCTTGCAGAGCAGGACATGCTGAATGTCTCAGGACGTCAGTTAGAGGATATGAAGGCTCTCACCAGCCCAGAGTCCTGGGATGCACTCTGTGTACAGTGGATCCAGCTGGTTGGTTGATCTCACTGTAACCATAGTCTACAAGAGCTTTTGCTCAGATGGGAGGAAATTCTCCTACTAAAAGTTCTGTTCTGGCTCCTTTTCAGGACCAGCACTGGAAGAGCCCCTGCCTGTATCACACCATGCTACAGAGCCATTTTACATCTGCCCATCCTCTATCTAAGTACTCATATCAGCTGCTGTGTCCTAGCCAGAGAGGAATGATGTTTTGGTTTAATGAATGTGGTACTTGGTTTTTGCTACTCTTTCTGGATTTTTGTCAGTTTATCTCTATGAGAGGAAAGACCTAACTTTTCTTCTGTATTTGAGCCTGTAGAGATGGGAATCGATTTCAGCAGGAGTCTGTGGGCTCATGCAACACTGACACATAATTAGGCACACTGGAAAGTGCAAATAACAGCAATTTTCCTTTCAGATTGTACAGTGGTATCTGTCAGGCTTTTCCAAATGTGGAGCCAAGGTAGGATACTCTAAAACCAGTGGCAACTGTGTATTCCTATTACCCTTTGAAGAAGTCTACAATATCATCTTTTAAAAAGCATCTGGAAAATCCACCTTAAAAAAGCCACACCAATGAAATGGCCTGCCAAGCTGCAGCTTCCTGATCCTTCCATTATAAAGAAATTTGCTTATGGTGCAATTTATGTAGGCTCCATATTCCAGCAAAAATACATTAAGTGGTATCAGGTTACTAGAATCACTCCTAAAGCAACTGTTTCCTAGAAGGGGAGGATAAAAAAAAATGAAGCAGCAGCTTGCTTCACACTCAGAAAGTCTTTGTGACACAGGTCTCTCAGGAAAGCAACAGGAACATGAGAAACGATGGTGAGTTTTTCTGTTTGTTTCCTTATGAAAGCCTAATGTGGTGAATAAAAGCAGAGGAAACACCCACTTTTCAAAACTGAACTGTTATCAGTTTTTCAGCAAGGACAATGTCTTAGGCCAGCAGTCTATCTGCCACAACAAAACAATGCCAATAGTAATACCCTTCCCACTTCTTTGAGAAATTTATTGGAAAAAACCTTAATCTTCAAACTTGTTTGAGAGCTTTGATGACCAAACTGTTTTGACCTTCTGTTTAGGGTCAAACAAGCTTCCTGAAAGAAGATCTAATACTCCAACCTCCCACTCACCACAGATAAACTGGTGTTCTCTCTTCCAGCATAAACTCACCCTTGCAAAGATGTGATCTGACACAAAAGTAAAGAAAAGGTTTACATCTTTTGCTGATCTGCTTGGGGTTTACTGTAAGCAAATATTAGCAGAAGCCAATGCAGCTGCTACAGAGGGTTGGTGTGGGTGCTTTTTCGGTTTGTTTTTTTTTTTTTTTAAAAAAAGCTACATAGATGCACGAAACAAAACTAAACCACATGTTTAATTAGTGGGAGTTAAAATAATTCCACTAGAATCCATAATCATATATTCATCAGCTGAAAACACCAATTTTTATACAGGGATTTTTCCTTACTTTATCTGTTTTTCTGGAGCAGAAGCAGCAAGCTCAGATGAAAACTTGAGCTCAGACAGTTCCTTGTTTCAGAGATTAACCTGAGTACCAGAAGAACACTTCAGCACAAGGTGGAAGTGACCTACTTAATGACTGTGACTCATTTCTCTCTTTCTTTAGGCTGATAGTTAGCTGCCAAGCCCCCATTCCCCTCACCACCCCCAAGGAAGGGATCTTGTTTTGCTGAGTGTATGTATACACCTTTAAATATGAAGCATTGCAAAATGTGCTCTGCAGACAAGGGTGAGCCTGAGGTATCTGGAGCTACATAAAACTTCAGCTTCACAGGAGTCTCATTTCAGCAGGCAGTAATTCTGCAGTTACACAGATGGGTATTATATTGTCTTACAGGGTAAATCTAGGCAGGCATGTGCTTGTTTAGAATGTTTTAAAACATTTGATCTGCAGAAGATACTGGCTCTTCTCCTTTCTCAGCTGATGTGATAACCTGCTCCTATTACTTGACTTCTAGAGCTGTAAAAACAAGGTGATTCTGAAGAGTTGAACCCCTTTTGAGGTATTTAATTTACATACTGGCAACAGCAGTTGAATCTTTAGAGTTGATGCTGCAGTATGAGTTAGGATAAATGTGAGTAGCAGCATGACACTGAGCAGAAAACATGAACAACACTGCAGCCTGCTTACACTATCCAAACTTGCCCGGGACTTTTATTCCTGTAGCCACGAGATCCTAAACATGCCTTTTAGTTTCAGGATACTTCACTGTAATCCTCTCATGAATAGTCACTATGCATGCAGAGGGAGAGATTAAAAACCAAATGGTTGACTCACATCAATCTAAGGCCTGGCACATGGCAAACTCATTAAGGAATAGCTCTTCAAGCTTCCCACACAAATATTTGCCATGTGTGACTCTGCCCTTTCTGAGACTCCTAACCTGCCACTGTGACTTGGAGCTGGGTACCTTGTTCTTTCCTCACACCCAGACTTTCCACTCCCCCATAAAAACTCTCAGGAACCCACCATGTCCTTGGCCAGACCTTGGCCACAACTGCTGGTGGAACATCATCTATCCAGCTGAGCCATACAGCCACAGATTGGTTATTGCTGGGAGACCCAGGGATGGGCTTGAGTTCCACTTTGCACTGCTGTCTTGTTTTGGAATGACCAAAATCTCTGTGCCATTTTCTATGCACACAGTCCTTTCAAACCAAAAGGAAAAGAAAGGTGTTTGTATATTTCTCTCTCTTGTCCACCTGGAACCATTGCTTTAAATAGGTACTGACAGACTCCTTAGTACTTTTCAGCCTAAAAATGGGTAAAAGCCAAGACTGAGAGCTAGAGCAGCCATACAACAATCAGTGACAGTACATGGCACTAAACTGAATGAACTAAGAATTTGAAACACATCTGTATGTCTCTTGAAGGTTCTCACTAAAAAAGTACCTGTGAGCAAAGTTACTTTCTTATGTTAACATATATTCATCAGCTAATTTCCTACATGCAATTTACCTTTTTAGAAGTCAATGTATGTTATAAGATTGAGATATCTTACAGTATTTACAATATTGCTCCAAACCCTTATATCATATGGTAAAATCATCTCTCCATTTCAGTTTGTCTTTCTGCCAGTGCTTCATGCTTTTTCATCTCATCTCCAGCAACCCTTTCTGAAGAACTTAATTATTCTGTCCTTCTCTGACAACCACAGGAATCTCCTCTATGGGTCAGTTCTTCCAACCATGCCCTCTGCAATTCTTAAGGTATTAAATATTAAAGCTAAATAAATACAAAACAAAAAAGAAATTAACCCTAAAACCACAGAGGGATTTCTGTTTACATGGTGCCCTTTCATCACATATGTTCAGTGCCAAGCTGGTCTTAAAATACACTTCCTTTCATAGTTTATACCCTCCACCCCCTGCCAGATAGCTCCTCTCTTTCATTCTTCAGGTAAGTTTTTCAGATATAATATAAGAATCTAGTTTAAAAGCAATCAAATTAAAATACTTGAAGTATACTTGAATACTTGGAATAAAATCTGTGAGAGCCTATGCTGAGGGTGAGAGAACTCAGAGGCCAGCTAAGAAAAGGAGATACACAATCAAGCTTCAGTGATGGGCTTTTGGGCAGTGGTATTTTCAAAGTGATAGTTGCAAAGAACTTCTCAGAGGAGATTTTGTTGCAATACAGAAAGTTCCTGAGCTGCTAACCTGGGAGGAAGCCTGAGAAAAGGACCTTTTCTGCCAGGACATAGCAGGCAAGAAGGAATTTGGTTTCCAAATGCTTTCATTTCTGTTTTGTTTCACTCTAAGTTTTATCTGGTTTTCAAGCTGTGGGATCTAGTTTCTGTTCAAATAAAAGTTGGGTTTGTATTTAAAAGCTCTCTTATAGTTTTGAGAAAAAACACTTTAAGAAAAAGGTTTATTCAGATCTGCCTCAACATTCAAGCCAGCTTAGAGTCCCATCACACCACTTAGGTTGTGAAGAACACATCTATTTTCAGTAGAAAATAACAAGAAACAAGCATTTCTAAATTCCACACTGTCAAAATGCCTTGCAACTTGTGAGAGACACCTGTGTCCTGCCTTTAAAGAGCTGTGATGTTTTTGCCTGGGAAAGAGACACTTGTTTCCTCTAGTGAAATAGGGTGCAGATTCTATCTCAAAACTTCCAGAATAACCAAGATACAACACTGTACAAAGCACACATTAACCTTTTTGTTTGCATTTACTTGCAGGACTCTTACTGATCTTTGCTATCCCATGAGATTTGTATCTTGTTACAGTGAGGAATCAAAATAAGCAACAAAAAAAAGGTCATTGGAAGAATGAACAGATGAATCAAATGGCTTATTCAACTATTTAAAGACAATGGGTCTGGGTCTTAAAATCCCATCTTTGCACAAAAAGGCAAAATGATGACTCTTGTTGCCTGATACACTACACAACTCCTCAATTTGCAAACATGGAGTCATTTGTACTGGGCTCATCATCATATTTGACTATCAGAGACTTTTCTTTTTTACTTGGCAGCATATCCAGTTCAAAGAATGGCTGGGAGTCTTCCATTTGTTAACTGAAAAGAATATGCCTTTTTAATACATATTTAATACTTAATACCCATTATGGCACAACATAAACATAAAACTCATTCAGGTTGGAAGGGATCTTTGGACCACCTCACCTCTGCTGCACAAAGCAGGGGTAACTTTTAAGGTTACCCTGCTTTTAAGGTTCTTAAAGCTTCATCCAGATAAGTTCGGAAAACCTCAAAGGATGCATTTCATTTCAGTCAGGAGTTCCCTGTTCCAAAGCCAGTCTCCTGCCAGGACTAGTAATTTCTGAGTACTCCTACTCCAAAGGGGTTCTTGAAGATCAAACAAATGTGGAGGTCCTTCACAGTGCTCTATGACAGCCTCCCATTGTACCCTGAAGATGATGAAATCTCCTAAAGACAATATTATCACCCTGCCTTCCTTTCTTTCCTCATGGGCCTAAATTTTATCTCATGGTCACAGTAATGTCAAATTGTGATGTAAAGGCAGATTGCCAGGTAAACAGTAGAACAGTCACAATATCAGCTTATTTTATAGTTTCAAGACAATCCTTTATAATGCTAATATCAAACACATAAAAACATGACCACAATGCAATGACAATGAGAATTACTATTATATAGCTTCGTATTACTTGTCAGTCCAGTTTTGCTTTGCAAGTTTTACCCAGCAACGACATAGTTAACAACATTAAACTGTACGGTGCTGCATGATTTAAATAGTACCATGGCATTAAGATGAATGGCAAAAGTTCAGATCTTTGAAGATCTTGCTCTACCTGCCTGTGGACACCTTTGTATTACTTAGCTTTGGCTTGCACTTTTACAACCATCCTTACAGCCATTTGAGGGCCAGCAGGATGTTTGTGAAACATTAAAGCTAGAGGGTAGAGCACAAAGTAGCATCCTCTGTGGGACAGACTTATCTAGTGCTGCCTGTGAGCCAGCTCAAGCTGCCCACACAGGATGTGTCCACATGATTTATTCACTTCTCTGGGGTCATACACTCCCTTGTTCCTCCCTTCATCTCCTATAGCTTTTCATAATTGCTTTAAGAGCCTCTTGTACAGATGAAACAGCAGAAAAACTACACTTACAACAGACATGGCATTATCTCACTTTTGAAAAAAACATGGGTATATGCTTCTATATGTATGCACATTCAAGTTTAATTTAGGGATTCTTGTTCTTCTGCCTCCCCCCTCCTGCCTTGTTGACATCCATAAAGATCTTGCCATTAACAATAGTTTGGAAACTAGTGAGTGTGAGTTTATGAACAGAATTTCATTGCCATGCTATTTTGTCAGTTGTGAATACTTAATTTACATGCCATCCATAGCATCTCCAAACCAGAATCTGATTCACTGAATATGTTTCAGCTTTAGCTAATAGTAACTATTCAGTTTTAGAGACAGACCATGGCTGCTAAAGTGTGGTCCTGACAAGGAGTTTGAGAAAATCAAGGTCTTGATTTGATCATAGCAGGGAGTTTCAGGCAAAACTCTTCTAATCTTTTCTTCAGTTTGCCAAACAAGCAGTTTCTGTGTTTGGGCAACCAGACAAAAAAAGTCTAGAATTTCAAGTTACTTCCAGTGTACATACCACATGTAAACCAAAATGCAAACATTATGAAATAGTAAATAAAAGCAGGAGAAATTCCCAATAGCATCCTGAATAATAGTAACAGCCTTTGATGCTTCCTCTCAAAATGGAAGAAAAGCAAACTGTTAAGAAGTAGCTTAATAGACTGCCAGCTCCTTTTCTCTCTCTCCAGACTGTGTCTGAGATCTTAAAAGTTATTCAGGCACCTGACTCTCAGTTGAACAGCTCTGGTGGTTTGGGCCATGGTTTCTTCTGTCAGGGTCATGTAGATCTCTTTAGAGTTCCTCTTACTTGGGCTCCTCTTTTCTTTTTTATCGATCTTCATAATTTACCTTTTGAGTTAATTACTGTTATATTTATCACAGCAGCATTTTTGTTAGCCAGTGCAGAGCTCTACTGGATATACAGACACAGGCTCTCCCCCTTGCCTCATCCATCAGTGTGACTGAGCCTGAAGCCTTCCCAAGGCCCATGGTAACCATGGATGGATTGAAAGCCCCAACTTTAAAGAAGTGTCAGCTGCTCCCACAACCCACCTCTGTCAATGCAATACTCATGATCTGTTTTGCTCCCAGCAGCCCACAAAATGCTTCATCTACGTCTTCAGCTCTCATCCACTGCATCACTCACAACTTTCAAATCTATTATTGTGACACGATCCTTTGAGCAATTGCTATTGCTTTTAAAACCAATTTATTTCACACTCAAAGGCCTCTAAACTCCCATAATAGTCAGATAGGTGTCTGCACATCAAACTCTGGTTGCCAACAAAGGTCTCAGAAAAATATCTGGTTACTCATTTAAACTAGTGCAAAAACAGTGAAAAGAGAAAAGGAGAGAGGCACATTAAAACAACACTTACTAGCCTATCTTCCCAGTTTGAAAATTTCCCACTGTTCTAAGTTAAAGACAACCAGCTCCCCACACACTTGTGCAATATAATGGCTGTTCAAAAGCTTTCTTATCATTACCCAGTGTAAAATGCTGATTTTGCACAGCTATTCTGAAAAAGGAGTTTTATTATGTATTTTAAATACACTTAATACACTACTGCAGTTGTTGGATAAATTTAAAATATGAGGGAGGCACACTAACTCCATTCCCTGAGCATTTGAATCTCACTTAATAGTTCAAGAGTTCAGAGGAACAAGGGCTTATGCAAAGCCCATCTCTCTCTCAGCCCTTTTCCAGGTACCCTCGAATCTGGTGGTCAGTTTCAGTCATGCTTGACAGAGCAGCAGCCACTTAAAACAAATTTCACAGCAATCCATGTGGGAAGAGGGAAAGAGAGGCACCCCAAACCAGAGTAATTCCATTTAACAAGGAGGAGGCAAGCAGAAGCCAGCCATGACCTGTGGCTTTGGTGGGCATGCAGCTTTAGCCTTGGCCTTGCACACACAATCTCTTGCTCACCTGTCTGCTAAAAGTGGTAAACAGTGAGAATATGAGCAAATATTTGAATTAAGGAGCAGGATAAAGTCAAATTATTAGTGTAAGGCAAGATGCTGAGGACAAAGGATGAAGCAGAGGCTTAGGAGAACCAGAGAAGGAATCATTCTGGGGTCATGGGAAGAGTCTGGGGCAATTGTTATGGGGAAGTCTTAGGATGCCAAGAAGACGACAGAGTCATTTTGGTGAAATGAACTGTAGGAGACAGGTATACGTGGGAAACCAGTGCTCTATATTTTATGCCTCTTAGAGGTCAGTGCAGAATGTACTAACACATACAGAGAGAGCTTTGGCCCTTAAAACAACAAACAGGATTCAGTCACTCACTCATGGCATTTCATTGTATTAGAAACAGGACTGATTTTAAAAGTAGACCTAAATGTTTAATGCCTGATACAGGGGCTTGGCCTTGATACTACTTTTGACCACCCCTAATGGCCTGAGGTACAGCTGTCCACCCCACCACATTTCATTGTCCAGCTCAAACTACCACATGGCCTACCAGTTACTGTGTGATAAGAGGGACCCTTGGTCAGGCCCCCTTGACCAGTTTTATGCTCCTATAAACCTAAATGCACATCCTGGGGTCATGACACCACACAGGCCAGCTTCTCCCTGAGGCAGGGCGATGCAGGAGGCAATGGGAGCCCAGACCTAGCAGGACCCAGCCTCCCCAACCAGGGCCCAAAAGAGGCAAGGAGGACAAACCTGGGGACAACAGCCAGAACCAGCCAAGGGCCCAGATCACAAGGTGGTATCACGGCAACAAAACAGGTCTGAAGTCAAGCTGGAAACTCAGTCCATAGATCAGGGTTATGACCAGGTTCAATGATGGCCAGGAAGGTTCCCAACACTCAGGCTGGACTAAGCCAGGATATCAATCTGCTGGAGGAGTTCTGGATCAATAAGGCCTGTAGTGAAAAAAAGGTGCAGCCATAGCCATGGATAAGAGAGCAGCAGTCTCCCACTACTGCTCAGGGTATCACAACTCTGGGCTGGGTTGAAATGGGGCTTCTCCACCCCGTGAACCTGGGTGTGGCTGGAAGCTCCAGCTGAGGCTGCTCAAGGCTCATTGCTGCACTCAGGGGCCCAGCACATGCAAACTTGATGAAGAAGATGGGACACAGCTCAAAATGGTGGCATGAGGCATTTGAATCTATTCAGCAATTACAAATAACCAGTGACAATACCCCACAAACAACAAATACATACTTTATTCTGGTCCAGACGCTTGTGTGGCCAGGCTGAAAACGTGCATTGAGGATGGCTTGCTGCAGGGGTGGGAGCTGCATTCTTCTGCTCAAGCTGTTGTTGTCTTTGCATTTCCCCTGTGAAAACACACTGGGAAAAGCAGGGCTAGGGTTTTGTTAGCTTTAAGACTTCCTCAGATCTGAGTCTTACTTGAGGAAAGATTTAAAAACCAGGAAGCCCATTTCAAAGAGCCAACGTGCTGAAAACACACACATGAGCCAATGGGTTCTTGAACTTGAATCTACAAATGTAGCTCCTATGTGAAGCAAAGCAGACAAGGGCCTCTTCTTGAGACATCTTTTCTACAGCAATTAATTTTGATGTCTAATGAAAGGATAAGAATTTATCAGTACTGTGCAAGTGATTATGCCAGCCAGTTGATGATATAAAAGTGACTACGTTATAAAGCTTTTGCTTTCCTCGAGTATGCTGCAGAAATGTGAGAAAATTCAGGCTTGAGCTGAATTGCTGATTCTGTTATTAAAAGTGCCATGTCTCCTTGTCAGCCAAATTCAGGGCTTAGCAGAGCGTTCACCATCTGCCCCCTGTGCAATACTCATTAAATACTCATAAATGTTGCAAGCAATATAAAATTTGGGATGTGTGGGCAATGCTGGAAGGTAAAAATATTCTTTCTTTGCCAGATATATATTAATTGGTTGTTTCATTTTGCACATATGGGACAGTAAAATGTATTTGTTTTCTTGCCAATAAAAGAACATTTTCCTAACTCCTTAGTCACAAGGTATCTACAAAAGGAGAAGGCTCTGATGTTTCCTGTTGGGTTTATGGTTTACATTACAATTCATACACAAATGCTTTTTGGCATCTAAATCCTGAGCTAGAAGTATTTTTAAAATTATATCCTGAAATAGGAACTTCAGAACACTGTGTCGGCATCTGGCAGATATCTCAAGAGTGTCATGAACTATTACTACTTGAGGAACTTGGCAGGCACTCCATGAGCCTTGTGTACCTTACAAGTGTGTAGGAGTCCAGCTTAATCATCGAGCATCTGTATAGCTGGGCTCTGTAATGGGCATATGTCCACCCACCAACGTCAAAAACACACCCGTGGTATGTCTGGATTTCACAGATACATCTGAGCCCCTGAGCAATGAAGGCTGTTCAAACACAAGTGACAGCAGCCCACTATTTTATAAAAGCAAGCATTTCCTCAGGACAAACCTTGAATCACTAATCAGTCTCACTGCTCAAAGAATTTGGCACGTGTGTTTCCATCCCCATGTGTTTTACAAAGTGCTGATACACATGCTAAGGCTGAAAGCCCTTTATAAAGTGTTTGGGATCTCACATACAAGAGCGTTTCCTGGTAGGAGAGTGCAGGAAGCGTTTCTGGGGCCCTTGGTGAGGCACTGGTGAAGCCAGTGGGCTCCTGGTGGAGCCCACCATTCTTGCTCCAGGACAGAAGAGGCACCCTCTCCTGGTAAAAAGTGGCACCATGGTGGGACTTCGTTCCAATCTAACTGACATTGTAGCCATGCTTCATGACTGCTCAAGAGCAGTAGCAGCTGTGTTTGTAGACCAAAATTTGCCTGTAAACCAGGTTTATATGTATCTGCTTAGTAAGGCCTTCACAGAGGTCTTTTGGCGGGACTTTTCTAAGTCATGTCCTTCAGAACCTCTCCAGTCTGCAAACATGCTCTTTCTGGACAAACATTTGCTGCTTTCAGAAGGCACCCATATACCATGCATTTCCATACAGTTAATGACAAGACAAGACTTTTGCCATTTTTGAGGGTCTTCATGGAAAAAGTTGCATAAGTCTACACAAAAATTTTTTTCATGGTTTACTCATAATTCCAGCACCGAAACCACATAGCTCCAGCACAGAAAACAATGGCTTTGGCACTGCCTGAGTGGAGGAACGAAGGGCTGGAAAGCCAGGAGCCCCACTGGGGTGAGCAGCCTCACCAGAGACCCAGAAGGGGAGTCGAGGCAGATCACCAGTTTCAGCCCAGGCATGCATGCCATGGCAAAGTGTAAGACAGCTCTTCCCAAATGCCTCAGTGATATTTGATTCCTGTGCCTTCTGTTTTTTAAACAGAGCATAGAGATCACCCAAATTGGGAAGACTCTGAAGAGAAGTGCAAAGGACAAAGTATAGACCATCAGCCCCAGAGCCCACCTCCCACATAGAGCAGGAGAGCAGGACAAAACCAGAGTATCAGAAAGGCAGGGTCTGAGGTGAAAGGCGAGAGCTCCTCTCAGTCCCGTGTTGCACGCACTTATGTAAGGCACCAGTTTTGCTGAAGCTGAGCACCTTATCTGACCCATCCTCTCCAATAGGCATCTGTCTCTGTCCTGGGGCTGTCCAATTTTTGCAGCAGTTGAAATGAACCAGAATGCTCCTGGTGTCTGTCTCTGGGCCTGAGCTTCTGGGACCATCAAGGAGGACTTGCTCCCCGCAAGCCCTTGGCTCTGGCATTTATTGCTTCTTGACACAGAGTTTGAACAGTTGTAGAATGTGTCACAAGACAAAACTTTTAACTCTAGCCTTTTTTTAATTTGACACTGAGTGAGGCCTTTATTCTACATCTTTCTTTAGCAGATAGAAATGTGTTTGGTCTATATTAATTTTTTGTTCTGTACCAATGGTTGGCATTGATTGGTTTCATTTTATTCACTATAAATGTTAAAATAAACAAACCGAGGTCCCAAGTGGTGGTCAGGGATTTTGCCAGACCATGGGAAGTAGTGGGCCCCAAGAGGCTCTGAAAACCACCCAGAGAAATATCTGCACCAAGCAAGGATAATAATCTGTTCCAGAAGCTAGAAAATATTTTCCAGGAGACTCGGCAATTGTGGCTTAAGACGGAGAAAGAAAGAAAGATGGATAGAGAGAAATTGCCCTTTTTCCAGGAAAAATGGAGAAGTCTCAGAAAAGAAAAGCCCCAGATATTGCAGGATACTTAGCCACAAGGAGAGATTGCCTTTGTGTCTCCAGAGATGCAGAGACAGTTCTTTGCCCACCTGTGGAGTCCAGACAGGCAAAAGCTGGAGGAAGTCTTTGTTTACAAGAGAGATGACAAATAAGGCTGGTAGGTAAGAATTTAAAAACTTAAACTAACCTGTACCAGTGTCAAAGAAGCACAAAATGATGGCTAGGGAAGTCAGTAAATCATCTGGTGTGAATTTCCTGAAGCCAGCTGAGTTTGGATGGGCCATTAGGTTTGGACAGTCTTTCCCATTAGGAGCCAAATGACTTGTTTAACAGAAACTCATCATTTAGAAATGCCTGGAGATTTGATGTGATGATAGCTTGATATGAAGAACCAACCGCCTTCTTTCACATTTTGTTTTAATGCTTACTCTCATGGTTAAACATTTCTAATCATTTTCTCATTTGAAGGTGCCAGGCTTCCATTTCCAGCTATTGGCACTTGTTGCACATTGCTCTGCTAGACTAAGAGCTCCTTCATCCGTGACATTTCCTGCCAGGAAACATTCTCTGTAATCAAATAATTTCTCATTTTTTATAAGTCTTGATTAACTCAACAGACTGTGTTCTCCAAGTCTTTGTTAATGGCCTTTTTCTCTAGATCCTGCACAATGTTTTGGCTGTTTTCCACACCCATGCCAATATTTCAACAACCTCCTAAAACCGTGGGTGTTGAAACAATATCCCTAATACTGTACACAGATAAAAGCACATCCCTGCTGAAACTGGATTGAGGTAGTAAAGTCGTCTGTTTCTGTGATTTTTTTGGTTGCTGTCAGAAGCTGGCCTGGATTCCATTTTCTAAGGAGGTTCCACTCTCTTAGGTGCTTTGATGGTCTCTTGCTCACCTGCTTCAAGTCATACTGATCACGTGACTCAGTCTCCAAGGTCAAATCATCAAGGACATTTGCGAAGTTTTTATCTCTTTTTACTGCAGAGATCAATCGTGTGCCTCTCACCTGAAGAGTTTCTTGCCAATGTGGCAAGATCGATTCTGCCTTGGTCTTGCCTGTGAGCTACAGCTGATGATTGAGCTGCTGTGGTCAAACTGCAATTTAACTGCTTAGTGGTATGGTCTGGTTATACCTCAGCAGCACTGAATAACCTGCTGCATACAGATGGCTGCCTGAAGAGAACCAGCAAGCAAGCTCTTTGGAGGGGCTTCAAGCTCTAACTTAATCCCTTTGGAACAAACCACACAGACGTTGTGTATCATTAGTTTCTTGCAAGAATGCTATCTTGTAAACCAGTGTAGACTTCTAGTGACTGTGTTCCCATTAAATTTCATTAACAATTCATTTTTCTGCTGCCTAGGATCCCTTGTCAGACAGACCAAGCTGTAGTGCTGTCAAATATGCTGGTGACCTACTGTGATGTTGGCTGAACACTCTGTATTGTTTTAATGTCTTTCTGGTCTTTCAGGATTCACTAAAAATGAATATTTCTAGGCCAGGATCTGCTCCTTCATCTCTGTAGGTCTCCTGACTGCAAGTTTTCTAGATCTGCTGATTTTCAAAAAAATTTATTCTGAGTCAGTGTGTTTTCATATAGTCCTGCTTTATGAGTAGAAAGAAGGCATTCATGCTCATTAGCTTTCTGGCTTCCAAATACAGATAAGAGTGGAATAAGTCTATCTCTTCTACATGAACATTAATTATTTAATAATTTTTATCTATCAAAGGACCACTTACTTCTTGTTGTATGCCCTGCATCCTTGCAAAGTAGTCATATTGTTGCTTATGATACAAATATGGCTGCCCCACTCTTGCCTGTCTTCAGCTGCTTTTTACATCTTCCGGGTTACCAAACCTCCAAACTTTTCTCTTTCTCTTATTAATGCCATTTGAGTGGCATTAATGTCACTGGTGTATTACTCCTGATGGCTGGACAAAATTTTCTGAGAGACACTAAAATATTCATACAGTCTGAAGTTTTGGCATCTGGGTCATGCTCTAAAAGAATAAGTGTTTTTCAGTAGAGAATTCAGGCTCTTTTGTGATGTGCTCTGTGTTTCACTACATTTTAAAAACCCAAATAAGAGCAAATGTTGCAACTGTGTGGATCACTGTAGATCAGCTTTTGGTCCTAGTTTATCTTCTTTTAACTCAAGACTTCTTTCTCTCTTCAGTTTTATATGAGCAAGTATACATTTGTCTTTAAGTTAATAATAATTATTCTTCTGACTATTTTTTCTCCCAATTTCTCTCAGTTCCAGGAAATGTTTTTTTGTGAAAATATGCCTACAACTCATCAGCAGTGTCTTCCATTTGCTCCTACTGAGTATCATGCTGCTACAGGCAGGCTACTATCAAGTTTCATCCAGTGACTAATTATCTTTCTCTAGTGTAAAGAAACCAAAAGATTTACCTCTTTGGACACAATACCCTTTTGTTAGAAATTCTTTTCAGACAAAGATTATCTTGTAAGGAAATCTTACCTCTTCAGAACTTTAAAAAAAAATAAAGCGGTTAATCATACCTGCTTCTCCTCAGTCCTTCCAAAGTCTCCATCTGTGGTCTTTGCTGGAAACAAGGGCAAAATGGGAGGAGGAGGGGTAGAGGCAGACAGATGGAGTAAGACTGACTGAGAGACAGACAGTGAATTTACCTAATGGATACTCTTCTCAGCCCTAATCTCTTACTTGTAGTTGTCCCAAGCCCTGCGTGCTTGACACTCCATGTTATTAAAAACTCAAAGCAGTATTGCTCAGACTATTTTCAGTGTTGACACTATCTTCTTCAGTGCACCAATCTCTGATACTGTTGTAATTAATAGTCCCCTCATTGCTCTATGTGTACGGTTTTTAGTTTTGTGTTTCCTGTGACAAAGTATGCTTGTAGGAGTACTTAAAAAAAAACCGGTTCTTGTTTACTTGTGTCTGAGTTTTAAACCCCCATATTGGAAAGCAGAAGAAATAGAAAATGTAATGTAGTTCATCCAAATTTTGTGTAAATAGACATAGCTGTTCCATGATGCCTCCAGCTAAATAGTTTCCTTAGTTGCTGTTGAACACAAAATTGTCTCCTGTACCTTGCATATCAATATTTTTTCTACCATGGTGATGATAGTTAGGGAGTCGTTAAATTCAAAAACAGGAACATAACTGGATAAATAAACTTACGGGATCCCAACCCATAGAGAATTGGTATCCAGGTATTCAGCCAACTCAAACTGCAAATGTTTGTGTAAGAAAAGGACTTGTATTTCTTGCTCTGTGCCAGGCCCCTCAGTAATTATGTTCCAATACAAAACTCTTCATTCACCAATTCTGTGCACATGTCATTGGAGCTCTTGCAAATGAGCTTTGAGCAGTCCTGAGCTCAGTAACAAGCATAAGCTTGAGTCATCCAATGCAGGTTTAACTGGAGCCAGAAGAAGCAGAAGTGGGTAGGTGCGAGGAAAGAGAAGGGAGACAGGACAAAAGGTACAATTCAGGTACGAGGCAGCTGAGAGTAAAGAACTTGTGGTAAAAACAAAGCAGCAAATAACCTTAAATCCCAGCACAAGGTCATCTCTGAAGGAGGGGACTGCATCCCACACAATTGCTGACTAACAATTCACACTGACATGGCCAGACAACCCTCAAACGCTCACACCTGGACAACTGTCTTGTTGACAGGACTCCACAGAGGAGGAATCAAAGCCAGGAATCCCACAGCCAACTGCAGATGCATGATTGCATTCTTTTCTCTGCCTCCTTCCTAGATCCTGAAGGCAGCAGGATGGACAGGTGATACCAGAGAGTACCATCTGAGTTGATTGTTTTATTGCTGAAAAACTGAAGAGTATTTTGAAGCAAAGGTTTGGGTAGCCAAAATTGAAGGTACTGAGACCTGTCAGAGCCCACAAAACCCTTTAACAATCCCTTACAGCAAGTATTTTGCACTTCCAAAGTAATCACAGAGCTGTATCCATAAACACACGTAGAGTGTCTGCAGGGCCTTGCCGCAGGAACAAGGAAGGAAGGGAAAGTCACTCACTGTGGGACCAACAGTGTTTGCTGTCTGGCAGATATGGTCTAAAACAAGCCTGGAATTGAGAAATTTATCTATTGTGCCTTTTTTGTTTGTTTTAAGAAGCATTTGCCAAATAAGATGCCACGTTACCAGGAAATGACTGCTTGACTCGATACCGTATTTTCTGCCGAGTTGTTCTGGAAAAGTGACTGGACTGAATGCCTAGCTCCATGAAAACAACCGAGATCAGGCCTCCTGATACAAGGGAGCCACTTTCCATAGACACAGGCTGCTTTAAAGAAATATTTGGGAAGGCACAGCAAGCATAAGTGACATTAGGAAAGACTGGTGCCAAGAATGTTTCTAACATATGTTGTTAAGCTTTTCTCAACATAAGCCTCTTCATTGTATCCCAATGTAATGCCAATGTGGGAACAGCCAATTTCTCTCCTTGTTTCACACGAAGCTGCTCTCTGAGCTAGACCCCAGGCACAGAGTGGTCCTTGGAAGACCCCAGTGAGAAGATGTCTCCATGCTGCATTGAGGGCAGAATTTGGCCCATTCCATAGTGGGGTAGAAAGATGGGCAGGCACAGAGGCACATTTTTGCTTGGTGTTTAAATTTGGCTGATTCCGCAGATGAATGTAAACAATCGCTGGCCAAGATAAGCAAGGAGGTAAGGAGAGAAGAAACCTGCTGATGGACATGTGGATAAACCTGGGCTGCCTATAAAGGATGGCAGCGTGACTTGTTCACTTCCATCTTGTGTGGGTGAGCTGTCGAGTTCTGGCTGTGCTTGCAAGACTCCAGTCCCACAGTGGGAACACAGATGGGACCTACACTGTGCTTCTTGTGGAGTGACTGCCTCACAGGCTCCACATCAGCTTCCTCCCCTATGTGCTGCAGCTGAATCCCCAAGAGCCTACCAGTGCTCTCTTGTGGGCCAAATCCAGCCATTCCTGTAGGAACCACCAGCAAGCTACTATCCACATCCACTGGGAAGGAAAGACCTTGCACTACGAAGCAGTAAGAAATATGTTTGTCTGCCCTTTAAGGATAAAATACTGACTCTTATTAGCAAAATATGTGTAGAAAGACTATATTTTGATCAAAGAAAGTCTCACTGCTTTGCAAAACACGAACTGAGATTCTTTTGCTAGCAAATTTCATTGGATCCATTTGGGACACATCTATCACGTTTTCAGTAAGTTGCTAAAAATGTATCAGTCCACCACAGAGGCTAGTTCTGACACAGTTTCCTTCTCACAGCTCAGTCATCAGGTGCAAAAAGCCCCTAAAAATCTCTTTTCAAGATTAGTGCACTCATGATGTCCAAGGAGCAAGAAGATTTAACTGGCATACACTAAAAATGGATATGTTGTACATTTTGTGTGTCTTTCACATCTTGTTTCCAGTGAAAGAAGAGTTATTTGAGTGCTTTCTCATGTTTCACAATAACTTCAAGTAGAAGGAGATAGATTTGACCTGCTTCAACAGGAGTCAGCTATTTCTGAAAATGTTGTTTGGCTAGTTTGCTCCAGTGACTTATTTGGCTCGCTATAAAAAACGATCATTTACACATAAACTTGGCAAATGTCAATTGCTTCCATTCTAGTCTGGGAGGTTTTATTGCACTCTTGAGAAGAGTGGCAGTTGGGTGAATAAGGCCTTTTAAGTCCCACTGGCAGCACAAAGGCACTAAATTTGCCCTGTAACAAAGAGCAGCAATTTTCATGATTCTCAGAGGCTGACTTGTCACTCGGTCTTGCAGGCATGTCCAAGAAGCCCTGCTGGATTGTTATTTCCAGTTCTGAGAAAACAGCTTTGAGGCGACAGCAAGTGCCTGCTGGTATGGAACATCGGTCAGGGGCATGTGGTGGGAGCAGCGGATGGTGGGCAGGTAGAGCAGGCCACGTGAGCTGCAGATTCCAGAGGCGTGGAGGTGCAGGCTCTGGAACGTGAGTGACAAAAGGGTATACTACCCATGCTGAGAGAGACACACACCTCCCATCTGCTCAGCAGAGAGATCAGCTGCATAAGACCATGGGCTGGTATCAATCCATCTCCTCCGCTAATTGAGGAGCTCTTTCTGAGCTAAACACAGTGCTGGCAGGCAAATAGAGTCCCTGGAGCAATAGAGGGAAAAGCTTCACTGGGCTTTAGAAGCTGTCTTTCGAACATTATGCACTACGAGATTTCTTCCTGATACTAATTTAACAACCCAGCAAACATAAAGCAAACCAGCAGATGAAATATGGCTAATTTCCGAGATTAGCTAGAAATGCAATGTGAGCAGTGGTCCCTGTGGGGGAGGAAGCAGCCCTCTGTTGTAGCAGTTCCTGCAATTTGGTAGGGCTCCAGTCCAATCCCTGCCCTGTCACACCAGGGTTTACTGGTATGCCCAAGATGCCAGTGAAGAGCTCACAGGCCAGATCCCAGCCCTAGGACTGCTTCTAACTCCCAGCAGTTTCTTGTTATTGATGGAAGTAAAGGGAATAGGAGCCAGAGCAGCAATGCAAGACATTGTGACTCTGAGAATGAGGAAACTGTTCCCACAACAATGGTAGAAAAATACTTCCAATGCCAGCATCAACTATAATAATAAAAGCTTTCCTGGGGCACAAATTTGTTAGTCCTCTAGGATGAGTATGCTACATTAAAACACAGTGATAAGAAATTCCTGACTGCATTGCTTGAGATGACACATGGAGAAGGGGGAAGGCAAGAGAGGTAACGTTAATAAATCATTGTCCTGTCCAGCAGGCTTCCATTATTCATAGAGAAGGGCAATTACGAAGGCATACCTCTGTCCCGCTTCCAAAGTTTAACATTCCTGTTTGATATCTGATCTAGCAAACAGTGTTAGGAGGTATCCAAGCAGCATGCACAGCACTTTAAATGATTAAGGGAGCAAAGTGCTTGGACACATTGGCATTCTAGGCCATAGCTCTCTGGCAATTAAAGACATACATACATACATATGTGTCTCCTTAGGTATTTATTGATACAACCCATACCCATTTTCAGTAAGAAGGGAAAACCACTTTCCAGGCCCAGTTACTGGTATGAAGTCTGAGTCTGCTGTATATCTGAAACAGGTAGGTTTATGCTGCTGAAATCAGAAGCTGCCTCCACTTCTTTAATTTCTAAAGTGGTGATGGTGCTCCCACTGGACTCCAGCTCTCCACGTCTAGGGAAAGGTCACTGAAGTATTGGCAAGATCGAGTGGACAGTTCAGACACAGTCACCTCCTCACCCTCCACAAATAACAGGCTGGTTGGCTCCAAGTCCAGGACTCTAATCCTACAGGACAGATTCCAACCTAGAGATACTTTGTGCCCAATTCAATGAGTGTAATGCCTACCCCTGAAAATAAACCACAAACCTAAAAGCTTACTTCAGCACAAAATTTCAAGTACTTCAATTTCTGTATTTGCCTGTGTCTCCTCCTGTTTCCCAGGATCATTGCAGGGCTGACCATGAATTAAGAAACAAAAACATTTTATGTGATTGCATGTTTGCCCATCATAACCTCATTGATGCTTTCTGTAATTGTTCCAGTAACTGCTGATAAATTGGAGAATGCTGTGCCATGGGTCAGAGCATTAACCTGGGATGCTTCTCATGGATCTTGGGAATGAGCTTGGTGTCCTACCTTGACTCTGAAGCCCAGCTACAAAATAGATATATAAAAACTGATCTGACTCACTCAGGTGTGCATTTCTCTGTGTGTGTGTGATGCAAAACACAGCAGCAGCACTGGAGTTCATGCCTTCTAGTGTTGTACACTGGCAAGTGAGAAAGAAGTTAGATGGACTTATTGAGATAGATTTTTATAAATATGTACTGGACACAGAGCCCAATATGAACTGGGAGCTGAAACATCACATTGGCTTGCCTGACCTTTAGACTTGCAGTTTTATTTATGGTTTGAATCACCTTCTCCTCCCCCGAGTATGGTCAGGGTTTAATCACTTGAAAGAAGAGGACACTCAGAGTAGCTCTAGCAGTGACTAGGTAAGGATAAAAGCCAGGCAAACTTTGCAGCTTACTTACTGTCTGTAATTTCCTTCTGCTTTTGAATGTTTCAACTTTCCATGCCACTTCTGGGTCACTTACCAAACCTCTTGTGGGCTCATAACTAATTCACAAAACAAGAGAGAGAGAGCTTCCAGGAGCCAGCATCTCTGTATCGCAGGTCAAATGCTCTTTTGTTCATTTGATCAGTAGCATAGCCCTTCCCTTGCTGCTGTGCTCTGAAAGGGAACCTGGAGGGGAAATACACAGATGGACATGCATGGTTTCAGCCTGCTAACTCTGAACCAGTGAAGATGATGAGAGCCTTTCACAACAGCTTAGGTTGTTACACTCATAGGCTAAAGGTTGTCATTGATTCTCTGCCCAAGACACCCATTTCATCCAGCTGCTACATCTTTCCTGTGGTTTTTGAGGAGGACTCATAGAAAAGACTCCTTATTGTGAGAAGACCCACTGATCTACCTGGCCTGTGTTGATTCCCCTTAGTCTGTCTGCTGCATGTATCCTCTTTCTCACTATTATAGCACAAGAAAGCACAGGGCTGACTCTGCTCTGAGGGACAAGGTCTGGGCCATATCAGCAAAACCAAGGGTGGAGATCAGTGGAAACATATGCCAGTACAGCTTTCATCTCCTTGGCATTCACAGCCACTGATGAGTTGTCAGTGTGAGCTGGAAATTTTGGCTGAGCTCTCATAGAGAAGTACTGACACGCAGCTCTTGAATGGAAAGCTTTCATGATTCTAGAGTGCAGCACCTGATATCCAAGTAGGATATACAGTGTAACCCAAAACAACCTCAAAATATGGACTGTCCAGGTCAAGCCTTTATGTCCACTAGGCACATTCATGCATGCAGATGTGCACACATCCATCCACACACTACTAAAAAAACAGAATTAGTTTTCATACAAAACACTAAATTGAAGAAGAGCCCTTTCATTATTCCTAGGCTCAAAAAACTCCCTGAAAGTCTTGATTGTGGCTGGCCTACTGTTCAAAATCAGTTACCCTGTCATTGGCTATTTATTTCTCTGTTGTGTATTGGTACCACTGCTTCCACTATGAGGTGCACAGTGCAATCAATAGATGAAGATCTCTTCTATGCTGCTGTAAATTGTAATGTTCTGTGCTTGGGAGCTCAGGGCACACTGCGGAGCCTTGTCCACTGAAACCCCTACGCCTAACAGAATTGCCTGTATTTTAATGAAAAGCAAACCATTTCGAGCTATCCCCACTCTTTCATGCCTGAGGAAAAGGTGCTCATTTTCTCCAGTCAAACAGCTTGTTCTGCAAATTAGCTTCTGAGCACTTCTGTTTTAACCACTACTGACCTCTGAACCCCACAGTTTTCACTCAATGGATATTTGGAATGCCTCAGTGAAATGTACCTAGGAGGAATGCAGGTATGAGAACTTTATTCCAGGATGCAGATTATTAAATGGTTTTACCTAGCTGACAGTGGCAATTTGGTTTTCATCACTCAACCTCTTTGCCTCAGAAGAACAAATGCACAAATTGAGTTTTGGCAATGTGCACCAGAGCCCCATTCCAGAAGATGTTTATTAGCTGTCTTACCAGCCAAAGAGCAGAAAGAAGCTTTTCAGAGAGGTTGCATCCTGTCCTCTTGAGCAATCCTTGAGTCATTATCTCAAGATCTCACATTTAAAATACTGTAATAAATGAAACTATTCACCAGGAAATGGGCAGTCAGTCCATGGTCACCTTCTGATATCTCTGACAGTGTTCTCAGGGGGGCAGGCTCAGTCATTTTCTGATCTGAGTATGGGAACCTTTTTCTTTTCATACAGCTACAATAGATCCCTTGTGACAGTGAAGATCTGTCTGGACTGCCTGTACTTTCTTGAAGGTATCGGCTCAATATTTTCCTCACAGCAGCGAAGAATTCTCTGAAAAATATTTGGATGGTCATCTCTCTCCACCATCCTGTTGTCTAGACTCCCTTAATCCACCTCTACCTTGGATGGGCTTTCCATGGTCTGGTGAAGTGCCACCATCTGACCGGAGTTTCCCAGGCAGGGATGAAAGTTCCACTACCAGGCACCCACAGCCCACCTGGGCACAAATCAAGTTGTTCTTGATGTCTTTTGGAAGAGAACATGGCAAGATAAGGAAGATCAGCAGGAGCTGACATTCTGGCTCCTGGATTACCTGGAGTGTGCAGCTTGGTGCAAGGAAGGACTTTGTGTCTTCTATCTAACAAGGCAGGAAAGAGCCTTTTCTGAAGGGAGGGTTCACTTCAGTGAGGCCAGAATTTTACCCTTCTGCTTCTGGAAGCACCCTGTGAAAGAAGCAGCAGCTGGAGAAGTGGGTCAGGTGAGAGACAAGACTGCTCCACTACTGCTCCTACATCAGGGATAGCAGTGGGCTGAAGGCACAATGGGAGCTGCCAGCCTGCTGCATCATTTTCGGCTGAGGAGATCTCTTGCTCAATTCCTGTTCAGTGAGCTCCATGTTTCCAGACTGGGTGCAGAAATCTTCATATTTTCCTAGCAGTAATTTTCATAAGGGAGGGACTTTATGGAAAAACCACATGCAATTGACTTAAAGACTGAGCTACCAACACTTGTCATTCCTATTTATGTCTCTTTTTGATATCTCTTTACACAATACTTAAATAGCACAATCTCTGTTCTACAATATCCTTCCTGAAAGCTAAACTTTCAGCCAAGAAATTTCACAAAACCCCATGTAGAAATAACCAGATAAATCTCCAGGAGAAAGGCATGAACTTTTTCTTTGTACTTTTTGGTGGCTTGAAAAGTTCTCTGACCTTAACATCCAGAGGGATGCCAGCATCTTATGAAGAGAGAGAGAGAAGTTCTCAACAAGCTTGCTGCCTATGAGCACACTCCAATGCACGAAGCACAGCCAAACCTCTGGTCACTGCAGCTCCTCACAGTGAATGACAGCTCTACTTGCTTGGGAATGTGTTCAATTTCTCTGTACTGATCAATTACATCCCACCAGCTGTGAATCACTGATCCCCCTGAGCCATTAGGTGCAGGACAGCACTGTTTTCCTTCAAGGGTCAACACTGCTTCTTTTCCTCAAACCAAATTCCACATCCTGACTCCTAGCTTACAATAATTTATAGTGATGTAAATAGCAGGACTCACAGGAGTGTTACTTTTAAATTTAAATGTAAATAAAACAACCTGTACTTGAGCTAGTGATGTTAACATGTTATTAATGTTACATGAATGAGATTGATGCAATGCAAGCAAGTAATTTGCCTTCTTCTTCCTGAAAAAGCAGCTTTAACATATTCTTGTGTTAGGTGCTTGTTGAAGATGAGACTTAACAAAACCTCCATAACTTTCAGATCATCTGCTTCAGTACCTCTGAGCTATGCGATTCCCCTTCCCTGCTCCTGACAACAGAATCTCTTTCGCTTGTTACCCTCACTTTGTAGCTGTTGGATATCAACTACGGAAACTATGCCAGCTTCTCCAAAGTAGGTTTTGTTGGTAGCTTGTAACAAGTCAGTGGTGACATGAAACTCAGTTTCATTCCTGCATTTTGGAGAAAGTTAAAATACTATATGATATTTAAGGGGCCTTTGTCCTTTAGCTCAAATCTCTTTGCCATTGTCTTTTGGCAGCTTTTTAAAGATACTTGCACAAAAGGATGGTTTCTGTGGGAGTCCTGAATTCCTGCTGCTTGTTTCTGCTGTGCCATGGTGGATGCTGCTGTTGGGTCTTGCCCTGCCCAGGTGGAACCTGACACTTGCTGGTAGCTTTGGCTTTCTAGCCGCTGCATGCATCTGTGCCTTCTTTCCATAGTTCTTTCCATTCCATTTCCCCCTGTGCTTCTGGCCCATATCCAGATTCTGCCTGATATTGCCTATGTCCAAGATCACATTTTAAGCAGCATCCAGGTGACCCAGGTCCCCAGCTCCCTCTAAGGTCTATAGAGAGGTGGTTTTGACAGCCCTACACCTCTTGTAACAGTTGCTTCTCTATCCCAAGTTAAAAATCCAAACAATCGTGCTTGCCTCTCTCTTTCTTGTGGTCCCCTATCTCTACATCAGGCATATGGTGCTATTTCCATGCTGCTCCCTAGCTCGTGGCCTCCAAAGGACTGGCAAGGAAGGCGGCAGCAGAAGGGCATTGCAGGGTGTGCTCCTCCCCAGCAAACAGGAGAGCTGATCCCAGGGGGCACACCTTCTAAATGGATTAGATGACAAGAAAGGAAAAAAAATCCCTTTAATACCTGCACCCTGCAGAGACAGGTCCTCCCTTCTGTCATCCCTGCAGGGCTGGAGACAGGCTCCAACATAGAGAAGCTGGAGATAGAGGCTAATGGAAGAGGAGAACCAAAGCTGTTTTCCCCGTTTGTTTATCCCAGATGACATTAAATGCATGCCTTTCAAAGACAGATATTGCTAACACATTCCTCCACTAATATAAAGTAGTGTAGGTCCCAGACTTGATCCTTCTGGTAAATTCAGTGTATGGTCTCAGCTTCTACTTCAACAGGACTCCCTGAGGTCTTGGTTGCTGGCAAGTTGCTTTTAGCTCTCAGTGCCATTGCTGCATGGTGGGTGAGAGGAAGGGCTGCTTCACCCAGATCCCACTTCCCTACAGAATTTCCATTGTCATGTCAGGAAAATTACAAACAAACCAAAACACCTTTCAGCACAAATTCCTTTTGTTATCAGGCAACTGTATTTGCTGAAATGTCCGAGCTAAAGACAATCACTGCCACAGCTTGGGTATTGCCTCTGGAATTTGGAAGGATGAAATCACCACACATCCCACCACCCTGCTCTCTTTGAGACATTTCTGACTAGCCTCACATGATGTAGTTGCCTCCAATTAGAAGGGACTGGGATCAGTGATTCAGGAGGTCACCTCCAGTCCTGCAGCCCTTAAATAGAATGGAAAGAGTTAGTCTGAGCTTGCCAGTAGAAAGCAATGGTTATTGTTAAAAAGGGCTCAGGGCCTTGAAGCGTGTGACTAGGGCAGGAGAGGGGAGATTCTGGTCCCAGCTGCTGCTTAACTCAAATCATTAGTTTTGGTGGATCTTTAATACCACTGTCCTTTATGATCTGAGGAGTTTTGTCCCCTGGGAGCAATGGCTCTTCCCAGCCCCTGCAAGGCCCTGTGATGTCTCTGTATATTGACTCATGGCAGTCAGTCTGGGTCAGCAGCAGCACACAGGCTTGACAGAGTGACTCAGAGCCATTAGAAGTGGCCAGTATCCAGAGCTGTATCAGTTGCTCTCCTAGGTCGAGATGGATGTACTCATGACGTATGTAATTTTCTCTTTTCTGCACTCTGATTCTGTCCTGGGAACATCTTGTAGGATGCAACAGGAACCATTGCATCTTCTGCCCAACACTCTGCAGGGCAGTTAGATGCTCAGGAGTATGCCTGTATATTGCAATTAATTGGGAAGGCTGCTTCAGGAGCCTTTGCTTCTTCAAAACAAACACAAAAGCCAAGCAGTCTAATCGACTACCACAAAATAAAGCCCTTCCCTTCTCTCCCACATGCATAGCCAATATTAAATAACATCCTTTTGTCCAAACTGGGACAGATCCCCGTTCACCTTGGACACGTGGGGCCTTGAAGGAACTTTCTTACACAGGATATTAGACCAAAAGCACTTATGCAGAAACATGATTACATGGATGTGTTTATATTCACACGTAATTATGCAGCAGTGAGGCATTTTATGGTCTTGTCCTCTCTCTGTCTCCAACAAAGACTGCCTTTAATGTCTCAGTGATGTGCCAATTCAATGTTTACATACCCCTCTATTGTGAAAGCAACTGTGTGATGTCTGACAGCAGTATTTCCTCTCTGTTATAAGCAGCACCAACAACTGATTTTCATTTCCTTGTAGAAAAAACCCACATTTGTGCTCCCCAAAGGCAAAAAAAGAGTTGTATAAAATGTGTTTCCCAAGGAGTAATTTCTGGGCATGACACGATGCCAGCCTTGAGTCCTGATGCTGAAAATTGTTGTTCTATAAGTTATTTCTGCAAGTTCCTCCTTTAGCCTGCAGCTGAGAGTGCACGTACTAATAACTCAGCAGAATAATACATGTGGTAAGATATTCAGTAATATTCAGCTTTACCCATGCATTCCTTCTCCTCTGTTTTTGTACAGCGTTCCCCTTCTTCTTACAGTTAAGCCTGGACATATTTTTCTATTTTAAATTTTCCAATGATTTGTACAAGAGAGTATTAAATTGCTAAAGGGCATATTAAGTATTACTGCTCTGTTAAACTTGAATGAAGCAATGCAAGTCTGGAACGCATTTAATAAATCTGCAGCCCGATAAGGAAACTTTCTTTGCCGAATCTGACATTCTTTTGCACTAATCACCTTTGTGAAAGAACTGCCTCTAATTCCTTTATTCTTTCAACTTTCTCACTCCAGAACTAAAACTGGCTGCAGGCTTCCCCTTCTCTTGGCACCATATAACTTAAAACCCTTTCCACAGCCTTCAGAGGAAGGTGTGCAGGAGCTGGGTGCTGTAGAGGCTGCAGATCTGCCCACATGGCCTGGCTGGAGCACCCCTTGCTTACATTTTTCCAGTTCTTTTAGTTGGAAAATAAGCATATAGCACAGTCAGCTCTGAGGAGGGCTTGCGGTGAGTATGTGGAAGCTGTACCAAGAAAAGACCTATGACAGTGAATGCAGGGGGAGGAGACCAAACCAGGCCATCCAAAATTGCCTGGGAAAGCTTGGAGACTGAATACTGATTTTTTTTTTTTTTTTAACCATTTTTTAAAAATTGCTCTTTCACTTGAAAGGCTCACAGGCCATCTCCAGGGTGATTGACCTCCTTAATTTGACCCACAGGGGAGTGGCCATTGGATTAGGCTCCATGAGGAAAGAGAGTGTGAAATGTGAAACCATTACAGTGGTGATACATGGTGACAAATCAGTTTTGATGGATGGCAACTCTTCTGGATGGCTTTGCTTTGCATTTCAGTTTCTTCTGGTAGTGTATCCCTTCACTGTATCTGTCCTACTCACTTGCTGCACCTTCTTGACTCACAGAGCTGTTCTGGCCTGTCTGCTGCATGCTACACTTAGGTTTAGCAAATTAAATGAATTAAGTCAAGAAGATTATGAAACCCACTTCAACAGAGATTCCAACCCTTGTGAGGAGCCTGTATAAACTCTCAGACCTGATGATAAAAGAGCAAAGAGAAAACTTCCAGGTCACTATGATGAAAGCTTCTGCTTTCTCATATCACATGATAAATAACCTTGTTATAGTTAACACTTCTTGCCCGTGATAGCCTCTTGCACAGCCCTGGACTCATTCTTGATCCTCTCTTGGAGGGAAAGGCTGACAATAGCAGAGCATGTACACAGCTACGCTGTACCTGCTGCCGTGCTCCTAGAACCACTCCTAACAACTGCTCAGCTACCTGACAGCCTGCTCACCTGTTCCCAGGTACCACCTGGGCACTCAGCCTCATGCCCAGGAGGAGCTGGGGAACAAGAGAGGAGGGTTAACAGGCAGAGGAGATGATGGTGAGTCTACCAGGTAGCAGGAAGATAGGACACCACCTTTTATTCAGGAGAGGAGGACAGAGGGTGAAAACAAACTAGTAGCTACAGGATTAATGGTTGAGTCCTGGAACCTAGTGAGAGGAAACTGTGTGTCCTTCTCCTTTAAAGTGAATGTACAGTAAAGGGTACCCATGCTGTGTGCCAGACTGGCAGGACAGAAAAGGAAAGCCGGTCCGTGTGAAGAGGGCAAGTACTGTATTGACAGCGGGAGCACAAGGCTCCTCATACTTTTCTGATGACACGTTTCAACCCAGATCAAGCTCTTTAGGAGCGAGCTGCCTCATGTGTCACAACCCTCAAATCCTTGGCCTCTGCACTGAGACTACCAACGAGAATGCCAGCTATGATGGTGGGTTTATTTTCACTGGACTGAATGGACTTCCCTCTCATTCCACAGAGAGCACGAGACAGCTGTAAGTTAGCAACAGCTTTTCCTTGGAGAGGGGCCCGAGGCATAAGATTTAAACCACCTAATCTCTCTCTGTGCCCGTGTCCCAGAATCTGTGTTCTGTCCGGACGAAAATAGCGGACAAGGAACCACAGGCAAGTTTACCTAAAGAAAACTGCACATACCCCTCGAGGTGCTGCTGGAGGAGAGGTAATGGGAAAGGGGGAAAATATGGGGAAAGGCTCCTGCCTCTAGTGAAGGAAGAGATCCAGATTCCCACTCCTGAAGTGACGACTGGGTATGTCATGTGTCTCTAAATGTGCCCAGCAAAGCTGGGACTATGATAGTGAATGATCTCTCAAGAGAGCAATAAGGCTTAGGCTAGTCATCTTTTTTAGGCTTTGATGTCACCAGAAGAAAGGTATCATTTGTGTAGAAGTTCAATTTGTTCTTCCCACTGCCAAAAGTCAATGGGAATATGGTTTTGCAGGTTTGACACTTGTTCATAAAAAGTTGTTACAGCCCCAGCTTGAAAACGACTTTTCACAGCCTCAGTTTCTTTGGTTGGCTTGTGAAAGCAAGCTCTAGATCATCATTTCAGTACTCAGCAATACACTTCCTCCCTCCAGCAACCCTGGCCTTTGCCCAGATCCCGAGACGCGGCACTCCCTGGTTTTCATCTTCTCTTATCCCGCCACATCTCACACCACCTCCCTCCCGGAATCTCTTGCATTCCTCGATGCCCGAGCGCTCGCTGCCGGCCAGCACCACTCGCTGGGCTGCCCGGCTCCGTCCCGGCTCTCTCGGCAGGTCCCTTCCTGCCGCCCGGCCGCTCCTCCCGCTGCCCCGCGGGAGCGCAGCCGGGGCCCGGCGCCGACAGCGAGCCCCGGGCCTTCTTTCGGAGCCGCTCCCGGCGCTGCTCCACCTGCCCGGGCCGGGATGGCCGCGGCCGCGGCTCCCTCTAGTGCCCGCCCGGCTCCGGGCAGGGGCCAAGCCCGCCGGCGGCCGGCATCGCCCCCAGGCAGCTTCGCCCCGCCGCCTGCGCCGCATGGAGCCGTGGGCACCGCCTCTCTGCCCGGAGAGCCCGGCTGGGGACACCGACTCTCTCCGCCCAGGCAGGAATTCCGGGGAAAGAACAGAGTTCCCCCACAGAAAAGCGCTGGGGGAAACGAAGATCTTCACCTCTTGCATGGAGAATCATTTGTTCGCTTTCCCCTGCTTCTCATTATAAAGCTATTTTCCCCAAAACAGGATGTTGGGCCAGGGGAGGTAATATAAACAGATGCATTCTTTGAAAGCTTGCGGTGCATTTTTGCGGAGCACTGGGTCTGCATTGGAAATGCAGAGACCCACGAGGTATGGGAACAAGGGACCACAGCAGCAGGAGGAAAAATCCTTCCTCTGACAAAACTGAGTCAGCCCAGAGCCTCTCTTTAGTACTTTTTGTTGAGAAGCAGAGGGCACAAAGTTGAGATTCAGAGGTGAAGAAAACTTTTAAACAAAGCTGATATTGGTAGCTTACAAGAAAAGAGCTTGAAACAGCATTATAGGCAGACTTGCTTCCTTTTAAAAATGTGCAGCATGAATTAATATATACCAGCACTGACCTTTGATGACCAGAACAAAAAAGGATGAAGAAGTTCCATCTCTGCTCATTTCCCCTCCGACTGGCTCCAGCACCTGAAAGCCAGTGACTCCCAGGGTTATTAAGCAGTTTCACCTGGATCCATCACTTCAGCCGGGCACAGGTTGAATCTTTTCCCCGTTGCTGTGTGCTCCTGTCTTTTATCAGGTGTAGGCTTTTCACAAAGTGTGCCCTCACCATCAGGGGCAGGGAAAGTGGAGCCAGAGAGGCTGTGACTGGCCTTTTTGCTAGCTCCCTTATGGATATAAAGCTGCATGGAGAATGCCCAATACCTGTACCAGGAGTAGCTTTCCTCAATTCCTCTTGTACAGGGTTCTGCTTGTTACACCCCACCCTGTCCATCACCTCTGTTTTGATTTCTCTGCTTTGGTCTCTAACATCTCTTAAATCTTCTAGAAGCAAAACCCTTCTCTCTTTTGTTCTAACTCCCCTGCAGAGTTCCAGAGGGTCACAGTGTTTTTGAAGCCATGGACATACACTTGCTTGTGTTCCTATACAAACACATGCTGACCATGTCACTGCAGTGCTATGGTGGGAACTTGCTATTGCTGTATGTGCCAGCCTGGTTTTGCTCCCCTTGGTTGTTTCAGACTGTGATCCCCTTTATGGTGGCACATTCAGTCAGGCTCCATTGGCCCCGAACAAAATCACCATTTAGACATTCTCCAAGCCTGCAGTCCCTGCAGCTAATGCAGTGCTTCCACAAGAACAAGCTACCAAGTACTGGTGCAAGGTTCTGGGCTTGTCCACCCCATTTCTCTGCCAGATCTCCCCTTGAGCAGCGTAAATGGGAATGATGAGTAAGGGAGTAATACCTTTTGACTCACTGGACTAAAGCAAACTACTCTTGGACAGACAGGCTGGAAAAAACAATGGATGCTTAGGTTTGGTTTGGCTCGGTAATTTTTTCTGTTTCATCTAAACTGAAATGACTGGCATGCACTGGAGAGGAAGGAAGAAGGGGAAAGCTGGCTATTCCCAGGCACTGAGCACTGCAGTCTAGACCTCCTCAGCAAGAGGCTCCTGCAGTTTAACTTGCACTCATCCCCTTTCTGCATAACGCTTCCTCTGCATGCAAAGCATCTTTTTTTCCCAGAACCTACTGTTTCAATTGAACATCACTGTGAGGTAAACACAACATTGTTATCATTACTATTTGTAATTACTATTGCAATTTTATCTTAAATACTGCCAGTAAGAGAAGTCTTCAAGCTTATGACATGTCACTGCTGGCTTCACAGTAGATAAGGGCTGGCCAAAACCTGAAGGGCTATTTTGAAGAAGGTAGGGATTACCTGTCCTGTTTCAAATTATATTTCCTAGCTCACTATGTGGTAGGACACCAAGGAAGTTTTTCCCACGGAAAATTTCCTCAGGGAAGTTCTCAGGACCTCCTTTTTTATTTCTGGAGGAAGACAAACTACTGCAAAGTCCCAAAGTGGTTTAGAGAGCTACACTCAGCTGTCTTCCAATGGCGCCCATGCTGTTTGCTGAGCCTGGGACTGAAAGAGGAGGGAGGTGGAGGGCGAAGCACTGCGGGCATCGAGCAGTAGCACCTCAGCTGGATTGTGAGGGGTCTGGGGCGCTTCGTGCAGACACTGGTGGGAGGCAGAGGAGCACAACTCCTCCTCCCTGCAGAGACTGTGTAAATAAGGCCAACAGTGCAAGCGTTTGGGTTTGCATAGTCTGGCTCTGCCGCAGCTATTGTGATCCCTGTTATTCAGGAATTCTACAAAACCGTAGCAATTCTCATAAAAGTTTTGCAGAGCAGATAAATACTACACTCCGGCACTCGCGGTGAGGGGAAAAGGAAAGCTTTAAGCAATTAGGCTGGGCCACACAGCGATTGGGCAGCAGGCCGGGCCGCCAGCTGCGCAGCGCTCCCGGGACGCCCTCATCTGCCGCCCGCCACAGCAGCGGCACGGCCCCGGGCCCGGGCAGCTCTGCCAGGGGGCCGGGGAGGGGGCTCTGGGGGACACACCCGTCTGCTAAGGGACCAAAGGGTCTGATCTTCCCTATGTTAGCAGGAGCAGCAGCTTTTGGAGAAGTTGCTGACCTGCAGCTGGATGCATTTTCCCTGGATTGCCCCAGTAAACTTTGCTATCTATTTTGCACTTTTCTATTTTCTAAAGAAGTAAGAAGCTC
This sequence comes from Acrocephalus scirpaceus scirpaceus, assembly GCA_910950805.1. Lineage (NCBI taxonomy): Eukaryota > Metazoa > Chordata > Aves > Passeriformes > Sylviidae > Acrocephalus > Acrocephalus scirpaceus. Next base: position 47,356,346 of record OU383775.1, read on the forward strand.
TTAACTTTGGTCAGAGCTGTTCTTCGCCAAGGTTTTTCCACTGCCTTTGTTCCCTTTCCTGTGGGGAAAACAGAGAAATGGGCTGGGTCTCATCTCACCTTCCTTGCTGGAGCGGGCTCTCATAGTGCTCTACCTAAAAGAGACAAAAACGCTTTAGGCTCCTTTGGCTTGATCAGTCCATGTCCATAAGGATTTAGAGCAAGTTTGAGAAGAAGCCCCAGTTCTGGGGCACAGAGAGGACATTGTGTTTTGAGAGGACACTTGCTTTTTGAGAAGCAAAAAGCTTTTTTAACTCAGAAGATACTGTTTTGGAAAATCAGAGCTGACTGCACTAATTCCATCTCCTTTTCCCTGTTTCGGAGTGATTAAGCATGCATGATGCTGCTTGACACTGATATTTATAAGACAAAGTAGAGGTCAAATTTGCTGAATGCTTTCCAAATTCCAGTGAGGTTTATCACAAAGAGCCCCATGCACAGACCCAAGTGGTGTGACTGACAAGGGCTGGATTGTGGAGTAACTAGAAAGCTCAGTTTCCAGACACTGCTGATGGGCCAAATCATGTTCTTTGGGGCAAAATCTGATCGAAAGCTACAACTGTGCAGAGACTCCAAGGAGTTTTCATGGCTATGTTTCTGACACAAAACTCCATTGTGAGGAGCTGGGTTTTCATGCTTCAAGGAGCAGCACTGTCCTCTATCAGCACCATCCTGCCTAGGTCTGATGAGAAAGAGCTTGGAACTGAGCCTCACAGGACAGGCAGGAGGCTGCTGCTTTCCCTCCCCTCCACCCTGACATCTCCCCTGGATCTCTGCAGCCTCTATGGAAGAGAAGCACTGCTGGGTCTTCTTTGCCAGCTTCCTGTCCAAAGAAGTGCAAGAAAAAAGTTTCTTTTCCACAGAAAGTGCTGACAAGACTAGCAGAAACTTGTCCAAGGGAGATTGGCCGAAGTGCCCACCAGCACGCTGTGAGAAATGGGCTCTGTTTCCCCCATCCCCCTCAGACACCAGCCCCCAGGGCTGCTGCTGACACTGAGTTGGAGGACTGACACTATGGAGGCTTCTTTGCACCCTGATGGGCTTACCTGCCAGCACATTTCAGCCTCCTGGCCCAAAGCCAGAGGGGATGGATTTGGTATTGCTAAGCCTCCGTTATTTCAACAGAGACAGGCCAGCACCCACCCTAACACTCAGAACAGAAACTAAATCTGGAGCAGGAATAAAGCTGACACCTGCAAGGTGGGCTCAAAGTCAAGCTTTCCCCCACTATTGAAGTTTAGAGCAAGGCTCAGCAGCTCGTGCATCTCCACAGACACTTGGAACAGAGGATTATGTCCACACATGCACAGTCTTCCTTAAGATGCTCCCATAAGGTATAGGCAAAAGCTTTAATGATTTGTGCTGTCCAGGTGAGGGAAGGACAAGGAAGAGATGAGAGGAAAGCACCAGATCTCTCAGGCAAGAGGGATATGCCCCTGCCCGGTAAGTAGAAGGTATCAGAAGTTTGGGTTTATGAGTACATCAGACAAAACTGACTACTTGGTGAGCTGTGAGAGAACTCTCTTCACTCCGTGGTGGTTGCTGAACAGTGGGGCATTGCTTTTTTTTTCAGGGTTTTTAAGCACTGTGGAAAACCAAATGAAAGCACAACTTAGACCACATACATGAACACAGTTCTGATGACTTTTCAGGCTACAAGTGCCATATATTGCAGGAGAAAATGTGACCATATTCTTGCAAACAGCTAAATTTACAAGATGTGACTTCAGCCACCCATCTATCTGCTTATCTCCTCTTAACTGCTACAGTAACACTGTTCCCAAACACAAAGCCATCTTACAACCATCCCATTTCTGCAGGTGTTTAGTATGCAACTGAACAGATAAAACTTGGAATTAATCTTTGTCCCAAAAGGAAATTAATGGTCTACAGAAGGGCTAAAACATCATTCCTATTTAGGCAGTTAACCGAAAGGTTTTCCCAGTTTTAAGGAAAAGACTCCAGGTAACAAAAATTTTCCATAGTAGTTGTTTTGCCTTCTAAAATCTAGGGCCAATCTTACAGCAGAAAAGAAAGTTCAAGGATTAAGACACTTGGCTAAATCATCATCAGTTCTTTTTCACAACCTTTCTGTGTGACATTTGGAATATCACTTACTCACTTGCTGCATCCATTCCCAATGTATGAAATGGGGATAACAGCACTTTTTTACCTCCACTGTGGATCAAAAGGATAAGCATATTAATAATTTTCCAAGATGCTTAGACAATATGGTTAGTGAAGAAATACCCTACACAGACTGAAATACAGCAAATACAGCCGAATACAAACAAATGGAGAAAGTGAAAATGGAAAAGGCTCACAGCTCGTCTGTGAAGCACAGGTGCCTCATTGCCGCTTCTTCTAGCACATTTATCCAGCATGACCTTGAGAATCTTGTCTTCTTCAAGGAGTCTGAGACTAACAAGTGCAGCTGACTTCCTCTCCCTGAGCTTCCCACCACAAAAACCAGATAGGAAGCTTCAAGAAGAGAAATCCCTGTGTGCTGTGGGAAACCATAGCCTGGACTGTCACTCTTGGGTCTGGTATGAACTGTAACCACCTCTGTTTCTTTCTGGCACCTAACCTGGAGATGATCATGAGTTCAACACTGTGACATGCAACTGGCTTTTGCTACCTGACAATTGTCCCATGACCCTTGAGGTTATCCAAAGTCTCCTGCAGTAAACTGGAGAACTGCAGGAATACTTTCCCTTGTGGTACAGTAACTAAATATTACTCTGCCTGTTAGCAGCAACACTGTGCCAAGGACTTGTTTCACTCTGCTTGTCACTTGCACTTGGATAGAGGTTTGCTGAAGGATCAAATCCATGTCTGATGAGCTCCTGCACATCAGATACAGGAATAGGCTGCGTGCTTATGCTCTGCCAAGTTTATGAGGTGAAGTGGTAATTTGAAAGCATAGGGGAAAAGTAAAATATCCAGTACTGTCCTGCTATAACAGTACAAATCACAGGTTTGAAGCAGCATTTAATTTTGAAGCATGGTCTCAATTTTTCCAGATAAGATAAAAGCCACAGAGTGAGCAGCTTGTGTGCTACTGCTGCTGGCTGCTCTGTATCATCCTTGCATTTAGACCCCATGTAGCATCACTTCCACGTATTCCTGCTAATCTCTACTTTTCACAGCACCAATTGCCCTGCAGTATAGCTGAATTCTTTAGCTTTTCTCTTTTTTTGCCCATTGCATCCAAAGAAGGGAACAGAGAGATGACAAAAGTGTACACAAAGCACACTCCAATGTGCCTGCCTGACAGCGGTATTATTAACTTACCCTTCCAGCCACCATCAGTTAAATACAAACCCAACTCACATTCCTCCTTTGCACACTCAGAAAAGGAAATCCACGTATTCAAAATCCGCATTTAAATAAACCAATGCTCAAATCTTGCCATCTTACGGCATCCACAAAGCCGAATTTGTATTTGCAACGAATTTTTCCCTTCCCCCATCCCAGTGCCCCCACAACAACCTTGCTGCAGGCTCTTCCAAGATGACAGGGTCAGCCATCGGGGCTGAGACACAACCATTACGGTGTGCTGGTGCTGTCATTACACACACACACATTTTCTGAAGCTTACAACTGAGATTAGATGTTCACTGCACGTTGCAGCTTGGCATACAACGCCATTTCCAGACAAACCAAAGAAAACTTACGACTGTTTCTCAGCTGCGAGACATCAGGAATTGATTTACGCTGGTTGCAATTTAACTTTCAACCTTCAAACTAAGATCCCTTCCCATCCACTTTAAATACTCTGCAGTGAAGTTTTTTTACCCTCAGTGGCCATTTCTCAGAGTTGCCTTCCAGCACCTTTCTGTATCTGTGCACCTTAAGTACCTGTGGGTACTTAAGCAGAGCCTCGCTTTGCAAAGCCTCCCTTGGGACAGACCCTGCAAAAGTGGTTCCAGTGATTCCACTGCCAGCAGACAGGCACTTCCAAAGCTTGGTAACACCTTTGTTTTCCCCATGGAATCTGTGTGTGGAGGTCTATACGTAGCAACACTCAGTTCTTTACTCTGGTCTTGGCTCAAGCAAGCAGACTGATAAACAGTGTTTTATGTGTTAGTTGAACTCCTTGCAAAAAAGGCCGAGTCCTTAAAAATAAAACAGAAGGAATGCTGGGGTACTGTATTATAGTATTTTAGCTCTCAAAAATGTTGCTGTGTTGTTTTAGGCTAATGTTCTAACATCACAGATGTTCCCTTTCTTAAAATGGAGGGAAAGATCAGAGCACCATTACTCTTAGCTGGGAATTACAGGTGTTTATTTTTTAAAAGAATGTAGAATTTTATTCTTTGGCAGGCAATGCTTTTTCATTTGATAAGAGGATAAAAGTTGGCATGCAGTGTGGTTTCCTTTGCTAGTCAAAATACGTACCTGTACATTCAATTTTATTGTATCAACTACTGAAAGAAGGAAAAATTCCATGGCTTGAATTTACAGATGTGTTCTTCAACATTTAAAATCTGTGGCTTTGCTGGTGTGTTTATGATACAATATAACATTCTACATCCTAACACTCAAATGATTCATCAAAGATCCAATGACAAAAGAATTGCAAAGAAACTGGAATGCTTTAAATACACCATCAGGTTCATGTACTTTCAGTTCTGTCAAGCTACTTCTCCACATACAAGTAGGGAATATTTGAGATACTTAGACTTAGCCCTGCATCACCAACAAAAATCATGTGAAAGAGAAGTAAATTGACAAGAAACAAAAAATGGCACAATTCTTCATTGTCACTTCAAACTTAAGAGTAAAATTTATTTCTTTTTCCAGAATGCTGCATTTTAACAACAGTTGATTCTCTCTTTAGTGTGAAAGCACTGATACTTCACTTACATTGTAACATCACTGTGACTACTGAAGCTTTTATGCCTGGCCATCAAACACCAGATCTAGTGAAAATGCAGTGTATAGAGACTAAGTTGTTTTTCTCCTGGATAAAACTTATACTTAGCAGCCACGGAAGACTGGACAATGTACTTCAACGTACTGACCACACATCTCAGGTGAGTAAAACAATTTGGACTTCAGCTCGCACCTCTGGATAGTTTGGGAGATGGAATAACCCAGGAGCAACCTGCTCCAGTCTCACTGCTCAAGTATGACTCTCAGAGGACGCCCTGTGCCGTATCCAACACTGGTCTGCTGGGTACAGCTCCAACGTCCTACCCGCAGCCACTGTATCCAGGCAGGAAAACTAGTGTAAGCAAGAGGACTATGGCACCAGGAAGAAATGTGCAAGTTTTATTTTTAAACATCATTGGATTTAAAAATAAAGAATCATATGGCTTATTGATATTTCAGGACATAGTAGTGAATAAGTTAAAGAAGATTTCATTCCAAAACATGTGTTGCTTCATTTGTAGCTAAGCTAATGTAGACATATATTTTCTTATTTTTGTAAGTGTTGAACAGCCACCTTTTCCCCCCACAAAGATCTATAAGTATATGCATTGGCACTTTCTACAAAGCTGTTGTGGACTAAAGGCTTACAAACAGTGATTTTTTTTTTTTTTTTGAATAAGAAATATTCATCAGACCCAAATATAATTATTTAAATCAACTTCTTCCTGAGCAACTTAGAATTTGGAATGTGCTGAAAAGTTTCAATAAATAAGTCAAAGATTTACCAGCTTATAATGTACCTTTAAAAAGTTAAGCAAAGTATATTTAATGACAGAGGAATAGGGCACAGGACCAGGAATATTAGATGCTATGTGCCAGATAAATTTAAGAATTACCATTTGAGGAGGAGACACCAGGTTGATTGTTACAAAAATACAACAATAATAAAACCTAGCGAGTAAATCACTAAGCAGCTTCTGTATTTAGATTATAAGTAGTGATGGCTGAAGATACCATTAAATAAACAAACAGATAGAAACAGACTTTACTGGAAACGGCAGTGAACTCTCAGGAAGGGTGAATGTGTTAAGTGACTATACTCTGTTAAAACATTGCCAGAGAAAGGATTCAAACAGAATTTCAGAAACATGAGAATACTAGTTCTTTCCAAAATATAACAACTCCACAGTGTGTAAACTAATCATTACTCTCTCAATGTAATTTCATAGAAACCACTTAAAATATACAATGCAGCAGATTCATATTTTAGCTAATATGTTAGTTACTATCTGTGCCATTTTCAGCTTTCTTTAATGTGCTCCCCCACAGTAGTGCATTGCTACCACCAACCTGGGATGTTAATAATGAGAACAGAATCTTTTTCCTAGTATTTTCTGTAAGTTAGCATCTTGCCTTAACTCTCCTTTATTTTCATCCTCTGTGTATAAGTAAAGACTGAGTGGTGAAGATCAACCATAATTTTTATTGGCTCTCAGCAGGCTCATGGAAGAGAAAACCCTTGGAAAGCCCCTTTGAGCTGATCCCGAGCTTATATGCTTCATCCATCACAAAATAACTTTTGCTTGATATAGCAAACCGAAGTATGACCTTGCAGAAGGCAGCTGCAGAATAGGAACCAAAAATTTTCTGGTAGATGTTTGAGAAAGGATGTGAGATAGACAGAGGTGGATTGTCCTCATCCCGGTAAGCAGCTGCAACATCTTGTACCTGCTTCTTTCCTGTGCTCTAGGGACAGGAATTTATTGCTCTTATTCTCTATTAGTCCAGCTTTCTCTGGCAACAATGGTGCATAAGAGGCCAAGGCCTCATCAAGACCCCAAACTCCCCTCTATTCTACTGTGTAGCAGAAGGCCAGAGAGCTCTGCCCAGGGCTGCCTGTGGGTCTGTCACTTCTGCACCATCAGGGCTGGCAGGCTGCCCAACAGCCAGCACACCCTCACATCACAGGGAATCCCACTTCAGGGACACCCACCTGAACAACAACAGCACCTCACATATTGGTGCTACCTCTCTTTCCCCTCTCAGCTTTCACCAATCCCTTTTCTAGTGTTGGCAGATATTTGTAGTGATTCACAAGGGCAACTTCCACAGTGACTCTTAACAACCTATCACTGAATCAGCTTTGGTTTCAGAGAGCTCATCTTCTTGTATTTGTTTGATGATTCTGAAATATTTTGACTAGAGAAGCTGTGTATGTTCATATTGTTAATCTTCCTTCTAGCCACACTAAAAGCAGGAGCCTAGTATTTGTGCTAGAAGTGGGGAAGCTGTGTTCAGATTCAGATGTGAACAATTAAATCCTGCATTTGCAGAAATACAGGTCCTGCTTAACAGCAATTCCAGATCACCTGAGCTTTTTAATGAGTAGGTTTTTTTGGTATCTCTTTGGATTTGTGACTCAAAAGAATAATAAAAATCTAAAAATACCATTCTTGAGCATAAACCCCATATGTTACACCTTTTCCTTTAGAGTCCAATAGAAACATACTCTACTGCTGAAATAAAGCTCTGCCTGGCACTTTTAATTTGCTGTTGCCATTCACTGACCTGGTAACTTTTCCCACTCTATGAACTAGACGGTTTTACCAAAAATATCTGGTTCCTGTAACTGGCCTTACACTCACTAGTACTGAGTTGGCAGAACAGCAGTCTCACTCCTCTGGCACAGGTAATTCAAGGAGCTGCCACCTAGCCTCTTTCTGAGCCTGTTATCCTTGGATTTGAAAACAAAGCAATGGCTCGGACCACACCACTTGGGATACCAGTGTGCTTTGGACAAAAAGAGGCATTCTTCCCAAATGGCTCACTGCCTGTAGTTTGCTTGCTGGTAGCTCATGCCACAGTGTTATGCCATGAAGACTTGTTTCTGGTCAAAGAGAGAGACAAGAATCTGTAAGAATTACTTTTCAAGATTGCCTAATCTATTATTTTGTATTTTGCAGTTAACAAATGACTACTGTGTATTCTAAAAGTTATTTTGTGACAGATGGCAGGTACTTCTCTCTTGAACTATGCTATAGCAAGGATGCTATAGAGCCAACACTGTATAATGAATCAAACCTGCAAAATCAGGTCTCTCCCATTGGCTCCAGCATGTGGGAATGGTCTCCTCTGTTCCATTTCAAATCTGCTGCGCATTAACTCAGTTCCTTAAGGAATTACTTATAATAATTATTGAAAAAAATCTTAAGAAAGCTGGAGGGGTCACCAGAAGAGAAAGGATAGCTCTTCCATCCATCACCTTTTATAGATATCCTCTAGCCACTTTTCATCATCTTCTTCCTCATCATTTATTGGTTCCTCTGTTTCCAGGGGAGAAGGAATGAAGAACTCAGGTCTGGGACTTGGTTTCCTGCTATGAGACTTCAGTCCAAACTTCCGCTTTAGCAGGTGGAATTGTTCTTTGACATAGTAATAAAACTCATATTCGTATCTCATGCGTTGGTAGAGGATCTGTATTGCCTCTGGAGAGGGGACGGTCTTTTTCACTGTCACAGTCAGATTGCCAAGTTTCCTATGTTCTGTAGAGAAAGAACAACAAGCAACATAGTGGGTGCTGATTAGTGAGACCAGACATAAACTTTTTAATTTAAACATTAAAGGACGGCCCTACTACATTACTGATACGAATGAGTTCAAGCTGTCTCTAACAATGTATTTACTTTTAACAAGATATGAAAAAATACAGATGTTTGAAGTCAGACTTGCATGTTTAAATACAGCTAGTTCATACACATCTTCTCTGCAGTCACCAAAGATCTTAATTGTCAATGGTTATCTGAAAATGCAATCTACGTCATATGAACTATGAGCATGAGCCACATGTAGAGAAACCCACAATCTTGCCTAGCTTTGGAATTTGATGTCAGGCACACCACCAAACTTAAAATAGTCAATTATTTCCTATGTGGCACGTGGTGATCTGTCTCAGTTGTGCTTTATTATAGTTCAAATCTAAACAGATACTTGTCAACCTGAATCCATCTCAGGGCAGCACCGAAGGATTGTTGGCATCACCACATGACACCTTAGGATCAACTGCGCCTGTTAATTTGTCATCCTGTTACACCTGTTAATGGAACTAGACTCATCTTCCCTGGAAGATTTCACTGCTTTTGTTCACCTGACAACTTTTGCTTTGGTAAACTGAAATACAAACAAAATATTCTTGATAAAGAATTAGAGTTACTGACAAAAATACTGAATTGTCTCTTTGCCTTCTCTCTCAATAGATGAGTCTATCAGTGGAGCTGAATGTATTTGAATGAGGTGTAAAGCAAGCTCTGATGGCAATAATTTTGCTCTTTTCTAGATGGCAATAGGCTGCCAGAGCATCCTAAGTATTTTCATCCTAAGTATATAGCATGGGAACCTAATTCTTATTGGGTAACAGCAGTTCTTCAAGTCAGAAGCATTCAAAAGGATCAAGCCATAAAGGATGGCAAAGAAAAGGCTTAAACAGAGGATACAGACAACAAAGAACATTTCGTGTTTCCAACTGGGTTCCAACGGCAGCAACCACCCTCACTTCCAGAGGGAGTCCCTGAATCAAAACGTGATTTTACCATGGGTAGAGTTTTGTTCATGTGAGCAGAACAAATGGAGGTCTTCTGAAGCACCTGCCAGCAAAGTTTAACATCTCTACACAGAAATAGGTTTTCACAACTGCTTACACATAAAGCTAAGTGATGCAACGCTGGCTCCTAGCAGGAAAAGTAAGTTGTTCTTGGGATCCCACAAGCTATACGTTTATCCAAGAGAAATAATCAAGAATAGCTTTTTAGGGAAGAGAGGAACTTTAAACAAAGACAAACCCTTTTATCCCAAGAGGTAATAAAATATGAGTAAGTCCATCTAGCAAGCACAACAGCAATGATCTTTAGAGAAAAAGTTCACACAAGATTTTAAATCTTGAAAAGTGCAACAGATGGGCAGAGCACAGCATTGAACATGAACTGCTTTCTTTAAATTTTAAAAGATTAATATTCATATAGCTTAAGGTATCCACACTTGTAAAAAAATTCAATTTTTCAGTCAGTGGACACACATTTTTCTCCTTGAGAATAAAGGAACTAAAGAAAAACAACTCAGAACATTTTAATAATACTACATGAGACAAGTGCTGCTGGGTTGGACATTCTCATTCACTGGACTTTACTGTGTCACACCCATCTGATGCAGAAGAAAAAAGTTATAACTGAAATAGTCAGTTTTGCTTATCAACTGCAGCAGACTAATTTGAAATGTAGGAAGAATGGTACAAAGAGAAGCTTACTAGCTTACCCAATGCAACGCTGTTCTAAATCACAAAAAGTTATTTAAAGCATTCGTTCTATTTTGCATCTATACTTTTAATTCCTTCTCCAAAGGAAAAATGGTTTTTATTAGTTGGTAACTATTAAAACATACTACTGTGTAATAAAATGGAACTTTTATATCAAATTTAGTAGTTCTTTACACTTAAATCTGTCTCTACTCATATATGTAAGTAATTAAACAATTGAGTACACAGAGTTCTGTTCTTTAATTACAGTGATGTACAGTAAAATATGATCTATATTTACAGACTGTCTATCAATTTGCTCTGCTTTAGATAGTAGTGAAATTATTAAAATATACAAAAAAAAAACCAAAACAGAAAGAAAGATTCAATTTTTAATGTGCTGTTTAGCTAAGAAAAAGTATAGAGGAAGGATCAGGAACTGCTTGCATTTCAGACATTGGCATAGAAAGCAAGACCTGTAGTTAGTGAATAGTGTGAAGTATTTTTGGTGGAAATATCTGGGTTCCCCAAGAGCTTACTCTCTTCTGCACCACCTTTATCCATAGATTGGAACAGACAACAAATGATTCAGTCTTGTTAAATTCTCAGTCAAGTTGTTCAAGTTACCTTCAAATTGCCATTGATGGGTGTGAGATGACTACACTCCAGAAGGCCAGTGTGCTCAGTCTGTCCTTGGGTGAGAAAACTTTCTTATGATTACTGAGCACTTCAAGATATTCCTCTTTATTGTGCTTAGCTGATAGCTCCTGACAGCTTTGCAGTCTGGTTTTCTTTACAAATTCAGCAGCAAATATACACTACTAAATATTGCATTTATTACCTTAAACCTTTATACTGCCCGCCAACTTTGTTTTTATTTTACCTAAGTTATTTCTGCTACAGAAAACTCCATTTAGCTCACTGGAAAAAGCTCTTTACTTATACGGTCCCTCCAGGACTGTAAGTGGGGAAAGCCACTTTCACAGCTCCAGCTCCCTTCAGTGGCTGCTCCTCCCAGCAGAGAGAGGCACTTGTGCTTAGCCCAAGAGCGCTGCAACGGTGACAAGGTGACAAGCACGAGATTGTTCCTTCGGGGGGCAGTCTGTGGGGGCAGGAGCGGCCAAAGGCAATGTCCGGTGCTCCATGCCACCCTGGCAGCACAATACACTCCTCTGAATTTGCTGTTGCAGTGGCACAGGGGTTTCTGATGTGTGCAATTCTCTGCTCTGTGCACACATCCATGTCTGCAGAAGTACACATCCGAACAGACAGAAATACCCATGCTGTGGAAGGCTGCAGGGGCTGTGTAAATTTTCTGGCTCCTGTTTGTTTGCCTTGCAGCACAATCATTGGAACTATAGAGCATGAGGAGCTGTGAGGTGTGGGTTGTTGGATGGTGTGAGTTGGGCCTGTGCCTGGTTGCAGGCTCAGCCTTTTGATAAAACAAGTGAACTCTGCTGTTTTTTGTACTTGAACATTATTTAGACTGCATTTTAATCTTAAATACTCTTAAAAGGCTCTCTAATACAAATATGGACGAAATCACAACACTGCCCCTTGAAGGCACCTCAACCACCTCTTTTCATCATAGAATCAAAATGGAAAATTAGGTAGATCTGGCTTAAAGCCAAAATACCAATCTGCATATGCTACATAAACCCAGCTGTCCCACCAAAGGACCCCCATTTTATGACCTTTGAGACATGTAACCAGATGGAGGGCAACAAACGATGCTATTTACTTCTTAGGGTTATTTTTAAAAAATGTGTTTACTTTGGCATTATTTGAAATTACTAGAAGAACGTACTATACAGTAATGCAACCTCCCAGTGCAGCCTGCTCATACCTTGAATTAAGACTGAACTGATATGCAGACAGGAATGAAGAAAATTAAATTCTTTCGGGTAACCACTTGATGAGTGTTTACTGTTACTTTCCACACTCTCACTTTTTTTTTTTTTTAAACCAAGATATGGACATTACTCACTGCAGCAATCCAAACCATAGGGAAAAATGAGTATTATAACTTGTGGCTCCAAAAGCCCTGAATTGCCATATTTAGACAAAATGATCCTAACGGCATTCTCCACCTCAGAAGAAAACTTCAGAATAATGGGCTCTCCAGAGTCCTGTTGTTTTGGAGGGTGCCACGCAGAGGCTGCTGCTCAGCGCTGCTTCTGGATGAAGCCACAGGGAGCCAGTGGCCCTGGGGGGTCCTTGAGGGGAGGTGAGCCAGGCTGGAGGCAGAGCAGGGTGGCTGCAGGCCAGCAGAACCGTGGGCCTGCCGGGCTCACGCCTGCGGTGGAAGAACGCCATGCCGAGCTGCGCTGCTCCCACGGCCGTGCGAACACGATGCTGCCACAGATACAGCAAACTCATTTCCTGCAACTGTGCAGGGAGGCCCCGTGTCTCTGCTGTGTGCAGCTGAGTTACAGCCCATACCTACTTCTGCAGCCTTTTAAATGGAAATAATGTATGTCACTGTGGTTGGATGTGACGGATCACTTTGGTTGGATGTGACGGATCTCTGTTTGATCTGCCTCTCATTGCTGTGGTGCCAACCACGGCTCTGATGGCTACACTAGAAATTATCTCCCCTGGAATGTTCAACTGCAGTTTAGCAGAAAGATTTCTGGCACAACTGATTTGCTTTACGAACTTGAAATTTTTAGCCTGGCTCTAGAAGGATATCTAGAAAAGGACGGTTTGGGGAGAATGGACAAGACGCCAATGTGCTGGGCCTGCACGTCCTTCCAATGGCCACACGGCTACTGCCACTCAGGAGTCTCAGCCCAGGGCAGGTTCCTGGATCCGAGCTGGAGGAGGGATGGTGTGCTGCAGCCACACTCTGCCATGGAGCACCTTGCTTAGGCTCACGTTTGTTAATGGAAAGCAAGGATGGCGGAGAAAATCTAACCGAGACACTGACCAGGCAGAAATATATTAAAAATCAAAACTGACTGAAAAGTGAAGTAGCAATTTCTCCCACAGTATCTACCAACTTTATCTGAAATATTGTGAATCCCAGTTATTTACCACTAGTTTACTCTCCTCTCAGCTATTCACACCAACAAAACATGGTGTAAGTTTTAATGACACATAGATAAAGATTAGACCCTTAGGTGCACACTGGGGACAGTTATGCCAAGCTCACAGCAACGCTTGCTTTGTTTTAGCACCTCTGTCCTGAATTATTGTGGACACGGAACAACTCCTAACTCCAGGGGATTAGGAGAACTCTTGCACACTGGCACACAGCCATTTCCTATCTCCTAAAGGTCAGGTATGGATCTCTCCGAAAGAGCAGCTCTCCAGAGGTCACGGAAACTCCCAGAACTTCAGAGATCTGCAATCCTAGGAAATGGAATGTCCTATTATTTATCAAACAGAGATCTTGGCAGCAAATATACCACACTGTAATTAGCCTAGACACTGTAAAATGATGGCTGTCAGTGACAGAGATGCAACTAGGTGAGAGAGCAATGTTCCTTCTTCTTTCTTACCACTACAATGAATAAAAAAAAGGAGGAAAGAACAGTCTCCCTATTAACCTTATATCATTTCATTACTTATTTTAACATAAAATGCAGGAAGCTCTGATAATGATAAGGTGGCACAGAAAAATGGAGAGATGCCAAAACAGAGATTAGCCAGGAAGAGTTCAAAGAGATAATCTGAAAGACACGTAATCAGACAACTACTAATGTTCAAGGAGGTAAACACCTAGGAGGCATGACATAAAATAACAGCAAGGAAGAAAGATGAAGAAAAAAGAAAATAAAGGTTAACGATAAGTGATAAATGTAAGGAGTACCTTGGGCTGATATGGCCAGAAATAATAAACATCTTCCTACACTATGCAAATAACATTTATTTGGAAAATATTGCAGAGGTCAGCACTGCACTGGTCTGGCTGTCAGCTGGACAGTGCAACAGCGATATGAATTCAACAGTGCTCTTACACACTCCTTGAGCTGTTAAAGGTATATCACTGTTATGAAACACTTGCCATACAACTCAGCAATACAACTATGTAACTACCACCTTCTGAAGTTTCTTCTCCAACCAGTAAGTATTACAATGAAATCTCTAAACTCTCCTCCTGAAAATGTCACAATGCCTTTGCTCCTACCAGCTCAGAGCTGAGGATCCAGCAACATGGATTTCCAGCTGCATGGGACACTTCAGCCTGTACCACACACTGCCTCTGATGCTGTCCTCAGCCTGGATATGTGCTCTATCTCACACAAGATCAGATAACAAATTTCAGCAGGATCTTCTAAGAGACTCCTTTATTTGGTGCATTTTCATGTTTCATTCCCAGTTCAGGTAGGTTAACACAGAAGAAAAAGGGAAGTTGAAAAATAACCCACACTGGTAGAACAAACAGGCAGATTCTTATGAGAATGTGGTCAGGTACTTTTATAGCCATTAAGCAACTTTTAGGTTGAACTAGACAGAGTTAGAGGTGCCAAAACCAAAGTCATCTGCAGAGGAAATGCCAGGATTGTCTAGTTTGAGTTGCCGAAACAACTGCTATGGTTGCAGCTCATACGCTGCTATTTCTAATGTATCTTTTATAGCTGTTTAAGAGTTATTGAATGAATGCAGTCACATCTGGATCTTACAAAACCACAATTTAAAAATAGATTCTTACAGAAGGCTTGTGAACAGGGCTGCATAGTAGGTTATGCAGATACTAACATTATCACTTTTTTTCAGACAGAAGAGAAAGTTGCAGTGACTGAGACAAATTTCAGCAGTGCTTACGAGCAGGAAAAGCTTCACCACAGCTATGTAATGCAGAAAATCTGCAGAGATATAGCCCAGGACTTGAGAATATAGAGCAGGCATCTTGCCTCTGTGCTTCGAGACATGGTAGGCTATCTGTGATTTTTGTCCACAAAAAGGAAATGATGAAGAGGCATGCTGTGCAAGCTGAGATGTCCAAGAGGGATGGAGAGAGGTGGAGGTATCTTTATTTCCATATATAGTATTGGTAAGTGAAACACTGGCATATAGCATCCAGTTTTGTAACCACATCCTAAATCAGAAAGAGTATGAAAACAGCCTCAGAATGAACACTGGGGTTGAAAGGGACACTTTGAGGAAAGATGATAAATTTGTGCTGGTCAGCTTACCAAAAAAAGATGATTGAGAGGTGACTTGTTTACAGCATCTGCATATTTTCATGGTGAGAAAACCATGGGTACTGAAGGGTTGGAAGCAAGAACCAGACAAATGCGGACTGCAAGTATGGCACTGCCTTCTTGAAGTGGTGAAGGTGATTAATTGTTAGTACAAAATAAATACAGTTGATTTGCCATCACTATGTAATTTTGCATCAATGATGGATAACTTAGTGAACCCAGATATTGGTCTCTATGCAGAGAAGAGACCCTGTGGCCTGTAGCACACAGGATGCCAAGCTCAATGACCCAGTGATACACTGAAGTCTTTCACAGATCGAAATTTCTAACATCTTGCTTGTGTCAGCTTCCAAGTCAGAAGCACTACCTGCAAAAGCCTTTTTGTCACTGCACTTCAGATACCTCAGTGTGAACGGCTTTTTTGGAAGATGTCTGAACAACCAATCTGTTACGATTTCCACTTCTTGACTGTTCAAACCTACTGTAGTATCAGGCCTTGCAGGAATGGGAAATAATCCTGTATTTTTTTTAAAAAATGTCGGGACTGTGGCCTTAAACTTTTTAATTCTAAATGCAACCTGTTAGACTCTTAGCCTCTTAGACTTAAGCCTAAGTCTTCCAAGAGCATACATATGACTGTTTATTTCTTTATATAACTATCAAAATGAAAAACGAATGCAAAAATACTAACTAGGATGCAAGTAATGCCCAGTAATAAAACTTATGCACTGCCAAGGCAAAATCACAACTTATAGGAGATACAGGACTAGCAAGATGCATTTTACTGTATGAAAGCTGCTATTAAAATGGGGGAGGGAAAAAAGATGCTATTGGTTCTTTTCTCCCTTGTGAGAAAGTTGCAATTCCAAGATTTTCTCCCAACCATGTCTGCACACAGACAACTGAAAGCCTCCAAATGGCTTTATTTCTTATTATTTCAAGTTACAGGCAGTCAAGAGAAAATTGTCTCTTTTGCCCTTAGGTTCTTTTGTGTATAATGAGTGACTGAAGGCAGCCAGGGGCCGAGGCACTGCTGAAGAAGGAAGAATGCTACCAGAGCAGAAACAACACACTGTTCCTTTCAAGTTCACCCCCTCCTGGCCCATAGCCCGACTGCCTTGGCCAGCTGCCAGGACATCAGGACAAAGGCTTCCTCCTCTGGCCAAAACTGAGGAAAAGGGTCTGTTGTTTAACACAGGCAGACTTGTTTCAGCAAGAGAAAAAAATAAAAAGAAGGGGAATTATATTATCTAGAAGCCCTGGGAGAGGAGAGTAATCTCATAGTGTAGCTAATGCAATTCTCACCCTGTGCTTTTCCTGGAGAGGGAACATCTTGATTTTCTACTGTTCAGGCTAGAAGGCAAAGTATAATGTCCCAACAGGGCTAAGCCCTAAGGCTGCCAGGGTCTTCACATCCCCTGAGGTCAGTATGAATCAGAAACAAGAACGCATCTTTCCTCCTTCCAGGAAGCTCTGGGCAACCCACTCTGCCCTCCATGCCTGCACTAACAGGCTCATGTGAAGGGCAAGTGTCCTCACTCACAGTGAGGACAGTAATTCCTATGCACCTAGCAGACCTCCAAGAGTCTCACAGATAAATAAGCCAAACATTTAGCTATCTCAGGACTTCACAGTGACCAAAGCTCCTGCTGGATTTCCACAAGTATGTTAAACCCAAGTCAAGGTGAATTCATGCCTGGGCTTTTCACTGCCTCTTACAGAGCCTGCAGCCATGTCTGCAATGAGGAATCCTGGGACACTTGGGATTTGCTGCGATTTGAGAGTCTGTGTCTCTCCTGGAAATCATGGGGGCAGATACTGTTGTAGAAGTTACAGAGATACACTGGCTCTTCATGCCAACCTCAGCACTTCTTTAGCAGCACAGCTGCAGGTGAGTGAATGGGGCTTGGAAAAGGCAGAGGAAATTCCCTAGGTCTGGTGTAACCTGTTTGATCCTGAGCACCAAAGCACTGCCTCAGAGGCTGTATCGCAGGATGTAGCATCTCAGTTACCTGTGGCAGGAGACTTCCCCTGGCAATTCCTTATATGCATGACAGCTTTTGGAAGCAGGCCCCAATTCAAGGGTAAGTATGATTTTAATCTGTTTGGGTTAATAGAAATGAATACAGAACATTTTTAGGTGCTTAGAAGCTGTTCAAACACCACCAAGATTTACACATGCATGTACTTACTGTATATTCCAGGCAGTATGTTTTCTCCCAGAAGAAGTGTAAAAATAGCATTTCTGACATACTTACAAGACTAAGACCTTTGAATATAAAGGCTTCCCTATGCACTCCATGCGTCTGTACCAGCCAGCAGCAAAGACAGCTGCCTCTGTAGTAACTCTCACCTGTCTTCAGTGACTGACATGATCAGTTCCAGCACACCTTTACCATTCTTGCTTGTGCATGAGCACTGAGAACAATCCATTGAGGAAACAGGGCTTGCTCAATGATCTTTTTAAATTCAACTCCCATTTAACATTAACGTACAGACAGGGAAGAGATACATGGACACATTGTTCTGCCATCTATCACGTTGTTTGCAAGAAGTATATTCTCAGTAGCCTTAACTCTATTGCTTGTTAAAGGACTTAGCGGAACACTCTGAAAGCACACATGAATTGGAATGAGAGACTTATGGGATATGAAAAGCCATTGCTCCTGCACTTCATCCTGTAAATTGTCTTATGTCTGCAGTGTTTCAACCAGCAGTTTCATGCCAGTGTTACAGAGACTGGCTAGTATCAAAGTTTCCAGGATAGTCTGCACATTAGTTTAATGACAATACGAGACCTGACATAATGACTACTGTGCTTCAAAGTTATACTGCACAAACCTTTCCCTTGTGATTAACAAAACAGGAGATAAAATGGTATGCTGTCTTTTTCCATTTCAGTATTTACAGGTACTTGTAAATGTTAACACCTCTGAATAAGAATGAGACAGGAACCAGGAAGAATGTGACAGCAATTAGGAAAAGCTCTACAAGCTAAATCAATTTTGGGAGAGAATGAGGCTACTAAAAGGAACACTATGCATACAACAACCTAGGCTTTTGTTGAAGAACATTGCAATTTTCTACAATGCAATCTTCAGGAGTGCTGGAAAAAAGACATTCAACATTACTCACGAGACATGCAATGTTAAAAGTTGTATCAAGATAAAGAGAGAAACCTATTGAGGCAGGTTGGCCATAGTCAGCAGTCAAGCACCCATGTGGCCATTTGCTCTCTCCCACTGCTCCCACAGTGGGAGGATGGAGAGAACAGGAAGAACAAAAGCAAGAAAACTTGTGGGTAGAGATAAGAACAGTTTAATCTGGAGGAGGCAGGGAGGGAGGGAGTGGTGCAAGTGACATCCCTTCCCCATTCCCCAGTCAGTGCATAAGCAATGGCCATCCTAGAAGCCAAAGATGCCAATCCTTCCTCCAGCTCTACTTTTATTGATTACTGAATACATTGTTATATGCTATGAACAATCTCTTTGATCAGTCTGGATCAGTTGTCCTGGCTGTGTCCTCCCCAACCTCTTGCCCATCCCCAGCCTACTGACCAAAGGGCAAAGTGACAAGAAGATAAGGCACTGATGCTGTGTGAGTTCTGTAAGTAAATTTAACTTATCTGATAACATAACACAACACAGAAAATACCATTAAGAACCAAAAGTCAACATTTTAGTGCCCAATTTCAACACCTATTCCTCTAAACAAAAAACCTGAGTCTGAATCTACAAAATCCTATTCAATTTGCTAAGCTTACTAGAAGAATATTTTTTTCAATACAGAATATTTTAATGAAGTTCTGTGGAAAACATGATGAAAAAGTTATCTGAGAGAATAGTGCATTCAGGGTTTCCATAGTAAGAAAAACAATGAAAAAAATAAACAATCAAGCCAACTTTAGAAAGGCCTGTCCAAAAAAATAAAAAATTCATCTCTGGGAGGCTCAGTGTACATTTGTGCAGAAGGGACACTGACCACATTGATATGTGTATGCACTTACAGGGTTCTGAGGCACATGTTTTCACCCAGGCTTGGTGCTCAGTGGGTGACCAATGGACACAATCAGGTTTTGTCTTAGAATCATATAATCAGGTTTTGTCTTAGAATCATATAATCATTCAGGTTGGAAAAGACCTCCAATTTCACTGAGTTCAACCTTTGACTGAACACACCATGTCAACTAAATCATAGCACTAAGTGCCACATTCAGTCTTTTTCCTTGAACACTTCCAGGGATGGTGACTCTACCACTTCCCTGGGAAGTTTCTTCCAATGCTCAAGCACCCTTTCAGTGAAGAAAATTTTCCTGATGTCCAACCTGAATGATCCCTGGCACAACTTAAGGCCATTTCCTCTTGTCCTGCCACTGGTTCCCCAGCAGAAGAGACCAACCTGGCTACAGCCTCATTCTAGGTAGTTGTAGAGAGCGGTAGGGTCTCCCCTGAGCTTCTTTTCTCCAGCTTAAACAAGCCCAGCCCCCTCTGCTGCTCCTCATATGACTTACCCTCTAAAACCTTTCATCAGCTCTGTTGCTCGTCTCTGGATTCCCTCCAGCACCTCCGTGTCTTTCTTGCAATGAGGAGCCCAGAACTGGACACAGCACTCGAGGTGTAGCCTCACCAGTGCCAAGTACAGCGGGGGACAGTCCCTGCCCTGCTCCTGCTGGCCACACTGTGTCTGACACAGGCCAGGATGCCTTTGGCCTTCTTGCCCTCCTGGACACACTCTGGCTCACATTAAGCCAGCTGTCGACAGCACTCTTAGGTCCCTCTTCCCTGGGCCACTTTCCAGCCAAAAAAAATATATTGGGGAGGTTGTCCTCTGCAACCAAGTATGCAGCTTTGGGTGGGACACATGGAGCTATTGAAGGAGGAAGGGGACACACAGCCTAACCAGTCCAAACAGCAGAATTAACCCTGGCAGTCAATGGAGGGACAGATGGCACAGCTGGATTGCCTTCACATCCAGTCTTAGTGCTGAGTATGCAGGTCTCAAGACCCAGTTTAATGCCTGGATAGGGCCAAGTTCGCCAGTAAACCCAGAGGTACTGGGAATATGAAATTGTGACTCTGAGCTCTTTAAAAATACATTCCTCACAGGCTACTCTAGTATGTCCAGTGACTGTGGTCATCAGCTTCTAAATAAACAAAGTAACCTGGGCACATCACGTTCAGCTGAAACTTCATCCATCTGCTTGCCATAGTGGCTGACAGCATTTCTGGCACATTCCCAGAGCATTTAATTTTATTAAGTACATTTACTGAAGAAACAAAAACCCTTAAACTGAGCAAATACAGAGTCCTCATAAATATAGCTTTTTTTTCATTTTGTTTGAGTTACAGTGGGAAATGAAAAACTGCAAGGCTAAAGGAAGTGAAGGGACTATTTATGTAGCATGGGAAAAATTAAACTGAGATTCAACACTTGAAAGTGGGTGACATCTGTTTATCAAAATACTTTTGTTGTGTCTTTTGCTTTTTGTCTTTTCCTGCTAAGATTCAGAAATGGGGATGCAGTGCTAGATTTGACCTTTGACTTTAGCAGCAATCTGTGAAGTTCTGCCACTATTTCAAAATCAAAATATTGGTCTGGCAGTGCCAATTGCTAATAAAATATACTAATGTATCATGTGCCATTTCTTCACTAAATTACTCACACATGCGTATACAGTATGAAAAGATGTGTGGGACTAGGTGTTTTTCCCTTTTTGCACATGAGATACGAAGTGGCTTTGCGCTTAACTTTACTTTTGAAGGAATGGGATGCACACCAAGATGTGGTCTGAATGGGTAACTGAAGCAGTCTGTGAACTGAGCAGATGAACTAAGCAGGAACTCAAACCATTGATTTCTACAAGTAGCTTGCAAAAACATGCACCAAGGAAAATAATTTTCAGTGATTCAAAGCAGAACCTTTGGCTACATGGTAAGTCTGCCCTTCAAATAGGCTAAATAAGGTGTTCTGCAAATTCACAAAGTACCGGGGCCTGCCAGGGACCCAATACCATATTTCACCAGCAGCAGAAGGCAGTGCCAAGTAAATTCTGAAATTTAATATACAGATAGATATGCCTTGCAGTTTCACTGCTCTTCTGTTAGTAAAAATTCAAGATGAACTGGGCTGACATCTTTGGTAAGCTGTTTGCTGAAGTGTAAGACAACAGACTGAATTCTCCTGCTATCAAACACTTGCACTGGCATGTCTGCACCAAATAGGCAAAGTTGTACAAGATGCAATTTGTTCTTGTTATTTTCAACTAATAAGAGCTAAGAATGGCTGACTGCAAAAAGGGTTTACTTTCCTCCAGGAGCTGTTCTTGGTATATCTGGATGTATATATGTGTATCAGGATGTCTCTATATGTATGCCCATCATAATAATGTGTTTCTTTCAAGGGTTTTCAAGACTAAGAGCACTCATCTCACCCTTTTTCTACACTGGCTGAAGAGAAAAATTTGCAAAAAAACCCAATCTTAACAAAATAAATCTGTTTCATTGCACTTGAAAAGAATACACATCTTCCATGCTTAGCATCTCACCTGCTCATTACAGAAAATCAATTAATTGGTTTGACACACAAAACCATGAACTTAGTAATGAACTAGACAAAGTACCCAAATCCAGGAAAGAATATGAACTCTTCAAAATGCTATTTGGTATTCAGAATTCCCAGCTGATGCCCTGACTCTAATAGCTTTTAATTGCCATCACCAACACCCAAAATTTACCACTGAGTTTACCACTTATCGAATTAAATAAGGAATGGGAATAGATAGGATAAGAATCTACAGTTGAAAAAAATCCACACCTGAAATACCCACAAATCCTGAAATAATAACCCTAAGGAAGATGTGGAAAGCATCTGATACTTCTGTGGTGAAACCAGATAAACACTATTCCCTATGAACCAGCATTCAATGCAAAAAAACAGATTGAGGACTTCTCAAACCCTGAAATGTAAGCTGTGGACAGTGAAAGGCCAGAGACATATCTCACATGTGCTAATCCAAAAATCTTGGAGAGAATAAGGAGGAGGCAACTGGTGAAATTACCTCACTGCCAAAAATACCTCAGCAGGTTTATTCAACCATCATCCCTAACCTCAGTTGGTCCTGCCATGCTCCACCCTCTTCAAGAACCCCGCACAGTTTTACTGTCCAAAATCCTTCCCCAGGTTTCCCATCTTCTGCAGTTCATTCACTCTCTAGCAGTTGCTTTGGTCACCATGCAGGGGTTTCTTGAGAGTTTACTAGACTAGATCTTCCTCTTCATTCACCTCCTTTGCACTTGGTCCTGGGCTTCTGCTGTGTTTCTGTGCCCCACAGGGAACTAAGGTCATAGACTTTGTTCCTGGGATCATTGCAGAAAAATATAGTGGGGTGCTAAAAAACCCCAAGTGAAGCCCACAACCCCCCCGAACAACTCCACCAAAACTTAAATCAAATAGCACTCAATGCACAGATCTGTCTATTGGATAGGCAAGGAAAGCACTAAGAAGGATGACATAAACTTTGTTTTTACAAGCATACTTCATCCTTGCTCTTACAAATGCTGTGAAGATTGCATGTCAACTCCTAGCCAGCATCCCTCTCTACCCTACTGTGTGTACCAGTGCACAGCATGAGTCAGGAGTATTCCTGCTGATGAACTTCAGACAGCCACTCAGGGCATCAAACAACCCCCAGAGAGAGAAACAGCCATTTACCTCTCTTCACTGATCATGCAGAGAGTTCAGTTTCATAATTTAAACACTGACATTAAATAATGTCAATACCCAATGAAGTAAGGCAGGTTTGTCAGTTGTCTCAAGACCCTTCAAGGATGACTCATGGCTACCGTGAAATTGGCAGAGCACTCATGGAACAGTAGGGAGTGGAAGAAAACTTAAAAGATAAAAATAAGACTTCAGTGCCCAGAAATTATTTAGTGGTATTTAGGATAAAACAGAATTTTTGGTGAATATTTTCATTCAATGTTTTAAATAAATTTTCTTTGGCTATGCTGTCACTTCTGTCATGTCCAATTTCCACTAGTTTTTGGAAGATGTATATTATATATCAGTCACCCATTAATTCCACACTCTCATTTTATGTAACAGAAAAAGCATGTGTTCATGCCCAAGCAGTAAACCTCCAAACTTGGTAACATCCTAAAAGCCACAGGAGCACAGCTCTGCAAAGCACTGCAGGCTCTGGCTGACTGTGCACACCCATGGCTCCCTGCATGCACCAAACTCTGCTGCAGCAACATTGGTGTGCTCCCTGCCCCTGCCTGTCCTCCACACCAGCCCAACACCACCACTGGGGTCTCCCAGTAACTTATGCTGCACTTCTTTCTAGTGAGAAAGGTGCAAAACCTGAAAGAGCCCACCCCTTTTGTTCTCTTCTCTTTGCTAGAGCCAACAGTACTCTTTATCAATCTTCTTTTCCCCCTTCCACTCTACAAATATGAAGAAATTAAATAATGGAGCTGATGGCTTGGAAATGAAGAAAAACAGTCAAGAAGCAGGAGAAGCAGAGACAAGACAAGCACACAGTTTTTGTTCTAAGCCCTATATTTGCACGCTCTGCTACACCGAAGATGAGATACCCATAATGACTTACAGGAACATGTGTACCCCACAGCTGTGTGTACATCACACAGCAACACAACTTCACAGGCCATTCAAAATTCAGTTGAAAGGAACAAAATGGAAGAAGACAAACTCATTCAAAACTTGCACTACACAGAAGGTATTAGAATCATATTGCAAAAAGTACAATAAGCTATATTATTTTATCATTTATCTGTTAGAACACAAGAAATTAGGTTTCTTCCTATGCTGGATGCATAGAGCTGAATAATTCCATAATTAGAGGGAAGCCAGTTTAGAAAAACTAGCCCTAAGGAAAGCAAACTGATTGTGAAGAGAGTATTTTAGGGCCTGAGAACAGAGCAGGAGTGTTTGCGTGGGCAGACAACAGATGCTGCTCCAGACTTTCAGAGAACAGCAGAGCAGGGAGGGATGGGTAAATGCTGGCATTTACTTGCTCTTTTAACTTTAAGCAATTGGAGGAAGATAACAATTTAAGACACTGCCCCCTGGATAGCTTTTGTATTTCTCCTGAGTCTCCAATTATTATATTTTTCTCTCTCTTCAATATTCTCATTTCCCCTGAGTATGCAGTGACCAGCAACTTGCATTCCCTAGAAATCCTCCCACTAGCTATCCGGAAAGAAATTTATGCTAGAGGGCATAACACTCTTCTAACATGTAGATGCCTTTAAAACTACAAGTCATCACAGAGATGCATTAAGAATTCCTCCAAGACGTATTTTGGAGGCAAGTGAATTTAGCCAACTCACAAACATCAGCAGTAATTTCAATTCAGTAAGCATGTTTGGCATTCTCAAAACCTTCGCCCAAACCACACAACCTCTTGCATGTGCACTTCTTCTAAAAATATTTTTTCTTGGTCAGTTTTTATGCTCACTTTTTGCCCTCAGCCTATATGATAAAAATTTTCTGGGTGAGCCCTGGAGAACTGAACAGACCAAACACTAATTCTCATATGGAATTTATTTAGAGGGGGAGAAAAAAATCCCTTAAGTTGAGTAGTTACGTTATTTTGAACTGGTTTTATATTTTATGCGTGCATAGTGGAGCTGGAATTTCAGGGCTGGCTTTTGTTTGCATTCATCATGAAACATTTGTTATATGAGCTGCTGCTACTGCTACCAAAACAGCTGCTGCTCACTGCTAGAAAACCAGAGGCCAACTCAACAGTTTCTTTCTTTCTTTCTTTCTCTGTTAAGTCTAGCTGGAAAATGAGGCCTGGTGTGTCTGCAGAAAATTACCTTTCTTTGGCTTCACTGTCATCCTTGCCACCTTTTGCTTACCCAGAATGCAAACTTGAAAGAGAACGGATAAATCAGAACAAGAGCAGGCACGTTCTGATGCTCCTGAATCACCTATCATTAAACACAAATCAGAACTACATCTGTGTGAACTCCCTGCTTTGCAGCTAGGGTAGCACCTCAAGTGAGAATGCCTTTCCTTCAGCTGCTCTTGCAATTCAGCTGGGATTTAGCCCTTCTGTCTTGCATCATCATTTTCTGCCATCTAGAAAAATTGAGTCATGACTTGATCTAGCTTCACATAAAAATTTCTTCTCTAGGAGACTGCTTCCCTGTACAGCAAAAAATACCAACCCATGTGATAATCTATGCACTTGCCTACCAAGCTCCACATGGATCAGGACCCAGAACATCTGTGGACTATGGCTCTGAGCACCAAGAACAGACCTTCTCAACTGCACATGAACAGAATTTTAATGCTTTGCTTTGCTACTATGCTTAGTAAACTGCTTCAGTGTTGTTTTTGTTGCTTCCTGGTAACATCAGGTCAGCACAGACCTCTCTTACCTCAGTCCCACCTTTTTAAGAGAACATTTACCCCCGGCTGGAACCCAGTCCTCCCTGTTTTTTTAAAGTAAGGTGGCACTACCAAACAATGAATGCCTACCTCTTTCACCAGCTTTATCCTGCAGGAGAACATTCTTTCTCCTATCCTGAGAACTGGTTTTCTTAAAGAGCTTTTGGACAGAGATCTTGCTGAAAATCACACCTGTACCATCTCATATCCCTGTGCTTGCTGAGTCCTTAAAGGAAGTACTTGATTTTTGAGGTTTTACAAACACCATACTGACTTTTCCCAACTGTCTATTAATCACATCCTCTATTACAGTTCCTCCCAGTATGTCAATTTGATTCTTTCATCTGATGGTGTCTAGGTGAAAATTGCAGCCCTCTAAAAGCTTGGGAGTGATCTTAACTATTCTTCCAAAATAACTGCTGATTGAACCAGAGGACACATCACAGAGTTGGCAATTCCAGTTTCAAAGAAATCCTTGGTGAATACTAGGTCTCACAGCAGCATCCCTAACACTGCCAAGGAGTAAAGACAGCTGTAGAGTAAAAAATGCCACACCCTAACACTTACCTGTATTATAGATGTCATCTGTAAGTAACTGAGAAGATACTCAAATGGAGTGCAAATAGTACTATTCAAAAGATAAGATTTCTAAAGTGCAGTAACAATTGTGCAAATATTGGAGATAGTCAAAGAGAAAACTGGAGAGAAGATAGTAATAAAAGAACACAATGGGAATGCAGTCTGCAAGGGGAGGAAACTGGGAAGATGAGCCTTGAGAGAAATGGAAGGGAGGATGCTCTTTCATGCTACATTGAAAATTTGTGATTCTACTCCAAGAACAGAGAAAAAGAAGAAAAATGTAATCTGCACAGCTATATTTTGTAAAACCCTCTTTTCTTGCTATAGCTTCTTGGAGAGCAAGTTTTCAAGAGGGACAGATCAAAAAGGCTGGGAAATTCCAACAAGGAAAGGAAGTAGAGAACATAACTCCATGTAAGACTCTTGGAAGAGCAAGGGGTCAGCTCTCCAGCATCATAAATGGCCTTCAGGGCAGATAAAGCAAAGGGGTTTTGGTTCACAGGAAGGAGCACAGGCATGGTGTGAAGCTGTGTTCAAGTGAGGAGTGATGGCTGGGAGACATACGAACTGAGAGTACCAGCTGTGTAGCAGCTGAGTGCTGCACTGCTAACATATTTACTTCATTTTAATTCTTACATTTTTCATCAAGAGCTGACCCTTGCACTTTGCTGAAATTCATGTTACTAATTCTTTCCCTTCTTTTCTAATAGTAGCAACAGTGGCCTTAAGATGATTTTAGAGCACAATACACTGTGTCCTCTGGGAGCAAGTGGTCCCTTTACAGTTGTACCCTGGGGATGCCTCTTCCCTGAGACTGTCTCCCTGCCACTTCTCCCAACTGCCCACTGTCTCTCCTTGACTCTCTTCTTGGCCACCTAGCCCTGATGCAGTGAGAAAAAACCCTTCTGGTGTTAGTTTTAATACCCTTTGCAAGTTGCATGCCAGAAAGTGCCTTGCTGTAATTTCACACCTAACTTGTCAGAATTTATGCTCTCTCATGTTTTCCTAATTTTAATTATGACGACATTTTAATTACTATAGCAGCTAATTTGCATCACTCTAAAAACTTGATATTAAATTGCAACATTTAGGTGAAAATCTAAGTAATTCCTACGGGATGGCTGCTTGTCTCTACTGTACAAAAATTACAGGTAAAAGCATTTTAACAACTAAATTTCTTTTCTATAGCTATCTTACATTTAATGTTTTTCAAAACATTTCTGAGCCAAAGATACTGGCTCATGGTATTTGCATTGTTCTTGCAAGATGCCTTGGGGGTAAGAATAATCAATTTAACCTGCAGCCCATTCTAGCACTGATACAGTGATTTACTCTGAGAAAAAAAGTACAATAACTTTATTTGAAGTCTGAAAATAAGATTATGCTCCTAAAAGCTAAGTGAATAGTCAGCTCTGCGACTATTTCATATTTCTGTGACTGTTTCATATTGCTCCTGTGTCTTCAATGCCAAATATGCTTTGTTTTCAATTAAGAGGTGTTTCTCCCCAAACACTGGCCCTGAAAACATACTGTGGGATACAATGATAATTGAGCTAAATTCTCAGTTGTTTTGGTCCTAGTATTAATAAAAATTTTTTATATTCCAGCCTCAGCCACCTTGTGCAGCTTGCTTGTTTCCATGTAGGTGAAATGAAGACCTCTTCACCTGGGAACAGAAGCAGGCCTATGAACTGGGATTTAATACCTCCTTCTGTATGCCTTCTGTTGCCTGAACAGGGGTCAAAGCTGTCAAAGAAACAATCTGCATAATCTGTTACTGCTGTATTTTTTGTTTAAATGCTATTTTTAAAGCAGAAGCAGTAACCAAGGCTTAGCTGAAATGCTACTGATTAAAATAGCATTATGATTTTATTTACTAAGGTACTCAAGAAGGAATGAACTGTCATTGCAGGCTTTAGTTGCCTGTCATTAAAATATTTGTGGTATATTGTCATCAGCAACCCTGGATTATTTATGAGATACCACTAATGCCGTATCTGAATGCAGATTTCCTTCTGTGCTGGAGCCTTAACAAAGCTGGTTAACATGGGTTTTCCATTTTGTGATACTAGGAACACAAAATATTCAAAAGATGCATCAGGGAATCAACCTCAGATGAGCAGCAGGAGCACACTTATAAACCATAACATCTTTAGTGACTGATATGTTCATTAGATGAACACAAGCGTTGCTTGGAAGATATCAGCACCAAGCTTTCAAAATGAACTCCTGATATACACACAAAAAAACCCCACATGAATTCTTGATGTGTGAGTTGTAAGGGCTTCTTTGACTGGTTCCCTGGGATTTAGAACATCAGTAAGTTTTGTTTTCACCGCAACACAGTATGAAATTACATTTTTGCGGGTTTAATCCAAAGCCCACCGATAGATCTGAGGAAAGGAAACCGAACACAAGAGACATGAACAGGTGGGATGAAATGCAAAATTTGTAGGCTGAAGTCTTGGAATTGCACTAAAAGATGAAGGATGATGCATTAGCTGGTCTCAGTCTTCATAATCCTACAGACATACAGAAACTTTAGAAAGGAGAAACTCTGTTAAAGATAGAGAGGTTCAGATGAGGATGCAAAAAAGTAATATTTGTTTAGCTTCAGGTAAAGACGCTGCCATTTGACAGGAAAGAGAAATATGAAAAAGTTGGAAGAGAGGAATAGGAAAAAGGTAGCAGACTGCAGAGCACAAGCTTGGTATAGGCATGCATTTTTGCTCACAGAAAGGGAAGATTAAGTAATTCTACAAAACATACCCAGTCTATCCCTACAATAAATTGCAGTTTGTCAGAGCCAGTCTATGACCTCATGTGTCCAGAAACTTTACTAGAACAAGAACATTTGATCTACGTTTTTCAAACAATGATTTAAGGGAACATGGACTTCATCTCCCACTGCAACTGATTCTCAGCAGAGCCTTTACAAATTCAACTCCCATGAAAACCCAAGCCTAAAATAAGGATTTAAAAATCAGTGCAGTAATTAGCAAGAAGAGAAACGATATCCTTCTTTGCCATAATCAGTGGCAAGATCTGGAAGGCAGCCAACATCCTTGAATGCCAGAAGTGCTGGGAAGAGGAACTATGGATCAACAGTAGCCTCATTCCTCATTTCTCCAGTTCATGAACCAAGCCCTCCATCCTGGCCTGCCAATAGGAAATATGTAATTTTCTCACCTGATCTAAATGACTGTTGCTGGTGCTGCCCTACTTACCAGGTCAACCACTGCTCTTGACTCCAGAAGAAAGCAGAGCCGTAGCAATGTGTCTGGCAAACAGAAAAGCAAACCCCACTTCCCTGCACTGTAGGCTCAGGGAGCAGATTCACCCAGACTGAGTGCCAGTGGTGTGTCAGCTGCCTCACTTTTCATCTCAAAATGCCATTCATTTGGGGCCACAAGACATATTTATAGGCAACTGCTCTCCTGTGTAACTATGCACATATGACCTAACTCAGTCTAACAAGTACATGCTAGCTAGGAAGAGTAAATAGACAGGACTTGAGCCTGGATGTACACAAGCTCCATGTGAGTTGGAAAGCCATAACAAACTTGCTTGCCACACCTTTTCTCCTGATTACATTTTAGCAATGAGACTGATATTGTCTTGGATAAGTTTTTCGGTGCCCCAGTTATGGTTTTCATGTCACACAAATATTTCCTGAAGTGGCTTCACCTTCCTCAGCAGAACAAGAAACACAGCTTGCCAAGCTTTGCTTCAGAACTCACCACAGAGTTTTGCTTCTGAGACAAATCTTCCAAAGACCTAGTGGCTCTTTTGAAAAACACAGTCATGAGAAAGCCCAGAAGTGCTCAAATCCTTCCAAGAGATCTATTCTTAAAACTGTTTAGCTTATTCACAGTAAGATTTCAAATCTCTGGAAGACAAAACAACATATTTTCCTTTTATGGGATTGAAAAATAAAGGATACTTTCACTGACTATCCTTATCACTCATTGGTGTATTCACTAACTTCAAGGCATCCTGGATCAGGCAGTCTGGTTTTGTCCCTGCTCTCCAAACCTTGTATTTTCATGGCTAAAGAGCTAGAAAATGTATCTACAGCTTTTGATTGTACCTTCAGTTTTATAAAACAAACCAGGGAATAGATTAGTTGTGCAGAATGTCCTAGATGCTATCGACCTAATAAAAAAGAAATGTCCTCAGGGAAATGCACTGTGACTCTTCTTCTTTCCCTGCCAGTCTTGCACACAGAGAACAGGGAGTTAGTTTTACAAGAAACAAAAGTACACTTAAACACTTTTCCTAGGTCTTAAACTGCGTGTTTTAGCATTCACGTTGTTTTATAGCGTTCGTCTATGCAATACTGAAAGTTCAGACTTCAAAGGGAGAAGAAAAGAATGGTCTGTTCACGCTTTCTATTTTCAGAACAGGATGTTGGGTGATAAGAAAACGCCACCCAGGCAGAATGTAAATCCCGTGCACACACGGGCAGATCGCTCCACCTGCTGGACAACGCTGCTCTGCTCACAGGCACAGTTCGCCTCACATCAGAGACAGGAACGTGCTACGCAAGTGTTACACAGCTACAAACCCAACCTCATGTTTTACCTCCACGTGAAATTTAGAACTTTCCTCTTCTGCAGAAAATTTACAGGGTCACTGATTCCTGTTCAAAGTATTACTTAGGGAAAACACAAAGCTCTTCTAGAGCGCAAGGCAAAAGAAAAGACAGCATATTTGGAGTCTCCAAAGCTTTTAGACATTTGAATGTGTTTGAAATTTTAGAAGTGATGCAAAAAAAACCCCACAAAAAACCCCCAACACAAAACCCCCTCAGTATTTAAATTAAAAGTAATCCATGCTGATTTTATTCTCTCATCAGGAGTGCAGGTGCTTGTAGGAGAGAGAAGCGTTGGGCACTTCAGCACAGGAGATGAGCCAGTGTATTCCCTTTCGATTTACCAGTCACAGCCCTCTCCAGAAAGTACAGCTCACAAGAAGCCAGCAGACTAAGAAGCCTCATATAATTTGTCCTAATTTCTTCTTTCATTTTGTGCTGAACAAAGGCACAATATAAGATGATAGGATGATCATTATTTAAAGACACTGCACAAAAAGCACTGCCTCCTTCCACCAGAGTCCTATGATCATTTCTTACTCAACGTTTTTGCTCTTGGAGGTGGTATCTGTAAACACATTCCCTACAATTTCTCAGAGGGAAAAAACCCTTGGTTCCTCAAGTTTTCCAAATGCACAGCATCTGAACCATCTGAAGGCACATCCCACCTTCAGTGCTGGCCTGGCACAGGAGTGATCTTCAGCACAGTGCCAAGACTGCTGAGTTTGATTTCACCCTTTCCCTAACTCCATTAAAAATGCTCTGCTTCTCCAGGACCTCAGCTCTACAATAAAGACATGTGGCAGCATCTCTCTCCTTACTGGGTTTAAAGAGAAGGGGAAAGATATTAACAGAAAATGTCAAGACTGTATCATTTGAACATAGTGGATGTAGAAAACGAAGGGGTTTATACCACCTGGGATAAAATTAATACTACAGATTAAAACATTTCCTGTAAATGCAATTCTTATGAGAATTAAATTTTCATTGCATTAAAAAACCCCTACAGTTTACCTAAACAATATATTTTCTTTCAGCTGACAGTGTGAATTAATTAATTATTTCATTGCACTCAATAAAATTCACTGTCTGAAAAGCTTGTTGTAGAATAAGACCTATACATTCTCCAGGCTAAATGCACCTTTCAGGAAACAAAGGGGTTTTTTCCTGGTATTGGGAAGAAGTGTTTTTATAGGGCTTCTGGTGCCAAAGAAAATTTATGAACTCCTGCAGAGAGGTGTGAGGTTATGGCTCATTTCTGAGGCGATAAAAAAACCCCATTTTATTGCCTATTGTTTTACTCTGGATGCCATTAACTTTTACCCCATGCCACAGAAGTTGACAAGACAGAAGAAAACTCTGTTTTGCTGAGTATAGTATGTGGGTTTTGCCTTTTAAAAACACCAAAGATATGAAACCCACATGTGCCCATTTCAAAAGAAACTGTTTAAGTATTCTCTGTGTTCTGGCTACCAGCCAGGTTACAGGGGTGAGCTATAGCCAGCAAAAGTGAACAGGACTGACCAATTCCTTTTTTCCTTTAGCTCCTGAGAGTGAGGAGAGATTTTACATGTCAAGTTTTGTTATAACTATTTGAGGCCTTTCAAAGAGTTAAAGAATATTTTCCAATTATGCAATAAATACAATCCAAAGCTCTGCAGTTGGATCCTATCTGCTTTAATGCTGGTGAAAAAAAAATTGATTAAATTTAACTTTGTTAGTAAAGAAAGCTATTAAACACAAATATATCTCTTTAAAATTTATTCTATTCATCTATTAATCCATTTATTGATTTCACAATCTGTCCGCTGCCCCCATTCCTGCCCTTTTGATCTCTTGTCAAAGCTAATTTGGCTGTCAAGACAAGTTTGTAACTTTGGACAAGATAGGCATCAAAACAGAGAG
Organism: Acrocephalus scirpaceus scirpaceus; assembly: GCA_910950805.1. Lineage (NCBI taxonomy): Eukaryota > Metazoa > Chordata > Aves > Passeriformes > Sylviidae > Acrocephalus > Acrocephalus scirpaceus. The sequence continues at coordinate 47,389,193 of OU383775.1, forward strand.
TCCTTTTGTAATTCTTGACTTGGTATTAACATTAAGATAATGCGTAATTTCAAGGAGAGAGTGGAGACACAGAAAAACAGGAAGTCCATAGCTTCAAAGTACTGTACAAGACAAAACCAGATTGGTTCCAATGAAAACTTTAGCACCACAAAGAGCTTACACACTTTGTTGCATGTGGTTATAAAACACACAAGTCAAAATATCTGGCATATACAATAGCTGAATGCAACCTATTTGTTAATGCAATGAAAGAAGTTATCTTCCTAGTGTCCTCTGACATTAAAATTTTCTGTCATCCTGAACTGCCAAGTTTTTTTAACATTTTACCTTTCTTCACAGTTTCCTTCTGCCAGCTTATATCAGATAAATCATTAGCATCAACAGGAAAAGCACTCAATTCATACTGCTTTAAGCAGTTACCTGTGTCATCAGGTATACAGACAGACAATAGCTCTCTGATGAAAATGTCACACTATCTTATCAGATGACAGTGCCACAGTTTTAATGATCTACTTCAGAACAACAGCAGAAAAATATTTTTGAAGGTAAAACAAGTACAGGGTTTGTTTTCTCCTAAGAGAACACTGAGCAAGAGTTTCTTGATAAATGTTATAGTGCTTCAGATGAGAAATTTTACTACAGACAGAAAAGAAACAGAGAACTTTTAGTATGGCCTGCACAGTTCAAAGGAACAGAGATGAGAAAAATCTGATCTCTGTATTATCAGCCTATAATGAAGGTTTCCAACACTAAGAAGTTTGCTTAGATGGGAGCTACAGTGACCTGGTGACAACCCCAAGCACCTGTAACGAGCCAGGAGAGTCCCAACTTCAGGAAGAACCCACAACTCCTGCAGACGTATCTTGAATGCACGTGTGATTTTATGGGTTTGATATCAGGCACTTTGCTTCCTGTGGCAGGAAAGTGCTTTTAATATGGTTTAGCACTCATCTGATGGTGGTGGGACAGCAATCACCTGTTTCCTACTGTGATTTCTAATCTACATAATTCACTAAAGCAACACTGGATTGAAATTGTCTTTCTTCAGCTACTTTTCGCTTCAAGGCAGCTCTACAAATCCAGTTGCTGAATTGCCTCTAATCCAGAACTGCTTGTTGCAGCAGACTCTGGTGCAGATATTCACAGACCTGGAGGTGTATCGCCTTTCTGTACGTGTCCTTCACTGTGTTTTCCTCATCTTGTTATACTCAGCTGACAAAAGAGAAGTTCTAGAGAAATTTTTCTTCTTTTTGTGGAAAGAGGAAAGGCTGTCCTAAGAGAATTTCAAGTGGAGCAGCAGGTCAGCAGACAATACTGTAAACTGTATAGATTTAATCTGCAAGTTTAGTTGCAACAAAAAGTCAGTTATGGCCCAAGTCATCTGCTGCTTTGTGGGGCCACCACACAGCTGGCAGAACAACACGTCTTCTTCAAAGGAGCTCATGATGCAACAGCAGAGGGTGTTGCAGATCAGGTCTAAGATGCCCTGAGGAGAACAATGTAGGATTTCTTATATACCACTTCGATATTTTTTATTTTTCTGGCTGATTCTGTTAAGGTTTTTTTTTTCGTAAGCATTAGCACCAATTCAGAAATAAGCAGAAAATAATTATGATAGAAAAAAACCCCTCGAACATATACATGTATGAAAAGAGGAGGAGAGAGTTAACACAAGGCAACTGCTTTCTTGTTTATATGTCCAGTCAGTAAGTGAATGGGAAAGATAAAATAAAGGTTTAATCCAGCTAGGGAATACTGATGGAAAGCAGTGAATCTTTAGACATGAGACAAGACCTGTCTTTCACAAGAAATCCCAGAGGAAATCACTGTCCTGTAACAGGTGATCAAACTTCCTCCAGATACTGGAAAATACACAGAGAGGAGAAAGACTAACCAGCACTTATTGATTCTGGCAGATTGCTTATTTCCCACCTGACAATTTCTGGGGCACCCTGATGAAAATCAAAATCCTGCGTGCTGCTTATTAGCTTCCCCCACTGTAAAATAAGTGAAAATGTGTGGTGCACAGAACAGCTGAAGAAGTCATATAAACTCAAAGAAAACTCTCATGGCAGAGAGAGCATATAATTCTATTGATCCCCCTGCCTTCCTTTTGTCTAACGTCCCTATGGGGAAACCCTTGAGACCAAATCGTGCAAATCTTTAGGACAACTTCCACATACTACAAACATAGGCATTTTTATTTTTTAATTTATAAAGATAAGGGAAATACCTGATCCCAATCTGGGCTGCTCTTATGCCAGTACAATACTCTCCCTATGTCTGTTATTAAGCAAAATTGCTCTATGGCTGGACATGGCAGCACAAAGTTACACTCCCACCCTTCCAAAGAGCTGCCTTAACTGCCTGATTGCAAGCAGACAATGACCCACTGCAAGCATGTTCAGAGAAGGAATGCCTTCCTTCCCCTAGTACCTGCATCACAGCTAAATACAGAATTTCCAAAGATCCATCCTAGAAGACAGGTTTGGAGGGTAGTCATGCATAAATCCCGATTATGGACAAAACCCCTTAATTTCTCCAAAGTGACTGACTACTCTAATAGCTGTTCTCAGCCAGAAGCCAGCCATCAGCTGCATGCATTACCAACTAAATTCAATCTTTGTTCCATGTGCTTTGAGTATACAGCTTGGTACAAAACACACATATTAATGGCTGTAGGCATTTCACACCGACCCAAATGCAACCCAAATGCAACAGAGGAAGAAGGGAAGTTTTACCCTGGCTTGGTACACACAGTGTTGATGGGCCTGTCACATGTAAGCAAGAAATCAGTTCTGCTGGAATGATATGCACAGCCCTTCAGAAGCATCGTATTTATTTTTAGGCATAGGACACAAGACAACCTTTTAAAGAAGTCAGCAATAAATATGTGTTGGAGGGATGGATTGATGCAGAAAACCCTTTCAGATGGACCATGGAGTGCAAATTAAGGAGTAGACTGACTACTCTCTATTTTCATTTCTCTACACCAGACTCCTTTTTCCTCAGCATGCTTTGTATTGGAAGTGCTGTAAATGCACATTTTTATTTGTATTTTGCCTAAACTCAGCTCAACTGAAGCTTCATTTCATTTCAACACATTGGCAAGGCTGAAGGAAAATAAATAACCTGGTCCTGGAGAATCTCCAAAATGCCCAGCTCCCCAAACTATTTCCTCAAGGCTTATTTAAGTACATATTGCTGGCACCTTTTTGACAATATATTGACAGTATTATTTGAGAACTGAGTATGACACAATTAAAAGAAGAAGCCTTTCTAGTGGAAAACGGGAAGCTTTCTGGCATATGGAAAGATCACTGAGCAACAAGTTCTTGCAAGGAAAGAAAACCACACAGTAACATTAAAGATAAAAGTGAAATATGTGACCTTCCCTTACCATCAAATCTGCTCCCTAAAAGGGACATAAGCTTCTTCATTGACTGAACAAGAAAGAAACACATACCTTTCAGCAGTCACACAGATTTAGCTGAAGTTTCCAAAAGAATAGCTTTTTAATGGAAAAAGTTACCTGGATTTTTGTAGATGCTAAGCACATCCTTGAAATAATGAGGTAAGAATCTTTCTAATAAAAGCAGCACATCTTCCAACTCCTCCAGAATGCCCACAAGCAGAAAATTTTCATTAACGTTCAGCTTTGCTCTTTCAAGGGCCCATTCACCAGGCTCCCTGTATGAAATTGATGGGGGAAGACGGAGGAGAGAAAAAGAAAAGTTTAAATATGCATTTACTTCTCAAATTCCAGCCAAGAACACAAGTGAATAAAAAGAATATTCAGTGATATACTTAGAACAAAAAAAGACCCCCCACCAAACCTGAGTAGCTTACTGAGCTTTTTCACGGAACATCTAAAATTGGATTGGCATGTAAAAACAGGATCACATTAAAAGGAGGCTAATCACTGTGTGAAAGTACTCCATTCTGAAGATATCTTTTGCCAAGTTGTTTATAAGCTCAAACTTGTGAACTTTGGTATTTCAACTTGGAAACACAACCCATCTGATGGGAGGAATGGCTGTCCTTGGTGTTGGAAGGTGCTGAGGTGTGGTGGTGTCCTTGAACTACATTGGGAGAACTGTTGGGACCAACCACTGCCTGCTGTTCCACTGCCTGCTGTTACTTGGCGAATCCTACGCAGGACACTATCACTTTCCACCTTGTCCTTCATTTTAACTTTTGCCAAAGTCTCCAGGAGCTTCCCTTTCCCTGTCATTACTCCAGGTTGCCCTGCAGCTTTGCTAAAGGATTTGCGTTTTTTTGCTGTGACTGATACTGGTTTTGAAGAACAGTTTAGGGTTCTTCTATCTTTTCTCCCAGCAGGAGAAGCTGGCAGGACTTCACATCATTTTTATGCTTCTCTGTTTCCCAAAAGCACAACATAGTTAGACAACCATATGAATCATAAATCCCTTAAAATAATTAATATTAGTTATGTTCTGGGAGCAGCAGCCATCATTCATACTGACACGGGATATAATGCCAGTGTCCCAAGCTAAAGGAAATCAGTTGTGCACACTGGCTGGGAGTGGCTGTAAATCACAACTGACTTCATTAGGTTATTGTGGACCCTATGCAACAGTGAATTTAACATTAGTCTGAAGCTCTTTCCGTATCATGTGGAAAAGCTTACTACTTTCCACTCCTACTAGAGCAGACTTGTAGCAGGTTTTTCATGCTCTACCACGTTCTGTGCACTGATCCGTTTTCCGGAAGAGCAAAGTGTCCCAACAAACATTATGAGCCTCCTGTTTGTAGCTCCTTATTGGACTAAGAAGTAGCTGAAAGAAGTGCAAGGGCATGAAAGGAGGCGAATCTACAACAAGGCACAAAATAGTACTTCAATATGCTGCTTGGGAACCTCACAGAGATATTTTGCGAAAGTATTCAGGCATGTGACTATTGTTAATGGGATTACTCATGCATGCAGGTTAAATGTGCAATCATAAGCATTTGCAAGTAAGGCCAAAATATGTTAAAAAAAAAAAAAGTTGTAATGAAAATGAAGTAATTAACCTGTTTTGTAATGAAAATGAAGTCATTAATCTGTTTTGTTTCTTATACATGACTTCACTTAAGCAAAAAAAAAAAAAAAATAAGGCAGGATTTTACAACATAGGTACTTAGAAATTAAGACAGAAGAAGTAACACATTTTCACTCGTTATTACAAGAAGTATGGCTTTTGAAAAAAATTCTGGAAAGTGTGCAGTTATTTCAGTACAGAGAAGCCTGAATAATACAGAAACAGAATACCTTGAAGTTGAATACACCTAATGAGGAACATTTGTTACCAACAAAAGTATTTAAAACCAAGAAAGTATTGAAAATTATTCCTATATTATTGCATTAAGAATTTTCTATAGTATCAGTAATACAGCAATATTAGAATGGCATACCTTAAAAATGAAGTATCTCAATTAAAGTAGTAGAAGGCTGCATTTAAAACAGTTTTAAGCATGAATACGGTTTCTTACATGGACACAGAAACCTGTATTCCTCATACAGACCTGATACAAGCATCTGAGCAAATCAAAAACATGTATTACAAAATTACAGTGCAGGTAAAAGGAGTAACCCAGAAAAAAAATCTACATAAATACATTCATATTTGATGAATTATTCATACTATAAATAAAGAAGAAAGAATAGTGCTACATTTGCAATGCCCTCCTTACTTCAAAATATATGCATGCAGCTACCACATATAGTGCTCTATTCCTTGTATTTTCAGTTTTCTCTTGTACTTCAAATAATGTCACCTCTTTATTACCAATTTCTGACAAAATGTTGGCAAAAGCTATCACTGAACAAATTGAAATACCTTGCATATATTTACCTGCATCTTGGATGCTGTCCACAGAAATATGGTATGATGTAAAATAACCTGGGATTAGAACATTCAGGGTAGTTTTCAAGGATACATACATTAATGTCCTGTGGGCGAGGAAAGAAAAAAAAAATACTGTATTTTTCTTTCTCTATTAGCAACTCTTTTCTTTATCTCATAATTTTCATAGTCATCTCAGGGTCAAGTGCTGAGGCTGTAACAAGTATCTTAAAAGTAATCTACTGGTCCATTTATCTACTTCTGAATATCAGCAAGGGAAACAAAAAGTTACATTGTCCTAGAATGCACAAAGCAATTTTTTCCTCCTTCCTGCAAACTCCACAATTATTATACTGAGATTACTGTATGAGTCAAAGTCGGACACATTAATCAACTTTTATACTGAGTAACATTTAAAATATTCAGAAGATTATTTTCAGGCTCTTCTTTCTTTTAAATACACCCTGGAGGAAACCTGAAGTAGCCAGAATAAATAAAATTGAGACAACAATTATTACCTGTCCCCCACCCTTTTTTTTTTAAATTCTGCTGCATTCAATGACTGGAAAGAAGAAATGTAAGCTGTAATTTGTACATCTCAATATTAGAACATACATCACTTTTGGTTACAATTCTGTAAACTTCTCAGATTTTCAGAACTGAACTGTGCAAAGCCTACTGAGAAAAGGGGTTATTAGAAAGTATTCATCATTTTAATGAAATATCATTCATCTAATTAGAAGCTATTTATCATTTTTCACAGACTAGGCATAGCTACTGAACCCTGAGGAACTGTATTCCATTTATAGCTTTACTTCAGCACAATAATAAACACGTGGGGCTGAATTCCATCATCCTTATCTAATCCAACAGAGCCTAACTCTGCAAGCAGACACACCCACTCCAGAGACATACAGGGCAAAAAATAGCTAAGACAACAAAAGCAAGGATCTCACCTTTGCAAAATCGGTATTTGTTGTTATTTAGAAATGTGCTGTCACAACGCTATAGGCGCTACAAACATCAATATCAAACTATTAAAAAATCCATATTTTATCAAGCAGATAAAATGTGATAGAGAACATTCCACAAGACAGATATGCCTAGCAGCATGGAAGCCATGGACAGCATTTCCTGCTCTCCCAGGGGAGGGCAGGGTACAGGCCTCCAGCCATGGCATCTGCATCTGAGGCCTCATTGGAGAAAAGCTCCATCCAGAACTTCAGTCCTTTCACCTAACTTCATTAGAGCCCCATTTGGGTCTGTAAGCCTTTTAAAGTACATTCTGATTCCTACTCTGTCTCACAGTTATGTGAATCCGACTTTATAAGCACACCAGAAGACCCTGGGCTAGGAAGTAAATCACAGGGTGAGGAACCATTAAAGAAAACAACATAAAAATTGCCACCTGGGATACAAATAATCCACTTCCCCTGCTCCCCACAGTATATTCAAGGCTTGCCTTAAATACATACCAGAAGATTTATGGTCAAGATCTGAATTTTGACATAAAAGGCTCTGAGCTGAAGCTAACCAGCTCCCCATTCGCCATGCTATGATTACTAAGGAATCTTACTGTGGATGTACAGATTGCACAGGCAGTGTGCCTCTCCTATCATCCCAAGAGGGTTTTTCAACATGAATTACAAATTGCACTTCTTTAAAGGCTTACTGTGCTTTTACTATAGAAATCACTGGAGACGTTTTCAGTGATATATATTTTTGGCTTTCATAAGAACCTAAAGACCTGCAATGAATCAATAAATTGCTTGGATTTAAAAAAATCTGAAATATTGCCCTGACAATACTTTAAATTATGTCCAAGCTGGCTTGCACTTAATAGACAGATTAGATGGAAGGTGGGTAGAACACCTACATAAGACTTAAAAATCTGTAGCAAAACCCAGCTAAGAACATTATCTCTTTTCTCACTTTCATACAAAGGTGAATGGACATTAGCTCCCAACAAAGAAACTTACCATTTCTTTGCAAGAATAATGAGTTTGGTGAGTCAGAAAATATTCCCTGAGATGAGCATCAATACCCAACACAAAGGTGTAACCAGGACCTTCTTGTAATTGTGAAAACAGTATTTGAATCACATGGTCAGAGAAACATCTGTACAATAAAAGGAATGTAAATTCACGTGGAAAATCCTGCCGCTTCACCAAGAAAACAGCTGATACTAACTCAAAAAGAGATTTTTAGTGTCCTTTTTAGGGTAAACTGATGTAGGATTACTGAAGCAACCAGGCTGGCTCTAATCTAATCTTCTAATCTTTCCCACTCCTTGTTAATAAAGACCAGGTGAGCTTTCACACAAACCTACCATCTTTTGCCACACAAGGACATGCACTTCACCTTCCTGACATCAGGAGCACCAGGCTTTCTCCACGGTAAAAGCACTGCCCCTTCCCAGGCTTTGTTTACCACTACTGCTGGGATCTGTATTCCAGCTGCTGAAGTGTCCTTGTGTATTTGCAGTACTCACTCACTTCATGAGATGTGAAATCAGTTTTCAACCAAGAAGTGGGTGAAAGAAAGGTCAGCCTGAGGTGTGCTAGTTATTACAAAACTTAAACACATATATAGAAAGATGCTTTTTGGTGCTAGTGGTACTCAGGAATTTCTGGTTTTTCTCTGAGCATGGAAAGCCCAGGTGAAACGACATTATTCTAGGCAGCGTTACTCTGCTATCCTAAGCAACATTAATTAAGCCACATCTCCCAGTAAGAACATGCTTTCTCAGCAGAACACAGATCTTTCAGGGCAGAAATGTTTCTATCTGAGACAAAAATTTGCAAGGTGACACATGACAACCTTGCTCATTTCAAGCACTAGAGGAGCCTTGTAAAAAAATTATTTTAACATAGTTTGGAAAGATACAGAAGGAAACACAAAGAGCTACTTTGATCATAACCTTTCACAATAAAGAAAGCAGTATTTTACTTTATTCCTCAGCTCCTGGCTACAATTCATATCACTCACATCCCACTGGGCTTGTGTCTTCAACAGGGCAGTGGGAGGCCTGGGAATCAGCCCTGCAGCTCCAAGTAACAACAGACACTGTCTTTCTTTTAAATAGTACTGTATTTTTCTACTTGTAACAATTTTGTCTGAAAAGTTAAACCGGCAATTTCTGCTTTCTTCTTCTGTAAAATTGTCTTTGAAATAAAAATCACAACATGACTTAATCCTTTAATCTGTCAATGAGTCAGACTACTGATCTATCAGAAATATATCAAACGTGCATTATGAGTATGTTTTTTGAGATTAGTAATAAACAATTTAATTTGCCATAGTGAACTCATGTGTGCTATAAGAGGAAGTCAGCACCTGATCAAAAATACTTCATAGAATCATTGAATCATCGGGTTTGGAAGAGACTTCCAAGAACATCTAGTTCAATTGTTAACCCAGCACCACCATAAGCACCCCTAAACCATATCTCCAAGTGCCACACCCAGCTGCCTCTTGAACACTTCCAGAGATGGTGACTCCATCATTTCCCTGGGCAACTTATTCCTATGTCTAATACCTCTTTCAGTGAAGTCTTGTTTTTCTAATATCTAATCTGAACCTCCGTGATGCAACTGAAGAACGTTTCCGATCATCCTTTCATTTCCTCCTCATTAAAGCTCCTTTCAGGTACTGTAGAGAGTGAAGGCCTACAAAATTCCTTTGGGAATTTTAATGCCATCACAAAAAGAGCAAACTTTAGGGTGTTCTTTTGTAGAGTAATAAACAATTTATATTTATAAAAAATAAAAAAATAAAAATATTTATAAGATAGTAACTTTATGACAAAATCATACTGTACCATATACAAAAAGATGTGACACAAGATTTGAGAACTTTGTCCTCCTAATACAAATTCCTAAGAGTACTGACTAAAATACTAACTTTTTTTTTTATCCAGTAGAAGGAACACTCAAATAAAAAAAACCTCTGGGTTTTAAGGCATTCCCAAGTTTCAACCAAAAATTACAGAAACACTTCTGCTCTGGATGCATTACAATTATTAGTAGCCCTGACAATTTAAAATAAGGAATCATAACTCAAATACATACATGCCTTGCAAATAATTTCCATTCCATTTCCACCTGTTCACCTACAGGAAAACACAAAAATATCCTTTCTCTCACAAACAAAACAAAAAATACACATCCTCTTTCTACACCCTGCCCCTGTGAGATATCACAACTTCTGTAAAACCACGAGACCTTGCTCGCAGCTGAGGAACAGTGCATGCACCTTCAGTCTGAAGGGCGAAGATGTGGAGGTGTGTCAGTCAGCAGCAACCTAAATTTCAAGTTTTCATAAAAGGAAGTGAAATAAAACAATGTGGAAAACCAATGTCTGAGCCCAGTCTATGGTGACCTCTCCTGCTTACAAGGCTGTTCTTCATACACCACCACAGTCAGCAGTGCAGTCTAGTCCTCACTGTTGCGAGCCAAGGAAAATTATTCCACTCTCCTGAGAGCCACCGAGAATCCTCTCGCAGCTTGTAAAGTGTTTTCTCACATAGTTGGTGTTTGTAAAGAGGTCAAACTGACCATTACATCCTGAGGACAACGTCGCATCATACAAACTAAACACAGCTACTCTAAAAATCCCCAATATAATTCCCTACCTTCTCTGGCCCCAGCTAGGGAGCTCTGGGTAGCCTTAGAATGCTTGGAAAGAAGATACAAACATGATGTCTCACAAAAGGGCTTGTGAGTACAAATATGCCATGAAAGAAGGAAAAGCATAACTTCCTATTTTGGAAGGCTATAGAAAGACTGAAAAGTCAAGGTATAGTTGGCATGAAGGCTTCTAAGTATAAATGTAACACTACTTAGAAAATCTTATTCAGGATCACAAATTATTTACATGTTTTAATGAAACATAAGATGCAATGCAACACATTTTTAACCCTAGTTAGAGTTTTACTCCACCAGGTGATATTTAATGTTCCTATTCAATCTCAATCAAGTATTTGGAAACTGAAGCCATATAGCAGCAAGATGCCTTCTTTCTTTCAAATACATCTGGTATCTGTTTGTTCATCTATGTCAACAGCACTAGCAGCAGATTGCTGTGGGGCAGGCAGGTGCTGGGCATTGCTTCCCAAATCAGCATTGCCAACATAGACAAAGCCAAATGTTTCCCATCCTGTGCTGTTGTGGCACTGAGGCCCTCTAAGATGGGCTGCCAGGTGGGATGGACTGTGCCAAAATGTGTGGGATGATTGTCCTCTGGAGATGATGGCAAGCTGGAAAAGTTTATTGGGAAACCAGTGTCAGGCTGCAGTGACCAGTGGGCATCTTGGGGAGAAGCTCCACAAGATGGCAGAGCAGATCCAGCTAACCCTAGAAGGCAGAGTTTCTGTCCCCAAATGCCCCCCTACATCAGCTGTGATAGCCCCTTCACTTCTCATCCAGCTCGAATACCAACAGAAATCCTTTTCTGTTCCTCCTCCACTGCATTCTGGTGCCCTACCAGAAGAGTGAACAGCATGGGGCCTGCTCACATTAATGCTACCACAGCACTCCAGCTACACAGGCCACAGTGGATGACTTCAGTCACTACATTAACTTCTTTTACAGCCTCCCTTGGGCATCCACCCTCTACTGTCTGGGGTTCTCCACGGACTGCAGGTGGATCTCTGCTTCACCTCCATGGGCTGCAGGGTGACATCTGTCTCACTGTGGTCTGCACCAGGGGAATCTCAGCTCTGCTGTAACACCTCCTCTCCCTCCTTCTGCATCGACCTTGGTGTCTGCAGAGCTGCTCCTCTCATATAGCGTCACTCCTCTCTTCTCCAGCTGCAACTGCTCCTGTGCAGTAACTTCTTTCCCTCCTTAAACAGATTATCCCAGAGGCACTACCACCATCACTGAAGAACTCACCCTTGGCCAGAAGTGGATCCATCATGGAGCTGGCTGTCACTGGCTCCACTGGACATGAAGGAAGCTTCTGGCTTCTTCTCACAGAAGCCACCCCTGTAGCTTCTCTGCCCCCCAGTTCCCCACCACTGCTACCAAAAGCTTGCTGTGCAAACTCAGTACATTTTTGCAGAGGATAATTTTGGGGTTTTTTTAATTGACTTTCCAATTTCTTCTGGCAAAATGCATGTTTTTACTTTCCTGGCCCCCCCACCACATAAGTAAATAGGCTGCCAAGTTTAATTCCCGCTTTATTTTGCCTGGGCTAATTTGCCTGGACTCTTTTGCCTGGGCTAACTTGCCTGACTTTTCAGCCAACAATGTATTCATTTCTTTCTGGCATCTTAACAAGCGAAGCGGCAGCTAACCAAACAGCATCTTATGCTAACCATCCACATTTTCATTAAATGCAGGCATAAGTTATTCATTCATATACAATTTTTTTGCTGGCATTGACATAGCAAAAGTGATGAACTGTGCCCACAATGCTACTATTTAGATGTGACAAACATGAAATACATTTGTACATCACTATTTTCTAACTTAAAATGACGTACATCATCAAGAAATTACATAGGTGGATATATTTTTCCTCTTTTCTGTTATCAGAAATCATGTTAGTAATTTGTCAAAGATAAATTTTACTGGTAAGAATGGAATGGCTTCATAGTTGTAAGCAGACACCTTATCATATCTTTATTTTCCATTGCTTTTGTATTTTTCACCTCAAATCATCTTAGTACGGGAAATATATAAAAAAAATAGGAAGAAATTGCCAAAAAAAGGGCGAGTGGCTGCCAGCTGGAAGCAGTGTGTAAGCATTAAATAACCATCCTGTTACAGAGGGCGCAGATCCAGGGAAGACCAAAAATGAAGATCATTATACTGTAATCAAGAATGAATACCACTGGCAGCTAACAGCAGGGAGACAGTACATCTCCTAATTCTGTTTACTAACTCTTCTTCAAAAAACAACCTGGAAAATTTGTCTGCTTGGGTGACAAGCTTTAATAAAACCAATTAGGGATGGCATATATTCAATTCTGCAAATGCTAAGCAGCAAACACCCACCACATCAAGGACTTTTCAGCCCTCCCTAATGGAGGGCATGTGGACTCTATAGCAAATTGATGCCTATGAGAAAAGCAACAAAAAGTCATAGAATGGTTTGGCTGGAAGAGACCTTAAAATCACCCTGTTCCAAAAGCTCTGGCAAGGCAGGGACACCTTCCACTAAGTCGCATGCATCAAAGCCCTACCCAGCCTAGTCTCCCCAATACTTCCAGGGATGGGGCATTCACAATTTCTGTGGCAACCTGTTCCAACAACCATCACAGCAAAGAATTTCTTCCTAATCTCCAAACCTGCCATCTTTCAGTTTAAAGCCATTGCCTCTTGTCCTGTCACTACATTTGGTTTTTAAAAAGTCCCTCTCCAGCTTTCTTGTAGGCCCCCTTCAGGTACTGTAAGGCTGCTCTAAGGTCTCCCCTTCCCTTCCCCAGGCTGAACAATCCCAATGCCCTTAGCCTGTTTTCATAGGAGAGGTGTTCCAGCCCTCTGATCACCTTCATGGACATCCTCCGGACTGGCTTCAACAGATCCATGTCCTTCTTATGTTGAGGGCCTCAGAGCTGGACTCAGCACTCCAGGCAGAGTCATAAAAGAAGAAGTCATAGAAGGTGGAGTCTCACTTCCCTTGACCTGCTGGCCATGCTGCTGTTGCTGCAGCGCAGGATACAATTCACTTTCTGGGCTGTAGGTGCACATTTGGCTCATGTCTAGCCTCTGATCTACCAGCACCCCAAAATCCTCCTCCCCAGGGCTGCTCTCCATCTGTTAACCTGATACTGTTACAGAGGTGTTGTCTTGACTCAGGTGCAGGACCTTGCACTTGGCCTTGTTAAACTTTATGAAGCCCACAAGGACCCTTGTCCAGGTGCCTCTGGATAACATCCCTTCCCTCCAGCATGTCAACCACACCACACAGCTTGGTGTCATCAGCAAACTTGCTGAGGGTACAATCGATCCCACTATCAGTGACACCAACAAAGATGTCAAACGCTGCCAGTCCCAACACTGACCCCAAGGAATACCACTTGCCACTGGTCTCCACTCCGACACTGAGCCACTGACTGCACCTCTTTGAGTGTGGCCATCCAGCCAATTCCTTAATGACCAACTAATCCATCCATTAAATCCACATCTCTCCAGTTGAAACAAGAATGTTGTGCGGGACAGTGTCAAATGCTTTGTACAAGTGAATAGATAAATTCAGAAATTTGTGCTCACAAAAGATAGTTCTAGAGCACAGACAAAGTTAATTTCTGACAGGCAACAGCCTCAGCCTGGAGCTGACTGTGAGGCTGAAGTCAGTGGCTGAAAGTGGTCAGGGATGCCACTGGTGGGTGAAGGTGCTCCTGGTAGGGTGGTCTCACCACACCTGGCAATGCAGGGCAGCCTAGGCTGCTCCTGTCCCAGCAAGAAAGGCTGCTACAGAAGATTCAGGTTGTTGAGAAGTATTTTAGCCCAATCTCAGATTTTGCAAAAGTATTTTAGCCAATCCTTGCTAAAGGAGAAGCAAGTTTATCTATACCAGGTTACCATTTGTCCAATCTTTAAAAAAAAAAAAAGTTCATATCCACTCTAATTTGTAGCAATGCTTTACTGCTAGGAAACCTTTACTAGTATCTGATACAAAACCATCCTAATGTCATTCAGAAAACTGCTTTGATCTTGATGAACTCAAGGAATGGCAGGACATCTGCTTCATAGCATTTTATTCACCTGAGGATTTGTATTTCCCTACAGCAATTTATTTTTAAGACCATCTTCTGGACTCTTCAATTTTTCAGAAGTCTTAGAACAATTTTTAACTTAGGCTTTTAAAGTAAAACCAGAAAAGACCCTGCCAGTGTCATAGTAAATTCTCATTGAATAAGGTAGTCATGAAGGGAATTAAGGAATCATTTCACATCTCTGGCTCCTAGAACCCAGTATCTTTTGTTTACCTTGAAATGCTGTATCCCAGAACCTACTTATGCTAAAGCATTTAAAAAAAAAATTGGAGAAGATATACAGGAAATCATCATGTAACACTGTAGATCATCACCTCTCTAATATACCACTCTTTTAATATTAAAAGCATCAATGTTCAGCCAAGTTTATTGTAATATTAAGACTCTGACCTGTATTAACAGCAAGTCCTGCTCACAATTGAGCAGTAATATGCATGACCAGATTACTCAGAATGAAAAGTCATGTTATGAGAAATACCACAGGATATCACAGAACCATAGAGTAGTTTGGATTGGAAGGCAAGTTAAAAAGCGTCTAGTTCCAACCACCCTGCCATGGGCAGGGACACCTTCCACACCACCTTCCACAGGTTGCTCACATACAGAAAAGGGCTCTCTAGAAAGAGCATAAGTCAGGAAAAAACAGTCTTGAACTGAAGTGACAGTCAAAAACACTTTAGAAAAAATGGATAAAATAAACAGAAAAGTGCCAGAACCTAGCTAGTATTAGACAACACTAATGAAGAAGACCATCAGCAAGAGGAAGAACCAGCAACAACAGAAAAGCCTCTCTATCTTGCAACAGATCTTCAATCCAGTCACTAAAGATGTGATAAACATTCTTTGTCCCCAGTAAAAAAAAAAAAAAAAAAAAAAAAAAAAAAAAAAAAAAAAAAAAAAAAAAAAAAAAAAAAAAAAAAGGTGAGGAAAATAAGAGAAGATAGGATGATTAAGGATGGGAAGTTAAAGACAGGAACAAAATAGCTGGTTTTCTTAGCGAAATGAGACACTGAGTAAGTCTGCACAGCATCTGTGCTGAGATGATTCTTGAGAATAACAAAGAAGGGTTAACAGCGAAGTAGCAGATTTTTCAGAGAATATTAATGGGAGTAGATAAGAAGTCTGACTTCAAGGAGATACAGAAGGACTCTAAAATGCTGAAAAACATTCAGCATTAAAAACCATAGATCCTTACAACAGGATACTCTGGATGACAAGGATGTAACAGGATTTAAAAAGAAAAACCCAAATCACCAGAAGAATAACAACAATAATAAACTAGAAATTATATATTTATAGAAGAGAGGACTATTAAACACAGATACGGCAGCAATGTCTGTTGGTAAGCTGAAGGGCCTAATGCAGAAAGTTCACACCTCCATATATGTCACAATATCATTTGCACAGCTACCAAGGAATTTAAATGTTTCAAAATATCACATTTCCTACAATACAGAAAAGCCTATTTTATGAGAAGAAATGAGACATTTCTTTAGTTCACATTTTTCTCCCTTTTTCTTTCCCAGGTCAAATGTTCCCATTCCTTTAAAGCCTGACTGGATACACAGAAATTATACTCAGCAGATTTTAGCCCAAACCTCAAAAATGCTTATATTAACAGAAACACATTTAAGTTCTATGAATGCCTCAACAACTTGAAGTTAGCATTACACATTGTTTTTAGCAGAGGTCCACAAAAATAGTTTAAACAATATGAAAGTTTAGAAGAGGCTTATTAGAACAAAATGTCAGATTTTGTACACTAAATATATAATTGGAGAAAAGAAATCCATGAGCCAAAAGGAAATTAATTTCATAATCAATGAGCATTAGGTATTATTGTTTTCATACATCCCAACAGGACAAAATAAACAAAAGAGATAATTCAAATTTTTTTTTAACAGGACTTTATCTGACAAGAACTGGGGAGGAAAATGCTTACTTTCTGCAATATAAATCTTCAAAATAAAGGAGTGAAGAGATGGAGAAGGAAAGATATGCCCCACAAATTGAAAAAATTATTGCAGGCATCAGGAAAGAAATAATTTTTAAAAATTATTAAGCTTCTCCAAATCTACACATGTAGCTAAATTTTCACTTAAGAAAACAAGCACTTGTTAGCTAATGCATGGTTTAGTTTACCATACTTCTCAGTTATAGCTTGCACTATCTGCTGTCATGAATTTCAGTGGCACAATTCCCTTTTGCTGAAGTTAAAGGGAAAGATGCTGTATCCAACAGCTCCTGATATATCCCTGAAATAATCCAGTCACATCAACTACACTGTCCAGCAAAAAAAGAAAAGAAACCTGCTGATGACCTCTGAACTAAAAAAGAGAAAATATATGACTCATCATATGGTACACATTATAAATTTCTTTGGGTTTCAGCATTTTTTAAGTTAGATGGTAAATCTCAAAAAACCATATTCTGACTTTTAAGAAAAAAGTTCCTCATAGTACCAAGGTCTAAATATCTTTTATGTCACCTTGACCTACCACATTTGTGGTGGCACTTTAACACAAACCTCTTGAATGGTGAGAAAACAGTTAGAGGTTTGAGTTGTGGGCTAATTTTACCTTCTTATCAGTCTTCTGCCTAGTGTTGACCGACTTGGAATCTCTCCCTTCATCTCTCAGGGCTGAAATGCAAAAGGAGCTGCAGAGCAGAGTCAAAAATCATACTGCTTCTGCATGTGGCTTCCCTGCTGCTACAACTGGAGATGGTTTCTGCTCTGCTGCCCCTATCTAATTTCCCTAGTTAAAATCTTACCCTTGCTGAACAGTTCTAATACTTTTCTGGAAAATTACTAAAACTTTGCATTATTCATAGCACTGTCATTCTGAATAGCAGACACAAAATGGAACATATTGATTCCACTTTTCAGTTTGACAAGACTATCACCGTACTGACAACACCAAGTATGAAAAACCTCCTAGAATTACAAGGTTCAGAGGCATAAATAATGTTCTTATTTGCATTTTTTTTTTTTACTTTTTAAATCTTCAGTCATCTGCTGAAGTTCTTTTTTATGACTACGAAAAACAAAACCATACTTCCCTCCCTACACAAAACCACAGAATCTCTCAATGCCTTCGTCTCAGGTGATACAGCTTCAAAAAGCTCAGCAAGCAACAAGATCAAGTATAAAATCATGAGGGTTAATAAATCAGTTAGGAAGAGAAAAAAAAGTGTAAAATATGCTTCCCTCCCCTTTATTTTCATCAAATACATAATCTCTTTGGATTACATTCTGAAGAATTTTTAATTTTTTTTTCCTTCAGTCACTGATGAACACTTTAGTTTTCTCTTTTTCCTTTCAAAGAGAACAGAAAATTAATTTTGAAGAAAATAATAATCTCATTTAACAATCCATCTTCACCATGGAAAGTTTCGTATTTGCCACCAGTTAGTGGATTTTTCCCCAAGAAAAAGGAAATTACTCTTGACAAGTTCAGTTATGAATAGTGGCTGGCTTTGCTTGGATCAGAGTTCATAGGAAAAAGCTGTATTCAAGGTAACCTGACTAGACTGTGTTTCAATAACTCACTAGTTATTTAAACAGTAGCCAGCTTTGCTGAAACAATGGCAGTCGATTTTCCAGAGCCTAGAACAGCAAACAATCAGCTTAACACCCTTTATTGGGGGTTTTGGATACTTTGATTTTGATTTTATGTAAAGCAACTATATTTACAAGGGATAGAGCAGCTTTGAAAATTCTAGCAAACAAAAAAAAAAAAAAAAAAAAAAAGAAAAAGAAAGCAATGCTTGGAATAATAGCCAGAAAAAGTAAACACTGCTTTTACTTCAAAAGAGAATTTCACTACCTTGTTATACAGGGAATGTAATTTCTCAGCTGACACAGCAGGTCTACTGCTTGTCCTGAAAGATGGAGTTGCCATTTCATTCAAGATGTGCACCCACCATACCTGCGATAACTCACAACCATGTAATATCATCAGCAAACTGGTGAGGGCCACGTGTTTTTGAAAAAGTTACTTCAAACAGCCATCTTAAGGCAAAACCCAAGAACACATTTGAAACAGCTGATGCCTGTTTCTTGGGGCTTTTTTTCTTTCACATTTCCTTCTTTAAATACTGTTGAATTACAAGGATGACAATAAAAAATTATTTCCTGGCAGCAGTACCCTTCTTTACTTGACTGATCATTAAAGAAAAAATGGCCAAATGCCCTGAACCTCAACTCAGTGACAACAAATACAGTTTTACAGTTAATCACACTCTGTTCCCTCACATTTTCTCCTGGAAATATTCTCTCACCAAGTTATGAAAAACTTCTTTTTTTTTTTTTTTTCCTTTTGAATTTGATTAAAATCCACCACAAAAAGGCTGAAGAAATCAGCTTTCTGAAGGACTCCCTCTGACCATCAGTATCCCTCAGATGTCTGGGATTATTTCTATTGGGTTTCCAGTTCATTAAGGCACCAAGATGCCTTAGAGCATGTGGTTTGAATTCATCCTTGTTTCAGGGAACAGAAGCCATTAGTCCTTCCATTGCACTAAGCAGCAAAAGTTGCCCACTCTTTGACTGCAGTTGCTTATCTGTCTGGCAAGGAAGCCAGTCTGTCACCTCATTGTCTGAAGTCCCTCATCCTTTCATACCTCTTCTTAAAGAATAGAAGGGAGGACACCTAAAATCAGTCTAGAGCCTCTGTACTAAAACTGTTACTCCAACAGAAGCTACTTGCATGCTGAAAACCTCCCAACACGATCCACTCTTGCAAAGAAAGTCTTTAGGAAAAAGAAAACCAGGAGAGAGGAGAGAGAAAAAGAAGGAGAGGAAGGAGAGGAAGGAGAGGAAGGAGAGGAAGGAGAGGAAGGAGAGGAAGGAGAGGAAGGAGAGGAAGGAGAGGAAGGAGAGGAAGGAGAGGAAGGAGAGGAAGGAGAGGAAGGAGAGGAAGGAGAGGAAGGAGAGGAAGGAGAGGAAGGAGAGGAAGGAGAGGAAGGAGAGGAAGGAGAGGAAGGAGAGGAAGGAGAGGAAGGAGAGGAAGGAGAGGAAGGAGAGGAAGGAGAGGAAGGAGAGGAAGGAGAGGAAGGAGAGGAAGGAGAGGAAGGAGAGGAAGGAGAGGAAGGAGAGGAAGGAGAGGAAGGAGAGGAAGGAGAGGAAGGAGAGGAAGGAGAGGAAGGAGAGGAAGGAGAGGAAGGAGAGGCAACTGTAGCAATACCTTTTATGCCAAGAAGGAAAATTTGATTTCTGGAATACCTGACACCTGAAGAGCACTCCTGAGGGAAAACACAGCAGCCACTTGCCAGGCAGGGCCAAGCAACCAGAGAGAACGTTACAATCCATCTGCCAACACAAACCTATGGCATTTGGTTGTTTCTGGAGAAACACAAACACTCATCTCTCCATCACAGGGGCTTACTGAAGCAAACAAAGCAAGAATAGACAGACAGCACCTGATTTTTAGGAAGACTACTCCCCAGTTCAGATCTATTCATTTTGTATGATACAGAAACAAAACCTAAATTTGCACCTCTGTCCTTCATCTTCAGTGCTGTACTAAGGGTTCTTTCCCTGCTGGGTGGGCTGGCTGGGAAGAACCTGCCACCTCTCCCCAGTGGGACAAGCAGCCCAGTTGTGTCCCACAGGATATTCAAGCAACCCACATGTGCCCTGGCTCCACAGACATGAGCCTTGGTGCTAAACAGAAAGGAGCAAGCACATGGTGCTCCAGCATGTCCTGGGGTCCCTGAGAGCTGGGACCAGGATAAGGCACTGGATTTTACTCTGCAGGGTATAAAAAACCTTAAAAACTTCAGAAAAAGTAGATTAAACTAAGTCTTGAGTATGTCTGGGCACTGATGTCCCTTTTTTCCACAAAATGCCATCTCTGCTTCCATATGGTTTCTACTTCAGTCTTAAAAATACAAAATTATACAGAAATACAGAAAAATACAGAAAAACATCAACTACTTCAGTCTTAATAATACAGAATTCACAAGTGTGACCCAGCAATCCTGCAGTCAACAGAAGAGTCCACACCACCACCAAAAAATTACACGATAGGAAAATATTTTGTTGTCAACAAACACCTAAGGCTCAGGACAGCTTTGGATGCTTGTATAAAGACATGTCTATGCCTCACCACGTCAGCCACGCACCATGGGCGGGCAGGTCTCCTAATTCTACCGCCCTGCACTCTCCTTGCCATCCACCACCTCAAAGCTTCCGCTTTGCTTTAGCTAGGAAGTTCTAGACATCAGGATCTCTGCTTATTTCACTTTGCTGGCAGCTCTGACAGCCAGAAAACTTAGGTATAAATCACAAAAAGGAAAGAGGACGGAGAATGACAGACAAGGAATAAAACGTGCTAATAAATTCAGTTTTATTTTCATGGCTTGTCAGTTCCTGCAGGTTTTGACACCTACAGAGTGAAGTGAGTATCTGACTGCTTGAAATTACATTATCATGCCACAGCCTGAACACATTCAATATGCTGGCAGTAAGAGAAGGGCTGTCTCTCTATGCCCTTCCTCTGTCAGGAGGAGTATAAGGTTCTGCATTTTCCTTCCCCACCTTACTGCCAAAAAAAGAGTTTTCATTTAAGGTGGTTAAAGCATAACGCAACAAGGAAAAGAAAACAAGCCTACTCTTAGCAAGGAGTGTACTTAGAAGGTTTTATAGTATGGTTTTCTGGGGACAGCTACCATGATTTCATTAGACATATCTTCAAAAAAATTATTAATTAAACATAATTTCAAAAAGCCTGACTCCTACTCCTAAACACACACACACACACATATATTATTACGTCTTATTTAAGACAGACTATTTACTGGTCAATGCCCCATCTCTCTTATTTATGCCATGTACAAACTGTAACTCTAAAAATAATTATTTTAAAATTTGCACTAACAGAAATTGAAAGCATTCTTTTTTTCCTGGATGATAAAACATTCCACTTTTAAAAACCATTATATTCCAAGTTAAGACAAACAAAATATCAACCAATAATTAGCTTTACTTGATGACTATTAAACACTGCTTTCGGGTTCATAATGCCCAAAATGCTAGACTATGCACTGAAGATAACATTCATATCACACACAGATCCTCTTGTTTTCATTTACCTGAAACAGTTATTTGTCAGCTAATTATTATTGTTAAGTCATCCCTTATTGGGAATCATGTAAGTGTTACCTGCTTAGATGTGTCTTCCTGTTACTTTCACATTAACAAAGTAGTGAGAACTGAAAATGCAAATACTCAACTTGAGGCTTACAAAAATTATCAAACACCTGAAATTCACCCATATTGAAACATCAAAACAAAGAAACTTTGTACTTCTGAAAAGCATGCACTGAAATAAATGTTTTATCCCACTGTTTTAAGGATTTTTACACCTTCTCTTATGGTATCCTTACTACTACAATGCACAGTGTAAAATTGTGGATGCAGTTCATACTTGAAATGCATTTGTATTTTAACAATAAATTTGAGAATAGTCATGACAGTATTAACAGTTAATAGCTTCAGCATTAGTTTGGAACTTACAAAAATTAATTTGATTGGCAGAGATGTAAGACAACAAAGTCTTAGCCAGCATGGCATATACCCAAGAACACTCAACTATTTTAAAGTCAAGAAACAACACATTCAGTTGGAGATGTCTATAACTGTAACTACCTTATATAAATCACCTAGTAGCAGAATTCACTTGTAAGCATGTAGTTATAAAGTTTGCTTTTGAGTCACCCAGAGCAGAAACCAGTATCAGAAAATCACTACTGGCTATGAGGAACATTTACAAAACACACAGGACCTTTTCCTGGGTACCCCCGAGGCTTTAGATTTGTACTGATCAGCTGTTTTCTGATGAAGAGGTGTTGCTTTGGCAATTAACAGCCCTTGAGGGCTATATAGTTGCACTTTCCAATATAGAATAGAATATTTCAGTTGGAAGGGACCTACAAGGACCCTCTAGTCCAACTGCCTGGCCTATTCAGGGCTGACTGAAAGTTATAGCGTGTTGTTAACGGCGTTGTACAAACCGCTCTTAAACGTTGACATGCCTTGGGCATTGACCACCTGTCCAAGAAGCCTGTTCCAGTGCTTGACCACTCCCTCTGTAAAGAAATGTTTCCTTAAATGTTTCCTTTTTGAATACATCTAAACTTATTCACAACAATGACCAGCAAGGACTTCCATAGCTCAATTACATCTTGTCCAAACCATCACATCTTTCTATTTTTTTACTGTATCCATCAACTACCCATTCCAATTGTAAACTTCTATTAGTCTTACACTGAAACTCAAAACAATCATCCTTAAGGCCACTTTTTCATGCCTCCTGAAAATCTGTCTTCTCGTATCCTTTCCCTTGTTTACTTCTTCCTCATTTGAAGAGCCCTAACTTTTGTCATTCCTCATACGGAAATTATTTAATCATTGCTCCTACCCACTTGTGAGTGTTTTTCCAGTTCTTTCAATCTCATTTTGGGAATGGGAGGTGTCCTGGTTTAGGGCAAATTTGGGAGGAAATATCCTAGGACAGGAGGTCACAAATGTCAAATGAAAGTAGTCAAGCACAGACACACTGGAGATTTATATACAATGAAGTTCTCTGTATTGCTCTCTATTGCCTTTGGTTTGCCTCTTTTGACTGCTACTGAGAACCAAGCAGATGCTACAGTAGAACCACCCAACACAGAAAATCTCACTCCTAACCCTGCAAAAGGCTTGTCAGAGTCCATCAGTTTCTAAGCAAAATAAGGACTATCCCCACAAACTGCTTTCCCACCTTCACTGAAGGCAAGGCTGGCTTTTGTCCCTGGGCTGCGTAAGAACGCTCTTTTCTGTTCTTGTTCAATGATCCAAAAATATATATCCTGAAAATGTAACACAGACATACCCTCCTCTCTTACACAGTTTACATGGCCTTAAGAGCTGGCATCAATATATTAGAATCTTTGTTCTGTGGTTGGGATTTTCCACTCTACAAACAGGATCTTCCTATAGAGAATGTGCAATTGACTCGGGCTACTATTTTCCTAAGCTATCACAATACATAAAACCCCAAAAACAACACAAGAGAGAATATCAAGAGCTGTCCCTGTATTCATGCTCAGAAAGGCAGAAATAAAAAACTTGGCAAAATCACCATAAAAATGAAGATTCATCATTTTAAACTTAATACAGCAAGGTCCTTTAACAAAAGATCCTAAGTTCTTATGTATATAAATGTCTTAAAAAGCACTACTGAAACACAGTATATGGTAAAACCCTGCATTAACGTTCCATTTAAATAAGATTGTGAGTACATAGTACTTGGACCTCTACTGCTACTTGGTTTCTGCTATCCCTGAAAGTTTTAAGAAACTGCTATCAGTTTCTTAAAATCTGCACCAGTCAGAAATTAATCTTACATTTTCTATGAATATAAGTATGTGTGGTGAATTACATGGAAGTTTTTAGTGTTGCAATCCTAACCAAGGCTATATTGCGTATTTACTATGTGAAATTGACTCACACTACTGAATGAAAACAGATTAGGAAGGCACATTTTCTTGCTTTTGTATAAATGCACAATGCTGCAACGTTTGGAATGCAAACTCCACAGGGGAACATTAAAAAAATATTGGTCTGTAAATTAAAGCCGCTGAAAAGTAAATGTCAGCCATGAAAATATCTCCTTTAATATTATGTTTCATAAGTTGTTTATTCAGTCCCTCCTCCAGCTGAGGTCTGAATTATCATTAACGCTTTGGTTCAATAAATTATTAATACAAAATGGGAGAATCTAAGGGGGAAAATGGTGCTTTAGAACACACACAATAGATGAAGAGCTGCAAAAACGGGCCAGAAATTTTGCTGTGAAGAGGTAATGCAGCAAAAGGGAACAGCTGGAGACTATTAAAAGCACTCATTAGAGGGAAGAAGCAGCAAACTGCTCTAATTGGGTCAGCTGACAGGTGGCTGTGCTTCAGCAGTGCTCTCCCAGCAGCCCCGTCCCAGCCGCAGGGATCGGTGCTACTGTGTGATCCCCAAACCAGACCTACAGCTGCAAAGCTGCACTGCAGCACGTCCAGTGACCAATTCAAACCACCTCAGCACCAGTGTGCAACACAGGCAGTAAAATGACTACTGTGAGTACAAGGGTATGTCAGGGAAAACAGAGAGTGCCCAAACTGTCTGCCTCTTAACTACAGCTCAGTAAGTGAAAAATGTTCTTTATAATTTATATATTTAACTCCCCAATATCTGGTATGTACTGCACAGACAAAGGCAAGTAATTTTAACATCTGCATGCCTCAGATTTCCAGTCTAAATAATATTAACCAAGTTATCAGAGCCTCCCTGAAATTTCCCAGGTTCAATCAACAGACACTTGTAGCCCCTCTTGTGAGGTCCTCAACTGGAAAACCAAAGTCATGAACCTCTATTCCCTCACTGCACCACATCTCTAGGCAGACAACTCTCTACTGGCCTTCTTTTTAATAGAGAACACACTTACGAGTGTGACATCAGAAAATTATACCATGGTCTCTCCTGGAGGCCACGTCTCTGGCAACTGAAAAGCTTGAAGGAACTTATCTGAAGTCATGAAGGAGAAAGCTCAGTGATGACAACTGATGACAACTACTGAAAATTCATGATAAATACCCACAGTATTATGCAGATAAACACAGGAAATAAGACAGCCAGTTGCAGTCCAAAACCCAATGTAACTGTTTAAAGAATATTTTTCATTGTAGATAAAAATGAGGATATAAATAATAAAACTAGTTAAATATATTTAGTGAATATTGTTATATATTGTTATAATGAAAACCATGGAAAACATAAAAGGAAATTCTCAAGATTCAGGACTAAAAAAACACGTTCTATGGAGTTTACCTATTCCCCTTTTTCTATTACTTTGCTTGAAATTTATGAAATAACCTAAACAACATTAGTTTAAGTATTTAGCCATAAAAGCTAACATTGCAAAGGGAATGTTTTTTTCCCTATTATAAGAAATTTAATGTGAAAGTTCTCTGAGATCACTTGAATTTTACTTCCCTCCTTTGCAGTAATCCTACTACACTTTTAACAATTATTTTAACATTTCATTTAAAAGACAAAAGGACAGATGCTCCTTTAAGGGATCACTTGCGTGAGTAATGTTTAACATAAATGAGGCTGAATATTGTTAGAATATTTTTAATTTTTGCTGAGAAAAGCATATTTATTTTCAGAGATGAAGTTGAAAAACTATGCAGAGCCACCTAGAGATGCTGTGTAAACATAACTGCTAATTATAATGAAAATTAGAAACATCCTATAGGAAGGTGACAAGTTCTTATCTTACTGAATGATTTTTTTAAATACAAAAATTCTCACATCTGATATATTAGCTCAGAAATCTTTTACTTGAGTGAGCTAGGAGCCATGGTATTCATGAGTCTAGGAGAGATCAGAATCCCATGTAACCAGATTTCCTGCAGTTCAGGCAACAACACACAGCCCATGCTGCTTCACACACTCATTCAGCCTTAGTAGTCTTATATCAAAGTTTTACAAAGTATTAAGAAAAGATGAAAACCCTGTACATGCCTTTTTATGTATTTGATGTCTCAAACTGAAGCTGTAATAAATACTAGATAATTACAAGCCTTCTGGAAGGAACAATTTTAATATAAAGCTTTAAAACATTAATAGTAGTCCCTCTTCATCAGGGGTGCCTCCTACCTTCTGCACTTCCAAGCCCTGATTAAATCATATCTCATGCATATTTTTCTTTTTGCTTGGTACCTGCAGCACTCACAGCTGCACTGATAAGGGTTTGCTAGCTAGAACTCTAGTTCAACCTGAAACACATTCACTACAATGAATCTGAATTAACTTTTGTGAATTTATCTCATCTTACAGGACTATAATGTAGGGTTGACAGTCACATCAGTGTGCTTGAGACTTGACTCAAGGTGCTCACCATTAATTACCTCTCTGCCATACTCCACACTACCACGCTGCCACTATTTATTTTGGGGAAGCTTGGAAGTGATTTCTTCAGGTGACTAAAAATAACTCACTCCAGCAGTGAAAGTGCCAGGTCAGGGCAAGGAGTTGGTGGATCAGGGTAAAAGTCTCACATTGCAGCAGCTGCCTCTGCTGTATCTGACTTATGAATAAAAGGCTTGTTTTCTATTCAGACTTTCAATTAAATTTAGGTAAACACATACATTTACCAAAATGTTTAGAACAATCTGTCTGACTCCTGAATGAATGGTTATGTTTCCTGGAAGAAAGTCAAAGCCTGCAGCTCTATTCAGAGAAAATTTCAAATGATCAGTGAATGGTGGAAATTTCTGTCTCTCTTTCTGACCTTTGCAACGTCAGCAGTTCAAATTTTCAGTATTAAAAAAACAGCCTGCAAAGTACTAGAAGACTTCAAGGTAGTTTGGGTTTTTTTCAACTCCCTTTTTTCTTAAGGATCAGAATTGTGGGGAGGGAATGCTTCCATCAAGGGCATCATAACCTGGAGTTCATCAGACACAAAACCTGATCTTAAAATGCTTTTCCTCCCTCAAGAGCTTGCTTTCTAGAGCAGCTGGCCCACACCTTCACACTGCAGTTTGAGGGAATATGGATGCTGCCCTCAGCTTTTCAAGGGAGATGGCCCGTGCTGGCAGCTGTTGATGAAGATGCCAGGATGGCCTGGAAAGGTTTCCAGTTGCCCACACCACATTCCAAGAGATAAGAAGGCACGAATATCATGGTTGATAAAAGCACAATTAGCCTCCAAGACCCAGTTTCCAGATACATATCCTCTGCCTGAAAACCCGTCTCTTCTGGTAAAACAGAAGAGTAATATTTACAGCTTCTCCAGTCCGTTTTTAAAGTCTATAAATGCTACCAACACAGGGCTTCTCAAGTACTCCAGCAATGAGCTCAGTGTCATGGATCAATCAGCAGTTATATGTTTTCCCGTCTGTTGATCTGAGGCATGATGGAAGAAGAAAAGTAAAAGCTCATATCCTCCCACTGCTTTCATGTATCTGCTCACAATCAGGCACACCTCATCCCAAACAACTTGGGTTTAATATTGTGATCAATGTTGAAACTATTTAATATGCTAAATCTAAGTTTATCCTTAAATAGTTCCCTGTAAAGAAAAAATAATGCTTCATGGTGAGTTTTGCATTTAAAAGAATATTAGGAAATTGCGAAAGTTATGAGACCTTCAATGAGGCCACCCCATCAGTCCTGTGCTAAGGTGGCATAGTGGCTCATGCTCAAAGGTAAAACCAGCTGCTTACTTTCTTCACAGCTAGATCTGACAACCAATTTTGCAGATTTCTGAAGCTATGATTCCAAAATCCCCACCACCTGAATTTTAAGAAATATGCCAGCTGATTTTCTTGCACCACTGAGGAAAAGATTAAAATACAGGCATGCAATATATGATGTGGTTGGACAGCTCAAGCATTAAAAATATTGAACATTCAGAATTACTAGCTTTCGTGAAAATTAATTTCACTGGCAAGTGGCCTATATGTTACTGTCATTCTTTCTGAGCAGTGCAAGTGACTGCCAAACTCTGCCAAGGAGCGACTGAAAACAGGTTCCAAAAACGTTTCCAGGATTCTAACACTGACTTATCAACAGAGAAAATCAAAATGAAAATGCAAACATAGTTTTTATTAAGGATGCTAATGGTCCCTCAGATCAACAAACTCTGTTTTGAACAAAAATAATTACTGACCTCAGTCAGACACTTTTTATTTCTTTTTCATTATAGCTTTTGTACTGATCTGTGTATGCATAGATATCTGCATATGCATATAAATAATTAACTTCCTAAAGAACATATCAATGCCAATGAAAATGCGAGGTAATTTCTGTTAGATTTAAACCAAGACAATATGAATTTGATCTACTTCTTTCAGTTCTGCTTGAAGTAAAATTTTACTGGCTATACATATCATGTCTTAAGCTGCACAGTCAGTACTGAAACAATACCAGGTTTTACAGAGTCAGTTGTAAGAGATGCCAATCACTGCACTTCAAATGAGAAGGCACCCAAAGTACAGAATCTACCACTCACTTAACATTTCCAAAATAGAAAATGTAGTAGTGTTATAAAGTTGTACTACAAACCCCCACACCTCAATCATTTCCTCAATCCTCTTGCTCCATTCAGAGATGATGAAGCAGAAGTCCACGCACACACAATATGCAAAACCTTTCAGCTCTGCACACCAGGAGGTCAAGACCCACTCAGCTGACATAGGGACCTCTTTGGGATCTCTAGGTACATAGCAAATAAGAAACCCTTCCCAGTTTATACCTGTATAAGAGATGTCACAAAATTTAAGGCTATTAGACAGACCTCCCCCTTCAATTACTCATAATGTATAAGCTTGTCTGTTCACAAGGCTCTGCATGACAAACAACAGAAGACAAAAGAAATCAAAACAGCTCTGTAACATGGAAGAAACCCCAGCTCTCCTTGGATTCATCTAACTTCAGCTAGGGCTAAAAGGTATTGTGTGGCAGTTGTTCAGAGATGTGTTCTCTATGGCTCATCGCACATCTTTTACTCTACTGCCTCTTCAAAACCTCAGAAAAACATCCTCTCTTTCTCCTCCAAAAGCCACAGACATATCTTGTTTTGACAATATGTCTTCCCTGCAACATCTCATTGCAGACCATCTAGCTGTCCTGTCACTGCTGTTACTCCCTGCAGGTTCAAGTATGCCTGAAGGCTGAGTCCAATCAAACTGGATCTCCATTAGAGATAGGGCAAGAAGTAATTCCATCATTTTGCCTTTTTTGAGAGGTGTCTGCGCACATGCAAAGAGATCAATAGAAACCAAACTAGCCATGTCCCTAGCTTCACTGTTTCTTATTTAGTATTCATTCAACACCTACTGCCACGGGACCTTGGTATGCAACAAAAGCTGGCAGTTATGACAGTTCAGCAGTTGTACAAATTTAAAACTTACTATGAATAGCTTACTCAGCATTATTGCCATCATCTTAACCCAAAAAGGACAAAAGGCAACAAAACCAAAGCAAGAACTGAGATTAGAGCCCTGGTGTAAAGAACATTGCAAACAACTTAGCAGCAAGAACATTAGAGACTTGAGCTCCCTGAATTGCTCTGTTTCTCAAAATTCCTCTGAGGCTGCAGAGTTAAGACATAGTCTGAACCTAAAAATCTGTCTGAATATTCACAGTGATAAATAGAGGGAGAATTATTATATTACTATGCAGTGCAAATCCAGCTCAGTGAAAGGACCATAATTCAACAGTAGAAATCTGGAACTTGCTGTCAGCTTATTCAAGGTCAAAATGAATTCATCGGCAACACTCTACACAGTAAAGCTGGGCAAACTAAAGACCAGGCAAGAAAAGACAGAGGAAAAATACAACATGGAAGGTGCCTCAGTCTCCCACTTTTCAAGCATCCAGTCTGAATAACAGCACTACATAACAATGATGGGAAATTGGTAATCAAAACCCTGTGTTTAAACATACCAGGTATCTTTCCTCCTGCCTCATGTTGGGGGTACGGATCATGTGATTCTGTTCTCCTCTCCAGTCTCCGAAACGTCGAAAAAAATAATTGGATAGGAATCGGCTGACAGGATCTCTAATAATATTGATGTACACGGGCTGGTCTCCTCCAAACCTGGTGGGAAGAAAAATGGGTGAATCTCGTCACAGGGTTCCACAAAGACCTTTATCTATTATCTCTCATCTGAACGCTTTCAAATCACTTCCTACAGAAATTCTGAGCTTTTACAAGGTGAGGAGTGAAACTGAGAATCTTACAACTAGTTTCTAAACCTTTGTAAATGCATGTAAGATCTCTTTAGGGTGAACAGTAAATATGGAATCACATTATGCTATATGCATACTACAAACATTTCAGTTGAAAAACATTCTTTACACTGTATCAACAGTTTTGCGTCTTGAGTTCTCTCCTTGCTGTTTTCAGATGAAGAACCCTCTGCAGATGAATCAGAGAATAAGCAACAACACACTTCCTATCTGGGCAGTCGTGTCAGAACAGGCACCACCCAGCAGTAACTGCTGCAAGGCAGCCTTGGATCACCTTCGCCTGTACAGTAACTGTAGTAATGTGCAAAGGATTTTCAGCTTATTTTGAAAGCTTTTTTCCAAAAGCTTCGTCTGGATGAACTGACAGATATGCATGGCATTTCCAACTTTTTATTTGCTGGAACTTGTGCAGAACCACGTCCCCTCACCCCCAGCCTGCACCACTGGCTGGATTTGAGGTTATTTCATGGTTATGCAATACCTTATCCCTGTACTGCACTTCATGAACATTTTTTTTTAAGTCAATATGAAAATTCTTGCTTCAAAAAAGAAGTTAGTTATCAATCTCAAATACATGCAAGTCCAAGGAAAACGAAAGGGTAACACCAGCTGTGACCAGGCTTGCACACAAGCCAAATGTAGCATAGATATCTACAACTTAGAGGTGAGAAGATAAACCAGAGCAACTTCACCACCTTGACTTTACTCTCTTGTATGTCTCCTCCTGGTACTAAGTGACAAACATCTTCAGTTCAATAGCTGGGATACCAAAAGAGGAAAGGGGAAAAGGAGCTTGGGAAGGTTTGTGATTACACTGTATTTTCAGAATGTTAAAATACTGACTGCATATTTTAGATCAACACACAGCATCAAGAGAGCAGGCCTAACTGGAAGAAAAAAGGGAAAGCTGCTTACACTGTTCCATGGTCAATATAAAAAAATAGACATCCCTGGAACAGACTTATGGCCTACAAATTCTGTGAGACAAAGAATAAAATAAAACCTTCCTGGACTGAGAAGTTCATAGGATAAATTCAACTTGGAATTTTCCTCATTTAAGGACATGGATTATGCTTCTCCCTTGTGCTTCCCCAATTTAGGTGAACAATTCTCACTTAGCTTATGCTTTATTTTTGGGAGCTTGAGGACATAGCCATATTTAAGTATTTAAATGCTATTCTGATGCTTTTCTGAGTCATAATTTATATAATTTCTTCTAAAATGTAAAATACTAGATTAAAAGAAAACTGAAGACACCCTTTAAATTTAAAAAACCCTCTCAGTTTCTCCTCATCTTTTGAGGTGATGAATAATTGAATTTGTATAATAAAAGATATGAGGTTCTCATAAATATTAAAGAGGCAGCAAAGTCGTTTAAAATTATGAATTCTGGTAAGGACAAAAGAAAAATCTCATAGAGTTTAAGCCTGATTTTTATTCTACACGATTCCCCAGACTCCTAAATACAGTCTGCAAAGGCTTGTCTCATGAGTAACTATGCCTATCAGTAATCTCATTGACCTCAGTGTTGCAGGATCACTGCCATAATTTGAAATTGCACAGACAGCATAAAATTTTAAAACAACCCAATTAAAAAGGCATATGCTCCTTGCTTCCTGATTAGTGCACAACCCAGCTTGGACATGGATGTGCAAGTGAAATATCCTGAACTTAGTACCCTGAATTATTCTCTAAGCTTATCTTTGCTGCTTTTTATCTTTATACAAAAATAAAACCTACTTTTTTTGGAAAAAAGGCATTCCTGCAAATACCACAGGACAATGTGGGCATAAAGCTTCAACAATAGAAAACTTTGAGTGGATGCCTTGGCCTGGTAGTTTTGAAAACTAAACTTTTCAAGTGAAATAGCGGGAAAGAATAGATTGCATCTAAACTACTGAACACACTATCTTCCTGTTGCTTGATGCAGATAGCAATAATCAAAAGACAGAGGTGAGTGGAGGAGAGCAAAGAAAAGGGGACGGTAGAGACAGTAAGAAGTGATGACAGCAGCAAGCTGTCTTAAGAAAAAGAAGTCACAAGATTCATAGAAGCAAGAGAGCAGAGATGTCCTGCCCCAGGTTAAACCTAAATGCTCATCAGAAGAGTGAAAAATGATAATCAGACAGCTAATAGCTGTCTTGATAGAACTTTTCAATACATATTGTCTTTTCTGAAGGAAAAGGAGGGGTGAGATTGCATAACCAACCCACCACAATCCCAGAGCCCATCCTTTTGCTGGTAAGGTCATGTTTCTGAACATGAGAACAGTAAATTCAGGACCAAAAGCCCTGAGAAAAGAGGCTCACACAAGCTCATTCATCCCAAGAGGACATGAGCTGAGATGGGAGGTCACTCTTTCACAAATACTACAGGGGAACTTCCATTTCCAAAATGGAGATTGTGCATGCTCCCCACCTCCCCAAACGCAGGACAGCTCAGATTTCTGATTTTCTGCACAATTTAACCAGCTGCTATACACCCAGCTGTGGGTTGCTCCACCAGGCAACAAGCAAGGAATTGTAAGAAAAATCAAGTCTGTTCTGGTCCTTATTCAAATGTACATTTTTTTAAAAAATGTAGTTTATAATACTTTGAATTCCAACCATTTGTTTCTATGGACTGTACTCAGAGTCTTTTATGAAAGCTAAGCAGCACTCACATAGCATAAAAAATCCTAATGGTTAAAAAAACCCCAATTAATTTAAGTTATTTAGAGAAGAGAGGGCAAATCAATGCACCATTTGTTCAAGTATGTTCTGCATATTTTTAGATACCTATCAATCACAACATATTAAATGCTCTCCTGAGTGAAACTTTTCAGATTAACAACACCCACATGAAAGTGCTCTTCCAAAAAAATAGATATGTGGTCTCATTACACATCACATCACATCACCTTATCTGCACTCAAGCACCTACTGTGGAGGATTGAAAATGGGACACAATAATATTTTCTAGGCCTGAGTGGCAGACTTCCCTTCTCTGAGTGAGATCATGACTGGATCCCGCATGATGAAGTTGCATGAATATTCTCTTCTCCAGCAGCACATCACTGCAACTGGGAAGAGTGGGTCAGTGTACCACTCCCTGCAACACTCTTCCTGTACTTAATGTCTCCTGATTTATTTTATATATACTAGTAATCCCATTAGTTTTAACTGGTCTGTTGTTGAAGGCCTATTTTTATAGTCCTCATCAAAAGAACCTATTTGAAAGCCTCACTCAATTATATTTAGCTTCATTAATAATATATTCCCCTATGTCTTTTTCAATAAAAGCAAAATAAAAAAAAATAAAGCCTGAGAAGTATGTGAGCTTGCCCCTTCACATTTCTGATGAATTCCAATTTTAAGATTTACATGACCAAAATCTTCATTTAGAACCATTTAAAAACCAAGTTAGGGGGGAAAAAAAAAAATCAACAGAAGTGATTTGCTTGGCTTTAAAATGGAGGCTCTCTTAGCTTCTATTATTTTTCATTTCACTTAAGGAGGCTGCTGCCTTTGCACTTAATACAAAACTCTTCACACAAGCAGAAGATGGTTTCTTCATCCTTGCAGGCAAAGCACAACCCCTCAAGGAAAAGATGACTCCCAATCTATTCTCTGTAATAACTTGGTCTGCCTCTTGGCATACACTGTTTCCCCTTAAACAAACAGGGTGGTTGCTAGAAATTCAATATACTGGAAGCAAACAAGAACCAACAGCCACATTAGGAACAGGCATATTGTGTCCTTCTTATAAAGGAAGCAAAATTTCCTTTTACAGTGCCATACACCTGAGAATCACACCCTGAGAGTACAATTGCCCAGCCATCTTTACTCATCAATTATGTTTGAGCTCCATTACCTTCCCTGCAGCACAGCTTCACAGGGAGGTCATGTAAAAGCACTAGCATAGAACCTTCACCTTTTCAGGACTTAAATAAGATGCAGTTACTTCAACATTTGTCTTCTGAAAAAGGTATTTTGAAATACAAGTTTTCCTAACATCTTGCATTAGCACGAACTTGTGGCAAAGCAATCCCTGCACACAAGGCACCAGGCACTTCTGGGATGCTCCACTGATCCTCCTCAAGGATGAGCTGTAAAGAGGAATGGGCTGAGATAACTGCCTCCATAATCAAGAATTTGTTTATCTTTCTGCTCTTGTATGTAGTGCCCCTCTTGCAGCCTTCACCCTCATGCTGTGGTCATGTTTTTCAATATTTTCTTTAGAACTGAGGGAGCTGATAGAGGGCATTTCTCTACCGATGCTTCTATGTCACCTATACGGTTATTTCAGCCATAACAGTGCGGGCATAGCTGAACTGCTACAAGGACTATGTAGAGCAGACTTCAGTTAAAAACTTTGGCTTCATGAGGCCTTTCCCCTTTCTTGCAGAGTACTAACTAGGCTGCCTCTCCCCAGCAAGCTGAACTGAAAGTTATGCCAGTCTGCTTTTTTCTTATTACTCTCTAGTTTATCCCAGACACAAAACAAGCAATGCAGAGAGGTGATGTAATTATCACCCCTGGAAGCATTCAAAAAACATGTAGATGCAGCACTTAGGGACATGGTTTAGTGGTGGACTTGGCAGTGTTGGTTAACAGTTGGACTTGACCTTAGCAGTCTTTTCCAACCTTAAGAGATTTATGGTTCTATGAAATAAGTATTTTCATTTCATAACTGTATCTTTGACTTGCCTGCCCTTCAATGTGAGGTGCGTGCAGGGATACAAAATGCCCAGTAGTTCAAGGTTAACAGTAAAATAGTGCACATCCCTCATCAATCACCCTTTCTGGACCTGAGATTTCAATAGTAGAAATTGCAGTTTCTGAAGTGATGTGTCTGGGTCACGTCACTGTAAAATTACAACTCAGTCCTCTAGGAATTGTTTAGTAAGCTGCCTCAGACCAGTGAATGGCTAAAAGTTAACACTGTAAAGCCTTGTATATCTATATTTCACCATCCTGTAAATCTACCAGAATATTTTAGGCTGTATTTTGTCAGTCATTCATGCATATTAAACAATAAGGGTCTTTTTTTTTTACACTATACTTTTCATTCTCCTGAGGATATTGAAGTAATTTAATATATAAATTCACAATGAACAGCACCAACATGGATAAGTATCCTGCATAGGTCCCAAGTAAAGGAAATACGAATTATGTTTTTATTTATGTAATGCAAAGTTACAGCTGGAAACAAGACAGTAAACACTAACTCTCCATAAAAGACTTAACAGCAGCTAAACTTTGCATTAATTAAAATCACCTAATTCCAGATATCCTGTATTTAAGACTTTCTTCCAAAGGTCTGGCTCAGAATCTCTCTAGACCTTTGATTAACGTTTCATTGTAATTCAGAGATGCAAATGTTGTGCATTGTAGAGAAGAACAGAAAAACTAATTACAAAGTATTACAATAAATTTCCCGCAAATAGTGGAATAGCTGATACAGCTCTTTGGAAAGTATTAAATCAACAAACATGATAGGTAGAAAATAGGTAAATATATCTTCAAAATTGAATGAGACCACAGATTTGGCTGAGGTAGTTACATTCGCATAAAATCTTGGGGTTCAACTTCTTAGGAAGGTTATTATGCAAAGGATGCTGCAATGTACTCAGCACTGCATATCCAGCTTCCTATATGAATACATTTATCAAGGGAAGTATGGTGACTCCAGCTATCCTGTGGAAATGGCTGTTGCAGAGAGCAACTCAGTCTTAGGAGTGTCCATAGGGAAACTGAAATACAGTAAACTGTGTATAACAAAAAAATTAATCATTGTAACTTGGCAGTATATATCATGTATGCAATCTATAGAATATAAAAGTCAGCATAAGTGAAACTTCTAACATAGTTACCCTCTCACAGATGTGCAAATCTACTGTCAGAGGGGGACTGTGGACATCACTCTGCTTGAGGCTTTGAACCTACACAGTTTAATGTGATAATCTGTGATTCAGAAGCTATGTGCAAAGTGATAATATTTTCAGAAAAGAAAGCTGCAAAAGGAGAGAATAATGAAGGGAGTGGTTTGTTGGTAAAGAGTCACTTGAGCCACCAGGCAAGAAAGACATAAGAAAGCATTTTGCACTGTAGTATGGCAAATGAAACCCAACACATCTAGAACCTGAAGCAGAGCATATTCACAGGGAAGGAGTAGTTCTGGCAAGGACATGCGTATTTCTATATATTATCAGGGAGACCTTACAGGCCAGAATAATCCTAGTTTCCCTTTTTCTGAGAAGCAGGAGGAGAGAGGAGCTCACACAGCACTCATATGACCATTCACAGAGTCCATTGCCAGAAAAACATTAACAAAGTTCAGTGCAGCCTCACAAAAATTATGAAAAACATTAAAAGCTTCCAGCTTGCAAAGAGAATGGGAAGGAAAAAATACAGAGAAGGCTGAGAGTTGACTGCATGACAGTGTGTAAGAAATTATATATGAAATTACACAGGAGAAAAATTTCATGAGTCTTTACATAGTGGACAAATGCACTCTGAGATCCAAGGAAAAGGAGTCAATTGGACCTCTCAGAAAAATTAGGAGGAAGAATAACTCTTAATTTACTATCTGAGAGAACAATTCACTATTGAAAGAATTTATCAAGTGCAACAGATTCTCTATGACTGGTGATTTAGAATCAAGACTTCCATTTCCTTCCTGAAAGATGGAAGTTTTAGGTTTAATATAGCAAGGGTAGAAAAGCTTCAAAATTACTCAGAACTGTCACTGTCCATCTTTTTGCCTGAAGGCAGGATCAGCTATGCAATTGCCACTACCAACTTCAAAATCCTGAAGTATAATCTATCCCTGTTGCTTTGCTGTCCTTGTTGTTCTAACCTTTTCCTAAATGTCTGATCTAGAACTCAATACAGTTCAAGTCCATCACTTGTGTTATCATTACTCATTAAGAACTGCATAGTCCCTTTATCTCTGCAGAACCTTTTAAATAAAAAAAAATCAGAAGTGATATGACAGTCCCTTTTTTCCCCGTCTTCTCTAATTGTTTTTCTTTTCCTGTGATATTAGGTAAATTTTTAAAATCTCTGATCATTCTTCTTATTCTCGTTTGGATCCCTCTGGACTAATCATCCTTCTTAAATCAAGTTACTCACAAACTGGTAATCTGCAGTGTGAATGTGAGCATGGAAGCTGAACAACAGTAAAACCGGGATAATTGAGGAGTTATGCCTGACTCCACCTTCAGTAACTAGATTTCAAGCAACAATCTCTGTTGTGAAAATATCATGTTATGAGCTGAAAGATAAAAAGTCCGTTGTGCAAAGAACACAGGAAAATTAGGGGAATAAATTCTAAATTAAATGATCCTAAAATCTGTGGAAAAACTCACCAAAAGCAATGCTTTAAAAAAAAATACATCCCCAAAAAACACTGCTTAGATCACATTAAGGTCAAACTGCACATTAGATTTGTGCTTAGCCTTCCATCAAGTCACAGTTAAAAAGCATCATTACACACTCACATAATTAAAAAAATGCAGTATAAAAAAGGAAAAAAAAATGTAGGGGGGATTACAGCACCATGTGGCCATTCATGAAATGTGTACTTTCCAAGGCAGACCTCACATGACGGTAGAAAGTGTTTCATGATGTGTTAGCAAAAAGTATAGATTATAATGAACACACATAAAGACACAGTGTTAAGGCCATGCACATGAGTTTAGCTGACATTTCCCTACTTTTAACAGCTTACCCAGAGGGCAATTTTTTTTTTTTGCTACCATATTTTTAATGACATTTCCCTAAGTGCGCATTTTTTTTTAAAGGAGAAAAAATCCCACAACATAAAATTACTTTAAAAGATAATCTTCGGCTGCAGTCATTGTTTCAAGATGATGATTCAAGGAGGCATTCAAAGAGCCCAGTCCCTCACACAGCTGAGCTGTACAGAGTCAGTGCTGACCCAACTACTGCCCTTTGTATAAAGTATACCTGAGTTTGCATTCAAAGGGTCACGGACGTTCAGTCTTTTGTTATGTCAGCTCCACGCATTTGCCCAACACACTCTTTTCAAATGCAAGGGGAGCATGGTTAACACACATAATAGGCATGTTCCATAAAAGATGAACATGCTGTGTGGCATTACTTGTTCCAAAGAAAAGAAGAAACAATAATCCTCAAATTTCTAAAAAATCTGGGCGTTGTAACAAAAATTGCATCACTCTAAAACAATGAAAACAGCATCACAGAATCACTCTGGTTTCCTGACCTCCAGTCAGTCTAAAAAAAGAGTGAAATTCTATTTCCAAATCAATGGACCAAAGATATACATACATAGGTTAAGTCATTGCAAAGCAAGAGGTTTATTTGCCAAAAAAACACATTGTAAATGTATCATTCAACCCTTCCAAACCATCAACAAGCTAACATGCAAGGTTTCCAAACACAAGCTGCCAGCACAGAGTGTGCTTCAGCTCTCAGACATGAAGCTTATTCATATGACAAAGTTAATTCATCAGTTACCTCCTTTTTGTGTGTTAGCTATAGACACATTCTGCAAGAACAAGGGAATGGTGTAACATCAAAGTGCTGTGTTAAAACACAATTTTTTGAGCTGCTTCTGCATGAGAAAAAACACAGAACCAACGAGTAACAAAAAAATCTCAGCAACATGCAGAAATCAAGTTTCATTTTGGGCTCATCCAGATTGAATTTCTCTGTCCAACCCTGCCTTCATATAGCATGTGATTTATTGCTACCAGTAGGTCAGAATTCAGGTCAGAGTTGAAGGAAAATCACCAACCTGACCAGCACTGCTGCATGTGACAATGTCTGCTTCTACAGCAGTCCAATTTATTCATTTTTATTAGTTAGTGTTGGCCATTGTTTCTGTGCAAAAAAAGTAATAAAAAAAAAATTCAGCAATGCTGATACAGACTGTCTACCAAAAAAGGCTTGTTTCAAGAAAAACAAGAACTTTACACATGAACTCTGCTAATGAAAACCAGAAAGCTGGAAATATTTCTAATGTTGATTCTAGGGACTAAAGGCAAGCTCCTTCCCAAGCAGAAGACCCAACAGATCTTTCTCTCCTCCCCCAAAACCCATGTCCCCCACCTCTCACATTGAGCAAGGACACAACAGAGCTGGGGCTGGCATCCAAGCAGGGTACAGGGAGGTGACTGTTGGCTGTGGCCCAGCAGAAAATCCACCAGCTCTGTTTTGCATGGCTTCTCCTTCAGCAGATGTATCTGCAGTATGGTTGTTTCAGAGTCCTCTAGTGACCTTCTCAATGTGGTTTCAAAGTGGCCATCACATTCAGAAATTATTTAGGAATTCAGGAGGGGAGAGGATGGAAAGACAGGCAGAACACCTGGAACTGCTGCAGGGCTCTCATTTCCTTAGAAACTTATGCCAGAAGTGAAGTGTTGTCCCCTCCCCTTAAACACGTACACACGTATGCTAAATGCACACCTAAGATATTAAAGACTGCAGCTGAAAGGAAGAAGAGGGAAACAGCCTGGCAGCACAGAAAGGATGAGTCCTAACCCAGTAGTGCTGGGTGATAATTCATATGTTCATGACAATTCATGAACAAATAAGATATACTGAACTGAATTATAAAGGCTAATAAACTGTAAAATTAAATAGAATCAGTGCTTTATCTCTGCATCTCCTTAGTATATCATAAGAAATTTTAAAGGAGCTAATTCCTCAGTGGCCCATAGCTACCGCAGAAAGTAAAGAATTCACAGCTCCAGTGAGACAGAAAAAAGCCTGTTTCACTTTCTGGGTGGTTGTTTTAATGCTTCTGACTTCAGCCTGCCCTGATCAGCCAGCCTTCAAACAAGGAAAACTCACCAGTCACTGACAGAGGCATGTCATTAGGTTTTTACACACACCTGCAACATTCACTCACCCCAAGACAGGAAGGGACACCCAAGCTCCCTGCTCTGAACTGGGGTCTGTAAGTGCATACCCAGAAAATAACAGTTTGCTGGTGGAGAGAGACATGCTGCCTTCCCGTGACCAGAACAGAAATTGTGCAATTCTCCACATCCCTGAGTAATCCTTACCCAAAACCATGGCCTGGCCACCCGCCTCTGCATTTCTGCAAACGTTCTTCTCGTTTCTCTGAATCTCTGACTCTTGGAGCACTCACCAAATGTCTCGAGTCACTGCCTAGTGACTGTTACAGTTAATTCAGCAGATTACTGAGAAATCAAAGGGGGCTTTTCCACAAACTTGAAGCTTCTTCCTGATTCACTTTTTTTCGGGCTAAATAGATGACAACAGGCACTTATGATAAAGCACAGTGAACAAATTGCAGCTATTCTGAAATAGCTTTTTATCTCTCTGCAGGTTATTCAGCTTCACAGCTTCTGCACTCCAACACTGAACTGCCTGGAGCTACCAGCAATACCTGGAATCTCAGCAAATATATCAACATAAAAATCTTTACCTGCTTAGAGACATTATATAATATTTGCTCCTGATTAACACTTTAGTTGTTTTTCCCAGCAACATTAGTATACAAACTTCAAAACAGAAAAGGATAATAAAAACCCCCAACCCCCTAAAAACAGCACCACTTTCTACAAAAGAAACAGTCTTGAAATGGACTGGATGGAGAAGCCAACCTCCAAAAGCACAGGGTCATCTCCTAAAGCCAGCCATAAGTGCACTGGATAGACTGGGAACAGAAGCTGCAAAACACTTTGAATAAAAGCTTTCTCTGTGACAAGGGCTATGTAGAAATTCACTAATATGAAAGAAGAACAAGAAAGTTTTTTATCTTCCATTTGAAGCTGGAATTAATTAGAGTTATGTCTGTAAAAATTCACATAAAATTTGCTTTCATGTCTCCTTTTAAGATTTATCTTTTTGTCTGCCTCTTTGCACTACTTCAGATTGAGAAAAGATAGTACTGAATCAAAAGACGAAGATGCAGAAGAGTAAAGGGGGATGGATTCATTTACTCAGCTGAACCAACAAGCACTCTTAAAAAACTGTTCAAGAACGAGGGTAAAAACAGCCTTGGCAAGCATTCAGGTCAGAATGAGATTTTCAAGGTTTTAGAACTTTGTTCAGCAAAACTAATGATGTTTCAGAAATATGAATGTACTCAAACTCACCACTGAAGGCTTAGCTCACTTCCACTGGAGATTTATTCTGGAAAGAAGATATAGTCCTTTTTTGCTTTTACTTGGAAACAATCACAAGTAAATGCTGTGATGCTTTTCTGAATAATCAGAGAGCTTTTAAGTGCTGACAGGTTTATAAGTGGGTACAGGGCACAAGGGCAGAAAACTCAACTGATTTGTCATTGCTGCTATTCACAACAGAAATGTTAAAAAAAACCCCACCAACAAATTCATTGCTTTACTACTGTTTGGGAAGCTGAGAAGCATTAACAAGGATGAGGAAAAGGCTGAGGTATTTAATACCTTCTTTGCCTCAGGCTTTAATAAAAAGACTAGTTATTTTTGGGGTACCCTGCCCCAAGTTGGAAGACAGAGCCAAGGAAAAAGTCCTCTTAATTCAAGGGGGAATGGTCAGTGAGCAGCTACACCAGTTAACTACACACAGGTCTACTGGGCCAGATAGGACCCCCCTAAGGCTACAGAAGGAGATGGCAGAAGTGCTCACTGAGCCCCTTTCCATCACTTACCAACAGTACTGGATAAATGGGGAGGTCCCTGAAGTTAGGAAATGTCAGGCCCATCTACAAGAAGGGCTGGAAGGAGACTCCAGGGAAGCACAGGCCTGCCAGCATGCTTGATGCCAGGGCCAGGGAAGGTTGTAGAACAGATGATCCTGAGTACCATCATGTGGCACATGCAAAACAGCCAGGGCACCAGGCCCAGCCACCTTGGGTTTGCGAAAGGCAGGTCCTGCTTAGCCAACCTGACCTACGCCTACGACAAGACGAGGAGTGCATCAGTGGATGAGGGCAAGGCTCTGGGTGTTGTCTTCCTAGACTTCAGCAAAGCCTGTGACCATTTCCTACAGCATTCTCCCAGAAAAACTGGATGCTCATGGCTTGCATGGGTGCACTGTTTGCTGGGTGAAAAACTGGCTGAGCCCAGGAATGGTGATGAATGGAGTTCCATCCAGCTGGCAGCCAGTCACAGGTGGTGTTACCCAGGGCTCAGTGTGGGGCTAGTTCTGTTTAACAGCTTTAATAATGATCTGGATGAGGGGATCAAGTGCACCCTCAGACAACACCAAGCTGGACAGGAGAGTTATCTGCTGGAGGGTAGGAAGGCTCTGCAGAGGGGTCTGGGCCGGCTGGATTGATGAGCAATTTTATGAGGCTCGACAAGTCCTGGTGCTGAGTCCTGCACTTGGGTCACAACAACCACAAGCAGCACTACAGGCTTGGGGCAGAGTGGCTGGAAAGCTGCTTGGTATTGAATGACCTGGGGGTGCTGGTCAACAGCTGCCAAACATGAGCCAGTGTGTGCCCAGGTGGCCAAGGCCAGTGGGATCCTGGCCTGTATCATCAATAGTGTGGCCAGCCAGACAAGGGCTGTCATCTTCCCCTCTATTCAGTACAGGTGAATAGAGGTCAGTTTTGGGCCCCTGACTACAAGAAGGACATTGAGGTGCTGGAATGTCCAGAGAAGGGCAACAGAGCTGGTGAAGGGTCT
This sequence comes from Acrocephalus scirpaceus scirpaceus, assembly GCA_910950805.1. NCBI lineage: Eukaryota > Metazoa > Chordata > Aves > Passeriformes > Sylviidae > Acrocephalus > Acrocephalus scirpaceus. Next base: position 47,432,170 of record OU383775.1, read on the forward strand.
AGACAATAAGTCATACGATAAGTGGCTGAGGGAGCTGGGATTGTTTAACCTGCAGAAAAGGAGGTTCATGGAAAACCTTACTGCTCTACAACTGTCTGAAAGGAGGTTTTATAGCCAGATAGGGGTTGGCCTCTTCTGCGAAGTAACAAGTGACCAGGCAAGAGGAAACAGCTTCAAGTTGTGCCAGGGAGGTTTAGATTGGATGTTCAGAAAACTTTTCTTCATGGAAAAGGTTGTCAGGCCTTGGGACAGGCTGTCTGGGGGAGTGATTGAGTCCACATCCCTGGAGGTGTTTAAAAGACATGTAGATGTGGCACTCAGGGACATGGTTTAGTGGCAGATTTGGCAGTACTGTGTTAACAATTGGACCTGATGATCCTAAGGATCTTTTCCACCCTAAATGATTCGACATTTCTATTTTAAGCCAAAGCAAATCAAATTCACATTTTTCATGACTCTGCTTACATTTTCTCTGCTTCTCTTGTACCTTGGTGATATGCTCTAAATGGCTTAATGCAATCTCTACACACCTTGAAAACACTCAAGCAGAGAGGTGCAAGGCAAGTAGAAGAGTCTTCTTTTGTTCCAAATGTGACCTACCAAAAGGGTAGCAAAGTAACACGCCTTCCAACTCCTACCTGTCTGCCAGCTCAATATATGCAGGAGGAAGGAGAATAAATTGCTTCTTATCCCTTCCTGTGAACAAAAGCTTGGTTACAAAGGTATAAAATGCTAAATAAGAGAAGTGAGTCACTGGACTGATGTCCAAAACGGCTGCTCCTGCAAAAATTCAGATTCCAGTAATGGCTCTGCTGCAATGGCATGTAGAAAGCCTCATGCCTTTTCCTGGGAGGGAGCATGAAGTTTCACCAAAATAGGGTCCTTTAATCTTCAAGCTGATCTCTGAGCTTTTCATGGATCTAGAGCTGTCCCAAACCTGCAGTCAGGAGTCAACAGTTGTCTCCTACTTGTCCCTGTGCATCTGTGTCCTGCTCCACACTGTGCTGGCTGCTCATGCCAAGCTATTGTCTGAGGTCTCCAGCTGCCAGCCAGAAAACACCACATCAATATTCTGAGCCCCATTCTTTTAGTCTGACGAGTTTTGCATGACTTTTATGTTGAACTGGCAGAAAAGCTGGGCCAAATTGGAAGAACAGTATTCCATAGAAAATCTGAGTCCAGCTAACGGCTACAGATAAGGATTCTATAAATGAATTGTTTAAAGAAATCAAGGAAAACTAGAACACAATATTGTAATATTTATAATATGCATTTAAATCACATCCTGAAATTTCTCTAAATGCAATACTTGACAATCTATTTCCTAATGAAATCAGTTTAAAAAAAAATCACCCTAGAATTAAATAACCAAGAAAATATAAAACATGCTACTTCATTGTTAAGTATAACACCGCTAATAAATTTTGAAACTAGGGACTAAAACTTCCAAAAATGTTTAATTTCTCAGAAAACACTAAGAAATGCTGAACACTTGTAAGCAATGTTGCTGTAATTCAATGCTGTCTGATTTAGAAGACTCATCAGCCTTTTCACTGCTTTACATCTACTAGTTAAACCAAGGATACTCTCAATAAAATAAAAGACATGCTTTCAGGTTCGCCTGAAAGGAAGAGCCAAAAGAGAAACCACAAAAGATTTTATACATCTTATGTAACTGTTTTGTATTTTCACAGATTTCTATTGCAAGAAAAAGGTAAATACATTGCAGATACATCATGCACACACTACAGAAGGAACATGATACCTTTGTGGCAAGGATGTGCCATAGGTACAGAAAATGGGATCTATAGGGAGGAGCGAGAGGTTATGACTGTTGATCTTTTTCTCTCATACCTAATGTTGAGTACCATCTCTGAAAACATCAGTCTAATCAGGAAACATCCCTTTGATCCTCACGTGTGGCTACTCTTTTAATCTTGCAGTTTGGAAGAGGAAAGAGCTCATTTACCAAAAGTGTGAAGTCCTAAGGATTTTTAATTTTTAAAGGTAATACATTAGAAATTGAACTCTCAAGGAATCAGAAGAGAGAACACAGAAGATCAAAATTTTGTTTAACTCTTCTTGTTTCCATGTAAAAAAAGTCATGCCCACAGTTAAGTTCTATATCAAGTGAATTTCCAATTGCTCAAAATATTTTATTTTCTAAGAAAACAAAACTAAACATGACCCCGCCAATTTTATAACTTCTTACTACATCGTCTACAGAAGCCTGAAGCCATGCACTCACATTACTATGCAAACAAAATGCTGTGTATTTAGGCAAGGTCTTGCAAAGATCTGCAGTACATTCATAATTCTACAGAAATTTTTAAAATTTAAATACAAGTAATCCAATCTGGTGGCACAGATAGCATGGTTCCTGAATATAATTTCCAGATTAAATTCACAGCCTGGGCAATAACCATCTGCAGTCAGCTTTAACCTCTGTATCCTGGCTAAATGCTAACTGGCATCACTCATTCAAGTCCTTCCAAAAATTCCTTAGAAGTTTCATCCAAATTCAATTTTCTTCACATTCTGTGCTATAAAAGTCTCTAGAGTCTTGCTGCATACTTTTAAATATCTGCCAGAGGGAACTGCACTCCCATGATACAGAGAGTAATCTGTTTGCATGGTTTAAAAATACTTCCAGAGCTTGTGGAATGGGGACTATTTTGTCAGAACAAAATTAAATTGGTTATATTGGTGAGGAGTCATTCCAGGCACAAAATTAATGAACTCAGTGCAGTTTTCCATCTCCTTTTAGTGTCTGGCTATACAGAGATAAAATGTTAACAGAAGTGTTCTGCCACTTTTAAAACACAAGTGCACAGTTTAAAGACCTAAGTTACATCTCTTGCATGTTGACTGGAAACACTGTAAATCAAAATCATCTCAAGAAGCAAAAGCATGTAATAGCACCCTGGCTTTTCACAAACTTACTGTACATAATTATACTAGAGAAAAGTGAGTGCGGGGGAAAAGAACCAGCAACTTTAGAATGTGAATTCTAGTGCCAGAAGGAAGGAAAAAAAGTGCATTGTATTTTTTAGGAGTAAAAGAGAGAAAATGTTTTATGTATTACAATTAATAGAAATCAATGAAAAATATTTTTGACCAAAAAATGTCTTACCTTGAAAAGTTGAGGAAATGAACATGTCTAGTGAATAAATAGGGCTGCTCAGCAGTGCTTATGTTTTTAATCAATTCCATCTAAAAAGAATTAACAAATCAAATTTTCCACGTTACATCAATACACAATTTGAGACAAATACAAAACTTTCAAACAACATACGATGATATAATTTTCAAGTCTGAATTACTCAGGACCTCCTTCCCCACTATCCCTCCCAAACACTGTCATCAAGATAGCATGATGAATATTTTATGTCTAAGCAAGAAAGGTTGAGCTACCATGGAGCTTATGTACTTCCAAAATACTTGGGTATCAGTTTAAAGAAAGGCATAAACTAAAGGAAAAATCTAAACTCTTTCTAAATCTGCAAGAGCTTTCCAAATGGCAGCTGCCCTCTGAAGACACTAGCTCTATTCACCCCAATGCCAAAAATGTAAAATGTCTGAAACTGTAACAGAAAGCAGGAGCTGAGCCAATGGCCATTTTTGTGTAACAATAAACGCTGCCAGCACAGCCAAGACACCAACTGATTTGCTTGTTTAAATATAGAAATCAGGACTTGCAATTCTTTTTCCTATTACAACAAACTAGGAGAACAAACTAAATGGGCACTTTTAGAAAGATGATGCTAAATTCTAGTTCAGGCCTATTCACATAATGTTAATTTTTTTAAAAAATAAATAATAATTTGAATTTTTAGACCATTAAAATAGAATAATGTAAACAACACCATGGATATGATGATCTATTTTGTGTAAGCTGAGCTCTATCTATGATTTACAGGAAACTAGAAGTGTCTAATGAAGCATCATGCTAGAATGTTTCAGTTAATTTTGCTTCCTTCTTATTAATTTCCTAAGATGTATTTTCCAATATTCTGTTCTGTGTTCAAACACAGGCTATGTTATGGACACTGAACACAAATGCACTTGAAATGACAGGTTTATTGATTTTACAAACTGGGTAGTAGAAAGCAATTCATACATTGGAAGAAAAAAAAAAGTTAAGTAGTGAACCGCATGTTCTGATTTGAATCATATTAATTTATGTACTAAATTTAAGCACCATTAAGGAGACATTAATTAAAAATGTATTTCTTAAAAATTGAATGCTATAGTTGACATAGATAAAATAAGCAAAAACATGGAGTTCTGCCTGTTGTGTGGTCAAAATAAAGTGACTGGCATTGTCCAGTTACTAGCAGCAAAAAGAGCATGGTAAAAAATTCCGCCCAGGCCATAGCAAATACCAAAACACATCTAAGAGACAGCAGTTGCCAATTTTTTTCCCCTGCTAATGCCCAGTTTCAACAGACTGATATTTTGCCATGGTTTTTATAATGTGTGTCATGTCTTACTGTTTCTTAACTATCTTACATCCTCCACTTCTTACCAGCACACATACCCTGCCGCCTTCTTCCAGCTAACACAAGCTACAGCCCTTTAACTGCCAGGGATGAATAAAGAAGTGCTCACACTTATAGACTTTCTTTACTTGCCCTCTGTCTTCAACAATTCTATATGCATATGTGTATGATGAACACCAAAGCAAACAGTTCAGTTTGTTCATCTTCTCAGGATGGACTTTTTTCTGTCCAACTAGTTTGAGTACATCAAGGTATATATTAGGTAGTGACCTTATACATTACAACATATTAGGTCTGAGAAAGTATAGCAAGGTATGTTACATCTGAAAAAGGCTGTAAACCCAAAGAAATGGAACGTAAGACAAGATCACCACAAGAAAGACAATATAAAGGAAAAAGAGAAACAAGAGAATATGGAGAGAAATGTGCAATTAAAAAAAAATTTTAAAAAGAAATTAAAAAGAAGAGTCAAGAAGGGAATAGCATCCCTTCCTTAGTCATATATGGAGTCTCTCTCAATTTTGTGCTTGATTGAAGCACAAACAGATCTTTGCACAGCTTCTTCAGTACCATATAACTGCACTGGGCAAGAAATTAATAAACCTGAAGAGCTAACCTTGTCCAGATCAGAATTAGAAAGCCCAGGAAGCTTTGCAATACTTAGCACAAAGGAAGTGAGTGTTGTCTTTTTGTGCTCTGAAGAGACAAAGGCTTTCCTAGCAAACCAACGTGTTGACATTTGTTTAGAACTGGTAACTCAGCCAAAAAATTATATTCTTCATTCACCTTGCAGAATCAAACAATAGAAGGCCCTGGAGCCTGTGTACCAGATATCTCAATTGGATTCTGTGGTAGTCAATCCTCTATAGATTCTGATTTTGTTTTTGTTTTACTGAGACAAGTTACAGGAGAAGTGAAATTCTCAGAACTTTATGAAGCCTTGTTATATTTTGCATTTTACTTGTGTTGCTCTATCTGCATGAAGTAAGGAAGGAAGATAGCAGAAGGAAGTTACAGATCTGGTATAAAAACTCTGTTCATGCCTCCATGGTCAGCACTGTAATTCCTTCTTGGAATAAATGAAAAAAACCTTACTAGAGTATAAATATGGAGATATAAAGATACTATACCCATACAAAGTAATCCCACTAAATCTAAAACCACAGGCAGCTCTAGCAGAACACTGCTAGATAAACTTAGCTGGGGGTATGTGTGAGTGTTACAAAGCATCACATGAGCTTCACTCAGCTCCCAGCTGTCCCCAGGGCTGGCACCAATTTGCTATCAGGAAGCAGATTCACATCACAGCACTGCCACATCTCTCACTCCATTTCCCCTGATGTCAGTGTCACACGAACCTGCTGCTGGACAAGCACAGGCACTTCGGCCTCAGGAGCAAAAGGAGGCTGGAAAGATGCACACAGTGCAGGACAGCATCTGGCTCCTGGCTTTTTTTTCATCTCCTGCTACAAACTCAATCTCTTGAGCTAAGACAACAGCTTGCTCCAAAACAGAAACAGAATTTTGTTTTGACTTGGAGTACCTTCATATTTAGACACTTAATGATCAACTGGACTTGTAAGCAGATGTGGATAAAGCTACAACGTGGATGAGAACAAACAAGCAAAATCCATTCTTCTAAAAACTTTGCCAAAAGGGTAAGTAAGGCTCAACTGAAATGACACACAGATGTCAGGAGGGGAAAAATAAATAACTGTAATGGCTCATGGCCACATGCAAATTGTGGCCATATTTCCCATGGGCCTCTCCCTCTCTCATCATGCTGTCCTGAACTGATTTCAGTCTAACAACTCAAATGTTGGGTTGTCTCAGAAAGACATAGTGATCCCTCCCTCCTTCTGAGATTATGTTAAAGAAAAAAAATGCAACAAAAAGAAAAATCACCCAGTTATCTTCCAGTAAAGTAAAGTTGGATTGGTTGTTAGATTTTGTTTGATCACATGTTTGTTTCTATAAGATGAAACAAGAAAGAAACACAATAAGATGTAGAGGACCCACACAGAGCAACACTGAGCAGAGGATGAGGGCTGAAGAAAACAAGTACTTTTAGATGGAATGAATAATGAAGGAGAATGGCATACAAGTACAGATGATCATATCATCCTAAGTTTGAAAAGAAATAAAAAAGTACAAGCAACAGAAGATAAATAACCCTGACAAACTCTGTTAGGGAAGAGATGAGTAAGAATACATCCATGGTTGGTGGGAGAAATTGTAGAAATATTTGGAGAAATACTAAAGGAGCATCTACCCACTAGGATCAGGGTCCATAAAGAGCTATTTCTCTCTCTCACTGCTGACCAGAGCTCTCCTACAGGAATTAGGCAGCTTCAGTGAAACGTTGCTGAAAAATACACTAATTTGCTCTTGAAATTAACTTGCATTATGGGCTGGTGCTGCATTGCAAATAATGCTCCAGCAGATGGCACCGTGAAGTGACTCCAGGAGGGCTGGATGGGGCCCTCCCTGAGAGGGGAGAAACGTGGGAGATAGCATTGTTCCTGCACAAAACCTCAACTCTGACCTTTGAGACAGGTCTCCTTTCTCTCTTCTGGAGATGGCTAGTCCAGTCCCTGTGCTAGCCATTCAGAGCACAGTTTGAGGTTTGTAATAAGTAAATTCTATTTGGAACAGAAGGAAATAATCAGATAACAATCCCACCCAAACAACAGCCAAAATGTTACTGGTTTTTTTAAGATGATGTATTGATGTATTTCAGTGTGAGAATCCGAGGTCAAAATGTATAAAAATGGTGAGGCAACTGGGATTTGCCAAATGCAGTCTTGCTGAGTTACACTATGGTCTCCACTAATATTGACACAAAAAGGAAAAAAAAACCACCTCTGTATCTATCTTTCTTGTGAGCTCTTTACATTCCTCCACTGCTTTCAGTCTCTGCTGAAGGTATGTAGGGCTCAGGAGGCACAAGTACCTACAAGAATTTTGGTATATCACTTTCATCTCAGTACTCATTTCCATAAACAACTCACAACTCCCAGGAATGAGACCAGATCTTCATTTTCAGCTCTCCAAAGCTTGGAATGGTTTCAAGAATTTCTTCACCTCCCCAAGCTGGTATGACCAATTTTCTGTCTTTAAAAGCATTTAAGGAAAATTAGTGATGGATTTTTAGTGCGCTGAACTGGAATTGCATATAAAGTTGGCTGCACAGCCGTAATGACGGGTGGTAGAAGGAAACAATTTGAGGATAAACTACCAATTACTCTTGTATGTGACTGGCATTTCTACACCTATAAGCCTACTCATTCTTACTTCCTTGAATGCAATAAAATGGAAGTGGAAGACAAAGTCAGGGAAGGGGAAGACTTCATTTTGCAACTGTTTGAGTGGCATTTAAAGCCACATCAATTAGATTATTATTATGTGTTATTTCCTGTATTTAATTTACTTGAAAATATTATAGCAAATGGCAAGGCATATATTAATACATCTGTTTCCAGAACTCACTCCCTTATGCCCACAGATGTTCAAAGGCTGCACTTCTAATTGTTGGCAGACACACATAATTTGGGAAAATTTCTTAGTAGGAAGGAGACTGGAAAAGGCAATGAAAATATGGATTCCAATTATGTGCAATCCCCAGAGTCATTAAAAACACCTACATGCTAAACTTTATTTAACAACAGCAGACTGCATAAGCTAAACATTTACAGAAAATTCTTGGCTGGATCAGGGCTTTAACCAAACACAGGACAGAGAAACGACAGAAGGAAGAGAGACATATCATCTCAAGTGAGAAGCCTCTGCTCATGGTGGAATCCTACAGCCCAGCTCTCTTTTTTCTTGTTCCAATGCCTGGAGCCTGAAATCATTAATTGCCTTAACTTCCTCTTGTGTACACCACATTAAAGGTGGAGAACATAATTTATTTTTTCATATTCTGCTCTTAAAAATTGAGAAGACAACTAAAAATGCCAACAACAGAATAGTTACTGTCTCCAAGTATGTTTTCTAGTGATCAAAGGTACTTTTCAGCAAAAGTACTCATTAAATTATGAGCCTATTGTAACTATGGTAACAAACCATAAATGAAAATAAAGAGACTCAAATTATGGCAGGGCAATCTATAGAGTAAATCATCAGGTCTGTAGCAATACTTCTAGCACATTTGTTGTCTAGTAACTCAACCACTTAGGGAGTGCAAAAGGTAATGCAGATAATTATCTGTCAGTGTATTGGTTGCATCAAAAGTAAGTCTGGGCCTCTCCAAAATCTCCACATGCTGGACTAAAGCACAGAAGAAAGTGAAGAAGTGATCCTGTATCACGTTTTAACAAAGGAAAATTCACCTACCAAAGTAAGACAGAAAGAACTGAAAGGAAGAAGCTGATCATGGTGAAAGCTGGCGACTACTAACACCTAAAAGATTTTTGGGATTTATGTTATGTTCCCCAACCAGCAATGAAAAGTGATGAAAGATACAAACAAAACCCAAACACCCCAAAACACAAAAACAGTCCTACCCACAGAAATCCCATATCCCAGCAGAATCTTTGGGCTGGCGTGCCAGCCCTGCCTAGCTGGACCCAACCTCTGGCTGAACTTGACTTATGGAAGCTTAGGTCAGCCAGCTGCAGTGAGACCCCAACTAACACCTTGAAGAGGAGAAAGGTGGGACCTGCAGTAGCAATATCAGCTGCTAAATTTTCATTTGGAATGAACTGCTGCACCTAAAATAACAAACTTGTGCTCATCTACAGGCTGCAAGTAAATGATCCCAAATCACAGCACAATGTCACTGGCAGGCCCACGTCCATATTTTGATCATTGCACACATCCTTTTGTGGTTTGCAGGCTGCTATTTCTAGAAGTGACACAGGCAGCAATTGCAGCCTTTACCTGATCAGTAGCTCAAAATAGCAGCAGTGGGCAACGTGTGCAGCATCCGTCTACAGAAGTGCGCTTTGAGTCTGAGATTTTCCTGCACTACCTGTATCAATCTACTAACAGAAGTGATACTTACAGTGGGTACATGCATACCCTGAAGAGAAGAAAATTTAAATAACTGGATCTTTCATAGAAACAAAGCTGCAAAAATAATCCTTCTACAACTTTAAGGGAACATGAAAAGGGTGCCTGCGTAAAGAGGTTTCATGCGGTATTTTCACTTCCCTCAGTGAGGGTTGTGCAAGCAACATGAAAAAGATAAGCAAGAAGCTGAGATAGGATCAAGGACATGTCACATTACAGCAACACGGGTTAGCATGGCCCTGGGAAACAACTTTTTGAAGCAACTGATTACTAGAAGTGAATTAATGAAGTCATCAAAAAAGACCCTTTTGACTATTATTCACTCCAGCTCTGTTTAAGACCCAAGCTAGGTCTGAATAAGCTGTTCTGGTTATACAATAAATGGCTGTGCCCTGCAGATACATTAATACATGTCCCAGATGCTGCTGGCATTTAACTCGCTGTACTAACCTTTCCTGCCTTACTGGTAGTCTAACTGCTCTGCTGACTAAACTCAAGAGCTATCTCACTGGAAGTTAGTTTTTCTGCTTAGCTGCCACATCATGTTGTTCTTGGCTCTGCCACCCATTCCTCTTGTTAAGTAAAGTCATTTAGAGAATGATGAACTCCACATGATTACTCAGGACAAAGTAGCAATATATCTTTTCAGCAGGATTATCTGCTAGCATATGCTTTTGTTTCTCAGTTTTGTACACGTAATAAGAAAACAGGATTTAAGATGAGCAGGAGTAACTTACCTGTTCATTTTTGGTCAGTCTTGTTTTGTTATGTATGTCAGATGTAACCAGGTTGAATCCATGTTTCTCTGATAAAATTCTCAAAAGCAAAACCACAGTTCGACTCCCACACTTTCCAACTCTGTTGTAGACCACCTGACTGGGGAAAGGAAGTACCTAAACAAAGATTGAAAGAGATGGAGTCAGTATATAGATATTTTTGTTTCTGTGTACCACTGAATCGCACATTTTTACCTTAAGCCAACAGATACATAGAGGATAATTCCTAGGGCCCTGCCCAGATCAGAAGCATTCACTTCCTCTAACAAGGTAGAAGCTCCGCAGAAGAGAAACGGCATGGCTTAGGGAGGTGGCAAGGTGAGATTACCCCCTTGAGATGCAGTTAAATGTAACAGATTGGCAACTGCTCCAGAAATACTATGTAACTGTTGAGTATCTTGAGCTTACTGCTTGTAATCTCAAATCTCAATGCAAATGGTCATCTTCATCTTTAGTTGACTATCTCCCTTAAAAAGAACTAAATGGAGTGAATTTGCATTATGGTTTGGAAACTGAAAGTCAAGCTGACATAATGCAAGAGGAATGAATGTTTGAATTGCAAAACTTCAGCTTAAAAAGAAACAAAAGAAACCAAACACCAACCAGAGAGCACAGAGCAAAAATTAATCAACTCTTTTAATTCCAAATATAAACATGAATCTTTGAAACAGACTCAGAGAACAAATCATGCCACTGGCCAAGGGACTATGTGCAAAATAATCAACACAGGGCCACAGGGGATCTGAGCTCAACTGGCACAGTCTGATCACCTCTGTACAGGTAATGTTCATCAAATCTCAAAACAGAACAACCACATCTAACCTGGTCACCGGGAATGGTGGCCAGCCCACACTAATTCTTGCACCTTGCTCTCCTCCCCAGGAGACCAGAACAAGCGAGAAGTAATTCAGTGTCTCACAGTATGACAGATGCAGCCTTATTTTGTTCCTAGATGATGTCCATGGGCTATTGTTTCAGCAAAAGGCATTCTGAAGTCACACTATTGCACTAGACAAGTATTTGCTGTATAGCATATAGCAGCATGTAATAATACAGGCTCAGAGGACACTGTTTCCAAGCCTTTAAATTGGCCAACAAGAGCCAGGAGCTCACAGTTTCACCCAGAGCCATGCACGTACAGCACTTAAGGACAGATCATTTTTCTAGTAAGACAATGGCACAAACTGTTTCCTGACATAGGGCCTGCACCTGGGTTCCAGGCAACTTGTGTTCAGCACAAGGCATGGCCAAAGTGATGGTGTGTCTCAACATCCAGTTACTCCTGCAATCATGTTCTTCCAGCAGAAGGATTTCTAACATAAAAGCAGTCCGATGAGGCTTATGGCACTTTTCAGTGCAGAGTACTTCTGCACTGCATTTGAACTGCTAATAGATCTTTATCAGGGAAGCAAAATGATTTGTCAGGAAACCTTTCGGATTACTTTCAAAGAGAACTGCCAACTAGAAAGAAAAAAAAAGGGAAAAAAAATCATCTGTATTCCCTTATATTCAATGGGAACCTACTGGCACTTTGCTCTCAGTGTTACATTTCATGACCAAATGAACATTACTGCTGTTACTGGTTGCAATGTTTAGGATATCCTGCACTGCAACATAAATGTCGAGGCCATTTCCCCCCAAATTACCTTAGGAAGGAGTAGCTATTGGGTGATCATGGCCTCAGTTACACTTCCCAAGTTGCAGGACATCGCATCTGCTGATTCAGCAAGCAAAGAAGGGTCTCTCAAGGCCCATACAAGCCCCACACAAAGCACTAAGTCTTACTATTTTGTAACATCTATACAGGGTTTTCTGTGAGAAACATAGTCCCCATATTTCTTTATCAATCTTTCCTTCAGAAGCCTTGCTTCCCACGAAATGCAAAATCCCAGCCTCAATTATTAGAGAACACCAAAGGTGATGAATTTAACATCTCTGTGCTACAGCTGTAGCTAACCTTTCCAAAAACTACTGTTAATGGTGCCTGAAAGGTTAACATTTGAACACATTTTATTACGCTGATTATCACACCATCATGAAAAAGAAACTGAGCCCTATTCTGGATTGCCCCTTTTTTGGGTTCATTTCTTTGCATAACAAACACTTTGCATCACTACTTGTCACAGCCCTGCAGCACCATCCACACACACACATCACTGCCATTTGTGGATTGGGAATTACTCCTCTGCTCAGACATATGCTTTTGGAATACTTTGCTGTGTAAGTAGGTGAAAACCTTCAAAAGAAATTCTAAGTAGACGCTGACAAGTGTCAGTGAAGGAGCAAGAGCACATACACTATGTTTGCCTAGCATCCCAGAAATGAGATGAATGATGAGAGTTGTGGAGTTATGGAAATATTATTAAATGCTTCATAATTATTAACTGCTATGATTTTCCTAGCAGTTTGGACTAGGCAAGACAGTGAGCAAAACTTTTCCTTTATGGGTACTTCAGTCAAGTACAATTTTACTGTATATAGATTACACTCAAGTTCTAATTAAATTCTTAACTGGATTATCCAGTAACTTTGGGTGAATATTATAAATATAATTCTTTTAAAACTAGATAAAATTAAAGGAAGCCTTTGTAAATTTCTCTATTCTAATTGCAAGCAACTTGGAAAAAATGACAGTAGTTACCAAGTTTGGCCAGTTCTCACATTTGTTTCTGAAACTCACCTTCCTAGGTAGCACAATTCTGTTCTGCACACAAACAATAACCATAGTAACCCCCAAAAAGAAACCACAGCAAATACTCTCTACAGATGAAGGAACCTGAAATAAAGGGCTATTATCTTCAGACACTTGTTTAGCTTAAAGGAGACCAATGTATCAATGCCTCGTTTCAGTACATAGCGAATGCACTTAGGTCTAATCGGACAAGATTCAAGATAAACACCTCAGCTCAAAGCTCACTTCAGAAGAACAATTGTGAGTGGTAACCAAAACTTCCCTTGCAGCACTGCTGAGTGTGGTTGGCTTTTGGGGTGCACTCCTGGAGCTGTGCTCATGTTTCATCCGTTTACGTCACCATTGCACTCATCACACCCAAATGCCCCAAAGGGTGTGTCCAGTGCACAAAGCCACGCAGTACACAGGCTTTTGGTATACAAGCAAGTATTTGTTTAATGTGACCAGTTCCCTTAGGGTGCTGAAGATCTGCTTTCTGCACTTAGAAAATGTTGAAGTTACTTCTGAGGAGAATACCTCTCTTAGAAACATGAGTTTGTATCAGGCAAAACTAAAAATGCAAGAAATGGAAAACTTCCCAAGTTTGGTAAAGTTCACAAGACACTCAGACAATACAAGAGATGGTGACAGAGAAGGAACTTCAAAAGAAGGTTCCTATTGTATTAGGTCCTATTGTATTAGCAGAAACCAGGTGAAAAACAGCAGTTGGATGTTTACAAATGCTAATTGGGTTACATTTTATTATTGCTTACTACCTAAGAGTAGGTATCACGTAGAATGACTAACTGCTGAGATGATGCTCTGGCAACTTGATATTCATGTAACAACATACAAAACTGCAAAATAATTGCAGAGTGACTTTAGTGAGCACTGCATCAAAGCCCAGAGGTAATATAAACAATTCAAACATATAATTCACTTTGGAGTTACGTGAATTAGCACTTACAGCCATAAAAAAGTAAAACCCACAGTATAATTACAACACCTCTCTCCAAGGGTTTGGAAAGTTATATGAAAATTTACTTGTCAGTTCAAACAAGTTTTTTTTTTCTTTTGTTCCACAGCTGAAGATGTCAAAAACCATTGTGAAATGAAATCAAGAAGAAAAAGCAAGTTTAACCCCAAATGAACTTGCATTACAGAAAATGACTGTCAAGTACCTCTGCACAGAGGTCTGCCAGTCTCAGAAAGGGAGCAATTTAAGAGATAACCTGATAAAAGCCCAGGTTTCCATCTTCAGAGGGGGCTTTGTCTACAGAAAATCTTTGTACCATTAAAAAAAAAAATTAGGCTGGATAATTACTTGCAGTGTCAATGATGTAGGGATTCACTCATAGGCCTAAATCATTCCACTTTTAATGAGACAAATGCACTACAATTTTGCCCACTTGCCAAAAATCTCTCAATCCAGGTACAAGCTGCCCAGGTGTCAGTCTCTGACGTGTTTTCAGGAAGCAATCCATTATATTTACACCTTCTGCAAGTAAGTGACCCATGTCCTTACACACAAGTAGGGCCAGAAGTGGATGCCAGAACTGGCTTCTCCTTTCTGAGCAGACAATAACCTGTGGTCAGGCAGTACTCCATGTTTATCAGGTGAATAAGGCCAACCAACACAGAAAGTACTGATAAGATTGTGGAAACAATGAAACATTTGCTGGCATATCTCTATACAGCATCATACCTTCCCAGTCCAATCTCTTCATTTTCTCTTCCTGTGTAACTGAGACAGAATTATAAGAATTTAAAAATGCCTTAATTGGTCAAAGGAATGGCCCATTTGACTCCATGAGAGAAGGAGGACACTCATAAGGTAACTACAAACCTGAGAGCTGTCAGCAGTCCATTTCTCTCCAGTGTCTCTCTTCTTTCTCCAGTGCCTCAAAATTATATATGGCATGTTAGAAGGCACATCCTCCTTCCATGCTGCCTGAAGAATTTCTTACACAACTTGCTCCAGAATTTTGTTGCTCACCATGCATTTAATTTTTAGTTAATCTTCTACCATTTCCAGAGCATATCTGTTCTCACATTGTGGATTTCATGAAGACATTGGATAATTCAGTCATCAGCTTTGAGATCTTTTTAGATACACTGGATGTTCTTTTTAACTGAAGTTTTTCACAAGCCTGCCAGGATTTTTAAAGATAGACTCAAAGGCCACTAAGAGATAGCCTTCCAAAATTAAGTTCAGGAATTGCTGCTCAAAAATCACAATCCAAACAAGTATCAACTTGCTCACTTTTAAAGCAATCACAATGAAAAGTTGCTAACACAAAGCTATGTCAGCAGAAAATGTGACTGAAGAATGAACAAGGGAGTAAACAAAAAAAAATTACTAGCTAGAATCCTCCTTCCCCATCTGAACCACACAGTTCCAGTTACATAAACATTCACCCATAGAGTGTAGTGATGCTAGACAGAGACAAGCGTTTTTGAATTAATCAAATGTAAAGCAGACCAGACAGCATGGTCATCTCTATGGGTCACTGAAAATACACCAGAAACCACAAGAAAAGGTAAGGATGAAATTTGTTTGTTTTCAAAGTTTAGATGCCATATAGCTGCAGCAGACCATTAAAAATAAGGCAGAAGAAGAAACAGAATATTCTTCTGTTGCATTTTCATTAAGAAACTAATTTAATTAAAAAAGAGTGACTTCCTCCCCCATCACCACAAACAATGCATTTCATCTGTTAGACAGATGACACATTTGGAAGACTAAGTTAAAATGTCTTCTCTAATGGTTCAACATCCCTAAGTACCAAGCTAAATTGAAAACATAAGTATTGAGCACAAGCTGCAAAAGGAAACATAGTGGTAGACAGTCCTCAAATTTATTAAGACTAAAAAAGCATTACTATGAAGTGTCTGCCAAAGTGTATGGTCCCATGAGACAGATCTATAAAGCCAAAATCAAAACTTGGAGTAATTTTTCTGTGAAGAAGCACTGCATACTTACAAATCTAAAAAGATCTGAGTTCAAAGCATAATAAAGTATCCCTATTAAGTCTTAGATCAGGTTCTATTACAAGATAGTGTGGCTATGGAAACAATAACATCAATAATAACCTGGGAAAACTACAAAGAAAAGTCAAAGATCCAATTTTTAATGTTCAATGTTTTGAATGCATCCTGTCAACACATTTGGGTTTGCTTGTCTTACACCTTAGCCCTAATGTACTCGTCTACAACAGCAGGCAGCAGCAGAACAAAACCTCTGCACCTCCAGTCTGCTCCACAAGATTCCCACACCACAGGGAGTGCAGAACCAGCTTTATTTCAGGTATGTGAAGTTACAGCAACACAGCAACATTCAAGCTTGGCAAATGCATACAAAGTCAAACAGGCTGATGCTCTGTTCACTCAGCACTTTCAGGTACTCACTGATATTAGGCAGCCTCTGGAGGTGCGAGTGGCACTCCTGGCTTTCATCACTTAGCAACACGTGCTTGTACTTAAGTGATGGCAGGTCAGCTCCAGCTCCTTTCAGGGATGAAGCAGGTGAGAGGGAATCACCCTACCAAGTGGATAATTGTTTGGGGACAGGGTGCAACCACTGCCTCTAGATCAATCAAACCTTTTCCTTTTGGCCTTTCTTAACATAGCATGCATTTCAACCTCTTCTTCATTCTTGCTTTCCTCTGCAGTTTGCAACTTGTTAACCTCTTTTGGGACCAAAATCAGATATAGTGCTGTATCTTGCCCCCCTGGTGCCAAGGACAACTGAACAGTTATTGTTCATGTCTTGCAGACATTTCTTTTAATATATCTCAGGATAGAATTTAGAAGAATCAAAGCATATGGTACTATCACTACTGTAGAGAGGGGCGCAGAACAAAGTTATTGCTTTTTCTTCTTTACCCTACGTGAGTGCATGCAGATTACAACAGAAAAAGAACTGGAAGACCCTCGTTAGCTTTCTTACGAAAAGCAGACTATTGATCTCTTACTTTTTAAGTTAATCACATTGTGGAAGTTATCTTTCTGGTATGCACTCACCTCATAAGAAGATAAAAGAGATGAATTATCTAAGAACATGGTTCACTGATACTGGCATTTATTTGTTGAGAGAACTAGCAGGAGTTCAGGTAGGTTAAGAATTTTAGTGTCACTTTATTACCCCATTTTCCAGTGGAAGGTTTAGTATGTACTATCAAAAAACCCTTAAGCTGCAGAATTTGTGGAAGACTGATTTTAACTCCAGGGCAGCATCACGTTGTATGTATCTTGGAACTGTAATGTTTAAAACTTCTGTTTTTCCTTCGGAGCTCAGGGTTTTGTACGTTCTGTGATGTGCTCAGAACACACTGGCACAGTTATTCTCTGTTTAAGTAGTAAATCCTATCACATCCAACCCACATGTTTATATTGGATACTTGTAAAATGAGAGATATTAAGTAACTAAGCCTGGGTTTAAAACTTTTTATAATACTTCACAGCACTGGCATTCCCTTAAGTAACCTCACTACCTTACGGTTGTTTCTATCCTTCCAATAATACTGGATTTGAATGTGATGAGTGGTAGACCGAATAATTTATTCCTCTGTATGCACTTGTCTTTCTTCACATTAAGGTTTAACTCTTTGGTAGCTATTGTGGTTGACTATTGATTGGGCTGCAGCTAATGCAGCAACTCGGTTTCACCACTGCCAAGAGCCTGTCATGCTGCATTTCAGTTCGCCCTTTACTTTAGGCTCCCTTTCAGTAACTCCACATTCTACTTTATAGTCTCTAGTGTGCTTGTCTTTTCCACTGTACTTTGCACAGACACTTCATAAATCAATCACAGTATGAAATAAAGGTTGTTTATAGCCATAACTGGATTTTAATTTTGTCAAACAGGCCAGTTCTGCTGGACTGTAATCCACACACTCATTACCCATGAGCTGTCTCTGAGGTGCTCTTGCTCTGCACGCTTGTGGGAACTCAAAGGGAGTTTCTTCATAGCTCCTGCAGGAAGCAGATTCAGATCTAGTTCATGGCATGGTCTCTTTACCTGGAAGGAACAACACCAAGAAGCACCCACAGGGAGGACAACGTGCTGCTAGCCAACTCTTCCAGTAGAACCAGAGCACAGCAGAAATCACTGAAATGACTCAAAGGCCCAAAATACTTTCCCTTACAGACCATAGTCCATGTCACAAATGGATCTTATGGTGAAGATGGCACATCAGAGTCAGTAACAGAGGAGGCCCCGGCATCAAGTGCTCCCATTTCACTCTTCTGCACTTGGAAATTATTAATCTGAGTTGCTCAAAGGCAAACTAAACCTCATTCCTGCTGACCAGGGCATGATTCCTTTCAATTTCAATGGAGGGAGCTTCTCCTTGCATCTACTGAAAATTCCCAGTAGTACCAGCCATAAAGGCCTCCACATCCCCCTCGGACATCAGGATGCTGTAGGTGCTGTCCTGAGATCTACCTTTTCATAAGCACAGTTGCCCCACCATGACACCACTGCTCTCACACTGACTTCTTCAGCCCAGTCATGAAGCCCTGTCCTCTTTGCCTGATGTTTTGACTCTACTCTTGACCACGTGTAGGCATGTTCACAATCTCATATCTGATTAAAGCTCATGGCTCTTATCAGAGTACTTCGCTGCTACTTACGGTTTCCTAAACAAGCTTTATCCTTTTCTAAAGACTGAGTAGAAGCCTGCCAGGACCTACCAACTCATCTTCAAAATCATGAGGCTTTCAAAATTCTTATTTGGTAGTTGTTTTTTTCAGTTTTATAAGACACCTCAGCATCCCAAGTTTCAGATTTTTTTTTTTCCTTCGAACATCAGAGCTAAGAAAATCCTTTCAGTTCAGGATTTAAGAATACCATTAACAAATATAAGACTGGTGGTAGAAACCTGAGTGATACTCAGGGGAGTCTCAAGGCTTTGCAAGATTAACCAAATCAATTTGTCACTTTCAAAAGATACTCCATCATGTTACCCCTAGGAAGAACGGCAGATTTTTGTTTTTCCACTGAAGGTTTAGGTCATCCAGACCCAGCTGTAATTGGATTTTGGTATTATAATCCAGCACTTCCAAATAAAAGATAATGAAGGTGTTTGTGATTGAGTTGCCACAACCTTCTTGTATGCTATGCTAGTTTATGAATACCTTCCTATCACGGAAAGAAGGAAAAGAAGAGAGGAATGTACTAGCTGGAAATCTAAAACTGTAATCTCTAAGAGATATTCATGTGCTGTGTAATAATCTGAATAGATTATTAGCAGGTGAACAGAGATCATTCAGAATGGATTGTGTCCTACATTTCAGTGAAAGCATAGAGCTTTACTACCTTCAGACATGGTGATTATGCCTTGTGTACTTTTTTAGCTACAGTGTGACATAGAACAAAACCTATAGGTTGCAAATTTGGGGATATTAGAATTTTTCTATTTTGGGTAACAGTGGGTAGGCTGCTGTGTTAATGTCAGAGGCAAGCAAGATTTACCTTTAACTACACACACAGCATGACAATTGAAGTACCAACCAAAAGGCAAAGTAGTTTTCAAGCTTCTTTGAAATTAGATAAAAACTACAGACTACTGTAGTAGTCACAAAACCTGCATACCTGCTGTCTCTCTAAGTCTTTCAATATATAAAGTTTGCAAATGTCAGGCTTAGTAAAAATCCAGCTCACTACTGTTTAAATTTTTGCAGGACATCAGCATGCATAGTATTCCTCACAGATTTATCTTCCTGTGACAGGCAATCTGGCTTTAATTTCCCAAGTCTCTCTGTACTTCCATTTACGATCAGCCAGCCTCCCCATATCAACAACTTTCTGATATATTAAACTGAAGGAATATTAAAAAGTAAGTAATCATCTCTATTTTGATAAATCATGGAATTAAGTGATTGCTTTATCCCTAAGATTCTTGAGCAATAAATTAAAATGAGCAAAACAAACAAATTAGTTCTCCAGTACAATTCATATATTTTTATGATCCAATTCACACTTAATAGCAGAGATTCAATTCTAGCTTTTGGATATATCTCCATACCATTATTGTGTTATATCAGTCACCACCTGCTTCAGCAGGATTGCAAAGAATTATGAATAACAGACAATGGGAAAATCCTCTGTAAAAACCACATTTTTCTTCCCTTGAGATACTATTATTTAGAAAAAAATGAAAACACAGTTTTAAAAGAACATAAACCAATCATTCTACAAATATTGTACACTGTTTGCTGGTTTTAGAGAGGGTAGAGTTAGTTTTCTTTACAGTGGCCATTATGTGGCTGTTTTGGATTTGTACTGAACACGGCACAAATATAGAGATATTCTGTTATAATATAGAGATTTGTGTTCTTGCTGAGTAGGCCTTACACAGGGCCAAGGTCTTTTGTGCTTTTCTTTTGGCAAGTAGACTTAGGGTGCCTGGGAAACTGGAAGGAGACACAGCTGGATAGCTTACCCCAGCTGGGATATCCAAAGGGATGTTCCAGACCATATGATATCATGCTCAATATATAAAATGGGGAGAAGGAGGAAAGGGGCTTGTTTGGAGTGATGGGGCCCTGCTCTCCTGGAGAAGGGTGAACACCTGCCTGCCCACAGGGAGCAGTGAATTAATTCCTTGTTTTGCTTTGCTTATGTGTGTGGCTTTTTATTTCCCTATTAAACTGTCTTTATCTCCACTCATGATACCTTTTCTACCTTTTCCACCTTTTATCCTTCCCATTTTCTCCCCAGTCCCAATCTCACTGGGAGAGTGAGTGAGTGGCCATGTGGGGCTTGGTAGCTGGTTGGGTTAAACCACAACACACTGCTTCTTGTCAACTGAGGGAAGTGGAGAAATGCTTTATGGGTTTTTTAAAATCATAGTATTTTATTGACTGTACTAGGCCTGAAAGCTCAGTTTTACTGTAAAACAGTGCTTCAAACTATAAAAGGG
The DNA here is from genome assembly GCA_910950805.1 of Acrocephalus scirpaceus scirpaceus. Classification (NCBI taxonomy): domain Eukaryota; kingdom Metazoa; phylum Chordata; class Aves; order Passeriformes; family Sylviidae; genus Acrocephalus; species Acrocephalus scirpaceus. The sequence goes on from OU383775.1 coordinate 47,453,057, forward strand.
ATCTTTGTTGTTAAGGTGCTTAGTGAATTCTCTCTTAGTATTTTATCAGCCAGGTCCCAAGTCTGGTAACCATAGAAAATTACTTACTCTATATTAGTGTTGCTAAATTCTGACAATTTTTTCTAGCTGAAAATTTATACACTGCACAATAATCCCAACTCGTCATTTTACAAGCAGGATAGAATATTTTTTAAAATCACTGAAATCTTTCCCAACCTGCCCCAGAAGGATTACTTTAAAGATTATCCACCCATTTTCCAATTCAAGCTAAACAGACATTTTCAACTCTATGAAAAACAACACACTACTATTCATGGTCTTAAAATCCCTAGTACACATATACCTAAAAGAAAACAAATCTTGCTTGCTTCTAAGTGTTGGTTCTTCTGTTTGTTTGTTTGGCTTTAAATCAAGCACCTCATCCCTAACCTAATGCTGCTATCAAAATACTAGGAAAAAATAAAACTGACATAAACTTCATGAACGTAAAAACTCAGTGTTAAGGGGGCAATGCTGAAATCATCTTTTACTAACATTTAAAGTCAAATAAAAAAGAATAAATAATCTAGTTGACAAAGAGAGTGACTAGGACAGGGTACAGCATGTACACACCAAAGGCCACTCAAAGATTCTGCTACCTCTTCCCATGGTGGTGAATATGGTGTTGGCTTGGTGGTGAATAAGGATTGGACTTGATGATCTTAGAGGTCTTTTCCAAATGATTCTATTATGCTATGGTAGTCTTGCTCCATAAGAAAAACATGAACAACTAGTACATACTTACTAGAAAGAATGGTGAAAAAAGTACTTATCCACTTTCCAGCTTTAAACCAATAAAATCAGATAAGATTTATTTAGTGTATGTCTCTTATTTTGATTCATTTTGACCTGATCCTGACCCTCATCCATTTCTGCATTCATTCAGAAGCACTATCACATGTTTAGGTGCCTTGCTGACACCTAAACAGCTGCCAAGAGACACTGTGTCCATGACATGCATCCCAAGGGAAAACCATCAAGAAAAGGAGAACAGACTACTTCAATGTAATTTATCTGTAAGCTATGTGCATAGCTCCTCCACAAATATATATGTCATCTCTACTGAAAGAGGGACATATCCTGATGCTCTTGCCAAGTTCTCAGGGAAAAGCTTTCAATCAAGACCAACAGTAGGTCTGATAAAGTTCCTACCATTTGTCCTCCAAGGCCAGTTGCACCATCTTGGATAGAACAAAAAAATCTTGGGAAAATTTGATAAGGAAATAGCTGGTCCAAATACTGGAACAAAATACACTTTATTCCCAGAAATGCTCAGACATGAAATACATCAAGTCTACACCATCAGTCATTAATTAACAACCATATCAAAGGTGTTTTTAAAAACCAAGCTAGCATGATCTTAAAGGCATCACTTAAACACCAATCTACAGAAAAAGGATAAACAAATGATCACTTGCAAATCTTTTAAAATTTACATTTTCAGGTGCTTATTTAAAAAAAAGCCAGGAGGCAGTGAGATAGGGATTTGAAATACAAAAGTGTCAACTTTCACTGGCAGTGTAGAACCACCAGCAATGGTTGTTTTGCCCAACTGTACTCCTTTTTTATCTGTCACATACCAACACCACAAACACCAGAGATGTGCTAGGGTTACTGGAGGTTGCACCTACCTGCAAAGAAGCACACACAGATCTGTCTCAGAACCCATGGAAGGTCTAGAATTAGTTGATCTTGTGATGTCTTTGGTGCCCAAGGGCTAAAGAAGAGTGGCCTATGTTTGTGTATTGGGTTTACTTAGCAAAGTTCTGCTACTGCAGAGGGGACTACAGGAGTGGCTTCTGTGAGAAGCAGTCAGAAGTTTCCCCCATATCCAATGAAACCAACACCAGCTGGCTCCTAGACAGACCCACTGCTGCCAAAGCCAAGCCAATCAGGAATGGCAGTACTGCCTCTGAGATGACATATCTTTAAGAACAAAAAAAATGTTATTGCGCAACAGTAATTTGTGGCCAGAGAAGAGAGGCAAAAGAATATGTGAGAGGAACAGCCCTGCAGACACCCAGGTGAGTAAAGAAAGAGGGGGAGGAGGTGCTCCAGGTGCCCAAGATGAGATTCCCCTGCAGTCCATTATGAAGATTATGGTGAAGCAGCTGGGTCCCTGCAGGCCATGGATGTCCATAAAGGAGCACAGATCCACTTGTAGCCCATGGAGGAATAGGCTCTTGGAAGGACATGTTGAAATAAAGAAAAGAGCCCACAGTAGAGCAGGTTTCTCAGCAGGACTTAGTGACTCCATGGGGGACCCACGCTGGCTGGATGAGTCTGTTCCTGAAGAACTGCACCCTGTGGAAGGAATCCACATTTGAGCAGTTCATGACGAACTGAAGCCTGTGGCAAGGACTCACTCTGGAGAAGTTCATGGACAGCTGTCTCCCATGGGAGGGATCCTGCACTGGAGAAGGGGAAGGCCTCCTCTCCCTGAGGAGGTAGCAGAGGCAGAAAGAACATGTGATGACTAATCCCCATTCCCTGTTTCCCTGTGCTGCTGGTGGGGAGGAGGTAGAGAACTGGGAATAAAGTTAAGCTTGGAAGGAAGTAGAGGAGGGGGAAAGGTGTTTTTAAGATTTGTTTTACTTCTCATTATCCTACAATGATTTTGGTTGGCAGTAAATTCAATTAATTTCTCCAAGTTGAATCTGTTTTGCCTGTGACTATAATTGGTGAGTGATCTCTGCTTGTCTTTATCTCAGCTCATAAGCTTTCTGCTATATTTTCTCCCTCTCCTTTGAGGATGAGAGAGAGAGAGAAGCTTTGGTGGGTGCCTGGCCTCCAGTCAGGGTCAAACCACCACCCCTAGACACATTACCTTCGTATCACTGGCAAGGGTAACCCACTGCTAATCTTCAACAGTCAAATAAACCTTAACTGGGGGAACACCTTAAAAGCTGGCTCACCTGGTCTTCAGGGAAGAATCAGAACCACAGCAGCAATGCTTAGGTACAGAAGTGAGCCAGGCTTTCATTCTTTGCTTACACTGAGAAAATTGTTGCTGCCACCTTTATTTGAAAAAAACCAGATCAGTACCCTGAACTCCTGAAATGTGATGATGCTAATTCTTTATTCAGAGAACAAGTGCTATTTTCAGTTCTTCCACTGGGAAAAAAAAAACCCACACGGGTATTAAAAAAAAAATCCAAAGCTCTGGCATCTAGCCATGACAAAGAGCCAAAGCTAATACGATTTCCTACAAACACTGGAATGTACTCTGCAAAACAGCTACGGTCCAGTGCATATCAACTGCTGGTGGCCTTCCCCTACAGCTAACTACACACTGCCCATATTAGCTACCAGTCATTTCAACCTCAGGCAATGCACTGTCCTTCATTATCTCCACTTCTAGCTTTTAAGCATTTTATAATGAAATATTTTAAATGTAGGAATCAGGATTGATTTCTTCTGATGCATTTTTATATGTTGAATTAAAGCATGCATAGACCTTAACCATCTGTTAGTTTAAACAAAGGCGGCTTTCAAGTCATGTGAATGGAGGCTACTTGAAAGATAATGACAATTACAGTGAATTTCACTCACACCCTCAGAGTTCACAGTTCAGATATGAAGCTGTAGGAGAGTAAATAACTGCACTTAGCCAAAAATACAATGCATGAAATTTCCAAAGCAAGAGCTTCTTAGTTCAAAACATGACGCCAAGCAAATACCAGGAATTATCTGGGGATCTACCAATCCCCACTCATGTTTTGATTAGAGGAATAAAAAACAAAACAAAAAGCCCCAAACCACTAAGGATTAAGCAGGTTTATCAAAGGGATGATCAAAATGATCCGTATTTCATAAATGTTTTTGAAACATGGGCAAATACTTCAAAAAGCAAAATACTTTTAACTTACACAAGGCCTGTTACTCTGTTGAGCTTTTCACCAACTTTCAGGAGTGAGGATGATTACAGATGAAGCCCACAAACTTTACTGACTGTAGGTAGCTAATCAAAGAGTACCTACCCAATTAATCAATCTTCAGGTATCTATTCAGCTGGTCTTTCTACAGACAACTGCAGCTGGATAAGGCTGTGTGAACACAGCCCAAAATTACATGTTTAGACAGGCAAAAGATATTTTTACAATGTAAACAGAAAAGTGTCTGGGTTGGATAAATCTGTCCAATTACTACTGCCCATTGGAGTACGGGTCCCATCCACAGCACCATTAATTGGTAAAGCAAAATTCCTGAAGAAAAAGTACCAAAATCTGAATAAAGTTTCAAGGTTGAAAACTCTCATCTAGAGGAAAGCCTTTTCCTTCCTAGAACAGCTTGGCATTTCTGAATGCTAATGCAAGCATAAGAAATACAGGTTTGGAGTAAGGATTGCTTTATTCTTCAAAGCAGAGTGCTCACTGTGGAGATATGACAAACATAATTTTTACTTCATGCAGACTGCTATGCTCCTGGACAAGAGAAGCAACTAACACTATTTTTTTTTAAAAAAAGAAGTATTTTAAAAGAACCAGAGTACTAGACAGATTTTAGTGTGAAACATTTGTTCAGCTTTTGAATACTCGTGTCCTATTTCAGTTTGCAATGATAAACATAACAGGTTGATTTTTGTCACTTCTTTCTACATCCATTTGCTTTTGTAATTGAGCAATTTGTGTTGACAGGAAGAAAATCAAATGTACATCATTCCTCCAAGTGAGCCATCTGAACTTTAACAATGTAGAAATAGTTACATATCAGCTGAAAATTGCAGATTTTGTTGCACAACAAAAAGGTGAAGAAACCCAGATTCCTGTCTGTTTTCACTAATAACTAAGCTAAGTGGAATTGCTTTCCACATCATCCTCCTGCTGACAGAAGCCAACTGCTTCACCACACAGGTGCACACATGTGGTTGATCATTTCAATTCAAGGCCTGTGGCTCAGGATGTGACTTCATGGTCAGCTGAACAGAGACGAGGGAGGGCTACCACCAGAAGCAGTGGCTATTCACACCCACCCCCTCTCTAACTACTCACTGTCACCTGCTGCACTAGCATCCATGGTGGGCCACATTAGTGAAATAATCTGTCCTTTTAGTACATGTCTGTACTATGCAAAAGGAGCTCTAACAGGCTGAAAGACAGGCACAATATAGTACCAAATGGTGTTTAGAGAACAAACCAATACAGGGTAAACAAACAAAAACAGAACAGGAGACCCTAAATGCCTACTTCCACTTTTTTCCTCTTAAAGAAACTATCACAACGCCCTTCCTAACTTGAAATGTCATGCGGCCCCATGATGACATGAGGGAAAAGCTTATGTTTTCACAGTCCCATGTGATAGGTGCAGAGAACTTTATTCCTAAAAAAGGGCTCATTACTCACATTCATTAAATTTATCCTACTGACCTGCTTCAAGTATTGTGTTTGCAGCAGAACCCATGTTCCAGAAAATGCTGCCAGCCAAAGGCCATCTTCACCTGCTGGATTAGTTCCAACTGCAGTTTCTTGGTTTTTTGCATCAAAGTGCTGATGCAAAAATCACACATAAATCCCTGCCTCTCCTTGACTCAATGAGAAAAATTCCATTAGCCTAATCAAAATGAGTTTTAACCCAAGTTACTCACAAACATCTGAAAACACATGGGGAGAAAAGGTTGGAAAGGCCATGTGCTGTTGATGTAAACTCAGCAGAGTTGCTTGGCACGTGAGTAAACATACAATGAGTTAAAAGCAAAAGCCAAAAAAGTAAGCATAAAGCAAATACAAAATAACAGCAGCTTACCTTTTGAGGTGGTGGTCCGTGGTCATCCAGATAAGTGGAATTTCCTACAAAAACAAGAAGGATGGAGATAAACAAAAGCCATCCAGTGCAACTTCCAAACTTTGCAATCTCTGGAGCCAGTGATCTCTACCCACTAGTTTTGTGGTGTCAAATAATTCAAAGAAAATAAATTCCCTCTGCTTTTATTTTTGATTAACAAATAATTTATTTTGACTACATTTGTAATACAAGAGTGGATGCACATTGTCATTTTACCAAAAAAATTACATGGCCCAAGGCAGCTTTAATTAATCAATCAGTATTCAATTACTTGTATGACAAAAAATTGCCCGCTGCATTCTTATACATTTTAAGCAAGTGAGCAAGGTTAACCTCAAAAAGTTTTCTTAAATAATCAAGTATCAAAAGTCTTTATCAAATTTTGGTCTGATGGAACTGACAAGCATTCACTTCTCTCTCTTCTAACTGTATTTTTCCCAACCTCCAAGCTACTTTTTTGTTCCTAAACAGTACTGGTAGAATGGGAGTTGTATTCTGATGTAATTGCCCCTGCCTTTTCAAGATGTTCCTTAAATTCAGACAAAAATCTTTGGTTAAAACAAAAGGCTTCTAAACAAGTGCACCCTTCTTAGCTACAATAAAAAAGGCAACAATTTCAGACTTTTTACCCTTCCTTACAAACACACACTACTACATAAAATACACACTCCCTCACATGCATAGGCTGTATTCTGTAACTGTCCTTCCTGAACCCTTCTCCAGAAGTACTAATCACATGCCTTCCCAACATCTTCCAGCAGATGAGGAAAATTTCCACCAAGTCTAAAATGTCCCCTTGGGCCACACATACCTCTCCTCTCAGTCATCCTCCTAACAAAGACAGAAAAAATACCTCTGCTCTAACCTTACCTCAGTATGAGGTATGAGAATTATTTTCAGAGGTTCCCACCTACATCCTAAAGTCACATGGAAGAGGACTTTCAAAAGCTTGTCCTGCTCATGAGCTTCTGGGGCGTTGAACAGGCAACAGAAACACAGGCTAGCAGGATAAAGCACAATTCGGAACCAAGGACTTTTTCTCTTTACAGTCTGGCCAAACCCCTCATTTTTCCAAGTGCCAAAACCCCCCTCCCAGAGGTTTCTGGATCCAGGAGGCAGGAAAGAGGTGTCTGTGTGTGAGCGTTATGGTTACAAAACAAGGAGATGAAGCTTTAGTGTGGAATATTCAGTAGCACCCACACCAGTGCTGGGGGTCGGTTTCAGCAGGAAAAGCAGGGGGCTGGAAGTGGAAGGGCCACCATTCCTCTTGCCAGACTCTTGGGAGAGGCAGCCACCACCTGGACCACACCATCCTGGGAGAGAGAGCCTGCAGACCACCACTGCTGCCGCAGCATGACGAACTTCTATGTACACCAAGAAGTCAGGATTGCTTCTCAGAAATATTTTGCTTTCTGGTTTTCCAGCATGTGTTACAAAGCCATGAAAATTTCAGTCAAAAGGCTTCCAACTCCTCTAAAGGGAAGTCCCAACAGATGTTCTTTTACAGATGTACCTTGATCTTGGAAGAGTTTGTGCAACTACAAAAGCCTGAACAGTAACTTTTTAATGGTCATCTGAAATCACAAATCATCTTCTGAAGCATACCAGAAACTCATCTCTCTATACATTTGACACAAATACCCACCCTTTGAACAATCCAGTGACTTAATTCAATACCATAGATAATATGGCTGATGCCCTACATTCAGGATAATCTCTTTACTCATCCCTCTGATATGATTCTAATTGCCAGGGAAGAAATTCAGCTCCCAGACTGCTAAAAGTTGCAGTCTGGTTTTCTGCTAGATTAGCTACTTTACACACAGTGACATTTCTCATCCCACTTAATCTGGGACAAGAGCAAGGAAAACTTCTCATTCTGCATTTACCCTTCCTGCAGAACCAGGCTGTTACTAGTTCATAGCAACTTTCTCCTCTTTGTGATTAGGCAAGCAGAAAGGTTGATTACATATTGATAAAAACATTTCTTACAGTTTTCTCATTATGTCAGGAAAATCGTTTCATTTTGATACCTAACAAAAAAGTGATGTTTGTTGTCTAAACAAGCTAACACACTAGAGGAGTCATAAACTTTAGATGAAAACTACTATTTTTTAAAAAAATTAGCAAAAATTTAAGTTTCATAATTGGTACTAATGATGTTACAGGAGTAACAGGGGTTTTTTCTTGTCTCCCCCCCAAAAATGCAATTTATGCTTACCTAAATAAAAGGACTATTAATTACATATGTATTAACTATCTTCATCAATCACCTATCACAGTCAATTTCATAGTAGAGAAGGACTTGAATTGCTAGTCAAGATTACTACTACAGCATCTTAAAGCCCAGCATCAAGAGTGTCAGAGTTATATTACAGAAACATTTTTGAGGTATTCCTTAAAATTAAAGAGCTTACAACTAATTTCACCTCTCTGTATCAGTAATATATGTTCTTAGTATGGAGACTGCATTCTCCTTCCTTGGAAATTTTTAAATTATTAAAACAACATGGAAATATCTCTAGCTTTGAACATATGCCTTGTAGATTTGATTTCTGTAATCAAAAAGTTTTTTACACAGAACAGTCTAGTTACTACTGTATCCACTTAAAAGACAAGAGTACAATTATGGGCCACTTTATAAAGGCTTTTTCACAGCAGTTGCTTGCTCAAATTCAGAAGCTGTGAACTGACAGAAACTAATTGCCAGGCAAACACAAGTGAAGAAAGAAACAGGAAACATAGATTTGAAAACTGGTCAGAAAAACCTCACAATGAGCAAAGGATGGAAAGCTGCAGACAGCTCCACACCCTTACATTGCCCCAAACTCCACATGCAGAGCTGGCTACTGTCTCATGCCACAGCTCCTCCTTCTGCTCCTCAAGCACATGAGCCAGAGTCAATCTCAGCATTCATGGCTTGCCACATCAATTCAACAGTCTGAATTCTTTTGGGTTCAAGTTTTAATTGAGAATTTGTTTTCAGTAATAAAAGCAAAACCCTTTGCTGCATGATTCATAGCCTACACTAAGTAAAATACACTAAAATAACTCCACAAATCCAGCTGCAATGGAGTGTAGCAGCAGCCTGTGAAGTACACCAGCCAGCTCCTTAACCCCATGAAGCCCAGCACATGCCTTCACTATCATTGCATTATAGATCTCGGCTTGCTTCCCCCTCTGCCTGCAAAACAGGGGCCACACTACAGGAGCCTTAATGGTTGCAGAAATATAATGAAAAATGTGCAGCTATGCAAAAAGGCCTGAAGGAAAGATGATGACTTTCTAACACAAAAGGCCATGAAAATCTTAAGCCCAAGCTGGGTATTTGCAAAGTTGTAAATACTTAAAACCACGTGCCGCTTTCACACATAGGGCCACTGTTCAGACAATATGTATCAGATTAGGTGAGTTTAAAAACAAAAGAAAAAATCAGCATTATAAAAATTGCAACCACAGAGAAGTACAAGCTAAAGCCAATCTATGAACTGCCAGCTGCTAACAGCTGACATAGTAGGAGAGTTGCACAGTAAAAATCAGAGACTTAGGAATGGATATCAAAAACACCAAATGCACTGTATATAACCTCAACTGTTATTGCAACTGCAATAACAAGCCTATCTAAGATGGAGAACATTATCTTGCAGCTTTTACATGCTATGGCACAGACAACACGTGTTTGATGTCAGTACGTGCCACAAGAAGAGAAGAGGTTTTCTGTGGTGGAAATGACAAAGTGATAGAAGTGAGAATCATCTTCACTCACTAGGAACCTTGTCCATTGCCCCAAAGCAACCTATGGCATTAAATTATTAGGATGACTTCTCTAAACTCCCTTAATAAAGACATCATTGCTCTTATCTGCTAATAACAAGATTATTCTAGATTTTTTTTTTTCCTGGAGAAGAGTATTTATTCTTCAAAAAGGAAATTTTCTGCCTTCCTGTAATAGCACATCAGTCCAAGACATTAGAAACAAGTCAGACAAAATAATCAAGTCTCAAAACAAGTGGTATTATGCATTCCACAACCATGCACAACAGCACACTTGGACTTGCTGAACACGTCTCCTCCACACTCTGCCAGAGATGATAAAAAAAAAAGTCAGCTTTACTATAAAAAATGGTGAATACATGGAGGCAGTCCAAAGTTTTCCATAATTTATTATCTTTGAGGTTAAGTGAATCAGCTGTATGCAAAATCTTTGGGGAAACCTTGTGGTTATGTTCCTTTTTTCTTGGAATCACTGAAGTGTGGGGGTTTTGCTTGAAGCAAGCCAAGTTTGAACACAGAAAGATGGTCAGTCAACCAGAGTTAAGGACAAATATTGCTGTGTACAGTTCACAGCCACAGATAATGAAAGTAACTGCAATTCTGAAAAAATATCTGGAAAAATCTTTACCAAAAAATGACTGGGGAGTACAGGAATAGGAAGTAAATGGACTTATGTGCAAACTGAAAACCCTTTGATAGCAAGTGAAACAGCGTAAATCTACCCAAACAGATATCCCATGGAAAGAATTGTGTAAAGACAGGGAGAGAAAGCCAACTCTGAAAATGTGGAGTTTGGACTTTTTTTCTGGAGCAGGGTTTTCCCTTGTAGAGAATCACAAGCAGTAGTCTAAGGGAGCTGGGATCCAGCTAAGGCCAAATTTAATTTGTCTTCTGAAAATCTTCTTTTTGTTCTTTTCATTTGGTCACCATCTCAAATTTCCAGGCGCCAATACAACCTCTACTGGCAAACAATCCCTTAGACGCTCTGATTTTTAAAGGAAAGGAACACTTTAAAAGTTGTCTGAGGAGTCTTCTGGTCTGGAAATCAGACTCTGAAGAACAATTGCCCCACCAAGCACCTCTAATCATTAAGAGCTGCACCTTCAAAATAAACTGAAGTGCCAGTAAGTTATCAGAAGAGGATAAATTCAGCTCTGCTTCCTGATTTTTTTCCCTTCCAATTAGGCGGCAGACACCTTAGAAATTTCACAGATATTTACACGTCTGAAATAATATGATTTTCTTAGTCACCATGTCTTAGAACCCTTTGTGGTCCAAAGGCAGGAAGGGGGTTAGGAACTACAACTTGAAAACTAGCAGATTAGCAGAATGATGTTGCCCACAGCTCAAATGAAACCTAAAAAGAAAAACACTGCTACTGCTGAGGTCAGCAGAGCCATACCAGCTTTCACGCGAGGAAAGTTTTTCCAGAGGTGTACAGAGAACATTGACATAGCAAACACAGCAAAACCCAACTGACCAGTCTGCACTGGAACACGAAGTGACTTATTGCCATTTCTTCCACCATATGTAAAAAGCTGTGTGTGCTCTCAATTGGTTTCCTCTGTGCAAGACTAACATCCTATCAAAATTTTCATTTTTAACCACAAAAAAAAATTAAACTAAACATTATTTTTTTAAAACATTCCATAAGGGATTTTTTTTCCTTCCTTTCTTGCCTTTAAAATAATTTTGATTATTCCTTATTTTTAAAATCATAAATGCGATAAAACCAATCACAACAACAAAAAATTCAACCTACAGCCAAAAACCAAAACCAAACCAGCACCAAACCCACATTCAGTTCACTCTACATCACTGCACACACAATGAAGGAAAAAAGCTGGAACATGACAAAAATACCTATTTTGCTTTATTACCCAGTGACCTGAAACCTCATCATGATATAATTCAGATTAGCTTACCTACAAGTTTCATACTTCTAACACAATTAGGAGATAAATCGGCACATTTAAGGAGAGTTTTTGAAAATTTACTGGCAATTCTGTGTATGTATTATATATGGAAGTATCAATGGAATACAGATATGAAGGGTTTGAATAACAGGAGGTTCTAAACCAGTCTAGGATATAATATACATCAGATGGCCCTCCTCTTGCAGAGAGGAGACTGCAGAAAGCAAAGCTACTCCAAAATCACAGAGCCTCTCTGAACTGTGAGCATTTAAAAATGTACAGACAGGCGTTTCATTTAATTGTTTTGTTAATAAACTGCTTTATTAATACTGGGGGAAGTGAGAAAACATTTCATCAGGAAATAAAACCAGCCCCACCAGGTACTTTCCTGCATGCAAAGGAAAAGCACATATACGGCTCTATTGAGACACTGCAGAGAAAACCTAATGACCAAAAAAAAAAAAAGGTGCCATTAAGCCAAACTATTGCAGTTTTATTTTAATTCATTTTGCTATGTAAACAAAGACTGTGATCTGTCTTTGCGGCCTGGCAGCTCTTTACTAAATGCACTTCAAAGGCCCATTAACTTCAGTCTCCTTTTCAGATGGTTCTTAAAATTCAGCATTCTGCTATCACACAGCAAGTGGGCACAGATTAAATAGGGTGTCCCTTTTTTTTTCTCCTCAAAGATTTGTATTTTACCTTCTGTCAAAAAGTGTGCCAAATATTTTGTAATGACGTCTATTCTTTTCTTAATTTCCTCAGCAAGACTTACCTTAACAAAATGCAGAGTCAGTTCTATAAATACACACAGGTGTTCCTGAGGGGAAAAAAAATCTCTCAAGATGTGTGGTCAAGTAATACCTACAGCTACGCACAGCTACCACCAAACCTGTTTGAAATTTAAAGGGGCAAGTTGGGATAAGCTCACAGTTCAACAGCTGAACTGCCACCCACTGAAATAACACAAACACTGGTCTCTGACTTCATTTCTTAACTGGATAATGTGAGAATAATGATGAACACTGCATCAAATTGTTATGGCTGAATACAAAAATGATCAGAGTAGCACAGAAACCAGCAAGTTAAAGAATAGTTGGAAACATCTGACAGTTGTAAATGAGCTTGACTCCATGACATTCAGGTAGCATGGTTGGGAATCTGCCTGTGGAAGGCTGCAGTAACAACTGTATCTGAGAATTAACAAGGAATGAATGAGTCAAAATACAGCTGAAAGGAAATTCTCTGAAAGTAGCTATCAAAACCCAACACTCATTAACTGGAAACAGAGAAGTGTTGCAAAAATCAGGGAATGAGGACTGGACAGCACTGGAGATACCCAAGAGGAAATTAGTCAAGTATCTGCCAGGAATGACCCAGGTGTTATCATGCTGCTTTAGAACCAACAGGCAAATTAAACCAGGTCCTATTCCAGCAATATTTCTTTTTAATGATTATCTTCCTTTTGTTGTTTTTAATCGGGCAAACTTCCCTTGGGTGTTGTTCTGGATCCTATTACTCAATATTCTCATTCATTACTTGAAAGATGCATTAAAGATCAATTTGGTAACAATACCAAATGAAGGGACGTAAAATCTGCTGAAACTCTGAGGAGAACAGAAACATACTGAGCAGTTAAAGAAATGGTCTGAAAATACAAGATACAATACAAATTTCAATTGGATAAGGGCAACACCTTCATAAAAGCAGAATAGAAACAAAGTGGAAACTGCAGAGAAGAGCCATGATGGGAGATGAAAATCAGTTCCCTTCCTTTGGATCTCTTTGAGCACTCTGTGAAAGCTTTTCAGGAAGATCATTCCCCTCCAGCTGAACATACAGATGATAGTTTCACTAGCTCAGTAAAAAGTTTGTTTTAACTGAATGTCACATGAAGAAACTTTTTAAGACTTGGGATTATTCCATTTTCCCCTTTTCCTCCTAAGTGAGAGATAACTGTAAGAATATTTTCAAGTCATTTGACTTCTTCAGGGAAAACATTTTTCCCCTCCACTGTGCAGAATGCATGATGCAGAGGAAGAAACTCTATAGGAGTGATGGTGACAGGGCCACAATAGTGCCCTTCCAGTGCACACTCTCTGCCACACAGGGAACAGCACAGCCAACACAGGAGACCTCCCTCTCTCTGCACTGCTGAGGTACAGGACTGCAACTCCACAGATGAACCTTGTCTTTACAAGGTTCCCCTTACCAAAGTGATGACACTGAGGCTGAGGAATGGACAAAGTAAATAATGATGAAACTTCAATGAAGACCTTGTCAAATGCAAGGCCTCTTAGTCTCACTTCACTCTGCCATTCAGGCTACAAACTCCAGGGAATCTGTATCTGACCAGACACCTTCTCAAATGATACCAGTCTCAAGAGTTTCCTCTTACATCAATGCCAGACATCAGCTCTGCTCTTTCACATGATGTTTTTCCAGAGACAAGGGTTTTATTATTTAAACTTAACCCAACTTGCAAGCTTTATTCCTGTCCGCTGCATTTATGCAGATATATTTCTCTCTTCTCCCCCTGCACAGGCAATCTTGGCGAACAGTAAGTCAATGAATTTTGGAAAACACCCAGCTGGCAAGTCACCAGTTATTCAAGGAAGACTTTTATTACTATTATTAGTATTATTAAGTACTACACTGCAAATGCTATCCAGAAGGAGTTGTTTGTTGGGCGTTTGGTTTGAAGTTCCAGTCCCTGTAGGCACATTTCCGAGAAGCTGCCTAGGTCTGTGGTCTGACCCCAGTGGCACCTTCCTAGCAGAGAAAAAATGAACACACTTCACAGAAAATTGGTCACATATATCTCTAAAGAATTATTCATATTTTTATTGTGCTGAAGCCAAATGAGTTTTCCTTGCGTGTGCTTTTCACAACATCTGAGTCATATAGTTGCTATGATTTTGTCACACTTCTTTATAGAGGCAGCTGCATTTAGGATAATGGACCCCCCATATGAGGTAGCCTGCCAAGATCGAGCTGTATGCCTGTTTTTCACTTTCTCCGGAGTTGAGGTTCTTTTAGTATCTGATTTTAAAAAGTACACATGAAAATTTTTAAGAAGAGCCTTTTTACAAGTCTGTCTCCTTTTCCTCCTAACCAGTTCTTTGTGCCACAGGAGGACCACTGTAAAATTCTTCCCTATACTTACATGCCTTCTGAAAAGCAAGAGCACTCTATGTAAGAAGCAGCTATCCTTGTATTGCTTTCTTTTCTGAATACAGAATTAAAAACAAGAATTACAAATTGTTTAACCGTTATTAGCTTCTCATCCTCCAAGGTCTTAACAGACACAAAATTGGAAGTAGCATTTCTTGCCAAGTCTGTTAGACGCCTGTAACTGCAAAATAGAGCATATAAGTAGGTCAGATAAGGAACATAATGTACTTAAATGAGCTATTTCTTCTTTATGACACATTAGCATAAAATTTTATTAATCTCTACAAAAAAATACTACAGCTTCAGATGGCTTTCGAGACTTCAACATGATTTAATAGAAATATTTTCCATTACTATAAATGCTTTGGCCAAACTGCTCATTTTTCACACTATCCAGCTTCTATTCATGAAGACATTTTACTCCTCTCTACCCCAGTCTCAAACAGACACATTTGAGTGACACAAAAACTTCTCAGTGCATGAGTTTTGTATTTTAAGAACTTCTGTACAGAAACTGCATGCTCAAAGACAGGGGGTGAGATTTAGCAAACAGAGCATTGCACTAGACTTAAACCTGCCTTTTTATTTCAGCACTTTTCATCTCCTGCAACTGTGAAAGTACAGGATTAACCCCATTCTTGTCATTCCAAACCCTTGCAATACATAACTTCTACTTTAGATTTCAGCCTTTACTGAGAAGAGTCATTTGGGTACACGGAATAGGTAACTTAAAAGTCAGTATTTCTAGAAGTATTTTCTTCCTCTACAAAGCACTGCAAGTGTCCAGCACAAACCTTATGATTTTTAGAAATATTACTTTTTCTGCCTTTAACCTCTTTTCTCATGATCTTAAGTAAGATTTCTACCCGTTTTTGTATGAGTGAATGATTTTTTTAGATTGACTCGTAGACATTTGGTAGGATGCCCTATGAAAAAAAAAGGAATGTGTTGTTTTGCTCTTCAAAATCTAATGCTGTCCTCATTACTGAAGCCAAGGACCCACAACACATAAACCAGGCTTACCTGTGTGAAAGACACTACACAGCCCTCATGAGTTTCAACTCAAGCATATCCAACATGTAAATACAAACATGTACCAATTGAAACAGCAAAACTTTGGCTATCGATTTTTTGATGAGCATTTTGTATGCTTTCAATATTCAAAAGTTTGAGTGAAAATCTTTAGAAGACATGTTTTCAGACATATTGATTAATTCTTGCCTCCTTAAGCTCTCCAATGACTAAAACAGCGTCCTAAAAGTGTCAGCAACAGCAGGTTCTGCATTAACATCTTTGTGTGGAAAAGGTAACTACACTTGTAGCAGTGCCGTGCAACCACAGAAGCAGACCAAGCGTCAGCCTCAGCAGAAGTCTTCAAATCAGCGTTATTTCTCTTCTGCTCTCTACCTGTCCCAGAAAGATTTGCACTTCATATATCTACTCCTAACCTAACTAGTGAGGAGCTCAACTTGATGCAGGCAACTAAGAGGGTCTAAAATGTATTTTGACTCACTGGGATAACTGTTTACTTAGGACTGCTCTTGGATGCTTTGACCGCACTCATGAACTCTGAGTTGCAAACATTCACTACTGGTAACAATTACCTAGGCGTGCTCTTTCTTTTTATATCATTTTCCTGTGTTTTATTTAGCCTGGAGAACCACATCAAGATGTCACCACTAAGATGTGGTTGTTTAATAGATCTCTAACTGCCACTGACCAGGCCTCCTGCAGACAACGTTTCTTACAAGAGACATCTTAAAAATATACAAAAAACATCTGTGCCATGTAGACTATGACAATATAGTAGCCATTATCTAAATTCAACCTCTCAATGTACACATGGATTAAGGTAATTTTTTTACTACATCTATATATAACTAACTATATATATATATATATACACAAAAGCAACAACCTCTGTTTTGCTTCAGTGGTTGAGAGATTTCTATACAACATTAAATTAGTTGTTTCAAAAGTTATAACAAAGCTATTCTCATTGTCACATCCTACAGACCAGTATAAATTGGATATATTATTGTACTATATTATGTATGATGGTGTAGCATTTTTAAGACATGCTTGTCAACCTTCTGTTTAAGAGTAAAAATTATTTTCTAATGGCAGAGCTTTATGACAATGTTTTTTAACTTTTGCTGAAAGGTGAGAATAGGCTTCTTGTTCTAATTTCACAGCAGGCAGAGTGGTGGTATTCTACATTTCACAGGATCACTTCAGCAAGAGTATTTAATTTCTACAAATTTCCATTGAGTTTGGATGAGATAGAGAGTAAAGAAATTGCAGCATACTGAAATCAACATTCAGATACCTGAAAAATGCAATCCTTTGTCCTTTATTCTGCATTGGATTCTACATTTCTCAGAAAGATGACATTATGAAAAAAGATAGGGAAATCTACCTAGAGAAATTTAATCTGGAGAGTTGTTTATATTGTTTTACATTAAAAAAAAAAAAGCTTGAAGACCTTCTAGAGCTAGTAGCCTCCAGGCTACTGCTCAATGCAATCCAACTGTCAACAGCAACTGCGGTACTAGGAAAATATTACTATTAACTACTATTTATATAGTATATATTTCAAATATTATCCATTAAATGTGTTCTTTTTTTTTATCCCCAAGGATGCAAGAAGAATACAAAAAAAAAAATCTTATACAAATGTAACACAAGAAGTTACATAGCAAGAATATCCGGATCTCACTCATTAATTTTCTTATGGCTTTATCTTTCTTCACATGGGATTTCTGTCCATTTACAGATGAGGTTCTCTAACTACTTCTGTAATTGGTAACAAGTAATGCTGAATTTAAATTATTGAGTTTCCTGGGCAACAACAGATTGCAAAACTGACTTCTCCTAAGTAAGCCCCATCTAGGATGCAGTCTTCACTCAGGAAATGTGTTCATACAAGCACTGCAGAAACAAAATCAAATCTCATTCCATGTATTCAAGTGTTTACTGCTTACAGGTTTTGCTTGGTGGGTTGTTTTTTTTTTTTTTAATTTTTAATGGGTTCTTTGCTGGTCTTGGGTTTTTTAATGCTTGTGTTTTAAAGCCAGGTACTTAAAAATGAAGGTGCTACATCTCCAGAGATAAAAACAATGGTCTGCAGTGTAAAAACCATCAGGACACACAAACAGCTATGGGGATGGTGCCTGCAGTACTGACATTAGTTATTAATGGAGAATTTAACACTTCTGTAAATTACCCTGACCTCTGACTCAAAGATGGAGGTACTTTCTGAAGAACATGGAACTCTACTCTTTAAATGGACTCCTGTGGGAAAGAGATTCTTTTCCAAAAAACCACTCAAAAATCAGTCTAATGACAACACCAAATTTGTTTCAATCTGATCACAACCTACACACTTGAAAAGGGCACATTCAGTGGACTACACTGCCGTGGCAATTTGCTACCCTGATATGAACGTGACATAACCTTTCAGCAAAGTTGCGGCAGTTTGCTCTGGGCTTCCGTGTCTTTTGGCCTGACAACGCTCCAGGCTTTGGGACACGTGTCAGGACTTTTGTGGCATTACTTTCCTCTTTAGACCTCAAAAATTCATCTCAGACTTCCTACCACAAGTCGCTTTGTTCCAAGTCTTGACATCCTCACGGATCCTCTATCGGCAGCTCTCATGCTATAGTTAGCCAGTGTCAGCTCCTCAGCTCCCCTAACTCCAAACAAAATACAGCTGTGAAAATACCTCCTCTCTGCTGCTGCTGCTGCAGCTTCACACAAGCTGTTTAAGAGGTCTCCACTGTTTTCTTCTCGTTTCCCACAGCAGTTTCCACTGTATTACATTACTTAACAATCAAGAGTCCTCTAGAATTTATTTTTGTCAAACTCTGAGAAACAATGTAATTCCCCGAGCTACCTTTTCAAAAACACTACATTATTTTTTAATAAAATTGGAACAAACAGGTAAGAAAAACAAAAGCCCAGCCCTAGACATATTCCTGACATGGAAAATATACCAGCCTAAATTACTGAAAACTAGAAAGCAGAAAATCAGACCGTAAAAAGGTAAAATCTGAGGTAAACGACTTAACAAAATGCCATGGCGCTGGGATTACCAATACTTGTATTTCAGAGGACACCAGTGTATTTACTCAGGCTGAGATGTGAGTTCGCAGCCAAGGCACAAGCAATAAAGTACTTCAAATAACTTGGCTGGGCCCAGAGTTCCTACTCCCATGCCAGGCAGCTTTCCTCCCTTCTTTGCAGTCTTCCCTTAAGTAAGACAAAACAGTGTCATCACCTCAAACATCTCTAATAGCAATTTTGTCCTCAGAATCATCTTTAAATAATCATTGTTGACGTATTTTGTAATTCCGTGAATAATAAAAGTGAACCATTATAAAGTGATGGGTTACTTTAATACAAAAGTTCCTGGAAAGCCTACTGATAGGAACTGATATTTTAAAATAAGGTCTACACCAGCAGTACTGAACTTGCAATACTGAACCTCCTCTAGGAAAGAGGATACAGCCTTCTAACACACTCATGTAGGGCCCAGCACTCACTAACTTCACTATTAACTAAAACACATCAAGTTTCCAACATCCCTAAAAGTTTACTATTTATTTATTTAAGCCCAGGACTTTATAAACTCTTACACTTTTGACTTTTTCGTTGGCATGTAAACAAGCAATGCATTTAGCTCCAAAGAAACCCTGTAGTATACTGCCATTTTAGATGATGGAAACTTTAAGAAAGAGACATAAATAGAGTGCCATCAGCTGGAACATGCATCAAGTGAGCACAAACAGGATTTTACATAGGAAGTTATACAAGGCATATATAAAACTATAGAATTTTACAGCAAGACAGAGAATCCTACACATCACCCAGAGTAGAAACCAGGGTGGTTGTGTCACTTTTGTTTTCTTTTTAAAACAAATGGCCTGGTACATGAATCACAGCATGAAACCAGTGCACACATACCATCACCCTGCCCCCCTCAATAAAACCAAAAAGTCTAGAGCTTAACAGAGGAACTAGGAAGACCAGTTTTGTGCTCATATATCCTTTCTGGGTTTGGTTGTTCATTGTCTCTCTCCTTCTAGCTCACCTGATATTTTAGAAGTGTCTTCATTGTAACGGAATCATAGTCTACATACAATATTTACTGGAAGAAAAGCAACTTTGCACTTGATTCATCATGTCATATTAAGCTACTACATTTCTGCTTGGCCTGGGAAGGATGCCAGCAGGCTAAGCATACTCCTGCCACCTTCAGTTAAGGAAAAAATTTCAGGGCCTTATGCTTCTTTCTGCACTCAACAAACCATAGCTTTGATGATATTCTCCCTTTTTATAATGCAGCTGAATGACAGGATCTATGTTCACCATGTATTCTCATGGCACTTGCTGAACGCTTAGTCAAATTTTAAGTACCGTGCCTGAAAGCTATTAGCTAACAGAGGTAATCCCTTATGAATTCGACAAGAGAAGAAAAAACAAACAAGCAGAAACATGGATATCAGCGCCTTGTCACCGACACTCCAAAGTCTCAGTCCTATGCTGCATCTTTCTGGGCTACTGCAGGTACACAGACCCCAGAAAAAGCCCAGACCCCATGTAAAATGCCGGCCTTGTGAAGGGATCAAGCCATGTCCTCAACGTCTTCCACCATTACTGCTGAATCTGGGAGTGCTACCAGCAACAGCCGGACAATTTCCTTTAAGTTAAACATCTATGGAGTCTGAGACAGCGTTCACAACTGCCAATGTCCACAGCTCTCAGGAGTCGCAAGTCTCAGTTTAGACTGCAGAATCATAGACTCATTTTGGTTGGAAAAGACCTCTCAGATCATTAAGTCTAGCCATTAACTCAGCACTGCCAAGTACACCACTAAACCATGTCCCTAGACACTGCATCTACACATCTTCTAAATACTGCCAGGGATGGTGACTCAACCACTCCCCTGGGCAGCCTGTTCCAATGCTACCGTTTCAGTGGAGAAATTTTTTCTAATATCCAATCTTAATCTCCCCTTGGCACAATTTAAGGCCACTTCCTCTTGTCCTATTGCTTGTAACTTAGAAGAGATGTACCCCCAGCTTGCTACAACCTTCTTCCAGGTGAAAGAGTGATAGGGTCACCAAGCTAAACAATGCCAGCTTCCTTAGATGCTCCTAATAGGACTTTTTCTCTAGACCTTTCACCAGATTTGTTCATCTTCTCTGGATGTATAATTTGGACACATTTAAATGTAAACACATTCAAAGTTCCTGTGGGAGCCAACAGAAAAAAAGGGCAGTGCACATCAGTGCCAAGAAACGTGGAGTGAAACATTACATCAGGTGGATCCCTTTCCTCTTTCAGCACAAATGAAATAGAAAACAAATATTAAGATGAACAGTGGCTAAAAAGTTTTTGGACTTCCACAGTTGTTTCTCCAAGTTGTGGATTCAACAGAGGTGAGCCTATTCATTGGCCAACACATTGCTGGGGCTAAGACAGATGATGCTCCAGAAGCAAAGAGGTTCATCACATTAGATAATGGTGCTCTAGTCACAAATCACAAAAAAAAAAAAACCAAAAAACCCACCCAAAACCAACACCCACAACCCAGAAAGAGAAAACTAATGAAAACCACCATTTACCTGGGTACTTATTCCTGATGCTAATTTCTCAGCTGTTCTGCAGAACTCAAATCATCAGAACCCAAATGAACATTCAGAATAATTTCTGCTGGAAGACAGTGCTGAAATCATGGGAAACTTCCAGCTTCTTAAGTTTTGGTTACATAGAATAGTTTCTGCTCTGAAGGAAAGAGGGATTTCCTCCACAAACCTGAGCTGTTACAAGGCAGACTTTTCTGATACTTTACTTTTTGTGCAATATTCTGACAATATCAACACAAAAATTCCAGGCAATCAAGGCACCCTTTCCAAAGCATGCATTCATCTGGAAGTGTATACAACACAAATAAAAGACAACTCTGAAGTTTCAAGAACTTTAATGTATTTGTATTACTTTATACTCCCATTGCTAGTCAGCAGTGACTTCACCCAGACAGAATAGGATAGCAATGTATGTTAGTAGTAGTTTGGGAAGGTTGGGAAATGTGATTTCATAGTACAGCTAAAATCTAGGAACAACTTAGTCACTTCAAGATCACAAAGGGGAGAGCAGTTTTACTCCTCCCAGCTGCTGAGCAATATCCTGGATGAACTAAGGTTTCTGTTAAAACAATCACAGAAAAACAGGCATTTTATAATCTCAAAATTTTTTTTCAGTACAGAAGTGAAGGTAGTTCACACTTTTCAGGAAACTCATAAAGGCAGTACAAAATACCAGAAACCTAGTTACAATGTCTTCAGTGATTTGAAGTTTTTTTTTGTTGTTACAAATGGAAGAGTATCTTCACATCTAACATAATACTGTTTTCACACAGTTAAAATTATAGTATTTTTTACTTGCAAATCTGGCACACAGTCTGTTTTTTTTTTACTTGACTTCCATGCTTAGTATGCCATTAGGACCCAGAACATTATGCAATTATGGCATTTTAATTATCTTTCTGCAAATATGACAGTTCCATATTTTTTTCCCCAACTGACCTATTATTTACTGTCAATGTATTATTTCTACATTATTCTGAAAGGTTTCTCTGCCCTTTCTGGTATCCTTACAGTATCTTTACTTCAGGATCATCTATAAATATAACCAAAATGTTACACCTCCCTGTTCTAAGCACTAAAACAGATATTGCTCAAAACCACAGTACTGATCCTAAATAGATATCTTCCTTAATATGTACATATGTCATAATAGCTGTAGCACCATAGTATATGAAAAATATTATACTCATTACTAGTATTCTCATCAATGAAGAGAATTTCCTAATGGAGACTGAGGGTTAAACACAGTGATGAAAACTCAGTTCTATAAAACACTACCAGGTTTCTGATTGTAATGGCAGTATTGCACTTTAGCACACCCTGAAACACAACCACACGCAGCAACCAGACCCTATTTCAAACTATCATTGCCCTAAGCATCCCAAGCTACCATCACAACCAGCACATGATCATTCCTCTGCCTTCTCCAAACCCGTCCTGAGCTGTACCTGGGTGCAAACACGGCACCTGTACCACTGAGCTGCCAGTGCCACTCTGCAGCCCTGGTGACACCTTGGCAGCAGCCCCCAGCCACCTCACCCAGTCACAGCGACCAGACCAGAGAGGCAGCTCAGTGGTGCCACTTGCCATTCTTGAGCAGCAGCAGGAAGTGCCACATCTCGCACTGCACAAGCGGCTTCCACCACAACCTCTGAGTGCCGAACATTTGCATCAAGTCCGTGGTTCCCAGCACGCAGCGTTCATCTTCTGGCTTCTCCACACATTGTGTAAAGCACTTGAACAGTAGGTGTTTGTATGGCTGATAGGAAACTGTGGGACATTACAAGCAATAGTGTTTTTAAACTTGAATTAATGACCATATCAGAAAATGCACCTTTGGATAGTCCAAAACTACAATGTGCCGTATATGAAATCATTCACTGAGATACAGCTCCTGACTGTATTTTCATTTCTAGCAGCCCTGAATTGAAACAATGCATTTTGAAAGCAGGAATCTTGATAAGCTGCTTACTTCAAACTTCTGTTTGTCTTGAAGTGTGAAGGCGACACAGGGATTACAAGATGCTTTGAGATTTTCTTTTTTCCCCTCTTTGCTTCCACACAAACTGAAACCTGTTTGCTCTCTCTTCCTGCTGCTAATTTTACAAAAACTCAGACTCACACTTTCATTCAAACTCCTGCCTTTACTTTAGCAGAAATCCCTACTCTGCAAAATACTCTAAAAAAAATAATACTTCTTGACTGAGAATGGCATCCTGTGCCATATAGTGGGAAAGCTGTGCTACTGCTGCTGCTGTGCTTATTCCCAAAGACCTCTTGATTCAGTCATTCATCCAATCAGCAACAACAGGGAAAAAGAGTACAGGGAGGGAGAACATTCAAAGCCAAAGTTGAATAACCCAGATTTGAATAACCCACTACTACTGAATGGCATTTGAGATTTTGCCAAATAAAACAGAAGGCCTGCTAACTTGATCTCCAGTATACTTCCATCCTGCAGTTAAATTTCCAGTAAACACTTTAACGGTGACCATTTTGCACCTTTCTTCAACTGCTAGGAACACTGTTTCAATGAAATAACAATAGAAAAGCCCCAAACCACAACTCCAACCATGCAATGTATCTAAGACTGACAGCCTTCTGCTGCAATACAAACAGCTTCTTGCTGCACATCATGGCAAGTGTGCATCAGTTCATCCTTACAGCCCCACAAACACTTCACCTTGCCTCCCTATTTCACACAAGAAGTGGAGTCCCCAGCTGAGCTGTCATGCTCTCCTCCAAAGGGCTTGCAAGAACCCCATGGAGCCCTGGCTGGCAGTCCCACAGCATCGTTTTGCAAGCCTGGCCACACGAGACCCTTGTGCAAGGCCACCATGGAAAACAATGTTCCCCATGCTCACAGACACCCTGCAGGAATCTCTGTCTCACACAGAGGCACCATAGTCCTATAGTCACTCTCAGACATGCTGCCACCCAGCGCTTCCAGCAGCCACAGTAGCAATTATTCTGAGGAAGATCCTTCAGGACAAACCAAGGTACAAATGCATCAGGAAGCATGCAATCCATGCATACAGTGGATGCTGGGGCTATGGAACAGTCAATAAAAATCTTCTGACAAGGCAGACAAACATCCTGCCTGAACTACAACAGCTTGGTGTCATTTGTGCACCTAAAGCTTCCAGAAAACTGCAGAAGCATCTTCCTTTCCAGGTCCAGAAGACAGGGAACACTCAGTTTGCAACCACCTACAAAAACGCTGACAAAACCAAGCTGCCCACCAGCACACGCACTGCAGAGGCAAGAACAAATATCAGCCTCCAGTGGGGCGCTGGGGCTGCCAGAGGGAGGCTCTCCTCTCCCACCCTCCTGCTCTCTGCCTCTTTTGGGACTGGTCTCACATTGGCACCTGATAAAGCTGAGGGCAGCTTGGCTCCCTGCAAGAATCCTGCACTTTTTCTCCAGCTTCTCTACTGATTTTACTTCCTTGGTCCTTGGCAGTGGTCCTGATGGCATATCAGACTGCCCAGTGACTGCCTGGGTGGTCATGGGAGATCTCCTGTTCTCAGTGATCTTCCCAGCTTGGCAACAGAACACTTAATTATGAAGAGTGACTACTTTTCAGGAAAACAGCGAGGGAAACATCACCAATATTTCAACTATTGTGTATCAGCAGCTTCACATGGCACTATCACAAATAAAGACTCACTTTTACTCACCTCCAGCTAAAACATTATTTTCATAATGCCAATACCATTTCTGGCATCAAGTAATGCTAAAAATAAGGTCAAAGTGAATTTTTATATATGACATTTTCTGCAATCTAAAGACACAATTGAACATTTTCCTTCTGAAACCTCAAATTTATTAGGACTTGTAAAAACAAAACACCTATTTTGAAACTGACTCTGAAGTTAGACATGGAAATTAGAGGCAGAAACATAACCTGGTTTTTGACTAAGCAGAAAAAAAGAAAGCAAGACAATACAAACAAAATCTTGATACTGTGCTACCCAGACAGTTTTCAGGACACATAACAAACACAATTATACCAGAAGAAATAAATAAATTAGAACTTAAAAGCTCACCTTTTCACTGAACTAAAAATTATCTCTTTTTTTGTGCTTAATTGAAGGTTCTCCAAACAAGACATCTGAATTCAATTAACAGAAGTTTTGGTTTGGGGGTTGCATTTTTTTTCCTTAATTTTAGTGGCTTTGTTTTGTTATTTTAAGTACTGAAAATTTAACTATGTGAACTCATCATTGTTGAATGTCAGAATCATGGGATGTTAAAAGCCTAATCCAAGTTTTGAGTAAGTCCTTATGAAAAGTTGTGTGCAAAATAAAAGTAGAATGTGATCACATGGATATAGCGCAGTGAGATATAAGAGTCATGCTGTTACTATATAATATATATAATTTAGGTAGTTGTTTATCCTCAAAGGCTTGAGCATACAGATGATGTGCTAACTTGTTCCCAATTTAATGAGTTTACTTCAGAAGATAGATTAGGGTTCATTTTGTCCTTGGTCACTCAAGTAAATATATAAGCTTGAAAAACACATGTAATTAAGAGTTCTTTTTTGTCCAATATTTCCAGATATTGTTTTGTACCTGACATGAGGATACTGATACACAGAAAGTTCTGGTGCAACAACACAGAAATAGTTTATAGTTTCTTTCTGATGTCACTCATGAAAAGTTGGGTTTCTTTGTAAGCCCAGCTCTTGTGTCAAGTTTCCAATTTTTATTTGAAGTATGTCTCAGAGGCAACTTACAGGCTGGAGTTGACCTACAGGAGGCTTCCTTTGAGAGGTGTGGATTTTAGCTGCTGGTGCAGTCAAGTCATTCAATACAGAATGAAATACCTTCATGATCAGCTAGTCCAACTGTGCTAAAATATCAATTTCACACATTTTCTACAATGATTATTTTATTAACAGATCATAACACTTTTAAGGGGTGCTACACTGGATGACACTTGCTATGTAACATTCACGTAACATCATGACATCCTTCCTCTTCCAGAGGCTGTATTCACAGAGATGTCTCAGGCTGTTGTGCCTTGCAGAGGAGCATAGGAGCCTATTTTTTTTAGAAAAAAAAAATTGCCATTCTCCTTTCTAATGTCTGATAAAAATATACCAACAGAGATGCATGCTTTCCCAGAAGCATTTGTTCACAAACAAGTGCTGAGACAGAGGTACAGATCTCATCAAGAAGGGGGTGAAAGCAAGAAGCCTTCCAGCACTGTCTATGTAAATACTTTCCTTTGCACAGCCCAAGTCCATTAGCTTATTTCGTTGTCTCTACACTGTCCAACAGAAGTAACTAAATCCAGCCTCATTTGCAGTATCCCATTATTTAAGTGCAGGCATTTATGCCTTTCTTTCCACCAGCTTTTTCTTGCAAATTTTCTTGGGCTAATAAAGTGGTTATCCTATTGGATCTCCAGCTTTATGGAAATAAAAGGCTTGGTTACGAGAGTGAGACTTTGCATTTTTCGATCTGCAACTGCTCTGTAAATACCTTGTGAAGCGCACAACAAAATACTCAGACACAACAATATCACAATATCTAACAGCCATGGTAAACCCAACCTTAATTTTAAGGGATTATTTTTTTCTCCAAAGTCACAAATATCAATTTCAAAATATGAGAAACTAGTTCATGCTCACTAACCAGAGCACACACACTCAAATGAGATGATCAACCACTACAGAACATCATTAACTTCCATATAAACACTTTAGCACTTCTTTTGGGGTGTTTTTGTGAGAAATAACTATCACCTCTAAGTTTGGAAAAATAATTTCTCTGCCTTGCTACACACAGTTTCAAATGGTAAAATATTCCTTTCCAAATTGTTACCTCTCAAGTCTGACTTAACAGTACTTTCACACAAACAAGTATGCTTGTTTTTCTAAAACCACTCTATATATAGAAAATTGGTTTGTTTGGTGACCCCAGGCTAAAGCAACACAGCCTATCTCCAGGCAGATTACCAGCTAACACTGGTACTGCTAGGCATGCACTTTACTCCTGAAGCATGAAACCCTAGAATTAACTGCAATACTGAGGAAGAGAAACTGGGATTGTTCAGTTGTGAAAGAAGGCTACTTTCCTACTTCTCCCAATATCTTAGACTAAGGAATGTAGAAGGAAATAATCATTACTCAGTGATTTTAGTCCTGTTGTTCAAAACACTAAGAACAGAAGGATAAAAATCTCGGCTACCATTAAGAGGAAAGACTGACTGTCATCCATCTGAAGAGAGCTCAAGTATTGTAAGGTCAATTCAGAAACAGGGCACTAACTCTGACATTGGTATTTGGCATTGGTTTAGATTTGGATGGAAATATATAGTGCTTTGGGGAGATATATAATATTAAACTGGACATCTGCTCTTAAACCACAAGAATTCACATGCTTTGCTTTTGGATTTTCAACTCCCCTTTTTCAGGAGGTCAAACTTCCAAATCACTGCAATGCTAACTCTCTTGCTGTTTTCTATGAGACGCTCAAGACAGAGATCCAAGAAAAGCAGAAGCAAAGCTTGGCCCTGGCATGTACAAGAATTCCCCAGGAGCAGCTGTGATTGTTTCACTGTTGGCTTTGCTCCACTTCTGGGACAGTCCCACTCCACTGCTGCTGTCAGCTGCAAGACCTGGCTGGCTGGTGCAACCAAAGGCAACTCTGGTTGTGCTCTGCAGCACCTCTGCCAGCCTCCCTGGCTCTTGCTGCCTCCCCCCCAGACCTCTTCCTCTCTGCCCTTATCTGCAAAGCCCAGCTCAGCTCCATCAGCTTCAGGCTCAGTGAATCACCATCCCTTGCCCACATTTTTCCCCAGAAATGTTGCGCCTGCAACATTTCTTCCTCCTTTCCAGTCAAAACGGATGAATCTTGCCAAAAAAAAAAAAAAAAAAAAACCAGATAGGAAACCACTCTCATTAAAAAACTTGCTCAGTGAATACTTGCACAGCTTTTTCAGAGCTCTCTTGAGGAACTCTTCCATGATATCTCTCTCTGTAGATCCTATGGTAACAATGCCTGCCAGAGCCCAGGAGCTCTGCTGTGACTCCCACACAAGCTACTTCTTTAAGGCTGTTTTATGAAAGCTATCATCCAAAATTGTTCATAATATCAAAACCCACAGCACCCTTATTTTTGTAAAGGGACAAATATCCAGCTCAAGCACACCAAATATAAATAACCCTTGGGCAAAATACATAGAATGAACAAACAAGGGCAAAAATCTTGCATAAAAGATGAGACTCTTTCCTGAAATCAGACTTCTCTCCCAAAGGCCAGAAAAAGTTATTCCCATATCACAGTCACGTACATGATGTTAGGAAATTTTACCTCCAAGTTACTGCCCTGTTCTCCCCCACCTGCAGGGTCTTTCAAAGCATTTATAGAGTACCCCTTCTTTCAGGAGAGCTGCCATTTTTGAAGGCAAAAGCAAAGTCATTGATCCTTCTCAAACAGCTTAAGACTATTTCAACAAAGATTATTACAGTCAGATTTCTTTCAAAACTAAAGAGCCACAATGAGGTTGCATTAAAAAGACTGATTTTTGGAGAGCTGAGTATTATAACTCCAGTATTTGCCAGAACATTTGCATTTTATTTTTTAGAAAAGATGTATCTTTGAGTCCTTGCCACAAGAAATGTTTTTGTCCTGCATTTTTGATAACCTCCCAGAACATTTTCTCCTCCCTTAATTAAGAAATGTAAGGGGTTTTTTTCCATAGCTTCTACACAAACAGGATATGAAAGCCAAAATGTTTCTTGTAGCTTTTTACGAAGAACATGCTACTCATAATGACCTTGTTACAGACAGATTCTCCACAACAGATTTTTCTTCTCACATATCTTATGATTGTCCCCAGTTCTCCCAGTTCTCCACATAATCTCATTATCATTGCTATTTCCAATTCAAATTTATCTGACTGCAGCTTCCAGCTATTGCTTCCTGTTATTACTTTCTCACATACTGCAATTTCCTTGGAATTTTCTCCCTGCAAAAGTACTTGAACACTGTGAGCCAGTTATGTCTCAGACTTCTTTATGCGAAATCAATACCAACTGTCACATTGCAAGGTATTTTTTCTAGACTTCAAATAATTTTTATGCTTTTTCCCCCCTCCCACTACTCTTTTCAATTGGTTTTACCCTCCTAAAAACGCAACTTTCAAAACTGCACTATGTACAAAGATAAGTGTCATTTCACTGTTAGGAGGGATATCTCATATGTATTAGGAGAAAAGCATTTTCTATTCTCACAGTATCAGTCTGAGGGCCATGGTGATGTACAAGAAAAAGACAGTTACATATAACATAGGCTTAAACTTGAATATTGACCTACCCAATTGTGTAATTTTACGTATTGAAGTATTTGCACGTATTCTAAATCTGAATGGCACAAACGTACTAGTGAAATAGTGACTGCTGCTTAGGCCAAAATTTTTAATCAGGTATTTAAATATATAAAAGACCAACCTATGTCTGCAAGACTGAGATGATTCTTCAGATTTAAGCAACCAAATCAGTTGTACTCCTTAAACGGCTACACTTGACACCAGCAACAGCATCCAAGTAGTAGCCAATGAAAGCTTAACATGCTGGACCATGCTGTTTATTAGAGTCTACAACTATTACTTGTCCAGCTAATTTTCAGGGTTAGTCTTTAAACATTCTGCCTTTGATTTACGGATTGGGACTAATTTCCGTTTGGTTACAGACAAAACACTTAATATCAAATATTTTAGTGAAATACATAGTGAATATTTAGGGAAATATACCTCTCTGTAGCAAGTTAACAATAGCCATAATTTAAAACTGCTATTTTGTCAATAGCCATATTGACACGTCAGGCACTGTCATTAAGTATTTTTGAAGTAAAAGAGCACATCTACATTCAAACAATTAAGCCCATAGTAGCAGAAGTCAAAACATGACTTTTAATGAAATATTCTCATCTTTGGTCATCATACAGGCATCATCTTTGGTATGAAAAAAACCCTGTTTTACAAAATAACCGCCTATTTCTTCCTCAAACACAGGTATATGTATTTCCACAGAACTTATCTTCATGATTTATGGAAAGTCTTCCTTTCTTATGGAGGAAATATTTGACCGCATATAGCCAAAAAGGATACATTGTCTTAAACAGTACTTAACTTTATTCATTGTATTTAATTATTTTACCATTCTGCAGATTTATTTCCCTCCTTTCTTCCTTCCCATATTTACAATTCAGCCATCATCCTCATTAAAATGAAACTGAAAAGTCCTTGACTTATTCTAAGCACTACTTAGCCCAACTAAAACATCAGTGTGTTATCAACACTATTCTCATACTCAAAAAATCTCATAAATCAAGAACCACAGCACTATACCAACTACTAGGAAAAAATTAACTCTATCCCAACCAAAACCAGGACACACAAATAGTAGTAGCCATGAGACAACCACCATCGCAGTCCTCAGGGTAAGTCTGTCAGTGTGAGCAAAATCACTTGTGTAAACAAAGACTGCACGCAGGATGTGGGAAGGGAAAAAAGGCATCACACTTCCTGAGAGGACCTGCCACAATGGCAAGTGTCACATTCTCTGCAGCTTGGTCTCCTAGCATCTCCTCTTCCATCTGTGTGAGCTCTCTCCTGCAACAGCCAATTCAACCACCTCTTCCCCCACCTTCAGAATACAAGAGTGTGACAGCATTTTAATTGAAATAAGTATTCCCTAAATAAAGGATTCAGATTTTTATTCCTGCTGGGAACATTAACTGAAGGAGTATTTTTCATTATTATAGAGTCCCTGTGTTGTAGGCAAATTATTTGAATCTGCAGTTAGACCTTTAGGCACATGCGTGAAATCCCACGGCCTATGGACTCCAGCAAGCGGCACAAGTTTATTGCCTCTGTTGCTATTGTAACTCTTACCTAATCCCCTAACTATGAAAAACCCAACATGTGTGTCTCATATTTTTGTCTATCTTCACGACCCTTTGACCTACTTCATAAGCAACTGCAACCAGCACACTAATAGCAGAAGATCTTTCTGCTGGCTTCACACCGTAGTAATTTTCTAGAGAACCACCAGTAAAGGTAACTGCACTCAAAAGTCCCCCCCCATTTTCTGCCACACAAAACTAGAAAAACTAGTAATAAAGAAATAGTAAATTGAAAAGAGTAAAAATCTTGTTTCAAGAGTGGAAGCCTTCAACTGTTTGATGAAGCACCACCTCTGATCCAGATTCACTGCTGTTTAAATCTTTTGCAAGTAAGCAAGAGAATCATGTAAGTATGCAAAAGCCGAAGTTGCATATGCTTGAACACTTTAAGGATTGTTACAAGAACTAATTCTCTACTGTACTCTCTACCTACTCGAGTACAAAATTCTCTGCATCAGATAAGACACTGCCAGCTGGTCTAATTCCCTGTTCAGAATGAAAGCAAGAGCAGCTGATGGGACAAACCTGCAGCTCAGTTTCAGCAGTACTGAGCAGACTGCTTACGTCTTTCAAAACAATTAATGCACTTCCAACATCTAGACAACATTTTTGTCATTTAACAGATAAAAACAACTGCTGTAAGAAAGCAAACCAAATACACTCAAGGCATCTTAGGAAGTTTTCTAACAGCAGATGTTATTTTCCAAGCAGCCAATTGCCATGTTATCATTGCTTAATTCAACAGGCGGAACAAGAGCTGATACAGACATCCCAGGGCTACATTCTAATTAGGGTGATTCAGGCCAATCTTGCACAAAACATACTCGCAAGTTTCTTTAACAGGACTTCCTTGCTCCAGAAAGAAGCTCATCCTAGTTCTCCCTCTACCTCTAAATTCAGGGACAAACACTTCCTATTTTCAGCCATCAGCAGGCTTTCCTTTGCAATAAATACTCAGGTACTTTGGCAACCTTGGAAAACTCCAAGGGGGAAAACAGACCACCCACATGTTAAAGTTCTACACGAAGTTTCTCTTGCAGATGTGCAGTCCTTCTTTTCCATAACATATCAGATCTCATGGGTTTTATGAGGTAGAAACATTGATCCTGATCATGCACAGTTCATTTGATTCAGCAGACATACAAAAATAGGAGGAGACAGAGGTCAACAGTTAGAAGTATATCATATTTTTTACTGATGAAAAGAAAGATACTTTGATATCTCACATAAATGACTCCATATGTTTCTCTGAAAGTCTTCTGAAGGCAACCAATAATATCCAGTCAGATGCATCGTATTTTGTACATGGAAAGGGAAAGATGAGCAGTTTACACCTAACACACTAATATTTTTACTTGTGGTATTTATTCATAAATGAAATCAACAAATTCAGAGATCTTACAGCAACTGTTGAAATGACTTCATACCACCAAGAAGACTTTTCAGCACAATAAGGCAAAAAGCATTTCAATCCTTTCTCTAAATCCAAACAACATACAAAGAAACCGCCACACTAGATAAGTATTGCTAACATTTAGTTCAGGTATCCTACTTTTTATCACTATGTTTTAAGATTGTGGATTACAAAACTAATCTTCCTTTAATGAGGCTTATCAAAATATCACTTCAATATTTAAAAATTAATTAGAAAAAAAAGAAAATGAAATACTTATAGTTAAGTAAATTAAATACTTATAGTTCAGTGATGTACTAAAATTAATTTTAAAAATAATCGTGTTTCATTTTTCTGCTTAAGAAATAAATAAGTAGTGGCTTGACAAATCTTTCAAGATCTAGTCAGAGCAATCACCCATGCATGAATGTCATCCTTTGAACTTGCCTTTGGTTTCCTGTGAGCTCTGCCAGAGTTGTGGAAGGAACACACTGGACACAAAAGCTGCCACAGAGCATCTTCAGGTATAAGGCAGAAAACACAAATGAAACAGAGAGGAAAAGCAATGGCAGCACTTATCTAGTTCAAATTAGTAATCTTAAGAGTGTTCCCTGCTATCATCCATTTCAGACTTAGACAATTTCCATTTGTGTGTTCAAATAGTACAAATGCATTTGCAGTTATGAATAACTGAAATAGCAAATTCAAAGGGAAGAACTTGTTTGAGCTTAGTCTGACACTCAACGGAACAGAAAATTGTTACAGTTTCATATATTTACTGTAAATCAATACTAACCAAAACAGAACAATTTGGCCCTCTGCTCTGAACTTAATCACTTCTACCCAAGAAAGAGAGAAAAGAAGTTTGTAATTGTGTAAGAACCAAAAGTTGCACCACCTGAGTTTGGACATGTTGCAGTCTATAATCAAAATGGCATAATTTTGGTAATTACTTTGGAACAAAGGTTAGGACAGCCATAATGATGCTCCCCGGTGACACAAAGCTGGAAGGAACTGTCATCAGAGGTGGATTACAACTTGATCTATGGAGAACTGTGGTAATGCTGAACATTAGAATAACAGAAATGAGATGCAACAAACTACAAAACTTCACATCGAGAAACTCTCCCTAACAGGACATGAGCTTTCCGCCTGGGAACAACGGATTGATCAACAAGTCCATATCTAGATGATAATGAATGTTAAAAAAAACAAATAGGAACGTAGTGTGCCTCTGGAAAGATATGTCCAGTGGAAAAAGGAAGAAGTAATACCACTTAAACTTCGCAGGAGATTATATTTGATGTACTGTGTAACATTATTGTCCATTTTTCCAGAAAGTAGTTCACCCTGTAACGGGTGCAAGAGGTGTTACCAGCACCAGGAAAGGAGGACGTCTTGCCAGAAACTACAAGTGTTGTTTTGGGTTTTTTTTATGAGAAAGGGCTACATTAGCTTTTACAGGCTCATAGAAACAGGAGTTATTTAAACTACAAAAAGACTGTGGCACAAAACCAAAGATAAATCAAGACACCAGAACAAAAAGTTTCAGTTGGGTATGAGAGGAATTTTCTAAACATCAGAGCAGTGCTGTTTGGCAACAAGTTTTCAGTTAGAATACAGAAGTAAACAAATTTACCAGGTTTTAAAATAGCCATTAAATTGATTATAGGAAATAACTGCTTTCAGTAGTAGGGTATTGCATTGTAGGGTCTTACCCTCCTGTATTCCCAGCTTTGATTTCTGTATTACATCCCTCATATCTCTAGTTCTATTCAAGAGAAAGATTAAAATAGCCTTCTACAATTTCGTCCTTGCAGTTTGGCAGCTGGACAACCTACCTGATATTATAAGTAATTTTTTCCCCAGTAAGCTGGTCTCCATAAAAACATCCTCAAACAGAGCATTTAGGAACAAGCCTATAAGCTTTATTTCACAGAATGTGCTGAGTCAGAAGGGACCCATCAGGATCATGGTCTGCACATGCTGCATCCCCAAGAGTCACACCCAGTGCCTGAGAGCATTGTCTGAATGCTTCTCGAGCTCTGTCAGGCTGATGCTGTGACCTCTTCCCTGGGGAGCCTGTTCCAGTGCCCAAACACGCCCTAGGTGAAGAGCCTTTTCCTGAAACCTCAAATTTTAGCCCCCTGACGCAGCCTCAGGCCATTCCCTTGGAGCACCACAGAAGAAAGATCAGTGTCTGTCCCTCCTTCCCTCAAAAGGAAGATGTAGGCTTCAAATGAGGTCTCCCCCTCAGTCTCCTCCAGGCTGAAGAGACCAAGTGACCTCAGCCACTCCTACCATGTGACTTCCCCGCAAGTCCCTTGGCTATCTGCATTCCCTTCCTCTGGATGCTCTTTAACAGCTTAATATCTTTTTACAATGTGGTGATTTGTTTATGGATCATGAGTATTCTTGGAAGAAAACACAAGGGCAGAGATTTCAGCTGCTGGGCTACACTCATCCCATCCAACTCCCTCCACAATCTCATGCTGTTGCTCAGGTAACACCACGAGTTAAAAGACTGACCCAAAAAGTTTCACCACTATTACTGTTGCCACTAGTGTCCACAGCTTACTGCTCCACCTATAACTAAACAGACAGATCAGGGACTCAACACAAGACCATCATACACACAAATCCAGTCTTTCATCTTACAGCTCAATCAACATGGAAGCATCAATTGGTACAAAATGCATCAAAGAGCCACAGGTGCCTCAGAGCTACAGACATTAATCCCCATTTCAATAAAACCTACTTCAGATACTTACAAAATATTTATCACCAAATTTCTCTTTAACTTGCGCCCTCTCCATTATTTTCAATCTGTAAATAATGTATGGTGATCAGCAATTAAGGAAAAAAATACAAAAAAGCCACTTGTATCAAGAAAACATTACAAGCTTGCAGACTTCTGATGAACAGTGGCTTCCATACTTGCTGATGGCCACCCATCCCACCAGAGGGGTGGAAAGCCTCTTCAAACACAGCACCTTGTTAATGCCATTAAAAACACCAATTAAATTTGGCATTGGTTCATTTGGCATTAGATTTCTGTTTTACTTATTTCTAACTTTCTACTCTTGACAACACAAGAATTAACAAACAGAAAAAAACAACCCTCATGTTTCCATCAAATTATGCCACACCATCTTGAAGCTTCAGTTGAATTTTAGAATTCAAGTGTAAGAAGACAAAGTCAACAACTTTTGAACGAGGCAGGTTTGCTGATATGTGCTATTAAAAGCTGCTTATTTCTGTCCAGTTCAGCCAAAAGAGTAGGTTTGATTGTTCGGAGCCTTTCCAGTAATTACAGATTTAGAACCACCACAGTGTGGCTTACTATTCAAAAACAAACAGCTTAGCCCATATGCTTATCAAAAGGGAAAATAAAGGTAGGTTTTTAAACAGTGTACCAAATATATGCAGTAGTAGAGGTATATATAAAATGTGGGTTGTCTCCCCCACCCCAAGCCTCTAATCAAGTTTTCCTCCACTGAACTGTTGCCACAAAAATTCCTAAAATGTCAACAGCCCTAACATACAGGAAAAAAATTGAAACAAAACATCTTAACCACAATATTGCAAAGGTTTTTGGTGTCTGGGCAGATGCACATGACAGAACACTGCTTTCACTCTTAGCTTATGCTACAAATGCTCCCATAAAACTACTGTTTGATACATGTATTTTCAACACTTCCATATAATGCACTAAAAATATCTGACACCTGCAAAGTTCTAAAGAAAAAGACAGCCCTCCAAGGGAACTTGGCAGTACTCAAATCAAGAAGTTTGCTGTAATCAGGTTTCACCAACCTAAAAAGCATCTCCAAAATTCAAATTCAATTTATCATCTCCAGTTTTTGTAAATGCCATTTTCAAGTTTTTCAAAATGGGCTTGGTCATTCAATGTAACAGATCTCTTGAATTTTAAATTCCCAGTTTTATTATCATCACAAAGAAATCACCCCCCCCCCAAAAAAAAACCAATCCCACCAAAAAGCCCAAACAATCTAGCAAACATTTACTTTTGCATTCAAGCGTTATCACAATTTGAAGCAAAATGATGAAACCAGCTAAGACACATGGGATCTGGTATCATAATCAAGGCCAATCTCTTGCCTTTTGACAAGCAGGAGATTATTTGTTTAGAAAATTCACCAGTGCAAGCTCCCAACATCTGCATCTAAATCCAAAGTTAAATGTAAGTAAATACAGTTTACATATTCTATACTTAGCCAGCACACAGTTTATTCCACATCTCACAATGTTACCCAGCAAGTCTGTTCAGTTGCTTGTTAGTCTGCCACTGGTAATCCATGATTTAGGAAAGGAAGGAAAACCAATTGCCTGGTGTGTTTCAGTACTGGTGCAGGCGTCCAGGTGTTGCATGACACAGCACCCTCTTCAGCTCCCACATCCCAAGGACCTTGTGAACAGCTTCTAAACTCACTGCAATATACAATAACTTATTGTCCCACACTCCAAAAAAAGCTGATGTAGAGCTATGGGGTACTGGTCCAAATGCACTCGGTGCCTTAGTGAGAGGCACTGGCTAGCTGTCCAGACTCTCAGTCAGAGCCCAGAACAGACTGGAAACCTTGCAGAAGAGGCACAAGCTGTTTTGGAGAGAGGCCAGGATTCCGCATGTAGCTTAGGTCTACTGTAGGCAAGACTGAACAAACACCTTCTGGTCAATAACCCACAAAGCCCTTGTGTATTTCCTCCCACAGCCCTCAAAACACTTTCAATGTTCATGGTAGCATTCAACAGTGGAAGAACTACACACAGCCTACAATGGCATCCCTCATTCTGCAATGGTCAGCAAACATTATTCAGCACCCAACTAGTATTACTCAGCTAATATAACGCAGTATTTTAACAGATAATACTAATTACACTATTCCTAAGCAAGTCATTGGCACCACCAGAAAAATCATAGCTCTGGCAGGCAACCTCAGCCCAACACACACCACAGGTATACTCCAAAAGAAGTTGGCTTTCTTTCACACCCATCACTCTTCTTCCAGCTCTACAGGAGATGTTCACCAGGCACCATGACCAGGACATGGCCCATAATTACCAGAAGACACGGTACAGATTGTCCAAAACAATATTCTGCTCTGTTTATTCTGGTTTTAAAACATTTGTAATTTTTTCCAGCTGTTTAGTACTACTAGAAGCTTTACCACAAAAATCTGTATTACATTATTGATATCGTTTCACAAAACTAAAGAGCTTTCTAATTTGTCAAAGATGTACCTAGCCCAGGAGCTACCCAACTTCCAGAATGTCAGAAGAAAACAACTGAGGGCATGCTAAAACCCAAGAACGGACAAAATTCCCAAGTCACCACAGTTTCAGAACAGTGAAGTAACAGAAAACAAAGAATCAGAACTAAAATATGAATAAAGCTAAAATGCTGTAATTTCTGAAAAACCTTCAAAGCTTTATCTTGCTACTGCCAACCTTCTCCTTTTCTTCAACTTTGCTTCAATGTAACTTTTACTGCTACACCTGCCATTATAACATTTTAAAATTCTTTTCACAGAAAACTAGAAGTGGACAGTAGTCAGGTTCTTTTCTTCCCCCCTATGACTAGATTTCAAATAAAAGCATTTACTAATTTTCTCTCTTCAGAGAAGCACCTTCTGTATTCATATAATAAATACAAATTTCCTATGAGGCATAATACTAAAAACAAATAACTAGTTTTGAATCTTTTGTAATTGGTTTTTTCCTCTCTTCCTAAACTGTCAAATGTTGCAAATCCAGTGTTATTGCAAGCACAAATTATGGTGCTAATTAAAAGCAAGTTTACCTTAAGTATTCATTTGGTCCCAAACCACCATTAGTTGTGATCTCAGAAGACTCATTTAGGACACTATCAATTGAAATACACTTTCAGTTAAGTTTACTAATGCATCATAATGTTCACAGAAGTCATTACTTAAGCCGGATGCCTATTTTTTACACATCCCTTGAAAGATTTATTACCAAAGACCAAGTTAACACTACTTGTCCATCTATGGGGGAACTTAAATGTCTTAGGTCAGACAAATTGTACTTTAAACTACACTCCGTGATGAGGTCCACCGTTCTGACCACAGCCAGTTGAGGTGAAGGACCCAGATCTGCAAGTGTGGGGGCAGACTTTGCCTGCCACCTTCCCAGAAAGGAAAGACTTCCCAGTAGCAAGATGTCAGTGAAGGAGCAGACTGATTCTGGCTCCATGTTAGTGTCCCCACGAAAAACCAATGTACAACATTACTTTGTATGCTTGGCAACAGCAACACCCAACTTTCTAAAAACAGCGAACAAGTTGCAATTGTCTTGCCCTTGAAAATTACCAGGTTTGATGCAGAAAACAACACACCATATGCTCCCTAGGAAGAGTAAAGTCTACTCTCTCAGTAAACCAAAACTTTGTAACATGAACCCAGAAACAAGTTACCTCTTAGGAAATCAAAACAATACACTTTTTTTTCCTGAGTGAAAAATTATATTCATACTACCTAGAAAATACAAGTGTTACACCCTTTCTAAAATACAGTCCATTTGCTAAACCATAACAAACAGGAAATAAAGACTCTCTTGGCTTGAAGCAAACAAAGCATTAAGGTTTATTTTTATGGAGTTCAAAAATAAGATACTCTGTCCTGTGTCATCTGGAGCAAAATACACAATAACAATAGAGACAAAATGCTTCTGTTCTCAGTAGTAACCCAAGGACATTTTACTACACAAAAACCTAGAGCCACTTAAAGAGTCACTGGAGTTAGATTTTATGGTAATATGGAATTTACATTCACTAGAACATAGCTTCTCAAAAGTTTCTAGTGTCTAACAAATTTCCTTCCCTACAGCAAGCTCTATGTGCGTTTCAGTGAGATACAGAATGATATTTGGCACACCACAATGCACACAAAAAGCTGCATGAGTGCACACCTTCTTACTTTCCACTCTCCATACTCACCACTTTAATTTTTTTCTGTTAGTGTAATTGACCTAATTTTAGCCACCACTTGCTATCTGGTTTTATATCTGCCACATGCCGATTCAGCTGCAGTCCCACCTGAAACATGATTTACACTATTTGCTCTCTAATGCGGGGGTCCCACTTCCCTTAACATGGAAGCCCACCAAGCAGAAATATTTTTATTAGGTACCTGCCACCTATTTCTAGATGGTATTCCTCAAAATCCAGGTGGACCAGGCATAGCACCTTTTTGGCCAACATGCACTCACCAAGTAGGTTCAGACATGCTGTCTGCATAATACTAGACTTACAAACCCTAGTCAACAAACACTGACTGCTACAGAAATTTGTAAAAATGTTGAAAGTACAAAGGTAAGAAAAAATGGGATGAAGTTACTCTTAAAATCAACATACTGCTACTTTTTTTTTTCCTTTTTGAGAAATCCATAATCTTACAGATCCCCTAGAAAAGCTTACTGACATATATAAAAGTACCCCAAAATATATAATTCTAGCCTGAAACCAAATACCAGAGGAGCTGAGGCGGGTGCTGCTGCCTTTGAGCTATGCTGTTTTGCAGAGCGCAGCTGTTCCCTCTCTCGGTTCTGTTTGTACATTAGCTGGCAGCTACAGTCAGCTGCATTTTTGAGAGAGAGAGAAGGATTTTGATGAGAGTCCAAAAGTAAGCAGTAGTTATTTGTTCTCTTTAGATCATGGGGTTTTCTTAACTGTTAGTAGTCACTGTCAACTACGTGATGACAATTTCAATATATTTTGAAATTAACAGACCATATTGGTATTTAGTTTCAGAAAGCCAGATTCAAATGAAGATCCAAGATTCAAATTATTTCTTTAACAGAACAGCAAAAGAGATATTCAAAAATTCCTATAATTTCAAACATTCCTCCTTGGAGCTTTAAACACCGCTAAACTTTTTGGAATACATTTTGATTCATACTTGTTGGAATACATTTTGATTCATACTTGTTTCTCTAGATACTTGTTCATGTGGTGCAGGGAATAGCACACTGACAGAAATAAGCTTAAAACTCGAGTAATTTCTCATTCTTCCCTACAGCTATAAAAGCTATCTTCTTTGTAAATTCTTGTCTATCTAGAACCAAAGTTTACATTTAATTAAGTTTACTTTGTATTTAGTAATTATGAACATTATCTCAAGACCCTTTCCTCTTTCTGGTCTCAAACACTCTTTTTACGATACTGGTGCTAGGTTTTTAGCATTAGTTTTACCATGATAAGCACTGCTTCTACAACATTGCTCTGATTATTTAGATTTTCAACTTCAAACTTCTCCCTTCAGTTTGTAAGGAAAATACAACCCAACTATGGCACAACTAACTAAAAAAAAAATCTCCTACATGTAACAACAAAAAGTCCCATCAGCGTTTTTTCAAATAGTAAAACTAAGTCACAGTGTAAGGTGCTGTATGTATATTAAGTAGACCAATTTTTAATTTGCAGAGCAACTTCAGAAGAAATTCTTCATCCTATTGCTTACACTCCTGCCTTCCCAAGAAAGGGTAGAACAGGAAAGCAAACAGCGGGTAAGGGAATGCTCATTGCA
This sequence comes from Acrocephalus scirpaceus scirpaceus, assembly GCA_910950805.1. Classification (NCBI taxonomy): domain Eukaryota; kingdom Metazoa; phylum Chordata; class Aves; order Passeriformes; family Sylviidae; genus Acrocephalus; species Acrocephalus scirpaceus. The sequence goes on from OU383775.1 coordinate 47,494,268, forward strand.
AGTGTATCATAACGTTGCCACCTCAAAGTGCTGAGAAACTATGCCTACCCAAAGGTTACTCGAGGAAAATTTCCTATTACTTGCAAAAGTCTGTACAGTTCCTCAGGGCAACAATGCACAGTCTTGTAAAAATGGCATACAAGTCTACAATATAAAGCAGGATTTAATATTCACTTTGCAGTATCAATGTTTATCTTTATTCCCAACTCTCCTCATTGCTACTCTTCATTTTCAGAGTAGAGAATCATCAGCTTTAAACGGCTGCTGAGCAGAGGTGCAGTACCACAGCTCCTCCTTCTCAAGAAGACTCTCTTGGCCTGGCTTGTGCTTGCAGACTGGGTGCTATGACCCACTAATGTAATTAAGGTTTCCATCAAAGGGAGTAAAAAAAAGCAGAAAAACTTCTAATTTCATTCTTAAGTAGGACAATGCACCCCACTAAAGGAAATGAACATTTTGCATGGCCTGCAGCTAAGAGGGGGGGGCTGTCCCCACTCCCAGGTGTGGCCAAATGTTTTAAAGGACAGTTACATGGGCCCCTTATCTGAGAATTGCTACCCTCTTGTTTAATCTACTTGATTACCAGACAGGTACCCTTCTGCTAAGGTCACAAGATCTTTTAAGTATTCAATCCTTTTTATTTTCTTTGTTTCCTAGTTTGGGGCTATTGATTTTTTTCAGAATTCCTTCACCTCTCATCCAGTGGTGATTCAGCAGCAGACTCCATGTTAAAGGGTGAGAAGTGGCTATTATCTGGTTTGTCCTCTTCCTGCTACTCAGTTTTTTCAGAAGTTTAGGCAATCAATAGGCAGCCCAGTGGAGAGAGGTCCAGAGAACAGAAAGCTAGGTCTTTACCTTTTAAAAGTATTTGGTATCTGTTTACATGGAGAGTATCACAACTAAGTCTTCTATAATCTATTTAGATACTTGAGGAAAAGAGAGTGGGCAAAATTAAGAAAAACCAATTAAATGCAATTATATACTTCAATTCTATGTCTTAAATTATTCAAATGAATTCGTTGTCAACTTGCAACATCACTGCATCCATTACAGTTCTGCAAAGATATCAGAGCCTGCCCTGCTACTTTCAGTCTTGACCCTTTAAAGGTTTCCTTTAAAACTTCCTCAGAATCTCTTTGCCAGTTGACAAGATCTAGTTAACACACAGTTACAGGGGGACTGCAGGAAAAAGAATGCACAAGTATTCCAACTGCTCTTCCTTCACTCCAGCAAACAGAAGAAGTGCTGCAAAAACCAAGAAAATTTCCTTTAGACAGGAATGCTTACCAGTGCCAAATAGGAACGTCATTTTGAAGGAAAATCTCAGAATATTGCTGCTCATCTTAGTAAATATATTAACACAACAGATCTCAATTCACATGTAATTTTAAGCTCAGTTTGCCTTTTTTTTTTAAAGTTAAGCTCTAATTGAAAAAATTCTTTGTTTTCTTTTGTCTTCTTAAGCTTCAGGACTTCCATCCTTGGCACAGCCATCTGAATTAGACCCAACTTGCCAGAGGTATCAATTTCATTGAGACCAATCTGCTTCAACATTTTTCACTTGAAAGAATTAGACCATGCCTTTGCAAGATAAAATCACACTGCAGTATGAGGGAAAAAAACACCAACAAACAACCAGGCTAGATTCTGTCTATCTTTCACTAAGAGACTGAGGCATCATATCTTTTGAAGTTAATACATCCTAGAGGCACAATGGATTTACTGTACTACTTTGCTGTTCTAAGAAACTGCTCTCCAACTGACCCAAGAGGGAAAACATAACACAAAGGGGAAAAAAGCAATTGTGCTAAAAGTGGTAAATGATAACCAGCATTGCTAAGGAGCATTCCCTTCCCAATGCAACCACAGACATTCTCTCTTGGATTAGCTATCCATTCTTTTTCTCCCTCACACTCAGGCATTATCCAAGACTCTTTTTGGAAAAACTTATTTCTGTAGAACACATACAGAAGCTAATAAAACACTATTTCTAAATGTTTTCAGGTACATTATGTTAGAAGCATACATTATCCCGATTCCTAGGCTCAAGTCCAACAGGATATTTAATTGTGCATAAAGCAAACTCATGGTTTTTTTACCAAAGTCACTACTTATTTTTCTGTTCAGCCACTCGCTATATCCTTCCTTGAGAATGGCACAATGCAAGACAACAGGTAGATTTCACACAGCCACTTAAAGAAACCTATACAAAGGACACCATGATCAGGAAAAGTTTGCAGTGGCATATTTCACCTTCTAGCTTACTTAGCAAGCAAGATTCATAGTGTCTGAAGCTATACAGTTAGCAGCCAGGTAGTTTACCTTTCCTTTTCCAACACAAAAACTATGTTCTTGCATGTTAATTAATCAGTTCCTAGAAATTAATTTTCCAGAGTTGTGGAAAAAAAATTCCAGTCTTACAAGTGATTCATAAATGTGACATGCAATTTAGTCATATCAATCTCCTTCACACTGAGACTGATACTAGGACCCAACCTCTGTTCCTAGAATTGCCACTAATCAGCAGTATGTCTATCATGGTTTTTTCCACACTTTACACTACAGTTGACTTTTCACTCCTACTCCTAAAGTTCCAAAAGGACAGCACACACCATGAGATCCCAGGCACACAGCCCCAGTGCACAGTTGGGCAGAAAAGCACCGCAGCAGTGCCTCTTGTCCACTCCAATCCCCTGCTCAGAGTGGGGCCAGCTGGACCAGGGTGATCAGGAACTGTTCTGTGTATCCTGGGGAAACCTGTGCCAGTGTTCAATCACTACTACATGAAAAGGGTTTTCTGATGTTTCAGTGGAATTGCCTGTATTTCAATCTGTCACTACTGTCTCCTGTCCTTCACTCTGGGTATTAATGGGAACAACCTGGCCCTGGCAATGGGTCTTCCTTGCCTGGGATTTCTGAAGGCAAATTTCACCAGTAAAGGCTGAGGTGAAGGTGGCTTTAAGTACCTCAGCCTCTTCTGAGGCCCTGTTCAGCAGCAGGCCATCATTCTCCTTGCTCTTGCTTTTGCTGCTGATATGGTTGTAGGAGCCCTTCTTATTCCCCTTCGCATCCTTTGATAGATTCAACTGCAGGTGGGCTTTGGCTGTCCTAACCCCATGCTTGCATGCTCAAACGATGTCTCTGAACTCTTCCCAGGGTGAATTCAATATAGAACTTACCAGAAAGTCATTAGTGAGTTCACATGCAATAACTTAGGAAAATATTGAAGCAGTTGGAAGCACAAAGCACATTATTCATTTCCCAGAGAAATCAAAGTTACTTTCAACAGCATCTCATATCAGTTTCTTCATAGGTACATTGGTATCTCCATTCATTGGCAACCTGGCCATTTCCACCTTGAGAAAAACTTGTATGAAACATAGAAAGTATTTTGGATCAATCTACTGGGTTATTTAACTCTTCTTATCCACAGAACTTACTAACTACTCCAATCCTTGCTCAATAATAGCTATCTATTACTGCAGATGCAGGAGAAACATCAAAACTGTCTCATCTGAACTTTATGGATAAAGGAGATCCAGTGGTAAGTGGTTTAGTTCTTTATGTCCATTCCTCTATTCATTTTTACTTTACTGGAAGGACACAAATTCTCACAAGCAAGGTAAGGAAGAAAGCTGAAAAGGTTTAAACAATTTATTACACGTGCTTCAGCTTCATGTCATGCATGAAAAGTGGCATCCTTATTACATTGATAAAACTATGTGTAACCTGGAATATCACTTCTATATTCACACACTTGTTTCTGATCTTGTTTTCTCCAGAAGGAGACTATGTCTTATTTCTCCTACAGAAAAAGTCCTGTAATAACACAGCATTTAAGCTCTGCACTACCTCTACACTAAAACACATGCAGCAAAAATATTACTATGCATGAAAGAAATCTAGCATGCCTTCCTCCTAAGAAAGAAAATACGGCACTACAGACTGATCTCCAAATAAAACAAACAGAAGATCGAGTTACATAAATAAAATAATATTAAATAATTAAATGCAAATTCTAAGAAATTTCAAGATATGCCAGTATAATAACCCTACTTTGGTCACACACTATTATTTCGAGTAAAAGAAAATAAATATCAGGCTCTGCTGAACCGTAATTCTTAGCAGGATCCTAACTTTTGTGTCACAGACAGATTGAAGTTGGTAAGACTAACATAAGAACCATTAATGCAAACTCTGACTTTCATGGCCAACTACAAACTTTCCCAATTATAAACTATTTTTCTTTCCAGGATTTTTAAGGCAGTAAAGCAATTCCTTTTCTTTCTCAAGGAAATTGCAATGCATACAAGAGAACACAAAAGAACATTCCATGAGTTTATACTTCCTTTAAACCATTTTTTGTGGTTGGCTAATAAGTGCAGCTTCAGGAGTTTGAACACATTAGTGCTACCATCACTTTGTTCTAAGTGTCCACAGACACAGTGAAGGAAGGAAAGTGAAAATGCTTACTCTTCTCCTCTTCCTTGTTCTTGCCTCCCACCTCCTTTCCCAGCTGAGCAGGAGTATTTGCCAAACCATAGCTATGACCAGCACAGTATTACACAGCTCTCTGCAATAGGACCAAATGCAACATATACAGGTTTGCACAAAGAAATCCCACTGCTCATGCAGCATCAGGGACGAAAGGTTCCCTATTCTGCAGTCCATGAACCATTCATTGGCCACTACAGCAGATAAAAGAGATTCACTGAAAATCGGACAGATGCCTTGCCAGACCCAGTGCAGTCAGAGATGAGGAGTACAAACAGGCTAGAACAGAAGTGAAGAATGGGTGTTTGGAGAAAATATAAACCATACTTATGATGTTATTTATAGAGTATGAGTAAGGAAATATTTTTAACCAGGGCCACATTACATATTATATTTAGCTGAATAGCTAAACCTGTCATTTTTATCTCAGACTTAAATATATATTTAATCAGTGTGGGTTTCTCATTTTCTTTGATGTTGACCATATTCACAAAGGAATTGCCTGAGACCACCACATTTATTTCTCACAACAATTAGATTTTAAGCTTGGATGCGAATCCAGAGTAGTCTGTACAAAATTTTCTGTGTTCAGGCTTTGCAAGCCAGAACAATCATGTTGCAAGAGCATTGGCCATCCAACTGATTGGGCTTCAGTTTCATAATTTTGTGCTCATGGCATGGTAATGATTCTGTTAGAGTGCAAGAACAAATTCTCTGGTCATTCTTCTCATACAATACAAGCGCTACCTCCAAATGAAGTAAAAATGTGGATGTAAAATTTCAGTTAAAAATATCCAGAGAGCTTAACAGATGGATAAAATTTGCCTTAGCAAATCAACTCCTTTGCATTATGAACTCCTTTGTATTAAAAATATTTTTGCCTTGGGACTAAGTAAGTTAAGGAAACATTTCTGAAGCTGGCTATACAGATTTTAAGCTGTGTTGGCTATATAATGCAGCTGTTTTAACATCCACCCGTGCCACAAATACAACTTTTCCACTCACAGTAGCGGCTTTGGTGAGCAAATTCCACTAAGGTGTTGAAGACAGCTGCAGAAAGGAGCAAGAAGTACTTTTCAATAGGAATAGGTTCCTTAACACTCTGCTTATCATTTGTCTGCTCCCCCAGTACTATTGCTGTCTCTCACAAGCTCATTTTAAGCAGAATACATTAAAAGGTATGCTTTTCTAGCTTAAATCAGGAAAGTTTTGCCCAGCAACCTCTGCTTCTCTCATCCCACTTTTTCTTTTCCCAGCTATCACTCCTTCCCACATGCTTCCCTGTCATTTTGAGAGTCTCAAGCCCAACACACAGTTCTGCAGTTGCAGGCTTCCCTACCGAGGGAAACAGGGTGAGGAAAGACTCTAAAAAGCTGCTCCCTCAAAGACAGGAAAATACAAGTTTCTGCACCTGGGCTGGATAGAGGCCATGCTGAGCAAATGTTGCACAGTTTGGTAGACCTGTTTTCACATTTTCCTGAACTCCCTTGTGCCTCAGAAGCCCCCTCAGAAAAACAACTTCAAAAACAAGTTTTCAGGAACACTGTACAGCTTTAAAGCTCACACACTGAACAAACTCAAACCAACTCATTCAGGAGAGGCAGGCAAGTGCTGAAGTAAGGGCAAGTAGAAGAGCTTCCATGTTGCTGAGCATCAGTATTTTGCTGGACAGGGTGCACAGGTTTCTGGGAAAACCCCTGCCCTCATGAGAGTGCACAGAATCATAACCCTGTTCCTGACACTGCTATTAAACAGGCAAATGACACCAAAGGCACATCACCTCTCTGTGCCCTTTAAATGAAATAAAAAGTGCTAATAATTATCTTTCTCTTTGACATGCTAGATGAAAATCGAGGCACGAGGATAAAAAAGAGTTGTGCTCTCCAGTCAGTAGTGACTGAGTGAAGAGAAAGCAAGGACACAAAGCAGCTTGTTTTACAGATGATGGAAACATTTCTTTGTTTAGGACACTTGAGCAGAAAATTTCAGGCTTGCCTTTTTTTTTTTGTAAATAATAAATTTATTATTTATACAATAGCTCCAAACAAGCCCAACTATGCAGCAGTGTAGTACAAAGAAATTCAGCACACAGGCACAGCCCTTATCTTAGGGACAATTGGTCCACGCCTCCCCTCCCACCCCCAAGCTCTGTAACCCTCATTAACATCTTTCTGAATCTCAAGTCCCTCTTGCACTAAGCATCAGCAGCACACACACCATCACTAGAGCCACAGCACATTCAGAAAGGCGGGAGAAAAGTGCATCAGCCCATTGGGACCCCTGTTACCTTGTAACAGCCACTGGATCTTCCACTGGTCCTACACACCCTCACACTGGCACCACATGCAGCATCCTTGAGCAAAGATGGGGGTGGCAGTATCACAACCACCTAAATGAACTGACTGCACACAGCTAACTGAACACCTCAGCACAGCAATAATAAGATCCAGTTACTGCCAGCATCAGCTGTATTTGAGCTGGGGTCAGAAGGTGAAAGATACTATATGCTATTTAGAAGTCTTTTGGCTTCTAATATTCATAACCAAAGAGTTGCAGAGGAAAAAGAACTGAAGCTGTCAGCTGTTTCCATGCAGCATAGTGCAAAAACCAGACAACTGCTGAGCTATAAAGAATCACAGAGCTTTGCCAAAATTTGCTTCATTGATTAGATGAGACAAGTATCAGATTCAAAACTAAACAGGGGAAAATGCAACAGGCCTAATGAAGTAAGGCTGTTCATCAGATGATTAAATAACTCATGCTGAATTTGACTGACTCCCCAGAAAAATATTATTGAATGGATGGTATTAAGTGATAGGTTTTGCTCATTAATTGTGAGGCAAGGTAGAGACCTCACAGTTAGAGAATGAAGCATTTTCTATTTCAGCTTTCATTTAATCATACTTCTGAAAATCTCTGCTTCACAAAAACAATCATCCCCCTCAAAAAAAAGCCCCAAACCAACCACCCCTCACAAGAAACCCCTACAAAACTTCAGATAAACAGGTGGTAGGGTTTAGGCTCTGCTGCTTTGTTATTCACCCTAATTTACTTATTGTGCTCTCTCCCAACAGGCAACACAAAAGAAATCTGCACATTTGTATGGAGAGTTTTGCTAGGAAAAGAACAATCAGCTGCAGACATGAAAGGAACTGAGAAGTCAGCAATTTCACAGCCTTTGCCTTACAATATCTGCTGCAACATTTCAGATCATATCAAAGCGGTTGTCACACACCATTTCCATGGAACTGCAAGAGTTAGGGAGAAACAAACATGGCACCAAGTCCACCCATCAAGCAGGGATAGATACCCCCACAGTGCTAATTTTCCAGTGCCTTATGTAGTCATTATTTTATGCATCCTGAGCACTCAGTTTTCAATGACTTGCTGACAAAGTGACCACCTCTCTCTTTAAAAATCTTGCTAGTGTAACTTCCCAGCTCCTCTCTCCCCTCCCCATCCTTCCTACTCCCCCTTCTCTCTGGAAGCCTACCACTTGTCATCAACAAGTATTTCTGAGAATAAGTGCCATGACAACTCAGATCCTTCCCAGATCCTTCAAGCATTTCTCTGTGCTTAAGTCAGGGGTTCTGCCATCACAGACACATAAGCTTGAGTTAGTCTTTGGAGATGCCACAGTGTACTGCCCAATCTGAATGCAATTTCTACCTATAATCTCATCAAATTTGTAAAAAGGAGGTCCACCAACATCAACCCTCCAAGATCTTTCTGCGTATTTAACAGTATCTCATTTTCCCTTACCTTCTAAGAATGCAATAGCATGGGCTGCTTATGGGACACTTCTCAGATCCTATTTTTTTCTGATTTTCAATGCAGAGATTGAGGTGGCTCTTCTGTAGATGTAGGCCAGCAAAAGAGGCAAGAGTATTTGCTCTATGATGCAAGCTACTGAAGAAATAGGACCACCAGCAATTCATGATTGGGAAATCACTATCTGCTAAACATAGTTTGGTGTTACAGAGGAAGACAGCAACAAAAGGACTGGCAAACTACCTGTAAATACAAGGAGTGCAGAAGGAAAAAGAGGTTCTTAGAAGGCAATAAGAGAACAAAAAATAAGACTGAGCAAAAAGACAGCATTAAGTATGGCCAATATTGATGTAATCTCCTCCTAACTGCCATGAGATAAACAGAGGCATAAACATTAATTGATTACTGTAAGCATTCACAAAATTACTGTGTCTTCTGAAATCCAACCCAAAACTTGTATATTGTGAGATAATTCTCAAATCCTTTCTGAAACAACATCATAAGGCTTCCCATGCCCCAACCCCTTCAGGACTCATGCCCATTTCAACACAAGACACTGTCATGAAGGAAAAGCATAAAACTTCATAATCTGAAGAGAAAAAAAAAACACCTCAGAACATTCAGAGAAACAATGCAAGCTCTAATCCGCACAAGAATTCTGAAATCTTTGGTTATTTTACAAGGTAAAAAGACACATAACTGGAATTTAGATTTCAAAAGCAAGCTTTGAAATCTGGGCTAAAGAACCACGTAAAGATATTTGAGAAAATCAAAGTTTCCTCCAAAAAGAGATGCCATTACATTCAAAGGTCAAGCAATGACAGAAGCCTCACAATATTCTCCAGCAGTAATTAAACAAAAGCTAAGAAAAATTTACTTCTTCTAACAACTTTGTTGTATGTATTTCAGAAATAAGTATTACTGAACTACAAGGAGAGTTGTAAGGAGCAAGTCCTCTCCCAGAAATACCCAGGACATTCCACATCAGGAAAAAAAGAAAAAAAAGAAAAAACTGGAAATAATAAATCAAGTCTCCTTGACCAGCAACTGTTAATCCAGGCACCAGCAGCTCATCTCCCAGAATTGTCACTTCCTAGCAGTTAGTAACCTTGTAAGAATACAGTGTTATGCTGGCATCCTCTCTCTGGGGCAGCAACATTAAACTGAACCAACCATCCACTTGATCAGCAGAGGTTTTTAAAATAAACACTCTCAGGGGTGCTGAAACATAGTATTTACTTATGGCAGAGATGTACTGCTTCTTCACTCAAATAGGCACAGGCTCTATGATCTCCATCCCAGTCTCCTGATGACTTCTACTCTGAATCATTAAGAATGATAAGTAGCAAGCCTTGGCAAGCATCCAAATGTCTATTTCTAAAGCATTAGTACTCAGAAACCGTAACACAAACCTAATCACTGTGCTTCCATGCTTACAAACAAAGCCAAACATCCATTTTCAACACAACAGGGTCTGCTTCCCTCAGTGCAGCTCTAAAGAGCAAGAGAGTAAAATAAATTTCAGTCAAATAATTGCTCTCCACTTCCTATCCACCCCTCCAGTCTCCAAACATCCTCTAACCCAGATTCTAAAACAAAGAAAAACAAATGCCTCATTATATAAACACAAGTTATGTTTGAAAATCTACTTGCCTGCTCACCAATAACGATGAGGAAACATTTCTTGGTGGAAAAAAAATCATGTCATCACTTCCCACAGCTTTCACTTGAAAACTTAAGAAAAAGAAAAAAAATCATAAGCTAAAAGCTTGAGGAGCCACTGCTATACCAGTCAGACTAGGTCTTGCAGGCAAGCACCTCTGCTGCCCAGGGAAAGGCAATGGCAGTCTACCCCAGCTTGGTGTTCCCTTCTAAGTTAATGTCAACAGGTTACAGACAACTGACATTTCCAAAAAGGGCTGATCCTGCTTGGATCATGTCTATAATAAACTGTAATGGCCTGGAAATGGATCTCTCCCCTCACTGATGAGACAGGTAAAGCAGACAGATAGCTGAGAGGACCATGAATCTTACAGCAAGATTTGAAGAGGAACTTGATTCTTGCCAATTTCAAAAGGATTCTTGTCTTCCCTGCCCCCATGGTATGAATGGGCAGCACCTACACCCTTGCAAGCCCTAGCTCCAAAACTCACTGGTCCAAAAACCCCAGATGGATAGAAGAGATAGATCTCCCTCCACCCCCCAGCTCTTCAGGAGACATAATCCAAAGACAAACATTCTCAAAAGTTATCTGCCCTGTATAACAATGCAGCAGCTGATTTTTTGTGTTTCACACACACTCACATGAGCACATAGAGAGGCTGTTGACCCCCTTGGCTGTACCTGTAACAGAGGAAACACAGGGCTTTCTTTCACACCACTGCAATTTAAAACAGAGCTCACAGGGGTTCAGCAGCAGGTGCAAAGTCACAAATTCAAAAAAAACCCCTACAACAGACTTTTTTGTCCAGTCCAAGATGAAAACAAACTCTTACATCTTACCTGAAAACTTGTCTTTGCAGAGAGGGACAACTATGACAACAAAACATCCAGATCTTCTTGAATAAGTTACAGGAGCCAGAAGCTAACAATGTGCAAGTACTTGCACATAAAACTAAGAAAACAACCCAGAAAGAAGGGCTTCCTTAAATGCTCAAAATTTATGTCCAAAAAAATTTGGTGCTTAGCATACAAAATTCACTCAAGCAATTTCAGTAACCCCAGATTTTTGCTAGACACAAGAGACAGTAGACACACTTTCTATTAACATGAATTTAAATGATAGGAGAGAAGGACCAATTACCATCTGGAAACAGGGTAAAAAAAGGATACCTGCTCAACCATTTTACAGAATGTTCCTGCCAAAAATCATGTAAAATCCAATTCCTTCTGTCATACCTTCATCATATGTTCTACAAATTTTGCTAAAAGAGCCTTGTGCTTAAATAACAAATGAAGAGCTTCCACTTACTGTCACTGGTGATTTTGACATGCGCTACTGATTTCAAAACTGCTTCCCTTTTTATCAGGAATCAGTGCAGTAGGGATAGCACTCTAGCTAGCTAATGTTAATTAATCTCAAACCTTTTATTAGAGGTAAAGGGGGGGAAAATCAGATAGCCTTTATTTTCCACGCATAAAGTGGTAGAGCTTCTGTAGGAATTACTTTTGCTACAGAGTCTCTCATTCTAGCACCCTTGAATGTTTACCAGTTTTTGTCAAACTCCAAGCAAAAGCAACCTTCCTTCTCCCTAATTTCGTATGAAAATATGAGAATAACTGCAACAACCACTCTCTTCCTCATAACAGTCAATCCTTTTGGCTGACTACTCTGCAATAGAGAATGAAGTGCTTGCCATTCACTTAGGATGAACAAGGCTTCAAGAAACTGCATTTTCACGAATCAAGTCTAGGCAACACCATGGGAAACAAGAAATAAATGATTTGGTAACTTCTGTGGACATGACATCTTCTAGATGAGGACACACCTAAAAATTGAAGCCCTCTGAGTCCCTGCAAACCAAATATAGTAGCTCCTGAAGTAAAACTGAACAGAGACTGTGATAGCCAACAGTGGTGACACCTTTGAAACAAAAGCAGCTGGACCACTGACTTGGCCTCAGTCTGCACAGGAGCTCCCTTTAACACTATCTGCCTTACCTCTTTGACACAGCCAAAACTTGTCCACAACAAAAGGGTTTATCAAAAGCATCTTTTTCTTTCCAGCATTTCTGTGGCTTTAACCACCACAGTATCTCATACTACCCTATTCTGTCACACATTAATCTTCAAAATGTCATTCGGACAAAAGGGGGTTAGAGGGAGTTAATACACGATTTGTTCAATGTCACGTGAAGTCTGTCAGGGCAGGGACAGGCCTGACATTCTCCTCAGGCCCAAGTGAAACATCCCATTTAACCAGCAGACTTGTTCTCTCACAGGTGTATACACCACACTGCCACACAACCTGAAAGCAAACCAAATAAATAATTTTTTTAAAAAGCTATAGTAATATTGCCTCTCATCAGGGACTGAATTAATCCTTTAAATCCCTTGTCAAATGACAAAGTGGACAAAATGAAAAAGAAACATGTACACAGGCACCTATATGCAATTCTTGATTCCCAGACTGGAGTCTGATTTTGGAAGCAGAAAATACATTCCTGAAAAAACGCCATCCGATTTTCCAAACATATTTAGAATATTATCACAACACATTCACACCAGCATTTTTTGCTATGACTCCACTGTACAGAGGGTTTTAGCCAGCCAGCACAATGTAGTCCAGAGACCACTTAATCTTTTTGAAAGGAAAAGGCTTGAGTTTTATGACCTTGGTCATAAAATTAGGTGCATTCTGGTTCTCCACAGAGTATTTCCTGACATCACCTTGTATTAGGCAAAGCTTTGTTAATCTTACCATCAGACAAGCTGTGAGTGATGAGCAGTCTTTTAACAAAAGCTGCTTGGAGATGAGGCTCCTCTTTTGTCTCCCAAAGAAGCTCACTTACAACTTGAGAGTTTAGTAACCTAAATGGAAGTCCAAACATATTTTATCTAAAAGATAATATGTATGACTTTCACAACAGCAAAATGAGGAAGTTCAAAGAAGACAGAAAATCTAATTAAGAAAGATATAGCTACAGACTTGTGATTTAGGTTCAGACCATCTCTTTTCAAGGCTTCTAGGAAGCAGCTTCTCAACTGACCTTTCAGTTCCCTACAATGTTAATGAATTCTGAGATGTAATTAATTCCACGTGTATTTCAAGTAAATAATCCTCTGATAAGTCAGACGAAAATCAAAATCCTTTAGAGTACAGAAGCTCTCTCTCTTTTGAGAAAAATAAGAAAAATATTTGTCAATAAGAACATAACCCAGGCCCTTTTAAAAGCTTAGGCATCTCAGAAATGGGTATTACATCACCACAGTCAGTGTCACCGACAGACCTGATTGTCTTTCCTTGAGTGTTTCTCCAACTCACACACCTGGAGGGCCTTCAAAACTGCAAAGGATTCCTGATCCATGCATGTGCAAAAAAAAACTGGATGAGACAACTCTTTTAGGCGCTGTAAAGGCAGCACGATGTCTAGCAGCAAAAATAAAGCATGGCAGGTGCTTCTTTTTTTAAAAAAAAAAAAAACTTGTCCTGAAGAATTCTGTGCTTTACATTATTCTAAATATAAATGCAGTATTACCAGAATAAAAACCCCAACCAATCCCTATAAAAAAAATGTAAAAACCCTACTGCTGTCCTCCCTTCTACAGCTTATAAAACATTTGCATACAAAGCACTGACATTTACTTTAACTGTTTTCTTTGAGTAGTTGGGTTTTCTTTTTTGTCCCTCTCTCAATAGGTTAACTGGAAAATGTCAGATAGGTCAGGAAAAAAAGAAAACCAACCCAAACAAACAAAAAAAATCCAACAGCAACACCCTACCAAAATAAAGCAAATTCATACTACCTTGATTTAAATAAAAAGTTTCACTTGCTGTTTAGTTTTAAGTATTTTGAAGATTTTTGTAACAGCCTCCCTAAACACTCATACTTCTTTCTGCTTCTTTAGTTATATTCCCCGATGTGCCAAACACACACAACTGTTGCTCTGACAACTTTAAAGCTATCAAGCCCATCTTGGCCAAAATACCTGAGAACTTCCACTGTCATGAAGAGGGAGAGCAACATAGCAATTGTTTGAGGACACACAAGTGGACACTTAAGACTTTAGTCTCGCATAGGAAACCACGGGACAGGCAACTTTCACATGCAATCAAACCAGTGTACTTGTACAGGCTCCTGGCAAGTTCAACAGGGGAAATGTTTTAATTGACACGAACAACAAGTTTGCACAGCAAATACTGAAGATCCAAAGGTTTTATGTTTTTATGAGCCGTTAGAGGGTTGCTACCAGCCCTTGGAAATTCTCATTTCCATAATTTGAGGCATGTATATATCACAAGTCAAAGCAAGGAAGAATAAAGCAATGTAAAACCATTGCCATTGCAGGGGAGTGGAGTCCCTAGTGCATTCCCCAAAAGCCACTGGGCTGTCCAAGATTTACAATTTGTGTCTTACTCATGTAAGGGAAGACTCTTCTCACTTCCTTCCACTGCTGGAGTTGGTTTTCAATCAGTGAGCCAGGATTACCTTGGCAGAATCAACAAGCAAGACCTCATTTGTTCAAATCCCAATACTGCAGTTCATTACTGGAAAGCCTGCAGTTTTTAAACCTTCTTGTTTTTTGGAGCTCATGGATGGTTCAGGACTGGTATGCACCCCCACATAGCAAATTTGAACCTACTGGCAACAGATGCACTTTTAAGTATCTTCCACAGATTCTTTAGGATTAACTCACATATGTCTATGCCCTCCCCAATAATTTCATGCTGAAAAACAGGGCTCTAGATCCCTCCTGATGGGATGACTACAGTGTGAAACTTGAGCTGAGCCACATCCAGAGCAGACAGCAGAAACCATCAGTTCTCCACAGACCTTCTGTACTCTGAATTACTGTGAGCTTCAAGTTGGAACAGGATAAATAATGAAACACAGCCTCATATCTACTACTCTACTCCCATTTCCTCAGGATGATTCCAGTATAAAAGAGAAGAGATGGCAATGTGAAGTGGAAATACTGAATACAGCTATTGTCTACCCTACAAACTGCCATAATGCTTTTCCAAGATTCTCTCCAATCAGTGTGGCAACCAAACAAAAACAGGCATATATGAACAAGACACCAGAGACGCTGATCTGGGAGAGAAAAATTAGTAATAGTCTGAATATTCTGAAAATTCAAAATTCAAAAACATTTATCTCCCCCACTTCCAAAGGAAAGTTAATAGAACCAGCAAATGTTCACACTTCATTCCTTTGAAAATAAATGTATACCTCCTCCACAGCATATGATGCAGACCTAATAAAAAAATGAAAGTTTTTCAAACCAAGTGTTTTCACACTGTCTTGATTTTCTTTTATGCACACACCTGCCTGATGCAGGTGTGATTTCTGTGCAGACCACTACTTAAGTTTTGTGTTGTTGCTCAGGAACTTCCTTTCAAGTTCTGAGGTAAAAAAAATCTAAGCATTCCCATCATAATAAGGTAACTAAACATGAGCAATGCACTGAAACTTGCAAACACAAACAAAAACTTTCAAGTCAGACAAGATGACCCTTCCCACACTATGGAGGGCATAAAATAGAGAAATCAATATTCCCTTCAGGCTACTCCTTCGTTTCTGTAGATTTAAATACAATGAGGACAACTGCAAAATTCACACATTGCAAACATCATTCACAAACTAACTGCTCATTTCTGTTTGGAGATGCAAATTTTAACACCATCAATTATGGGTTGGAAGGACTACAAGGAAAGAGTTGCTTGCACACTGAATCTGTGGCTTCAGGGAGGAAAAAAGGTTTTGTGTTTTTTTTAACACTCTGAAACTTCCAGCTGCTGCATAAAACACACATTTACATGTATGGCTTTGGTAGTTAGCAGGACGGGATGCCCAATACCTACTCCTCCAAGCAGCTCTGTTACATCCCTGGGAGACAATAAGCCTTCTAGTTACAAAAAAAAAAAAAATGTTCCTAATTTGAAAGCCTTCCTAGCTGGATACCTCAAGGACTACGCACCACTCTAAAAAATTAAAAAATAAAATGTTCAGCCATGTCACCCATGTGGATCAACTTTGACAATCCACATGAAACTGCAGCCCAAGGAAGTATAAAGTAACTTCATGAAGCTGCAAGCAAACAGGCACCTTAACACCCGAAGTATATCCCACTCATGTGCAGAGGCAGCAGCACCACTTGCTTAGTGGGTACTAGGACTCCAGCCAGCCATGAGGACTCTGCTTCCCTCTCAGCCACTAGCCCAGTACAGGATGTTAGCCAAGTCTGTATCTCCTTAACATCCCAGGTCACTCAGCCACAGAAAGGAAATTCCTACACTAATTCATATAACAAGTGCAGAAGTTCATTAGCAGAGATTAATAGATCTGTCTGCTTTCTCCTGTGAGAATCCTACACTTCAAAAGAACCCCCAAACATTTTCAGTAAGACTGTACTCCATCCCCAGAGGCTCATCACGTTCAGGCACACACAACAAAGGCTTCTCTGCACTTGCTGAGCACCTCACAAAAATTATCATGACCCATTCTCCAAGATGCAGTGGTTTCCAAGCCTTTCATCTGCAGGCCTCAGAAGATTTTCCAGCAGACATGCAACTACTGGCTAGAGTGGTTAAGGTAGTAGATCCTAGTTTTATTTCCCCCATCCCTCAAACGCAGTCAAAAGGCCACAAAGGAAGAAGCTGAGTAACCCTGTGTTTCTTGCAGTCTACTTTTACCCAAGCTAAGCAACATCTGTCCTTGAAGAGGACAAAAATTTTAAAAACTGACAAAAACTTCCCTCAGAAAAGCGGAGATTGTGTTTAATCCCACTAAAATACCAATCAATTGCAAACAAAATCTACCAGCGTGAGCTGCGTCTCTTTAGTCCGGAAAGGAGAAGACTGAGAGGGAATCTTATTAATGCATATAAGTATCTCAAGGGTGGGTGTCAAGAGGATGGTGCCAGGCTCTTTTCCATGGTGCCCAGCAACAAGATGAGGAGCAATGTCCATAAATTAAAATACAAGAAGTGGCAGAGCACTGGAACAGGCTGCCCATGAAGACTGTGGAGTCTCCTTGTCTGGAGACATTCAAAACCCACCTGGATAGATGCCTGTGTTGACCTGCTCTAGGTAATCCTACCTTGGGATGGGAGGTAGACTACATGATCTCCAGAGATGTCTTCCAACCCTAGCAATTCTATGATTCTATGGCAGAAAATTTGTCAGTTTCCTCTTCGGTGGAGGAATTTCTTCCTAATTGTAATATTAAGGGGGAAAAAAAAAAGTCATTAAAACTCAAGCCAAAATTGCTGTTGTGTTCATGAAGTAATACCCAAAGCATTTCTTCTTGTCCTGTTTTCACTTGAATTTTCACTGACTTTTTACAGATGAATCACAGAATAACACTATCTGGAAGGGACTTCTGTTCTCCTGGTCTGATTTCCCCAATAAAACAGGGACAAATTGACTTGGGCTGCTCAGAGGCTTGTCCAGCTGAGTTCTGAGTATCTACAGGAACATCCCAACCTCCCTGGGTAGCCTGTCCCAACATCTGACTCCTCTCACATTGAAATTTTTTCCCTGATATCTCACTGGAATTTCCCTTGTTGCAATTTGTGTTTGTTGTCTCTTGTCCTACTGCCTCTCCATCCTCTATCACTAGTTGACTGAAGATGTGGCATAGTTTTCCCCTAAGGAAAAGCAACACATGCACACAGGGATGCACTCTCAAAATGTTCATAAAATACGGACACATGGAAAAGGATCTGCAGCTTATTTTTATGAAATATATGAACTGTAACCTAACATTGTCTCTTATGGCTTGTACTTCTGCAGCATGTACCACCAAAGCCTTACCTTCACAAACAAGTAAAGCAGAGTGGCTAATGTGGTAAAAAGTCACACCACAAATTATTCTGTAGTAATCCTCGATATTGAGAAACACTTGGGTTTTGTTCCGTATTTCATATCAGAGAATCACAGAATGGAACTAAATGGTCTTTAAGGTCCCTTCCCACGTAAACCAATCTCCCCACTACAGGCAGGGAACACCTGCCACTAGACCAGGTTGATCAAAGCCCCATCCAGACCTGGCCTTGAACAATACCAAGGATGGGGCATCCACAGTTTCTCTGCGCAATCTGTTCTGCTGCCTCACCACTCTCATAGTGAAGCATTTCTTCCCAACAGCTGAACGAAATCTACCCTCTTTCAGTTTAAAGTCACTCCCCTTGTCCGACCACCACCTGAGTTAGTCCTGCGAGTCTAAGGTACTTACTCGACCTCACGATAAACTCTTTTCCACACAACTTCTCTGCTGAGCAGTGAAGCAACATTTAGCGATGTGGACACTGGCTACAAAGAAAAACCACGTGAAAACTTGTGGTCAGCTTGAGGATGAGAACTACAAGCCACAGCGTGGGGCTTACACCCGCTCCACCGGGGCACCTCCTTCGGGGTTACGCAGGCAACCAGGCTGGCAAAGCACCAGAGTGAGCCCGGGTGCTTGAGCGCTGCTGCGCTGACCCTGCTAAGCACACCCCTCTCTCCAGACTCCAACCTCCCGCACAAGGATGGATGCTTGGTTCGCGAAGTGCATCTGGGGTTTTTGGTTTGGCCATTCGTGGTTTGGCTTCCTGGTTTTTTTTAACAACAGCATCTCCTTCATCCGTACCCCGCTGTCCCTCTCCGGGGCACAGCCCTCGGCGGGGAGGCGCTGACAGCTCAGGGCGGCTGCGCCCGAGCTCCCCCGGTGCGCAACCCGCGGGCAGCGAGCGCTGCCGCCGCCCCGCTCCGCCTCGCACCGACCCGGCGGCCGGAGGAGCCGGCACACCGCGCCCTGCCGCGGTCAGCGGGCACACAAAGAGCCGCCCTCGGGGCTGAGCGAGTCTCCAGGGGACTCTGCCTTCGGCAGCATGAACTTGTGGCGGGGCGCGCCCCCACGCTCGGCTCTCGGGGCGCCGCCGGCCGGTCCCGCTCCGGTGTCAGCGCTCACGGCGCCGCGTCCCGCCTGCCCACCCCGCCCGGCAGCCCCGGCCTCTGGCCGCCCCAGCCCCGCGGCCGTGCCCCCGGTGCGGAGGGAGGCCCCAGCCCAGCCGCCACGGGGGGTGAGGGAGAGCCGCAACAAGTCCCCGCCGCCGCCGGCCGCCCTTACCCAGACAGTGCCGCAAGGCCAGCAGAAAGTGCGGAGGGCCCCCGTTGAGCTGGTAGAAGAGGGAGCCCAAACAGAAGAGCAGCAGGGTGGTCATGCAGAAGACGTAGTCGCGCAGCGAGAGGAAGGGCAGCAGCGAGAGGGGCCGCCGCCTCATCAAGCCCCCGCCCTGGCCCGGGCCCCCTCCCGCCGCCGCCGCGGGGGGCCGGGGCTCCGGGCATTCCCCGCCGCCGGGCTGCTGCTTCTTCTTCATCCTCCCCTCCGCCGCCGCCGGCTCACGCAGCCCGCCGGGGGAAGCGCATCCTCCATCCGCCTGCCCGGCTCCGGCTGCCCGCGGCCGGGAAAGTTCGCGGGAGCTCAGGGGATCCGTCCCGTCCCCATCGCCGGCTGCCCCCGGCTCCGCGGCAGTCGAGAGTCCCCAGCGCTCCAGCAGCGGCGGCTGCTGCTGCTGCTACGGAGCGCCGCTAAGGGGAGGGGAAGGAGGTGGTCACCATCCCGCTCCCTGGGGCTCTTCTCCTCCTCCTCCGCCGCCGCTCTCGCTCCCTCTCTCGGCTCGGCCTCACGCCCCAGTGTCAAGTTACAGTCAGCACTCCACCGCCGGCCGCCTGCAACTCGCGGCCGACTTATGCGCGCCGCCCGGCCCCGCCGCCCCCCGCCCGGCCCGGCCCCGGAGCCCGGAGCCCGGCCCCGGAGCCCGCCCACCCCGGCCCGCCCCGGCCCCCGGCCCGCCATGCGCCCGCCGCCTCCGCGCCAGCGACCCCTGCAGGCGCCGCCGCCGCCCGGCCCCGCCGCACCGCGCACCTGCCCCGGCCCGCCGGCCTCGGCCGTGGCGGGGTGCGGAGCAAAGTTTAACGCGGCCTTAGGGTCCGCTGCCCTTATGGTCGTGTAACATCCATCGTGGGGAACGAAACGGATCACTCTTCTCCTTGCAGCTTTGCTGGGGTGAGTAAAGCGGAGCTGCTGCCTACTGGGGACAAGGCTTTAGGCAAGTACAGAATCACAGAAATTAAGATTCCACACACAACCTTAATTTGACCGCCTTGTCCTTATGTCTTATGATACAGTCTCTCATTACTCGATCATGCTATTTTTCCTAGACAGCCACTTCCAACCACGTGACTGGCGGGTGAATGCCGTTCCCTCGGCGCTGAGCTGTATAATAGCTTCATCCTCTTTATACAACATATGTCCCAAATGTGTCCTGATGGCTTATTTGGAGCTATTCTTGTTCTTGGGCATTGTCTGATGTAGAAATGTATTTAATTCCCCCATGCGGCTGCGTTACCAGCGCAGCAGTGGACGGAGGAGAGCTTGGGGTGGTAATGCAAGTTTGCCATTTTGTTTTACGGACCTGGCCGGAATCGGGGATTTCCCAGGATCCTGCTCACGGTGTCATAGGAGACTCTTCATTTCTAAGGAACAGAAAAATTCTGTTCGCTGTGGTTTTTAAGAAAATTTGGAAATCAGAAGCCAAGTGTAACTCACCATGTAAGAAATTAAAAAGCAATCACACTTTTCCTTTTAAGGCTTTAAAAAAAAAAATTCCAGTTCAGGGGACCTGACTCATGATCTTTTCACACTTGCAGCTGGAAATTTTGCTCAGGAGACTGCATTCAGATGTTTTTGCCACTTGCCCTGAAATGCTTGGGTAAAAGCTGCCTATGCTAGTGACTTTAATTTTTTTGTTGGCAACCAGCAGCAAAGGGTAAAATATGGAAATTAATCTTGCTAGTGTGGATAAGAGCACAGAGTCTAGCAATAAAGAACCATTCCCATTGCATTCCTTTATAAAAAATACTCATATAGTGCCTGAAAAACCAGACCTTCGTAGTTTGGAGAGGAATTTCCTGGTTTTAGTTACACAGTTCTACAACATCAATGCACAGATGCTTCACCATCTTATCAAAACCTGTAGCAAAGTGAGGTATGACATAACCATTTCTGAAAAAGAGACAGTAACAAGATACAAAAGATAAGCCCACTTTGGGCTAAACCTTTAGGGCTCCAGTTCACTTAAAAACAAAAATAGCCAACGGCTTTCACCAGATAAAGTCATAACTCTAACTGCATGGTTAAACTACCACTTCTTAATTGTCATGCATATTTCTTTGAAACTCTTAGGAAGTACTGGGGGCCTACTTACCATGCTCTGCTTCCATGAATATTTTAATGTTTTATATTCTTTTGAATACTTCAGTATCTACTGTCTTGCTTGGATGACGACATTGCAGATTTGGTTAGTAATGCTAGTTGCAGTTGCAGATGAGAAATAGATAAGCTCTTACACTGAATGTTTGAGAAAAATGGATGCTTTGATGAGAAGACAGACAACACCTGTAAGGTGAATCAATAAATCTTTATTTTTCCGGTTGCAAAGAATATCTTTGATCTCTAGGCAGAGACAAAAAAAATAGGATGGAAAAAGAGACCAATCAATGGAGCAAAATTTAAATGGAAAGGTTGTATTGTGGGGAGTTCTTACCATATTTCTAAGCATCAACAGATAAAAAAATCCTTAGAACAAAGAAGAGATAGAAATCTTTGTTGTTGAAACATATGCTTAAACATGTAAATTAGCTGTAAAATTATTTACTTTCATATATGTGAACTATCACACCTATTATTACAATTCCTATCTAAGGCAATGTTCAGGAAAATAAATACAATTTACTTTGTGCTATAGCTTGAGATGATGCAACTGTTTCCCAATTTTTATTTTTCCCTTATTACTCATCCACTTTAACAAAACCAGTATGATTTTGCATGCATACAGTGTAAAGCAGTTAATATCTATCTATCTATCTATCTATCTATCTATCTATCTATCTATCTATCTATCTATCTATCTATCTCCTTAAATTATTATGTTCTGTTCACACAAAACCCCCCAAAGAATTCAAAACATAAGCCCTGCGTGAAAGAAATATTATGGTTTAAAAGCCAAGTATTGACACTTCAGGATAGGCCAGAGGTAAGAGTTTTCAGACAAGCTTGCTTTCACTTGTAGAGGGTATGACTTACATTTTAGCCTTCAATTCTGTGATGATACTGTTTTGCTCGGAGGACCACTGCCTTGCAGAGTGCATGGGACAGACACTCTGCAGCCTTTTGGTTTATGTTTAATCTTTTTGTTCAGCATATGTCCTCAGGCTTTCTTTAAAGCTGTTTAATCCTGCTTGTAATGTGGAATTATTGACATTGTAGCAGGCTTTTCTACAGCATTCATTGTTACAGCACCTTGAGCATATAATGAATGCTTATGAATTACGTTCATGAGATTAAGAGAACATCAAGATTTTACTTATTGGGAAATGAGACAGAGGGATTAAGGTTAAATATGCCTATTAATTTTGGTTGCCAGCCTTGAAATGACTGGGGTTTGCCTTGGTGAAATAGCATGATGCAGTGCTTTGTACATTTGAAGCACAGCTCCCTTTGACTTCAGACGCAGCTGTGAATGCTAACTACTACAAATCAGACCCCGGGCTCTCAAACCTAACACCAAGTGTAAAAAGAGCGCTCGGTGGCCACCTGTAGTTCAAGTAATGTGCCTGACATCATGTAGGAGTGCTCTGGTGCTAGCAGACACAAAATCAATCATTTTCAGAGTGGTATTCACTGTAGCAGTCCTCATCCTCTTCTTGCCCTGACCTTGTGTCGCTATTTTTCCTCCACTTCTAGATCTAGTCTCAGCTCCAAAGTCTTTGTCCAAATCTGTTTTCTTCCATGATCTCATCGAGACTAGGTCCAGCTTCTGCTCAGACTGGATCCCCCTCCTGGCAGCAATAGTTCCAGCAAGGAGGACATTGTGAGCACAGAGGCACTTTCCCCAGGGCTGGAAGAGGATGCTCCTCTGTACAAAGGAACAGAGAGCATGGCTGCCTAAAATTTCCAAGTGAGTCCACATTTGTACTGTGCTAGATATTCCTACACTGAATCATAATTCCAAATGCATGGATTCAGAGACAAGTTCAACGAATGAGATAAAGAGTGCAAGGGGGCTGTATGCCTGGCAGTTCTTTGCAGAGAGACTAATTTGGCCAGATCAGGATGGGTTACCTACTGGCTGGTCAGATCTGCTAGGCAAAACATATTTTTCTTATTCCTAGGAACATCTGAACACCTTTTCTAATTATTATTTTCTAAGTAAATTCTTGAAATATATTCTCATTAAGCAAAATTTCTCAGCTGTTATATTTCAGAGTTGACAGTTTGCGAAGGTATAAATAACTAGAAAGGAATAAGATACAGACTGGGCCCTAGTTTTCACAAGACAGTAAGGACAGAAGAAATCCAGATATAAGGCTTCAGTGAGTAAAGGTTCACTGGCATAACAGAATGACATGATGTTTGTCATCTGGGAAGCACCCATGAAAGATTTCAGATTTCAATTCCTCCGGCACTCTGCAATTCAGAAAGGATTCAGAATATAACAGAGGAATTGAGGGCAACTATGCAAGATTTGTTTTGCTTTATTCAGCAACAGCTGATAATTTGATGAAGAGGAAATAAGAATGCACCATACTCTTTCATTTCATACATATAGAATTCTTTCAAGTTTCATCTGACTTGGCTGAACTGGAATTGCAGCTCTCTGCTGGTAATATTAATTTCTGTCCTTTGTGGAAGGTTCAGGAATATATATGCCCATGAAAAATATGATAGTAAATATCTGAAGACAGGGATATGATCTTGTGTGCCAGATGGATACAACTTAGTGACACTGATGGAGCAGGTTCCCTGTGGAAGAGAAATTTATAATCTGTAATTGAAATGGTACTTGGAATTACCTTAGCCTGTTCTATCTATATCACTTGGAGTGGATGATGGATTTATCACAAGGAATTTATTAATTTTAATTACTAATTAATGTATTTATCCCTCGGCATGGCTGGCTATCTCCAGCAAAGTGCTATTGACAGGGCCATCTTAAGTCCTGATACCATTGTTTTTATTTGTTTGGTTAATTTTCTCAGAAAATGGGTAACGAGAAAATTCAGCCACATTGCTTTCCTTTTTAATCCACATCCATATCATTCAGAAGGGGCAGCCAAAGCTAGAAATAAAAGAGGATGTTGTTTAATATAGAGTCTTGATGATCAATCCTTTTCTCTCATAAATATTCACTCAGAACACCCCAACTGTGTTCCCTTTATGTCCTCTTTCTATTGATTCTCAAACAGCAGTCTAATTCCTGCATTTGTCTGCAGAATCTAATAGAAAGGCAGAAATTTCAATGTGTAAACATGACTTTTCACACAACAGACCCATTAAATGCTACATTTGTTTAGACAGTTAACAGAGAAACACCATATGATGGACTGGACAGATTTAGACACGTAAAGATGGAGACAGTCACATGGGGAAAACACAGTACTAATTAGGCACCAATTAAAGTACATAGGCAGGAATGTCTAAATCCAGGAAATGCAAAATATCTTAGAAACACACAGCCACCTCCAAAATAGTTGGTGCATGCATGCAACCCCATGCAGTGTTACAGCACTGCAACACCAGAGAGCAGCAGTGACAGGTTAGCACAGGGCTCTCAGCAGGACTAGCCAGAGTGGGCAGGGAGCCATCCTGATTTACCTCAGCCAATTTGTGAGACATTTTACAGCTTCCCATAGAGCACCACATTCTGTAGCATACAAAAAAGCTTCAGGGAGAAGTAAGCTAATACACTGAGAGGTGTGTTGGTGTTGGAGCTGGGAACACTGTGGGGAAGATGAAGCAGCTACCTAGTCTAGTCTGTATGGAACCCCAATCCAGATGTCTAAAACTACTCCTAAAATTAATATTCTAACTCCTGATATTATACTAAGAGTAGTGCCACCACTGTGGTCTCATAAAATAAGGCAGACCTAGAAACAAGGTCTCTCCTTGTCACAGTATTAGATGACTCTCCAACTTGTTTGGTTTTAGGGTTTTGGGGTTAGGGGCAGGGAGTGTAAGGAGAAGAAAAAGGAAAAGCCAAAGTGAAGTTAAAGAAGTGGGAAGCAAGTTCATATGAGGGACTGGAAAAGAGTGGTCCACCAAAGGTGAAGACAAAGATCCTACACCTGGTGTGGTGTGCAAGGTGGACGGGTGATTTGTACTTACAGAGGAGTGGGAAATTCTTTCCTAGTGGGATGGGAAAAGAACAGCTGATATGCCTTTAGTGCTTAGCAGTCTCAGACTCCAGATAGGATTTTTAAAGGCAGCTGTCTGAACAACAGGGGGTAAATCCATCAGTAAATTTGGCCCTGTTTTTTTTTTCAGCTCACCTCAGACCTTATATATGAAAAAGTCACAAGCTGAAAGTTATTTTACTGAATTATTCATAGACAGATTGGATGTAATCAAAGTATTTCAGAAAAACTGTTTGTTCACATATGAGGAAGTCATCTAATGTCAAGCTCTGTAGCATGGATCCCTTGCTTGGGAAAGTGGTATTAACCAAAAATAGAGTTACGCGTTGGCTGCTTTTGTATAATCTGCCACAGGCATGTCATTACATATGTCACGTCAAATTTCGGAAAAAACAGTGTGCAAAAAAGGACTTACACAGAAGATGGAGTTTATTGTAAAGCCTGTGAATCAGGCTAATCCATCTTCTAACCTCCTACGAGAGTGGTGGCCATTCAGTGCCTGTGTTGTATGAAACTGCCTGAGCTCCTCCTCTGGCTGCCCATGTCTTGCTGTTCCCAACCCCAAACCAGAAGCACATCCTGTTTCAGTGGATGCAGGCTTCCCTCCTGAGCCACAGTGGAGGGCTTGTCCCTCAGAACTGTTTGCATTTGCTGCATAGGTAACTTGGTCTTCCAGGCACTCAGTTCTGTCAGCAAGGTTTTGGCTGCAGAGTGGTGAGGCGTGGCTGAGAACTGAAGTGGAAGGTCAAAATTTAAAAACAGCAAGCCAACAGCTTAACTTACCAATTGCATACCAATATCTGATCATTCTCCCCCTCACATGAGGGGCTGGTAAACAGTGGAGCACCGAAGGTGAAAACACTGTCCTGTATACAAGTATGCACACACATATATGAGGTACCTAGAGGTCCAAAATGCTGACTTACACTGGTTCAGGCAGCTTATTGCAACAGCTCAGAGATTTCTTTTTCTGACTTAAGTTTTTTGACTAATTTCCCAGATGGTTACATATAGAATCATGGGTTCCCATCCCTTCCTTGACACACAGACATATAAACCTGAAAGTTTTGAATTTGTATGTAAAGTTCCATTTTGATTCTATACAGTCAGATTAGGAGTTTTATTCAGTATCAGCTTGCAGAATAACTGTGGGAAATACGGAATTTATTAATTTTTTTAATTCAGTAAGAATAGATCTCAAGTAATTAATTCTTGCTACTCTTGTAGTTTCATGTTGTTGTTAAAATGTGAAATATGCAAAGCAGAAAGTAGATCTGCATATCATAAAGTATTTCCACGTTTAAATTAGATTCTTTGGCAACAGTACTCTGGAATGTGGTATGCATTTCTTTTGAAACTATACAAAGTACAGCTGGAAGATAATGCTTATGAAAATGCCTGTTGAAAAAGTATACTATATAAATCAAATGTTTAGGACCTCTAAAGCAGAGCAATAAAATCTATAAAATGAATATAAAAAGATACAGTGCAATTAACATAGTCATGAATGTTTACACTAAAATAGCAGCCAAGCATTTGCAAGAGGAGAAAGAATGTAATTCATTTATAATGAATAAAGGCAAATAAATCAAAGTCTCCTTGCTCAATTTATTGAGTCCTATTCAACACTGGGACTTCCTTTGAACCAATTTGATTTTTGTTCAGTCTTTGTCCAGAGCCACATGACTGGAGCAAAACTATGAATTACTTTAAGCGCTCCCAGATGCTGGAGTTGTCAGTCTTAGATCATACCACTTCCAATTCTTGTGGAAAAAGAAAGCATGTATTCTCATTATACTTCAGCTGAGTAATCTCCTGATTTAGAGACTTGAATTTAAAAAAACAGAGTAACAATTATGATCAACTGGTCTGACTTCTGTTGCTTGATGAAATAAAAAAAATTACTCTGTTGTTGCTGCTAGTATTTTGTTGGCACTATGTTTTGCTTCCCTATCTCTTGCTGCAGCAACCTTAGCGGTTTCAGTGGGACTGCACGTATGCTGCTGATTGAGCTAAGCCAGACTTCAACATCACACCTTGTAAAGGCAGCTCCTATTGCCCTAATGGGAGGCTCTTTCAAAAGATGTCACCTTTTTTTTTTCCTTTCTTTTTATCTCCAATTAACACAAGCAGGCTCAACCATATGTCGTTTGCATTTTTAAGAACAGTACACTGAGTCTTTTGAAGATCTGCTTAAATGCTGCTTTTTCATATTCACAGCATAAATCAAAAAGACTATATATGTTTGTAACTTTATGAAAAATGTTAATTTACTGTAAAAGAAAGATAATTTTGCCTTCTCCTCAGCCTTGCTTTTTTATTTCATTATATTTTATATAGAGCAGGCTGCTGTTTGAAGGACTGTGTGTGACAGTCCTTGCTTACACCCTTAGATGAGTTACAGACCTCTTATATTGGTTGGCTCAAGGATGGGAGGTGACAGATGTGCATCTGGGTAGGAAATCTCACCCTGAATTGCATAATGGAAACCCCCAAATACATATGGAGACTATGTAGTATGTAAATCCCCCTTTCCTTCAGGACAGATAACCACAAAAGGGTGGCAGGACAAGGCTATTGCTCCAAAATCTACACACTGCACCAGCTGCATCTCCACTTTTCTGGATTTCAGCCTGTGTTCCTTGTGCCAAGCACAACGTGATGAAGAATTATTCTTGCTGCAATCATCTGTGTCTGATCCCGGGTCAGGAAAAAACTACAACACTGAGCTGCATGTGTATGAAATGCAAGTGCTGTGGAAGAAATTATGATACAGGATCAAAAGTGTGATTCTCCCATTGAATTCAAAGATTTGATTGGCTTGTTCGTAAGAGTAAAATTTTCGCTCAAAATTATGTTTTAATAGTTACTTTAATTCTTATTTGCTTGAGTGTTCTATCATAAGCACGTATTTATGGATCCTATGGCAGTTAGAGAATAAACTGCACCTTTTATCTTCGAGCTCCCCTTCCAAATGACAGCCTTGTACCTCTAACTGTTCTCAAGATAGAAAGCCAACATTTTCCCACTTTGCATAACTGCTCACACCAGTGACCAAAATGTCTGTCTTCTCTAACATATAAATGTGGTATGTTTGTTCAAGCCAGGGGAAGTAAGTGCAAAGGTGAACACTGATGTCTTGAAAATTCTTCTCCTTTTAACCAGAAACATAAATATTAGGGGGAAATAAATCATGATTAGACCAAGCTCGCAGACAAAACCAAAGAAGAATGTTTGTTGTAGGGATGAGATGCAGTTTTAGAAAAATAGGGCAGTCAAAAGTCGGGTTGGGTTTGTTTTGGTTTTTAAATTCCTGATGCTTTAAGTATAAGCTTCCGAACTGTAGAAATGGCTTCATTTTTAGCCTTTGGACTTACCCCAGACATGATCCCTCACAAGGACAAGTGACTGTGTATTGTATATGTATACAATGGACTAACTGTTAGACTAATGGGGGGCTGCGGGAGGCTTCTGTGGCCCCTTCATTAAACTAATGACAAACATTCATCTCTTATTACAGAGGATACATTCTCTTCCATTTCCCTTTTGCAACTCACTGTACTTTCTATTTTTTGCAAAGGCTTTTCAGATGTGTTCTTTGAACTCTTAAGGGAGTATATGATGAAGACTCTTATTACCTAATAATTACTAATCAAATTTTCTAATACTAATAAGCAGCTGAAGTTCATGTAACTGCACCTCATACTATACTATAGCTGGGACATTTCAACTTCTCTAAGCTTGTGGACATGGAAGTCTAAACCCATTTACATATGATTTGCTGTTGGGGCAGAGCCACAACTCACCTGAAGACAGTCCCACATATTTGCTCTATCTCAACTGGACAGATGTTCCTTCCACTGGGATGCCTCTACTTCTCACCCCCTGGCTCTATTTTAAAAGTCTCTTCCATTGAATAGATGGAATGTAAATAAGAAACCAAAGCTAGAAGGGGGTGGTGATAGTAATTTTACAGAAGTTTCACAGCTGAGAAAATTCTGAGAAGCCAAAAAATGAATATAGTTTTAGAAGACTTAGGATAACATTCTTTAATGGTGGGAGTTATTAAATGAGGAATGGTGAAGGCACACGAGTACCCCACGTGCTGTTTTTCTGCACAGCTCAAGACCTTTGTATATTAAAGCAGGGCTGGAAGATCCCAGAGAAGTTTGGCAGGGTGACTGTGAAACATTTTATAACATTTACATCATTGTCTTATGTTTTTCAAGGGAAATTACTCATAGTGTGATTTCTACAGTAAGTAGAAAACTAATCCCTCCTGCAGCACTGCAAGCTAACTTGGAGAGAGGAAAGATTAGCTGATCATAGCAAGGTGAGAATTCTCTAAGTTTGTCCAGTGTCTCCAAAGTTAAACTATAACTGTCCTTTACTGAGTGAATATGCAAATATGTTAATGCTTTGGGGATGTCTGTGGTGAGCAGCTGAGATGAGATGCTGAACTTACTGTCCACAGCTCAGTTCTTTGCTTCAGAGAGGCTGACAGATGTTTGCACCCTGAGCATGCTTTGTAGCAGGCTCCATGTTGAAAAGAGTGATCCCGTACCTGCTTTGGCAGTGAATCCAGCTAGAACGAATTTTTGAAGAAGTTGCTTCACGGGCTGCAGTGCTTCAAAGAAAAGTTTTTGAGAAAATATTAGAAGTCTTGAAATGTTCAGAACACAGGCATAATAACAACAAAAGGGGATAAGCTGTATTCTTGCAAGCAGATACAGTGCTAGTTGAATGAAAGCAAAAGGAAGGAGATGCTAAATGGGAAAAGAATGCAAAAAAAGTTACAATAGGAAAATTTCTAAATTCAGAGCCCCCAAAACTTTCCATTGCCTCTGTTTTTCATCAGTCTTCATTTTGGTAAATATGAAATACACATAATATCACTTTATCTTCTAAAGAAGACACTGACTATCAAATAAACCTAAACTGCCACTGCAGAGTTCACTTCTGAGCTGTCACCACTGGTGACGCAACACATTCCTTGCACACTTGAAAATAGTAATGCAAGACTTACCAGGAAGAAAGGACTGGATCTTACATTAAAAGCAAGTGGTACATTAAGAGGTAAAGTAAAGCCTACAGGAATTCTGCAGTGGTTTGTTATGCCATAGAAAGTGAGAAGAAACTGCTGTCATTGAAACTGTCAAGTGCTGTTGGGATTTGGCTGGCTGGCGATTGAAGAATGCAAGTAACTGAGGACTGAAGAGTATTTCAAGAAATTGCAAATGCATCATGTTCAGAACATGTGCAATTTTTGCAAAAGTCAGACACAGAAAATCCAGCACTGTCCCCAAACACAGGCTCTCTGGCTGGCAGCGTGGTAAACGTGCTGCAAAGGTAGCTGCGGAGTATATACTGATTAAAAAAGGGCCCCATGTGGAGACCACCTTCCTGTAACTTAGTGCTTCCTTTTTAAATTTTCAGTTTAAATCCCTCTTTAAAATAATTTGAAATTTGTATTTGTTATTATGTGGGCTTTCCAAGCATGTAATTTTTACATTCTGTTATTAGAGTGGTAGAATCTGCAGCAGTCCCTCATGCTGACATTTTAATCACTAGTACTTACTGTTGCGAAACTTCTCACAGGCAGAACTGATTTGTAAAATCAAATCTTACATCCTTTATGGGGTTTGACATCTTACATAATTAACTAATCTACTATACACTATAGTTCATTGATTTTGCCATGGAAAAAAACAGAAGTTAGACCAAAATTTGCATTTTTATTTTATTCAGATGGATCACTCTGCCCACCATAAATGTTCTCTCTTTTTTTTTTGTCGTTTCCATGAAAGAAGTTTTATTACTGAGATAAATGTGTCATGGTCATTCTGTTTAGTTATTAATGTATTTTTCTTTTTAGAAGTCAGTTTTTGTTTCTGAATGTGGTTGAAGTAGTTAACCCCCAAAGCCTATCTGAAAAAAGGCTGCTTTATGTCTTCTCATTTCAGCTTTTTCATAAAAATCAATATTGTCTTTCTGTACGAATTATGACTAGCTTACTGAATAACTTACCATGCTGTCGTGGTTTGACATAGCTTAGTTTTTAGTTTTCCGTACAGGTTTTTCTTACTTCTTACCAGTATTATTAATAGAAGCAAAAGAGAAAAGAAAACAGTGTTTTATGTCATCTAGGTATCGCATTAAAGTAGCTGAATGATTGGATGAATTTTTTGAACTCAAGTTGCAGGGTTAGTGTTTTGGAAGCAAAACAGTTTTACACATTATAGAAATAGAAATATTATGCATTGCGTTTTAATTCCCTTTCCACTACAAAAAAGTAGCTTATCACCTTTTAGTATATCAATTCTCTCTTTAATATAATGCATATTTATTTGAATATAATCTAGCTGATTAAAGAAGTAACAGTTCAAAAGGACTACAATTCCTTTGGTGTTTTGATATTACAGATATACCTATCATGGAAGTGGTTTCCAAACATAGCAAGAATGAATAGATTAATAGGTGATAAGCAAAACTCATCTTGTACTTTAGTGATGCAGATCAAATTGTAATACTCAGCTTTGACACAGGATCTTTCCTGTGGGGGTTGGAAGTGATTTAGAAACACTAAATCTTCCTTTAAGAGTTTAAAGAGCCTAGGTTGCTGCTTACAGAAGAGGCAGGCTGCTGTTGTCAACTTTTCATTATGCCCATTTCCTTAATCCGATACTGGGTGCAGTTCTCAGTGACCAGCCAGATGCTGCACATTGCTGACTCTGCCTGAAACTAGGCACTCTCAGAACAGGCTTTGGTGCTTTCCTCTCCCTGCTCTGTCCTCCCCAGCTTTCTGTGGACACTGTCTGTTTCCTGCCTCCACTCCTCATTTCTGGGCAGTGTGAGCTACGATCACAAATGCAGTGACTGTGGGTTTGTGGTCTTGCAGATTCACTTCAGATCAGTCTCCTGTCCAAGCTAACGTTGCAGCCCATCTCCCTTGCACTTCATAGATCTTCAGCTGTTAATACAGTAGAAAAATTACTCAATCATCCTCTGTGTTCTTTTCCTATTTTCTTCTTCATGCATTTATCCACCCTGTCAATCTCTCAGACCTAATATCTCATGTTATATCTGAGTTGCACCTCTTTCACATTCTACAACATAGGCAGTTCCTAAACATTCCCAATTCTGTAAGCTGCTCTGCCTGTGAATGCCATTCATTCAGCTTAAACAACTCCTGGCACTGAATTTCTATCTCAGTTTTGGTAATTTTTTATTTCTCTGTCCTTCTCTGATCACAGCTTAAGCAGAACTTAGGAGGAGGCATTAACTGTGGAGTTAAATCCATTTTTGTCCCTTTGAAAATATAAGCTAATGGAAGAAAAGCAAAAGAACTGTTGGAAAGAGGACCAGAAATGTATTCTGTTGAAAGAAAACAGTGACTTTTGAACTTTTACATTTAGTCATAGGGCAAGCAGGAAAGCAGGACTCTGCCCCAGGTGGCTTTGTGTGGGCTGGGGCTCCATATGAAGACCCAGGGTCCCATCAGCACTCAGCAGTCCTAATGAAATGCTCAGGTGGAGTAGAGTTTCCTCACCTCACGGCCTGCTTACTGTCTTTAACCCTGGTCAGAGTTCCTGTACATAATGCAGTTGATCTTTCCTGGTCACACTTTACAGGCATAGCATTTGGGAGATAGATGTCTTGCAGTGGCCGAGATCTGAGTTGGTAAGTGTCCTCCTGCCCCCGTTGTGGAGTTTCTGATCCTAATGAATCCTCAAATTTAAACCCCAGAGAGTATGACAGTATGAGGAAGTGACTGAATCTATGTTAATAACTTGAGCAGCAAAAGGTATAAGTGAAAACCAGCATTGATAAGAAAAGTAGAAAGGGTGTCTATCTGTGCACGTGGGGAAGAGACATTTCAAGGGACAGAATCAAGGAGCTGATGTGATGTAGATTAAGATAGAAAGGACATTGAAAAGCTTTGATCTTAACCTAAGGTGATCTGAAATGAGAAGGAACTGTAGAATCAAAGGCAATAATCAAGGACATTGAAATTAGGAAGGGGACAGTATGGCAGGGGCAATGATGTGCTGAATGGTGAACTGAAAGTCAACAATGGTTAAGGGATGATCTTCCTAACGTGAATGACTGAGTCAGCTGGACCAGACAGCCTGCAGTAGGCCAGGAGCATAGCAGGACCAGAAAAAAGAGTGCTGACTGGAGGCATATAAGTAGATTGGAAGAAAATAAAGCTGCTGCTCTCTGTACCTAACATTTTCACAGTATTTTGTACACTTAGGAGGTATGCAGGTTCTGCCAGGGAGCACTATACTTCCCAGCACCAAAACTATGAACCAGTGAAGCCCAGCAGCATTGAAGCTGTGATCCAGCAAGGCTCCCACCTCACTATGTCCAGTTATCAACTAAATGAATTCCAAAAGACATGTGTACACATTTTGCTGAACAGATAACTGTCTCATTACCTAAAAAACTTATCTCCTATAGACTTTAACATGAAAGGCCAAGGGGCTTTAATTGCAGAGTTAGGACAAGTTTTCACTGCTTTAAATAAACTTGGATGTGTATGGACTGACTCCAGGAACAAGCCCAGCCAATTATGGAATCTGGAGGGCATGACAGAAAAAGGCTCTGCTATAGTTGTGGTTTCTGCCATTACCTTCAGTGAAAAAAATCCCTATATTCAATGGGTACAGCTATATATCACTAACTTTTGTCTTCTGCAGCCAAAACCATAAATATAAAAAACATTTTGCAAAAGAAGGACATGTTTTTGACCATGTAAAACACCTCTCCTTCCAAGTTACTGTGGTGAGGGTGGAGCATTCAAGCAATTTTTTCTCTCCTTAAATGTAAAGCAATTTTCTATTTCTCTGTAGAGGATGGAGAGGCATAGGAATTATGCATCCAAACAACAATGATCAGAAGCCTGAGAATCCCTACATTATTTACCAGACACACAATTCCCAGTCCTTTGCTATTCTGACTGGAGTTGTTTCATCTACATTTCACTTGATGTAGTTTGAGATCGTTACTTTTTTTCCTATTCACAGAGGTGATAGAAAAGGGATTTAATATTTTTTGTTGTTGTTTACTTTTTGTTTTTTTCTGGTGGCCTGTAGCATTTCTGCAGATTGTTATTAACGTATTTCTAGGTCACCTTTTCTCTATGCTAAATAAGCCAAATTCCTGTGACTTTTGTCACTGGTCACGTATTTCCTCCAGCTCTGCTCACTGCTGTTGCTGCCTTTGACTCTTCAGTTGTTTAAGATCCTTTTCTATAGGAACCCTGTTTATATGATTTAAGGATCCCCTACCAAGGCAGGCGGCTTTACCTTTCACCATTCAAGTCTGCTCTCTGGGGCTCAAACTTCTCATTTCCACAGACAATGGGTTTGAAAAAGTGATGAATTCAGAGTTCTCATTAAAAGTTGATTACCAACCAATAATCTTCCAGCTAGCATCTTCCTTGAAATGTAATAAAAGAAGTCAAAATTGTTTTCTCTTGCAGATATACACATATTAATCATGGTTCTCACTTCCTAGGGAACCTTCTTATTCCCTACCACAAACCACAAACTATGCAAAATTTAAATTTAAGCTGTTATTTAACTATGCTGT
The DNA here is from genome assembly GCA_910950805.1 of Acrocephalus scirpaceus scirpaceus. Classification (NCBI taxonomy): domain Eukaryota; kingdom Metazoa; phylum Chordata; class Aves; order Passeriformes; family Sylviidae; genus Acrocephalus; species Acrocephalus scirpaceus. The sequence continues at coordinate 47,529,033 of OU383775.1, forward strand.
TCTTTTCTAAGGTGGTTAGATAGTTAATTAGAAAATTACTTTCTGCAAAATTTGAGTGATTTAAGAACCTAATTTTCTGTGACAGGGTATTAGATTAGGTTTTTAAAATCTGCTTTTGAAGATACAGCTCAGGCCCAAATGACAATATGAAAACTGAAATAAAATGTTTCATTTTAATGTGTATTTACAGTCTTTTTATTGTATGTTTACAATACTTTAAATACATGTTTACATATTTTTATGCATGTTTACCTCTTAATCGTTTTTATGTCCTGCTCCAGTCTTAATTTTCATTTCTGTTCATTGATTATTTTTAGAGACTATTCAACACATGTATTTTACTCCTCTTGACCATTAAAGCCATAGTAAAGGTACGTATTTCTAAAAAATTGCAAGTTATGTCTGTTTTTCTTTTCCCAAGCCATTAGCACCCTATGGCTCAAATAAGCAGCCACTAATGTAAGCTGGGAAAAAAAAATCCTTCTGCAGTCTGTTTTCCCTCATTGCAGTCAACCCTCTGCAGCAATAGAAATACTGAGATTTCTCCCCAAAAGCTGCCTGTTGCCTCCTGAGACCTCAGTGTAGCAGACCCCGAGCAGGTGCAGGGCAAAACCCTGTGCAGAACATTCTTCTCAGAGGGAATCTGAGCACCAGGAGGACCAGGACAGGATGCATCTTGAATTGCTTCCTGCCACAGTTATTAAACGGTACAGACATAACCAGTGAAGCTTGCCCAGAAGCTGCTCTGAAGAGTTATTTAATTGTAAATATAATTCCACATGCATAATCCTCAGTACTTCTTGGGAAAAGTAAGTAAGTATGCAAAGTTTGTGGGTCTAGCATCAATTGTAATAAACCCTCAATTTATTGCCACACAAGTGGACTGACAGTATCTTCCTCAGAGTTCTCAAGTGCCAGACAGACATGCAAAGAGGTTTTGTTTCCACTGGTGATTCCTATCAGACTGTTCAGCGCACAAAGAAAACTGAACATGAGGGCTCAGCTCCCTCTCACCCACAGTGACATTCCCACACTGACCCTCTTTACAGGTGCTCCACTTTGCATAAAGAGTTGAAGATCCCTGAGCCTGGGGACAGGGACCAGCAGGCTCTGAATGAGGGAGCTTTGCAGAAAAGTGGTAAATCCAAGTTTAAATTGTTTGGGGCAAGAGGATGGCTCAAAACTCACCTCCAACACCTTGCACAGGGGGGAAATGCCCACCTGTAAATCAAGTACTGCAGTGTTAAGACCACTATATATTTCTGTAATTTTAACAACAAGTGACAAATTGTTTGACAGCAGCTTTAAGGACAGGCAAACAGATTTTAATCTGGCAAAGCTTCTGCCAGGTGACTAATTTGTATCTACACTTTATTATAGGCAAAAGTACAGAATTGTGGATCACATCAAGAGTAGAAAGATGCAAAATACATTTATTACTGCAGGGAAATAAACTGCTCAACTGAGTTAACAGTTCCAAAATGACACATTCTCTCTTGCTATGTATTTTAAAACTTTCTGTTTGACCAGAAACACAGGCCTTTGCTTACAAAACACCAGCAGCTGTAATTAACACCTGAGAAGCCCAAGCAGGAGCACGTCTGTAAAGCTTGTGCAAACACATCCTACTACCTAACTCTGTTACCATGCAAACAAAAGCCATATGCCTCAGGATAAGAGTGTAAGAAACAGCAATAAATATTTCACAGAGGTGGAAATAAACAGGCAGGAGGAGTTGAGAGATAATAGCTGGAGCTAGCTTTCTGCATAAACAAATTCCAACCTGAACTTAAGTATGACAGGGAGAAAACAAGGTGGAAGGAGGAAGGACATGTTCAGTTAAATTCTTAAATTTCTTGTGCTGCATTCACACAGTATTTTTTGTTGTTACTAAATTTGATGTCAAGCCAGTGCTCTGAATTCTCACATCCCATTTAAAATAAAATTATGTTCCTCAGGGTCATGGCTGTGAAGAAATCGTTGAAGACATGAATCAAACAGGACTGATGTAGCCTTATGTTCAAGAGACCAAAGACAATCAAAAGAATATTCTTCAATAGATATGTATTATAGTACATTCTTTACAGTACTGACTCTGAAATCTGAATATGACGGACAGAATGTTAACATTGTTAACTGTTCAACTGTTGATCATTTTAGTCAAGTTAGCTAATAAAGAAAACATACCTGAAGACAAAAATATGTGTCTCTTCCACTTAGAGGACTGAATCAGCCTCACTGTACGAGCAAACTGATTTTATTTGGTATTTCTGAATAGAAAAAATTACCAAAAATATATTAATAAGTTATTCTTTTCTGTATATTTGTGATGAGCGTGACAATTTTTCAACGCCATCTAGAAAAATATTCTACAGTTGGGAGATGGAAATTGGTTCACTTATCCCAAAAGGAAAGGTGATTTCTTTTTGAAGGTTTATTATTATTTAGTCAGTGCTCTCATGTGAATCAGCTGGTCCATGGATTTTAATAGAGTTAGTATCTGTCAAAATAGCTCCTAACCCACTGGTCTCCTTCAGCTGGGCTGGGCATCTGCTTCCCAAATTATTGTGGCATGAAGAACAGAGGACAGGAAGTGAACTTTGCCCATGAAAAGAGCAGCAAGACCCAACCAAACCCCACATCCAGAGTTACTTCAGCCTTCTCATCAGTAGTCCAGGCAGATGAGTGCAAGCATAATGTCTTGCTGTCACTGAATCAGACTTACAAATGTGGAATGCTAGGTAGATGTTTAGGGTTCATATGCAAAAAACATTGGTAGAAGAGAGGACCAGATGGGAGATTTAGGAGAGAGTGCCAAAGGGATAAATTTCCACCTAGAATTTTAAACCAGCATCCAGAGCTGGAGCTGACGACACCAGTACCTAAAGACCTGATAAGGCAGTCATTAAAAGCTCTACTTAGACCTTTACCTTACAAGGTAGGAAAGCTTTAAACATCTGGAACTTTTGAGGCCAGTAATCCCTCCTTCTTGGCTGCCAGAGGCTCCAAACACTTCATCCCATAGCAGTGACAAAACCACATACGATTTTCTCCAGAGGGTATCCAGAGCCTGAAGGAGTTGGAGGCAGGACTTCTGAACTAGCTCTATTTTCCTCTTCAACTCAGAGATTTCAGTACCAACATTTATACCTGTATTACAGTTTTTGAAATTCCTGAGACATTCTGTCCTCCTGGAAATGTAAGAGTTCAAAAAAAAAAAAAAAAAAAAAAAAAAAAAAGAGTGGAAATCACTACTTTTAGTTATGCAAAACTGGCAGTAATCTCTCCTGAATGGATGTGGAGGTCAGCAGCTCAGTTTTACTGTTTCACTCTGAAAATAGCACTTTTCAGCACTGAGACAGTGGGAAATGACATCTACTGAGTGACTGGGGAAAATGTGGCGCTTCCATGTTTTTCTGATGCCTCCTACCCAGTTCTGCAGTTCCTTGGCTGATGAGGGTTGACATTACCACTTTTAAAAAGGCTGGCAATCTCCACCTGCTGAAGACAGTTTTTCACTGTGTGATTTTGACCATCTGGATGTAGCATCCTTATTTACTCTTCTTTTTTTTTTTTTTTTGGAAATACCTCTTTTCATGAATTCCCAGGAAACTGGGTTTTACTCTGCTGCTTGATTCAAGCTGACAAAATCATCTGTTGTTTTCTTCAAACTAGTTAAGCTTTTTCCTTCAAAATCTTTTGGCTTCAGGACAGATCATTCATCCCAGATTTTAGTGTGTCTCTCCTCAATCTTCTATAACCTGCCTTTGAAATAAGTTTCCAACAGTTTCTCTGCAGGCTGCCTCCTTCCTATCTAGAAAGTTTGATAAAAATGAGTGGAAAAGTGTTGATTCTCAATACTTAAGTTGTCAGGTACTTTCTCAAGAGAATGCATAGCCCTACATTTTACAATGCCAAAAGTAACTGTAAATGAGTTTAGCACCAGCACTTGAGCCTTAAAACCCCAATTTTATCACTAAAAACACCATGAGGAACATGATTCCTCTTGGCAGTGTATGTTTTAGTGTGCCCTATGAGCTTCAGTGATGAAGAAAATGGAAAATCATACCAAGAAGCAGTTAGGCATACATGGGAGGTGGAGCTTAAACAAGATGATTAGGTCATTCATTGAAAATTATCCAAACTTAAATGCCCAACTACATGTAGGAATATATGTGTACAGTATGCATATAGTAGATATGTATTCTATATTGCACTATGCTATCTCCTTTCTAATGAAAAAAATTGCTAGTTACAAAAATGTGCTAGTCATATATCATCTTTTATTTGCATGCTTTTGGCTATTGACTGGGGTTTTTAATCCTTTTTTTTAGGGTCTGTCTCAGGTTTTAAATGGGAATAGGAGAAACACTCAGCCACAATAAAACTGATTATTTTGAGACAGAGATCTAACCATAAACAAGGCCAAGAGGTAGTGCTCACAGGAACTCTGTTTGTCATCACCCTCCATAGATTTTCCTGCATTATTTTCCTTCAAGTTAGCATGCTGCTAGATATTCTGAACCCTTATCTGCTTTTCCACTGAGAGAAAAATAAGTCCAACAATCAAGCTTTGTGTTGGTTTTGCTGAATGCCTCCTGAACCTGGCTTTGAATCTGGCATTACTCCTGTGCCATGTACAAAACTCTGCAACCTCTGTGGTATTCAGTATGATTTGATACAAATGAAACCTACTTGACAGATTTTTCCAGAGCACATTTAATAAACAATATATCTGAGTAGGTTCATGCAGGACCTTCTCTCAAGGAATCCTAATGTGTTTTTGGAGTCTGTCTCTGCACCTCTTCTTTCACACTTAGATAAGGGGAAGAGAGGCATGGCCATCAGCTAATGCTGTAGGAACCCTTAGGGAATTCTTGCAGCATTTACAATGTAGAACAAGTAGTCAAGAAAGGTAAAGATGGACACTTGCAAACATCTGTCTGAAAATACCATCGTTGGCATTTCAGTTTCTACGTGTAGACTCAGGGACACCATGTGATACAGGTCATGGATGAAATCTCTTGTTCAGTTTGCTGTACTGTGTGGTATCTTGCATTTGTCATTAACTTGTGAATAAAGTTCCTCAAACTTATATCCAGCACACAGCTAGAAGCATTACAGAAACTGGGTCACGACAACACCATTAGTCTATATGTGTATTGATCTATATATTCAAAAATTCATAAATTCCCAGAGGGCTTGAGTCTGGCATCAAGAAGAAAAGTCAGTATGATCATAACAGACTGCTCAGTACTTCTAGAAGTGTAGAAGTCAACACCCTTATGACCGAATTCCTGTGGTTTTGCGTATTTAAATTTTGAGTGGGGTCATTCCCTTCAACTGCCCCACTAACACAGCACTGCTCAGCTTTGGGGAAGCTCTGGGCAGGAGTCCTGGGCTAAAAAGTTACCAGCACAGCAGAGACTTGGGAGCATGACACAGAGACAACCCAGCAGCTCAGGTCAAAGCCCAGCCAGAGCTCAGCTCTTGCACCCAGGGCTCTGTCACTGAACGCCTTTGCTGTGCTTTGCTCAGCTCTCCAGAGGCTCCTGCTGTGGTGCAGAGCATGGCGTGACTCTGGAGCCTGTCTCAGGGCAGGATGCTGAGTGCTGCAGCAGGAGAGCTCTTCAGGGATGTCACAGCTGTGAAGCACAGAGCAACCTGAGCAGCTCTGCACCTCAGCCATGGAACCAGGCTAAGCACCAGTGTGCCCACTTGAATGGTCCTCACTCACACTTCAGTGCCAGCCACATCCCAAACGAGACCCCTGCATTCCTGTGTGAGCAAAGTGCTCCCACTATTATCTGTGTTCTTCATCACACCAGACCTTCCTGGGGTAGGGTAGAGGTAGCTGTGTTCAGAAATCACAGACATAGCACACATAGCACGATGGTGCATAAACATGGCCTCTTAATTCTTCTGTCAGGCCCTGGTAGAAGGGGAGGGCCATGAACTGCACTAGAAAAGACCTAGTTATTCACATGGATACCCACCAGCTCCTAGACATTACTATAGTCTATCCTTTCTAATGTTAGGCCCTTTTTTACTAATTTGTCCTCTTTAAAAAGAAAGAGAACAGAAAGACCTCAACCCCAGCCTCAAAACACTGCCAAGCATGAGTCCTGTGGTAAGATTCAACAAACTCCAAGCCAAGATACGCATGTTTCATATCTTAATACTAGAAGAACGTTGCATGCCTTCTGTATTCCAACAAAAGCAAGTTTTTTCCACAATACAGAAGACTAATAAAATACTCTTCCATAGAAATAACTAAACAAAAGCTGCTGTTTGTTGGCTTACTGTAGGTGTGTGTGAAATCTTAAGTGAGTGATACAGAAAACTCACTGTTTCTGTTCTGCATTTCATAAAAAGAGGTGCCTGAAATGTCTTTTAAGTCCATGAAACATAATGATAAGCAACAGATGCATGATCTTGTTGGTTGCCAGCAAAAGAAGACTGCACTTTTGTGAGGCGGGAAAGAAACCTTTGCTACTTCTAGCTTTTTGACCAGACTGAATGCTAAAGATGTCTGTTAGAGTTGAAAGCAAGGGGAGAAGAGAGCATCATTTTCACAGTTCTTTACTCAACATGTTTATTTAGGAGAGAGATGATGGGGGGGGGTGGGAAGACACCTGTTTTCTTTCTGTTTTTGAAGAACTCTCTTCTTAAAACATGGTAAGTATGTTCTCAACACTCAAGCTGTTGAGCATATCCCAAAGAAGGCTGGCAGGCAGGATGGGGGTGTGTGGTGCTATATGAAGGGGTGTCAAGGGACCAGCTGAGGTGTTGTCTAGGCAGGTGGTTGGCAGCACAAGCAAGGATTGCCTGTTGGTGGGGAGAGCATCTGTGAGTGCTGGCAGAAGTTGAAACTAGAGGCAGCTCCATCCCCAAAAGCCTGTACCCATCTCCAGAGAGCATTCTGACTCTCCCAGCCTGATCCTTTGATATCCTAGACTGGTTCTTGACAAGCAGCCTGTTCTGGTTTTAATCAGACCTTGACAGATGTTCTTGTGAAATGGTACATGTAGATGGCATTGGAGGAGTGGATTTGCTGGAGAGCTTTGGAGATACAATCAGTGCTGCAGAAGGGAACAGAGCGAGTGTGCAGTGCTGATACCTCCGTGTGGGAGAAAGCTACAGTTGTCCCCCTTTTCTTCTCCTCCTTATAGCCCAGCCTCTTGTTTCAGCAAATGTGGTGTTTAAGCATATTACTGTATGGGCAATGCAAACAGCATGTTTTCTATACTGGTCCCACAGCTGTCCACCAAAAGTCAAGCTGTTGCAGGACATGAAGAGTGGAATGAAGGTTAGTTTCTTTAGTCGCTCTGCTCTCACTGGCTTTCTGCAGCTGCCAGCTACCTGGCAGATATTACCCTTCAACAGTGCTACATATAGGAGAAGTAATTCCCACAGGTAATCCATCATCATCTGTTTACAAGTGCTGTCACTTCTGTGCAGTGACTTAGAGAAATGATGCTCTGGTAAATCTTCCTAAAATAAGGGATGGTAGAAATTACAGCCACCAATAGCTCGGGTCAGGCTGAAGTCAATGGTCTTTTGCTCCCTGGAGCTATGACAATAATAAAACAAAACCAACAAGGAGTGTAGTCTTCATCCATTTTGTGACATTCATTTCCTCCCTCTTGAAAAACCCTCCCTCTAATTTCCACAGCATATAGTGCTGGTGGGAACTCAACCTCTTCTCCTTTGTGCCATTGGTGAGGTTAAATGGGAGGCTGGTCCCACACACCTCACAGCCACATACTTTATCCTAATTAGAAGGCATTCTCTTTTCCTTAGTGCCATGAACTATCCTACTTAGTCTCTCTTGCCTTCTGCTATAGCTTCCAAAATTATTTTTGTTGTTTTAAGCATAACTCTGTTTACTGAGATTTAAGTGAATCAGAAACCACCACATGTGTATTCCTAGGACCTATGATAAAGGTTCAGGTGCCTCTTAACCTCAAAATAAAACTGAAATAACTCCTTCCTGGTTCAGCATTGTGCAAAATGTGTGCTTACAGCACCAGAGACCAGCTTAAACTCCTACATACTGAAGATACAGTGGTTGATAAATGATACCTTCCTTCCTAAAGGGGTAGGGGATAGTTTAGTTCTTACAGCTTAAAGATGACAATGCATTTAGTAGTCGACACAGTGATTCTTTACCGTGGTTTTGACATTTAAAAACAATTTGTGATGACTTTGATGGCCTATACTAGGTAGACTTGCATCTTCAATGCAAGACTTTACCCATTTAAAAGCATAATTGCACTGACATTGATTTAATAAATTAAGCAGCTGCCAAATTTTTTCCTCTCTAAAGTGGACTGCTTGAAAATATATGGGCAGTTATTCAGCAAAATAGTTTCTTATCAGCCTGCTAAGTGAGAGCACAGATCAAAACAGTTCAGAATATGACTTTTATGAACATTTGTAATGCAAGGAAAATGACCTTGTGTGGCAAAGCACTGAACTCTGTTATTAGTTATAGGCAGAGTCACACATGCATAGATGAGAGAGAAAAATTGCCATGATCCTGAAGGGCCAAAGCTGATCTGGAAGGTAAAACCTTGTAGGAGAGAGAACAGACAAGAAAAAGAAATCATTCAAGTAATAACAAAAGAGAAATAAAACACATTGAAAAGGAAAACAGGCTAAGAGTCCTCCACCAATGCTTGGGCAACCAGAAGGAGTTCAACTGCAATGAAAGCTTATAATTAAAGCTAAAAGACCTTAAAACCTGCTCACCCTCCCCAGAGCAGAGACCACACTGGATAGTACCTGCCCTGGGCTTAAACATCAGCATAGAGCTTACCTTGGCAAAACCAGTTCAGAGCTCCCTGCTGCTTCTGAGCCAGCCCTCAAACTCCCTGCAAACAAGAGCTAATGAGCAATTATCACATGAGCCATCCCCACTTTTTTTTTTCTTTTTTTTTTTTTTTTTTTTTTTTTAAATTAAACCCAGCCCAGCTACAGGTGCTGCTCTGCTTGTGGTCTCAGCTTGGCTCCTGGAACCTGCTCTCGCCTTTGTCCTTGCTGCTCCATGCTCCCCTCTGCACCCAGCATGGGCTTGGCATTCCCCATGTATATTTTAGTGTCTCCCCAGCCTCTCCAGCAGCAGGGCCCAAGCATTTCCTGCAGATAGGCCTGGTGGTTGGTGGCTCCCTGGATAGCACATCCTTCTTTTGGCTGAGGCCACAGGCTCAGCTCCTTCCCTGGGAGCCACGGTGTCCTGTGGGGTCCTTGCCTTTCCCTGGTGCACTAGAGAGCTGTGAGAGGTCTGTCTTCTGAGCTGACTTGGCTTTATAAGTTCACAAAACCACATTTAAAAAAAAGTAAACAGTGTCACTTAAATTACCTACCCGTGGAGACATTTCTGCCCTCCAGCAGGACTTTGTGGTTCAGGTAACATAACTGCACTGTCTCTGCTGAGAGGTGTGTTGGAGAGAAAGCCAGAGGTGGTGTGAGGGAGGTGGCCCAGCTCATTAAAGGGAGAACAGTGACCTTTTCCATTAACTACCTGATAAACATGTACCACCACTCACCTCTGCTTTTGGAGTATTTGGCACAACCTCAGGTGAATTCCAGAATGTTTCAGCTGACCAGCAGATTGAATGCATTCAGCTCATGACTAAAAAAAGCTGTTTTATAAGACTGCCAGCCCTGCAGACCCTCTCAGGGCTGTGAAAGACAGGCTGTGTGTTCCTGCTGGCACTGACTGCCTCATCCATAATCCCGTCCCACTGAGATGCCTCACAGGCACGGTGAAGGTACAGCTGAAGCCTGTGAGAGATGATTTGTGACCCAGGTGCAGTTTAAGCACCAGCAGCTAGAAAAAACATTTTTTTTTTTTTATTTTTAAGTGAGCAGATCTGAGGTTTGAGTGACATAGAACCAATAAATATGGATTTTTTAAAAATTTTTTTTTTACAGAGTAACATTTCAGAGTGGAGCTGGAGCTCTTAACCTCAGAAGCTGGGGCAGAGCCATACCATATATTTTTATGTGGCAGTACAGGAAGAAAGGTTATCATGTTTTATTTAGCTAAAAGAAGTTGAGTCTGAAAAGTTACCTTTCTGCTAAAACCTAACCTCAGCTCCTTCCCCTCCCCTAAGAGTGTGAAGCAATTTCACACTATAAAAATGTGAATTTTGAAAACACAGCTGCTTGCCCTGACTCCCTCGTTAGAGTAAAACTGAGCAAAAACAAATCTGGAGGAATTTAAATGTTATCTTTCTTCCTATTAAAAATTTCACTGGATAGTCTGCCAGAGTACTAATTGACCTCCAGAACCAGTGTCTGGATGTGACAGTCTGTTTGTCCCTCTTGCTTCCTGTGTGACTGCAGGCATCATTTTCACCAAAGGACAGTTATGTCCTTTGGTTCATGGGGATCACTTAGTGATGCTGCTCTGGGAACTGCACATCTCCGACAGCAAATCCACAAATGGTTTTTATCTGAGCACAGATGTTTTCCTCCCCAGCTATTTACAGAATCCCAAGAAGTGTTAATCAGGAAGTTTCAAACAGTAAAGTATTTCCAGCTAAGTGCAGCCTTAACCCAAGGGGTAACTATTCCTACTTCGGAAGCATCAGCCTATGTGCTCGTTGTTGAAGTAGGAACAAATATCCCACTAGCACATTTAGATTGTCATTGTCATCCTCAAAACTCAGTGGTGTGGGATCTTTTAAAAATAATAAATTTTCAAAATTTACCAAGATGTGAAAAAAATGAATATTTTAACACAGATCCGATTCTGGTAGTAGCCTGTTTTGGGCTGTCAGATTTATGGGTTTTCTGGTGGTCTTTCAAACTCCATAAGGTATGGAGTTGCATAATATCACATATAATTTAATAAATTTTATCTGTTTTGTCCTTATTTCTATATGACTTGTTAGTATCACAGTTTTATAGATCATTTGGTGTAAATTTCTTCTAGTTTTGTCTTAATTTTGAACCTGCCATGTGTCAGTAATCCAGTTGATGGGAGGAGTAATGGTAAATCTTCCCAAATTAAAGCAAGTGTTGTTATGGCTCCTTATGTACAAATTCTTGTGTCAGATCAGCTCTTACAAGTGCTCTCCTGGAAGTTGAGGAGCACAGGACTCCAGGACGAGTGTGCTCTTCAGACAGCAGTGAATGAGATATCACTGCTACGTAGCTAAGTTTGTCTGGCATCTGTCTTGACATTGGCAGCTTGAGCAATAATTTCCTCCCCAGATGCTGTGCAGAATGAGAGAGTTTGGCTTAAGAGGTTAAAAAAATAATGGTCTGGCAGTAAACAGCTTTTTAGAAGTATTATTTGGAGACTTACTTAAACTTGTGCAATGGTTTGTCTACAGTGTTAGGAATCATAGCAAGTAACATATTAGATACACAATATGTATCTTTGAATGACCTACCTGAAAGAGACTGCTGCCTGCTGGACTTTCAAAACTTTCTCCCAGGACACAACTTTTTCCAGCTTCTTTCCTTATATGCTGCTTGAATCAGTGGGTAACATGAGTTGAACACTCACAGACTTTGGGAAAACTTGAATCTGGCTCTAAATGTCAGGTTTTGGTTCTGTTCTGCAGATCTGTGAATTTATTTGCCTATAAAGAAATCTCACAGCTAATAAACAAAATAAATGTTTAATGATCCTCAGAACAATAAACATTAGCCAGCTCCATTTCCTTCTTTCCCATCAAATTCGATCACTATTCTAAAACTGGTTTCTTTAAAGTCAGTCAGTAAGAGGCAAATTTTCCCCTCGTGAAGACGAACCATTACTCAGCCTGTGCATCCTGATACTTAGCCTAACACTTGGCCCTGGCTGCTCTGTGTTTCAGAGGCAACAGCGGGGGATGAAGCATTCTTCATCTCCTCAAGGGGTCTGGACCACTGGAAAGGTCAAGCAAACAAAGTTAAAATAACCATGAGGCTCGCTGGCCAGGCAGCACTCTGGGTCCAAGATCAGCGGTGCTGCTGGTGGTGACTAATGCAGTTAGATCAGCTCCGGGTCCTGTGCTGCGGGAACGATCCTACAGCGGTGCGTGCTGCTGCCAGATGGATTGCTCAAGCTTGGAAACCTCCCTCGTGCGCACAGACTTAATCACAACAGGCGCTTTTCCTGGAAAAACGTGGCACTGGTGGAGGGATTTTTAGCCACTTCCCCGTAGGAAACAACGGCGGGGCGCAGGCTCCAATGTGCAAGGGTCTGTGGGTGGTGAGCGTGGGCTTTTTGGGCTGCAAAGAGCCGTTTATTTCTTGGGAATGGTGGCAAAGCAGAGCCTGGAGGAACGTGTGCCAGGAGGACTTGCTGGAGAAGGGGCCAGCGAGCACTGTGGGCTGGCTGCCAGTGCTGAGGATGCTCCATCAGGCTTCCCTCTCCAAGCTGTGGCAGCCCCCAGCCTCTCCCAGAGAGGTGTTAGGTGTCTGGCTGTGTCTGCTGTGGTTCTTTCTCAATTGTTTCTACCAATTGGAGTAAGAGTGAGAAAGTAGATACCTGGAATTTGTCTGGACTAAATGGCATGGATATTTTCTCTGTTTCCCACTTTGTGAAGCATTAGTGGAAAGCTGGAAGGAAAGGGTGGGAGGTCAAAGACAGCATCTGAGCCCCATTTATGTCACCCACTGTGCAGGTGCTTTATTCACCAAAGTCTCCCTGTGGTGAGGTGACCCTTACAATGAAAACACTTCTGCTTCCTTTCCTTCTCATCAGGTACTCCTGGCTTTGTTACAAGCTCCATTATAACATGCAAGGAGAAAAGCAGCATCTGTTTGAGGCCATATATTAACACTAAGTGCCATAAATTGTGTATGAAATTGAAGTGTCAGCCAGGAGAGATCATTCTTCAGCTGCTGCTGTTGGCAACTGTGGAAGTTTGAGATGTCCTGTAGGGTAACACAGTAGTGAGCTGCTCAGTTTTTAATGGAAAGGCCCTTTCCTATTCAATTCCAATTCTTACAGGGTTCTGGACAATTAAACCGGGGTTTGAGGTACTACAGACTCTCTTAGGCAAAAGAAAAGTGACCTCATATTTGACCACTGTGGCTAAACCCATGTTGTTACCCGTGATCTTAACTATGGAAAAAATGAGATACAAGGAAGGAAGCACAAGCTGCACCTTCCAGTAAGTCTCCCAAATTCATTAATATCAGAACAGTTGTCTTAGGTCAGACTAAGGGTTTATTCACCCCGGTATCTTTCCTTCAGATGCATCGTAACTGTGTTTGTGGAGAGAGTATGAAACTTTTTCCCCTGTAGACTCTTCCAGCTCTCTGTGGTTTAAGTATGTCCTGATGTGAAGCCTGCACTCACACCGTAATCTTTTTAGCAGCCATAAACAAAGCTTAATTCTACAATCTCCTCAATTTATTAATTCTTGTGGCCTCAGAAGCAGTCTGCTGTAAACATTACCACAATATAACTACACAGTCATGAACCATTATTTCCTTTCGCTGATCTGATGTCAGTTGTTCACTGCATTGTGAAGACCCTGAGCAAACTGTTCTCCATTCACATTTTCCCTGGCCATCAGCACTTCACTGCTCTTCATCCCATTCTGCATCAGCCTCTCCATTCAGACCTCAGGGCTATTTAGTCTCTCTTCATAGGAGAGCTGTGCTGCACTGACCGTCCCTGCCCTCATCCTGTGCTGTATCCAATTCTGACACATTTTCTGGGATAGCAGTGACCTTAATGATACTCAGTAGGTAAGATACAGATAAACATGCAAACTCCACAGCTTGTAAGTTAGGAAGGAAGTTACTCAATTAAGTATTATTAATTCAGACAACTGAAAGAAAAACGTCCTCACTGCTTTGCTGGGACCCACATTTGCCTTACAGCAAGCCCTGAAATATCTTCTTGGGCTCTTCCAGTTGTACCAAGTCCTAGATTTGCCCTAGAAGAGAGCAAGGTTTGCCCAAAGCACATTCCCCCCCAAGAAAGGCAGCCCTCCACAGGCATGGTCAGCCTGCCTGGTAGTGTTATGAGTGGGGAAGAAAAGGGGCAGATATCAGGGGTAGGAACTTCATGGGGTTAATTTTTAAGACAGTTGAGGCTAAAATAGGGTTAATACTTCGGAGGGAAAGTACCGAGTGCAGGGTTAATGACAGTAGCCACAGTAGCCACAAATAAAGTGGGTAGGGTCATTGGAGCCCCTGGAAGATTTAGAGGATGATAACTGCAGGAAGCAGTATTTGTGCATAAAGAAGGCTGAATATGCATATTTGAGGCTGGAAAAGTCTGTCTTCATGTCCTCAAAAAGGCAAAGGATGCACAGAAAAAACAAGCAAACAAATCCACAAACCCATGCTTGGGTCTGTATCAAGATATATGCTAGGCTTCATTATGACACCAGTGCCAGCAATAGGTTGGTCTATCATTTTTATGGATCAGGATGGGAGAAATAAGTGCCTTAGTTCAGGACAGCCCATGGAAGTACATAGAAGAATATCTGCACGTTTTGTTCCTGTAGAGAGAAAGTAACAAAACTTAAAGGAATGACATGTAGGCTTGGCTGCAGCCTCTGAATAAGGCAATTAAAAGGTTTTGCAAAAAGTAGTTCACACTCTTATTCTCTTGCCCCTTCTGTAAAAAAGAAGATACATCAGCTTCTGCAAGGCACAGCTGGCTATCCAGGTGAATTGCTTTCCCATCTCTACTGCAGAGGGAGGTACGGGCTGACTCAGGATGAGGCAAGGACGGCATAAACACTCAATTTCAGACAAATATAAAGTAGCCACTGCAGCAAGACACAAAATCAAGACAGTAATAATCTGCTGTTAAGCCCAGATTCTAGATCTGATGACAGGGAAGTGCTCTAGCAGGCACAGGACTTTCTTCAGTTTTGCACCTTCCCATCAATTCTGGTGGCTAGTGTGGCTCTGACTGAGCTGCCAGCTGTGCCAGCCCTGGCCTGCACAGCTGGGCTGGAGGGAGACACTTAGGTGGCACAGTGGGCATACGTGAAATGTTATTGAATAACAGGACAGTGAATTGCAGATCTTGTTTGTTTTGTTTTGTTTTGATGCCACTCAGAAATTTTATTGGAAAAAATAAATATACTATTATATAGTATAGTATAATATAGTATAATAAAGTGGGCATTTCTGTCTCTTCCACTCTGTCTCTCAGAGCTGTTTGGAAGCCTCTCCAGCTCCCCACCCTATTTGGCTTTTTGTCTCTGTTTTCAAGAAATACAGTCTCATCAAAACGGAAAAATATCCAAACTGCTGCACAGAAAATTGAGCCAATAGACTGGTCACCTGACTTGGAGCTTGGAGGATAACTGCACTAATAGCAAACTGATTTGAGTTTTTTTCCCTTTCAGTCATACATTGCTCAACACCAAGATTTACCCCTGTCTTAAGGGTTGCTGCAAAAGTCAGATAGTGTTGCAGATTTTCTTCAGAGAGGCACAGCACACCAGTATGAGAGGCAGAGAATAAAACATGCTTTGTTTTCAAGGAAAGGAGATTAGGAGAGATGTGCTTACTTCTGAAAGAGAAATCTCCAAATTAAGGGGATAAACACCATTATAATAAGTATTAGAGTCCAGTCGTGGGAGGCTGGACTTCCCTGGTTAAGCTGCAGACTGATCTGTTTCCTCCTGAAAGAAAATTCATTCAACCATTTCAAGAAAAAAATTTGGGAAAATTATATAATAGCAACAATAACAATAATCCCTCAACTGTACTTATTCCTCTTCTGCCACCGAGCACTTGCTACCTCATTGCTTTAGGATCACAGCTATTGGCAAAGCCTGGGTCTCATCCTTTCTGTTTGCTTACTTGCTAAAATGTAACAGTTAAACGATGAGAAGATTTAATTTATTTTGCACTGAAAATGGTCCAGCTCAAAGCAAGTCTTGATGCTGGCTGCAGCCACTGTGCACCATATGAATCTGTTCAGCAGATCTGCCATAACGCCGCAGGATCTGGGTGGGATGCTCCCCACAAGGCGTTTCTCCCGCTGCACCAGCTGAGCCTCAGCAGCAATGAGTGAGTTGTCCTGAGTGAAACACGCAGGGCTGTGGTGTTAACAGAGAGGAACAGACTGAAACAAGCGCCTCAACAGATGATCTAATGACAAGGTAAGCAAGGAGAGGCAATTAGGAGAAAAGGAGGAGTGAAAACACAGGATCATCAAAGGACAGGCATAAGGAAAGGTGGGCAGGAGGCAGGCATGTGGGAGTGCAGAAGGACTCAGAAGAGCTGTGGTGGCTGGAGATGTGCCTCCTGAAATACAGCCAACTTTTCAATAATCTTCATCTGTCTTCTTAAACAAAGTATCTGGGTTTTTTTTTTTTTTTTCCTATTTTCTGTTACAAGCATGACTCAAACCAGCCTCAACTGACACAGCCATGAAACCCTTCTTTCTCTTACTGTACTTTCCTGCCTCATTTGGTACCTGCCCCAAGCTTCCTCAGTTATGTAGTCCACAGTCCTGTAGATTTATTTTTCCCCCCTTCTTTTAAATCTGCCACCTGGACAGGGTTAAGTTCTGCAGCAAATGAGAAGGGCATCCTGTAGGAAGAACATTCAGCTAGGGTAGCACTAGGTAGGGTAGGTGAGTTGAGGCTGTACAATGAATTGTAATTGTTCTTTTCTCTACCTTCTAAGAGCACTGGGCTTTATGGTCTTTAAAAAAAGTAAATAGAAGGCAGCAAAAGATTACTGTATATTAATAGGCTTAAATACACAGATTCATTTCACAGACAAAAGGAGACAGAGGGAGAAAGCTTTAAATGTTTCACTTTAATTTGCCTTTGGCATAAATTCTGCCAGCAGCAGTTTTATCTCCCAGTAGTAATACTATTTAGATATCCAATAACCATTCTTACCACTGTAAGAACACAAGGGTCACAAAAATTAAGTAGATCAGAACTAATAAAACTTTAATCTTTAGCAACATTTTTACTTGCTGCTTATCCAGTAATTCCAGCTTTGAATGGACCATATATGCTCATTTTGAAGAAACGTTTTTAAAAACTTCCAAAGTGTCTCGCTCTAAAAGTAATATTTATGCAGTCTAACTTTGAAGATAGTGAAGACCAGAAGCTGCTTAGCATAACAGAGAAACAACTTTATAGGCCATCACAGACTTATATTAATTGTACAGAAGCAGGGGAAGTTAAAGCCAAAAATGCAGACATAATTCCCTCACTGTGAAATAGCTGTTTATTGGATTTTATTTCTTTTCTCTCCAGTAGGTGGCAATCCAGCACTTGGCCAATAAAACAGTCATGTGGAGACCCTTCTCTGTATACAAGTCTGTGGGGGCTTTAGTTGTATGTTCTAAGTCCAGCTTTGGACTGAAAACTTTATCCAAGTGAATCATTCAAGTAGTGTTTTATTATATTGCTGGTCAGCATGAGACAAAACCAGAACAAATAAGACTTGAGAAGTGAATGTGGAAATGGCCTTTCAGAGCAGGGCAAGATTTTAATGCCTTTAATGGCTGCTTGTTGTTTTAATTATGCATCTTACATGGATTTTTAGAAGACTTGGGAGGTAAAATTGTGAATTTTGGTATCTTCTCATTTGGAAGTTTACTTGCTCTTGGAATGTTGTATTTCCCGTGTTTAAGAAAAGATTGCAAAGAATTCCCTGAATTCTCTCCCATCTGACTGACCCTCTCTCCAGAAGGTAGCTGTATGTCACAGAGTGCTTGTGCCTTGCCTGCTCATTCACATTGCTCCAGGGACATTTCTGGGGCTGTCACTGGAAGATCAAACCCACAGAATATGTCAGATTTGGCACAGACCCTGCCTCAGCTGCCAGCCTGGCTACCCACCTGTCCCATATGCCCAGGTCACCAGAGCCTTCTGTAGGGGTTGGGGTGGGTACAAGTGGTGGTATTTCCCTTCAGAGCAGGGAGCTAGGGGAGGTATGGATTATGGGGCACCAGAAGGGAGATCAGGGGGGCTGACACCAGCTGTGCATTGCATGACACAGGGATGGCTGAAGTGCTCCTGATCATCCAGTGGCTGTGTCCCAGCTCAGGGCTTGCACAGGCAGGGAGACCCATATTCCAGCAAGGTTACCTGGAGAGAGGTAGGACACACCCTTCTGTGGAAAAGAGTGACAAGCCAGTAAGCAACAAAGTGAAGAGAAGGCAGGGAATCAAAAGAGATTCAATACTTTGCTAATATCTCTGCGTCCTCATAGGCTTTCTTCGTCACTTCATTTATGCATTTATTTTGAAGCATTGTGATTTCTAAAAGTATGGCTTGATAGAGGAAAAAATGGCCCTTTGTCAAATATTTGACCCTTGTGTAACAGAGATGAAAGCTGCAGCCCTGCAGAACAGTTTACATTTCCAGAACCTTGTACCAGCCACAGTGACTATTTGCACTCCACCTTGAATCAAGCGGGACCTTGAAGGAAATCACAGGTTTCCATAGGATGGCGATAACAGCAGCAAGTGGCAGAGTTCCTGTATAAATGTGGCTCAGAGGGGCTTACACTGTTTTCTTGTTAATTGGCTCACTAGCAACAAGCACGGGGCTGCTTATTTGGTCTGCTGTCATCATTTGGGTTTTGTTTGGTTGTTTTTTAAAAGGCCTTGGGGTTTAGACATAACAGATGCAAAGGTGGTGACAAACCTCATAGTGGCTGCTTCCTTTATAGGTTAAGCCAGCGAGCAGAAATGATATGTCTGGGAAAACTACCAATCTGTTTTATGTTCCCACTGCTATGTGTGAGGGAGGATGAATTGGATGCTGTGGTTCAGAGTAAGCCAGAGCCTGCTCAGAACAGCACAGAAACATAGAACAGCGACCCATGGTGAGAGCCTGATGTCTCACCTTGTCCAGTGGTAATTGTCCTGAGCCAAGAGATGCCTCTTCTGGGGGAGAACAGCATGTAGCTCCCACAAGTGGAAATAAAGGAGAACTTTCTTCTTGTCCTTAAATTCTTCATATGTTTTTAAGGAGTTTCTCCTTTAAAAATATGTGCTTAAACTAACTTACTAAATGCATACTAAGGCAAGGCACAGCCTTGCCTAATCCACACCACATATACAGAGAATGTCAGACCTCTGTGCTCCCAGATGGTGAGAAATGCTGCCCTTGTGTTTAAGACATTCATCAGCTTTCCCCTAATTTCTTCATCCAGCCCTTCCTTCTTTCCCTCCTGTCTCTCCCAGTAAGCCTCACTACCACCTCAGCTATTCCATGAGCTGGCTGATCCTTTTTCCTTCCTCCTGTGCCCTTAATGCAGCCATAGCAAATATGTGCCAGGAATGCTACAGAGATGGATTTTCACTTTGGCTGCTTGGAGGGACTGCCATGCTTGGGCGGTTCAGGCACACCTTGGGAGGGCACGAAGGAAGAAGAGAGGCATAGCCTGTAAATGTTATTCTCACAGCACATGCAGGATTAAACAGAGGTAAGGAACACTTTAGGGTTGATATTGGAAATAACTGAAAGCAAGTAAGAGAAATCAAATGTTTCCTACTCTGGTGCTGTGAAAACCTTGCACAAGCTTCAGGGGCAACCTGACAGATCTTTGCAGTTTTCTCTAAGTAGGATTTATCTAGATTTACTTCTCCTACATCAAGAAGACAACATCTGTAGGGTTTCACTATTAGCCACCAAAGCTTCCTGCTTTCCTGGTATTCACCAGATCAGTGTCGTGTTAACTGTGTTTTCCCCAGGCCACTTATACCACTTGGGCTGCTTGCACAAGGCATCACAAGCGACTTTTGTTTGTGCACACTCCTAAGTGAGCACCACACAATGACCAGAACTTGACAAAACCTCGGCTTTGGTTTTCTCACAGGCCAAACATGTAACGACAGGAGAAGGCACTAAGATGCAGCTCACAAGGATGCAAGGAGTGAGGCTGAATCTTGGTTTACTGTGTATGCAGCAAGCATAGACAAATTTGTTTATGTGTTCCTGGGCATGAAACAACTCTGAACCTTTGCCTGCAAGGTTAAACATTGTGTTGCAGACACCTGTCCGCTCCAGGGGAGACAGATCTACACATAGATGGGCATTGCGTGCAAGCTTGGGCCATTGCTTGTGTTGTGAATTTGCATGAATCCTCATAGACTCAGGTAGAAGCCTCCTATATTCCTGAAGCAAAACACAACTGATGAAACTGCTAAAATAGATACAAAAGAAAAAAGGAAACAAGTTTTTGAATGCCTTCCAGAGGTTTCATATGGGTTAAAAAGCAAATTTTTGACTCATGCTGTGCTGGTTTGAAAGCAAAACCAGTGAAAGACTCCAAGTCAGAAACACAATTTAATAAGAGGAAAAGAAAAGAAATAAAAGAAAGTAAAATAAAATCAATGTAATAGTACAAAAAAACCCCCCACTGACAGAGTCAGAATACAACCTGACACCCTGTTAGGGTGGTAGCAGCAGTCCAGATGAGATCCTCTTGTCAAAGCAGTGATTCCGGTAGAAAGGTCTGGTAGCTCTTGTCTCCTCTGGGAGTCCAGTGGTAAAAGCTGCCTGTGCTGTCTCAAAACCCTGGATTATATCCAGGTGGGAATGCTTGGCTCCTCCCCCTGGGCAGAGCATCTCACAATGGGGATGATCTCATTCTATGAGTCATGCAGTGGGTCCTTGATGGCCCATTAAACAGAGATAACTCCCAGAGGAAGTTATCTATGAGTCATGTGGCAAGGCATTGTTAGGCTCGTTAACAGAAGATAAGGAAAACACTGCCCCACTTTGGCTCCAACGGCTCATGGGGATAGAATACAAACCTTGGGCACCATTTTACATTGTAACCTAGGACACATGCTAATGTGTATTAGAAAGCAGCCTGAAACCTTTCCTTACTTTGTCATCAAGCTGAGAAGAAAACTGAGAAGGCAGCAGTTTGTCCCACACATGTTCTAAATCCAAAAAAAAAGGTCTCTTTCAAAAGGAAGTGGTTTAATGAATTGAGAGAGCCTCTCATCTCTCATTTCATTAGATGACTTTATTAAGCACATAAGTGCTTTTTTGTGTAATTGAATTGACCTAAGCCGTTCTTCTGCTCTCCAGAAATTGCACTGCTCCAAATCCAAAACACCTTCTATTCTTCTATGAGGCTCATGCTTTGATGTCCATAAGGAAGTGCAGCCTGTACTGCTCTGTAACAGCAGCAGATCTGATCAAAGTGGGAGGTGTGAGGGGGGCAATCCTGCTTCTCACTATCAGCAAATGTGGCCTTACTCATGCAGCAGCTCCTCTGGATGGCAGGCAATTCAGTGCTGCTGAAAGAAAACAAAAAGCTATGTAGTGCTTACCTGTAGTTTCAGTGTGCTCAGGAGCATCACTGATCTTGCTTTCAGATAGCCAGTGCCAGCTATAAAATTGCTCACACCTCAGGGTATAGTAGGTGGTTGGCATGATTGCAAATTCAGTTCTTTTTTGGCTTTGTAGGATTGCTAGGCCCTGAGCACACCTGTAAGTTGAACTAACCTTAGCTCTCACTACCAAGCTTGTTTCCAGTGAGGACTCTGGACATCAGAGAACAGGCTGGAAGACAGGCTACTGTCACACTGCTAGTGCTGTACAGGAACAGCTCACCACAGGGTTGAGGTGGCATTGCATGGGTTTTTTCATCAACATTGCACTTGACAGAAAGACAGTCCACTCTTCAAGGCAGAGAAATGGTGGGGTTTTTTTTGTTTGGCTAAGTGCAAATGAAGCCACTTAAATCAGAACTTTAAAAGTGAGTGCTAGTATTAGGTAACAGCTTAGTCATGCTTCAGTAAAATATTAAAAAAAAAAAAAGTAACTTCCATCTTTAGTACCTGGTGCATATATATTCATTACCATAAGAGTCAGTGGAGCCAAAGAGAAAAAAAAAAAAGTAGATTGATAGTCTAATTCACAAGGGTGTCCCCTTCAGACAGGATTTGTGGACATAAACACAAGTTTTGTTTTCACAAACTTCTACATCTGTGTATGCAATGTGTGGCTAAATGAAAAAAATACAACTTGTGGGAATTTCAGAATAGCATATGCATGGTAGCATAAGGATTATAGAACTTGTCAGGAATGCAAAGGGCTCTAATACCTGGGATGGGATCCACCTTGGGAGAGCCAAGTCCAGAACCTCCAAGAATATGCAGGACTTATTTCAGAGAAGGTGAACTTAAGCAGATTCAATAAACAACAAGGCTGTTTAGAGTACGAAATTGTAAATCAAATTTACCTTTCCTACTCAAACCTGTCTAGTCTTGGAAGCAGGTAATCCCAACAGGCATCCTTCTGTTTGGCCATAGGCACCTATATTTTCCATGATCTTCAAGTGCAGCAGGCTAAGAAACAATATTTCTATGAAATAAGACCTGTGGCTTTGTTCTAGTCTGACTCTTTTTGGAAGAATACTAATTCTATAAATGTCCTGGAAAGTTTTTAAAGAGGGCTTGGGATCTTTTTGGTGTAGAATACGAGTCAGTCCATTTACATGTGCAAAACGTCTTCTGCTTGGAGCAGGCCCAAACCCACTGGAAATGACAGAATCTCAGTAACATCAGAGCTTTGGGGCAGGACTTGAACAGTATCAATATACCTGCAAGCACACTCATGCAAGCACAGGCTCAGCATAGACTACTTGTGTTGCAGAATTGAAGGAAACAAATAATGATGTCCATTCATGCCATGAAAGACTGCAGTGCCTGCAAAAGGGCTAAGAACTAATAAGAACCACAGAATCACAGAATATGCTGAATTGGAAGGGACCCACAAGGATTATCGAGTCAAACTCCCATCCCTGCACAGCACCATCCCCAAGAGTCACACCACTTGTTTTATACTGCTTCTTGAATGTTAAACGATCATCCTTTAGTGGACTCCTGAGGTAGCTCTGGTGGTACATGTAACATTACATTCATAGCTTTTAAGCCTCTGTGGGCTTACACATGAACCCTCTGCTCAGGCATAAAGTTTCTTTTTCTAAGTATTACCAGCAAGAATTTTTAGCCCATTTCTCCCACATCTCGTTTTCTGGTGCAAACACATGTGGAAAGAGAACTTTTAGAATAAGGATAGGTATGTATGTCTTGGGGGGTGGTGGTGTTCGGTTTTGGCAGCAGCTACTGCGGTTAGCACACATTTGGATCAAACAGCAGCAAAATGCTGAGAGCAATAGATGGGGGCTTTGTGTTTCAGCTGCTCCCAACGCAATCCTGGACCACAGCAATCTTGGAAGGGAAGCAATACTCCTTCCAGCTGCAGAAATGGCAAGCGCCCTGGCTTTTCATGTTGTGCAGTGTTTGTTTTGTTTTTATTTCTGTTTTGTTACTTGAGAGACCCTTGGAAACAGCGGGTCCGGCGCTGGCGCTGCCGGCGGCGCGGCGCCCTCTGCCGCCGCCGCGCCCTCAGGGCCGCACGGAGCCCTCACCCCTCATTCCCAGGAAATGCCCGCCACGTCCCACGGCCCCGAGGCGAGCGCTGCCCGCCGGGACACGGAGATCCAGCTGTCTGGATCCAGCCCAAAAGATTCTTTTGTTTTCCGCTTTATGTCCTTGCCTGAGTTCAGCTTCCGGTTAACGACAGCTCGTGCGGGCAGAGCCGCCCCTGGTTCCTCGGGGCTAAATCCACAAAGGATTAACTTCAAGCTGTTGCCACGAGGAGCTGGCAGCACGCTGTTAGGCAGCTAAGCATACCCATTAATTACACAGCAAATTTAACCAGACCAACAAATGCAAAACAGTAAGCAAGAAGTTACTCAAGTGAGCTGGAAGGAAGTGCCAAGAATACATCCCAAGGCTCCTCTGCTCCAAACCCTGGACATTGGCACCTTATTCCAGACTGGAGACATTACCTGATTGCTCAGGAGTTACAGCACCTCACCAGCCAAACGAAACAGAGCTGCATTTACAAACCAGATTTGAAATCCCTTCCTGCAGGCAAGAGCTGCAACTACAATTCCACAGCATTGTATTCATGGGCCCTTCCTCTGGGTTCACCAGTTATTAATTGTTCCACTGCAAAGTGGTAAAGCTTCCAAGGGGACACCTGGGGGACCTCTCACATGTAACTCACTGAGCACAGCAGCTGGACATCCTCAGGATATAACAGGCAAACTTTGGACAGTGCTGATTTACATAATATAATTTAACAGCTGCTTCTAGTCCTGAATTATCAGGGCTTTTAATATTTTAAATTTTTTAAACCATTTTCTCCTGCTTTAAGAGTGCTTACAAGGAAAGGAACTAGAGGCTTGGTAAGCTACAGGGCAAAGGCCAAAGATGTAAGCAAAAAAATTACATCACTGGACACTGCTACCCAAGCACTAAATAGAGGCTCTGTTAGCAAAATTAAAACCACCACCACCATCAACAAAAAAAAGAAAAAAAAAAAAAAAGAGAGAGAGACCATGGCAATTTATTTACTTTTTATCTATGAACAGTATGACATATAATTATAGACAAGTTTTGATACACAGGAAAACCCTTTTGTCAACCATTTTTTTGCTAAATGAAACAGCACAATAATCTTTACACATTCATAGTTTGTTTTTGTTTTTTTTTTTTCTTTACAATACACAGCTTTCTTGGGTTGAAGCAAACTGCAGGACATATTGAGTACTGGTATATTACAGCTACTTACATCATTTAAGAACAGCAAATGGAGAAAAATAAGTTATTTAAATATTGATTTCATATACAGAAAGTGCAACTTTGTTAGTTGTTACATAACTTGCTTGACAGTTTTGATTCCCCAAAGGGTGTCAATTAATGCTAAAAGTATCTTGGACTGAAAGTATTATTTATTCTAAAAATAATACAGTACAACTGCACAGCTGTGACTTAGTGAATCGACCACTATTGCTGCTCTTAGACATGATGGCCTGTTTGAATAATACAATGTTTAATGCTTCTGATCATGCTCCCAGTCTGCATCCACAGCCAGGCTCATGTAAGAGCACAGGGAATTGCCACTTGGGTGGAAAGAGTGGGTTATTGATCAAAGCATATGATTATGATGGCATTTGGTAATATTTTGGGCTTGCTGCTTCTATTGTTAAATAGCTGTTTGAGTTACTAAGATACAATGGATAGATACTTAACATGGTGAGCCTGAGCAGAGCAGATGAGGATTCCAGCAGCAGGTTTCTTCTGTGCTTTCCAAGAGTTAATGAGTGAACTTTTGCTTAGAGCACTGAAGGTTTCAAGAAGATGCAAGAGGTTATGGCTCTCGTAATGCACCACCTCACCTGCTTGGGGAATGCCACAGGTCACTGAAACCACAGCAGGGAAGCTCAAACACTGAGAAGCTTAAGGCTTTTTTCAGATTAGAATATAAACTAAAACTGTAATTCAAGTAAGACCACAAAGCACATTCTTTAAAAAAAAATAAAACAAATATTAAAACTCATAAATCTCAAATTGCTCACTCCAGTCCTGATGGTGTGATTTGATTTCCCTGGGTCACATAATCATTTTAAATTAATGGATTTACAAAGAGAGTTTGGCAAACAAGTTCAGCTTATTCCCATAATTCTCCTTCTGTTATTAAGAGAGGGGAAAGTGATTAATATGGGAGAGCTTTATTATATGACTTGTCTTCCCTGCAACACAAGGAAATTTCTTTCCTTTTTTATTGCTATAGTCAGCTTGGACTTTTCCCTTGCTCCAATATAACTGCTGTCCATTTACTTCTACTCTGTTCTGGTCCCTGCCTGCCATGCCAGGAAGTGTCAATACTCTTTCCATCTCCTGCTTACTGATAGTCACTATGTAAGCCTCAGACAGGAACAAGAGAAAAATAGTAATTATTAAAAAAACCACTTAATTTTTTTACTTTTTTTTTTCTTTTTTTTTTTAGACTCATAGAATATACTGAAGTATCAAGTCCAATTCCCAGCCCTGCACAGCACCATCCCCAAGAGTCACATGTATGACTCAGAGTATGTACCTGAGAGCATTGTCCAAACATCTCTTGAACTCAGACAGGCTTGGAGCAGTGACCACTTCCCTGGGGAGCCTGTTCCAGTGCCCAACCACCCTCTGGTGGGTGAAGAACCTTTTCCTGGTATCTCCAACCTAAACCTTCCCTGACTCAGCTTCAGGCCATTCCTTTGGGTCCTGTCCCTGGAGTGAAGAGATCAGTATCTGCCCCTCTGCTTCCCCTTGTGAGGGTGTTGAGACTGCAATGGGGTCCCCCCTCCCTCAGTCCTCCTCCAGGCTGAACAGACTCAGCTGTTCCTCACAAAGCTTCCCCTCCAGACCCTTTGCCATCCTCGTGGCCCTCCTTTGGATGCTCCCCAATAGCTTAATGTCATTTTTATATTCTGGTGCCCAAAACTGCACACAGCACTCGAGGTGAGGCTGCACAGATTTTCACCAGCTGTACAAAACATGTCTGCTGTATGTCTCCTGATTCTGTCATATCAGAACATGCTGCCTATCAGACACCAAGGAGAATATTACAGAGCTTTGCTTGGGAACAATTTCAAGTTGCATCAGTGACTTAGTTGCCCCTTCATATGATGGTGTGCAGTAGACACTTGTGAAATACGGAATGTGGGAAGTAAACCTAACTAGCTACCAATTCTACCAGGAGGCAAATTAGTTATCATGTGTTGTAAAATGCATTTTCATCCACTTTTAAAGCATGATGATGAAAGGGCCAAGTATAGTAAGGAATCATGGAGTAACCACAATTTTTCATTCATCAATCTGACAGCATTTTGTCAGAAGTCATTAGCTCAGTATGAGACTGGGATAATTGGGGCACCAAACAGTGAAGTGCCTTGTCTGGTTTTATGAAGTAAATTGATGTCAGAACTGATACTGAAAACAGCCACACATCCCGGCCTGTGCCCAGGTTTCTATTCTGTCTCCCTTTACCTGCCAGACTAAGCTTGCTCTGTTTTCCATGGAGCATTTGCACTACAAGAAGCTGAAGGACACACCATATACAGACCCCAAAGAAAAAGCTGATTATATGCTATCCATGATAATTTGTATTTGGTATATAAAACGTGTACCCAATATAGAAAAATAAAATCTGTCATTAGTCACATATGCGACTGGAATGTTTCACATGGAGTCAGGCAGAAAAATATCATTGCATCATGAAAAATGGTTTATCACATTTGCCAGAACAATGCTCTTTTCCAGTGAGAGGTAATATTAACGCAGTGCTGAGGGATATCAACTGGTCTAAAAATCACAGTGTTATTCATAAGACTATCTGGAAATTTTCTTGTTCATGCAATGGAATTACTGGGTCTAATGATTTCTATGGGACACAATTTACTTTTTCAATGCAAGTGAATTTTCATTTGCAGAAACCCACTGTTTGGAATCAATATGGTCAGGATACCAAGTCAAAGCTGCAGCATAATGATTGACAATATAACACAGTACACAGAATATGATTAAAATGAAAAGCAGTTACATATATACAAGGCAGTATATCTTGGAACAGTTTAGTAACAACAGTAAATGCAGACTGTAGTGAACAAGGAGTTAACCTGACAACTGAAACCTAGCATAACCCTGCATTTGTAAAAGCACCTCTACAACACAGGAGATGTTATGATGAGGCATTTTATAGAAGCTACTTCAGCTGGAAATCACCCTAAATGCAACTTAAATGTGACAGGTTGAAACAAGGCTTGGGAAATGTGAATACAGGTAAAGTGAACACTAGGTAACTGCTTAAAAGCTTATTTTAAGGCAAATAAAAAGCTGATTGCTAGAAAGCAGTTATAAAAATGACCTCAGCTCTGTACAAATAAAAAGAAGCCTTCTGAATCTCCGTGCTTTAGTTGCATTGAAGGGACAGAGATGGACCAAACTGAAAACTACCTTCAGTCCATCAACTTCCGCCTAGCTAAAGGCTTCGTGGCAACTGGGACCTACACCAAGCAACAGCAAAGATGACTGGGGAGGGCTTTGTGTTTAGCTCTAGACTGCTAAAATAAACAAAAGGCATTTGCCAAACATCTTCTACTAGAATTTGCACCTTGATTTGTACCTGGTCTTTAGGACTGATTTCAGGTACCTGGAACCTAGATGTACAAAAAGACCTGTTACTAGTATCACTATCACAAACTTGAGGAAAATGTGCAAGGGTCCCTTAATTCTGTCAAGCTGTCTGATTCTCAGGCCAACCCTGTGCAGTATATAAAGATGGGAGTGAGAGGGGAGGGAAGTACCACATCTATGATACCTGGTGGTTGCCTCTCTTCTCCTTCAGTCGCCAAAGACTTTCATATCCTTTGAAGAAGATATCTGCCTGTCCTGGGGAGCCACTTCCTTGATCCCTTTAGCTATGTGAAGTAATTAGAGTGATACTGGTGCAGGAAGAAGCAGTGGATTCTCGACCAGGCAATGTCACACTAACGGAGCATGTTAAATTGCCTCTGGATCAAGAGGTTTGAAGAGTCTTGCTGCTGCCAGGAGCTTGCTTATGTGCCTTTCCTCTGTGATGCCAGCTTTTTGAAGGCAAGTTTGTGACAGAGAAGGCACTTTGCTCAGTGTGTTGAATCCTGCTTCTGTGAGCAGGCTGGAATACATAGGCAGGCCAATGGAAATCAGCCAGTCAGATACAGAGGTGATGAGTCCCGGGGATACAGGTTTACGGCAAATTTCTGTGAGTCCTCCACTTGGAATCTGGGGAGTAAAAAAAGAAATAGCAGAGAACCCTTAATGTTAAACACATCTGCTTGTTTTACAACAAGTCTTATTTCATTTGTTTTCTCCTCCAAACTGGTAGAATTTCATAGCAGATGTTCTAACTTCTCTCGTGTCACATTTGTCAGCATGAGAGTGGTGTGGGCTGAAAGGCTCAGATCCCTTGGCCAGAAGCACTGACAACAATTTTGGCAATACAGACACAGTGGGCAGTATCCAGCTGCTTGGCTGACTTTCATGTACCGTTCTGAATTAGTTTGAGATCAGTAAAGAATACCCAGCAATAAGACTTTCCAGAGTGATCCATTTAATTTCTCAGTAAGGCAAGAGAATACCAATTTTGCCTACTACCTCCTCAGAGAGACCAAGTTCTCTCAGAAAAAGCCATTAAAGTTGGTTTCTCCCTTCTGCTTTTGCTAAGGAAAAGTGGACACTATATAGTTTAAGAAATGAAAAAGGAGTGTAAAGCCTTTCAAATTTTAATACAGAAGCATTTAATACACGCCACCCTTAGTTGGCAAGTCTCTGTTACCACTGCTTGCAGTCTGCTTAGACTTTTAAGATGATTATTTGGACGAGAGAGGGCTATCCACTCTCTTTTCAACTACTGACTGTCCTCCTTTGGGACTGGGGGAGGTACCTCCTGCCTCTGCTATACCTCTACCTATGTTGTACCTGCTGGATGAACATAAAGAAGCACTTCCATACCAGGACTTCTCAAGTATCTCCCTTTACTACTAGTCAGTCCTTTTAAAAGTCTGCTCACAAATAAGAAAATCTGCTTTATGGAAATACTCACTGCCATGCGATGCTGCTTCCTCAGCTGCTTTACCCGGATTTGGTCCATGTTTGTAGCCACATCCTTTTCAGGCTGCTCTAAGTCTTCAGAGTACCTCTGTACCAAAGCCTCAGGAATGCCACAGCGACCATGCTGAATGTTCCCAGCCAGACAAAAAGGAGAGAGGACACATTAAAAAAGTGTATCTATGCAGACCAAAGCAACAAATGCAACAGAAAGAGACATGCAGGATGGGAGCAAGAAGAAGTTTTCCTTGAGGTTCCATGAAAACTGAAAAAGCAATTCCTAAAAGACTCCTTCCTTCACCCCACAAAAAGATGTTTATCCTATCAATTCAGAGTTTCTTGGGAACATAAAATCTAATCATTACTTCCTTTTTTAGCTCTACTCCCTGACATTAGCAGAGAAAGACATTCCCATGCCCAGTGCCA
Source organism: Acrocephalus scirpaceus scirpaceus (assembly GCA_910950805.1). NCBI lineage: Eukaryota > Metazoa > Chordata > Aves > Passeriformes > Sylviidae > Acrocephalus > Acrocephalus scirpaceus. The sequence goes on from OU383775.1 coordinate 47,558,863, forward strand.
CCAAGGCACCAGTGGTCTGAAAAGATGAAGTTTCAGAATAAGTCCGGGATTTCTGAGTCCCCTACAACACAAGAATTACTTTAGGCATAAAGTCTGATAGCAAAGACAAACGAGAGTTACAGAGTGTCTAATGTCCCAAGGATTGTTGGTTTATCTTACCCACAAAAAAATGACAGATACAACGCATGACAGACTATCCCTTGGAATGCTAGCAGAATAAAACCACTGAAGTGATTACCACCTACCTTGTCTGAGTACGGTTCTTCAGTGAGATCAATGTCTTCAGACTGCAGCTTGTTTTCTATCACCATTTCCAGATCCATTCCTCTGCTGCAAGAGACTTTCCTTGCTGATGCAGGACCGAGCTTTACCACATGCTGCTGAACGCTAGCAGTCTCTGGGAGCTCCGACAGCCAGGGTGGCAGCGGGCTAGGAGGGCTACTGGGCTCCTGTTCAGAAGATGTCCTGTGGACAGGTACTCCATGGCAATCAATGGGAGTGGATGAGCTGGTCTTTTTTACTGGCAAACATGGTGCTTCTAAACTTGAGTGGTTTCCACTTGTGGTCGTGGGAGGATGATATAATCCATTAGAAAGGCGTTCTCGGCATTTTTTGGCAGGGACGGGTGGTGGCTGAGAAGGATTTTTTGGTTGCATTCTTGACTCATTTGTGCTTTTTTGCTCAGCTTCTAGACCTCCCTTGAGGACTGGAGCATAATCAGCCCGTGCAAGGTCATGAAAACCTTTACTCTGGATTTCCAGAGGTGTCCTTGTTGCATGATGCATCACTAAGGCAGGCTGAGCTTCACAGTTTTTCAGGGGGAATAGAGCAGGCTTTCCACCTGCAGTCTCCATAACAGAGCAGTTCAATTCCTTAGCTCTTCCCTTCTGAGAATTAGCAGCTCCTTTGCCCTGCTTAGCCATGACATCATCTACCTTACAGCTGCCTCCATGAGACGGAGGCGGCAAGGCAGAGCCACTTGCTGTTTTAGCTATATCCAGTGAATCCTGAGGAAAAGAACCTACTTCCTTGTTAACGTCCTGTAAGTTAGTATTGGGTTCTCCCTGGAGATCATCCAGTGAGTGAGATCTTGGCCATGTATCTACACCCTGGGGGCCATCCAGAGTTTCATAGCTTCGACACACAGCGACTGGTAAACTTCTGCGGTTCTTCTTCAGACCCGTGACGGCCGGAGGCTTGGCAGAGCTCTTCAGAGCACGGTGTGCACAACCCAGCCGGCTTTCCTTTTCCCCTGGCTGCAGAGCCTCTATTGACTTGGTCAGTGGAAGCGTGGGATAATTTGATAGCTGGTTTCTGCTGAAATCCCTAAAACTATGCTCACTTGCTGATTTTGAGGGCGGAAGACAGGTCCTTCGAGTTTTACCTAGAAACAAATAAACCCACCATTAAAAATAAAATCTGCAGCATAAACAACAGATCTCTTCCAAATGCTCTTCAAACAAAATGATTTATTCCCTTTTTGTTAATTCTAAATGTAGAAGAACTCACTGGCATTTCAAGCATGAAGATTTGATTTGAACTTCAGCTTTATTAATAAATAGTATCTGATAAGTAAAATACATCCAAAATACTTAATATCCTTCCTACCCTCCAATTCACAGTGATTTGAGGTTTAGCTCATATAAACCTTCTTCAATATAGAAATACTGTATCCTACAATTAGAACTGATACCTATACTCATTGTATGAAGTGGTTTGACAGGCCCCCCTGAAATAACTCAAAAGTCGTACATTTTTTTCTTAATCTCTAATTTTAGAATATAAATAATAACGTTCATCTTTTAATAATGTTTACTAGTTCACATAGAATTTTTTAAAAAGACTGTTTATGAATTTTTAAATTATATGCCGATAGTGTTATTTCTTCTTTTAAATGAGCAGCAAAGTATTTGCAATGGCAAAACAGAGAGCAAGAAAGTGCATGAAAGTGCATCAGCCCCTTTGGAAAGCTACTTGCAGGGATAGCAGAGTTTTACAGAAAAAGATCTTATGAGATGGAGAAGTGTTTTGAAAAGGAGTTTCAAGTGTGACTAGTGTTAGTGTTAGTCTCAAGTCATAGTGTGAACTTTTAACCAATAGATACTTTTCTTGTACTGTTTGCCTTCAGAGCTTTATCATGCAAAAGTTCAGTGCCTGGCTTTTGAATAATATACACTGTTCACCCTACATATGAATGGAAGAACCTGTTTAACCTAAAACAATAAACACCTTGCTTTCTCTTGCCACTTACTCTGCTTAAGGAGTTTGAAAACCAAAGTATCCAGAAAACTAGCAAAGAAAATAGAGGTTACGTTCAAGGAGATGCAAGGAAAACACTCCCATCAAAAAAAGTTAAAATCAAGGTGAGCCCCTAATGACAAAGGCAAGCATACAGCAATGCCTTTCTCAGAAGCTGTACTGTTCACAGTTCAACTCAAGCTAAATATCAGCATTTTCCCAAAATGCTGATAGAGACACATCCCACACTGAGGTTGTCTCCGTTGGTGCTACCTTGAGTTCAGGTAACTCAGAGAAGTAGGAGAAAGAACCTCTCTGAATCCTTCCGTGGAGCTAGGCCACTGCCTTCTAAAAATAACTTGCAATCAAATTATAAAGATGTAAGAAATGTTACATACATTTTTTTAGTGCCTCCAGGTGCTAATGGCAATATTTTATGAGCATGGAAAGGAGTGTTGTCCTTCCATTATTCATATTTGCTAGCACATGCCTGACTTACGCAGTAATTCACCTTTATTGTCTGGGACTTGCTGTCACAGCTCATGCTACAAAATCCATGTGCCTTCTTTTCAGTCTGATATATTGATCAAGGGTTGCACTGGTTTTAGGAAAGCCCATTCATGAACCTCAGCACTAAAAGAAAAGTTGTGCAAAACCCTACTGCTGTGCAATATAAGCTCTTACTGAAGCCATATTTAGGGTATTTAGTAAGCAGCATTTAATTTCTTTAGAAATGGGGTATGTCTGTGTAAAGCCTGAGAATGAAAAAAAGAAGAAATGAGGAACAGGAAAAAATAGAAGAAAAAAAACACCAAACCAACACGGAAAGAGAAATTTTGTGAAAGTAAAATCAAATTTTTAGTTCGTTCCAACCCTGTTAGGCATACATGTGAGAGAATAGGAGGAAGTTCAAAATATTTTGTCTATAACATATATAACCAAACATGCAATCTTTAAGCTCTCTGCTTCAAAATGGTTTAAAAAATACTGCTGGGTTCAATGCTATTGCTTTGTACAAAGGACAGAAGCTGAGAATGTAATTTATTTTAATGTGATTTAAGTGAAGTGCAATATTAGGAGGGGAGCTATGATTTATTTTTCTTTTTCATCTATTCCTTTCCTTCCTCCTGACAGTCAGGTATAATTTCATTATGCTTCTGAGACACTGAAACAGGAAGGTAACATTTCCTGAAACAGATTTTTAAATATATTTTAAAGTTGTTTTCACAAAGTGGAGAGTTTTATAAATAACGTCCACAAATGACAGTATTCTCTAACAGTATTCTCTACCTTAAGAAAAAAAAAGGAAAACAACCTGAAAGGGTTAAAGTGTATAGCTATTAAAGTTTAAACCACATTTTTATTGTTAGGACTTTTGATAACTCAGTCTTGTGAACCCCTGGTACAGTTATGCAGTCTAATGCCTTTCACAGGGCTGTAAACTACAGAGGCATCTCTAATTCAAATTGTGTAGAAGGACACAGATGCCTGGGTAAAAAATAAGACTACAAAGGTGGTCCTTGCACAAAATGAATGCAAAGCTTGTATTATTTCCAGGTTCAGTTCAAGCTACAGGCAATACTTCTTCTGTTGGATGTTATGGTGCAATTCTTGCTAAAGAAAGCACTGTCCACCTCACATGATACTTCTTGCTACTACCATACAGGGAAGGAACTTTTCCATTCCTTATCATCTGCCTCAGAAGAGAGGGGACTGTCTTGGGGAATCTTTCTAGAGGTACCATAGCTACAGCAAAAAAAAAAAAAAAATCAGCTTTTCAGACACAATACAGTGTCCGAATCCCAGATTTTATTAACTTCATTTTGGCATTGCTTTCTGTGGCTGTATTTTGGGTGCATTTCAAACTGCTCTGTTGACACAACAAAGATGATGGCACCTTAGCCAATACTGGCCTCATTGCTTTTTCTATTCATTACAAACTAGTAGAAATGCACATTACATTAGGCAATGTGGCCACCTGTTCTTATGCTTCCTGTTCTGAGTAATCAGGACTGACTGCTGAAGTTCCTGCCTGGTACTATGGGAATCTGGGCATCAGTTTCTGAACAAATCAGAGAACACCCTTATCTCAATAAAGGCCTGGTTTGTCTGCTCATTCAAGTCTGCACATTGCATCTGCAATTCTCATCTCTTCACATGCCCTTGAAAAAGCTACACAACATAACAAGTAAAGGTTCAAAGAAGCCAGGCATAAACAAGAATGGGAATGATCTATAGGGAATAATTCACAGGCCTTCTCAGACTAGCAAAGAGTCTTCCTCAGACTTGGGAAGGAGTATGACAGAGATCTATAAACAGATACTGTTGAGGTATGGAGGTTCTAAGGAAGACCAAGGATGTTCATAAAATGTTTCAGGAAAATCGATGAATGCCAGTGAACAGCACCCAAATTCTGAAGTTCTTAAATGAGTCATTCCCTAAGACTGTTCTGGGAAGCATCAAATATGCATGCTCTGTTCCTACACCATTCTGTAGCTATCTGCTTTTGGCCAGTCCTGTGAGAAGCAGATTTCTGATATGGTTTCCAAACTCACCTCAGACTGTCAACACCTGCATGCAAAACAAGCCCAATAACTGCACCACTGCCACAAGTCTAAGGGACAGCTTGCTCTCTCTGCCCTGTTTCTATATGGACTAATTGTCTGATTATGCTCTGAGGCTTTTTCTGTCTAACACTGGATAGGTCACAGACTACATGCTCCTTGCTCTCTGTGAATTGAAAGAAAACCACAATGCTGCTATAAGTACACTGTAGATACCTAAGAGAATATCCAAGTACTTCTGCAGTGGGACCCAGAAAAGTACTTACAAAAGATACTCTGCTATAGTACGTAGCAAGCCATTTTCTAGCCAAAATGTACGAGCAGCTCTGAAATCTTGAAATTCTGCCAAAAGATCTAATATCAGCCCCAAACTGGACACTGTACTAGTCATAAAAATATTATCTATAACCATTCCCCAGAAAATCTGAAGACTGGTTTCTTCTCAGAATGCACTTGCCCTTTATAAGTGCAGATCTGCACATTGTTTATACCAGACAAGAGACTATCCTAAATGAGAACAGAATGTATTTTGAAAAAAATATGCATATAAGCAACTATGGACCATGAACTTTGCAGAGAAGGTGGAGTACTTTTCAGATTAAATAGCTTTGACAAAATCTCTGAATGAATCAAACACTCTTTTCATAATAGTTTTCAAAACAAGCTGTAAATGTATTTGTGAGCAAAAATTGATGCAGAAATGCAGCAAGTCATACATAAAAAAACAATATAAAAATCATCAGCATTTCACATTCCGGAAAACTCAGACAGAAATATTAGTTTAAATGTAAGTATCCAACCAGACAGGCAATGCTGATTGCTTTCTAAAGGTTTTAATATATTGTTAAAATAAGGAAAATGTACAGGCAGCACTTTAACTTCAGTGTTACAGCTATCATTATGATTGTACTTAGAGATAAAAAGAAAATTGTCACATATGCCATATATTTAGCTATGACTCTATTCCAGCATGCCTAGTGGATGTGGATTCTTATTCAAGAAAAAAGCCTCCTCACTTTCAGGAATTTAGTATACTGTCAATTTCAGGCATTCAGCTTCAAAGCAAATTGCAATTTTCTTCAATAAATGGTTATTTTTAGTGGCAGACTAACAGAAAATGCACATACTAAGAGAAGGATTCTTAGCTCTTATTTTAAATTGGAAAAATAGCCACTATAACAGGTGTACAGAATCTGTTTATACTGTTCTTGGTTTCCTGTTTATGGTGAATGTTAGCAATGATTCCAGGCAGTCTGAGGCAAAGACATGGCTCAGATGCTTGGAGTGAAAATAGTCAACTCAAACCCATTTCAACTCTTTTAATATTTCATCCCTAATGACAAGTTTAGACCATCCCTGAAGTAAAACATGCTCAATCAGCACAATAACTTGTTTCTTCAAATCAGAGACAGCAATCTCTATTAACATCATCTGTCTTGGTAATTTTTCCAGTGCATCACCTTTCACTGATCCAGGATAAGGCAATGGGAACTGATATCATTAGCATTTTTTCATAGTTTATTTCCTTGCCAACTTCTCAATAATTTAACTTTCTAGGGTTCATACACTACAAAGTCCTAAATTGCTACAGCTGGATTCTGATCATTGGACAATGCAACATGCAGCCCAAAGCAAACAGAAAAATACAGCCCAAAATAAAGAACATTTTTTCTTAACAGCTTTTGTATGGGTCCAAAAGAAATGCTCCTACTCTCAGTAAAGTTCAGAGACTTCTCCACTGGTGGTCTCTCAGACTTGAGGCATCAGTGTGCAACCAGGACACTGTGCCTCATGAGGCACAGTGGCATGGGAATATGATTGGGAGTGGAGAAGGCAGGGGAATGGCAGTGAGAAAGACTCTTGCTTTAGGGTCATGAAACAAAGACTCTTTGTGAAATGGGATCTGTTTCCTACTAATGCAAATAAATAAAATAGCAACAGTAGCAGTGAAAATCAATGGCTCAAGCCAAGAGGGAAAGAGTAGTCAGAGCAAAGGACAAAGTCAAGTAGGAAGTAGCTTGTGTTAGCTAGGAACAGGAGCAAAAGTATATGAAGTTATCTACTGAAAAAAAAAGACTGCAGGAACTATAAGGCTCATTGCTGTCACCATTACCATTCTCCAGGTTTTCACTGCTTTCGTAGCAGCCAGAATCCCGAGGAGAGCATCCGGTTAGGCCTTGGCCTTCAATGAGAAGTTTCTCCTGAGATCCTGACTGGTCGCTGTTACCTAGAGGATGTGAGAATACAGTGAAAACCAGGCAAACAGAAAATGCAGCTGAATTTCTCTACCTTCCATTTCAAACATCAATATCTTGTGTGTCCAGAGAAGGGCAACACAGCTGGTGAAGGGTCTGGAGCACAAGCCTTATGAGGAGTGGTCAAGGGAGCTGTGGGTGTTGAGCCTGGAGAAAAGGAGGCTCAGGGGAGACCTAAATGCCCTCTAGAACTGCACTGTTGTAGCCAGGTGGGGGTCGGCCTCTTCTGCCAAGCAACAAACAATGGGACTATAGGAAATGGCCTCAAGTTGTGCCAGGGGAGGTTTAGTTTGTGAATTAAGAAAAAAATCTTCACTGAAAAGGGAAGAAAAGTGGTCAGGCAGCGGAACAGGTTTCCCAGGGCAGTGGTTCAGTCACCATCACTGGAGGTATTTCAAAGACGTGCAGATGTGGCCCTTAGGGACAGGTTTAGTGGTGGACTCAGTCGGACTTGCTGTATCTAAAGGTCTTTACCAACCTAAATGATTCTATGATCTTACCTATTGTATTACTTATATCAGGAAAGAGTGAGCATTAGGAAAAGCCATCACAAATGTTGGAAATATTCATCCTGTTTGGTAATTGACTAACAACATCCTCAGGAAGAGAGTGAATGAGCAGCATGATACACAATGAAAGTAGAATGGAATTCCTGTGCTCCTCAGCTGCCTTGGGGCAAGTTCTGCAACTTACCAGCACAGAAATTTATTTAAAATGCTTGTGTCTAAGTTCTTTCTAAGACTTAAAAAACCCTCCAACACCCAAACCAGAATAAAAGAGCTGGAAAGAACCAAGTCAGTTGAAGAAGAATAAAATCCTAACTCTGAATTACCTTCCAGAAGACCCAGGGAAGGACTGGGACTGAGTCTGGCACATTAGATACTGTCCCCTAACAAGGGATGACAGCACATGCAGGAGACTAATTGTGCCAATTCCTTCCTTCCTTGGTCTATGTAAAAAGCCAACACTCAAGTGTGGTCCATTCAGCTTGCACACACTGGATTCCAGGAATTTACCCAGAATTTTTGTCAGAAATCGTATTTTGTAAAGAAGCTAAGTCTGAAGCTGAAGATACAGAAAACCAGTATCATGATACAAGAGTACAGTTTATGCTGTGGTATTTTTTCCCCTGCAATAAAATGCCAGAAATGGCTATTCCAATTCCTACTCTCAGCACATGACAGGTAATTATGGGGTGGAACTATGTTCTGTTGCCCTTCCCAGATTCCATCTGACTGGTCCCCACTTCTCTTTCTCCTCATCATCCTGAATTCCTGCAGCTGGAATTTGTACTTTCCAACCACCACATCTTCAAGTTTGCAAACCAAAATTGAAGGGTCCTGAAAGAAATTATTACTAGAGGGAAGTTTGGCATTCTAAATAGGTCTGCAAATAATGAAGAGAAGCTCATCTTAGGTGACAAAAAGCTACTCTGATATAAGTGAAAAGAAACTAATTCTGCAACTGCAACCTTATTGGGAACTAGAGAACGGCAAGGAAAGAGTGGATGCCTCTTTGGGAAATGAAAGCTGCACAGGCCACACAGCACTGTCTAAAAATATTCACCACACATATTGTTGTAATTGAATTAAGCATTTCCCACTTAATAGCAGCTGTTTAAATTGCTGCTATGGCAGTTTAAGCTAAAACACAGGAATTTGCACAGAAGCAGCTAAGAAAGCCCTCACACAATCCATTCTACTGGCTCTGCTCGTTGGATACCAACCTTCTACTGACACTTGGGGATGAAGGGCAAATTCAGTACTGTCTTAGGTTGCTGCAGCTAGGCTCTGCTTCTGTGCAGCAAAGACACCCTTCTATTTGACTGCCATGGCTTATTCCACTTTTCCTTGTCTTTGCAACTACTTTCCCCAGACCATGTGCTCAATGAGCAAAACTGCACTGTTGTACATACATAGATGGGTTGCTGTTTTTCACTCTGCACTTGACTGATAGATTTGTTCCCTTTGAAAAGTGCTGTGTTGTCATATACAGAACCTGAAGCTACCTTTATAATCCTGCAGTCCAAGAAGCAGAAGCATGTGCAGATGAAATTAATTCACATTGCACTTCTCTACAGCCCTCTGGGCTTTGATTTTATTTTACTCTTGATAATCTTAATCTCTTCCCTCTAATCTGGAAATTTCTGCTTTCCTATTCTCTATGTCTCAGCCTCCTACTTTGAGTAGGTTATCTCAGGATTTATTCTTAAACATCACTATTCTAAAGTGTTATGTATTGTACACTTGATATTAATTAAAATAAGTTGGGTGGAAAGGCTTACATGAACAGAGTAATTCCAGCAGAACAAAAGAAGTCTTAAATCACCCCTCAAAAATCTAACGTTACACAGGATTACCCTGGAAATAACTATATTAAGGAAAAAAAAGGATCAAAATCCTGGAACAAGTTTTCTGCTTTAAGGGGTTCACAAGGTTCTTGGCAGAGCTCTAGTAAAACAGAAAACCCCAAACATCCCACGTACTATCATATTCCTGAAGAAGTTCCACTGCTGTGAGGAGAACAGCTCTGTGCTCAGGATCTCGGATGTTCAGTTCATCCAAATCTTCTTCTTCTAAAAGCTTAAAGGTATCCAGATCTTCATAACCATTGAACAGAAAAGTGGGCATGTGCTCCTGCACAAAGAGAAAAAAATAAGAAGAGTGGTAAGAAAACATATTTATTCAACTTATTTTGTCAATAAAGATACCACCAAAAGAGATTTTGCAACCAGCAGGAAAAGCAGTAAGTTAATAAGTGCAAACCAGTGCAGAACAGCAAAATTACAGTATTATAGTTTGTATAAACACTGATCTGAGTTCAGGGAGGTGGCTGTGCCAGAACTAGAATGCTGCACATACTGTTGTGTTTGGAATGCAGTGTATTAGATGGCCTGGGTATTGTGGTACCTGAAGGCACAACATGGCGAGAAGTATGAAGGGTGAATTACAGCCACACCAACTTCTCCCAAGCACCTCTGAATAAAAACATGGAAAAAAATGTCCACTTTAAAGACAGGGTAACTATTGTTATTTTACTCTTTTTGCTTGCCTCTGGAGTGTGCTAGCCGGTGGTCATACTGTGCAAGGATTTACGGTGTCTGAGTGCACATGACTCACAGCCTGTGGCACTTCATCAAGCCTGACAGGCAGTTCTGCCTGGCTTCAGCTATTTTCACACTGCAGCTAAGACCTGCTTCTCCTAAGCGGTCTCACAATCCTTAGGATTATGAATCTGGTGTGCAGCTTCCAAAACTAACAACTTCAAAGGTGTGGTCCCCATCCTGCAACCAAAAGTGAAAGGGTAAGCAGAGAGAGAGAGAGAATTTGGACCTTCAAATTGATGCGATCCAAGAGATCCTCCACTGACTTGGGCTGGGGTGGTCTACTTTTTCTACGTCTCCTGGTGGGCCGCTTCGGCTTCTCCTCCTCTTCATTTAACACATCCACATAGATAAATTTGAAGGTGCCAACTTTGTTGTTCAACAGACCCATCCAAGTGCCCATGGGGGGTTTGCTGATTATATCAATGATGTCACCTTTCTGCAGACCAAAGAAGCAAGAGAGCCATTTAGATTTCTGACAGATATTTAAGCAAACACACCCATTTGGATTTCCATGTACATGGGATGGACAACACACTTCAGTTTTCAAAAGGTTAACCACAGCTTTTGCAAAAATGTCTGATTATACTTGTTTTACAAATGGAAGAAAAAGGAATTAGGTGACATGCCTCAGACCACAGAGCAAGTCAAAAAAACCCCCTGGAAATGGACTCCCAACTGTCCAGATTCACAAGCCTGCTGACATCTCTGTAGAGCATCAGTGCTGTGTGATGCTTGCAACTACCTGAAATTGGTGCAAATGAGAACACGCTCAGTATATATGAGCAGAATTTCAAATCAGATCTCCTGAGCAAAGGAAACCAATGCAGAAGGAACCAATAAAGTTGCTTTTCCTAATGCACTCCTGACCATAATAAAGACATGGACACACAACTGCTTTTGCATGCCTCAAGAGATTACCCTACATTTATCATTTACAGGAATTAGCTGCCTGTGGAATTTTAAGTAATGTATGGAGTCAGATAGTTTGAATTGAATACAGCACAACTAAAAACAATCAAATCTGATATCCAGAAAAATTAAAGGGAGGTGACGACTCAGTTAGCAAAGTATATCAATATTAACTCAAACCAAGTTATATTAACTGAAATGCCTTTAAGAAATATTGTGTGCAGGTGCATGCACATTTCTTCCAAGAGTTCTGAAAATTTTTCCATTGAGGATTATTTCATTGTGGCAGACAAAGTATTTTTCCAATCTTTCAAGCAAAACCCTTGCAAAATGGAAATGAATTCATGGCACATCTTTAATTTTCCAGAAACTAAAGACACAAATGTGTTTCCATGGATGCAGAGAAACACTAGTACTTACTTACATTCTATAACATTTTGTTATAATACTATAATTGCTATATAAGGAAATCTTAAATGTAGAAGACAGGTTAAAGGGGTTCAAAACCACATATAAATTAATTAAAAGATTAAGAATGCTATTGTTATTGTAAAAAGGTCTTAATTTATAATTTTAGCAAAATAAATGTTTGACTTCTTAAAACAGATACAGCTGGTACCTTGAGCTTCAGAGAATCTGTATCATAAGGACTTGGAGTAAAATCGGTGTGAACCCTGGCTCTTCCACAAAAAGGACCTCTGTAAGGAGGCTCTTCATCATCACCATCTTCTGATTTCACACTCTCCCTGTTGCTGGTTGAGGAATCCGTTGTGCTCACTGTCTGACCACCTGTGTGAAAGACATAGTATCAGTTCGCAAAGAAGTTTCTTTGTGATGAAGCCTCAGAAACAGAGGCAAGACAGAAAATGGGTCTTCTCTCCACAATGCATGGTAATCGAAGTTAAAAGTCCTTAAATGCTTCTATTCCTCACACAATAGGAATGGATGGGAGAGTTAGCAAATCTACTCTGCACTCCTGCGTTCCTGAATTCACCCTCTCAATATTTAACTGAGAAGCTGTTTAGCAAGTGTCTCATCTATGGTACATCACAAGAGATTGATGACATCTTTCTGGGAAGTTTTGCTCACATAATGTTTATGAGGAAAACAAGCTCTGAAACCTGCAAAGGGGTTCCAGAATCCCTCTCAAGTCCAGAAATTTGGTCAATAGTGTAGCAAGTTCACATCACATGTGTTCCATTTAAGCTGTTTGTTGTAGAGACAGTCTAAACCAGACAGGCTATAATACTACTCTTCCTTTAGCTAGTTAATAAGAGAAACTCAGGGTTTCTCTTGAGGGAGGGTAGAAGGCCCATCTGGAGTGCCTGGGAGAAATCCAGTGTAAAGATGAGCCTGTTTACTACTTGCCCAGTAGGTTCATTATTACATTACATTTATATTAGAATATTTCTATTGTAATAGCAGGACCCAGCTGACAGCAGGATTTCGCTTTTTCAGGGTTGCGTGTAAACATAAAGCAAAAAACCCTGTCTTTGCACCAAAAAGCTTATAGTTCTTTGCAAACCCCTAATGACTAACCCATCAGCCTTTCCACGTTTTGATCACTGTTTCTGCTTTGACTTTCTCTGATTCTGCTTCTGCTCCCTGAAGCCACAGAAATGGAGCAACACAATTACAACTGAACTTACTCATTGAGCTCTGACCACTTAAGGAACTCCTCAGGCTCTCCACTGAGCCACCAGCTTTCAGCTTGGGTTTGTCCAGGGAGTCAGTGTCCGGCGGTGGCGACTGCGGGGAACCTGGCACGATCCCAGGGCTGGACTCCTGAAAGGGATTGGACCATTAAAGTTTGATAAATGAACATGGGCACTGATGAGAGCTGCTTGTCCACCCCTAAGGAAAAAGATTCTGTTTTCCTGCTCTTTACCAGACAGGCTGAAAAGTTTAATCTACTTATTTAGCAGTACCCAGCTGTGGTAGAAATTCCACTTTATTGGGCATGATAGTGGTGATGGGAGCAAACAGACCAGTCTGAAAAAGCTAGTATTGTAAGTAGAAAAAAACCCCTTACACAAACCTCTCAATGCAAGGGTTTTCATGACACGATATTTTTGCCAGCAGTACTTGCAAAAGATCTAGTGCCAAATTCAGGCTTCCAAATCAGGATTTTGTACAAAGATGAACACAAACAAATCAGACAATGCAAGTGAGACACGAAGCAATGTTTTTGGGGTTTTTTTTTTAGTGAAATTTTTAATATCATAGCTCATTTACCTTTAAGAACAAAACAAAAGCATTAGCTAGAAATTGCAGCCTGTGCATAGTACAAATACTATAAATATAAAAAGATTTTACTACATGTGTGTCCTGGTTGCTACAGTTGCAACAGCTGAGACAATTTCTCTTTTCATTTAGTCAAACATTACAGAAAATCAAAAGGGTCTTTCCTAAACTGAAATTCTGTCAGCCTTTCTGAAGCACAGCTAAAACAAAGCAGCAGATACTTGTGGCCAGCATAACTTCTGCTTGTTTTAATGTATGTAGAAAGAGATATTGGAACATACTTTGAATCATGATGCCTGAAAGTTATAAATATTCTAAAACAACTGTGCCATAAAGTTTGAAAACAAAAGAACTGTAGCTTGCATACAAGAATGTTTTGTGGAGATGTATGGCCATAAAACTTTTAGATGAACACTATTATTTGCATGCTGCAGAATCATTAGGAAAATCTCATCCCAGCATATGACTTCAGAGGTAAAGTCAATCTCAGAGAGAGAGACAGCAGAAGTATTGCTAAATTACTGTAAAGCCATTTCTCAAAGGATCCCTTTTTTTGGGCAGACTTTGCAGAAGCACACTGTAAAGCCAATCAGACACCAAAACATCTTCTTATCAATATTAAATCATGTTACACCTTAAAATATTTTAATTGTACGTTTAAATTACATAACCATAAGTGTAGCACTGCCCCAGTTATAAGTATGGCTGATAAACAGTTCTGCAGGAAAGGGATTCTGTAGTCACAAAACACTGGCCACATTTCTGCCTCTCTTGGTGCCTCTGAATTCTTCAGTTTGGGGTTGTTACTATAAATGTTACAAACTGCTCCTTTTACAGGCACTGAGGGTTTGCATTAAGAGCAAAACTTCCATTCCCCATTTCCCAGGACTGCGAGCATCCCGAGCCCACTTGGGGGCGGTGTTAACCAGGAAGAGCTCCGCTTTCCCAGCGGCTTTCCGACCCATTCCTTACACAATCCAAGTGGCAAGCCCGGTTTCAAACAAATGCCAAAGATTTTTGACGCTCCACTAAAGGAAAAGGGAAAAAGACAGCAATTGTTTCTAGGCCACTGAAATTCAAAGCCTAATTTAGAACTAATGTACTTCAGGTTTGCCTTTAAGAATAGACTATAAAAATCTGTAATGAAAGAATAATAGGAAAATCTTCTGTCATTTGCCCCTTTCTGACTAGACTGTGCCTCTGTTTTAATGGGCTGCTGCACAGGGCAAGCTGTGATGGAGAAAAGACCTGTAATAGCAGAGAAGAGCTGTGCCTATGAAGTTATGATGGGAATTTAAACTAGGGTATAAATTGCAGATTAAATATATTACTGTGACCCTGTGTCACAGACTGGTTCCCTTAATAAATTATGATAGAAATCAAATGGAAATAGAGAGTGAGGTGTGTAGTGCCATCAACGACAGACTTCTGATGAGCTACTTTAATGAAAATCCGAAAATGCATTTTCCATGGTACTGCCATCTATAGGAAGCCATTTCACAGTGAGGGATTTTATAACAACATAGGAATAAGTCACACCATACAATCTTGTTAGAAATTTCTTCAGAGATGCCTTGATGCATGGGAATCAATATTGATTATCACTTCTACATTATTAAGTGGATTCCACTGCAGACCTTCCATACCTGCTCAGACAAAGAGCTGCTGTATTTTTTTGACATCCTTTTCTTCATGGTTTCTTTTACAGACTTCACCTTTTTGCCCAGAGATATACGGGAGGCAGAGGGTGATTTGATCACTTCTTTATAAACAAAGTCTCCTTCTTTGCCCTGAAAAATAAAATAGGGCTTAAGCCTTTAAAACAGAAGAGCCATTTTTTCCCTCAGCCAGCAGTTATTGCAGAGGTGTCCAGGTACACACAGGACAGCAGCACAGCGTCCTGTTGGCCTTGCACAAACCACTGCAGCAGTCCACTGTAGCTTATTCTTCAGGCCTGATGTGTAAACTTTTTGTGAAAGTATTGTGTGTAGATGTGTTAGGATGCCTTTATCCCTTTGAATGTCGGTAATTTTTGATCTGATAGAATACCCCACGTTTCAGGCTAAGCCTTTCTAACAGGACACACACCAGTAGTTGTGGCTCACGTTGGTCAATACTACAAAGAGTTTAACAGGAATAAAGGTACCTCTAAGATACTACCCAAAAATATATCTCTGTATGTGAGTATATATATTTATATATGGATATCTACATTTGGCTACCCAGATTTACATTTTATTTTCAGACAGACATTCTGCTAGCCTCTGTGGCTTTACTATGGACTGTAAAAAAAACAAAACCAAAAACCAAACACCACAAAAAATGTGCTAAATCCATCAACCATGGTACTTGCACTGCTTTTTTTAAGGCACACAACAGAGTACTGAAGAACTAAATTAGCTGGTCCCTATATAGTGGATGACAAAGACCAGCTGCTTTGAATTCATTTAACCTTTTCTAAACCAGCTTTATGTGCCAAGCATTTACTCATGTCAGTTAACATGGATCAGCCGACATTTTACCAAACTTGTATGATTCAGCCCTTGTTCAGACTGTCCAGGCAGGACATTAAACACAGTCTTATGTTCTACTCTATTTCAGGAACCACTGAGCAATGCAGCTCTATTAGATGCACTCCAGCATCTTCCATTAGCAAGGGTGCATCAAAAATCACAGCACAAAAAATGACCAAAATCCATCTGGCCAAAGAGATTGACTACTGAGTTTGGTCTCTGACTTGGTTAAATTTAGCTACAAGAAGATAGCAAACCCTAAAATAGATGTACACTATATTGTACATTAAAGATTTATCTTTTTTTATACATTTATGTATATTTTCTACTTAATCAATGTTCTTACAAAAAGTTTCTCTGAAACTCAACTGATACTTCATTTCTGACAATACATTATTTTTCCCCTTAGAAGTTGTTAATAATTACAACTTCCTTGGTAATTTTGGTCTTGTATCAGAAATTAGGGACAGCTTTTTGCCTAATCTTTTTCAAAAAAACCCTTCTACTTAATGGATTTAACGTTTTCAAGAAAAAAACCCGCTTTGATCCACATATATTGTTCTAGTGCACTGCATCGCTCCCACTGCTGATGCTCCCAGGGATAAATATAACATCTAGACTTCACACTTTCTTATATTAAAACACATCTGATCAAAACAAGTATCTGTGTTTAAAGATAAACACTGTAAGTTCAGAAGTTAATTTGTTTACTAATGCTGAAAATTGATGAGTAAAATAACCACCCACAGATTTACCATATTTGGGGTAATTTATGATGTTAAAAGAAATAAGGTAACATAAAACATGTCCAAAAACCTCAGATGACATAAAATATAATGTAATGCCAGCATACAAAATGGTTGACAATTTAGACTTGATTTAAGTGGACAGAAAAGTTATCAGATACAATGCTGAAACAGAAAAGAAAAACATATATGGGCAAAAGGAAAAAATATGTTTGCAATTTCATTTGATATAATGTTCTGGCTCATTTCTGTTGTTATTTTTGGCCACAGGCCAACCAACAGTAACAGTGGGATCAACATGAGTAATATAAAATGGAATTAATTCTCAGGGGAGATGTGATTTTTTTAAACACAAGAATGCTCTGAGATCAACTGCGCAGCACCCAGTGCAATGGGATCCTGGTCTACTCCAGAGCTATGAGATACAATGAGAAAACTAATAATGAACTTCTTACATAATGCCTTCCATGAAAATAATCTGCATATCTTCAGTGAAGTTAGCCTCATCATTCCAAATAGTAAATATTTTTACCAAGGAAGTATAGTAAGCACATGTTTTGCCTTGGGTGATGCTCTGAGGAAGTCAGATATAAGAATAGCCCACAGATCTATGATTTGATCACTTGTTGCTACCTCTTTACACATACTTTATATAAATACTTATACACACAGGGATATGGGTGGGTATGTTATTCTCAAAGCGAAGGAAGTTTGAGGTTAACAAAGATGCTCTATTTTCTTGGATCCCCAAACTATTATTACAGACCTAAATTACACTTCAGTCTATTATAAGTCTACTGTGCATTTCATTTTATGCTATTTCAAGTCTGCACCTTCTCAAACTCACCATTTGGTCAGAACTGTTTCCAATATGAAGGGAACGATTTGTCAAATCAAAGCCTCCAAAGCTACAGGTTCTCTGCAAAAAAACCAAGGATAGATAGTTTTATCACCATGATTAGCTCACTTAGAACATCTGCAATTTGGAGAACACCAATTAAAATACAAATGTCTGCAAACATGGAAAGAAACAAACAAACAAAGGGATGAGAGATTATAAATCAGAAAATCTGTTTTAAGGCAATATGAGTCTCTCTTTTCCAGAGAGACAACTCCTTGGCCTAAGGTCTGCTGCTGTTGAGTCATCTACTGCCTACTCCTCTTTTTAAAAAGAAAAAAGACTTCTTGGTCTGAGGAAACTGTTGATCTTATGCATCAAGTTTTCCAAGGTGCTGGCAACTCCATCTCTTCACTCCCATCTGCCTTCACAAATAAGTCCACAGCAGCACTGAAACAGAGAACCACCAATCTTCCAAATCTTTTAAAGCATTGAATAACCTACCTTCTGAATAGCTGCATAGGCTGCATTTCCACTGAAATACAGGGAATGACTGGAAGCCTAGTAGGGTAAGCCCTTGGTAAGAGGAGGGAAAAACCCAGTCCAGCTATCCATAAGGATTGTGTCCCCAGAGACTCAGCAAGCCCTGATTCCAGATTAGTCACTTCCAGATTTTTCTTTGCAATTCAAGAGGTAAAAAAACCTGACCAATGAACAATCAGCTGCACAGTACTCAAGTAACTGGCCTTGGCAGAAGTCTCATGGGGTAATGCAGGGAAATGAAGGAATGGCCATTACAATTAACTTGCACAATCTCAACTCTGCGCTCCAAGTGTGGTTTTGAAGACAGGCAGATGCCTACTGTAAGTATTCTTTTCAGAGTCAGAGCTGAGATAAACAGGAGGCAGAAGATCACCACTTGTGAACTAGACGTTCTTAGGGTTACCCAACAGAGTAACTTCAAAGACACTTTAAGAATCAATTAGGTATTGATTAGGTATTGGCTCAGACCTACAAAGGATTGTGAGTCAGTGAAAACACACCACCTGAGAACTACCAGCCCACTTTGTCTATTAGGAAGAAGCAAGCTGTATAAACTGTGACACTTATTAATTCTTTTTAAGTAAACACTCTGCCTGTTCATCACTTAGAAGCAAACATACTAGCTTTTAAAAGGTTTTAAAACCTACTAGCAAGTAGTTTCTTGCTGCTTACACCTAACAAACTTGGATGACAGTTTTTGTACCCACTACAACTCTAGTGGAACTCGAAGCCAGCTTTGTCTAGGCCCCATACACATTAGAGACAATGCTGTGATATAGAATTTTTCTAATTTTTTTTTTTTCCAGAAAGCAATGTAACTATGGCACAGGTTTAAAAATTGTTTTTAGAAAACATTTGAGACCAACCACAAGTAATTAAGACTGGTTTCTAAAGCACAGCATGTTTAGCTAGAAGTAATTTGGTCCTTCTGTGAAGAACCATTATAACTAATCCTACAGCATATGGTAATCCCAGCAATGAAGAGTGGATATCTGGAACTGCTCTGAGCAAACTTGTCTGTCAAACCTGCCAGAGCTCCTCCTAAAGAAGTCTTCTTGGAGAGCAGAACAACTGTTGGTTAAAAGCTTCTGAGTAAATGCACCTTATTAAGGATGCTTGTTGTTTCACTATGGACCTCCCCATGCATTAAAAATTTAACTTCCACCTTCAGATTCCAGTAGGCACCCTGGCAATCCTGCAGCAAACAAAAGGTCTGTGGATGAGGAGAGGGATATTCAATGGAATGGCCATGCAATCAAAAGTATTATTCTTCTGGGAGAAAAGAAAAACCGATGCCATTTGAAAATTTCATGCATGTCCAGGCCACTGGAACAAATATAAATGACAAAAATGAATGGCAAGGCAAGACAGAGTGACCAATTCCACTGAATACAGAGGCATTGCAATTTCCCTGAGGTTGCAGCAAACAAACATTAAGCGTTTTTAGGAAGGAGCGGCATTAGTTGAAGCTTGTCAGCTATTTGCGGTTTCAGGAGGAAGTGCATTGAAAAAGTTAGTAAGGGCAGCAGGTCTCCAACATTTATCCCATTCAAACAAGGCTGGACAAGCAGCTGACTGAGAAGTTCCTCAACAACAACAAAACTCTGTCCATTTCTTTAACCGTATCTCTGTGATTAAGCAAAGGCCAGTGCAGATAGTTTTCATAATGAAATTAATATGGCTAGACAAGACTAACTTATTAGAAGAACTGAAGAGTTTGTTTCTGTCATCAGTATTTACTAAGACAGTTTTAAAGGGTATTTTTAATTATGGGGCATCTCTAGAACATATGAGTACGCTTTTTGGTTCAAGATAACCTTATTATTCAACATACAGAAGGATGAGCATGGTTTCTCCTATCACTGTAATATCCTTAAAGGAAAACAACATCTTCTGAGTATAATGTCTGTAGCAATAAAGAGTACCCTGTGAAGGCAGGGTAAGCAGTCAATGCAGAAAAAACAGTAAAGCTGCCAAGAGAGAATGTTCATGGTATAGGGTAGGAAAAAAAAAAATCTGTATCTCATAGCCAAAGAGAAAAAAGTGAACCACGAAGGCCTGGTCACCTCTCACAAGCTATTTACGGAGATCACAGCTGTCACTCTTATATCAGAAGAAATTAAGCAGAGACCTCCCAAAAAAAAGATCTGTTATTTAAGAGGAAAGGCTGTTTCTACTGTATTGTTCACTGGAATATCTTGCTTAATGTTACGGGTGCACTGCTGTTTCCATCCATTAAAGTAGGGAACATTGTCAACTAGGCAACAGACTAGCTGGCTCAGCTTTGGACATCTGGCACCTTTCTGGAGAAAGGCAAGTTCCTAGGAAACTCAGAATCATGGTTAACGGAACTGTCAAAACTGGGTCATATAACCAGGAAGCAGCTTTGGTTCCCTCCGGAGTGTTCAAATCACTTAATTTCTCACGGTAAGCACAATTTCCTCTTTTGGCCACCCCTTGTTCCCTTTCTGCTCTGAGGGAAGGTGCCACCTTCATTCCATGCTAGAAAGAAGGAGCAGTAGTGACAATTTTGATGGTGGTGAGCAGCAAGCAGGAGGACAGTGACTAGTGCAAAACTCTCTGTCTTTCTGCAGCTGTGTATATAAGGGAGAATACTGACTGAGTAAGTGAACTGATGAGATGCAATCTCAGAAGGGAAGGGCCAATTTAAGACAATGACAGCTGAGGAGAAATAGAGCACAGTTGAGTAACAATACTCCATTACTCTGAAAATCTTGTTCATCTCTTCGTACCCCTTGAAGAGAATACTGACTCCCAAAGCATCATAAAGAATATATTTATAGCATCTCAAACCTTCTCTGTTCACTGGTGATCTTTATTTCTGCATTAGGTGAATTTAAAAAGCAAAATTTTGTCATATTTGCTCTCTCTCACTGAGTTATTCCCTGCACACAGAAACGGCAGACTCAACAAAACTCTTCTCTGACAAGATTGTATCAAGCTCTTCCCTTATACCTGCTTTACAGTTTAAGAGTTTCTAATGGCAAAGAAAGCAGAAGCACTGAATTTTAGTTAAAAGTACAAAGCAGAAAGTGTTCACTGCAACCTCACAGAAATTGGAAGACCACCTTCATGGCAACTCTTTGACTCACAGACTTTTGATGGATTCTCAAGAGAACCCTTTTAGTACAGCGATCCACTGTGGCAGCCCACTTCCTCTTGGCCTCCTCATCCTCCTCCAGCAGGCATCTCCTCAGGTCCTGCTTGTCGGCCTTGCTCAGGGTCCTGTCAGTAACGGGACGCACCAGCTGTGAGAGGTTGAGGTGACTGTACAGGCTTCTCTCCACCACATAGGTAATATTGAACTCGCTGACAGAGGTGCGCCCTCGTAGCCTTCTGTTTGGGAAGCCACAACCTCCACCCCCTTTCGTTTTGTGCCGCAGTAATTGCAGGTCGCAAGCTGTGGGGGATGCTCCTTTCCTAGCAGGGCGCTGGCAAAGAAAAGCTCTGGAACAGGAATAGTTAGTATCCATTTTCTTCAATCGGATCTGCTTCCTTACACTCTGAATCTCCTCCAGGGACACCAGAAGATGGTGCTTGTGCCTGTTGCTGTCATAAAAGCAAATGCTTTCTGTACTTACCCCGTGGCTCAGCGAGCCGAGGCTCTTCTTCATTTCCCCATCTGTCAAGGAGCGGCAAACTTTCTGGGACTTCTCCTCTTCTGGGTAAGAGAAAAATGTCCCAAGTTTCTTGGGAGGCTTGATAAGGCCACGGCTATCAGGTTTGCTGAAGGTCTTCACCAGCTTCCGGTTAGCTCCCCAAGTATCAAGACTGCTGGATGAGGGAGAAGTAGTAAGTGAGTCCGAGTCATCCTCTGGCTGCTTTTCACAGGAGCTGTCAAAGTAGAATTGCTTCTTGTGAACTCCAGAGTAAAGTGCTGATCTGTCATCCAGTATAGGAGAGTTGTCAAGTGAGTGCTCTTCCACACCTACAGGGGACAAAAGCAGCACAATGCTTGTCATTGTTCATAATTCTCTAAGATGTTTCCCTGTAGAGTCTTACTGCATTTATTCAAGATATCACCCACTTAAACTGTAATAAAACTATTTTTGATGTGAATTGCTCAGAAGTTATTTTTGAGTGGATAAACCTGAAGCAGTTCCTTCCATTTGTGAAGTGAGAATGCTGGGATTAGTTAACAACAGACAGAAGACAACATCCTGTAAGTAAACTCATTATTTTAAGTTTCTCTCTTTCATCTACAGCTAAGACCACAGATGTTCCCACTAACAACCCCTTAAAAGCTGGAGGTGGGATTTGTTTCTCATGTTTTTCTTCTGATACTTGTGAGCTTACAAGAGGTCAGAAGTACATCTAGGTATTAAAACCCAAACAAGTACCTCTCAGGTCCATTTTTTCCAGCACCTAGTTCTCCTGTGGCTGCAGAAAGAAGTATTTTTCACAGAAGGTTATGG
Organism: Acrocephalus scirpaceus scirpaceus; assembly: GCA_910950805.1. Lineage (NCBI taxonomy): Eukaryota > Metazoa > Chordata > Aves > Passeriformes > Sylviidae > Acrocephalus > Acrocephalus scirpaceus. The sequence goes on from OU383775.1 coordinate 47,581,255, forward strand.
AGCTGAACTCCAGAATGAAATTTAAAGTTCTGGGGTTTTGATGGGGGAAGAGGTACAAGTTTTAATCATACACAATTTATTTAGCAGATGCAAAAACGAAGAAGTAGGTCAAACTGCAGATGTGCCAATTTCAACAGTGTCCTGAAAGAAACACTTAGTTTTCACCAAATTTTTCCAGAAAATATTTCACAGGAATATTTTGCAACATCAGTATTGGACATGGGCCAGGTTTCCTTTTTGGGGTGGAGAGACGGGAATAAAGAACTTGAAACTGCAATTCCTTTTAACATTTATCATATAAGAAAACTTTTCTCTCGTGTTTTCTTTTGAGCAAAGCATAGGCACAGGTTTTAGATGCAGTAACAAGGTAAGAGTAAAAAAAAAGTACATATCCTCCTCTCTCTTCCTGACAAATTTCACATCATTCATAGCTATGTATCACACACACACAAATATGATTGTATTTATTTCTTGCCAAAAATAAATTTCTTAATGACCTAACTTTGCATTCATATTTGATTGCTTCCACAGTCTTTCAGCAGACCTAAATTTGAACTGTTACCAAAATATCTACGATTTACTGAACTGGCTCATTCAATAACAAGGGACACCATTCACAATGACAGATTAGTAGCCCTGTATAGGATTCCTGCCTCACCTTCAGTTCACTCTGTTGGCAAAATATATTTGACATACATTTGTTGAAACCTAAGATGCTATTTTACTATGATAAAGCTCATCATGACATTGAAAGCATAGTGGATCACATCTGACATGCAACTTTCACTCTTGAGAAATTTTTTGGGGTAGGTCTGTAAATTAGAGTCTTGTTTTGACACCACTTTCTCTGGACTGCCCAGCTTGCTCTTCTTCCCCTCTACATCTTAATTTGAACAGAAAATAGACATTCTCCTGGGACGGAGTATGTACTGATAAACAATTTTAATCCACTAAGTAAATATGTTTTTAAACAGCTTGTAAAATATGCATTGTGTGTGAACACTGTAACAGATGTTATTTGGAGTGAGTCCATGACACAAAGCCATAATGACACAGATGTAGATGTGATGCATTTTTAAGTGCTATACAAGAATGGTGCCCAGGAATTAGGAAGTTTCAGTTATTTGGCTCACTTAGAGGCAGATTAAGACAAAATACATATGGATTCAGATATTGGCAAATTCTAACGAGTATCAGCTCAGCCAAATGTAAATTCATTGTGATAACAGAGTCAGTAATAGAAAGTGGGAGAAGAACCTGAGACTAGTGTGCTTTTCTCTAAAATCTACAGGAACACCTAAGGGAAATTCGGCAAAGTTGCTCTCTGTGAAGAAATTTTTGAGTAGGATTATGCAGAATCTTTCTTCCAGGAAACTGCATGTCAGTTTTCAAAATAAGTCTACTCTTACATTATACCAAAGGCTGTTGAACATTAATGAATTTAGTTAAATTGTACTGATGTTACTCAAACAAATATTATAGCCAACTCCCCAAAACCTAGTCACCTTTGATTTCACATTACTTCACATTCATAACACAGATTCAAAGAACCATAGCAAACAGCTCAAAAACCAATCCAGTCAATTGCAGGTAACTTGGAAATCTAGCTAGCAGTCTCAAATCTGACCACCCTATTTTCTGAGATCTTGCACAGCCCTCTGACATACCCAACTGGGAATACAGACCTGTATTAGGAGAGACTGGGATGGACAACATTTATGAAGCACTTTTAATTTGCCATATGAAAATTTGGGTATTGAATTTCCTGAACGAAAAGTCATAGATAACTACTGCTAAGGTAGACTTGGCTACTTAGGAGGCCTTCCAGTTATACAGAAGATATGCAGAATTAATCCATGTTGTTATTTAGCAATAACTGGTTCTACTATTAAGTTTTCCAAGAGTGAATCTACAAAGAAACTCTCTCAAGTGATAGAACAAGTAATCAGAGAAGCCTAGAGCTAGAGAAGACAGACAGCATACGGAAAAAGAAGGAAAGAGAACAAACTTTTTTTTTTTGATACAATTACTAGTTCAGTGCTTTTTCTGCAGGGGGCAGGGGTGGAAAAACTCAATGGAAATAAAAACCTTGGAAGGAGTGAAGTCAAAGACTGAGGGAAAAAGGAAATAAGGAGGTAAAACACTGTAAGAGAGGATACAGAGAGCAAGACAGATACTTAATATGCTGAAGAGAAAGTCTGATCCAAATGCAGGAAGGCATCTGCATCCACAGCAGCCCCTGAGCTTCCTGCTCCTGCATCTGACCCCATCCCTGAAGCCTCCTCCTGATTGCTCCCTGCAGCTTTTCTCAGACTCCTGGTGAGAGGAGGAGGAGGTAGGACAGGCTTCTCTAAGGGCCATCTTTCCCCAGATGTGGAAAAATAGTCCTACTTTGTTTGTCCCATCTCAAAATCCTCATTTTTGTTTCCAAGGTATCTCAGCTTTATGCTCACCATATGAGGTGATAAAACCTTTCCAGACAGAGACAGCTGCCCATTCCAGAGCTCTAGACTGCCTGTGCCTTTCATACCAGCCAGTAACATCATCCATAATGTAGGAGAGGCAGGCTAGATCACAGATCTGCCAGCAGCTTCCTGCCACATACGCAAGATGCACGTGTTCTCCTTAAATGCACCAGGAAAGAATCATAATACTGCTCAGCTCGCTGCAGAGGGGAGTTAGCATACAATTCTGGGATGGCCACCAGCATAGAGAGGTGCCCACAATTCCAGTAAGGACTCAAGCAAAGCAGAGAGGCTCCTGAGGATCAGGCTCCATTAATCTGAGTGCTCACACATGCATACAGGTCATCCGGAGTTAACACTGCAGCATGGTGTTCCCAGGGCCTGAACTCTGCTTCCCTTTCCCCACCCTCCTCCTCCCTTCTCTCCCCCTCTCTGTAGGGAGCAGAGCTCATTCAGAAGCCAAATTGCAGACAGGATCCCTCAGAAGTCACGAGGCAGCCTCTATCCCACAACGATGTCTGATAGAGGTTCTGTATTTTTGTCACAGGGTGATGCCATGTGGTTCAACTGCACCACCAGCCAGCAGCTACCCTCCCAAAACGAGCAGGAGCTTCACCTGTGTGTCACCCAGGGCCTGGGAGGAGGGAGCAGTGTGGTAATGGCTCCACTTACCTCCTTGCTGAGCTTGTGGGGGAGCTGGCTGGGATTGCTCCCAGGCTCGTTCCCTCCCCAGCATGGGGCATAAAACATAAGCCAACTTCTAATCTCTTAATGAGGGGCTCTCCAGCACTGCTCTGAGAATACCAGATCAGCAGTAACCACATTCTAGGCTGTCACTTTCCTCCTTCTAAAGCCTAAAAATTCAATAACCTAAGGCATGCACAATAGACAAGGAGTTGTTCCTACCATCCCTTATGAATACTCCACCCCTCCCTCCCCCAACCCTCCACTTTCTGTCCCCTCTCGACAGAAACATGTATTCACACAAACAGTTTTAACCATGTTGCTTTTTACCTTCTGTGCTGGGTTTTTTCATTTCTTCAACTCTTATGAGTTTCTTCCTGACTCTGCGAGTAGAATTCACCAGCTTGTGCAACCTCTTAAACTTCACCGACTCCTCTGTTTCATCATCGGATTGTTCTCTTGACTGGCAAAGAAACAAAGGGAATATTAATAAAGCAGTAGTTCCACGGCTTGCTCCTTCAAGTCAAGTTAACCCAGCTCATCTGCTGCGTTGTGTCAATGCAGCTCTGTAACTAGTGATATATTTTCAGCTTGGGTCAGAGAGAAACATTATATTACTGAGGGTTTTCTTGTTTTCTTTTTTTTTTCTTTTTGTGAAAGCATGACATACCATTTTGATTTCTAAATCTGTGCAACGTAAGATCCTAGGCACTGAAATGCATTCCTGCCCTTGTCTTTCTTCACATGCATTGTGTAATAACTACTTCCACGTCCTCTTCCAGTATGTTTCAGGCAGGGCTCTTTTCCAGGGTTCTTCTTACCATACCAGTTATACTCCCGTGGTTTAGACAGTCCCTGGTCTGTCTGGCATCTCAGAACTTGCTGTTTAAACCTGGTTATAAACAGCTTTTCCAAACTGAAGCTCTGTCACTGACGACTTCTCTTTTTTTCCTCCCCGTCTTCCCAGAAAATCAAAAACAGCAGCACAAGAAAGGGATGGGAAGGAAAGGAAGGAGGAGACCTCATCTGCCTCGCTCACGGACTGCCACAGCTACAAAATATTCCCTTCCTCCTCCTTGCTCCTTATGCTCCTCCTGAAGGCTCTTGAGGCTGGAGTTAAGATGGACAGAGCATTCCTCCAGCACTGACCAAGGGAAAACTCTGACCTTTTCAGATATACAGTGCAGTCCATATTCCCCAGCATCCCGTTTCGTTTTGCATCTGATCCAGTATGCTCAGTTCCAGCTGTTTTCCCTCAAGTATCAAACATTACAGAGACAAAAAAAAATTCCCTTCTCTCCAGCAGCAGTGACACAACAAGCTGAAACAATCCATTCCTTGTGAACGAGAAGACAACTTCGATTTTCGAGCCAGATCCAGTGTTCAACGTGCTACTTCCTCTGTTTTAATCAGTTCAGAATGTGGAAGGCGGTGGGGGGAAGGGCAGGGAAGGGGAGAGGAGAGGAGGCCAGCAGGGCTCTCTGGCTTGGCCAGGACAGCCCTGGCATCCTGCGCTGCTGTACATTCCTGCACACAGCACAGGCTCCAGCTGGAGCGCGGTATGGATCGTATACCTTACTTTGTTCGCACTCACAGTCCCAGCCAATTCACAGCATTCCTGATGGTCAGCTCTAAAAACCCTCATGCAACTTCCTGTCAGTGCAGCTATCTGGGTTTCCACAGTGTGCTCATCCTTTTTTCTCCTTCTCCTTAATTAAACTTTTAAAAATAAAGATCCCCAAGAGATGCAAGCCAAGTAAAAACAAACAAACAAAAAAAAGCCACCCCCATCTCTTCCCGGCAAAAATGCTGCCTGCTTATCTGGAGGATGAATAAGAGAGGCCAAACATAAAAAATGCTTTCTACTTTTGTGGTGCACTTTAATACCAGGATGAGGTACTACAGGCAGATGCCATGGGGCAGGACACCAATTAGCAGCTGCACTGGAATGCTTCCAAAGGCACACACAGTGCCTGACAGAGCCAGGGCAGCTCCAAAAGCCTACCTCCCAGGCATACACCTCACACGGGCCCCAGAACCACACCAGAGCAAACTTCAACAAATTTCTGCAAGGGCACTGTCCATTACCAGTTTTCCACAAACTTTGCCTTACTCCAAAATAAGGAGGAATACCAAAATGACCACATATGGCAGTAGGAATAGACATTCTATCATCCAAGAATTGCACAAATGTATTTATTGTGGTTACAGACTGGCTAGGTAATTAATAAACTTCCTTCGGGAAAAATAGGACTGTAAAGAGTACCAGGGTTGTTTACATCAAGTAAATTAAGCAACAACATGAGCATTAATTCAGAGATTATGCCTAGGACAACTTTGTGATATGTCAAACAAGACAGACACATTTAGATAAGATGATGAATGGATTATTGACTGTAATCAAGAAGTTCAGTCAAGACTTCTTGGGCCATTAAGTGCATCCTGGCAAGCAACCATGATACATATTCTGCACTCAAGATATGTTTATTTTAAATTCAATTACTCTAGGGGATTGCTTTCCATCATTGCTTTTTGTACATCCTCAGTTTGCAACACTACTGTTTTTGAAACTGTGAGCTCTGTAAGACTTAGCAAACAGTTCACACCTGGTCCTCCCACCCAGGATTTCATTGAAGAATAAACAGCTAGTCCTACTTGGCACCACTGATACCTGATAAGGAATTGGGCCTCTTCAGGGTAATGAAGGCTCAACAACAACAACAAAAACCACGATGAAGAAAGAGCTTCTACAACGTCTGACATTTGCATTCACAAGTACCACAGCAAAAGCAAATGTCAAAATAGCCTCAGCACAAGGTACGGAAATCAAACCCAAGTGTGTGGTACAGAGGGTGCTCACCATACTTCAAAATAAATAAAGTCCAATCACAATTATGTCCCAGCTGCTTTTCCCCAATGCTTTAGGACTCCTAGTACCCTTTTGAGCTGGGGTCCTCCACAAGCAGCGACAGATCCTTTCTATCACCGGTGCTTTGCAGGTAGGTGAGAACAGGTCGTGCTTTATGGGTAGATGAAAGACAAAGACAGTCTCCTTCCAGAAGCCTACTTCCTATCATACCAGGTAACATGTGACAGAGAAATCTTATACAGCGAAAAAGGATGGACAGTAGGTTTATGCAAAAAGGCTTAAAAATTGTGACTACACCAATGGTGCTGCTCGGGAAACTTCATTGTCAAATAACGACAATTCCTTGAAAATGAATTCATTTTCAAAAAGAGTTACTCTTCACTTGCTTCCTGTTTTTGAATCAACTTTTTAAGAAAGGCCCTGGAATTATCAAAAGTTTCCACTTTGGCACATGGGAAACAGAGCTTAATGTTTCAGCTCAAGCAATGCTTTCTTTTACAGCTAATATTAAACAGAAAACAGAAATGTAAAGCATTCAGGTCATAACCGACATATTTGGAAATCACTGAACTTCCATGCTTTGACTTCCCCAACCCACTCCACCCTCCCCTCTTTCATGGTGACCGAATTGCTTTTTTTGGTAGCTGTCCCTGAGTTCAGATGGGAAAATTACCCCAATGTCCCTAAAGCATGGCAGGCCGGGCAAATGGCTTCCTGTACAGCCCTAGCAGCAAGGCCTTGGCACAGGGCTTGGATGTAGCCAGCTGACAGCCCCCTCCTGCTCTCCTCCCCCTTCACAGGCACTCCAGAAGGCTGCAGCACTGCAGAAGGGTATAGACATTGGTCTGTTATAGAGGGGGTGAGCTTGCAAGATGCTCAGCCAGAGGCTCTCCAGCACTGGAGGAGTCCATGTTGCACCCTGTCCACAAATGTCTCCTGGCCCCCGGCACATGGCTCTTCTACCAGGCCAAGCCTCGGTGTCCTTAACGTGCTGATGAAACAGCCAGAGCCCCTCCAGCTCCCCGTACCCCTGTGCACAGCCAAGGCAGGCCTCTTCCTGTGCCCTCAAGGGGACAACAAACAGATTTGCAGTACTGCAAATAGGAACAACTTAACTTCCATCTCCTCCGCTCCAAATTTTTCCATCCGAAAGCCCATATGGCTCAACTTTTAATTACTTTGGCTAATGCTGTATGTAGTAACTCTGTGGTGAATGCTTAAGTGTTTCATTTCTGGTTTCCAGGGCAACATTACATCAGATTGCAGACAGCTGGCTCCACAGCCCTAAACCATAGCAAATTGGCCAAAGCCGATGCACAAAACTCGCGCTGGTTGAAAGCGAGCGCAGGGCTCGGCCGGGCTGCCGGGGAGCCGGCGCAGCCCGCGGGGCCCCTTGGCGGGGCTGGCTGGGCGGAGCCGCCCTTCCTTCCCCGCGCCTTGGAGCAAGTGCATCCCGCATCTGCGATGCTCTCACGGTGCGGAAACCCGCCAGCTCGGAGAGCTTGGCTGCACAAACGCGCCAAGGACTGCAGGGAAACAGGGAATATATTAACAGCATCTGGAAATACCAAGAACTGCATGCAGAGGACTGCAGCCACCACGTACCACACGGCTGGAAAACTACAGAGAGGCCGTACCCACTGCCCAGCTTTTCGCTGCACACAAATGTGGTCACAAACAATGAAGATGCTCTCAAATCCAGAAGAAATAAATCCCCTCTGCCACCTCTCGCACCCTGCCTTCACCTTGGAAAATTCCCTACTTGTGCACCTCCAAAGGCCACGCTTTGCATCACCTCGTATGTAAGATCAAAGTAAAGAGCTTTACGTTCAGGAACAAATAGGAAATTAGCATGTGTTCTCTGACATTCTAGCTCTCTACAGTTCTGCTGCTGGCACTCTTTTCACTTTTTCTCCTGCTGTTCTCACACAGGCTCTTTGCTACTGCTTGCTCGGGAGGCAGGGCACACGCCTCTCTCTGCTGCTCTCTAACATCCAGCCCATTTCACACGCCACAGAAATAACAATCTTAACCTCCCTCTTTGAATTAGTGCTTCACAGAGAGAGAGGGAGAGTGAGAAAGAGATCACTAACATTTATTAGCGTTCTTGGAATTAATTGGCAAAATGTAAACCAGAAGTAAGTAGCTGGCTTTTGACAGGACTGTTTGGAAACACTTCAGAGTTATAGCAGCAGCCCTTAAAACCAGGCAAAGTTTGGTAGCCATGTCCCAATAAAAATGTGTAAGAAACACTAGGACAACATCCAGTTAAAGCTATCATAACTGATTCATTTGCTTCAGCTCCAGAGAAAACCCCAAGCATATATGACTTTTACATGAGCCGTGTGAAGCCATTTAGAGAGATATTAAAATTTTACAGTTCGCTTTACGCCCAGTAATAGTTCAGCCCCAAACCGAAATCTCTAGGAAACCTTCCGTCTAAGAAGAAAGGAAATCTTTTAATCACTGATTAAACTTAAGCTGCAATTCTTTTTCACTCTCAGACAATTCTTGTTCAGCAAAGTGGGGCAAAAAACCACATTTAGATTCACAGACACATCACATCCCCCAACCCCGGCTAGCTCACCTCAGAACTACATGCTCCATAGTAAATGCAAAGAGACTTTGCTGTTCCCTTTAGGAGATGTGGCTACACGTGTCCTTTCTTCTTTCTAACAGGCTTTCCATCTGCCAAAAATCCCAACCACTCTAACTTTAAAAAGTTTTTTATTAAAGATGCCTGGATAAAGTCAGAGACAGGAAGATAGGACAGAAAAGAACTTAAAAGCCCAAGGAAAGGAAAAGGAAAACTGAGAAAAGCTATGCATGCTGTGCTGTGCCTAAGAATAACCACAAAAGCCTTTTCTCTTTCTCCCTCTCTGAAACAGGAGGCACATCCTCTCCACATCATGCTACATGCTCAGTGACTTACCAGCTTCGGCATTTATAAGCCTAAAGCTCAGTTTCGAGTATTTTCCCCCGAGTCCTCAACCGCTGTCAGCTTTGTAACCCTAAAAAGTTTAGGAGCAGACCCTTCTTCTTAAGTATTGAATTTGCTCTGAATCCTTGCACACAAAATGCCTCTTCTCTCGAGTTACATTATCAGACACCGGACTGGCTCCGATTCCAGTGCTGAATATGTAAAGAAGAAAAAAGCGTGATGCTGGACTCAATTAGCTGTTTTCTGCTCACTGATTGATTCCCCTAGTTACTCGCTAGCTGCATAACTTGCAAGAAAGGCATAAGTCATCAGCTCTAAGCAAATCTTCTATTCACCACAAGGAAAAAAGGGAGTGTTGTACATGGCAAACAATCCCTGTTTTCACTGATGAAGGCTTGCTGACCTCTTGCTGGCCTCCAGTTCCTTAATTACTGTCTATGGAATTTCAGTGAAAGAAAAAATACAGAGAATCTCTGCAAAGCCAGGACGAAGAGTGACCCTCAAACACCACCACTAGAGTGGAGGCTGTCTCTATAGGAAATATAACTTAAGCCCTTTACCAAGCTTTTTTTCTTTTCTCTTTTTAAAATTCTTTTGACAAAAATCTCTGGAGAATTTCCCCTTATAAAGGGCTAATTTGAAAGAAAAATAAACCTTGCTTACATGTTTTTTAACTTGGTGAACTTAGATACTTTTTTTGATCTTTCCCCTCAGTTTCAGTGCTACAAAAGAACATAAATCAGAACTGGAAAGAGAAATGCTGATCCAGAAGTGGTGGCTTTATGAAGTATTTTAGTGTGACTTTCAACTTCTGTGCTTAGACTGGGCTCTAATCTCCCTTCCTAAGAAAGAGACTCTGAGATGCTCAAGTAAATTGGCATTCCTTTTACAGGCAACCACACCTTATCCCAAACCTTGCAAAAAATCCAGAATTTGGACATTTCTTCTCAGAGCACAAGAAAACAAGGGCCAAAATTGCTGCTTATTGGGAACACTGCTATCCAGGTGTGGAAAGCAGTAGCAAAAGCGTGCCACAACAGCAACCTCTTTAAGCCAGGGAAGATTCCCCTTTAACAGGATCACACTATCAGTGGCCTGTTAGTCTGGATTCACTGCAAATCAATCACATCATGAAATCATGGCTGGACTAAACATCTATTTTCTTTGATGACTGGCTGATTTTAATGAGACCCCCAGTCAAATAGCCTTTTTCAATTTCTCCACCTTTGTACTAGTGAGCTGTACACAGCTTTCCTACTCCCTAGTGGTCGTGTAAACTAGATTTACTAGTGTGCTGTAACTGGGTTCTTACCGTTGAATTACTTCAGCTCCAAAACTCTGATGTAAAGCCCTATGGAAAATTCTAAGCTTCAGATAAAACCAGCTAGTGTTCTCCAGTTTCAATAACATACAAGCCCACATCAAGTGAAACATGACAGCAACTTCCTTGAAATGTATCCCAGATTCCCTTAAAAGTTCATGGCCATGAGTGAAACTGATCTAAGTCTGGGGCTTTGCAACTTGAGTTTTGAAGGTTTTGGGTTTCATTAAGAAAGCTTCACAGACCTCTAATCCTTGCAGAGGCTGTTTATAGAAAACTGCATGAAACTAAGATGTGATAATCTGCATCATATCCTGAAGTTACAAATAATGGCCTCCAAAATTTTAAAGAAAATTAACAGAGGTCATAAATATTTTTTTTTCCAAGAGCATGAATTACAAGGGCTCTGCAAGTCTAAAATGTGCAGTGTCAGCCCTCGTAGGTAACCATGTCTGGGTCTAGTCTGTGATTACTTACAAGAAAATCAAAGGAATATCCAACAGCTACTTTGGTGAGAGATATATTACACATTAGCTGGTGACGACACCGCTTGCTGAAATTAGTGGGAAATATTTGTCATAAGTAACGAGACCATAAAAGTTTAATTCTCCCAGGAGGTCTTTCTTGATACAAGAATAGCTGCTTAGGCAAATTCCTAGCTGTTAACTGTTTCCAGGTTTTAGTTTAATTTTGAGAAGCACATTGCTGACATTTGTATCTGCAAGCCAGACGTACTTCCTCATGGTAAAGTGCTTCTCTCACTGATTAGCATAATTAATTTTAATGACATTACAACTGTACTTATGTACCACTTGTCATAGGTATATGTAGCAGAATGAAGCTCTGTATTACATTATTCTGTACCTGTTACAATGCAACATTCTTTTCCAATTCTCCTGCAGATTCCTCTATACATGGAAACAAAAGTCTTTAACAAGACTCTCTCAACTGAATCTTATGTTTTGGCAAGCTAAGAAGATCCAGGGAGAATTCCCATTCTTTGGCATAGGCTGTACCATTAATGAATGGAGTACTCCACTGGTGCTGGAAATCCACCTCTCAACTTGTTGGAAAACCAAGGGTGAAACAGCAATACATGAAGCACAGCAAAATTCATTATCAGAGAAACAAAGGAAAAAAATGAGAGCCCTTTAGTGAAGGCTGTAGTAACTTAACTTACATTCTTACAGTACTTTCAAACAATCACGCTATTAATGTTACCATCCAAAGCATGAGGAAAGAAACACCAGCATCAGGGAAGTGGCACAAGTGGTGACCAGTGAGAGGGCAATTAAAATTTTCTCTTGTACCACAAGTAAAGATTATTCAGCTTGTGTCTGCCAAATAGGGCAGTGAAACACATGGCTTTTGAGATCCTAATTCTTGATCTGAGCAAAGCTTTGTAAATTTAGTAGGCTTGGTCTCAGAAAAGATGAGGGCAGGGAAACCACATTATGGATTACAGCATCTCCTGCTGGCTGATGCATGGAGAACAGGAAAAAGCTGGTACCACCCCCTCACCTTCTAGGCAATAAGGCAGAAAGATTAGGCAGCTGCCAAAAGGGAAAAACAGTTTAAAAAGTGAACTAGTATGTTAAAATAAATATTAAATTAATCTGCCTGCCCACCTCCCATCCCCCTCAAACACATGGCCAAACATTTTGCAATAAAGTAAGCCCACAGGACTTGTCTGAATGCAGGCAAACAGAAGTGGCTATGAACACGCCTAACTGCAGCCACTGCTTGGGTGTTACTGTAAGCTCTGAGTCATGACAGAAGGAAGATTTTTCTCAGAGACTTTACAACAGACTAACTACACGAGAAAGTCCTGCTGGCGGCGAACAGGAGGTTTACTTGGGCTACATTACTGCCAGCTGCTCGGTATAATCCTATGGTGACAGTGTTTTATTCTGAATAATTCTCAGCAGTTTCTCTTGCAAATTCTGAAGTGTTCTGGAAAATTTCAGAAAAAATAGGTAAAAAACTCCTTGGAGTGTTCTACAAAACCAAATACAAACACATCACTGGTCTCTTGCTTTGCTATCATCACTCCCCAGCACTGACCTTACTTTGGGTTGTGTCATGGGAACTGTAACAACAATTTGTGCTTCTCTCATGAAGGTTTTTGTGTTACCGTATCCATGGGAATTCCTGCTCTTATGCATAGATAGAGAGAGGGGAAAGATTGTAACAAAATATGCTGTAATTCTTCTGCTATCAGCTTTCACCAAGAGGTGCTGGACACCATCCCTGTGATCAGTGGAAAAGGAGGGAGACCAATGCTTCCCAGGACAGGTCCCTGTGACAGGCACATAGCGTGGGGATTCACCACAACCATTTTGAAGCATGTCTTATTATAGGTTCTTTTTCATCATAACTCTTACTAACCACTGACAGTATCACAGGAATTTGGGTAGTAATAATAAATATACCATCCAGTACAATGAGGCACATCAGTGCCTTTCAGGAAATCTTAGCGGAAATTGGGTCACTAGATTCTTTGGAGCAAAGATGAAAGCTCATTCACAGCCACGCTCAGCAGCGGCTCCCCTCTGTCACTTGAAAGAGCATGCAGGGCAGTTCTTCTCCAAGAAGAACTAAAACACTGAAACATCCTCTTCTACCCTTTAGCCTTTCATAGAAAAGAAACCTTAGCAAAACTGGCGAATTCTGGGATAACAGCAAACCAGGGCTAACTTCAAAATATTCACATTGCTTCAGATTAAATACTACTGTTTAAAGTAAAACAAACCTCATCATACCCTAGTCTCCATAGATACTCAATGCTGATTCCCAAGATACATTGACTATGAGCTTATTTCTAACAAATTAAACTGACTATACCAAAATAAGGACTTCTTCCTGTTTACACTAACAGTCCTGTATTATGAGTAATAATAATGTTAACTAATGGTTAAAAAATTTTAAGAATCCATCACTTCTGTGAATAAACATCAATTAAAAAATAACTGCATTTAGAAAGCATCCACATACTGAAATACAGCATAACGCTGAATAATGTGGATTTGTTGTAATTATGATTAGATTTACTCCTGAGGTAATTGGTGCTACAGAAGTTACTCTTTCATTATCTCTTTTCTTCTTATTCTTCACACTTATCAAACAAGACAGTAATGACTGTCATGAGTCAGAGATAATTATGTCAGACAATCTTTTGTCAGAGTCAGGTTTGTACCATGGGTAACACAATCCTCATTCAACAGCTTCAGCATCTACGGGACTGAAATGAATACAACTCAAAGTCCATTCTCATCTGTTACTCTGCCTTTGATGCCTGTAGCAGACACAAACCTAATTTTGCACAGCCTTTTCAACTTTTAGCCCTATTTAACCACTTGGTTAAAAAAAAAAAAAAAAGAAATAATAGTAAGTACAGGAGTAACAAATTGTTATCTCAGTCCAGCTAGAGTTATTGCTGTGTGGCCTCAATGGACTGCCATCCATTGAAAAACACATCTATTCTACAGAAGACAGAAAAGAGAGAGAACACAGGAGGGAATTATTCCCAGCATCAGCCTCACAGTAGATGCAGGTGTGCACAGCACACTTACAGGTCTGCACCACTGCTGCCACTCTCCTCAGAGAAAACAAATGGGGTGCCAGTTTCCTACTGGCAATGTAACGATCCTGGGAAAATAAGTGTTGGGAGGGCAGGGATGTAAAACAGCACTGCAGGCCCCCCCACTGCCCATGTGTGGGCCATATTGCTGGAGGGAGATGCTGCTTTTGTTCTCCCCAGTCATAAATATTATCCTTTCTCCTAAGGCTGCTAAGGCACATCTGGTGGGGGGGTGGTGTCAGACAAGCACAGCTCACTGTGGCACTGTTTCAAGTGAAGGCCAGCTACACTACCTGGAAGTTTGCTGGATGGCAGAGCATCACCTGCTGATCGAAACCAAGATACAGAAGACGAGACCAACAAACCAGTTTAGTCCAGAGATAATTACAGCTTCATTTAACTTGCATCTACAGAAACTTTCAGTGAAGTTAATTAGTGGTTTGTGTCAGTGTCAGCACACGTGTGATATACATTTCTGTCAGAAGCTCCCTTGTGCTTCTCTCCATTTACCCACTCTGGCATGAAACACAGCAACTGGTACGATTAGTGGTCTGTAGGAGAGGGCACAGGAAAGAAACTGACTGACACACCAAACATACTGACTTCTCCTTGTGCTGGTTCTCCAGGCTGGGCTGGAGGCATACCAGCAAGGGCTCTGAGGATGAAGCAGCCCTATTTTAGATGAACTAAGAATGTCAGCCCCCAAAAGTTATCAAACGCTCTTCTATCTTTAAGAAGCATAAAAGGCACCTCAGTGTAAAGAAGGAATGTGACACAATTTTGAAGTCCTCTCTTTCCCTGGACTTTCTGACTCCTGAGGACAAATAGGGCCTTATCTACAATCCAGAAAGGGATCCATTTGTAATTTGCACCTGCTTTACATCCCAGTGCTTGGCACAAGGCAATGAAAGCTTGTCTAGTGTTACTGTGAACTGCCTTCATTGCAACAGAGATGAAACATAAATATTCAGAAATAAATTTGTAAGAAAATGATGAGGCGTTTTAGAGCTTGATATATCTGAATAAAAAGAAAAACAGTTTCAACTGCATACCCACATTAGCAAATAAAAACCACGCATATATTGCTGAAACAAGGAGACCACAGTAGTGAGACTGAAAGCTAAAAACTGCTCTAAAGTGGCAAAGAACCAAGTCACCTACTGACTTGGCAAGGCTTTTGTTTGTTTATTTGTTTCTTAACAACAAACAAACAGGACATACAATTAACAGCACTGCAATGACATGGGGCTGCCTCCCTTGGGATGCTGACCTTTCTACTCCTCACTCCTTTGTGGTTCATCTTTAGGGGTTTAGCTTTGTTAAGGGTATGAAATGCAAGTTTCCATTTCCTGGTACAGTAATTTAAAAGAAGAGAACCTGGAAAACAGAATCCGCAAATCAAGCTTTTAAATGAGAATGTTTAAATCAACACCAGTTTTGTTAGTCATAAACACATGATAGCTATAAAAGCTCTTTTAAAAAAGTGGTCTTTTCCTAAAAAGGAAAACAGTAACTAATGATGTATGCACTTTAGATATTATTTCTATGCTGTGGGCAGAGCTAACTTAAAAGGAAAGGATTACTTAAAACTTTAGAGCACTCCAGACATTCTGCCTTCATTCTTAGATTCTCTCATTGGGTAGATTCTAACTTGTTTTCATTTTGTTTACAAAATGATCACATTGTTTCATTAAAAACTGCCTAGTAACAACTTGGCCGTGAGGCTGAAAAATATAAAAAATAAAATTTAAAAGCAAACAGAACCAGAAAAACCATTGCCCAAGGACTTCAAATTCAAACCAGAAATGTTTATTTCAGGGACTCGTATTTCCAATTATTTTCTGAGTATGAGGCAGTGGGCTACCTGAAAGTATGTTTTTAATATATGGAAAACCATCTTTGCATCATGGCCTATATAAAATGAGTGGGTTAATTTTAAGTTGAGGTTCCAAATAAGCAGAGTACAAATCTCACAAATGGCACTGAAACTCAAACCATTTGGGAAAGAAAGGGCTTGAAAACAGAATCATCTTCGCATGTCTCAAAAGCTGGTCATTTCAGATTAGTAGAGAGGTCCTTTGGCAAAAAAGTCTGAGTGAACACATATCCTATCTCTAGACATATCTGATACTTTTCATTGTTTGTTTTTCCCTTTTCTCAATTACAGACCAAAGTCTTTCACCCCAGTTAACCTCAGTTTCATTCTTGTCCACAAAAAAAAAAAGTCAAGCTGAGTTTTGTTCTAACATGAAGTTTCATTTCTGCAGATAATTCTCTTTTCCCTTGAAGGCAAGCAGTTTCACAGCTTCTGTTAAAGGCAACCAGGAAAAAAATCAGGAGCAAGGGCAAAAATCTTGAGAATTATCTATAGTGACTGAATAGAGATCCCCCACTAAAGTTAGCACAAAGTTGGTTCAAATCCTTCCAGAACAGCAGAGAAAGGCAACCAAGCCCTTGGTTCAAAGTGCAAAGATGGCTTAGGAAAACAATTTTAAAGAAAAGGTGCCAAGTCATTCCATTAGGGCAGAAATACTGAATCATGTTTAGTCCTCAGAGATACACACAGCTTTAGTAATTCTACACAAGTGTAAACCACTATCAGAATATTTAAGAGAGAAATTGAGTATCCTTGAGATTTGACCATGGAAAATGAGAGTTTTGAGGATCTTATGCTATAGGTACCCTGGACAAAAGCCTTTAAAGAAGAGAAAGTTCAAGCTATAAATACTAATGAGGAAAAAATCAAGACATCTTTCAGATGGCTAAATAATCCATTCAGGAGAGTCAGGATCCTTCCTTCTCTATTCTTAGCACATTTTTGATATATCAGAACAGAGTATAAGGCAACATCAGTTCCCCTCTGCTCCAATGTAACTAAAGATGGGCATATTTTTTTGAACACAAACAACAAAATCTTTTTCTATCACCAAATATGTTAAACATCTCATAAAATGACATTGCATTCCTTTTTTCATTTAGGAAAGGAGGAGCTAAGTGGCTGCTGCAGTTAGCAGGAAATTCCATTGACAATAAAATAAATAAATCAACCAATGGTCTCAAAAGCCTATGATTCAATTATATGGGTTACAAAGAGCTTGAATTTGACAGTCAAATGTGTTCTTCTCTAAGATTTATCTGTGAACTTCCAATTAGAGAACTGAAGTGGAATAAACTACTCAGTGAAAATGAAGATATCCAGAAGGAAAAATTAATTAAATCAGTATGGCATAACACAAAGACTGTCTGGTGCCCATAAAAACAACAGAAGTTAAACAGCTCAGAAGAAGAAAAAAACCAAAAAAAAAAAAAAGAGGAAAACTGCCTTACTGCTTATGGATCTGACAACAGCCACAGACTCTGGACTGTGAGTTTGCAAATGCAAAGATAGTGGTGTTTTAAGGCAGCAGGCAGCTAGGACTTAGCCAGATCCTCATCTAGAATATATCATCAAGGGCTAGCAATGCGTGAGAAACTCTACTGGTGAATCAACAGCTTCCCTCTAAATGACCTGAAAGCTCTTTTCTGTGTGTTTTGAAACAAGGGGATTTTTGCCTGGGACAACTTGTGTTTCAAAAGCTCTGTGACAAAGAGCTGAGTTTAAAAAAAAAAAAAAAAAAAAAAAAAAAGATTTTACACTAAGACTGTTGAAGTCTATAAGTTTATGACAACAGATTTTGAAGATTTAAAATGCAAGTTAAAGATTCTCTGCAGACAGAACAGAACATCACAAGGTCAGTGATACATTTGCTATTAAGGAAATTGCCAGGTAAATCAGGGTATTTCAGTACTTCAGTGAAAGAATTTAAATATTAAATGACACTGGGGAGCTATATCACAGTGACAGGTACTTACATTACAATTGGAAGACCCATCAAGTGTCGAGTAAGAACCATCAGGCCATTCTGTAGCATCTGCAGTGCTCGATTGCCTGTGCTGGGCTTCATACTCTTTCAGCTGAAATTTGAAAAGACAGAAAAAACATTCTGCAGTGACAAGAAGAAATCAATCTTCATTAAAACATCAAGAGTTAATGTAATTTCTTTTTTTTTTTTCCTGTATCATTGTGGAACAGGGAAAATCTGAACTTTTCCACTGCATGCCTCACTTAATCAAAATAAATTGTCCAACAATCAAAAGTTTTAAAAATGAGTTGGGTTGGGTTTTTTTCTTAGAAGGAAATGATCTGAATATACTGAAATTTGATGACCTGTTGTTCGTAAAACATAAATTACACATCCCCATCTCAGAGGCAGAGTTTACAGTGGACAGACTAAATCACAATGACCTGCCAATTTCCTTCATAAAGATAAAGATATTCAGTAAAAACTAGGAACCATTCTTTGTAATTTAAAAAAAAAATCTCACATTTTCCAATAAAAGGCTTCAGACAAAACCAGTACTACAGGAATCAAAGTGTTGTAAGGATCAAGAACTGATTTTTTTTTTTAAAGGCTGTTGCTAGTAGCTCAGACCACTAGAGGGAAACTCTACCAGTCCATATATGAACTATCAGATTAGGTACAACCCTTTCACCCCATAAAACTTTAACAGCAGAGAAGAAAACAAATTCCCAATATTCCAACACAATAATTTTAAAATCTTACATTTTTTTCATGATATGATTTCCAGCAAAACAATATTTTCTTCAGACAACAGCATAAATTTATATTCTACTATAATCTACTTTACAACATAGTATGTCAGTAAAGATGTTTATCTGACTGTGAACAGAACAAAATGATGTTTTCACTAATGGAGCCCACACAGAACATCCTGTGTTCTATCACAGTATTTTACACAAAGGTTGTGTTGAAATTTTAACCCTCTTTTGGCTCCTGAGCAATTAAAACCTCAGCCCTACTGCTGCACAAATGCAAAACCTTATAGTTCTTTTTCTTGTGGCTTACTAACATTTAGAGTTTGTAAAGAAGCACTAGTGACAGCCACCCCACTTATAAAAAAAAAAAGTAGCTGTGTTGTACATCTGACATGTCATATGCAAAAAAATGGCTGAATATGTTTTCTTGAACATTATTAAAGTAAAACATCACCTTCTTGGCTAAGAAATAAGCAGAAAAAAATTTAGCTTAAAGGAAAATAGTAAAAAATATATGTGCTCTGAATCGAGTAAGGCAAGCTCAGCAAAATCCGAAGCATTTCTATTAGTACTCAAAAAATGAACATAATAAGTAAGAGCTAGTGCAAGTCAGGGAGATTCTTCTCCCTCACTTTAGACAGCTGCAATGAAAAAGTCTACACTTAATCTTTTCTCTGATTAGTACCTTTTATTGTTAATGGAGAGAAGCAATGCTTTTAGGACTCTATTAATTTACCACATACTGGATATCTATTTCTGTGAGCTAAATCTCACTTCTCTCAATAAACAGAGGAATTGCTATCTAATTTATGCTACCTGTTGCAATGGGACAAACAGGCAGGCTTTCTTCACCTTCTATGTTTTGTGAATGAAGTAAAACTCCACATTGATACATCCTACACTTTAAAATGCGTTTGTCAAGGAGACTGAACTATGCACATATCATACCCTAGCAAGTGCTTCCTCAATGGTGATCATCTTCTCTTTCACCATCATCATCAGCTGGATCCGCTCCTCATCACTCATTGTGATCTCACTGGCCACATAACCGACATCCTCTCCTGCACAAAAAAAGCACAAATATTTTAAGCACGTGTAAGAATTCATGCACAGGGCAGGGTACATTGAAACTGGATTTTACCCAGTGCTCTAAAATCTGGTTGCCACGTGGATCTGCCTGGCCAGAAACAGATCCTTCCCAGAGCAGGCTCAGGGTATGACTTCAAAGAACTGAATGATTTTGAAGTAGCTGAGCAATAAAAGGAAGCAATTTAGAACTGAAAAACTAAGTCTACTTTGACACTGCAAGCAAGCAAGCACAAAAAGGAGAAATAAAATCTGACCGTCATCACATGGTTATTGACCCTGAAAGATAAGAATTAAAAGAGGAAGTGCTAATGCTGGAAAAGTCCAGCACTCAGCCCTGAGAAATACTGGAATCAGCTGCCAGAACCTGCCTGCTCAGGAACGATGTGCTGGGCCCTAGCAGCTCTCTGCTATGGACTGGCCACTGCTTATGATCTATCCAGACTAACTTACCAGCCACTAGTGCCAGATGTACTGCACTCTCAATTACCTCTCCTTCTGGTATGTGCTTGGCATGTTAGCACAGACAATTAGAACT
Source organism: Acrocephalus scirpaceus scirpaceus (assembly GCA_910950805.1). NCBI lineage: Eukaryota > Metazoa > Chordata > Aves > Passeriformes > Sylviidae > Acrocephalus > Acrocephalus scirpaceus. The sequence continues at coordinate 47,601,336 of OU383775.1, forward strand.
TGCCTTGAGAACCAGCAAGGACCCACACTTAACTGAAAGTGTGTCACTTTTGGACCTACTAAATGGGCTTTTGTCATCTTTCACAATCTACCTAAACACAGACAGACACAGTGAAGAATCTATTTGCAACATAAGAAGCTAACAGATACACATGGGGAACAGAAATTTTCTGTGTGATGAGAAATACTTAATGCAATCTACAGCTGCATCTTTTGCAGAACTAGAGAAAGACACCTGACAGTTTAAGTGGAATCAATCCTACATTTGCACTGGTCACTAGAGACACTTTGACTGCTCCTTCTTGTAGCGTCTTCTAAAATGAGAGGCTGGTTTCAAGCCTAAAGCAAACAGGTCAAAGTAACAAAATGCCAAAGAAAGGAGAAATATCCTTCTAATTTAAACAAAACAGTATTTCTCTTACAAAGTCAGGACTTGGGGGGAAAAAGCATCTTGTTTAGTTACATGTATTACTTATATATTAACTGCATCACGTTGCATGTGCACCATCACTGACAGTCAGGATCACAGGCATCCCAGCCTCATGTCTGCAATCTCAAGAATTTGACTTGTCATTCTGAGCACTGTCATGATGAACCAAACCTGTGACACTTCCAGAGCCACAGACCCCAGCTGCCACACTATTACAAATGCAATTTATTCCTTTGTGATGCTGGCTCCTTACATTTTATATGGATAGGATATGCACCCTTGAAAAAGCTTTACCTTTTGAAGTCTGCCTCATTAGTCCTTTCTGGTTCTTTCGGAAATTCTGCCAAAAAAACTTATTTTTCTTTTTCCAGTCTGCTTTCCCTAAAAGGAAAGTGGAGTGGGAACGGGAGGATGAGGGGAAAGGGAAAAAGAATTTTAGAAATAAACATTAGTTAGTGAATCCTAGAGAAATTTTCAAGCATTACATTGTATTTTTAAATCAGAAACAAGAATAAAAAACCCTCAAATTTTCTGGTTTTCTTGATTTATTCTATATTAGAACTATGTTGACATAGCTGTTTCAGGGCAATACACATTCTTCAATAATTGCCAATGCTATAGAAGACTGAGATAACTCAGTAACTTACATATTTTGAATTATAAACAGAAAATATTTTACATTAAATTTTATATCTGTTCAGTTGTCAATGCCAAGTCTGGAAGTGTTTTTGAAGTATTTTGTTGGTTTATTTTCTTTAACTGAATCACAATTATGCAGCCTAAGCCACAACTCAGATAAGTGATTTTCTAGTATATCTGTGCAATATCTATCAAGAAATGAAATAATTAGCATAATTAACATATTTTATTATATTCATAATTAAGTAATTAACATAATACACACATGCACACACACACGTTCTGCTACTTGGCATGAGATCATCAGCCACACCTGACTTTTGCTCTCTATATGCCTGGACAGCACAAGGCTGGGTCTCCCTGTCCACAAGTATCAGATCTCCATATGGATTGAAGACCTCAAAGCAAATCATTTGCTCTAGAAAGAAAAATGGGATCTAGCTCAAGGTAGGGCATATATATCTGTGTTTTGTTGAATCAACCAGGGCACATGCTATAAAGTTTACACCACCTACAAATGAACACACTGTGCCTGATCTGGCAGAAATGCTACTGACAAAGACCTATTAGTATTTAAGGCCTTGCCCTGGATGACCTAGAGCTGAGCTTCCTGACTCTCTGAAATACTGCTTAAGTTTAGATTGTGTGGACATGTCCCTAGAATACCATTAAAAGGAAACAAACAAGAAAAACCTCCCAGTTTTATTTTTCTTTTCCAATAAGCAACAAAAATTTCAGAAACAAAGAAAGAGACTCTGGCATGACAATGAACAAAAATAACAAAAAGAACCCCCGTTATTTACTGGTGGTGGTAATTTTTGGAATACAAAAGGACAGGCTAGCATTTATCTAACATGCAAACATTTTCAATTCAATATAACAAATCAAAAGATGCGTATTTATCACATGACAACGCTGACTGGGAAGTTTTAGTGATCACTGAGACACTCAGCATCAAACTGAAAGCTGCTGAGGCTAGCCCTCCACACCCATAAATGCTGCTGACTTCTGCCAGCTCTTCGCATCCCAGCACAAGCAAAACTCAAAAGCTGTTTAAGAATTCCATAGGAGTATCAAATAAAACGAAATATACTGACCTACAGAGCCTTCTTCGGAACTTGATTTATGAATGGAGAGCCTAGGACAAAAAAGAGAAATGGACTTATTGATGCAGGCTTCTCACATTTCAGGGGAGCTGTCTGGTTACAGTAAATTATAGTTTCCAAACAATATATCATGAGCTGTTTTCTCTTCCCTTTTCTCCCCAACACAGCAAGTTGGAAACAAAAACTGAACCTACTGGTCTGACCACAGTAACTGAGTTTCCTTCTGAAATGTGCCTTTTGTGACCAGCATAGAAAATATATACCAACAGAAATCAGTGGTTAAGGCAAAGGAGTCCAAGGATTCCTCAGAAAACAATTATTCACATAGTTTCCCCACTTGCATTTGCAAAACAGTAATTTTGCTGCCTTAGAAACTGTAGAACTGGGATGCTGCACTTGTTTAGCTGTACATCAATTTTCAGCCTATTTGGTTTTTATCTGACAATCTTTATAAATATGTGCTCATTACACCTCCAGAAGCCACCATGTGGAAGACAGTAGTAAAAGACAGGGTGGAGAAAGTTCGTCCAGACCCTATGGAGTGCCACCATAACTGACTGGAGACTACAGCTTCTTTCTCCCAAATCCCTGCTTTCTCACCCGTGTATGCTCCCTTCCTCAAAAGCTAGCTGGAGAGACTTAGTCAAGTCCAGAATATGGGCTTTACAAACAACCCACTAAAATAGCAAATATATCTTTTGTTCTTGGTCTTTATGTTCAATGAACCACTTTTCCAGAACGGATTCCAACCCAGTGCCAACAGTTCATTGTGGGATCTCTGATGAGACAACACCATCCCGCTTCATTGCCTTTTTTCTCTGTCTGCATGAATGGAGCTAAGAGAAATTACCAAACCTCGCGTTATTCTTTGAAGCCTTCCTGTGGGAATTGCCATCTAACCACACTGCAGCAAGGCAATGAAATGACTTCTGCTGGCATCAAGGGCTTTGCTGGAGGCTCCATGTGCAAAGCATCACTGCAGCGTCTTTGCTGTGGGCTCGGCCCCGCGACACGCCAGTGTCCCATTGTGTGGTGGCTGTCCTGCAGCCACGCAGGATGGAAACACACACACCACAGAGTACCAAGGAGACCTCAAGCCAAATCGCTCTCTGAATGAGGCCGTGTAACAACACACACACGACATGCTCTTGTTGCTGTCCATGTACATTGTCTGCACGGGCTCCTTTAGCTCTCTCAGACCCCCAGCAGAGGGCAATAAAGAGTTTCTGATCAATTCACTAAACCACTCGAAGGAAATTACAGTTCAAGCCAGGTCACTGTTTAGAAGACGCAAGCCATTACTGGCCAACATCTTTGTAAGCAGGAAATACATGCTCATCAATTTGCAGAGATATCATTAAAGGGGAAACGAGACAGTATGAAGTTTCTGTGTGATTTAGTAATTCATCTAGACAAGGAGGGTCTGGCACAGTGAAGCTATGAAATACAACTTCTTTAAAACTCAGACTGATTAGAAATTTAATCCAGCACAAAATGCAAACTAATTGAGGCAAACAAACTTCAAATTTTTAGTGCACCAGGAAGAGTGCATTTAGTGTTTTCCTTGCCAGTGTTTACCCTTGAAGAGGAAGACTCAATAATATGCCACCAGATGCTTAATTTTTAAGAAGCCTGGTAGAAGGTGAAAAATACAAACCCCATACTTTCTGGGTAAAAATTTCCAGAAAAAGCCCTTCAACAGGGCCAGGAATTAATCCAGACACTTCAAAGCAAAGTTGTCAGCAAGTATTTTTCTAAATAAAGGTAAATCAAACAAAAAAGTATGCAGAGTTGTATATGGAAATTTTTCTTTTTATGAAATCCAAGTTCTGTCAAAACTGACAGAATTAATTCACTACATGTTTTGCAGATGAGAATGGACTCCACTCATCAAGCAGTTATTCTATTTATTTTAAATGAATTTAGTATCCATGAAATGTACCAAACGTCCATCCTTAGAATATGAAATCTGTTAATGATTAGAACTCTGCCTCACTAGTGAAGTCACCCTTAAAGTGGACAGGCAACAATATCTTGTGCTCTGTGGCCTCCAAATCCATTTTAATCCTTTTCTTCTCTTGCACAGTTGCCAAAAACGATGCAAGTAAGCAGCAGGTGTAGTGGCAACGTTTGTGATGTGGACATCTGTTCAGTATGAGTTAGCCTGAGGCCACCAACTCATCATAAACTGGCCTCCAAAGAAGGGGAAGGGCAGTAGGAGCAAACATCCGACATGCCTGAACCAGAGGGGGTGAGGAGAAATGCAGATCCACAGCAAGCAGACCACCTTCTCATTTATAACTGATTTAAGAACTGTGCTGAGTTTCATCAGCGGATGTAAATTCCAATTATCATTTCACGCATTCTTTAAAGAGGAAATCTTCCATGCCTATGCTGACCTTGAAAATGCTAACAGCTGCTCTGAAAAGATGGAAATGCCAACAAAACTTACCACATAGCGCCTGATAAGGCACTTGCTTTTCAGTTCCACCCAACAATTCTGATGCTTAAAAATCCTCAGTGAAATCAATCACGCATTTTACTTCCTAGATGTCTGGTGAAAAATCCCAGACTACCTTGGTGTCGCTGTATGTTTGATTTGCAAATTACACTTCCTTACTCTGTTAAATCTGCAGCACTTCTGTGAACGTGCACTGAAAGTGATTTGTGTTCTCCCATTCATAGACTGATAACTTGTACTGAAAGTTAATGATGCAGTGACACTTGGCAGAAGTTTCAGCACTGTGTGTCTGAAAGGGAGCCAAATGCCATTACTCCACCATGGAGGCCTTCATTTTTTTTGTGGTCTGATGTACAACTTCATTAGCAAGCTTTCACATGAAATGTACTCTGTCACCACATAAAGCAGAAGAAATGTATGGGTATACATTCACACAATGAGGAACAAAACAAGATTTACAGCCAGAGGGAAGGAGTATTTTCTTATCAACCCATAATCTCTGAAAGCGGGCAGGAGATGGGGTCTAAACTTCAATTCATTAATCTCACAAATCCAAAACCATCTCTAGGCCAGTACTTTGTGCCTCTTTGAGCTGAAGTGCTGAAATAAAAAAATGAGAAAAAAAACCCCTCAAAAATCCCCAAACAGAAAACACAATATATAATCTAAAAATGGACCTACTTTTGAGAGTACTCAAATATTAATGCCTAAGACAGTTGATGGGTTTGAGCAGAATTTAGTAAGCTACACCAGGCCAGTCAGTGATCAGTGACACAAAATTTAGTAACAACAGCTGGAGCAGAGAACCTGGACCAGGAACTCGTTGATTAGAAACATTGGCTTAACGGAAATGAGTTTACATTCAACATTGAAGTGTTCAAGTACACAAACAAGATGGACACAAAAGTCACTCTTTCAAATGCTGGAGGTCTGCAAATGACAGAGTACTTGGGGATACCAGGTGGACAAGGATGACTGACAAAAAACCTACATATTAATCTTAAAAGGACAGAAAATTCCAATGGCAGTAAAAAGAATACAAAGAACAAATATATATGGGAATGGCTGTACAACCATCATTATTCACGTTCAAGAAAGATGAACTCAAACTAGATGTGGTATAGAGAAAACCATTAGAATAGCCAGGGAACTGAACAGCTGATCTTACAAAAGAAAGCTAGAAAAGTTTTGCCTGTCAAATTGGAAAGCTGCAAGAAGATTAACTTACTGCCTATTAATCAATCAGGCACAGAACAAACAGACACATGCTGGAAAAATTAGAAAAGAGAAGACAGCATTTCCTAACTGGACAAAGTTCCAACAGTAGGTAGAGAAAGGGAGAACAACTTTAAAAACTTAACTAACTGCTTTTACAGGAGGCTGCTTGAAAGATAAGAGACCAGACCAGACATCTTAGACCAGACCAGACATTGTCATAAGGATTGCCTCTGGAGGGCACTTTTGGTTCTTGTTTTGCAGCCTGGGGGCTTTGTAAGAGCAATGTCAAAGCCTGACATCTAAAATGGTCTCTGAACCCATCTTTCCATGAAAGTGCTGCAGTAGGGATAACATTGTTACACCTATGCAATACCTTTGAAACCTAGAGGTGGTCTCCAAAACTTGGTGTGCCAGAAAGACCCAACGCACACATATGGGTCGCAAGCCAACTAAGCCTCTCTGACTATTAAGACTGGTTTTATTAACTAGGCTACAGCTTTGATGTTCACTCTGGACTAATTCTGATCTCAGACAGAAAAACACTGGGGCTAATATTACATAGAGAGTAGTTGATATTTCAAGAGACACAGTCATACGTGCCCCAAGAACGTGCTGGTACTCCACAGAACTGGGAGAAAAAACCAAATTACACCATGCTCTGCTTTCATGAATGTGCCTGTTGATTTTTGAAATCTCATCATTCTCAAAACAGAACAAATCTGGGAACTGAAAATGACCGACATTTATATTTTAAATGCAGATGTACTTTAACAAATGGCTGCATCTCATTTACGGACCATAAAATCCACAGGTGCATAGCACCATATGATGATGGAACCACTACTGTTATCATCTTCAATAAACTGAGAGTGCCCCTCTCATTCCTTACCAATGATTATTTATAGTACACTGAGGAAAATGGTTTAGATGGCATTTTTAGTATACGAATATTATGCACATTCAAAGCAGTGAATAAACCAATGCAAAAGGCCATGCTGGCTCTGCTGCAAAGCCATTTGGTTATCCGTGTGCATTAGAAATGGCCCACTTACATAATTAGTATGAAAAACTGACAGACTTGTAACTGCTCCTGACTGAATACAAGGTAATTTATCTAACTGGGGCTGGCACAGGGAAGAAAATGGGCCTTTGGTATTTTTATCAAATTTGCATGAACCTGAAGAGAAAGGAGGCCCGCAAGGTTCTGACCTTGCTGGCACCAGTGTGAGAAAGAGATGGAAAGCAAAGAGGTTTCATTCAATTATCTTCTCATTAGGTTTCCATAGCAATGGCTCTTTAAGCAGGTCAAAACTTTCTCAGTGGAAACAAACACTGAGCTGCTTGTGGGCCGTGCGTGCGTGTGTATGTGTACTCTGTAGCATCACCAGCATGGAAGTCACCACACTGATCCCACGGGCTCAGTCTGCGGGCTGGCAGCAGGCAGATGGGGGGTACGTCATGTATTTAATAACAGAATGCTTGGACCCAGCCAGGGGGCAGATAATTGCCAGCTAAAAACTCACTGAGAGCAAAGAGCATGGCCCAACGCTGCAGGCACTGCTTCCCTGCTCTCTGTGTATTGCTCACTACGTGCCATCTCAACTCACTGTGACAAGTCAGACTTTCTCGTGAAATGTGCCCTTCATACTTCCTTGTACAAAATTACCAGGCTTGAAATCTTCTTCCAGCTGCTCAAAGGCGCACTGGTTTCTCTCCTCACGTGTCCCAGGCAGCGTTTGGCTGGCCTCACTCTCCCATTGTGTGGGTTATTGTGGGAGTTTCCTGCCCTACTTCTCTTGAGAAGGCTGTTTAAAGGCAGCATGAATAATTTGCCTTTGACTAAATCAGGCCTCAAACAAGTGAAAACAGGGCCATACACATTCACTGATTTTTTTTTTCAATTCTTGCAAGGACAGGGTATTAAAAAAATGTATCTTAAGTTCAAATATCTCAAGTAAAAAAAGCTCTTATTTCTTTTTCTTCCAATATTCTTTTCCATTTTTAAACTACGCAAAAGGAAGAATTTATTCTCTTAGCAATTAAGTGCAGCCTTTAGCTACCTCAATTTGGGGGGCCTGTTTGTTCTTTGCTTTGTTTTTCGCTTTGTTTTTCTCAGTTTCTGCCCTCTCTCTGCTGTACATTCGCAGATGAGCTTACAAATACCTGCCAGAATTAATTTGGGAACTCTGACAAGTTGCCAGAATCTAAGGTGATAGAATTTAAACCCCTTCCATCTTGGAGGGATGATTTAATAACCCCCTACATTCAAATCTTGACCTGGATGCTGCAGGGAAAGAAGACTAGGGAATCAAGTGTTAAAAACTACTGGCAAAGGCCAGTAGATCAGTGTACCGAAGGGGGCAGAATTGAGGCTCGGATGAACCTTTCTGCAGCTTTCACTGAAAATCATTGTGGAAAATGGGAATACTGAAATGCAGTCTCTCTCCCAGCCTTAGGTTGATACCAAGTTCCAGTTTATAGCATGGGACACTGGAATGGCCGTACTGTGGCACATTCATTGCAAAAAATTCTTAAAAGCAGATTCAGCCGATCGTCTCTCCTGCAGTGGTAACAGATGCAGTGCAGATAGCAGCCACTTGTGCTGTGGCCTCACTGCTTGCCTGCTAACAACCTCGGAGAAAGCCATAACGCCCGAGGAGCCTCCAGCTCCTGCTGTGACATTCCCAACAAGCCATCAGAGATCTGGCCAAACTGTACGAATGGAACGCGTGAGTGGCTCGGTACATCCTGCACACACACAGGGTGACAGACATTCGCCCTCAGGAGCAGCTGAAGTAGGGAGCTGAGGATGCAGCTGCCAGAGGCACAGCGGCTCCCCCACGCCGGGGAAATGCAAAGCCCCCGAGCAATGTTGCTCTGTGTCACCTGCACCCCACACATGCCTGCTTTTCTCCTGCCTGACACGGATGTTTCTGGCCAGTTTCCTGCTCTGGCAGAGTCTCAGATTTAGGTCTTGAGTATCACCGGGTCAAGAACATTTAAACTGTACTGAGCCACAGCCTGAGGAGTACAGCAGGATGAATTGTGGCACTTGATATGAAGTGTGACCATTTACTGGTCAGGAGTGCACTTGAGTGGTACAGTTCAAGAAAGTGCGGGTGATTCACATAGAAGGTGACAATTCATAACACCCACTGCCACACAAAGGTGGTGGGAATGACTGAAACATCAGGTACATGACACAATGGTTAGCTTGTGCATTGTTTTCATCCTTTCTTTCTCTAGCAACTGTTAAGGAAAATATTAGTATATAGGAATGTCTGTAACTCATCCTATTTGTATGCAGTGCTCCTGAGTCTCTCACCCACTTCCTTTTCTTTCCCAGCAGATCTCAGATACATCACATCTGAAACACAGCCCAAAGGCTGATGGAGCAAACAGTGACAGCAAACAGATCTATTTCCAAAGAGGGAAAACACACAACTTCCTTTCTGCAACATCCCCCCAGTTCTTCTAAAAACAGGATGAGAGTCAGGATGCAGAAGCCTGAGTTCAGGGGACTGGGTTTAACCTGGATTTCCTGGCAAACATGCAGAGCTCATCAGTCTGTCATGTAGACTTGAATGCTCAAAAATGGGAACAGGCTAAAAGTTGGGTTACATTGTTTAAATGCTCTGTTTACAATTATGAGAAAACCCTGCTCAGTCCCCTATCTGAGTAAACATCCTTGGGGTGTTGCCATCTCTTCGAAATAATAGGAATTGTATATACAATACATCCCCAGATGAACATGGTATGGGGTCAGAGAAGTAACAGTAATTGCTAAAGAACACATTTACTACACGTGTTTTCTACACTAATGATTCTTCTAACAAAAGCAGAAGTCAATGTGTGTGTATAGAAACACCGGTGGTTCTGGGGAGATTTTTGTTTAAAATGAATAGTATCACTGTTAAAGATGCTGTTGCCACTTTACTGAAGGCACACTGAGAAACAGCAAAGTTTCATTAGCACCACAACTGCCAGCAAGACTGCAGTTTAAAAGATGGAAATCTAGGAAAGGGCAGAGGGAAGTGAAATTTACTATTCTGTGAAGAAAGCTACAAACACCTCATTCCATGCTCTGCATTAGTTGCTGAATATGACATAACTTAGAAACCTTGCAAACTGTTTCAATTTACAGAAGGAACTCCAGTAGGGCCAAAAAACCAGAGCAGTTGTGAAGCAAAGCTTGAACAAACATGACTTTGTTTTCTGTTGTTTATGGATAGCTTTTCAGGCCACATCAGTACCCTTGCTGTTACTCACATAAATCTCAGAGGCTTTTGCCTCTGAGTGAAGATCTTTTCTTCTTTGTCAGAACCAATCAAACAAAAGGCATATTTGGTAGGGCACACATAGTGCACCAAGCAGGTTCACATATGCAGTCTTTTTTGGCAGCTTCATTTAATTAACAGGAATCTCTGTTGCTAGCCACAGAAGAAGGTAGTATTGCCCCAAATGCCTTGGGGGGTGGGGCTGGGGGGGTGAGGACAATGACTCACAGTGACAAAACAATTCTGCCTCCAGGCTCATTTAATCCCTTTTGCCTGCCTACAAGCCCTGCCTGCTGCTGCTCACCTTTGTTAGAGCATATCCCACACTAGACTGATACTTGTTGAGCTAGGGCACTGATTCTGCACTGACTTTACACCAGACTGGGCAGCAGGGTTAGTAAGACTCAAGGCAAGACTGAACATACAATGCTTGTCCACACAAACAGGATTTTTTCCTACCACAGACCACCAAGGTTAATCTGTTTTCAGTGTGGCATACAGTGGAGCCTGTTGGACTCTCTTCCAGCTGAGCAGCACAGAAAAGGAAAACCAAACCAGGTTAAAGCAAACATTGCTCTTCCCAGGTTCCCTCAAAGATTCTTTCTGTCTGGAATGTCTAAACTCTGGCAAATTAAACAACCATCCAGATGTGCTATTTTAAAACTTTAGACTTTGGTAGCATTAAGCTGTAGGGTGTACAGGCAGCAGTGCTGGGAGAGGGAGCTACTGAGAGTGACCATATTCCAGCCAGACACTTGCCCTCTCCTCATTTAGGTAAAATTTTCAGATTTTTCCTTGGGAATGCCCTCTTTTTCTAAAGCAACCTGCTCAGAACACCAGACCAGAAACAACTCATTTCACTCTAGGTAAACATTTGGATTTTCAGTATGTAGAATTATAACTGGTTTTGGATAAGTTCTTACTTGTGGATGAGTACTCAAAAAACCTCCACATTTTCCAGCTCCTGAAAATGTGTCTGAAAAGTCTGTATGTTGAGTTTTGAACAAATCTTTCCTTTTGTCTCCCAAATCTTTTATGAATCTGAGAAACCAATGTACATCTGCATCAAGTTTCATATATGGCAAACTTGTCTTCCCATAAAAAAAGAAGTTTTGTAGAAGGTTTACCACACATCTTTCATGCAGCATGAGAGTGACATAAAAACAGTGTCCCCAAAGGGACAAGCTTCCATGTCTAGTAGTATGTCCACACAGAAAATTCAGATGAAAGGCATAAACTAAACCCCACAAAAATCCCTGAGGCCAACGCAACATACTTCCCTGAAAAATATCAAATTCAGCATGTTAGTAATAAGTACAGGTGTATTGGATGGGCTTGAACTGGTCATTTTCCTGCAGATTAACTTTAAAAACTCTGCCTCCCTGGAAGAGGCAATTTCTGTGACAATTCAGCCTTCCAGGCTAGAGGGGTGGAGCCAACACTGATGTGGCTGGCTGTCACAAATAGGCACTGACCTGTGTAATTTCAGGTTTGAATAGTTTGTACAGTATTGAGTAGATATAATTTATTATTTTCAACACCTTGTCCAATTATCATGAGTCACATGGCCTTGCTTCTTATTGTGCAAGTATCTGGCACAACCTGTCCTGCATCAGTTTCATATATATGATCAGGTTAATCACATACACCCTTCTACAAATCCTCAAATGGCGCACTTCCACTCTTGAAAGGTCCATAAAAATCACATGTCCCTTTCATCTGAAATAAGATAATATAATTTCCTTTCAGTGAGGTAAATGGGCTGTTTCAGAGGAGTCACTCAGGTGATTTTTTTGCTGATACTGTCTTCTCACTCTGTGGTAGAACACCTACACAGAGGCACAACTTAGGAAGCTGTCTAGAACTGGTAAGTGGAGTTTTTTCCGAGTTGTGTGCTGTCCTCCTGCGAGATCTTTATCTCATTATTACCTGAGCTGGGATTATGATATTCACCCATGGGTAAAGTGCTTTGAGGCTGAGAGAAAAGTTGTATGATTATAGGATAACCTTGCAGGTTTACTTCCCAGATTACAGTTCCCATCTACTTGGCACTTCTGGTTTCATTATAATGTAGGAGAGCCAGGTATCCTTCAAAGATTCTTTTCCATATATGAGTATCGGAAGCACAAAGTATTAAACCCTAAGACTTCTAGGCACTCTCTTTTACCAGCATGTAATATGGTGCAGTGATGGTACCCAAGATAAAATTCACCTTATCAGTCTTAGGCTGTTTTGAAAATGAGCATCTACCTCAAGCAAACCATCTCTGCTTTTCTCTCTGAGTGATGAAGCAAGACAAGGCACCTCTAAAAGGCAATTTATCATGTTGAGACCTTTAGCACAAATCAGCTTCCAGACAAGCCCAAAGGAAGCCTCTTAGCAGTTGTTCACTACCATACAACTGACTTCTATATGGTCAGTACCCAGGCAAGTCCCATACACTGCATCCACTAAGGATTGGTCTGGGACTGACAGTCCTTCTACTGAACTAGCAGAAGCAAGAAGCCTACCTATTAATGCCCAGTGATGAATCACTCGAGGTTATTCAAATGTGGGACGATAAAACCTTACAAAAGCACGTCCCATCACAAATGGATTCCATGTATTCCCTTTGAACTCATCCAGCTGGCTCTACCCCATAGAAGCGCAGGCAATTGGACACACAGTGTCAGTTGTCTTCATGTACCACTGCACGTTACCCTCAGCAGCAGGCATCCAAGATCTCGGGATCAAAGGAAGGAAGCACAGAAAACAAGCACACACATTGCAGCAGGAGTTGACAGTAAACAGAAACCCTCTCAGTCCTCACAGAGAGGTTTTCTTTAAGGACGCAAAATTAAAGCTCCTTTTCGTTTGGTTTTAAATACTTCATGCCGTTGGCACCTTCTTCAAAACACAGTTACAAACTCAGGAGTGCAGAGGAAAAGGAACACGAAGGAAGTCTGTAACTCTCCCTTCCCCTCACCTATTTTTTTTTGACTGCACTTAGGTCTAGTCAAATAAAGTAATTTTAAAGCAGGCGTGATTTTCAGAGAATGTGAAATCACTGATGTTTCTCAGAAATGACTACCAGTCGTCTTGGTGTATGCACACCCCAAGTGCTCACAGAAGAAACAATAGCCCTCCCTTGACATAAAAACCAAAAATAATAGAAGGCCAAAAGGGAGGAAGAGAAGAAGCGGGTTCCAGAACAGGTTTTATTCATAGTGTCTGGATCTGAAATCTAGATACATCAGTACAATCTAAAATTAATTTACTCCAAGGAAAAAGAAAACACACTAAATTCCCCCTCCCTCCTTTCTCACTTCCTGTGCCTTCACTTACTTTCTTTCAGTGTCAGGTGTTGATGCAGTGCTGCTCAGACCAAGTGATTCCTGCAAGAGAAGACATGCAGCACTGAGAGCAGACACTGGTAGAGAAGCCTTTATCCAATTTATGCAGAATATCAAATTAAAGAACAAACAAAAGTGGATGATCAAAAACTAAGTGCTTACCTCAATCTGGGATCGCAGCTGTAGAGATGTGGGGCTGGCATCAGGTTTCTCCTAAAATACAACAAATATCAAGTTAATGAAATATCCAAACACCAGAAAGAAGAAATGTGAAGGGGAGAAAAAGGGAAAAGAAGGAGAGTAACAGAACCAAGAACTATTTCAAAACAGTTCATACAGGAAACATTAACTACTCTACAAAGAACTGCTTTCAGGATAAATTCTGAAATAATCCAGTAAAACAGCTAATTTCATACTTATCACTGGAAAGTAAAACTGCCAGACAGCAAACATTTAAAACAAAATAGAAAGAGGGTGTTTTATTTTCACTAGATCACCACACAATTTGTTAGATAAGTTCAAGTGCAATTTCCAAGAAATTACCTTCAGGAAAAAATTGGCATGAAAAGAACATTCTTGGAGGAAAAACTACTGAAAGGATGCAGATACCTTTGATCAAGACCAGTTTCTCACACAGAGACTTGCCAACAGTATGGAGTTCAAACCATTTTTCTATAAACATCTAGGATATAACCATCTACTCCAGAACTCAGTCATCCCTTTGCAGGCTCCCTTTGCAGTTGATGGGGAGACACAGAAACTCTTACAGAACAACTTGCCTGACGGGTTTCAGCTACCTCAAGTTAGATGAGGGAGTCCCACTGGTGGTATCTAATTGAAGACTGCAAGCCAACTGCTTAAAAGGCACATACTATTAACATGTCTAGCTGAAATCAGTGGGAAAACTCCAGTTAGAATGGAGGAAGATAATATAGTCAGGACTGAGAACTACCTTTCGTTGCCTGATGTTCACGTGAAGTCACGGGGTAAGCTACTTGTTCCTACTTTATTCCCAGCAAGCCCTGGCCCTTGTGAAGTTATTGCAAAGTGAATTCCGTAACTTACTCATCACAGCTGGGTAAGCAGTGGTGTACATGCTTCAAGAAAATAAAAAAAAAAGGACATGAATTTGTTTCTCAGTACTGAAGGACTTCTTGTTCATGCATTCCTCAGCTTACATGTAAAACTCTTATCTCTGTGAAATTGTACTTCCTGTGCCCTTTGTTTACACAAAAAGTGACAAAACATTCTTGGGATTTAATTTAAAAAAAAAAAAAAAAAAAAAAAAAAAAAAAGAAAACCAGACACAATTTTATGGAAATGCAGCCTTTTAATACTAAACAGGAAATTACTACTGACTGCCATGAGGTGGTGTTGGATTAATCCACTCAGGAAGTCTGCAAGACCTGGAGTAGAAAGGAGCCTGCTCTGCCATCACACAACTGAGTCAGCTTGCACTAATGGTCACAGCAGCCAGGGAGGGCACAGGGTGGCTCACGGCCACGTCCTTGCTCATGTGCAAGGCTGACACCGGGTCACTGCCCTGCTGGGGGATTTTGCCTGACCATGCATTGTCTGTGTATCTGCTTTTGCTGATTTTGTAGCATAAAAAGGGAAATGAAGTCCTTGAGTGAAAGTGGACATGAAAAGGCAATCACGTCCACTTACTGACAAATCCAACAGGACTCCTCTAGTCAAGCAGAAGCTGGACCAAGCCCAGGTAAATTTTAGAGTTGTTCACAGATCAGAGAAAAGAAACGAGCTATTTGGCACCAGGCATCTCTCTCTTTCTCCATTAGTTCTGTCAAAATGGAAGCTGACTAAGTTTTGCACCTGGAAAAGCCTGCAGGCACATGGCTGCAAATCTTCCCCACACATTCTCCAATCCCTGCCCAGCTCTTTGCAAGGAGGGAGAGCAAGACAAGCCCAGTGATGCCAACACTTGCAACTCCTGAGAACCTCATTTGTCCGTACTCTGCTGCACTGATGAGAAAAGGAACATTTTATCAGTTTTATGTTACAGTTTCAGTATGCCAGTCAGGAGAACCTGCCATGTCCCCAACAGGCCCTTAGATCCCAAGTTCCTGATGATTTATCTGTTGTCTTAAAAAGCTGCTTTGCTGCAAGTGTTCTGGTTTTTACTTTTAAATACAGTAGTTTTTTGTAAATCACCATTTATAAGATGCTGCCTGGCCTCCCGTGACAAGCCTTGTGCTTGAGTAGCTGCTTGTGAAGTTGAAGCCTGAGACTACAATTAGAGGAAAAGTTCCTGCATTCAGCATAAAACTACTCAGCTGAACAGTCAGCTGCATCCCATGTAACTAAATCCTAAAGAAATCTGTCTGTATTTACCTTTTTTTTCTCCTCCTTTGCTGTCAAGCTCACCCTGTTAGAACACGAGCTGTTTTATAGGACCAAGATGGCTGTGGAGGGCAGAAGCAAGGACAATGTTCCTCTCCCTCCTCTAGAGCACCACTTTGCAATGCTGGAATGTAAAACACTTGATGATTCTGCAGTGTTGTGATTAATATTCCTACCTGCCTTTCCAGCAGAATGGTATTTTTTTCTATTGCTATTAATACAAGAAACCAAAGGAAAATACTTGGGGAAATAGTACTCTCAACTAAACTTCTGGCTTAGATCTCTATCAGAGATCACAGAGCTTTCATCAGCCTCAAGCAATTCTATTTATTTTGGTTAAAATCCATTAAACCTCACATTAAACCTCACTTTAAAATCCACAAGTTGTGTTGACTTTAATCCACCGGGATCAGGGCCCTTTTTCACCAAAGGCTAATTGTAGAAGGTTGAGCAAACGTTGTACTGTTGGCATGTTCTCTAGCATGCTATACAATCTTTTCAGAAAATATTTTTAAAGGTTAGTTTCGTTAAAGTACATCTTTCATCCTTCTGAGTCAAAACTTAAAAATGAAATGAAGGACAGCCTGGGCTTATAGAAACAGTGGCTGCAGTAAGAGACAACCCTAGCCTGCATTTCCAGAGCTCTTGTCTGGCCAAAGCAGGCATCAGAGCAATAGGTATCTTCTGTGCAAGCAGCCTTGCTGCCCCAGATAACTGCCCTCCTCATGTCTTTATGTCACACATAAAGCTTGTCTGAGATGCACCAGAAAATTCATATCACCTACGTGCTACAGTGCTCTGAAGAAACCAAATGATCTGAGAAAGTACCTGATCAAGTGCTTAAGTACCTCCTTAAGCTACACTATTAAATCCAGTGTTTCCCAAAGATTACCGATTTACTTGCATGGTTTCTAGATTTAAGTGGCCCTAGGCAGGGCCCCTGTCATGTACTCAGAAACTGTTGGTGCATATTGAACTTCTCCAATACACTATGAAAACCAGCAACTAAGATCTGAAGATTCTGAAGAAACTGAGATGTCCATAAATTGTACCTAATCCCCAGGGAACACATTAGATGGAAGGCGAACACTGGCTTAGCACAAGCTTGTCCAACTCCCCCCGACGTCCAAGGTCAGCACAGCACAGAATCTCAAATACTGATAATAAACCCAGGGGGAGGTTTTAAAAATTAGTAATGCTAATATCCTGTAGAGTAAGCCCACTGAATTTAAAGGAGGGATTCCCCCATCGAGTCACCTACACCTGATCTAAAACAATCTCAGCAAAGGGATTTTGTTCTCCCACCTTTAAAGCCATTTCTTAGCAGTCCTATTTCTTTCCTTTTTCCTCCTTCATCCAAAGGCAATACCATCAAGAGGATGGGTGCAGGATAAGGCCTTGAGGTCCTGGCAGAAGCTCTGATCCAGCAGCTGGAGGAAGGGATGGATTGCCAGGCGTCGCGCTGCCCAGGAACTGCCTGGGATCACCAACCCTTCCAAACTGTGGGTGCCGCAGAGAGTGACTGCAGAGCCCCACTGGGAGCCCTGGTGCGGAAGTGCAATTTGGGGAAATGATTTTTACAAATCTCTTGTTTTGGAAGAAAACGTGTGTAGTAAGCTTAACAAGCAGGATTTGTAGCTTATGCTTCAAGCCTTTAGTTGTCTGCCTTAGGGATCAAGAAAGAAGCTTCCTTCACAGGTAGCTTTTTCTGCCTACTTTGTACACTGAATTTATGTGATCATTTGCATACATTTTCTTTTCAAATTACTGCAGGTTTCTAAATACTGTGATTTTGATTTTATATACTACTTTCCTCGTAAAAATCTTCAAAACAGTTTTCCAACCATTTATGAGCTAAGCCTGAAAAACACAACTGGGAAGAAAGTACAAAGCACAAAATACATGGGAAAGAAGCTGAAAAATCACTTCCTGACTGGAATGGCAGGTTTTGAATTCATGAGGGACCTTTCCTTCCATGACAATTTCAGTTCACTTGTTCTGTATGTAATGTAACAGATAAGAGCCTATCTGAAGCCTATCACAGCCTATCTGAAGGCATTGGTGTTCTGCTCCTGAAATACACAAGCGTAAGAGACAAGAGCCTCTGAAGGGAAACTTAGTTATCCAGGGTATGGCTCACACATTCTAGGGGGAATGTGCATATTTTAATTACTTAAAACATTAAGGCACATCTATGCTCCACACCACAACTTAGTTTAGGAAATTATATTCATTGAATTAATCCCTTCTAATTAAAAATTCATGAACCTTTTCACAATTTCTGCCACAGGAGCTGTATCCATTTGAATCATAAATTTAAGCATTCCTCTGCAGATCCCAAGACAGGATAAATCTCACTGTGCAGAGAGAAAGTGTGCAGAGTGAGACCCAGATGAGTGCTGGGAAAACACAGTGATACAACCAGTAAAAAGGAGATGACTAAAAAGCTCATAGATATATAAATAATTTTATGAAACCATTTCAGCAGGTGTAAATAAAGTATATACAGCAGAAAACTTCTGTGAGAGAATTCTGCCCATCTTTGCCCAAATGTTTTCTCTCTGCTCTGAACACGCATTGCATGTTCTACTCTAGCTTCTAAAATGATTAAACAAAGATGTATCTGAAAGACAGCAGAGCACTGAAGGCTTGTAAGGAAGGGCTTGATTTACTTTGAGAGCAATAATTCTGCCTGGAGTCCACCACCACACTCTATATTTTAGCCTCTGCAGAGCTGCTGGAGAAGAAGCAGGGAAGTCCCTTTAAAAAGACAGCACAGGTATGCACATATGTAATGGAAATTGCCTACGAGTTACTAGATATGAGCAACAGGTCAGAATAAAGAAATAAAAAAGACCTACTCCTGTGTCAAACACCTCAGCGTGTGTTTGAGGGAACTAACAATTCAGTGAGTTTCCAGTGGTACAGATTAGTTTAAGTCCCATTTTGAGTTTCAAACCACAACCTCTGGACCATCCCCTTAGCTGTTTCAGCGAAGAGAGAAGGTTTTTCTGCACCATTGCTCTTGCACATTAGAACATGAGCTGACACATGCTAAATGATAGCATCCTGCAGCAGCAGCAGAACTCTGGATCGAGGAAATGAGTTAAGCAGGAGGGATGGTTAAAAAGAAAAAAAAAGTTGGAACAATAAATACTTCTAAGCATGAAACAAAAGTCAAGTGTCTCAATGCCTCATACAAAAGTGCAGACATTGGTAAACACTTACCTTAACTACAGATGAAATGCAGCTTCAGAGAGAACACACTGTTAGAGCACTCATATGTCTGCTTTTAGTATTGGAGAGGGAAGAAATATTCTGCCTCTCAGCTTGATGCAAACACCAGAATCTATAGAACCTAATACATCTCAGGGCAAACACTGGACCCTCTCTCTCCCCTTTGGCAACAATGAAAGCAGAAGGGGTTTTTTTCACCTGTCTCAAATATACTGCATTCAGCACTAAGGCTGGGACCCACAGGGCTGAAAAACATTTCACAATGATTTTGAAAAACATAATTCATTAGCAATTATAGAGAAACTGCAGCTTTTGTAAAGCCCTGTAACAATAAAAAGTGAGGCAGTGCTAAGACATAAATTCACTTGTAACAGACAGAAGCAGAGTCCAGAAAAATTATGGCACAAACACAAAAAAAAACCTCAATAGAAATGGGCTTCAGAGAAAGGAAAGTCAATATGGGAACACAGCATTCTGCAGCAGGGAAATCAAATATCTTCTGATCAATTTTCCAAACAAGATGAAGCAAGCCCAGAACTATGGCAGCTATCTTTGTGCTAAAACCATATTAATATAAAGGCCAATACATGATTGAGACACAGCAGGTGTTTGATTGATGCATTTTACACTCGTTACTCAAATGGTACAATACGAAAGTGTTCTTGCTGCTGGCAGGAACTGCCTCTGTAGTAGGGCTCTTGCTGGTATAAAAAGAACGAGTAAGACCTGCCAGCTTTGCCTAAAAATCCTTACGTTTGTCAGCACTGACTTCTATTGTACAGGTAAGGCCAAAAAAAACCTCTGTGAAATAATGTTGGAAAACAGTGAAAGGCACGGGTTTCCAGGGAGGACTTTAAGATACAGAGAGTGGTTTTGGCATCAGGAAGAGCTGTAATGTTTCAGCAGAATGAAAAAACCCTAAACAAACCACATCAAGAATAGTTAAATGTGAAGCCAGAGGACTCAGGATGTGACACAGACAAGGGAGGCATGAGGTAAAGCCCAACTGGATACTGCCCAAATGGGGCCTTTCTTGTTCAAGAGCTGACAATGGGCCTGTGGAAGAGCCACCACTTCCCCCAGTGAGCATTTTGTCCTGTGGGAAAAGCACAACAAAAGGAAGAGAGAAAATAAATGAATAAACAAACAAATAACAGTTTGCTACAGGGTACTTTGGGGTAGGAACAGTCTGGTCAGCCAAGTCCAGATTCCTTGCCCAGGTGCTGGCCCTCTGGCAAGGATGGCTAATGGCAGTGTGCTGTACCTTGGCCTCAGTCACTTCCTGAACAAATACCCACAACTGATGAGGAAAGCAGCACCACATGTCCCTATCACCATCACCCTGCAGCCTGCTTTCTCTCACTGTGGGGCTAGGAATTTCGAGTGGTTTTGAAATGAAGCACTCACTGATAAGACGAGAAAACAACCACGAGGAGCTCCTTGCCATAAAAGCCATGGCTGAATATGGCAAACCTCTCTCTGAATACCAATGGTCCTGATTTGTTTTTATGTGCTCTTCAAGTTCAGGCCACCTATTCCTAAGGGTCAATGATGTTCTCCATTTCCCTCTAAACAACACATCCTTTTCAGATCCTACCAATTCTTCATTTTCATGTATGCAAAGCTGTACTATATTTCTATTAAGATTATTTGTAATTTTCTCAATTTCTCTTCAGCGTTTCCAAGAACAACAAAAAATGTATTTTCTTTTTGAAAAGTGGCAAGGAAAGAGAAGGGGAAGCTCAGACTTAGACCAATGCCTCCAGGAAAACATCTACATCCATGCTATAAATCCTTTCAAACACACCACGGAAAGAGAGGCTAACACAGGTCCACTGTCATATTTATATTGATACTATACTTGTGTACCTACAGCCAATATCCCTGCCTCAAGCACATGGAATTTCAGATGATCTACACTGCAAATGAATGGAAGCTTTTGTGCTGGATGAATCAACTGCTCAAGGCTTGGGGATTCTTGTAAAATGGATTGTTATCATAATACTGATGACCTTTTGCAAGTACCCCCATTCACATCATCACTGTGACAGCTAACACTTTATGTTGTACCAAACAATAATTTACCAAGAAGATCAGAAACTAAGTCGACTTTAAATTATTGAAAAACCCTGGTAAAACTGAGGAGGAGGTAAATCAAGAGAAAGCACTGCTCATTAATACACCTACAAACTTTTTTTACCACAGATGTATGGAGTATCAGCGAGGAAGTCCTCCATTTCATGGGGAAAAAATGCCAACATTTTGCATTAATTTCATTCTGGGAAAGCTGTGATTTGCTTTACTTTGTTAAAAAGGAGACAGATTTTTTAAAAATTATACATGTTATGTAGTGGAGAACAAAGGATATTTTAGTTTTAGACTTCCCCACTTTTTTTTTCTTTTCTAATTTGTAACAAACTGATAAGCTGAAAAGCATTTTGTGTCAGGAACTTCCATCATACAGTCACTACAATGCACAGTAGACAGTTCTCTCCATATTTTTTTTCTTTTACTTGCAACACCTCACATTGCAGAGGCTCAAAGCCAAACTCAAGTACATACAAAAAAGGTCCAACTCTTTCTGTTAAGTTCTCTAGCTGTAGAAGGCAAACCCAAAACTCAGAACTCAACAGCACTGTGGGCAGTGGAAGAAATCCGGCAACCATTTTTTTCTACAACTGCTGATCTTTGGGCTGCCTGTGGCTGCTATCAGGTTGTGCTCTTCAGAGCTACTGACTTCTTCCTTCATAAGTTTCTAGAAAAACCTGCACCTACATCTATTTTTCCAGTTTTAAGAAGTCTGTATGTATAGATGTGCATATACCTGCTCTGTGGGTTTTTTTAAACATGAAATTGAGCCTTTCAGAGCATGACTAAAGCCCTTATTTAATTCAAGAAAACTGATTTAAGACTTTCTCACACCCAGCACAGTATTTCTGAAAGTTTTAGTGTTACTGTTCAGGAAATGGATTTAACTTTGAACTTTTTAGAGAAGTGAAAAAATCCAATAAAACAAAACAAAAGAAACCACAAACAATACAAAACCCCCCTAAAAACACAGGAAAAAAATCCCAAACCAACCCCACTAGGAAAAAGAGGCAACAGAACCATGCAATAGAGAGTTGCGCTGAGTCAGGACCTGAGTCACATTAACTCTGGCAAGTAGTCTTATCATGAGACTCTGCCCACATGCACATTTACTGGTTTTCTCATCTTTCCATGAAGAAATTCAAACAGCCTACTGTTGTATTTTTTTTTGTGCAAAAATAATTACATCAAAATTATAAACATTTGGGCAAAATAGATTCTTGCTTTCCAGCTGACGGTAACACTGTACCTCAATTTTCCTCTTTCAGAGGTTAAAAACATCAACAGCTGTTAGCTCAAAAAAGCAGATATCCTGAACTCAGGTCTTTGTTGGCAGTAAGCCTTGCAGCCCAAGCTCTCAAGCAATTCCTTGTGGTTGAGACTGGGTAGGCCCTTTCTGCTGATCTGCTCTATCACTTTAATTTTTTAAATTCATTTCAGTCCCCCTTAATGATTTCTATGTTCTATGTTATTTCATGAGAGGACCAGAGCTGAAAAGCTGTAACAACACAACATATGCTGCATATTTCAGGACTTATAAACATGGAGGGCTGGTGGGGTCTCACCTCCATTTCAGCCACTTTGACAACGGAAGCAGCAGGAATACAAATGAGAAAAGGTTTTGAAAAAAAAAATCTATCAGAAAAACTTGTCTCAGCATATTGGCAACTAACTCTGACGACATTTCTTTATTACAATAAACTCATTTTGAAGAAAGTTTATTTCAGGATCCTTTTTAAGAAGGCACTTGAAGCAGGAAAGAAACTGGTCATACTGGGCAAAGTTTTATAATAGATATACACTTTTAAAATATGAGTTTTACAACCATTTTAAAAAGCAGAATAAATGTTTAACTTGAAATCAAACTGGTTCTGGTTAGTAGGTTGATATGTGAAACTGAACACCTGAAGTTAAGACTCATAATATGAATCCATTCCCTAGAGCTGGGCACTGCACTTCTTGCTCTTAACCTGCATAAACACACTCCAGGAATGTGAGTGGGTGAGGGGAGAGGCAAAGGTTGATAGTTGGATGCTAACTTCAAAGTCTCCTACAAAGTGAGAGGAGAAATTAATTTCTTGAACAAAAGAACTGAAAACAAATTAATCATATTAATGCAAAAAAAGTACTAGACCACAAATTGCTGGTCTGTACTTACTCATTCTTCCTGCTATAAAAACAACCTTTGATAAAAGAACTTTTAAATTAGTTGTTCTCTCTTTTGAAATTGAAGCCTGTATTTGATGGATGCTTTGGGCCAGAACCTTACTTAAATCTTCATCACTGGTCATCACATGATCATTAGTACAAAACTAAATTTCATATCAACTCCGATGCTCTAAGTCATCACGAAAGATTGCTCCCATCAGAGGGAAAAATTATTATTGAATGCCATTAGACTATCTGGGGACAATTTGGTTATTTACACAGAAGATTTGCAACATCCCTATTTGAGAATATTAAGAAGTAATTATTGCCTTCTACACATTCATGATAAAAATCTTTATCTACACAACTATTGATAGAAGTATTCTCCATTTTCTTTTTACATTTAAAATAAGACTGGGATAGAGATTCATATACCATAGATGTAGTAGTTAACAGGAACAGCCCCAACAGGAGGTGCAGCAAATAGGAGCCTTGCTCTATGGGATTACTGTTGCATGCTTTGCTTTGAAGGGTAATGGTGCGACAGTGACGTCTGACAGCTCCAACACTAGTCAGCACAACTGCTGGAAAGGGGTTAAATTAAAGGCTTCAATCATGCCATTAACAGCTCCCGCTGCTGGGCCAGGCTCCAGCCCAGCTGCAGAGCTCCAGCCAGTTTTTGCAGAGCTCAGCTGTTCTGCTGAAAACGCACAAGTGGGCTCCTGCCACATGACCAACAATTGGGGTAGAAGGTGGGGCTTGCTCTGGCACAGAGGCCAAACAGAAGAGAAGTACTTAACACAAATTTCAGTGATTCTTAAATCTAAAGGGCAACAAATACTGAATTCTGAGGGTCCCTCAAGCAGCTGTAACATGCTCCTTTCTATCAAAGCAGAAGGGGCAGAGATTTTCCCCAGAAGAGGACAGTGGAGGCCAGAACCCTCCCCACTGTGGCCACAGCAGCCTCCTGATAATATCGGCTTGTGCAGTGCCTGGGCCTGATTGCTGCTCCCTCCAGCCCAGGGGCATCGCCCCACTTTCAGGCTAGCACAGGGTGGCGATGTGCAATTCTGCTTTGCCTTGTTGGGTTGTTATGCAATGCGTGGTTATCCCACCACAGACTGAGTGAAGGTCCATTCCAAACAAAAGGCCAATTGCTGAATGATGAACAAACTTAGTACCAAGTACTAAGTTTGATGAACAAACTTAGTACCAGGAATGTCTGCAGAGAAAAAATGACACATGCTGCTTACAGACAAAGCATTTGAACCTCAGCAAACTTCCATCCTTCAGTCACTACAGATTACTCAGGCCAAAGGAATCTGCAAAGAAAACTGCCACCGTTACTCCAAGCAAATCATCTGCAATCATTATCTACAACTATTCACTGGAGAATTAGAAGTGCCGCAGCAAAGCCTTACAAATTATTCTCTCGCGTAACATTTTCTCCTTGCTTATTCCTGAAGCTGCTCCTGAAGCAGCAACTACAACAGACTTCTTCCCAAGTTCCACTTGAAACTTCAGCATTTTTTCCTGCCACACTTTGGGTCGCACTTGACTTTAAGAGAGATGCACAGAACTAGCCTTGCAGAAACAAATGAAGCACAAGGGCAGGGCAGCCTTGCACTCCAAGAGCCACCCATAGTTTTTCAGTGATGCAGTGTGTACAAGTAGCACATGCACTTCATTCCAGCAAGGCCTGTACAGCTTTGCACTCCCTCATGCACCTTCTTTTTCCCCCTATCCACTAATGGCCGTGTTTTACTATTAAAGGAGTACTGCAGTCACAGGTAATCAAATCATGGCATTAAAAAGGCCAGCATGCTTTGAATTTTTATAACTTGTCTTTCAAACACATATGAAGGAAAACAGAGGCCTTGGGAAGGAATAACTGCTTTTGTTCAGAGGTCCATCCAAAACTCTGCCCTTTGCTATTAGCACTAAACAGTGAACTTACGCAGGCAATCTAGCAGCACAAGGCTTGGCTAGAAGTTACAGCCATGTCCTGATGAAGTAGGCAAAGCTAGGACATTAAGGGAGTGGTACCTCACCTGTACTGCTTCCGATTCTCTTCACCATCCCACTGTAGGGGAGAGAGTAAGTGGCTCTGTGAGGCCTAATTGCCAGCTCGGGTTAAGCCACAGTCCTTAGTGCCCAACATGGGTCTTGCAGGGTTCAAGATAACAACAGGTTTGATTGGAATGTGCTAGATTGAATTTATAGCTGTAATTGCTGATTAGCAATTAATTGGCAGGTGCTTGTCAGGAGCCTTGCCTGCCTGACTGTACATTAGAGTCCAGGGCTCATTAGTGGCTGGTTTTTGCTCTGGCTGCTGCTGTGCTGCTTTATCACCTGGCTGTGCTGTGCCTGGGAACATTGTGATAAAGCAGCGGCGATGTGCCGGGGCTGGCAGGTGGCCAGGGACTCGCTGTGTGTCTGTGCTGCTGGCCTGGGCCGGCCGGCACTGCGGCCTGAGCTTCAGCCACAGGGGCCTGACCCATGCCTGAATCCATGGCGGAGGGAGCCGGCAGGTGTGGAAGCAGCTGTGGCTCTGGCTAGGTCAGTGCAGCAGCAGGAAAACCTCTGAAGGGATGAGGGCCCGGGGTAAGTCTGTGCTGCAGCAGGTGGATACTGATACATCAGTGGCTGTGGATAAGCCCATGCTGGAGCACCTGAAAGCG
This sequence comes from Acrocephalus scirpaceus scirpaceus, assembly GCA_910950805.1. Lineage (NCBI taxonomy): Eukaryota > Metazoa > Chordata > Aves > Passeriformes > Sylviidae > Acrocephalus > Acrocephalus scirpaceus. Next base: position 47,627,313 of record OU383775.1, read on the forward strand.
TGTGGCCACGGATAATCCCACAAGAGAGCAGGTATTCTCCTGGAAGGACTGCAGCCACAGGTAAGGCTATGATGGAGCAGGTTGATTCCTGGAGGAGTTGTGGCTGTGGGTAATGCCACACTGGAGCAGGTGCACCTCAAAGCAGCTGTGACAGTGGATAGGCCAATGCCATGGCAGCTATAACCTCAAAGTAACCGTGGCTCAGAGACAAATGATCCACGTGGAGCAGGCATAGCCATACGCAACTACAGTCTGTGGATAAATCCTAGCTAGGCTAGGAGCAAGGGAAGGAACATTCAATGTTATGGTCTGGCTCAAAGGGACAAAGGGCAGAGATTGTAATGGACATAGGCTTAAATCATTGTAACCCATGATTTGGATTGCATGCCAGAGTCCTGCTATAGCAGGAACCACACATAGAAGTGGAGGACAAAAAGCAGGTCCAAGGGCACCAACAAATGGATTTGAACTGGCTTTGGTGCCCAGTAATTCCACACACCACACCACCTCTCCTGTCATGAATAAACTCAGTGGACATTTATGAACATTTTACAGGCTTAGTCCACAGGCCAGGGAACATAATATCTGTGTATTGTATCAAGGGATGAGAAGGGAGGTGGCAAATAATGAGGATGTGTTGGACAGTCTGAGAATAACGTAAATGGTAATGAATGAAGAGTGGAGAATGTGCTGGTTTCAGCTGGGATAGAGTTCATTTTCCTCACAGTGCCTAGTATAGGTCTCTGTTTTAGATTTGTGCTGGAGACAGTGTTGACAATTCAAGGACATTTTTGGTATTGTTGAGCTATGCTTACAAGAGTTAAGGCCTTTTCTGCATTCCACCAGCGAACAGACTGGGAGTGCACAAGAAATTGGAAGGGGACACAGCTAACCTCAACAGATCCAAGGGATGTACCATACTACATGGCATCATGCTCAACATACACAGCTGGGGAAGAAGGAGGAAGAGGGTGGGGACACTAGGAGTGATGGCATTTGTCTTCCCAAGTCACTGTTACACACAATGGAGCCCTGCTTTCCTGGCTGAAACCTGCCTGCCCATGGGAAGGAGTGAAGGCATTCCTTGTGTGGCTTTGCTTGTGTGCACAGCTTCTGCTTTACCTATTAAACAGTCTTTGTCTCAACCCATGAATCTTTCCACTTTTACTCCTCTGATTGGCTCCCCCATCTCACTAGGGCAGGGGAGTGAGTGAGTGGCTGTGCTGGGCTTAGTTGCCATCTGGGGTTATACCACAACACACTGAAGGGCAGCTAGAACAAGCAAGTTGACAACTGGGAAATTTGTAGTAAGTGAAAGACCAAAGCAGACTGTACACTGTAATCCTCAATGTAAGAAGTGTTGAGCCAGACTTCATCCTGGACATGGATAGAATGAATACCTTGAATAAAATATGATCAGCAAAACCATAACAAACCCCAAACACAAAGAGAACAAAACCCACAAAGAGAAAGGCAGTAGCAAAAGTACAAAAGAAACATAAACCTCAAGAACAACTAGTAAATGAGACCCGCAAGTCCAGAAACCTTGGTGCCTCTCAACATTACAGCACTGCTGTGAGCAACAACAATTCTCGATTTCAATCTAAACCAAATGGCAGTCAAAGCTTTAGACTGGAGAAGAATTACTGAAGATAAACCACTTCAGTTAATAATTTGCTGCTAAGCACTTTCAGTTCTGCTTTGTCGCTGCTGCAATCCCAGGGAGCAAGCGCACTGCGAGCTGCCTGCCTGCAACAAGCCAAGGGTTCGCTGCAGGAAGGGAGCGTGCTCAGTCTTGTCTCCTCTTCACTCAAGCAAATGTAAATTATGAATGCAAAGCTCCACGAACAAATCACAAAACACCCTGTCTTTGCAAATGTCTTTGTGTAAGCAGTATGACTCAGCTTGCTGGTAGGCACTCCAACCAAATTAATTTACCATGGTATGGAAAACCTGAGCGAAGTAAAACTTAAGCTGTACAAACACCTGCAAGAGTTTCTAAATGCCTGGGGTTTTGCAGTCAAGACCTGCTTGTTTGGGCAGGTGCTGCCACTGTTATGGGAGTGTCCATGGTACAAATTCCTCTGCTCAACTGTCTTCAGCAGGAAAAGCAGTCCAGACTTCTTGGAAAAAAATCTGCTCTAATCAGAACAGCAACAAAATGTCTTGACCAAAAGCTGCTTTTTGTTTTTCTGCTCACACTCCTTTTTGTACCTTAGGGTTTTTTCCAGGTTATGGCCCTAACAGGTTTAGTTACAACATCTTGAGGCTCTGTTAGTGCGTAAACCATTTCTTTTGAAGTTTTTATTGTTCCAGATCCAGTCCTAACACAAACTTCTCCCCAACAATACTGTCTGTTATTCAAGGTTATGTGCAGTCTGTGAATAAGTGTATGCCAACGAACACAGAATGAGTTGTCAATTACACAAGGTTTTGTTAAAAAACAAGTGAAATAAAAATAGTACATTAGTAAATGTAGCTGAAACTACAGAACAATATCCCATATGCTACACTAGACTTCCACATACACCAACAGTCCCTCTAATCTAATAGGAATTAAATTAAGTGTATTGCAACATGCTCAGCATGCTACTCACTTCCACAAAGAAACTATGAGTTTATGTGCTTCCACTGACTTTCAAAGCAGAAAGAGACACACGCAAGTCCATCAGCATCATTTCTTATTCCTTATTTCACCTGCTCTTCATTTCACTTACTCTATGATAATTCTTACATTTATTTTTTTTAATATAATATTTCAGAGAAATTGAGGGGTTAGGACAACATAGTATTTAAGCATATGCCTGGCAACAGTACTGGAGTGTTTAAACCTTGGCATGTTTTTGCATGCTTTATTGCATTAAGTCCTGATCACACAGGACAGTACTAGCAGTAAGACAAGTTAGTAAATAATACAGGATACCTTCATTTTTCATTGCACAGGACTGCAGTTCCTGTAGAAACCGCAGATTTTATTTCACAGTGCATAAACTGCAGTTTCTATACAACCACCCAAGCCTTTACAGGACAGATATACCTTTTGAAATTTGGAAAAAGAGTAAATCACTTGCTGTCCCAGCATATCTAGAGGCCACTCTTTATCAATGCATCACATCACAAAAGGAAAGAAGACAAGAGGGTAGAAACTGGTCAGTGCTAAGAGAGGAGGCTGCAGCAATGATAGGGAGATTACCTGGAGCCTGTTTCATAATTCAACATTCCTTATAAATTCATAGAAATCCTAACACCCAGGTACACCCCTTACGCATTGAAATTCTGTGAGGGCTCCTATGACTGCACAAGTGGATTTAACAGAATTCCTTAGATGTCAAAAATCTACTGGTACTCTGCACTTTTGAAAACAAACTCCAAATCTTAACGAAACTGTAATGCCAAAATCTGATTAAATTCTAATTTGAAGCAATGCTTCCTTCTTGTGTTCCCCTCTCCTTGAAAAGTACTCAAATCTAACTTCTTGAACATAATCCACAGTAAAAGGATATACTATAACAGAGCCTGTTTTCATATCACATATAGCTTATTGTGACTTTTAAAATGCCAAAACTTAAGCTTAAATAAGGTGATAGAATTCATTTGCTATGATCTTTATCTTCAAACTTTTTAAACAGTAACTAATTTGCCTCCCAGTGCTCAGCTTGAATCAGACACTATTGATTACATAAACTCAATTATTAGCCTTTCATATTAACAGTTTTGTTTCCTCACTCCTTTGATATCCTTTGGATCTAATTAAGCACCAACTCTTTACAGCACAATACTTCCCACTGAATGGATTTTCACAACTCTTCTGCATCTGCCCCCCCCTCGACAAGGCCTTGAAACACCTACAAGGATTCAAAATGCTGCTGCTACTGTTTAAGTACTAAAATGTGAGGTTATCTCAGTAGATCACACTCGCTCCAGTCCCTTTGCTGGCTGTGCAAGATATCTGCTGTAAAAAGTGTTCCTCATGGTCTCTGTCTGTTTGCCACTAAATTAATCTGTTTTCTTTGCACGTCCTTGGCTTCTCTAGCACTGGCAAGCACTTGTCTTTTACACCATTCCTTTCTATCACTTCAAGTCTCAGTGTTAGAGGACAAAAAGACATTTTGAAGTTTACTGCAAAAAAGAAATGTATTAGATGATCAGAATGAAAAAATGAATGAACTATGTGCTTTACTATCTTGAAAATCAGTTTCTTGGTAGCTCTAAATATGCTTGTAATCACTATTTTCAACAAAATTAAAAAGAATGAAATTTTTGGCTAACACTCCATGTAAAATAGGATGAGTTACAGAAAGACCACTGCAGTTTTAGGGGCTGGCATGCAAAGCTAATTTGAGCCCATTTCTCTTTCCAACTGTTTCTCCCATCTCTCCAATTCCAGGTATACTACATAGTGATAAATTTTGATGTCCTCCACACTATGAAAAGGGAAAGTAAAAGTCTTCAGAGAGAAAAGAATTTTCCTCCGGATTTTTCTTCTCCATATTTTGCACTTTGCATTGCCTCAAGTGAAATATTTGCCTTTTAGAGCTGTTTTACTATACACTGTCCTTGTCTCTGTAGGACCTGCTCCCAAGGGGTTTTTCCCACCACCATATATGAAAGAGACATGATTTACATGGTGACCACGAAACACACAATGCACTGCTATTCCCAGGAAGAGAAAAACTAATCCCAAGCTTCTCAGTCTTAAGACTATACCTCCCACCAGGACAGCCACTGGGTTCACATCTGTCACATTGCTTTCAGCTCTCTCATTGGTACTGCTGAGGAGCAGATCAGCACCCGAGCAGTAAAAACTGGGAAAAGTATGGTGTGATGGTCAGAAGAGAACAAGGCACAAAGCCCAAACACACAGGAGATTGCTTCAGAAGATGGTGTTCCTTGAGAGGAAACAGCTGGAGACAAAATCAGCAGCAGTGCAGTGCTGATGCGTCCAAATTAGACTTGACATTACTCAGACTGCTGTGGTCTTCTAACGGACAGCAAGGCTTTTCCTACTTCTTGCAATAAACTAGTTCAGTGCAGTGCTGAGTGACCCAAGGTTCATCCAGCAAACACATAAAGAAAGAGTCCTCTCTGCTATTTTCATGTGTTCTGGCTGCAAACAATCTGAATAACGCCCTCCAGGATTCTGGAGCCTGAATGATCCAGACTACGACATCACCGAACGTAAAACGCAGCTATTACTTGTCCTTGTTCTGCCTTGAACTGCCAAAAACATTCATAACATGCCTCCCACAGTGCCCAAAGAAAAGCATGAGAATTATCTGTTAAAAGATAAAAAGGAGTCCTCTTGGGGTATGAACCCAAGTGAAAAACCCAAACCCACCATAAACACAGCACAGAAACCACAGTGTTTTACCTCTCACTTTCTGTGAATGGCACTCCCAAAACAGCATGAAGGACATCTAGATAATAAAAACATTCAGTCCCTCTTCTAGTTGTGCTACTGGCTTTCTGTATTATTTCAGGAAGTTACTCAAATCCTTTGTAACTCAAAATATTTGCCTGAAAACAAGAATTCTTACCTACTGTATTTCACAGCTTTGTCAAAGCTGCTGACACACCCCAGAAAAGACATGCGGAGGTGTAAGTAACTGGAATCACAGCGTACATTTCCTTTCCTTGATGTCCTGCATTTGAAGGAGAGGAGAGGACTGCTACAGCAACCACCTCCTTGCCAAAACCAGCCTTGAAAGCCACTGGTGAGATGATCACTGAGAAAGTAACCACAAAACACTCTGTGATTGTCTCCCACTCAGTACCACACAAGCCTCTCTCCATATTCTTAGAGGGATGTGTACCTGCTGTTTCTGCCTGCATATTTTCATATGCAGATTTTAATTAGACCTGGTCACTAAAGGCAAGGGAAACTATCTCTAGTGGTCTGAGAAAGCAGAAAGAGACAACACAGACAGAAGGGAGCTATTTTGCAACTAGTCTTTATGAAAGCAAAGTTGGCAAAAGCCCCAGCAAACAGATAAAGTCATGTTGAGTAGATTAAATAGTTCACCCTGCCTTATGTATTGTATGGCTACTCTCAGGCCCTTGATTTTTACAGTAAATAACCATTTTGAAAAAATAAATGGTGGAAAACAAAAGAGTACAACTGTTTTTTTAATAACATTCTAAGTCCCTGAAAACTAATTTTTCTCAATTTTCCCTGCTTTATTAAAAGTCTTTGCCAAATTGAGATAACATCTCTTACTGTTATAATTTTTAATCTATGCAGCAATTCATGATTTGCTCTTTCTCAGCTCTGGCTGTGATTCTGGATACACAGGAGCAGCCCAGAAGACTTCATGGACTGTGACTATACTTCAAACCCACCAAAACCTCAACTGAATTATCTAACTTAATTTTCATCCTCAAGCTTCCTGTGTTTTGAAAGAAAACATTTAGTAATTGTGCTCTGAAAGCAGACTTTGAGGAGAACGTGTCAGCAGTTAGCACTGTGCCCCTAATTAAACCAATATATTTATGGTCTCCATAAATTCCCTCTGAAGCTATAATGTAATGCCTCTATAAGTCAATTTCCTGGTATACACAAATGTTTTCAAATTATCAGCACTGCCTTGCTGACTGCTTAAGATAAGGCCCTCATCCAGCAATGCAAAGGAGACTTAGACTCTGTCACGCTTTAATGAGAAATGGGAACCATTCACAGAGAGCTTTCTGCTCCTCCAGAAAAATCTCTCCTGACTGCATAAAAATGTTAGCTTTTGTATATTAATTAAAGGGACAGCATCACGAATATATGTTTCTTTTCCTTCTTCTGACTTAGCATCTCTTAAACAGCATGTCCTTAATTTTTGCTGCAACTCCTTCAAATGCTAATTTAGATTCCTTTGGTTAAGTGCTACTTTCTGCACTCTAGAGTGCAGAAAGCACACATGAATTAATGTCCTGAAATTTTCATCAAGTTCAGAGGATGAACATTGCTACAATTCAACACTTGCAAGCTTAGTTTATTTTCTTGCAATTTAGAGAAAATTTGTCTTGGCAAATGAAAATCCAGGAGTGGTCCACAGCAAACTGTCAAGAAAATGGGGAAACCAAAAGCAGCAGAACATCCTGTATGCCAAATACAAGGAACACCCGCTTGCTGTGTTATTTCTCAATGTCACTGAAGAGACATCATTTGTCATTAGTCAAATCCAGTCAATTCCACTGTTTCATCACAGGCTTGTTCCATACCCAGTCAAGAAAATGATCTTTGTCAGTAGATCTTACATCAAAGCCAAATACTTCCAACAAATTACTTAACATCTGAATACCTCTGGTAAACTAGCTGTAAAATGGGTATTTCAGAATTCAATGCACAGATGCAAATCATATGTGACAATAATCTGTCTGCCAACACAGCAGCACCACAGTACCAAGACAAAACTCCTATAAAGTCTGTTCTTTTCAGAGCAGTCATAAACCACTACCTTAAAATGTGTTTTCAGAAAGAGATGTTGTGATGACGAAGGTCAGAAGGTATGTTACATGACATGTCCGCACACTTCTAAAATGATTTTCACAGATAAATCAACTGAGCACAGCAGAAATCTGCCTTCCTGCATGGTTTTAAACTTTTGATGGAGAACAGTATTTTCCAGAGGAAAGGAAGGAGGATGTTGGTGGGGAAATATGAAAGTCATTTCAGCATGAGTTTGTGAATAGGATATTCTTTCATATTTATGAAAACCAGATCATAAAATAGTTTGTGAACTAAGAAATTGGCAGACAATATATTAAAAAATATATTAAATATATAAAACCACACATAATAGAAATTTATATGTATTTATGTATATAAATAATTACATAAAAACTGTATTAAAAATACAGTTTTCCCCATAATAAGATATGTTCAGGATATTGCTTCTGAAACAATAAAAAATAAGTCAGGATTCTAAAATGCAGTTCCATAGAACAACAGAATGCCTGACAAGGAAAAACAAGTTACACAAATTATTTTGTATCACAAAGCTATTACATAATGTAAATCTGTGCAATATAGTTTGTCATTTGATTTCAAAGTCTTTCAGGCACAGGAAGAATGCAACTGTTTTTAGTTTACAGACAGCTCAGGAAAATTTCAAAGCGTATACAAAACAAGAGGTATTAATATTACATAAAATTCAGGAAAAAACCCAAATCACCTAATTTTACAGGTCAATTCTTTTGAAAGCAAGGTTGGATAACAGTTGTCTTACAGCCTGAGTTGATTTTTTAATTTTCAAGCAATAAATAAGTCCTTCAGGGTTCAAGATCAAGTAATTAATTATGAAATTTATGGAAGGGTCTACTACAAAAAATCAATAAATAGTGACTAAATAAGGCATTATGAATAAAACAACTTCATAATACTGGTAACTCCACTTGAGAGGATGGCAAAATTTTCTACATAGCAAGTACATGCCAAATCAATCCATGTAATATAATTTGCATTGAACAAACTATTTAGCATTTTGCACATGACCTCTCTGATGAGGCAGGTTAAGTTATCTTCCATTTTTGTGCAAGGTCACATGCAAATACAGGGTGTTCCCTGGACACTCCACTGTCACTCTTACAGACTGACCCTTTCCTGCAAATATTCACAGTGGCATATGCTTTTCAGAAGGAGCTGAAAAAAACGCCTCCATCAGTGAAGATGTAATGGGACTGGGCAATTAAAAACTAATTCTTGGCACAGCTAGTGCAATCTATATGAATATAAACATATTGGTTCACACATACATATTAGATCAATAAATATATGCTTGATCTCTGGTGAAAGATCTGTTGCCTGCTTCTGTTACCAAGGAGCACAGGGCTGGAAGGTACTGTCATTACCCATTAGAGAGACAAAGGTTGTTTCCATTTAAGGCTCCATTCTAAAGAAACAAACATGTCAATCCCCCATCACTTCTAGGCTAATAACTGAAAAAGCAGGTTATTCTGGCCTAATTTTGGGGAATCAGATGCTGTGCAGTATGGAAAACTGAAAGGTACTGCATTTAAACAGAATTACCCAGACAAAGACATTCAGGGTGGGGACTATCCGGGGGAGCTAACAGGTTGGCTAAAAAGGGTGCAAGGATTATGGTGAATCATAAGGTAAGTACAAGGCTTAGTGTCACGTTGTTGTGTAAAGAATCACCATTGTATTACAGATATTATGAATGCTAAAATAGTTTGCCCAGGGAGACAGTGGAAATAACATGCTGGGACAGTTTAAAGACAGGTCTGATCAACATCTGTTAAGCATGATAAGGACAGCTGAATCTATCTTGGGGCAAAGGAGGCACCAGGTGATTTCTCAAAATTATAAAAACAAAGCCACGGTAAATTCCATGAAATACAACAGTACTTACAACAAAATAGGTTTGGTAACACACCTTCAACCACAACAAAAAAATTCAGATATTGTTGTATTTGTGTTTCACTTCTGAGTTATGCATCTCACACATAACTACAAAGAGGATTTCTACTCTTCCTTTTGCAATAACTGGATAATTTATCCCAGAGCAGGTGCTGCAAACTTAATCTGGTGTAACTGAGATGCAGACTGCTTATGGTGATGTCTAATCCAAAGCTGTAAACAGAGAAGTTAAATAAACAGCTTCACTTTTCATTTATTCTGTGTTTCAAGGGACATTTTACATATGAACTATCCTCAACTCACTAGTCTTCAAGGGATTGCATTTGCATAGATTTCTAATCTTTTCTGTTCTTTCTATTGCTATTCTGCAGAAGTAGCATAGCTGGTTGCACAAAATCACTGCACTCCAAGAGGTAACAACATCCAAACCAGGGAGACAAATACAAGAAAGAATAAGGACTGTAGAAGGATGGGAAAAAAGTAGGATGTAGGAGGTGCTCAAGGAAAAAAAAATGAAGCATGTGGGACAAAGTGAATGGAGAAAGGGTGCTGTAAGGACTTTGAGTACTGAAGAGAGAAAATTTTGTGAAGCTTTGAAAAGATGCATGGGTAGAGTAAAATGAGGAAGGCAGTAGTGCATAGGCTGAGCTACTAAGGAGTGGGATGAAAGGGGAAGATGACAGCGACTTGTAATAAGAACAGCCTAGAGAACAAATATGGCGTAATGGAAGGGGAGTCAGTAGAGAAAATACATATAGGACCCTCTGTAACTTCATGTCTCCTGTAACAAGGCAGCACAGAGGCAACATCTGAGCTCTCACTGAGGGCTAGACGTGATGAATCTAGAACAGTGCAGCTTCCTCAGGTATTTTATCCTTTATCTGCTCTGGGAAAGAGGCCGACAAATCCAGCACTGGTGATCAAAGCCTTTCATCTGCCACTTAGCTGCTCTGACACAGTGGTGGAAATAAAAGTCTAATGCACAAACCTGGAGATAAATAATCCACAACATTCACCATTTGGAAAATATCTTGCCACTCAACATAACTGCATCTGTGTTGATCTGAAGCTGCTGGTAAGTGAAAGGGTACAAAGACTGATATGCCTGTGTTTCAAGAGACGTCTTTCTTTTGTGTAACCCCTTTCTTATAAATTTATAAGCCTTATAAATTCTTGCTCAAAAGAATTTACCATGTTCTGAAGGTAATGACCCAGGATAAGAAACAGATCCAACTTTCTCACCTGTCCAGTCCTGAGATGAGCAACAGCAGGTAAGACCAGGATAAGCAGTGTGACTCATTCCAAGTAAATTTAATTTTCTTAGTATGAAGCATAAGATGACTTTTTGCACACTCTTACCATAGATACTGGACTCTACCATGGCCAGAGACATGGACAATCAATAGGTTCCTTAAACTCTTCTAATAGGCCACTCTTAATAAAAGGAGCTACTTAAATTACATTAAATACTTGTGACTTGTACATGTTCACAAGAAGTCTTCGTTTTCAGTTTTCATTCCACTGTTCAGACAGCCTAAAGAGCAATTTATGTAAGACACTCTTTTAGATTTCCAAATCTCCTTTGGTGTTTCTATTAGGTGTGAAGTGAAAAAAATGTGCCATTTCCCTCCAGTTAAAAAGGTGAGACAAAACACAGCTCATTCTTCGTCATTCCATTTTGGATGGCTTTGGGCTATGAATAATCTATGTGCTATGGGGTCAGCATTTCTGTTCTATAAACATTACATTATGTAATATATTACCACAATAGGATATGCCTTTATATGGAAAAGGAAATAGATAAACACTACCACCAAAATTTTAGGATTTACTCATTGACAAAATATCTCTCCCTGCAAGTAAATGAAGTTGCTAACTTTCAAGGTGTTCCTGAGGTAGGAGATCTATTACAAGGAATTGCATTAGCAGTAAGAACTAGAATGGCACTTTCTAATGTGTAAGATTAAATTCAGATTTTTTTTTTTAAGACAGAAGTTGTTAGGCCTCAGCTCATGCCAAACTTGTAATCTCATACAGAAAATACTCCTGTTTTCAAGACTGATAAAGGGTGAAAAGGACTGTGGCCATAAAATGATAAAGGGAAATAGGTAAACAAAAAAAAAATCCCAGCGATCATGAAAAAGATGCAAGAACACTAGCTTTTTAAGAGTCTCTAAATTTATATGTAAAGATTTGAAAAGTGCTGTGATAATTTCTAAAGAAAGCTTTCATACTTGAAGAGCTGCTACTGTGCAAGCAGAAATATCCTTTCAAAGGAATCATCTCACAGTATGTCAATGATAATGAATTATAAAACATTCTTCAGTGCTGGGAGGACCTCAAAATTCAACAGAGAAGAATTGAAAAAGCCATTTATGTGAAAGGAAACAACAGGTAATCTGCTGTAAGCCCAATGGTGATGTTTTGCCCTAACTATACCCCTTTTACTGTCAAATGCCACTATAGAATAGTGCTTGTTTTAGAAATCCAAATAATTTCAATCAGAAGAATCTCAATGGATCACTAAGAAGAGAAAATCAATTGTGTTTGCACTATTTAGGGAAAACAATAATATTTCCTGTTGCATGTAGCATGGATATAGAGGAAAACACAGAGTGTTTCCCACCATACCTTGCTATACTTCCTGTTAAAGTGACTTCTGGCAAAATGCCCATCTCCTTCAACTTCATTGCAGACCTCAGATGTTTGGTATCACTCACTCAGATAAACCATCTTCCTGCTTTCTTCATTTTCTGACTGAACTATGGTCAGGAAGGTATGTCTATTTTTGTAATTTTAAAGAGCAGAAGAAATGCTTTTAGGATGCAAACCTGGGGGATACTCGTGCCCTTCCACTGCTCCAAATGAAGCTATAATACAGTAGATACCTTCTGTATTCTTAGGTTTTTCAGTGAACTTCCGCAGTTTATTCTTAAATGTTACCAGTTTTAATTCCTTCTGTCATTTTGTGAGGCTGGACTAAGACAGGGCCAACTTCAATTTTATTCTTTTGCTCCTAAGTGTATAAAACACTCTAAGAAAAAAAAAAACAAAACTGTTCAACCTTTCCATGACTTTTTCAACTCTCTCATTTCTGTTTTCTCATTCGTTTCATCTTGGAGGTTGCAAAGTTCCAGAACAACCTACTGTAGTGGCAGTCAGAACCTTGACTGTGGCTCACCACTTCTCCTGCATTACCTCTAATGAAAAGGTCAAAACTGCTATTCAAAATCTCTTTGACCTCGTGCCTCATCAAATCAAGCCTGCATTATGGCCAGTGACCATGACAGATTCACAGAAAAAGAGTGCACTGGTGAGTGAAGATATTTCTGGCAAGAAGTGGCAACCATTCTAGCTCTAACTCTTAACAGATTATAACTTTTTTTTTGTGCCTTAAAATGACCAGTTGTGCTATGCTACTGTGTTTTTTTAGTTATTACTTATTATTATAAATTATGTTGCACTATTATAATATTCTGGTCCATGCAGACAATTCAGGGCTCACATAAGAACAAATATCTTGCTGCCTTGTGGCACTTTTCACCCTTTGCAGCCACAAGAGTGCATCACCTGTTTTTCTTTACTCCAGCTTAGTTTTCTAATGACCTACTCACCCAGCCTTCTAACATTTCACTCCCTACCCTTGTGAGCAAGCAGTGCCCAAACTTCCTTCTTTCCTCTTCTTCCACCTGACAAATGCAGTGAGAGGTCCCAGCTCCTGGGGCACCTGCTCCTGATGCTCTTCGACTTCCTACCCCACACTTCTTGCCCCAAAGTTGAAGCTTCTTCCTTGAGAACATATCACCTCCTGTGCCTCAAAAAAACCAAGATCCAAACAAAACCTACAAGAGTGGAAAAACTGAGCAGGAAGCTCTGAAAAAGTCCAACTGCCAAAATTTACATTCACCTTTCTTTCCTCCTAATGACCTTTTCTACCTTCCGACCAAAATTTCAGCTAGAAAACTTGATGGCTACTTAGCTTCTGTAAAAACTGTTTACCTTAGCCAAAATGTAAAACACTGAAAAGAATGTTATTAATTTTATTATCTACATATTCTTTAACAACATGTGTTCCATGTCTAAACACACTCTGTCATTCAGTCAGGGAAAGCTTCATGAGATACTTCATATTTCCATGTTACCAAATGCAAGTGTAGAGTTGATGCAATTCTTGGTGTTATTGCATTTCCACTGCTTAAAGAAAATTTGAAGAACATTCACATTTCTTAGCAAATTAAGATGACTGCTACAAAACATCTGTATATATTTTAAGAGCAAAGGTGTGAGTTTACAGGTACCACCTGCAATTCAACAGCCACAAGAAAACAAATCCTCTAAGGCTAAATATAACTCAGTTCAAAAGAGAAAAACCAAACAAAGTTACCAAGTCCCTCAAAATGCTCATCCAGCCTAGCATTAAGCTAGTCTTGTTGTTAACTTAAGAGGCTACTCAAAGAAAAAGAGATCAAGGGAGATAATTTTTCTGCTGTTATCTATCCTACAAACAAAATATTATCCAAACTAATTATGGAGTAAAAAAAACAGCAATCAAGAAAAATAAATTTGAACTTTGCTAGAGGATCAGCAGCTTAACTCCTTTTTAGAGTATCATTCTGATGTGAAGTAGCCAAAATATATATAAAATAATTTTAAAATATAAATAGAATTATATTATTATTTATTTTATATAAAATGTAAATATAAAAATTAAAAGGTGTCAAAAAACATTGGGTTAAGATTCACATTCCTACTCCATTCCTGTTGAACCATGTTTAAAATATTTGAAATTTTTAACCTGCAAGTGAAAAAAGGAAGGATTTACTAACTTTGTGAAAATGCCTACCTGGAAGATGAGATGTTACTATTCCCATTGCTACACCAGGAACTGTTCACATATGTGAACAGGGTTGATCAACAGATAACGTTAAGACAGAATATTAAATTGCAGAGCACTGTGCTTCAAGATAAGAGATAAGAGATCAAGTTTCCTCAGGCAGGGGGAAGAACCAAACTTTGGTTTTCTACAGCAGTGGATCAAACCACCACCTCCTCCTATTTTGCACACCATGCCCTTCATTTCTCATGCTTTCCCACAGGTGTTCAAAATGAAATATCTCATTTAAGGTTTAACAAGAGCATTTTTTTCAGTCATCACCAACTGACATTATATGCCAGTGAAGTCAATGTGTTGAAGAAATCAAGAGTCTCCTCCACAGCACCTCTGCATTTCTATTATCCCTACCATACGTCAGACGATTACTTCAGGTAGAGGCAGGATGGTAGGAAGGAGAGATGGCTGGCAGTCAGCTACTGACCAAGAGAGCTAGACTCTTCATCAGACCTCCACATTCCAGCTGCAAAAGGAAGTTGCTAGACCAGGAACACTGTAAGAGTCTGGCACAATTTTGAAGAACATCTGAATTTTGGTTTTTTGAAGTGTGGTCTAATGGACTGGATTTGAGGCTTGAGCTGCAGATCACCCTTAGTGTCTGCCATCCACTGGCCGTGCACTGCTTCACCTGCCAGGATTTGTTTACAGCTACATCACTGTGAATTATTAAGTTGTTCTAAACTTACTATACATTTCAGGTTACTCTGTTGCAAATTTAGGTACAGAGGAGGAATTAGGGAATTACATAGGTAAATCATCAGCGGCTGAATCTCAGGGAGGCGAGGCCTAAATAGGGATAATAATACTAAAATTACCAGCTTCAAAGGATGCAACAAAGGCTAATTAATGTTTTTAAAGGGTTTTGAGGGTGGAAAGTGCTACACAAAGGAGAAGTAAAACTATATGGTGAGCTTCTGTGTAGGCTAGCAACTGAAGGCTCCAATTATGTAGATTTCAACAGTTAACCACATGAACAAAATAAAGCAATTCTGATGACTGACTTCCATCTTACTTCTCATTTGTGTGATTTTCAGCACCTGGCACCTGGCACATGCTTCAAAACCTTAAAATCTCTCTCTTTTGTCAAAATGTGCTTCAACTACAGCTTAATCTCTGCTGGGCTACCATGACCCTGAGATTAGGTCAGTTGGTTAAAGCCTGGTGGCAAAAAAAAAAATCCGCCAAGGTTGTGGGATCAATCCCTGTATGGACCGTTCACTTAAGAGTTGGACTTGATGATCCTTGTGGATCTATTCCAACTCAGAAGACACTTAATCTGTGATCTGTGGACACACCAAGACAGTAAGCTGTCAGAAACCTGAATTGTGTGACCCTGGGAAGGGAAGGGGAGATGGACTTCTTTCAAATACTATTTATCAGCCTCTTTTGTCTTAAAGCAAGCTTACAAATTCTGATTTTTCTTTTGTTACCTTTTTTATCTTCTAATTTATCTGGATGTCTTATGAATAAAGCCTTACATGATGAAAAGCTTGTCTATTTTTCCACATCTATAACTATTGATTCATTATGATGCTATTTCTACCATCTTTACAGCCTTAAATGCACTCGGGTACACAATTCAACTGGTCCACATGAATTGTGAACCAAACAATTGTAACTGTGGTCTTATCAGGAACTTCAACAGCAACAAGCAAAAGACACTGACATAAACAAAAAATTACCGGTATGTGTTTCATAACGAGCTTATGAATTCCAAATTTTGCTAATAATTTCAAGTCTTTTTTCTTTAATTAGTTTCTAATCCATGACTGATTTTATTCATCATGCC
Source organism: Acrocephalus scirpaceus scirpaceus (assembly GCA_910950805.1). NCBI lineage: Eukaryota > Metazoa > Chordata > Aves > Passeriformes > Sylviidae > Acrocephalus > Acrocephalus scirpaceus. The sequence continues at coordinate 47,643,357 of OU383775.1, forward strand.
CACAAGCATTGCCAGAAATTAATCCCTCTGATAAGGAACTGAAATGGAATTCTTTTGAACATATTACCCATTTATTTTCATATGTATGTTTTTAAAGGATTATTGCCTTTCCCAACTCTATTTGCTTGAACAACCAAAGAAGCTTTAGAATCAGGGAAAATCTGGATGCAGTAATCCCAGATTACTTTGTTCCCTTACGTAAAATAAAACAGCAATCTAAATCATTAGGGAAAACCTAAAAATATAAATCAAGAGGGATATGACATATGGGAGTCAGGAAGAGGGATTTCCAGCTGATAGCCATTCCTTTTCATTATTTTGTGGAAAACAGATTGATCATTCACCAAAGAAATCATGTCTCTTCAAACTGCTTGACTTGTCCTTCAAACACAAAATTCACAGAGCATCTTGTTTGAAAGGGAGCATTTCTCTGTGTGCTTCAGGCGACACTGGAGAAACAGGAAACCTACACAACACAGAGAGAAGATAAAGCATGGAAAGATCAAAGGAAAGTAGCTGTGGAGCATCAGAACCTACATCACGAAGAGCAGGGGCCAGGCCAGCAGAAGAGAAAAAAAAGGAATCAGTCCCTTTGAATTCACAGATGGAGGCCTGCCTTCCTCTGGGCATCTTTGTTGGAAGAGTGTCCTTCTGCTGCAGAGAAACAGACATTCCAAAGCACATCCAGATGTGCACCAATACTCACAATGTGTTTCTCATTCTCCTCACAACATGCTCTTGATTTATTATTGATTAAGACCTGTTTGTTTTCCCTAATGACCTGCCAGGCTGTTATGGTTCTTACAAGTGAGATTTTTCAACTAATCTCTAGACATCTACCTTGAGCAATATCCTTAGTGTTCCTCGAGGACACACAGTGGTGTTTCCCTACTCAGGGAAACACAAGCAAGTGCTACAATTAGTTGACATTTGAAGTTGCTGCCAGCTGTCTTCAACACACACAGATGGACTGGTGACCAGTGGCTGGGGAACCACAGGAGAGCACAGAGGGCTGCCTGGGGAGTGAAGCTGATGCTATGCAAGGACAAAGAGGAGTAATCTTAATAGAAGACATTACATCTTTTAGGTTCATTCCTCTGTTGGTTTAGCTGTTATCACATTAACAAAGTCTGACACCCTTCTACAACAGTCAATATACATTGCTGTCCTTCCCAGAGTAATGGCACTCAGCTGGCTATCTTGGAAATCTAGCAATATGTGAATGGTAAGTTGGGCTGCACATCACAGAAACTGTTCATCACAGAGTTTGGGTGGGTTTGAGTTGATTTTGTTTGTTGGTTTTGGTTTTTCTGGTTGTTTTGTTGGGTCTTGTTTCCCCTCAGAGATGCACCTTCTTAAATGACAATTAAATTTGCTCTCTTTTTAAAGAATTGTATCCATGGCAATGAAATTTACCAGCATGACGCTGTACATTTCCAGTTTTGCTATCACTTTTAAATCCTAAGGGTAGAAAGGAAAAAAAAATACACAAAGGGAGCTAAAGTTAGTCAATCAATTACCCTTTCCCTCTAGTCCTCAAGCTCCAATGAGATTAAATCACAGAGTTAATACAAATCTAGTCTGTCAGTTGCACCAGATCTGTTTCTGGGAAAAAAGAAGAGCACAGCACGAATATATTCAGCTGATCTAAGGTTCAAAGTAAAATTCCTGCTGTATGTAAAGGGGCATGAAAATGATTATAAATGATATCAAAAGATTAAAAATACCTAGAAAAACACTTATAAAGCTAAAGAGAATTTCTCCCCTCCACAATTACCAGTCAGACTTCCAGAAGTGAGTCAACTTTTCTATTTATAACAAATATTATTTTGTTTGTAACAGTATTACCAGCTCAGAAAAAAAACCAAAACCCAACTTGACAACCTATTTTTCCTATAACACTGACGCTATCAAAAATACTTCAGAAGACCAGAAGTGTTAAACAGAAGATCCTACTCCAAAAAGCAAGGATCCTCCAAAAGTATGAAAGGAAGATAAGGTCACCCAAACCATCACAGCTGCAAAGTCCGCCGAGTCTCCAGCCTATAAATGAACAGATTTTGCCTAGGGGATTATCCATAAAGGCCTTCCAACAAAAACAGTGGTGAGACTGCAGGAGATCATTAACTTGCAGAAAGTGGAGAGATTTTTACTTAGTCTGTTAGTATTAAGTGAACTAAGAACTGTTTAAGAATGGTATTCGCTTTGCTGCCTACAGAACAAGCCTTGCTTTGTTTTCATGTTTAATGCTAGCTCTATATTTAAATGCCTTTGCTGCCTTGGTCTATGATACGAGACACTAAAAATAGCCTGTCTGTTCCAGAACTTCCATTGTGTCTACCTTTGAAAAGCTCCATTAATGATGAAAACGTCACTATGAATTTAACTTATGAAGATAAAACTAAAATACTGAGAGACTGAGACTGCACACACAGTAAATCTTCATTAAATATCTTCTACGTGAATCTACTTTATGTACCTCATACTCAGGCTAACCCTGCCCCTGCCCCGTTCAATCTATACTGAGGAAAAAAACCCACAATGATGCTTGAAAATCCACACCTTCTACTGCTGCTTTTTCTTCTGCGTGTCTGCCCCATAAGGCCTGGAGACTTTAAAAAAAATTAGGAAATCTCATCTCTGTGTTCTCCAGCTCTTTTTTTTTTTGTGTGTGTGTGTGTGCTGTAGATACCTTTTTAATTAAACTCAGATGTTGTTTATACTTTGGAGGGCCTCTTGCAGCCAGCAAGACAAAACAAAACAGTGGGATCCTATTCCAGTGAGATACAGAGATGTCCAGTCAGGACAAATGGTAACAGCAGCCAGTACTGAATTTGCAAAGCAGAGGTGATCATTTTATAGCAGGAAAAAGCAGTCTATTCTAGGATCCTGAAATATTAATGTAAGATGCTAAGAATGGTGGACATGACTAGTGTCAGCTATAGAGTAGACACAGGGCACACTCCACAAACGTTCACCATCCCAATTCCAGCTTTGGTGTCTAACTCCCTTGAAGATTTTTTAAATATACATCAATCACTGACTGCAACTGTTCTGGGTGTTTTAGTGTGCTTCAGCAAAGGTTGGCTAGTTTCTCAAATAGCCTGATGATGTTGCCAACAAGTAGTACTATACCAGACAAATGCACCTCTAACAGGAAAAACAGGAAGAATCCTTATTACTCTATCACTCAAAGTACTATTTACTTTTGCTGCTATTCCTCCCCTTTTTCTTGCTGGACATACCATGTATAGTGATGACATTACCTAGATGGTCAACTCCATCTGTAATCAAACAACTGGTCATTCAGCATCTTTTAAAACCATGCACAGACAAGACTTAGGAAGACTACATGGATGCTGGAAGTAGGACAAGAAACTTATGATGGTTTTATGTTATTTTCTATTTTCCAGCTTTGCCTGTGTACATGTGCAGGTACTGTAAAAACACATGGGATAACACAAGTTAGTTTTTTCAAATACATGCATTGTACTTTACCACAGTGTACAGAGAAAGATTCTGAACACTTCCCCTTCCACACAATGAAATTATATAGCATGAATGTGGGGAAAAAGTATACTACTATGCCATTTAGCTTTTCAATGGCATTAATTTTATATGATTTGCAAGACAAAAAAAAATGGATGCAACTTCTCAGTGCCCCAAATGCAGCTGTCAGAGTCCATCAAAAAACCTCAGGCTGTTCTTTGACTTCAAGACCATCAGCTACAATACAGACCTCAGCAGCAGCAGTTAGCTGGCCACTGTCAGTGGTAGATGAGACAACAGAATGCAGTTTGCTCTTGCATGGCTAAGACAATGCTGTCCTGCCTGGCTGACAGGCAAGGCAAAGCTGCTTTTGTCAGTGAGCCAGGCAGATATGACCCCAGAGACACAAAGGAAGCAGGCCATGGAATGGTTTGTGTTGAAACACATCTTGAAGATCATCTAGTTCCAACCTCACTGCAGTGGGGTTGCTCAATGCCCCATCTGACCTGGCTTTAAATGCTTCCAGGGATGGAGCACCCACAACATCTCTGTTTCAGTGTCTCACCCCTATCACTAAAAAGTGCCTCTCCAGCTCTCTTGTAGCCCCCTTTAGCTACTGGAAGGCTGCAGTGAGGTCTCCCTGGAACCTTTTCTTCCCCAGGCAGAATGATCCCAGTTCTCTCACATATTTCCTGTGTTGGGGACCCCAGAACTAGATGCAGAGCAGATTAGAAGGGAAGAACCACCTCCCTTGACCTGCTGGCCACACTCCCTTTGATGCAGCCCAGGATCTGGTCAGCTTTCTGGGCCGTGAGCACATACTGCAAGTTATGTCAAATGCTTCATCTACCAACACCCCTAAGACCTTACCCCCAGGGCTGCTCTTCACTCATTCATTCTCCTCCCAGCCCATACCTGTGCTCAGGATTGACCCAACCCATGTGCTGGACCTTGCACTTGGCCTTTTTGAATTTCATGAGGCTTCACAGGCTCATCTCTCAAGCCTCTGGTTGGCATCCAGGTCCCTCTGGATGGCATCCCTTCCCTCCACTCAGCTTGGAGCTGCCAGCAAACTTGCTGAGGGTGCACTTGATCCCACTCTCTCTGTCACCATCAGTATTTGGATTGGTGCTGTTAAACAGCACCAATCCAAATACTGATCCCTAAGGAACACCACTTGTCACTGATCTCCATTTGGATATTGTGCCATTGGATTGTGGCCATCCAGCCAATTCCTTATGCACCTGAGTGGTTCATCCATCTAATTCACATCTCTCCAGTTTAAAGACAAGGGAGTCATAGGAACAGTTAGAAAATACCATCCTCACAGAGTCACCTCTGTGGCCATAACTGTATTCTAGCAGATGTCCACCTCAATATTACCAGTGATACATTCATTATGGGTCTGAAAATCCACTATATCTACTCCACCTGCAGTTTTTCCTCAGCCAAAAGCCCACATGGTTTACAGGAATAGGCCAAATGCTAGGAAATGTGGGCAACTCCCATGCTGTTCACAAACAGTAGTGTCCAAACCCAAGCACATTCTCCATTACAAAAACATAGGCAAAATTCCAAACACAGAAAAAGCTGTTATCATGTTTAGGGACAACTAACAATCCTTAACAGCATTACCATTTGGAAAAATACTCTGTGTTCAGCTCCATCTGCACCTACTGTTTTGTTACAAGATATGCTGCTTTCCCAAACAATTTTACCAAGTGATTTTCTTAAAAATTCAACTTCAGAGCAGGATATCTAGACTGAAATGGCCATGGTCTGATAGGAAAGGCTGGAGAGCTGATTAGAAAGTACAGTATACAATTAAGATATCAACACTTGCACCCAAACAGCTTAAAATTATTTCAAAGGGTACAGAAGCAGCAATAAACAGTTCATATTTCTGTCCTTCCAGTGGAGGTGCTACAAAGGGCAATCTGGGCGTGCCAGTGCTGAATAAATGTTCCTACCAAGCTCTGCCAGCTCAAGCACTGCTACTCCTGAGAGGGCCTCTCTGTGCAGGGTTTAGAAGGCACTTCAACTCCTGGGGTGACCTGCTCTTTTTCTTTGTTCAAAGCATTCAGTAAAATGCTAACCATGGCATTTTATGTTCCTGGTAAGTATTATTGTGCACTCAATATTGCATTTTCATATGGATTCACTAACTGTCACTCTAGCAAACCCCTGATAATCTGCACTAATACTCCATGCATGTCAGCTCTGCTCTGTTCACTTCACTAAAGGGAGGGAGAAGACCATTGGGGAGGGAAGGAAGAACTGATAAACTTCCCACCTCCAGCTCTGGCACAACCCCACTGCTGGGAAGAGAGGGTGTAGAGACAGCACTGCCCTCTTCATCCCTGCTAGAAGAGCGATGTATGGCAGAGCAAGGTCAGGCTGTACCAGCAGACCAACAATACTGGTGCATAATAATTTTGGAGCTACATATACTTGCTATCTGGTACTTTTTTTTTTTTTTTCCCCCCCAGCATTACTTCCCATTCACTATGCCCAAACGTCTGACAATACAATATACAAGGTGTATAGAGAGGAAAAGCACCACCACATGTGACTCACTCTTCTCTTCATCACACTAAAATCATATTCTGGTCTACATGGCCATTTCCCCCTCCCTGTGTAGCTAACTCAAGCCTGCCTGTTTCAAGTTTCAGCTGCAGTCAGCACTGTTTGGACAAGTGAGCTAATAGCTATAGTCTCATATGTTATCAGCAGAATAGCTATCTTATGTCTAGAAACTATTACAGGCATGACAGATGTAGCAAAAACAGAACACTAACTTAATTTTCAATTGCATTGTCTTCTCTCTGACCTGACAGCTCAAGAAGTCATCATTGGACCACTAGAGTAAGCAAACTCAGTATCAGAGACACTGAAAAGGAATCTCCAGGCTGTTTTTCACACAGCCACTTTCTCTGACTGTAGCTTCTCTGGAGTAGAATGAACCACTCAATGGTCTGTCTTTGGTTAGCTCACATCTATTTAACCCAGCGTGAAGATCTGCACCTTTGATGTGAGTTAATTAAGCTCACATGGCTTTTTCCAGCCTGGCTTCTGCAGCTTCGGAAGTGAAGGGAGCCAAATTAGACCCATCTGTCTAAATGGAAGGGGTCCTCTCCTGCCATAAGGCACACTCCATTACCCAGCACAGGAGCTGCCTTCCAAGAGGACCAGGAAAGGGAGTTTCATTGCTGCCAACAGCTACCGAGAATAACCAGGCCTGCCAGGTGTGGGGTTTTCCATGAGAGCCACAGTTCTGTGCCATCAGCTTCTCTGCATAGAAGCCTCAAGGGTCTGTCTACAAAAGAATTTCCTGCAGTAAATAGCCTTTTGTTTAACCCTTGGAACTTCTTGGCAGCAACAGATCAGCAAAAACATTTGCTTTTTTCTGTTTAAAAATAAAGAAGGAACTAACAAACTTCAGTGGGGCAGAGGATGACTCCCTGCCTTAATTCTACAGCCATTAATTATGTAACTGAAGTTTGTAGTCACTACAAATTGTGGAAGCCTCTCAGTTGCTATCCTGGAATCCCAAAAAGAAAGAAAGTAGCCTTAAATAATCCACATCATCAGGTACAGCTGTTAACCAAGCCACTCTCAAGGACTTGTGCCTGTGCCTGGCAAGAAGAATTGGGAGATTCAGCTGGCAGAAAAGACAGTTTCAAGAAGATCTACTGGTATCCATGGGGAGATTATCAAAAAGGTGTGTGGCATGAAAACGATAGACAACAGGTAAAAATTCCCATGGGGAGGATCTCACAAAATCTTCTTTAAAAATAGAAGTTTACTATGAAGATAGCAAAGCAGTATTAACAGGCTTCTCAGAGATGGTGCAACATCTGCATCCCTGGAGGTCTTCAAACTCAATCAGATTAGGCCCTGAGCAACCTGATTTGAATTCAGTGTTGACACTGCTTTGAGCTAACTGCTGGATTAGGGACCTCCTGAGGTCCCCTTCCATCCTGAAAGGCTGTGTGACCCCATATCACCTGCTGCAGGTTCTGTAATGCATAAAATAATGGTAAGGGGTTCACAGAACTGCTTACATTCGGGAGCATGGAACCACTCTTTACACCCTGGACTTTTGAGAAGCACCTCCTTACAGTTTGTACAGTGCAACTGAAAACCTGTACAGTTTCATTGTGCTCACACTGGGAGCATCTTGGAGCAAGGAAAGGATGCTTTCATGAGACAGTATCTTGCCTCTGTCTGAGAGTCAAGGATTGCAACCAAATGTATGCAAGGAAGAAGTACTCTAATTAAAGAAGAAATAAGAAATGCAGACTCCAAGGCTTAATGAATCATAAAAAATACCCACAAAAAGCCTAATCCGGCTAATTCCAAGTGTTTAATTGAGTTGGCTGAAACATTTGCATGCATGAACACAACCACGTACAGTTATTTCCCTGGGTAGAATTCTTCAAGCTGTAATATTGATTCTTCATCTGGAACATGAATTGCAATTATTTGTTAATAAAGTCGTAACTTTTTTACATACCAAATCAAGGTCTTGGGAAACCCTTCGCTTGCGCAGCTCTTCCATCCTCTCACACACATCTGTGAAGCAGGTGTTATAGTAGTCTGCATACTGCTGTGCCAGATCATCAATATTTCCCAATGACCCGTCCTACAGGGAAGACAAAGAAAACAGGTTAATCAATTTTAAAATTCTAATTTAAAGGTAGCACCACAACTGTGAAGGAAACCCCCTCCCTCCAGCACATCGTGCTCAGGTTACCCTCTCCATCCTTATCCAAGAGCACACTAACAGCAAGAGCAGTTGGGAACTGCAGTATCAGAACAGCTCCTCACAACCAGGTGGGACTGTGTTAATTCCTACAGAGAGAAAGAAGGCAGGGACAACAATGCAGGGCAGCAGAACAACACATCCTCAGGCACTATCTGCCTCAATTCCCTCCCACCAGCATATACTCCTCATATTGCACCTGGTTCTCCCAAGCAGCAGCTCACTCTTCCAAGAGTGAGTCCTTACACACATTTCACTGACCTTACTGAGAGTAGCCCTGCTTTGTGACAATGACTAACTGCAACTAAAACCATTCCATTTCTTGCCAACACACCAAATCAGCCAGACTGCAAACAATGACACCCACAAAGACACTCTGCAATTTGGTCTTTTAAGATGCATTGGAGGTGGCAACATGGCTTGCCGAGTCCCAAATGTCTGCTTTGCATGGCAGGATTGCTACACTGCTAATAAAATGGCTATAGCCAGAAATGTAATTTTAATAATCTGTTAATTACAGCCCAAATCTATACTTTAAAAATTATGAATGAAGAAAATAAGACCTAAACAATAAAACAGCTGAATTTTAAGTGTCATGGGAAATCTTTCTAAACATCAGATATGTATGCTGCACCTTTGAACTGAGGTGGTGGGCAGGTACAATATGCACATGCTAAAGATAGGTCCAAAAGATGGGATGGAGTAATCTTGTGTCTCTATTTGTCTAACTTATGAAAGAGCATGTATGTTACTGTGTGCATTCTTTAGAAGGTAACAATCTGCTCTCTGTGCCTGAGAGAAGGACAAGAATACATTGCAAACTATTATTTCATTGCTGCTCTTTATAGATGCACACATATAAAACTACGTCTTGATTATTAAGAAAAAGCTAAGCAATAGAGAAATAGTGTCAAAATAATTATGCTAATAATATACATAAATTGCAAGGCTGAGTTATAGCATACGAGCTAGGAGGAACTCTTAATTAGTAACCACACCTTACTGAAGCTGTTGTTACTTGGAAATAAGCATGTGGTCCCACTCTCAGGGCTCTGGACTATGCTGAAGAGGTAGGTCTAATGAAGTATCACTTCCAGAGAACTGGAAAAAAACATTCCAGTCTACATTGAAGTGAAAGCCTATTAAATCTCAGAGTCTGTGAAAACTGCTTTCTACTCATTTAAAGTGTAATTCCACAGGCAGAGCAGTTATCTCCTGAAACTTTTGCAGATTCCCCAGAAACTTTTGCAGAGCTCCCATTCCCAAAATTTAGAACAGCTTGCATTTTCTCAACACTACTGTGTTCAGTACAGGTGGAAACCAATTTGCGTGCCACTTGTTGGAGCAGCAGAAGCAAAATTACTATATTAAATATATGCCTACACTTTCTGCCCTGCCCCCATACTTACGTATTTTTTTTACTGTAGTTCCTATCTTTCAACCTGCCAAAGATCTCACACAGGAGATGTTTCAAGCATTAAAAGATTGGGGTCCTTATACAAATACACTTCTGGGAACTTCAGACTTTCCAGAGCTTTGGACAAACAACTTCCTGCGCTGCTAAGCAAATGTACAGTTTCTATGGGCAAAAAGCCAGCACCTTTGAGAACACAGCAGTGCTATCCTGCCTTTCTACAGGAGCCACAGTGCTACCTGCTCACAGTGGAAGCCTATGGCTTCCTCCAATCACCTCCACTTGACATCCGTCATTTCCCAACTAGCTGGGGAAAATCTGGACTCATTGCCTGTACCAGTTCCACAAACTTCCCTGTGCCACTGGACACTCCTCTGGTGGCTGAGGGTGTGCTTTCTGGTCCCACATGGACACTACATGCTGCTTTCAGTGTTTAAACATTCAGTAGGAATAACCGGGGCTGCATTCCTGGGGAAAAAAAATGAATACCAAACTGAAAAAGCAACCCCAAAACTTAACCTTCATTTGCTCACTTTTGTGGGCAGTAAGAGAACCTGTATGACTTCCAAAGAGACAATGTGACATCTGAATCCCAGCCACTCAATCATAACAAACATGCCTCTCTAAGGGTTATCAAAAATTCCCTCTTTGAAGAATCTCCCCAGCCAGAGTCTGTTTATTCCTTGATAACCTTTGCCAGTCAAGAATATTGAAGGTGGAAACAGTACTGATAGAAGAGCAACACAGGGAAGCATTGTTTTACTAGAACAATATGAAAACTGCCTTTCAGTCCATCTCCTCTCACAATTCTAGAAACCATACATTCCATAAAGTTAACCTGCTCCAAAATACGCATAATTTTCAAAGGTAATTAATCACTTTGAAATTGCCTGAAATACTCCAAATCCAAACATATCATGTGAACTTTAGCTGGGAGCCAGACAGAGCTGAGGATGTCAGCCCACTGCTCCAGTGCTCCTCCCCACACTTCCTCAGACACATGGTCACGGACCATTTGCAGGATAGCAATGGCACTGCCAGGGGATCAAACACAGCTGAACAAGTGCTCATTTTTCGCTTGTGCCGGCGTGCAGCTCACTGTGCTATTTTTAAAGGTAGCCTCCACAAGGCTGAAGGCTACTGACTGTCCCTAGAACAAAATTAGCTCGATTGCAGCACCCCAATTAAAGCCCGGAGAATGTGGGTGGCCCCACTGCCAGCGTGGCTGCAAAGAAAGGCCTATTCACAAGTGACCCAGTCCACCAGTGCTGCAGAGGAGCAGAGCTGCAGGTGTCAGCCTGCCTGACTGACAGCAGGGATTGCTGGCAGTGCTCGGGGCTTGCATGAGGGGGCTATGCTGCAAATGAAAACAAGCTTGATGCCCAGAAAAAGATGAAGGAACAGAAAAAATCCCACAAGAACTTAGAGATGAGAATAGACAGCTGACACACATACTCGTTACAGCCCTGCCACATGCTTCTGCTGGGTTACCAGGCCGAGGGCAGCTACAGCTTTATGCACTTCCCATTCCACAAAGGCCGCGTGCGCTCTCCTCGCTAGATGTAGACAGCTTTGGGATTTGAAGCCCCATAGCTTCAAAATTAGAACAAAACCACAGACATTTGCATTTGCACCTCAACTTGCCAGAAAGGTGCAGTGGAAAATGCTGAAGGATTTGTGTCTGTGGCCAAGAGCTGCGAGTTGCTTTTTTGAGTTTATGCATGCAGACAATGCAGAGAGCATTGGCTTTGTCAAAAGAAATACAGACACATGAATCAACCCAAGCCGAAGACAGGAAGCATCTCGTATCCCACAGCATCCACTCATGTTTCATGCAAGTAAATGTCATAACTTAACAAAGGATTGTATATTTGATTTATATGACCTCAAATTTGATCCCTACATAGAGTTATCTCCATCATCCTCCTTTACTCTTCAAGCACTACTAAAAACATGGCAAAACTTAGAAAAGAGAAGATGCTTCATTTTTCTACTGCACAAATAACGGCCGTGACCTACTTTAGGTATTATCAAACCACAAGTATAACTCATCTGAAGAACCATGACATTTTGTCTATTCTTTAAATTGACCCCCCAATGTCTCCAAATAATTCTAAACTGTGTCACACAAAATCACAAGCAGTGTGCTTTGCAATTCTATTTTGGTTTTGAGTATTTAAAAAATATTCGTATGCAAAACATTAGCTCTAGCTTGATAAATCATGCATTGCCTTACTAGTAAGGTCGAAAGAATAGTCTGAAAAGTTTTTTAAAATCTCAAGAATTATTAATAAAATAGAACACTAAAAGTATAACTAACAATATTTTAAAAATATTTACCTCTGATGCACAAAGAGTAAGACCCAGTGGTAATTTTCACAGGTTTAGACAAATGTGGAGTGCCATTTTAGTCTCACAGGTAGGAAAAAGCATACAGTTATTTGATACAAAATATAATAAGCCTTCAATCACGTACCACTATGTCCCATTTTGATATAGATGGGTTGCATATTTGAGACCACTTATGTGAGCAATGAAAAAATATATAGCTTTTAAATCTGTTCTTACTGATATATCTGTAATTCAGAAGCCTCTGAAATGCTCTGAACTGATAGTAACATTTTAAAAACAAAAATCTCATATAAACTCTCTTTTTTTTTTACAAATTTAGCAGTTAAAAAAAGCACTAACATGAAGAGTGTTTTACACCAGTTGTGTTTACTACCATGCAAACTGCAATGTTCCCACTGTATAATCCCACAGATTTTCTCTGGTGGAAAAAAATTTGTGCGCAATACAAATATCGAGCCTGAAAACCATTCCCCAAACACTTTATTGGTAAAAAGTTACAACATGTTTCCCCTAAGACTTCAGTGCTGCACAGACCCTTACACAAAACAGTTTGATAGCCAGAAAGTACACAACCAATTATTTATAAAGGGTTAAATGTAAACTGAAGATTTAATAGTCTAATGAAAACAGAAATTATCTCAGATTTCTATTTTCAGTTGTGAAGTGCATTCCTAAATTTCCATTTGATAATGTATGCATGCAACTTTTTTTGGCATCATAAAACACAGAGCAAAATGATGAATTGCCCTAAAATTCCCAGAGAATTAATTCTGATATGCATGTGAATACCAGAGGAATCCATTGGGATTCCTGTTAATGGAGTGACTACAAAGAAAAGTTGGAATGATTTGGCACTTATTATGAAGTTAGACTTTATCGGTCACTGCACATCAGTTCGTTTAACGCCTTGGCAGAATCCTTTGTATTTGACATCTGAAAGTGTAAAAGAGAAAAATGTTTTGCTAGAGAGCTCTGCTGGCTGTAAAATTAAGTAAAAATACATTCATATTTTAATAGCATAATAAAATAAAAACACTAATAGCTAAGGAGGAATAACAGACTTTGCTAAGTAAACAAAAACATCTGATGAACCTGCATGTGTACCTAAATATTAGGCACTAGCAGAGCGTGCATACTTTCTGCATAAATTTCTATGCAGAATAAGATTTTTAGAAAAATCTTCCAAAAATACAACTATTTTATTCTGTACTTTTCTGTCTTAGAATCTGAAAAATGTGTTACAAAGCTGCATATTCCAGCATATTCTCCTTCTATTCTGGAACATATTAGGAAAGTCAGGAAAGAGGTCTTGATTACTGGATATATGTGCTCATGTAACTGCATCAGTCTCAGAAATGTAAGAAGATGTGGCTGCTACAAGCCTGTTTGTTCAGCGAGACAGATGGGTCTCCATCTGCACATGGCAATGCAGGTTACAGCACACGATGCAAGTATATGAGTTCAAAACTTAAAAGCCACTGCAGCTACAGCCACAACACATGCATAATCTGGGATCTTAGGAATAGGTCAGAAATTGGGAAGGAGACAATCTTTTTTTGCTTTTAAAATATAAATGAACGTGGAAATGGCACTGGCAAAGGGAAGGTGCTCTTTCACAATACACAGCAATCATGGCCTGGCAAAGGCACATTTTTTGACCTTTACAGGCTAAGATGAGAAAAATCCATTTCCATGTCTGAAACACAGGACTACTGTGTGGAGAGTCACTTTAAACATTAGCAGCTTTTTTCTGGCAGTCAGATTTTAACAGGAACGCCTACTAAAACTTTGTGGAACATGACCTTGCATTTCAATAATACCTTTGGTTTGGATAGCTGTAAGAAGTACATAAATGAAAGCCAGAACGTGGGCCAGAGCAAACAGGCTTGTTTGGGGAGGGGAGACGGGTAAGAGGGAGGAGGGACAAAAAAGCAGTGAAATGAGATCATCTACTGCAGGAAAACATATTTGTGCCTAATAAACACCATGTTTTTGACAGGACTTCATCTGCAAGGCACATGTCCTATGAGATGTTTAAAGCAGAACTAGCTTAGCTGGAAAGCAAGGAATGATCAGATTTTCATAGGACAACTTTGACTAAGACGTCACTCCTTTTTAGATATTTTTACTAATCATAAAAGCTTGAGAAACTTTGCATTCTTCCCTAAGGGACCTTGGACTCATGGCAGAGCTCCTGGCATTCCAAAATATACTAATACCTGAATTAGTAGGCTACAGTTGATTAATCTGAGACACTGTATTCCAGGTTCCTTCGCAGTTCTTTCTAAGGAGGCAGATTGAAATCAGATCCAAATGTTTTCTAAACAGAAGAGTTAAACCTGCATCCACCTCTCTGGCTAGAGCTGGTGTCTCAATTTACTACAGTAATACACAGTGAGGACAGGCATCTGTAGGAAAACCTGCAGAACTCCATTATAATTCTGTTACACAATTTCAGACCCTCTTACCTGTCCCTTGCTACTAATGAATTTCTGCTAGGAATAGGGCTGATGTTTTGCCTTCTGGCACAGCTTCAAAATGCTTGCATTAAAAAGGAACCCAACAAGCTGCTAGAGAAATATTCCCTTCTATTCCTAGGGCTCAGCAAGGACAATCTTCCATTCAGCAGAGCTAACAATTCCACTATCCATGCAATGACAGGTTCAAAGCCTGTCTTGACAGTCAGCAGGGTCAGAAATGTGAATGAGACACAAGTGCAAGGCCAGGCAGCTAGCGCTTGCCTTGATATTCAGAAGGAGGCATAAAATACTCAGTGTACAAGTCATGACATTTTTATATTGAGAACAGCTATTTTTGAGGATGCTGAAAAGTTGTCATGGTTCCCTTGACCTCTCTATAGCCAGACACTGTGAGAACAAAATGAACATACAGACCAGACTGATTCAATAGATTTTCCATTAATTTTTATGGCATCTGAGGGTTGAGTCATTAAACTGTGTAGCTTTACAGACAGAGTTACAAAAATAGATGTGATACTACTGTCTCAGGCTCTCTGCAGCATGGTTAAAACGGTTATAGATTCTGTACAATAAGCAGAAAGCACAATGGCATACTTTGATATCAAAGATTTTGCAGCAGTTACCTGAAATAACTGATACAGCTCACTGAGTTTAGAACACAGTCACTCTAGACCCAAAAATTTCATATTAAACCACAGAGTTATGTAAGGGGTTTATATATATATAATTTTGCCCTATCTTTACATTAAAAAACCCTCTTAACTCTTTTCAAAATTCTGCAAATAAAGTGTTTTCTTCACCAGTAGAACTATAGTTTTCTTCTCCCCTCTTTTACTGTAAAGCCCCAAAACCTCTGTCAAGAAGGTATATCAAAGCATCTCTGCAAAAAGAGTTTCTGAATGTGATTTCTGCTTGTCCCTCCGTAAATGAAAATAAATTTAAAAGCACAATACTGGGATCCCTCCCTGTGGCTTGCAACCAAGGAAGTCCTTTATGGAAAAAATAAAAATATATGCGTGCTAACAAAAAAGTTGCATCTATACAAATGTACATTCCAACATACTTAAAAAGTTGGTATTTATCACAAGCAGAACCAGGTCTTGACAGACAAGAATATATCCAAATTTTATTCATGAAAGTTAGTTCAAAGCACCCTTAATGTCCAGCTTCCCTAATAACAGTATATTATCTTCTGTCATCCTTTCCCTGCGGTGCTCTGCACTAAGCTCAAAATGTATCTCAAAATCCATGTCTGCTCTGATACCTAAAAGGCCACAACCATCCTCCTGACCAGTCAGCAGTCAGCTGCAAGTTGCCATTGCCAGCTTGTAAAGCAGAACAAGTTAACTCCTTAAGCCATGTAATAGCTGCACCTGACATCACTTCTCATTAGTTTTGTCTCCCTTGCTCTCACTGCCGCCTCCTTTTGCACCCTCTGCGGAGATTTTTTCTCAAATTGAGTGAAAATTTGTCACTTCATGTGCACCAGCTGCAGTGGGTTCTAGCCTGAGACTTGGGGCAGAAACAAATGGTAAACAAAAGAATGGCAAGGGTTAAGAAATGTACATATATCTGATAAAAGCACCATTAAGGAGATGGAGGTGAATTTCTTGTTTCAGATTTGGGAAATTTAGCATATATTACGGGGGTGGCTTCATCTTTGAGATAAGTTAGGGTCTAATGAAATAGATATGCAAAAGGCAAACATCTCAAGCAAATGATGAAATAAATATTTCAGGGAGTTAGCCATATCAGCTGCAATAGTGAAGGAGGTCCCATTAAAGCTCTTTTCCTTATATTTAGTAGTAGCACAGTATGACATAACCAAATCTTCTGTGATATATGGGACTACATAACTGAGGTGTGAGTAAAACAGAAAACATGTATAGAAAAAATATTTGGATATTCAAAGGCAAAACAAACTGAGTAGTCATCAGTATCTCAGGACAAGTGTGGAAGCTCAGCAAGTCTTGTTTACAGTATTTCCCCAAGGTGTTAAAGTTGCTCAGAGAAAGCAAACGTTGGTAATGGTTATGCCCTAGTTTACTAACAAAACTACTTTTCCAAGTGTCAAGTCAGGAGAGAATGACTACCCTTAAATTGAACTGTGCCATGCTTTTCTCCAGGACAATTCAACAGAAGGATGACATACCTTGTCCAGAAAAAGGAAAATTCATTCAAAAAGAAACTTCTCATCCTCCTTTCTCTGTTCCCCCTTGCCTCTTCAGTATACTATCATGTGCTCCTTGCTACTTTACTTTGAGAGCCAGGCCCAGGATCCTGGGCAGGTCCCTATGGACAGCAGTTTCCCCCAGCCCACCGAAACCCAGCAGTACTGGCTTTGGAGATGCACCAGTAGAGGAGAACACTCCATGCCTTCCCTCATTTCTTACCTCCCCAGCAGCTAAATCCTGCATGGGACCTTACCCCCAGCTACATCTACTGAAGGGTAGAGGAGAGAGAGCACAGTCCTGTCCCACTCCGCAGCACTGGGAAAGCCCAGCAGGGATGCAGTCACCCCACATTTCTCATGGCTGGATGAACCTGTTACCTCATCTGCACTTACATGGCAAGGGCTACGGGGCAGCACTGCACCTTGCATCATGCAGCTCAGCAGTGAGCATCCATCCCAGCATTTAGAAACTCTGCTCATAGGAAGCTGGGTGTGACAGCAAGCACAATTACTTACTCCCACTTGTGCCATTTTGGATGCTGATTTCCAAGAGGAAGGTGCTCTCCTGCTATCCATGTTAAGATTTCAGAAAGGGCAAAGGAAAACTCAAATATCTGCCTCCACTTCAAACTGTTTTTACGAAGTGTGATAAAACACTGCTCTGCACACCCCGAAGCATAACAGGATCGCTCCTCTTTTTTGGGAGTAGGTATGGAGATCAGCAAGCCTGGTTGAGGCGCTCAGTGGCACAGGGCACTGCGTGCCCCAGAAACGCTGTCCTTGGTTTACTGTTGCAAGTACAGAAGGCAGCCCAGCTGCCACCCATGGAAAGAATTCTGGTGTTTAAACTGCTTTCTCAAACTCTGATATTTTTCTGGTTTTTCCTACTAGAAATTCAGCAGCTTGCAGCCTAGAGGATACACCCAACACTTCCACATAAGCAGGGACTAACCTCGCCTTCACTCCTACCGCTTCCTGACAGGACGTCTTTTACCAGGAAAGGAAACAACTGTAATTGAGCATGGCAGCAATCCATGTTTCCCCCTGTAATCTTAGCAGCAGAAGAAATGATTTCCTGTAGCTCCCGTAAGCAAGCTGTGCCCAGGCTCCCCTCCACCAATGCCGCCGATCCCGCCTGCCTGTGCTATCCCTGCAAACCCTCACTCCTGCAGGGACCATGTGCTCTGTGCTGGCACAGAGGGGCAGCATTAATAAACTAGCTTAAATAGACACCCCACATTCATACAAATCTGAAACCAGAAAGGCTGACTCTGCCCTGAAGCACTTCAGTGAAGCCTCAGCTTTTGAGTCTTAACAGAGGTATGGCACTGTTAACACAGTCTCAACCACTGTAGGTAGCATACAGATGAACTAAATATAATACTGCTTATGTAAAACTTCATCGTGCTGGGTTCAGGTTTTTTATCGCCTTAACTAAGCTTCCTCAAGTCTCTTTGGAGAGTGTTTTATTTAGGAACAGTAAAGCACAGTTATCAAGGGGTTTCAGTTCATTTAATTAAGTTGAATACAATTACACTCCAGTGGGTCTTAAAAATGAAGAATCTATTTAAATATTATTTAGATGCATATCTTTTAAGTACCACAGATTGCACAGGGCTTCATGTTTATATCAATTAGGGATATCAACCTAGCAATAAGAACTCTCTCACTTGCCAGCTTATAATCCTTTCCACTCTGGGATTCTGTATTTTATTTACTCATTTCCCTTTATCTGTGTACAATGAAGAAGGGCTTTTTGCGTTCCTGTGTGCGCACACTGCTTCATCACTGCCAAAGCACTTCCTAATTAGGCTAAATAGGCCTCTTACACAAATAAGAGAGGAATATTTCTGCCTATCAACAGAGCACATCCTGCAGAGTCTGGGCTTGAATAATTGTGTGGTTGCCATTTCTCCCAGGTATTTCAAGCCCATATTTTTCTGAAGGGGGAACATGAAGGATGTCATGTGCTTGTTTCAAGGAAGTGCTTAATCCTGTGGCTGCTATCATCCAGTGGCTCTGCCCACTGATGAGAGACATGAGGACATGGAATGAAGCTGCATCAGAGGAAGCTGAGCTAGGACATTAGGAAAAGGTTCTTCACTGAGATTGTGGTCCATCACTGAAACGGGCTCTCCATGGAATTGCTCACAGCACAAAGCCCGTCAGAATTCAAGAAGCATCTGACAATGCTTTTAGTCTTATGGTTCAGTTTTAGGTACTCTGTGAGGAGTAGGAATCTGGACTAAATGATCCTTATGGGTCCCTTCCAACTTAGATATTCTGTGATTCTACGTTGTTTTTACTGAAGACTGAATTAGTTACTCAAGTGTTGCATATCACAAAGATGCACCTCAAACTGAGGCACAAAACAGTTTGAAAAGTCCCATATGGCTAAAGAGGTCATAAAAAGCAGAAGCTGGCAGAACCCCAGTGTTAATGAAGCTCACAAAAAAACTGTGTCTCTACAAAACCTGGTACCTGATTCTCACTGACCCAAGGCCCTGAACTACAGGCTGAAAGAAAACAACTGTAGATAAAGACACTTGGACTTGGATGGCAAGCTAAGCCCTCACTTGAGCGACTTCTTTATGCATAGTGATATGGACATCAAAAGGAAAACATCCTGCTAACTAACCATTTGTCAGGACAGTTGTCATGCCAAAGAAAAACATCTCACCTAGTTGTAAAAGTGACAGTAACACGAAAAGAAAGTCTCAGATGGAAGGAGTTTCCTCACAGACTCTGCTTCCGAAATGAAAAAAAAGTGACCGCAGTCTCAGGGAACACCACCCCACAAACTCAGCAAGAGTGGTAGGACAGCCTCTGTACCAGGCTGCATCTGAAGCAACACAAAACCAGCAGGGAGCTCTCTGAGCAAGATGTTACACCACTTTTCACAGTCTGCACCATTATCAGTCTCAAAACAAAAGGATGTGTAGTAAATAAGCTCCCTCAATCACAGAGAATTAGGATTTGAAAGAAAACAAACATTTTGCTGTATGATTCTTTCAAAAGAAAAGGAAAATCATGTATTTTCAGATATGGCAATCTCTTCAAAGCTTGCGAGGTGCAAGGGCTGGTTCAGAAGGAGTTACATATGAATAGGAAAAGAAGGCATCAGACTGTCTCTACGAAAATAGTAAATTGCACTCTCATTCCCAGCTTGTTTCAGCTAACCCGCCCTCTGCTACCAATTACCCATTCAAAGCATCTGCTGCCAATACCTTGATGGGTTAGTTTTACATGACTCATACACACATCAATGGTTACCCACCTATAGCCTGCATTTGTCTCTAAGCAAAAACAAAACAAGCTATGACCAATTAGACGTGAAGACTTACTTTGCACTCTGATATCCCTACTCAGTGCCTGAAATAAGCGTTTTCATTTCTGAACCAAGCTTAAATTCCATTATTTATTTCCCATGTGCTCACTGATGTCCACACCATTCAGCCACCTCCTCTGGGCCTCCTGGAAGCCAGCCTGCACACTGACCTTCCTTTGCCAAGGTCCCGGTGCGTGCTCCAGCCACTTCCTGCCATGAAGGCGGCAATTCTTCCTTTCACATGATCCTTTAAATCCCTCTTCCTAGCAGTTGCAAGTTACCCTTCTCAGCTGGGATTCTTTTTGCTTTTCTGGCCACAGAAATAAACTCTGGATACTGACTCACTGCCCCTCCATCCCCTGTCATCCTCTGTTTCCGCTTTATATGAGAGGTATTTTCCTAAGAGAGGCATGCTTAGCTCTTTTTTAATTTTTTGATTTTGCAAACTGCTCAAGCCCCCCCAGCAACAGATCTGCCTAAGAAAGGCAGAAAGGTCAGCAGGAGTTAACATACCTTTTTATCCCCCTTTCCTCTCTCTTTCATGGCAGTTCTTAAAATAATTAACTATGTGTAAGCATTCTGCCGTAGTTCTTACGTTTGGCAGATGAAAAATGAAGATTTGTACAATCTTTTGTATTTTATGTACTTGAGACAAGGATTAAAACCCACAAGCAACTTGGCAAAGATTACTTGAAGAAAGTACCATTCCATCAGAGAGAAAAAGCAGCATAGAGAACATCCACCTCTTTTCCTTCCTCCTACTTTTGGTAATCAGGAACTCAAACTCCACACTAACCAAGCCCAGTGAGACTCATCATGACTAGGATAACAAGGATATGGAGAAGGATCCCTTTCTCTTCTCATTTATATGTGACCACACACCATATGTGGTATGAAGCTATTCTTTATCATCACCATCAAGCCAGTATTTTGGTGAGGTCCTTGACCTTATGTTCCCTGTTAACTTCCTGAGTTTAGATAACTATCATGCAAAGCTTAGGTTTTACAAAGTTTAGGTTTTATAAAGTTTATCCATCTGCATATATATACTCACCCTCTGACACAAAATCTAAACAATGCATTGCTGGGTTTGGGCTGAGCAAGAAACAATGCACCTCACTGAACTGAAACATCCCAGTGTCCCTTCAGTTCAGTACATATCAGAACATGGCACCATAGTGGAACAGGACTTCAAGGATTAGACTCCATTTCTTGTCTCATTGTAAACCACTCAGAATAAAGGTAGGTGTAATTAGAGAGGAAAACAGAATTGTTAAGGATGGGAAGTCCTTTTGCACTACCTACAACAGAGCAGTCTCCACTGATTAAACAAGAAACGAAGCAGACCCTTCCCCCAAACCTCAGAAGAAAAATTTCCTCTAGAAATTTCCTCTCCTTACCAGGTTCTTTGGTTTTGAAGCACAGCATCATTACCAGTCCTCTGATAAAATGTTGCACAGGGACATCTTTCCCTCCAACCTTTGTATAAAACATGATATATCCCCAAACACACTCTAAAGCATTGTGTTTTTAAAGTATAAACATGCAGTCATCTTGAAGATGGAAACTCGAAGACAGGAACCACAACTGACATACAACATGTAGTCTGCCCACACCTTTTCCTGTTTTACAATGGTTATTTATGAATTCTAAGGTGGGAAAGAAACCTAATAATGGAGTGGAAATCGCAACTTCTAAGTGTTGGTGGATATTATGTATGAATATAAACACATTTATTTATAAAACAGGGTTTTTCTTATTTTCATCCTCAGAGATTATAAACAGCAGTTTAAATGAAGGGGATTAATCATCAGCTTTCAGAGCTACTGCACTAAAGTGGCCAACCACTAAAGCTCCAAAACTCACAAATATTAAATATTTTTCTGTATAACTGAAGGCTGTGTTAAGTCTATGCAGTGATATTGATAACAATATGAAGCATGTTGACATACTGAAAGGAGATGACTCTTAATTTAGCAATAGAAAATAAGTATTTTCAATTTGTACTCCATCCCTAGGATTGCACTAGAAATTTCTGGTGTAAAACCCCCTTTTGGCTGAGTTGCAATATGCAGCACATGTCTGCTGGAAAACAGCAAGCACAGAATCAAAAGAGAAGGAAAATGTTTCAGAACTGTAACAGATACGGATAAACAGAGATAATAAATAGGCAGAACACAAACATCCAAACATCCCTGCAAATGTAAAATGTGTAAACCCCACAGATTCTTCAGTGGTGACATATCATTTCTAAAGGTATATATTGTGACTCACGAGATATTACTCTGGCAAGCAAAATTCCTTAAAAGCCTA
This sequence comes from Acrocephalus scirpaceus scirpaceus, assembly GCA_910950805.1. Classification (NCBI taxonomy): domain Eukaryota; kingdom Metazoa; phylum Chordata; class Aves; order Passeriformes; family Sylviidae; genus Acrocephalus; species Acrocephalus scirpaceus. Next base: position 47,665,671 of record OU383775.1, read on the forward strand.
AAATGCCTTTTTTTCTGAAGTGCAATGCTATGCAATCAGCTCTGGCATGTGTTTTCATCCAAGCTCCAGCTGTGGACGTGCACTCGCTGACAGAACTTTTAACAGTGCCACCACAGCGCAATGAGCTCTCATGTTTCCTCCACTGAGTTGTGCTGGGGTTACAGCAAAGCAAAGAGCAGAGAAGCTCTGCAGAGCAGGGTCAGCCTGGTGCTGGCATTGAAAGGGGCAGGAGGCTCAACTAATCTGAACTTGTGAAAGAACAACAAAAGATGCATTTTCCTTTTTTCTTAAAAGCCTACAGGCCACACACTGCTCCACTATAAATAAACTCGTGCCTTAGGCTCCTGAAGTTTTTATGTAAACAGTGCAGAGAGCAGACCCTTTATCTTTTGTTTATCTTTTGTTTTCATCATATCTATCAGCACTGCACAAAGCATCTCCAGTTGCAGGTGAGAGGGTTAGGAGCATCTGGCAATCAAGAGATTGCTCATGTACTCTCAATTTAATATTGCAACAAGCATGGTACTGTTTCCACTATCATCTATCAGCTCTCATCGTGTCTGCTGCAAAGCTTTCAAAGCATTGCTTTTATTATTATATTAAACAGTTACCTAATCTCCTTTACACACACTCCCACACACAAAGGATATACTTAAGGTAGAGAACACTGTGAGATTAAATATTAGTAGGCTGTTACCTACAAAGAGCAAAAAACATTGTATATCATCATAAATACAGTGACAATAATGAAACATAAAAGGATGTATTCATATTCTAGATGATTGTATTACCATGCTTGTAACCCTCATGGTATATGTTTACCCACGCACATGAAAACAGACCTATCTTCTCCATCTGGAGGCCTGATGATGCAAACTGATCTCAAGAGCATATCCCCATGTCCATACAGGTCCATGGTGAAGTCAAATCACCAAAGTCTAATGAGCTTGTAGGAGAGCAGATCAGCAACAGTACTCCAACCAGATCAACAGCACTCAGATTGTGACATGAATATTAGAAACCAGTTCTCCAATTCATTGTATGACTTTCCATTAAAAAGCCTAAAAGTGTGATGTATAAATTATTGTCGTATTATAATCTCAAGCTTGTCCATCCAATTTTCCAGCTACACTCTGCTTAAAACTGTTTCCCAGATAGGTTATACAATCCCCACTCTTAATTTCCAGCTCTTCATAGGAAATACACCTCTAAAACTAGTATGTAGCTCAAAAATGCTTATTCAGGTGTCATTAGAACTTAAACAGTTTAACTATTTTATTATACAAATCTTAGTTCAACATGAGTCTGTGTTTCAAAACATGGCAGTAGACAAGACAGTTCTGCTACTACCATAAGCCAGGAAAAATGTTCTCCTTGCCTCAAGAAGATGAAAGCAGAGCCAGCATGGCCACACCTGAACCACAGCAACTGCACTGTGGGGAGAGAAGGCACAGGTAGCACCTTTTATTTTTAATGTCATTATTTTCTGTAATGGAAATCTGTGTTGTAAATCCTTGTGCCCAAAACGTGTTGTAATTTTTCCCTGCTAGTGAGTTGTCTCTTGATGTTAGGCAGAAATAAAACCCCTTCATATCTCTTTACCTTATAACACAACATGTCTACCTATATTTTTATGGAGAACATGTTTTTGTAGTAGAAACCTGAGTTTTAGACTTGCACATATGAAACCTAGTTTCTTCCTTTTGTCCATTTTCTCATGAAAAACAAAGAATCCACATCCTTGCAAAGCCACCTCAGAATCCCTGCAGTCACAACCACCTTCCTCCTCCTCCCATCACTAATAATACCATCAGACAAAGCAGCAGGTTCATTAGTCATCAGCTCTGTCAAGCGATCACCAAGAGGAAAATTGTGAGCAGCCATTCAATGTTAAAACCAGTATTGTGACAAATCACTTTGCTGGGTCATTACAACGTAACTCCTATTCCTCCTGTGTTTCTGAACCTCCCAAAGGCCGAACACAGCCTGTACTCTGTGGCCATTGATACTGTCACAACAGGGTAAACATAAAAGAAGGTGGCCTGGGTGCTGCTGAAGGAAAAGCTACAATCATAGATTCCAAATAACAAGAGGGTGACCTGGAAAGGTGCAGGAAGCCAGGCTGGGTGCAGCACCGAGCACCCTCTCCTCCACAATGCCACCTCTGCAGGGAAAAAAGTCCTGAAGGAACATAGCCCAGGGCCAAAACTGGAAACAGTTCAACCTGGGTCTGGAAGGAGAGATTCTGACTCAAACTCCTTTGCCCTTAGCACTACACATACCCTCTGTCCCTTGGCCCTTTGCCACATCCAGCAGTGACCCTGTGCTCCACTTCTGCACCCCAGTCCCTCCATTCTGCTCCTGTTTGCACAGCACTTAATACAATCAGCAGTAATTTACACAAATTTCTACATAGCATCAGACTAAGCCAAATTAATCATTACCTACTTCTGTAAAATGTCATTTGCTCTAAGATATATTAAAAATAAGAGGTTTTCACTTGGCTGTAGAAAATGGCAGCCATACATGTGTAGCATAGTATATTGCATTCCATGTAATAAAAGTCCTTTAAGTGCTCACGTGCAACACCTTTTCTTTTACACATCAATTTTCACTTTTTTTTCTGCTTAGAGACTATCATTCTTTTCATATCCACATATCACATAATGATAAGGCATCATTATAGGCAAATTCTAGCAACCTTGTATTCCACTGCTCTTAAAAAACCGAGAGAGCTTGGTTGACTGACTTTCAAAAGATGAAAAAAGTATGAAGGAAAATAGTATTTCCAAGTTGGTATTCACAGCAAATCCACAAGAGAAAGAATTTGCTTTCAAGAAAGAATGAAGGTGGCACCAGAACCGAAAGCCCTTATCACTGCTCATGGTGTAGGGTCTTATGGGGACTAAACTCTCTGATGGAGACATCTGTTTTATGTGCCCTGACATGCAAGAAAAAGCCTAGACCAAAGGTTATCTCTGTGAGCTGTCTTTCCTCATAAAGGGATTAGCATTGCCAGGCATAACATTTCATGGAAAGGCAAAGAAGATACAACAGGTTAAGTTTAAATTATAAAATTGAATCCAACACCTAAACTGACAGCCAGTCACTCTCTCTTTTGACTTCTTTATTTGAAAGCAAAATAGCCTCCATGGTTTTGTAAAATAGAAAAAAATAATATCTGCTAGTTTGAAAGCAGAGGCCAGGCCTTCTGGGTTTATCCTGTTGCAAGTGGGATATGCTTTAGAAAACGTGCTCCAAATAGAAGTCGGAACAAAAATGTTTTGAATTGGAAAGTCCCAAAGTGCATTTTGAGTTAATTACATAGTGCCACAGGCACTTTACTGACATGTCATCAATAAAATAATAAAAAACAAGTATATTGCATTTTCAAAAGCACATTCTACCTGAAGCAGCTATTAATTTGCCTGCACATTTCCAGAGAGCTGTGCTGAGCATCCATGATCTCAGCTGGAGTGGCCTTTTGCTGTCAATCTGACACCAGAAAAACAAAGTCACCCAATGAGAAACTGAGAGAGCAACAGAGCAGAGATTTCCATAGGAGGTTACAGTGATTTAATGAGTGTTTAAGGAAGAGCAATCCTGCAAGAAGTCTTTGGCTGGTGTTAGCTGCCACAACTCCTCCTGGCAGTTCTACAACTGCTTTTATCAGTCGGGGATCTACTTCCCTGATCCTTCCAGATATCCAGACTCCCTGGCTTAATATCAAATTCCTCTTCCCAAAGTATGTTAGCCAGTATCCAATTATATGTTATCACAGTAGCATTATCAGCTGGCATCTTTCTCTCTTTTGGTTTTTTTCTTTACTACTTTGATAAGAAATTCAAATAGTCACTCAAACACAGAGACCAAGATAGATTATATATGTAAATAGTAGCACTCTTGGTAGCCAAGTGAGCTTTATTGTCCTCAAAACACTCTTTTCTCTTCAACTGACAGAAAATGGTGGGAAAGGACTGGTTTTCTCTCCGCATAACTGCAAAATACTATTGAAAAAGCATTTTTTTGTTTGTTTCAGCTGTTATAATTGATTCAGTAGTTTGAAACAAGAAACTAGCTACTGCTTTGAAATAAAAAGCTGGAAAGATGTCTAATTCTGTGGCATCTCTTTCAAGTTCTGTTGTATCTTTTGTATCTTGGCCATTGAAGACAAAATCTCACACAAATAACACACTTTCTGCGGTGAAACTTCTGTTCTATTAAAATTGATCAGAGTTTTGCCAGTGATTTCATTAACGTCAGGATTTGACCCAGATATCTCTCATATATATATATATATATATATATATATATATATATGAAGGAAGAACTTTGCATAAACAAGAAGCACATTGGAATGACTTCCCCGTACTAAGGTCAATAGCCCATGTTTTGAAAGCACAACTTTAAAAGAATAAAGTTCATGATTTTCATTCCATATTAAAATCTGTTCTCAGATCTCATAACATACAAACTTTTAGACCTTTAGCAACAAAAATTTTGCTATCACCACATCAATACAGGATTCTATGGCAAAAATATCCCTTTTTATACCACAGAGTTTTGGCAATGCAGAGAATTTATTACTACTCACAGTCCACCTCTCTCTAAAACCTTAATACACTTCCAACATCCACCATTGCTTTGAAAGACTGAAAATTATAATTATCCAATACATTCCAGCATGTGCTTGCTACAGACTAAGCAAAAGCTTTTGGGTATAATTTTGTTATCTAGCAAGCTCTGTTAACAGCACAAATAGCTTGAGGTGCTTATACCACAGCTGCACCTATGGAATATTTCATTAGAAAAGTGCAAAAGGGAAAAGCCACATTTACTTCAGCAAGACCTAGTACAGCTGCAAGCATACACTCAGTATTTATCAAGTATAGGGCTATTATGTGACTTCAAAGTCCAATAAAATATGCTCCTTACAAGCAGCACTTGACAACTATTTGCTTCCTCTCCAGACCTGGGATCTGCCCTCACAGGTTCCTCCTAATGAGATCCTATTTTAAGGAATGTAACTAAAAATACACAAACAATGAAATATATTTATCCATATAAATATGGAGAGGGGCTCAATTTGTATTTCAAGTAACTTCAGTACTGAATACCAGCTGGGGTGACACTATGGCCTCTCCTCCTAATTCAGCACCTACAGCAGACACCACCACACCACAAGTTTTCCAGCAGGGCCAGCGGGAGGAAGGCAACACCTTCCCCTGCTGTTCCCCACTGCTGCAACTTCTCTGTATGAAAAGGGAAGATTCAGGTATTTTATCATTCCATGAAAAACGTCTTTTTTACTGTAATGACAGCAAATTGCTGGAACAGGCTGCACAGAGAGATCGTGCAGTTTCTGTCCCTGGAGGTTTTCAAGAAATGACTGGGTGAAGCCCTAGGCAACCTCACCTGACCTTCAGAGCTCCCCCTGTTTCAGCTTGAGGATAGGCTAGATGCTGCCTGAGGTTCTTTCCGCCCTGCATCATCCTACAATCATGGCTTAAGAATGCATTTTTCTCTTTCATTCCATCAACAAATTTTTTATGATCACCCTCTTTCTTAATTTCATTCTAGTTTTCTCCTTCCAAGATCCTAAAATCATAGAATGGTGTCTGTTGGAAGTAACCTTAAAGATCATCTAGTTCCAATGTCCCTGCCATGGGCAGGGACACCTTTCCCTAGACCAATTTGATCAGAGCTCCTCATCCAAGCTGGTGTTAAACTCTTACAGGAATGGGGCACCCACAACTTCGGATAATTTCTGCCAGTGCCTAAGCACCCTCACAGTAAAGAATTTCTTCCTAATATCTTATCTAAATCTACCCTCTACTAGTTTAAAGCTACTGCTCCATGTCCTGTCACTATATGCCCTTGTAAGAAGTCTTCATGTTTGTTGTAGGCTCCCTGCAGGTGCTGGAAGTCTGCAGCTAGGCCACCCTGAACCCTCCTTTTCTCCAGGCAGAACAATTCCAATCTCTTAGCCTTTTCTTCACAGGAGAGAGGCTCCATCCCTCTGACCATCTCAGTGGCCTTCGTCTGGACTTGTTTTAACAGGTCCGTGTCCTTTCCTGTATTGGGGACCCCAAAGTTGGATGGAGCACTGCAGGTAGGAGCCTCCCAAGTGTGATCTTGGCTCTTCTCTCCTCTATCCCTCTGCTAGTACATTCCTTTGGTACCTTCCAGGCTGTTGCAGGGCCAACCTGGCCAGCATATCACAGCACCAACCTTTTCATTTATAGAGCCATCCCCAGTGAATCACTCTGGTGTCTACATCTGTGTTCCCCAGACAGTTTGAGTCATGAACTGCTACACAGGGAATTAAGACCCATGCTTTCACATAATTGACAATGCAAAAGAAGTAAGCCAGCTACACAGGCCACTGATGTGGCATCATGGAGTACAACTAGCCAGCTACAGCCTCCCATTTGGAAGCCACAACTCCAGTTTAGTGCTTGCCTTTTGCAGCACAGGTTTGAAAGAGACAACGCTCTATGCACCACAAAGACGAGTAGTGGAAATGGCACTGGAGCTACCTCTTCCTTGCCTTCAAACAAGAACAGAGCACTAAGTAAATTTATACTCAGTTCATATTAGGACCTTATTTTGCAGCCCGAAAGACTAGAAACTCTCTAAAAATCTGCATCTGAAGAAAACTGGCAATCTGCAGCGAGAAGAGCTTCTGTCTTTCCTCTTACAGCAGACCCAACACAAGGTATCTTTTCATATTTGTAACTGTGTTGCAACACAAAACTCTGACGTAAGAAATGCTAATAACGCTGGGTGATGTTTGTAACTGATATAAAACAGCATCTTCATAAGCACAAGATGATTGCTTTCTGTAAAGCTGACAAATGATTTTAGCATAGTTTTATTAGAAGACAAATAATAATTAAATAGCTCTGTTTTCCCAGGAAGGAAACTAGCTTGTATGGCCAAAAGAAATCTATTCAAATTATTAGTTGTGTGACAATCAGATCTTTTTTCTGCACTGAGCTTCAGCATGCTAGGCTGTTGGTCTGGCCTCCTCAAACTCCTTCCCAGGCATCCAATAGCACTTTGCTCTTACTAAATGCAGTACTGAAACCTGCCAGGAAAAGAGAGAAAGAGACTGTTCATAAAGTACCAACTGTGTGCTCCTTACAAACTGGCAGAACTGACTCTGCTTGCATTCTTAGATTAAAATCATTAACAGTGAAAAAGTGTGCACAGTTGGGTGCTATTAAACTGAACATCAAGTCAATGGAGAATTTCTGTGAAGAAAAGGAACGAGACAGGTTTTTTAACCTCACTGTATTAACAATAAAATCCATGTGATAAAAAAAAAATGCAGCATAAAATGCTAATTAAATTCTGTTTGATTCTCTAACATTTCTTCTGCATTAGATACTATGGGTTTACCATTCATTACGTTCCATGGCAGTTTTCCAAATAGCATTTCTCATAATATTCTTGAATGTCTGCTGGTTAAATGTTAACAACAAAAACTAACACACATCAAGCCTATTCATTTGCTTTTAAAAGGAATAAACAGGCACTCCACTGTTGATTACCACATTCCTGTATCACTGGAAGGCTGCCAGCTCCAGTACGTATATAACGTTAGTATTTGTTTTTTGCTGAGTGGCAGTCCTCTGCGGTAATTATCATCTTGCACCTAAAGTAAATATTATTCTCTCGCTGCAAGTAGAAATAAAGGATTGACTCTTCCTGTATTTTTACTGTTTGCCATCCAGTCCGTCCTGTCGGTACGCGACGTGCCCATTAAACGTAATTCCTTGAGCCCTCGTTACTGGGGCCATCTCTTTTGTCTGTAACCAGTGAATTACGAGGATTAGTCCCTCCTCAGAAGATCACCGGCGCAGAAACTCCACGGGCCGTAACCGAGCAACTCTTCTCCGAAAAACTACCGGGAGTAAGGGCTCCAAAGCCGGCGCCTGGGAGTGCCGCGGGGCGCCGGGAGCGCTGCGGGCCGGGCGGCCGTGCCCGGGGGCCCCGGGACAGCGCTCCCCACGCGCGGGGGCTTCACCCCGAAACGCGTGCGGGGGATGCAAAGGCTGCGGCGACACCGCCTGCAGCCCAAACTGCCCTGAATCGGCGGCACGCCGGGGCAGCGGCGGGACAATGCGCCCATTGATCCGGCTGAGCCGGCGCTCCCGGGTGCGTCCCCGCCAGCGGGCAGCCCCTGCCCGGACCCGCTCCTTGGCGCGGCCCTTCCGCCCTTTCCACCACGACAGCCCGGAGAGCTCTACTCTGGGTCTACTAACCGCGACGACGGCGCTCACCGACACAACCCGCGGCTTTGCCCGTGAAGTTAGTTTTTCTGGGACGTACGCGCCCGCACAGGGCGAGCACGCTCCAACTCGGGCAAACTCCACAGCAGGTGCCGGGAAGACCGGCGAGCGCTCCGCAGCATCTCCATCCCCCCACGCCAACCCCCCGTCCCGCGGCAGGCTGCCCCCGCGGCCGCCCCGGCCCCAGACCCCGTCCCCACCGCACTCACCAGGATGCCCATCACGTCCGCCCACAGCTGGGCGAACACCTCCGACGTGCCGCTCTCCGCCGGGGCGGCGGGGCCGTCCGCCCGCTCCCCCTCCATGCCCCGGCCCGGCCGTCGGATCAACGCCGGCTCCCCGCCGCCGCCGCGGCCGGCCCGCCCCGCCCCGCCATCCTCCCTCCCTCCCCCGCCCCGCTCCGGCCCGGCCCGCCCCGGGACACCGCGGGACGGCCCCGCCGCCGCCGCCGCCGCCCCTCAAACTTTCGACCCAGCGACAGAGCGGCCGGCGGTGCCGCCGCGGCCCAAACCCGTCCTTCCCCGCCCGCCCGCGGGCTCGACCCGCGCATGTGGCCGCCCCAGGGCGGCAACAAAGGGCCCCAGCGCCGCCCCGGTGGCTGCACGCACCCCAAAGTCAAGAGCCGGTGTCGGGACACGCGTGGTCGCTGGCGTAGCTCTGGTTGTTGCCATCCTCGTTACCCCCGTGCCGGTGTCTCGCCTGACGGCCGGGAGCTCCAGCGGCCAGGTCAACAGCGCTTTCTTAACACCGGGGAAAGACTCTCTGGGAAGAGGTGTCAGCCGCATGCATTTCACGGCGGCAGGGCAAGGGGCACCCTGTTAGTTCAGGTTTAGAGTTTGGGTACCGGGACCACATCATTCTCCTGAGGAGCGGTGGTCTGTCACCTATCGCCCTTGGGGAGGGACTGTGAGAACGCTTCCTCCCTACGTCTGTGCCTCATGCTCCCTGGTACCACTCCCAATCCCATTATAGTCAAATTAAATAATTACTAACTACAGACAGCAGCCATGCACCTGCATTCTACTTGGGAAACTGGTAAGTGCCTACACACACGCACTTCTTGGGGAAGGCATATTAAATAACAGTGGCCAAACCCCACTGGACGGAAGGAGTGGCAGAGGTCGGCAGAAGAATGACCTGAAGCCCTATCCACCATCTCACACCTCGCTCCCAGCTTCTGCTGTGATCAGCAGCAAGGAAGTCCTTTATTCTTAGTGCTCATTCCTAACCTTTGAAATGTTTAGATGCTTTTTGAAAAGCTACTGTTTTGAGCTGCCATTTATTGGAAGCACCTGTCTGCAAGCGGTGGCCAGGAAAGTGACATATTTAATGGATATGCAGCTGTCACACGCTGGCCAAGCATTTTGAGAGCTCACAAAGCTGAGCACTCAGTAGATCCTCCAACATCCCTCCTGCCCTGCTTACTGCCAGGCTGTATGTTACATGCCCTGCACCACCCAAACACAGCTCAGAGCCTGCCCTAGAACGTGTGCTCCCCTCCAGGCTCTCTGTTCAGCCCCAGGGTCCCCTGGCACCAGGCTCCCCTCAGCCCACTCGCCAGCCCTGCAGCTGACAAGGCTCCTACTGAGGCCAAAGCACCGGTGGCCTGGGAGGGCTGGGGCAACAAATGATACCATTTGCTGTCAGGGCTAAAAATAGTATCTGGAGAATGAATAAAGGCAAAGTTGGGTTATTGAACTCATCTTCTCTCAATGTTCTCAGCAACGCTCTTTTTCTGTCCTCAGAGCTAAGATCGTGTATTTTAGTTTGTAGGCTAGCACCGGAGAGAAAAGCTGGCCAAAACACTTCCTTTCTCACCCACTGCCACACAAAGAAAGGACCAAGACTTTTCTAAGCACTTTGTTACTGCAGCTTTTGCTGGAGTGGTCAACAGCACAAACTGAACAGAGAAAAGGAGGTGGGGAGCAGAGGCAGAAAAACTAAAGGAGAATTATGCTGAGAGAAAGTGGTAAAGAAACCATCGATGATGTAGAAATATGCACGATTTTACTGACCCTTCTTTAGGATGCACATGTAGGATACACCCTGTGTAATGCATCTTATTGACTAGTAATGAGAAATAATGAAAAGCCCAAACCAGGTATAAAATCTCTTCTAATTGACCTTTAAATTGTACACAACTATAAGCCTATGAAGTACGAGACTAAAGGCGTGTCAGTGAAGTCTCTCAGTACTCTGAGATGGCTTGCATAACTCAAAACTAGTTTAATTAGTCTGGGGTAATTTACTGACTGACCCTCAGAAATTCACGTTGAACCACTTACAGTAGTAATGTCAATTTACTTTAAAATATCTAAATAAGGCACTCTTGATCTCAGGGTTTAAATATTCTGGGCTCATCATACACACTCTTCTGTACTTGGTCTTTTTTTATAGATGGAGGCATATTAAGAAAAAAAAAAAAAAAAACCTAGCAGCTGCAGCACACAGCCTAAACTCTCTCATTGTCGCGTCTTGGGCGGCAACAGATTAAGATCAAATAGGTGCAAGGGGCAGTACTCCCACTTGCCTGGCCCCTCCCTGACGACCGAGCTCATTGCTTCTGTGCAATGATGACTACATCACTCACAGAGGGAGGTCCCGAATAGCCACACTTCTCAGCCTTGCAGTACAGGTAACAGACACTAGATTATAAACTGTGGTGGTCCCAGAGTTGCTTCCTGAGCCATTATGTCATCCCTTTTCTGAAGGCAACAGCTTTCATCAGAGGAGCATGATGCACAGCTGTGGCAGTCTTCCCCTCAGCCTTTAATTTGACACACAGAGCCTTTGATTTCAAGAAAGTGAGATAAGGAAAGAAAGATCTTGCAAAATCACGTGACTCCAGGAGCCGTTGCTTTAAAACCAAATGGACATGAGAGAATCAAAACAAACCCACAGCAGTTTACAATAGCTACCATCTCCCATGGTCTTGCAACCACAGTATTTATGCATTTTCAGACTTTCAAAACATGCTGCTTTCACAAGATATTCAATGAATATGACATGCTAAAATAATTCCCTGCTTTTCCCTCAAGTAGAATCACCCCTTCTAGAAAGGACAGGGTTCCTCTATTTTACTGAAGCCAGTGTCCTGCAGAACTAACTCCCAGGAGTGTTTTACGAAAATCAGCTGCAACAAGAGTATGGCAGTTTTAGAACAAGCAGGAACTCAGATCTTACAAGGGTTTTGAAGCCCAAGTGCAGTATTTTGTGTTACAACTGCTACTACAAAATAACAAATTATTTGAAATTTGGCATGTTAGAATACAGTCGTTGTTTGCAGTTTTATCTGTAGTTGCGTAGATGATAATTCGAGCATTTACGGAAGACTGCTCTCTAAAAGCATCTTGTGCTGAACCTCTCTACAGCTATTGGAAGAAATAAATCTGGTCAATTTTCTGAGATTTTTTTGACATTTCACAAGAGCACTGACCAGGTGTGTAACATTGGCAACTCTTGAAAAATGGTCATTGTGCACCTTCAGGGCAGCACTAGGCAGCAGGGCAGCAATCCTGATGCAGATCCCCAGTGTGTTGCAGTTGGATTGTGGCTATGAAGCTCCCCATGGTTGTTCTGTGAATCTCTGAAGAGGAGAAGGAAACAATTGACACATGTGGTCAATTGAGACTTGCCAAGTTACAACAGATGCACTGTGCATATGAGCCTGTCTTCCTATCACTCCATCAGCTACATGTAGATGTGAAGTTAATATAAATTCCCCACATATACAAACCAGGCAGGACTAACCACTTGTAGAGCACTGGTCTGTGTTCAGGAGAGATGGACTGTCTTCTAGAGGAATACTCAGAGCAGGATCCTACCTCCAGGTTAAGGTGGCCACAGAGAAGCTCATCTTTCTCCTTTCTTTACTGAGGGTTAACTCATCTTTACTGAGATGGCCTTCACTAGGACAATTTTTTTTCTCTGTGAAAAGCACAAACCTCAAATGCAAACCTCTGAGTCATTAAGGCAATAGATGTTCTGTTCCAAAGCAGTGTGTGCCGTCTGACCACAATGTCACATAAGTGTTTCAACAAAATATTTAATATGGAAAATTTGAAATATGCATCAAAATAAACTGGAAAAGCCAACATGCACTATCATAACCAGACTATCACTACTGTTGTCACCCACATCAAAGGCATTTAATCCAGGAAATCTACAACCTCGAGCACTTTGATATCAATTTTAAATTAGCGTGCAAGAGGGTGATATCAGGTTGCCTTGGAAAGGAGGCTATGCTCCACCAAGTAAATGGACACCAAACTTCATGGGTTCCTGATAGATGACCTGAGGGAAATGGCTTCCTGCGCAGAGACCTGGCAATTAACTCTGCATGCATGAACAAAACACATGAGGTTTCTCAACATCACTAACAACACCCTGCCCAAAGTCCAAATCGGAACATCAAAGCCTCAGAGAAATAAATAAGCAAGCCATTGTATGCAGAGAGGCTGCAGGAAAAGGGAGAAATAAAAATTCCAGCTAGCTCCTGCAGGTGACCTGCCAAAGCCCTAAAACTCTTAACACAAGCACATTACAATGGAACACACTATTACCAGTGATTGCATCTTCTTTCAGCTCTCTCCCTCTTTCTGCTTGGTGAAGGTCATCAAATTGAAACATGTGAAGTTTCACATCACAGTCTTTGATTGGAAATGCAGCTCTTAGTGGCTGTAGGCTCCATCCCATCAACTTATCAAGATCCATCTTAAAACAATTTTATCTCGTTGTCCTTGCTACATTTTTTCTTCAAAGTCCTTCTGAAATATAGTTTCTTTTACCTCTCCCCTGAATTTCATTTTTGAATTATTTTCCTTAAGAACTGTTTAAGTAGTATTATTATTTCTGGTAGCATGGTCCTTTGGAGTAGGGATCACCTGTATGAGTCAAAGAGGCCAGCAGCTGCTCTCCAACAGAAAGCAGACATGTCAGCAGCTGCTTCAGAAACTGCTCTCTGCTGTGGGATAGAATGGGGACCCACACACCTGACCCATCAGTTGACCTGACAAACAGGCTATCACTGTCCCAGACTCTTCTAGAATGTACATGCACAAACTATGAGAGGGTACAAGGTCCATCATGCATCCATGATCCATCCATTTTCACATCAGACTTCTACATATTCCAAAAGGATCACGTTTCAGCACCCTCTGACAGTTAGACAACTACAGAAAATAAAATGTTCCTGATTTTAGAAGCTATACAGACAGTACTTATCCAATGGCTTTAAAAATGGATGGTATTTAGATCGTATACTATATGCTGTATGGTCAGAAATCATTTATTCTTTTAGAGGTTTAGCTGTCAGCTCCCAGTCTTACTGCCAGCCTCATGACTAGAGTAGAACATCCCAGCAAGAGTGGCACACTAATATGCCCAGTACAAACCAGATTCTATCAATAGAAAACAGTTAGGAACAACAAATTGCTTCATTCTGATAAAAGTCTGAACTGCACATTACACCCGATCTATCATTCCCCTAGATATCAGTACTCCACTAGATTAAAAAATTAGAAGGTGGGAGAGACATACACCCAGGGAAACTATTCCTGTAGTCTTAATATTTTGGGCTAGCACCACACTCAGTAGACACAGAAGTATTGTGAAGCTTGTCAGGCTTCATTTAAAATACAGTAGCTGTGACTTTACATGACAAATCATATAAGGAAATCTACACACAGAAAGCATCATAGCCCTCCTGGAAGGATATCTTTTGACTCATAAGGGAAAAGGAAAGGTTCACATCCTTCCCCTTCTGCCCACAGATATGCTCCACAGAGGCCTCTCATATCCTGCCCAGGTCCCCTGTCTGTCATGGAGCACAGCATCACATTTCTTGACTGGGAGGCAGTAGCACTAGTTCAGCCAGTGGAGGGGCTCTGGGAGCTGGAGCCTGACTGGTGAGGAACACATATCCCCAGGGAAACCACAGCCATGATCCTGCATAGGTGCACATTGAACCACTCCAGAAGTGCCCGCAGATCAGGACTCCAACTGCTTCCCACCATGTCAAGCACTGTCTGAAGATTTTCCAGAAATTATTAAGACTCTTGTTCTTTGTGTTACTTCTGCCTTCTCCACCTAAACTCATCATTCTCTCTACCAGCACAGCAAAGCCACTTTTGATGTGTTGTTTTTTTCTGGTCAACGTTGAAATAGTTAGCATTCACTTTTTTCTTAGCTTTCTGCAGCAGTTTTTACAAAATGTTTTCTAAACCTTAATTAATTTTTCAGAAAGGAGTTCAGCATCCTTTGAGATACCTAGGGATAGTCTCTGCACTGTCATTCACAGGAGGCTGCTCAACAGATTGAATTGCTTTCATAAGTGGCTGCTAGAAGGGATGCATACAAATCTTTTTTGTAAGAGACTTACAAAGGCCATGGAGATACAAGTATTTAGCTTAGTGTCCTTTGGCTGCTCTTCTCCCAAATAATTTTAGAACTGGAAGTAAGAAAAGTGAAAAGCTAGACTCAAAACTGGGAATAGAACTTTAGCCTGTCCTTTTTCCAAATGTGGGGTCCTTTGATTCCTTTGTTGAAACTCTTCGTAAATTACTAATGAAAAGGAGTCTGATGATCTCATCCTAAAGCACATCATAAAAGTGGCATAAGGTACAACTCACTCCCAAGTTAGCTGCAGTAAGATGAGAAGAACATCAACAGAGACGACCAGTCTCACAGAGTGACAGCTATATTATTACTCACTTTGTGACCAGCACAAATTTTTAAGATAAAAATGTATGCACCTCAGAGATGATGCTTTTTGCATTTCCCTTTGAAAGGGAAACTACCATTTTTAGAAGTAATACTTCCTGGAAAAAGAGACCCAAGAGCTTTCATTAATTTCAGTTTCATTAATTGTATCTTTGCAAAAGCAACCAAGCATGATATGCAAATATAGATCTTAAAAAAATAAAGTTATCTGTCTGTTACTGAGATAAAACTTTACAGATGTGCCCTTAACAAATATTACAACAAAGTACATGTGACCCAAACATGTCAACTGTAGACAGTTGGAAGAAAATGAAAGAGGAAGAATTGCTTAGCTTCTCATTCAGAACAGATTGCTTCCATCCAAAAGTCACCTCCTCCACACTTTACCTAATACCCATTCCCCAAATTACCAATTAAATTTTTTTCCTCAAATGTTTCTATGAAAGTTAATACATTCCCCCTCCCTTCACCCCCATCTGAACCACCAGAAAATGGACCCTACCAACTTTCAGTCCCACAAGGATTCAGAACTGAGCTTAGACTTTGCACTTTTTAAGCTTATGTTGGAAGTCACATAAATATATTGGCAGCAAAGGAGTAGGTGGGCCTACTTTGGTCAGCAGAAGCTGGCCAAAGAAACCTGCCTGATACTCTCAGCTAGGCACAGGTGACCAGACGTGATAATGTCTGTGATAATGTTTCATGTTTGCTTGCAGATCATGTCAGCCTGAGGTCAATTCTCCCTCCTGCAGCCACTGGAGAACGATGTACTGGCTTCAACCTCTTCTTTCAGATCAGTTTCTGTTGGGGTAATTCCTGCTCCATCACCAGAGCTTCTCCTCTTGCTTCCATCCATAGAAACAACTCTCATCAGCTCTCTTCACTCACTTTCCAAAAAAATGCCCCAACTTTCTTTTTAAATGCTTTCTGCCCATTCTCCAAAGCACCACATCTGACTAAAACATGGGTGTCCTCCCTATGTCAGAGCTGTGCCCCTGGCTGACCTGTGTGTCATGCAGCAAGCCCAGATATGGACATAAAGAGAGAATTTATGGAAAAACAAATGGCAGTTGACCAGCAAGCAGGAAAGCTTGTGTTGCAATTTCTGTTGTAATGATTATTGTTCAAAAATCACAGCTGTCAGGCACTTGAATGTTACATTTGCATTTAAATATAATGAAATTTTAAAAGTAAGACTTTTGGAGTGCTTCAGCTTCAATTGTCTAAGTCATTAAGGTCCACTTAGGTCACATCTTCATACTTTTATTGAAAAATAAAGCCTGGAATTTACATTTCCAATATTTTAAAAATTGAAGTTTTTACATCACTGGCTGCAGGTGCTAGGATGTTAAATAAATCATCACGCCAGTGATGAAATCTGGAGCATTCACAAGACTGAAAATGTAGTCAAGATGATAAGTATTCATTTCAGCTGTGGCTGTAAACACAGGCATGAGCTTGATTCACAGAGTCTGTGCTCCTCTAGAGAAGCCTTATTCTTCACTGCCCAGCAACCTGTACCATCAATCACTCTGGACTCTCTCTCAAATCAGAGTTTCAAATTGCCATGAAAAAGTAGAATAAAACCTGCTTTGCACTCACTAACTAGAGTTATGAAAGAAGTGGAGAATCATATCCAATCCGTACATTTCATTTTTCCTATATTGTTAATGGCATGTTTCACTTCATAAAACCTCATTGAATACTAGAGAAAAAAGAGAAACATCTCTATACAAGCAGGTCCACACTGCACCTCATGTCCATAAATTCATTGAAGGGGCACGAGACACTTATTACTTCTGCAACACAGCGAGGAGGGGGAGTAATTCCAAGGAGCAGCTGCTTCCAGTTAGGGTAGCTCAGCTGGAAAGGAGAGGTGCCTGTCAAAGTAATTAAAATGAGAAGAAGCCATCTATCTGAGACTCCAGCTTTTAAGCACTGGCCAACCCCCTCCCAAAATGTAATTAAAAAAAAAAAAAAAGACAAGTGAAAACAGGCTTAAGCATTGCTGAAAACATATCTCCAAGCTATTCTCTCAATAAATATTTTGGGAAGTTCATGAACAGAAGGGTTATTGTGACTGTGGTGGTGTGAGTGGGAGGAATTAACCCTCCACAACTCAACCAACTGCATCAGTGATGATAAAACAGCCCTTGAGGGCAGTGAGCTTACTGCACTGGCTCCATGTTGATGAAGTTTTACAGGGAAGTTTTTTGTTTAAGTATATGTAGAGTAGGCTGGTAGCTCTAGTTCTCAGGAAAAAAAAAGAATTTTCATTTGCAAGGATTTAATAATTAGGCAATTCTGTTTTACAAGGCCAAATACGCTGCTTCAATACAATGTGTATCCTGTAGCAACATATGACTAACAAAAAGTAATTGAGACTTGGGTTTTTGAAAATTACTAATACACTTGATTCCAGAAGTGTATCACGCGTTCCTTTTGACTTCTATGGGAAGATGTGATTTGTGAGAATAAATTTAAACAAACAACTGTTGCTTGGGTAGGTGGAGGTTAAAGGAACTGGAAAGGATGCAGCGATTATCTGAAAGCATGAAGGGTGTGTAAACACCAAGGGGAAAGCCAGATTGCAGACGAAAGCTCAAGAGGGTGTAGCTCAGGGCAATGAGATAAATGTATGTGTTTTTAAGCCCTGAAATACTGGCTCATAAAATGATGACATTATTTGTGTATACAAACTGGTCATTTTGGTCATTGCTATGTGTCACTGAGGACAGAATATGTGAAAGGGAATTAAAAGGAATGAAAAAAAATCGCTATATTAGTGTGGGAAATATAAGAGAGAGCAGTAGTAACCCTGTGTCTTAGGGACAAGCCAAGTGACCTTATGGATTCACTCTATATTTCCTGTCCCTATGGCTGAGGAGGCAGCAGCAGGGATGGGCAGTAAGCCCACAAGGCTTTGGGCTAGATACAATCCATGACTTAATTTCACATGACTTGCAGCTCCATGAATTATTTTGGGTGGTTTTAATGGATGATTCTAAGGGGTATGCTATCTGAGCAATTGCTTAAAAGTCTGAAAAGCCCACGTGGCCCTTAGGTTTCCCATGGTAACACATGAGGCATTCAGGGAATACATAAGCACACAGCATGTCAGCAAGGTATTAGGTCTCATGTGGACAATTTTCATTACTCACCAAATTTCAGGGGTTTACATAGAAATCTAAAACTCCTAGAGATAAAAATTATATTATTATTATTTATTTATTATATTTGTATATGTAAACTGCATGTGCAGACAGATCTAAGAAAAGATTGCCTTTTGACTTGTCAAAAAGACAAATTCCTTGCCTCCTAAAAGCATTCTCCAAGTGTTGTGATACTTTTTTAACTCCTACATTTTCCTAATACATACTAATAGATATGGACTTCTTATGAATAGAAAGGAAATACGATTATCCTCCTGGATAGTTACTTAAATCAGCTTTCAGTGTACAAAACATGATTTAAATATATGCTTTCTATTTCCTGTACTTGCCTAGATAGTGTTTATGTTTGTCTGCAAACAGAAAATAATTCTAAGGATCCCCAAACATGCACAACATTATCCTGATCTGTAAATAGATTCCAGCAAGGAAGAAACAGGTTTTAAATATTTTAGCGCCCATTTCCCAAAGAAGGGCGTATGTGCACAGGTAACAGAGGTTAAACAGCTGGATTGTTTTATACAGATGCATGAGAAAGGACTGTAAAAGGCTTCAGGTACGACAGAAAATTCAGGGCAGTGTCAAAGGGCTAAATAGTATTAGAGCACCTAGTGAGCCTGGTGGTTTCAAATAAGCTTAACCTGCTCATTTTCATCCAAGAATGGCCAGGCTTGGCTTCAAGATACAAGGATTTTGGCTGTAATAATGACTGCTGTCTCCATCTCTTTTTCTCACTCCTGTGCCATGGTAATTACAAATGAAGGCTCATGAAGAAGAGAGTTCAAAAAGGCTAAGGGAGGGCAAGCACAGAGCTGGAAAGACACACAAATGAGTTATATAATGTTTCTTTTTCTACCCTATTATCCTGTAAGAGTTTTAAACAGCCAAATGGATTTGACAATAATTAATTTTGTCAAATCAATCTAATTTCCTACTTTGGAGGGTAATTGGTAGTGGATAAGAAGTAGCAGCAGCTGGAATACATATTGAATTTAATAAGGTTTCTACCTTATTCAATACAGCTGATGCCATTATAAGGTGGTACACAAGTGGTTGAAAGAAACACTTTCAGAGTTTCCAGTAGTTGGCACCAAAGGGGAAAAATATATTGAGTGAGGTTTTGCAGGAATCTGTTTTTCAATATTTTAATTAACAGACTGTCCAGTAGAATAGATAATATGCTCATTAAATTTACAGATGACAGACAGCTCAGAGTGCTTGAAAATAGCTCCTGAACATGCATCAAAAAAAGTCATCTTGCTGCAGAAGAGCAAGTTTCGTAGGAGGATATACCTAGTACAGCCAGCAGGATACAGAACCACATGCAAGACAGCAATCTGTGCACTGCTCACCAAGCCCAAGCCATTAGCTGGAGTTCTGGGTTGTGCTTGTGATTTGAAGTGTGCCCTAGATGTAAAGACTGTCATGGACTTATGAGAGAAAATGTAGAAGACAACTACATAAACGGGATGTTTACAAGCAGAGACTGAAAGAATGAGGATGCTCTATCAAAGACAAAAGAAGATTGCCAGAGAATAGGATAATAATTTTCAAATATGTAAAAGCTTTGTTTCACTAAGAAAAATGAACTTCTCTATATTGGGGATAGGGCAAGAATGAACAGGCTTAATTGCAGCTGGGGCAATGTTCGGTTAAACATTAGAAAAAGCTTTCTAACTGCAAGGTTCATAAAAGTAATGGAATTGATTGCCTGGGGTCAGTGTGGTGCCTTCATCACTGTCTAACCTGTTCTTGAGAGCCTCCCAACATCCCATTATTTTGGTACAACAGATTCCGCTCTGGGGCTTGGAGTTGGCTACATTACCTCTTAAGATTTCTCCAGTATTTTTTTTTTTAATAAATACCTTTTGTATTTTAATTCTTTAAAACCAGACTGTGAAAGTTCTTTGCACAGCAGCCAGCACTTACTCCAAAGGATGTCTGAATAGCACTCATGCCAAATACAATGCTGCAAGTTAGAATTAGAGTTTACAGGTATCAAGGATACCACAAAGGGCATTGAAATGCTTTGCATGCCAGCACCACAGAAACAACCATTGTCACCTGGAGAACTGGAGAATTTTTATACACACTATTTGTAAATCCTATAATTTTGCTATTGAACTGAAGATCTACCCCAGAGTTTGCAACCACCTGGCCTGCTTTTAATATTAACATTTGCACAAGATGTTTGAGTGGCTGTGGCAGGATGTAACTGATATGACTGAGGATGGCAGTTGCCAGAGGGACAGGCTGCTGCACAAGGAAGCCAGGAAGAATCTCAAACTCAATATGCTTCATAAGAATTATTCTAAAAATTGCAGCTGCTCATGGGCAAGGGGTTTGTTTGTTCATTTCAACTGAAATGCATTAAATACTTTTCTGGATATTCCTACCCCTCTTGGCCATATCCAGTGACAATCACTATTAATTACAGCTACCTTTCTGAAAGTGAAATCATCACCTGCTTTCTCCAAAGAGGCAGTTGCTGGGGAAATAGATGTATCTTTCAGGATTTAAATGCTGGAAGCACATTGCAAATGTGGCTTTCTTGTGTAAACCAGACCTGCCAGGGAGTGTGCAATCTTCAGGAGAAGTTACACTTGAAACAGTTATTTTGTATTTTTGTATGAGACATATACATGCGTAAGAACTGAGCATATGGTGGCATGCCAAGATTAGCAGAAATAATTGGGACATGTTTTCTTCTCTGAGACCTTCTCACTCACCAGTCTTTTGGAAATAAGACCCTCACCATTTCTGGAATCCCAAAACTGGACATTTGGAAAATCCCTCGCTTGGGAGAGTGAAATGGGAAGAAGGCATGGAGGGACCTGTGCATTCACACATCTCCAGAGACAGCATTTCACAGACATCTTTATGTTTTTTACACATACTCAATTGAGTCTGTCATTACGGGATTTCACAGACAGTGCTGCTATTTATATTAAAATAAATGCACACAATAACATTTGTGGCTGTACCTAATACAATGGATGGTAGCCAAGTTAACAGCAAGTGACCAAGCTGCCAAAACGGCAAATTCAGCACCAAGAAGGTATGAATTCCCAAGAGGTTTCACAGGCCAGTTAGTGAGTTACCGCTCTCACTCTTCATCCAGCAGCGAGTTAAACAAGCTGCTGCTGAGGAAAAGAGTGCTAAAACTCCATGGCCCACGCTTTCCAAGGCAGGATGCATAGAGAGTGTATGTAAGGGTCTGTCAATTAGATACAACAGTAAAATGGCATCCCATCTGCTCTACAAATGTCAAAGAGCTCCATGGCACCTGTCTGGGGAAGAAAAAAAACCCCAAATACAAAAGAGCAAGAGTTTACCACAGATTTAAATACTCCTGTGAAACAAAGGCCTCTTTGTGCTAGAGCTTTCTGCAGCAAAAGTACTTTGGAAAAGTTTGGAAATTTTTTTTTTTGCAGTAATATTTTACATCAGAAGATGAAAAAAGAGAAACTCTGTCCACACTTTTGCCATACCACAAAAGTCAGAGTCAGTTTGTTATAACTTTGAAGGTGCAAAAACTATAGCTAAAGACTCCACTGATGTGAAAACACTCCCTCCCCTCAAATACAAATTTTGAAAGAAGATTTAAGTTGACAACTTACACTTTATGCATCTCATTTCCCTGCCAGAAGGCTCTAAACACATTTGTAGTAAATTCTAAGTTTGCATATTGCAAAAGGTACAATGCCAATCATAATTCACCCTCTCATTTCCCTGGAAACAAGAGCAGTGCAAAGCAGCAGCAAGAAGTTTCCTTTCTCCTTCAATATCCAGGCAGGGTTCTCCCAGTTGCACTGAACAGACACAAATCCCAGCACTCCCTTCCTGCAGCCTCTCAGCATGAGCCATTTATGCTTGCTTTAAAATGTCTGAAAACTAATGAAATTTGCACAAAACAGAAAATTAGTGTTGACGTGGATACAAAATTATGACCAAGGCTTCTGATAAGAGCTTTTTTCCCCCTTGGTATGACTATCTTCTCTGTTAAAAAATGAACTCAATATAAAATGATCAGTGATTGGACTTTATCATCCCTGAAAATTACCTTGGCAGCTGTAAAAAGGAGTTCCCTCTTTTCAAAGCAACTTGCCCAAATTCCTATGATGCCAGCCACTTAGAAGTCAAGATATTATAATTCTTGCAGTAATAATGAGTGACAATGTTACCAAAATTAGAGTTAGAAGTGAGAGGAACATATGAAGTAAAATAGGAGCTTTTGTCTACACATAAGGTTCTGAAAAGTCTAGAAATAAATAGTGCAGGAATAAATACGGAAGTAGGAAATTAGAAGTAATGGGACCATGATGAAATTTTTTGTGACAAATGTTTGCCCAAATAGATCTCCTATGTTGTTTCACTTTCTAAGATGCTTTGGTACTTCTTCTAATATTACTTACATGCATTGAGTGTTTATTACGGAAGCATCACCTAAAGAACAAGATCTGTCATATTGTACTAAACAATTGCTTATAGATTGAAAGCATTTTTACTCTACATCTGAGTCAGAAATAGAGGGTGAAGATGCACAAAGTTAAAGTTATCTGCAATGAGAAACACAGCAAATAAGTAATTGTGCCAAAAGGAAATCAAGGTCTTCCAAAGTTGTGGTCCAGGGCAGTGCCAACTGGACCATACTGTCTGTACTCCTTGTCCTGTAAATAATCATGCACCAGTACAGGCTGCACATCACATGCTCCATGACTCTAGGAAAGCAAAGATATTTTAGGAAATTATCTACTTTGCTGTACAATTTTTATACAATGAAGTATAACAAAAACAAACCTACTCAAAAAATTACAGCAACAACAGGAGAAAATAGGCAGCTGAAAGGAGACACTCTTGTAAATGGGACAGGGACAGGCTCTGTAAGAAAGTCCCAAATCTTGTAAAGACATGGAAGCACCTGCTGGAAAGTAGTAACTCTGTACTATAAAGTACATGCAAAATGCAGAGTTTCAGAAGAAACTGAAATATCAAATATTTTTGAAGTATTTTTGCAAGGAAACTTCATACATTAGAACTAAAAGTATTACAGTTGGGAGAATTTTATCAGCACCCCCATCACTGTGGAGGGTAGCATAGGGACAGACAGTTATATTTCAATTGTATTTTCCATGTAAAATTATACTAATGATAATTATGGAAGTAGTGGGTACTACATCATAGGGACCCATGGTTATTGCCTACTAACACTGTACTAAAGATGAAGAATCACAGAGTATTTAACTACAACTGCACTAATCTAGGTTTATATGATTTACAGCGATCTCTCCTCATTTCAGGCTCTCACATCTTTCTGGATTTCATGTTCCCCCATAATGAAAACTGTATGGCAATATGGTGAAAGGGGGTAATGAGACATTTAGAATAATCTAGATCGTGAAGGCCTTTCCAGATCAACATAAATGGAGTAAACCTACTGGTTTTGAAACCTCTGCTGCTAATCTTTGCTGCTTACACAGATATCAGATGCTTCCTCTTATTTACTAGCAGCAATGCAGGTAAAAAACACTATGAATTCACCACTAATTTCTAACAGATTGTTATCTGAAGCTGTGGTTTTCCACTTGTGGTTCATGGACTTCTGAAACCTTACTAAGTATCTTAATGAAGTCCTTATAAAGTCATTAAGAACATTTCTTAAGTTTTTAATAGTCTTAAATTCACCAGACTGATTTGCATCTGCGCCTAAACATCTTCAGGAGTACAGAAAAGTTGCAAATCAGTTTTGCTGTTGAGAGTTTGAAAGTCACTAGAAAAATTATGATGTCAGAGCGATAGTTAGACATGCAGGGAATGCCATTTAACAGTAAGTACTAATGATAGCCACAGCTAATCTGTGGAAGCTGTTGCAAGCAAAAAGTAGGTGGGGTAATTGCTTATTCCGGGTCAGTTTAGTAATCAGGTCTCATGCAAAGTCCAAGGAGTCAGGTGACTAAGTAGCACAGAGGCCCTCAAATACATGTACACTGCACTAAACTGCACCACCTTTAAAGTAAGGAGGAAGGAGCAATCAAGTGGTGGAAGTGGCCACAATATTCTCAAGGAAATGACAAACACTTTTAAGACATCACAAGATTTTTTCCCAAATTTTTTTTTAACTGTTTAGAAGTTTGTTTCCCTTGGTTAGAATCGTGATTTTCTTCCCTTGCTGTTGTTTGCTCTTCAATTTATCAGGAGGCCAGGCATGTGGGAAGTGCTCCTGCTCCTCTCCAGATGCTCAGGCACTTCAGTGACCTCCTGCCATCCAGACTTCTGGTCTCTTCCAGGAAGGATGGAAAGCTTCTTTTACTTTAAAAAATGGAACAAGAAATGCACAAAAACAAACCCATGGTTTCCTAGGGAAACTGGGGAAAATTTGGATAATAATTGGGCTAAGCAAGAAGGTGCAGGGGCTGCCTCAGCATCACCTTAAATCCTACCAGGCAGAGAGGGGCACACATGGACATGTGGGCACACATGCTCATGGACATGATGGGGCTGCACGCACAGGCTGTGCAGAGGACACTGCCAAGAATGCTTTGACTTCTTTGATCACAGAATAATGGCTTCACGACAGATTCCCTGCTATTCTGCTGTTACCCATCCAGTGAAGAAAGACAGAAAACAACAAAGTGAACTATATTCTCCCATCTCAACTCAAACAATGCAGACTAACAGTCAAAACCCAGGGAAATGATGGAAAAAGGAAAAAAAAAAGAGCACAAACTCTGAAGAGAGGAAGAGGGGAAAAGAGATACTGGAGTTCACTGTAATGGGGACAAGAACAAATAGCAAAATCTGGCCATCATATTAAAAGCCTGTGTGCTAATAAAATAGCCATGAAGAATAAACCAGGAGGAGTCAGATGTCTTATTCCTAAAACAGCAAGAGATTTAACTTGCACAAGAGAGACTTCCTTGGAATTCACACAACTGAAGTACTAATGTAGAAAATGTACAGCTTGTTTGGGAATGATAGGCAGGGGAGAGGCCTGCAGTTGTATTTCAGAGGTAACCTAAACTCATCCCAAACTCAGAAAGACAGAGCAGAAAGCCCAGTTAGTTTGTGGACATTAATAAGGGAGGAAAATAACAAAGGTTACTGTTCAACACCTACTACAGATAGCTACAGCAGGTATAAAGCAGGTTGAAGATTTTTCCTGAATAGTATCACACACAGCAGAACCTGCTGATGAGCAGAAACACCTGACTATCCATATGCTGCTGAAACACAAACACCACAGGCCACTAAGCATATCTTTGAAATGTGAGAGGAAGAGGTCATGGCAGATGTCATGGAGACAGGGAGAGAGACTGAGTCCTCCCACTCCAAGAGATGTCACTGGCATGGTCTGGGTTGATGCAAGCTCGCCAGCCCCTTGCAGGACTGCCCCACATCGGTACCCTGGTCCCCGCTGCCTCCGCCCTTTGGCTCTCACAGCCACAGACAGCAAAATCCTCCTCCACACTAGTCTGGAGAGGTCAATAGCACAGACCCAGGCACAACAGTGCAGAACACAGAGAAAAGGTAAGTAAATGTTTATCTCTATAATACAAAAGTAGGTTTCACAGGGGCCCCACTGACCTTTCAGTCTGACCTAAATTTGCAGGGAAAAGTGTGAAAAGAATCACATATACTATTTTGTAAGTAAAGATTTTGAGGTCACTTGCCTTTGTGAGATATTTTGTAAATTACTGTCAAATAAAGTTATTTTTTGTTCAATAATACACCTTACAAATAAGAAGGAAGCAAATAAGAAATAGCTCCATTTTTATATGGCTCCCAATGCTGCTTCACATGGCATATTTGTGAAGAGAATGATCTATATGAAACTGTGCAAGACAGGGAAACCACAACAAAAAGTACTTGTCAGTAGTTCCCTATCAAACTGGAAAGATGCATCAAGACATTTTGACACTATTCAATGTTTTTACAGTGTACTTGTTTAGGAACTGTTCACATCTTGAGTCTTGCCACCAAGACATCCATTTTGAGAATCTTCTGGGGCCTCAGTGACCATCCTCTCCAGACTGTGGTGCTCAGCAGAAGTCTGCAAGAAGTGCCTGAGCCTGCAGAAGACAGCAGAAAAAACTAAAAACCATGAGTAAAAGAGGACCATGTCTGTTGATGAGGATGATACAACATGATTTCTGAGTTTTCAGACTGCAGAAAGCTAGAAGGAGCTGCAGGAATAACATAGAGCAGATTAGATACACAGATGGATATGGAAATTGGAGAAATGGGCTAAGACAAAGAGGACATATTGTTGCAAAATACTTCACTTGGGAAGAAATAAGTTAGGAGGATGAGCAGGGGAAAGGAGACAGCTGGCCCTGAGGCAGTTCTCACAAAAGAATCTGCAGGCTTCAGGCTGAACATGAGTCAACTTCTTTCTCCCTGTCATAGAAAGCAACCATTACATAAAGATTTACTAACAGATGGCACGTAAAATAAATCTTTTGTTCTCCTCAGCATTGCAAGACCTCCATCATCTGGGCTATGAGACTCATTCCTGACACTGCTCTTCAAAAAAGTCTCAACCAGTTATGAAGAGTCCAGAGGAGAAGACCTTAAATAACCTAGAGGCCTAGTTATTAGGTCTACAAAACATGTCCTTCTAAAAAAAACCAACTGCTTGGGAGTTACCCCTAGCTCAGTTGGAAGATCTTCAACCTAAGAATTTATGGCAGTTGACATTTCCTTGCCCCTCTATAAACACATGAAATTATATAGGCTTTTTTTTTTAAATGGAAATGGAGAAGAAATAAGGGATTTTCAGTCCTCTTGATTTTACAGTGCATGAAAATACAATTTCAGCATATTTCTAATACTGAAAACATCCACCATGCATAAAAAGAAACAAAAGATGTATTGGGGGAGAATTGCTTACAGGAGAATTCTCATTATTCAGGAAGCCTAACCTAAAGTTTTTGAGCAGCTGAGATCAAGAATACTGCCTATTTACAACAGTCTGTGAGAGAAAGAAAATTGCAAGCATTAAAGACATTCTTCATATTTTATGAAGAACCATAGAATAAGATCCAGCTTCTTTAATTTTTTATTATTTTATCTTAGAACAGAGAATTTACACTTAAGAGATCCTCCCTCCATAGTGATACCTTCATACAAGATATTTCAAGTGGTGTACTTCAAATTCATTTAAACCAAATGTTTAAATAGCATTACTACAATATACTTCACTTTTATTGACTTTGTCTACTTTCCTCTTTCAGAAGAATATACATTTAGCTTCAGTCCTCTTTTTTTCTTCCAATTAAAATTCTTATGTAACAGGGTATGTGAGATGATCAACTTGTAGAAATCCACTTATTTAGTTGGAACAGGGGTCTCTGCTGGAACTTTAAAATAATTTTAATAACTTCAAATAATTTTAATAATTTATTAACTTAACCTACAATTTTACTATATATAATATATATATTAGAAAATATAATTTTATAATTAAAATAATTTAAATAATTTAAATAATTTAAAAGTAGTTTAGTTCAGTTCTACACATAATTTGAGGACTTAAGAATCTTAAGATGAATTTTATACCATCTATTACAAAGTGTATACACTGTAAAGTACTATAAAGTACACTTTATACTTTCAAAATTTTAGAACTCATTTTGCTGAAGTATAGTCTGAATTTTTTTTAAGTTTCTGAGTAAAAAGTTATAACTGGCTTATACAAAAGGCATTGCCATTAAAGTAGTGACAAGTCTTCATTTCAATGCCAGCAAAGAACTGTATTATCATAAGCTTTCACAAAACAGAAAGTTTGTAACTCATGTAAAAGTTCCAACTGAAAACCAAACGTTTTCTGATTTTCATTCCCTAAAGGCCTTTGGTTTGACACCTAATTTAATTCCCAGAGACTGAGAAGGGAATATTCTGTCGTATTGTGCTCTGGGATCCTAAAGCTCAGCATGTTGCTAACATCCGTGCATCATTGGAAACAGGCCTTGGATGCCCCCAGGCACTTTTTTCACATCTTGACTGCATTTTCTCAACTGAATTACCCCCACCCATTTGGCAGACAAAAGGCTCAGAGGTATGTCTGATTCAAAGGCTTTACTTTGTAAGGGAAAGTCACTCTTAATTGAGATTTCATTTCTTGTACCATCCCTGGGGAGTACTAACAGCTTCAGCCGCCCAATGAATCACTGAAGTTTTTTTTTATGTTCTCCCATATGGGTGCCCTGAACAGAAAATTAGGTCTAAACCAAGGGAACACATAGGAGCAACATTCAGTTTCTCTTGCCTCTAATAGGTGACTAATTAGAAGATGTAGCAAATGGAAAACAACCTGAATTCAAGCTAAATTCAAGAAGGAAGTTTTCACTAGTATTTAAAGCAGAAAAAGAAAACAGTACCCTGCACAACTAACTTTTTATTCACATCCTACTGCTCAAAATTTGTATTTATCACTCTCTTTCCTTTCAATTTAAACATTCCTCACATTCATATTTATCCAAAAATTTTATTCTAAGTGATAAATTAAAAGTATAAACCAACACCTAAATCTTACCTGTAATGATAATGAACTGTCTAATTTAGTTTCTTACCTTTTGTGATGAGAAGACAGGAAGACAGGAACTGTAATGCTTCTATTTCTCAGGTGAAACTAGTTTGAAATTAACTATTTTCAATCAAATATTCAATGCCAGAAACTACTAAATTCAGCTATAATCGACTATATGATAGATTTCTAAAAAGCATCAATGTAGTCTATAGTTTGAAGATACAATATAGAAATATATGAAGATGGAGTGATCTCAATGACTTACCATCTGACATTGATGAACAGCAGCTGCCTTGACAGGGATTATTAAGTTTATTCTTCTTTACAGCCTACACTATTCTCCAAAGCATCTGTGCCACTCCTCCATTAACTTGCCCACAAAGGGCAAAAACCCTATCAGCCACCAAAGCAGTACTTCATACTCCAGACAAAAAGCATCAGCAGGCCAAACAGTCCCATTCCTGAGGAAGAGCTATGTGTCCTAAAAATGCTGGGTAACCACTCCTTAAAATATGGAAAAGTATATTGACGGGCACATACAAAGGCTCAGAGGAGCTGAGGCCTTGCTGACTGCTCAGCACTATATTTCAAACAAAGGCAGAGCCACCCAGCTGCAGTTGTCTGGCTGCAGCCCCCCCTTTGAAAACACCTTCTTCCTTTCCTGCTAGACATGTGTCACTTCCACCACCATGTGCTGGCTGCCGCTAACACCGACTGCCAGAGCACTGAGGTGGCAGCTCTGTGCCTGGAATACACAGGTTCTCCAGCCCTGCTCTCCAGCAGCACTCCAGCATCACCCTGAGGGTACCCTTCACCCAGAGACTGCAGGTTTGGCCCAGCCCAGGCTGGTCCCTTCACAGCTTCCCCTCCAGACTGGACCAACCCTAGTTCTGCTGGTTATGAAAACGGCTGATAAGGGTTGTACCGCCAATTTGTTGTGGCCCTCTGAATCTTATCTAGGACTAAAACCAGCAGAAGCTTTGTAGCTGCACAAATGAAAGTGAGCTTGGAATGCAGAAAGCAAGCAAAGGTGTTGAAAACTGTGACTTGTTCTGCATATACATACACAGAAAAATTTCTCTTAGGCACATGCCCACCCACACTTATGAAAGATTTTAAATGTTAGGCCTTTAGCAAGATCTCTGCATATAATTTTCTAAAATACCTTTTTAGCTCCGTTTGGAAGCAAATGAGAAAACCAAAATACTCTGTTAAAGACATATCACTACAAGTCCAAAAGGGCAAAAATGCTTTTGAGATGGAGTGTCATATGTAAAGTCCCACCACACTATTCTAAGTCAGTGATGCTCTCAGACTTCACCCTTTCAGGTTAAAAATGTCTTGATGTCTTTCTTAGAAGAGCAAAAATGACATTGTTGTTCTGAAGTACCTGAAGTGGCCAAAACCCACTTTCTACAGATGTTGGTGACTGTGATGATTTTAAATCATTGCCCCACACTCTGTTACTTGCATAAGCTCACCTTTGCAACTCAGCAATTCCTTCATTTGCAAAGCAAAGCTGTGCTCTAGCAGCAGCTCTTTTCAGCTGCTACAGGTGACCTTTTCATCTCCAGCTCTTAAATTGGGCCTGGAGGGTCTGGTTCTGCTACACTCCTATGAGGACAAAGAGGGCCTGACCTCAGTATTACAGGGACAAACAGCATAGGCTAGAACTGCACAACATCCCAACCCCACCAATCATCCCTGCTGCTGTGGGAAGAGGAATGAGGGCTGAGACTAGGTGAGTGAGATGCATACCACAAACAGCCACCGTCCTCACAGTCCAGAACAGGGATTTACACCCACATTTACATTCAGCGGCAATGGCCTTGTGGCCAAAGTGAGCAGGAGCAGCCTTAGCCCATCCAAGCACAATGCCAACAGTCCATGGGAGGCGAGAGGCAGAACCTCTTCCCTGGCAGGCACCAGGGAAAGGACAACATGAGGGATGAGGGGGCAGGATGGTTGGGGGCTGAGCCCAACAGCTGAGAGTCCCTGGCAGAAAAATGGGAAGGAAGCAGGAAACAAGCTGTTGCCTCTACTCAAGACTTCATTTCAAGTCTTGAGAATCTCCTCCTGTTTTCATTAAAAGAAAAGGAAAGAAAAGCCCCTTGTTTACTCTTTCTGGTATCGGAGAAAAAGATTAAAATGAGCTAACTTTAAATTCTTCCATATGCCTCCACAGGGTTTAAAATTTAGAAAGTAAATCTGGAGACTTTACCAATCTATTTTTAACCTCATGATTCAGTCTGATTCAAGTATTCAAATATTTGTATACAGTCACTAAATCCTTCTCAACAAGACTTCCATATGCTTTGTATGTTTGTGAACTTTATAAATGTTTAGCAACAAATATCCAACTAGAAATGAGTGTGCATTGACAAACCTGGTACAACTACCCCACACTAGGAAATCTATAGCATAAAAGGGACAAAAAGAACAGTATGCACTGCACTCTGTCTTATTTGTATGGCAGTGTCAGAGACAATTTTCAGTTTTCAAGTTGATCGATTTCCCCACTGAAAGCAAAGCTTTACAACCTCTGCTGAACAGCCACAACGTCAGAAAGAAAAGGCTTAAGCTTCCAAATTTTAAATATGAGTAGGAACTAAGCCAGTGAATTACCTTTAGCTGGCTCTCCCACCTTTGTATTCATTGAAAAAAACAAATGCATAATATATTTCCTGAAGAAATTGTATTGCCATCAGTCTTGTGTAGTGCACAAGGACAGTCTCACTGCATATGCTGCCTCTACTATGCATCAGACAATAAAGACATGGGGAGAAAGGGACTGAACTTCTCCCAGGGCCACACAAGAAGTTCCTGGAGCTGACCATGGTGTCCCCAAGCCATGAATCCTGTGTGTACCCTGTGTCCTCCCAGTGTGGACTTCTCTAATGCCTCCAGATACCTGGGTCTGTGAGCATGAGGCATTAACTTCATCTGTGACCCTTTTCCTCCTGTTGTGCCTCCATCCCGTGACCCTCACTGGTTACCACAGTCTGCTATAGATAAAATATTTGTGTGTTCCCTTATGTTCTCCCTCCACATCTCCTCACCAGGACATTTTTATGCCCTCCTGTAGCAGAATCTGTGTCTGCTCCCACTTGCCTCTTTTGCTGGATGCCTTTGTGAGTTTGCTTCCTCATTTTTCCATGTCTCTCAGTCAAAGACTTTTTAATTGCACCTGACTTGCCTACCCAAGTGCCTCATGCCTCCTCCTTCTCTCAGCTAGCCTCTTCTCCTTGCTGCTTGTCCATCCCATTTTCCCACCTCCTGCTGCAAGAGGGAGGCAAGAGACATTCCTGGACATCCAGGCACTGACTTCACAAACTGTATCAAGAGACTACATGGGGAACATGTTTGCTGGTTGCCATTAATGGATATGATTCTCAGTAATTTATTCATTTACCTGCAAATAAAGTTATTCTGTTATCTATTACTTGTCAATAATGGAGAGATGTTCTCTGGTTCCCCTTAATTCCTCCGCTGTCAGTTTGTTTGCTTCAGGCCAAGTCCCTCAATTATTTAAGACGATGAACTGAGTTTGTCATGCAATGTTTATGCCTTTAAACAAAATCTATGCATTGTTTATGCATTTAAACATAAACATAAATGCATTAAATTTTGAATGCATTTAAACAATCCTGGAATGTTTAAATGCTACAGATGTGTAAACAGAAATGGTGTCTAGTGGAATGAAAGACCTTCCAGGCTGACCAGTTCAATTGAGGTTTTCAAACACACAGTCTTGAAAAGTGGAATAAGGATTTATGCCATGTGTCCCCCTAGAAATCAGAAGTGTAGAGATAGAAATAGTATGGAACAACCCAAGAAATTATGTTTTTCACACAAACAATCATTAACTAACAATTTTTAAACACAGAGCAATTTTCTACCTAGTATTCCTGATGTACTCTTTCCTGAAGCAGGGTCAGGATTGCTAATTTGATTATGGTAACAGTGCATCTCATTTCAGTGATGATGGTTTTATTGCTTTTCCCTTGCTATGGCTGCCCAGAGCTGAAAAAAGCAGTGTGAAGAGAATGTGAGGGTTTCAACAGACCCTCCCTCAGCTCTCCCACAGGCAGGGCTTCCCTGCAGCCATATCTCCCCCAGCCAGAATGGGAATGCTCCAGAAGACTTCCTTGGCCAGATGAGGAGGTTACCATGCACATAAGACAAAATTCTTACCCCTTGGCAGGGAGTTTGTATGCTTTCAGGTGTGGGTAACTCCATATTCTTTTGATGCATCTTTGTGAAACATCCCCACCCTTGATACTTCAGCAAGCCTAAGGATGGTGTTTCAGGTATAGCCAGCCTCTGCTGGAGTAAGGAAGAAAAGGTTATCTCCCAGAGTCCATCTTGGCTTTTCTGTGTCCAGCAGACAGTATGGATTTCCAGTCCAAATGACCAGAAAGGGCTCAAAATTCATCTAATGCAAATCTTTTTAAGCTTTGCTGAGTTAGGGTTGCAACAAACTGCTGTCTGAAATTCCTGACAGCTTCATCCACCTTTCCAGCAGCCTTCTGGCCATGCACTCCTGCCAGAAGCCACTGCCTGGCAGGGACAGTCAGGGCAGAATCCAGCCTGGCAGCATGCCACAGACAGGGCTCCCTGCTCAGAGTGCCCAGGAGCAGCAGTGTGCATCCCTGTCACAGCCCATCCAACATCCTCCTGCCCAAACCTCAGCTAGGGCTGAAAAGGAGAGGGGATTAATACACATATGCTACTCAGTATACAGACTGCGAGCCACATCAGCCAGCTAAGGAAAACCCTATACACTGAGTGATCAATTAATTGGTTTTAGTAAGTGATTGGTTATGGATTCCTGGATATTGGTCTGCATAACAGTCCTGGGTGAATCAATCACACCAGCATGTCAGACTTTTAAGCCCAAATGCTTTAAGAATACAGCTTGGTTCAGAGACCTTGTTACAAAATGGTTCCAATTTGTAGCACCAACAGAACCTTAAGAATATCCTATAGGAAAGCACAAGCCCTAGGCTGTCTCATTTGTATTATTCCTTGTTCTGCTTTCTCTTTCTTTTTAAATAAGGAACAATACAAAGAATGACAACTCAAATTCCGAGTCATGCTGTCAGGAAGAATAATAGACCTATTCTGTACAAAAATGCCTGTATTGTTGGTTTGTTTACTTCATCTGTTGCATGGCCATGCTGCTGTCAGAGCTCTGGAGACAAAGCCCCAGCTCGGAGCCTGTTTCTGGGTGCTGGGCAGGGAGATCTTTTCCCTCTGCTGCTTTTACCAGGGTGGCGGCAGCAGTGCACCCCACCCACCCCCATTAGCAACACTGAGGGCTGGAGCTGTGAGATAAATCGGAGACATCCAGGCTTCTCATTAAATCCAGCCCTTCTACTAAGGATCCAATATCTCAATGAAACATGAGGATTTACAGGCAAAAAGCCTATTAAGCATGCAAGGGAATGAGGCATGGCTAGCATAGCTCTGCACATCTGTGAAGAGGGTTTAAAGCTCAGTGTCTTTCACTGGAAGGGCATCTCCAGAACTACATTCTGCTTCATGTCACCCCAGTAATGACTAATACACTGTCAGAACATCTCTATTAGACTGATGACAAGGAGGGGGGTTAGAGAGTCCCAATCCAAATAAATAACTTGACCAAAATAGTCTGTTCCCATACAGCTATACCAGCCACAATCTGCTAGAAGCTTTCTCAAGGAAAAAATACAGAATAACAGTACTACATGAAATCTAAACAAGGAACAAAGTAAGAAAACAAAGGCAATGGGTAGGGAAGGAGTAGATTGCACAACCTACAAAGAAAGAATCAGCATGGTGGGGTGACATGCATATTAATGGCTGTCTGTTTTTGTGGGATCTGATCTCTTTTTATATCTATTTTTAAGCAGTTTTCTCAGTTTCTGGAATGATAGTTAAATAAAGAAGAAGTTCCAGTCATGGGTTACCAAACTACAAGAAAAATAATTATATCTGACTGTCAAGTTAAAGTCTGGAATTGAGAAAGCAATTTCTGAATCTCAGAACAGCCTACAGAATAAATAATCCTGCTACTTTATCCTGGCAATTTTTAAAGAAGACATTCCCATTCTAGTTAAGCAAGCTAAGTTTCTTAAAGAAATAGTGTCATAGCAAGCCATTTTGACTAAACCAGGAATATGTGCATTTTCACAGTCAGTTTCCTACATTGCCAAGAAAAAGTCTAAATCTCACCCTCCACCCCCCAAGCACACGCCCCACCCAGCGCTGATGAATCAGCCGTGCTGCTGCCACATTTGTGATAGAACGTGTCAATAGAGTGGCTAGAGATGATTCTCTGCAACACAGAGCCTAACACAGAGGAGCTGTAAACAAGACAGGGAGGACCCAAAACAAAAACACCAAATATTTTGATGGTAAATTCGATTTAGTTGAGCCAGCTTCATGCAATGTTAATTTAATTCAGTGTTACAAAAATATGCCCTCATGTGAAGTATTTTCAAATGCCTGCAACAATGTTAGTGTGAAAAATTCTTTAACTCATCCAGTTCATTCCAGACGATGTTTCCTGCCAGCTACGCTCACCACAAATGCTGTCTGGTAAATAGCAGCTGCAAAGGAAGGATAAGGATGCCAGGGTACACTTCAGTAAACACTCCTCGTCAGTGGCTCACTATATCCTGGGCCAAGCAAGCTAATATACATTCACAGCCATGTGCAAAAATCCTCAAACTTTGCTTTCGCAACTTCCCGAAGGTGAGGACAGTAGATGGAGGGCATGCCCGCGCTCAGTGCTGCCTTTGTGGGAAGGAGCTTTGCGGAAAGCGAGGCGCAGCCCCTGGGCCAGGGAGGCGCTTTCCCGGCGCGGCGGTGGCCGAGGCTGCGGAGCCGCACGTGCTTGCGGCCGGCTGGGCAGGGAAGTGGGCACGCTTCCCTGCACCCATCCCGGGCTCCTCGGGCTGTGCCCTGCCTTCTGACTGGCAACGCTGAGGTGCTCAGGAATTAAACCTAGCTGTTCTCATGCCTCTTCTTGTTTGCTCACCCAGCCCGTCTTGTTTTCTGAAGCCAACACCTCTTCTCCCCACAGGCTGCCAGGCGGCAGGGAGGAAACAGGGGTGCGTGCCGTGCAGTGCCACAGCCGGGCTGGCTCAGCACAACCCCCTTGGCAGCGCCGTAAAGGCACCTGTGAAGGATGAGGCTGCTGTTGAGCAACACTGCCCCGAGATCCTGCCCAGAAGAGGCTCCCCAGGGAGAACGGCTAGAGCCGGACAAGCCGCGATGACCGGTCTGGGAGACTACTGCAGGCGCCAAAAACCAGAGGGAGAGACAGGGCTTCCAGGAGCCACACCTGCGGGGATAAACACACACGCAGGGCCGGCAGCTGTCCCTGGGGACGAGATTGCTGCACGCTGGCGTCACTGCCGCTCCGCCAGGGGTTATCAGTCTCGCAAAGGCACTAAGGAAACTGCTGGTGTGAATGGCCCCAATCTGCTTCTTCTGCAGCCCCTGATAACCCGGGGAGAGGCCGGGCAAACAGGACGCTTGTCCAGCGCCACAAGGAGTTGAGGGGAAACTGCTTTTCAGCAGTACAGAGGATGCAGAGAATCCTGCAAATGAGCAGGATCTATCCATACGCCAATGCCAAGTTATTCTAGAGCTACAGTGACCAAGGATTCTATAGAGCACTTGCTTGAGAGTACAAGTACAACCCCCCTCCCCAGTGGTTGTAGCTGATTTATACAGGAGCCAGCTGAGGGCTAACAGGCCTGCAGTGCTATCCAGGAGCTCATTCATCCCACATTGCTACTGACTATATGCTGCTGAAACCTCCCCTGCCTTCTCCCTGGTCTCTCCTGTTATACAATTGTCTCCCAAGGTGGCTGCGTGTCAATTTGTTTGATTATCCAGGCAGTGAGCATGTTAGGAAATCTTGCCTCCAAAGGAAAGAGACAGAAAAGGTAAAGAGAAATATCATAATCAGAAATGCTTTCATGACATGATAGCTTCTGTCACACAGAAGGAGACAGGTTGGAATGGCTGGAAGGTCTAGTCTGTAATAGTAATAGAGGAATAAAAAGAAGTTTTAAAAATAAAAAAAAAAAAAAAGAAAAAATAAAGATAATTAAAATTTTGTTGCTGCTTTCTTCCTCTTCTCCCATCTCTTCCCCCTGCCCCCACAAAAAAAAAAAATGAGCAGACAGATCAGCAACACTTCTAGAAACTCACAAGGAGAAGAGCACACCTAATCTCATTACAGCATGCCTATAACAAAGTGAACTAAACAGAGGAAGAACAAATGGCAAAAAATTGACTACTCCAACTTGACAGACTTTTGCTTCAGAAAACTCTGGTACATCAAACTTAATCTTGAGTAAACCTTAGCTCCACCCTCTCAGCAGCAGTCTTGGAAAATAAATGGGAGGTGTCAAAATGAGACCCTGTGATTGCTAATGCAGCACTAGTGCCTGTTTGGGCTGAGGAATCCTAGTCATCAGTATTGCACTCCATTAATTAAACCACCTAAACTCATACTAAAGAAACCCATGCTCCATGGCTGAGATCTTTTTAGCAGCGATAGCCATAATCATCCCTGGTACTGCTTGAACTGTACCTTGTGACAGATACTTTAAAAGCAATTGACAGCAGCCCTGGAAGTAAGAGCAAACTTTCCCACATACAGCAAAACAAGGTTCTCATTGATAGGTACCAGGGGAAAGGAGAGAGGAAAATGTGGTGATATCATCACATAAAATCAAATTACTTCTATGCTGCAACACTTTCCAATCTTTTTCTCTCTTTTTAGCTACCTCTCATATTTTTGGTTGCGGTGGTTTAACCTAGTAAGGATCCCATTTTTAGACTGTCACCTTTTCCATAGTTTACTTACATTTATTACCTAAAGTACAGAAGTTCAAACAGATCAAAACAAAGAAAACACAGGTCAGGAGAGCTGAACACAACTGAGAATGTGGGAGGAAAACAGTCCTGTGAGAAGCTGCTTTGGCACTAGACAAATAAAATCCCCTCTCCCTGGATACAAAGACATAACTCTTATTTATGTGAATGGGAAACATGCTCATGCACTGAGGGGGGAATAACTTCCATAGATCAGCAGAATGACTGCACTGGAGATAGCTAAAACCAGACTACATGTGCAATGAATGTGAAAATAATTTCAGCCATCTGGGCTATGTAATTTTTCACAGATGCTTTTGGAGCTGGATGGACCATGTTACCTCTCTTTTCCCTGACATTTCTTTAATGTTTGCAAATTGCTTTCTGTGACCTGTAGGATGGGGCTCCATAAAAATTTGGGTTGTTCCTTTCTGCCATCATCCCAAGTGTTCAAACAGACCTCTGTGACCAGTTTTCTTTCCAGAAGGATTCTGCAAAATACCCTGATCAGTCGGATGCAGATACCTGGCAGGTATTCAGTAATGTGTCCATAGAGACTGCGGTACAACCACCTCCAGAGACATCTTCAAAACCCTCAAATTGCAAAGAGTTTTAACTCATCGTGTAAAAAGCTTTTTCCTGGGTACCTAAAAAATACACACCCACTGACTCAGTAATATTTAGGGATGCTGCTCTCCATTGCTGTAGCTATCAACATTAACAGTCTTCCCCTCCGTAGAAGACCACCATGAAAACAAAACAAGAAGTTCTTAGTACTTTTCATTCAGCTGTCTCAGAGCATTTTGTAAGTCTGAGGCATTAAAAATAGAGAAAACATGCTAGACTTCATGAGCTACTGGTGTTTTAGAGTTTGTTAGCTGGATTTTAACCAAATCAATTTAGCTGGGTTTTTTTTAGCTGATTTTTTTTTCTCATTCCTATTGTAACTTTTGTGCAGAATATCAGGTTGTTGTCACACAATATGCTAACTCTGGTTCTAGGACACATAGTACTAAATAAAATAAAACCTAGCTATTTGGCATAAACCACCAAATCTGTCCAAACTTATATTTCTGGTTATAATTTGTTTTGAAGTATTTCTGAAGGATAACGTTTTTTTTTCTGGCAGGCATTACCACTGACTAGGAACGGTCTGTCCTCTGAATCCCGCATAAACAGAAGTCTGAAATACATGCTGGTTTTCAGGTTATTTTGCAGGCTAATTGAGTAACCATGCACCCAAGTCTGATACAGGACATATCTATGTTGCCAGTTGATCTGGATCTGGTGTTGAACAGACCTGATCTTACTGGTGTGGTAAGTAGGATGGATGTGTGTGGGACCAGTGCTTGCACCACTCATTCCTAAGGTCACTTTAATTTACCTCTGGAAGCTGCTTTTTTAAAGGCACAAAGCTACTTCTGGATGGTATCCAAGAACATAATGTTGAACAACCAGCATGGTCCATAGCACTGAGTACAGGCCCCTCAAAAGAAACAGATCAGAGCTCATCTCATATTTGTATGCAGCGGCCTCCCAGTTTTCTACAGGTTCTCCATACACACTGAAAGCAGCTGGCAATCTAGACCTGTGCTTTTGGACTTCATGCAGCTGGGACTGTGATTCTTGGAGCATTTCTCTGATGGCAAGCATAGTTTATACAGACATGGCTCTCCTTCTTTGGACATTGGTGCTCACCCCACTTCCCTCCCTGTGCTCTGCCAAAGCCAACTATTTATGCAGCTGTGTGGTAAAAAGTTTCAAGGAGTTTCAATGTTTCAGGATCTGGGCGGGGAGAAAAGGAACCTGAAAAAAATTTTTTTCCATCCAGATCACTTCTGTGATCAGGTACATCAGGAAGCCACGTGAACACTTCTGGCATAGCCTGGGGTGGACAAGAGCAAAGAAAGAAGGCTGCTCTGTGGGAGGTGTTATTCAAACAGTGCTGCCCCTTGATGTGGAACCACAGTCAAAACCCTCTCCTATGTCCCTGAGAAGTAGCATTTATGGGCACATTTCAGGTATTTATTAGTAATAGCTTGGCCCCCCTTTTTAAACTTTCTCTCCTCATGGCGGTGTGTGGGGAAACAGGCTCATGCTGTTCTGCTAGAATGAAGATAAAGCCTTGTAAAGCTAAATAAAGCTGGGCATGACTTTTTATAAGCTTGGTAATAGTGCCCTGTGGAAACAGGCCATGATTATGACCATGCAGCCTCTAACTGCGTCTTTAAGTGGCGTCCCAGGTCTGCCACACAGATATTTTTGAAGGTCTTTGAAGCAAGAATGATTGCTGTTGTTAAGACTAAGCAGTTTTATACCTTCTGGACTGCAGCCATCAGTGAGACAACACTAGCTAAGCATTTTATAGAAATCTGCAGGTAGCCAAAGAATTCTTACTCTGTGACATGTCACAATTTCTATTGATCTGAGTACACAAGACTAACTACAGGCAAGTCTGATTCATTGTAATCCCTCCCCTTATTTCAGAAAACTGTCTTGTGTCTACTTGTGTACAGAAGAACTAAAGGCTGCCTACAAAAGAAAACATCTTCCTTTCAACTCCAAAAATTCAACTTCCAAATCATCACTTTTTGAAATAACTAAAGCTTATTAGGAATAAGTCTGTGACTCCTAAGGTTAGCCAAGCTCTGAGAAGTGTCATTTCAAGCCTCTTTTGCCACAGGGAATACTGCTGGTTAAAACTTCCCAGCATCTTCCTGAAGAAGAGTTCCAGTCTCAATGACAGGAACTGTTAAAGGGACAGGTTGCTTTTCTTGTACAGTGTCAGAGGCCACATGACCAAATACAGCAGAAACCAAGCAGCAAAAAGAGAAGGTGGAAGTCTGAATTTCTGTTCAGGGATATGGAAACACACTTTTATTTAAAGGAAGCAAAAAATGTTGGACAGTCCAAACATTTTACAGCTAACTGAATCAGCTGCTCTCACCCTTTGCAATGTGCATCAGTTTTGCAGAGAGGACCTGAAAGACTAGGGGAAGAGGAGGGCAGCAGAGATACAGACCGCAAAGTGACAAAGATCAGGAATCCTCCAAGAGGTGCACTTACAGTTGTTTTAAACCTGTGAAACAGCAAGACCATATAAAATCAATAACTAAAAACTTGTTTTCCTTTTACCTCAGTTCAGGAACAGAAAACAACAAGTACTACAAGCCCCTGCTGGAAAACTTTTGACGTTTTGGTGGTGGTTTTGTTTGTTTGTTTTTGTTTTGTTGTTTTGGTTTGGTTTTGGTTTTTTTTTTAAAATCTGGAAACAATCACAAACATGCAAGCATGACACACAGAGAATTCATTGCTCTTCATGCTGGCCGTCTTATTTGGAAATAAAATACTTCTCTCTAAATAAACTCCTACAATCTGTGGTTTGTAAAAAGCAAGCAGTGACTCTTGGAAGTGTGCAGGACCTGGGCAGAAGAG
Source organism: Acrocephalus scirpaceus scirpaceus (assembly GCA_910950805.1). NCBI lineage: Eukaryota > Metazoa > Chordata > Aves > Passeriformes > Sylviidae > Acrocephalus > Acrocephalus scirpaceus. Next base: position 47,706,698 of record OU383775.1, read on the forward strand.
GCTGCCCCTGAGATACTATATTGAATGTGGGACTGCAAAGGGGCGTTTCACAGCCTTTGCAGCAGAACAACCCCCTGGCTTGCGGATGGTGAATGAAGGGAGCATCACTTTTGGCTGCGCAGGGCCCCCTGGAGCACGGGTTCAGAACTGGGACAGCCGAATAGCGCTGCCCCGGGGATTCCGGCTCCCTGCTGCCAGCCCGTAATTCCTGCACATCAACACCGTTTCTTGAAGCATTCAGCTGGATTTTAGGAATTGCCTTGCTCACTCACACCACTCACTGAACTGAACCTGCATTTTAAGATTTATTTTTTGGTCTTGTTTTAGTCCTAGCAAACAGATATGACCTGAACTATGTCATGTTCTCAATTAAATCTTACTGGCTTAGTATTTAAAGTTTGAATTTGTTCATTTTTATAAACACCACCACCTTCTAATTTTCAAAGCTATTTTGAAAGAGCAGGAGAAAGCTGCATATCACTTTTAACATGCATCTGGTGTTATCTGCAAGTGCCCAGTCCCCAGCGACTTCATCTGTTCCCACCTCACTTGGCAAAGACGTTTTGCATAGATGTAGTGGATTGGCAGTTATTGGTTTATGCACTACTTTCTGAAGCTAGCAAGGAATGGGTGGTCTGCAATGCATTTGCCCTAAATTGTGGACATCCCACAATTGTAGTGGACTCCCAAATATTGTAGTTTGCACTCTCCAGTGGCCTACAGTAGCTTAAATTACCGTATAAACGGCAGATTTCAGGGTTCTTCTTCTGTTTGGAGTTTTCCACCACCAGAGTATATGTTTTCAAATGTTTCTTTGCAAAAGCAATGGCTGAATTTTACCACTGATGCAACTTCTCGTTTATTTTATTTAAATGGAAGTTCTTTCCCATATAATCACTATACTCAGCAACTAGGGATTAGTAAAAATACCAAATATCATGAGAAATGTAATAAACCAAAAAGAGACAACCATATTCACCACTTGTTCTACACTCCCACTATTGCTCTTGCCAGTGGATCTGGGCCAACAGTTTAGATAATGGAAAACATTTGCAAAGAGGTCTTCATGCGTGAAGAACACTTAACTTTTCATATAATGGAATTCAGCAATATTTTCCTGACAGTGTGGGGCACTGCTTCTCCAGTGAGATTTGCTCTGAGTGCTTGCAAAATCTTACGTGTCTGACAGAAGAACTGCTGGCTTAGGCAACTACTGCAGTAGCCTGGTTAGTCCACAGTATTTTTGCACAACAGAAAGGAACAACTCTTCCAAAGGGGACTTCTTTTTTCCCCTTAGGGATATAATTTCCATTCCCCAAAGAATAAACAGAGATATCAAACATTTCAAAAAGAAAACATGTTTTTTTCCCTGTATTCCTTGCAGAATACATTTATAAAATTATCTTACCAGATGAACTTTGACATGCAAAGAATAATAAATAATGATGCATAACAGGCAAAAGGGAAAAGCTATATATTTTTTTTAAGCGTGACTCAGAGACACACCAGTCAAAATGTAAATTACTCTGTGGAATAATTACTGACTTGAGAGTGGGCAAATAGCTTTGCTGTACTCACATATCTTATACTTGAATCAAAGTGCAGCCTGAGCTGTAAACTTCCTGTGTTTGGAGGCCTAACAAGAAAGCACAGTAGATGAACTGTAGGGACCAGGAAATGCTTTGATCCACACTTCAAGAGAAACCTAAAGAAAACGTGCACTGCAGAGACCGCTAATGCACGTAAAGATTTTGTTGTTTCTCATTCCCTAACGATGTTAACTGTTATCAGGTGTCTAATACAATTAAGGTGAGTGACAAAGGGGTGAGAATTCAGGTCAGATTAGGAAAAAGGAGAGGTTACAGACTACTTAGGTAAATTGCACTTTTTCAAACAGTCTAGTTCAGGTTGAAATTTACCCTAAGGAAGCCAGAGAATTACCTGAAGCAATCTTGATGTTATTAACACTGCAGTGGATCCTCCTGAGAGGAGGCTGACATTGAACAGCCTGTGAAAAGGCAAACATGGTGCTTCATTTTGGTGCCTTTGCTTCAGACAGAACTTTATTATCTGTCTTTCTGTCATAAAATTTAAAATGTCACCAGTAATTCCTTTGAAAGCTCTCAAATTTAAATTCTCTTTGGGTTTGACAGCCTGAAAAAGATTATATCCCTTGCAGACCAAAGAAATTTTGGGTTTCTTGAAGCAGTGATTGCAATGATACTCACAATAATGGTAATAGAGAGAATAAATGTAACAGCTTCTACATGCAAGCCCAAATGTACATATATACTGAACTTTAAAAACTTCGTATACTGCCAGGCATACAGAGATCAAAATTACAAGACTCTTGAAACATTGCAGAATGCAACAGAGTGTATAATTCTCACCTGAGTTCTTGACACTTATTTGTCCTTTATGTCATGTGGTCCATAACTGAATAAATGAAGAAAGCCTTTCTGATAGCTGCCTCTAAGGTACTAAACTGCTTTCAAATCATTTGGCAGTGCTGCTCACTAATAAAAACATATAGAGTATTAATTAATGCACATCACCTCTTTCCCTTTAAAATGCTCAGATGACAGGAGTCCTTCAAAAATTATAAATAAAATAAATGCCTATTCCTGATGTTAATGCATGAAAAAAAAAGCACACAAACTATATCTGGGAATAAAATAAAATTTTCCCATTTAAATGAGGATTTTGTTTTTTTCTACTGAAAAAAGCTTTGATAATGAAAGCACAGTATTAGATATGGATATGCATCAATACACAAGATATAGAAAGTTTTGGTGATATGGTCAACAAAGAGTCATGATTTGGTTTATTAGTCTTGTTCTTCTCTGCTACATTTGCTGGTCAAAACTAGAAAGCTACTCTTTATTAGAGTATCAGCTTTCTGAAAAGTTGAAAGAATGCATGTTGTTAGTAATGGCAATGTGGAAAGATCCTCATCTTTGGGGATGGTTACAAATAGAATTAAACATCATTCTTCAGCCGCTCTAATGGTGGCTCAACACACACAAAACAAAAATTCCTTCAACAAGCCAACCAACTAAAGAAGAAATGGAAGGTCCCTAATGGTGGACAAAACCTGTGGTCTTATAGCTGGATGTCCTGAAATGGTTCCAAGTGTAGTGTGGACGCCTATACATGTCTTATGTTATTTTGTTTTGCTGAATAATAAACCAATGTCTTGTTTTGACAAGATGCTGGAAAGTGCTATGGTGTCAATCCAACAGGACAATTACTCATGTATTTAAGAATAAAAATGTGGGTCAATTCAACTGTTTATTTTATTACAATTAAATGCATTCTTAAATGCCATATCCTGCAAGACAGGACTCTAGTTTTGTTAGATGAGGAAATAAGAGTCACTTGGGTATATGGTGTAACCTTCTGAGCCAATTAGCTGGTGGATTTATCACGGCAGATTTATCAGAGCTTGCAACAGGCCACCCATCACTGCACCCTGGGCAGGGCTGGTGCAGCCAAATCATTGCCACTAAATTTATGTGAAGTGATGTATTTTTCCACAAAAAAGCTTCATTATCTAATCCAACAGATGACAAATGCAGATTTCTCAGGGAGAAGGTAAGGATCTTCCCTGATCCAAAAAATACCCAGTAACACCAGTTGGTGTGATGGCACAACAGCCACACCCCTGCATTATTCTGTGTTTCTCCTCTAATCTATATGGCATCTTCCTCTGGTCTATCAAGGAAAATATATTTTATGTTAATAACTTGCACCTAAAAAATTTAGTAAAACAATACTGCCTCTTTTGGTTATTTTTCTGCTGACTATTTCTCCTGCTCTCTGATTACAGAATAGAGGTGACTAATGCCTGATAATAATCTGCAACGCATGCAAGGTCAGGAGTAACTTGTGAAATTTTTGGGATTTTGCTAACATTTTTAACTCCACTTCTGTGAATACCAGGTAATCTTACAAACACACTAAAACAAGATAACTGTACAGAGAAAAAAAAGTAAATGCAGAGAGGTTATTTTTTTTTTCTCACAAATGTCATGTTTCTTTTGTGACAACATATGCAAAAGCCTAAATTAATGATTGCAGTGCAGTAAATCTTTAAAAAAACTCAGCTTGTGTATCAGTAAAACATTTAAGCAAGAGTTTTCTTCCTTTTACATAAGTAATGCAGAAAGATGTATCCAAGCACAAAGAACACATCCCAATCTCACGCCCAGGACAGTGCTGTCTCTCTGGCCTTTGTACTCCTCTGACACCACAAGACTGGCAGCAGCATGGCCAGTGAGTCAAAAACAAGGCATGTGTCTTTAGCTCTGATGAAAAATGAATTGAAGGACAAGATCTGGATTTTCAGAGATGAAAGAGCTCTCTATCAATCTAACTCCTTAACTGACCCTTGACCGCCCATTGCTCAAATGGTTTGAGAAAGTGGTAATCTATTAATTCTATCAACCAACAGTTTTGATAGTTCAGTGTTAGGTGAAGCCAAATAAGCCACCAAAGAAACCCAAATAAAAATCTGGCTGATTCTAAGGCAAAGACAGTCTCATGGTACTCTGCAGTAATGTCTGGCATACACAAAAATCTGACATCATTTAAGAGATGCTGGCAGGTTCTCAAAACAAAACAAAATTTTGGACGGTCTAAAGAACACATCACCTCCTGGCCAATGCATCATTACTTTAGTAATGAGAATCTCGTGTAACATAAATTTTCTTAACACCATCACAAGACTTATGATCAATGGACTTTGGAAAAAGAAAGTGGTAGCTGAGTAGATCAGAAATTTCTCCCACTTTTCCAACAGCTCTAAAAGAAAGGAAGAAAATCTCCCAGTGGCTATTGTTCCAGCTTTACAAAAGTCTTTTTAGCTTTCATTATTTCTCTTATAATGAATCAACAAAAATCCTTTTTTCCACTTTTGTCAGCTATTTGGCTCCCTATCCTTCACATGGTTTTAGTCACTGGATGTAACTCATACCTCCTGCAGAGAGTCAATCTTTGATTCACAACCTCATTTCCTTAAAAATTAGGCTTATTGCCTCCCACGGTCTTGTCCTGTCACAAGCAGGCCATCCAAAACCAATCAACAAAGTGGTTGTCCCATCTGTGTTAACCACTTTTTGAACTCCATATATCTAGATAATTCAATTATAATTTCTGTCGCTGTTTTCCCAGATGCCAAGAAGACACTTCATTTCACATGAAAATGCCAAAACAATGGACTAAAATAGCCAAGTGGTGTAACTTGACTCTTAGACTTTTTTAAAGGGAGGTGAAACAGTCAAGGGCAGGTTCAAAGTGAATAACTCGCTACAGCAGAATCCTCTGTGCTTTGCTCTGTCACCTCTGGTATAAGCTGGTCCTTAAATACATCCTAATTGGATAACGATTATAGTATTTCTTATATAGATTTTAAATTTTGAGATACTTATACAGATTTCACATTATTAAACAAAAATTTAATTTTAAATTAAATTGCATTTTAACTTGCTAAAATGATGCTTCCTTTAATGAAATAAAGTTAGGTTAATTACACATAATGTTTAAAATGAGGAAGAGCTATGGAAAACCTATCTTTCTAAAGGATTTTTAAATACATTTTGGTGGTTATCAAGAAGTCCTAACTACTGTTCTCCTTGTTCTTCAAGAGAGCTAAAAGTGCTCATGATGTAAGTATTTTTTGGTTTGTACCCAAATAAACTCAATCCTAAGAACTGTATTATATTTATTAAAAATATGTTGGCCCTACATAGTTGTAGTCTCTTGCACAGTAAGAGCAAATCTAAAATATATTTTAGACCCTGATATGATGTTATCAAGGCGCCAGCATGACTAGATCTGTCAGGCCATATCTTCAGCTGGAGGAGGAAGCAGTGATGAGCATTTAACTGGCTGAACACCCACTGCTTTCACGGGTGAGGCTGAAGAAGTCCCTGACGCCCCGCACCACACATTTCCTTGTTCCCTGCTTAGTCCGCTCTCTAAGCACATTGTTCCTATCTTACCTTCTAACTTACAGCATGAGGTATTTTTAAAGAACAAAACATGTATTTTGTATGTTACTCAAAGGAAAAAGTTAATTGCTTCTAATTTCATCATATTTTATTTGAAAATGTACTTCCCAGCTGACTCATTTCTAGCGAATCAGTGATACTGAGGTAATGCTCTTTAATGCAGATCTGTTTTCAATTCAGGACAGATGCAGATTTATTTTTCAGCCATAGGGATAATCAAATTACTCTTAGCACAGTGCATAAAACACAGGGATTGATTCCCATGCAAGGCTTGCCTAAAATTCTGTCAAACTGTCAGTTAGCATGTGGAAAAATTAAAGCTTATATACCTAACCAATATAAAACAAAAAAGATGGTGTTTGCAATGCATCATCTTAAAAAATAAACAAATGTTACGCACTGCCATTAGGTGCCAGACACACTGTACATTTTAAACATATTCTAACCAGATCCTGTGATTCTGGTGTAGTGTAGTTGAAAGGTGAGACACTCCAGAGGCAACGTTGGCCTTGCAACCCAAGTCCTATTTTCAAAATGGATTTAAATACTTTCAGTTTTGAAAATCAGGAATGGACCTCCAAAGGCTCTGGAATACTGTTCAGTTAGGTTTCTCTCTAGCCTGAATAAAAGCCAAAATTCCCAAATAGAACTGCAAAATTCCCATTTGTGAAAGATAATATATTTAAAAATGCCATTTGCGGTAATGGATATAGAAATACTGTCATATTTCCAAAGGAATGCCCTTGTGGGCTTTGTGCCTTCCTCCTCTATGGGACGAGTCAGCTTCATGGTACAATATGCGCAAGAAAAAAAAGTTTTTGTGGAAAATGATCCGAATTTCTGAAATTTTGCATGATATTTTCTGATTTTTTAAAAGTAAAATAAATCATTAAGAACTTGTATACAATGAAAAAGGTTACACAAAAAGAAGTAAAAAATTGAAGATGGGTCCATGTCTCTTCCTCTGATATGTAAACCCCCCGCATTTTAAAACCAGCCATTTGACTTTCCATACTTAAAAATTAAACAATGAATATATTTACTACAGTAAGGCAAAATGATCAACTGAAAAAAATTACCTATTTTCTTTAAAATTACAAGCAACGTTCCATCCGGTTCTTTTTCTGAAAAACCCCAAACCCACTCCAAACCCTGCAAATCCCCCAAGTTAAAAAGGAATTACGATCTCTTTACTTAAGACTGCAATGTTTGAACGCCATTCCCCTGGAGCACAGGCTCTGGTCCCGCAGCCTGAGTCACGTCTCCCGGGTGGAGCCCTGCTCTGGCCAGCACAGCCTTGCTTGCTCCCCACGGCAGGCCGGAGCAGGCTCCACACATGCTCTCCGTATGGCTTCGACACATGCTCGCCTTTCAGAGGCTCAGAAGGGATGCAGAGCTTCCAGAGAGGAGCTTGCTCTTGTATCCTACTCCCCATTGCACATGATGAAGGTTGTTTATCTCCTGCTTGAGATAATCTCCTCTGCAACAGAGCTGGCCTTAATTTGCTGTCTGTGAAGCCCTTCGTTAGCAAAACCAGGATTTCTCTGGATAAGAGAAGTGTACATGAAACACCTTCCTTTATTATTATGTGCTTGTACAAACACGTGCCAGCATTTTTTCCATAAGGCTGGATCATGGTGTTGAGGAACTTTGTTCCCAAACACTCATGGTCTACATCAAAAGAAATACGGACTTTGTGAAGTGCAAATTTTAGTGGGGTCCAGCCACAAAAACCTCAGTGTTTATGCACTGAAACAAAAGAGAGCCGTGCCTGGACAAAGTCTGGAAGGAAAAGCAGTTCTGATAACTTAATTTCTATGCTGCAGATTACTGTTATCCTATCATTCACCTATCTGAAAACACCAACTACTTCCTGGTCTTGATGTCTCAGCATCCAATTTTCCTACTCAGATGGGCTTTTGCCTGCACTGGAATTTGCAGCTGGGAGGACTGGACCATGAACTAAGTCCATATGGCAAACTTTGGAGTAAGGCAAAGGCAGGAACATCTGCTGCCATCATGAACAGCTTGTTGGCTGTGTTCAGCTACAGAGGAGTGCCAAGCAACTGATCTGCTTTCCCATCTCTCTGGTTTGGCTGGGAGACTCCATGTCAATTAATCTAAACCACCCAATACACTGAGCACCATCTATTTGCTCTGGGAAGGACTGATCACAAAGGCATTATTTAGACTGATTTCTCCAGAAAGTGAAGATTTAAGGATCTGCCTTTGCATTCTGAGAACCTCATTCCTCAAATCACAGCTTTTTTGTCTCAGTCTTTTAAATTTATTTTTACTTTTAACTTTACTTTTTTACTCTTTTAAATTTACTGCCCATTTTACTGCTGTTTGATTCTTTATAAATAGAATTCTAACATAAGAACATAAGACCTTTCATTTTTGAAAATGGAAATGATTATTTTTTATTTCATGTTGATTTGTAGTTTATTTGTCCTCTCCTAAATGTTTGCTTTTTTAAGGCAAAAATAGGAAACACTTGGTTAACTCATAACTTAAATATGCAGAACACTCATGCATTCCTCAAACCATCCTCAAATGATTTTTACCAAAAGCTTAAAGATACTAGATTTAAAATACACATAATCTATAGCTTAGGTGACAGATTGCTACATTGCTTAGGAGGATTGTTTTCCTTAATGACTTATGGCATGGACCTCTGGTAAAAGTGGAACCACTGTGTCTCAGTCTTCCTATCCTCCCTACAGTGGTCTTGATGTTTATCCCCCTACCTTGCTGAGACATTTGGAGGAATACTAGATTAGCATACCTTTGTGCTGTGCTTTAGGTAACATACAGGGAAAGGATGCCTAGCCTGTTTTACCCACCTGCATACAAACCAAATTTTCTGGATGATGAAACTTTATAAATGTGTGTTAAGCAGTTCTAGAATGAATATGACTTACTGGTGAAGTGACCTTCTTTCATTGATAGCCTTAATTCCACAGAGTAAAGGAACTAATTTCCCTCTGTCCTCTCATCTCCAATGCTTTTAAAAAAATTACATGGAAATCTCGGAGTGGTTTTGTTGTGTGTTTTTTTTAAACCAACCAACCAACCCCAATATCCCCTACAATATTACCCATCACTATACTGAGAGACCAAAGGTGACACTGATACAGCCTTACCTGCCCAACCAGCAGCCTTGCAGAGCTGTGAACTCCTGTTGAACAAGTGGAATGTGGGCCAGCAGCGCACTCTTGCAGTGGTGGAGATTAGCTTTTTACCAGCTTGCATGAGCAAGATAATACCCAGCAGGTCTGGGGAGAAGTTTTTTCTCTTTTCTGTAGAACTTGAAATCACATCCAAACCACCATGGCCAGTTTGGCCACACATCACAAGAGAAATACTCAGAAAGTAGTGAGAAATGCAGCAGAGGCTGGGCCCAAGCCAAATGCTGCCATGTCTGCTTACCCTGGACGAAAGAAGGCAGAAGGGCAGTCTTCACCTACCTAAAGCAGGAATGTAGAGAAGACAGAGCCAAACTTTACTCAGAGATGAATGACAATGGGACAAGAACCAGCAGTCACAAATTGCAACAAGAGAAACTCTGACTAGACAGAAAGACAAAATTCTTCACAGCAAGAGTGGCTCAGCACCGAAAGAGGAGCCCAGAGAATGAGCAGAATTAGCACCCCTGAAGACAGTCAAAAGTGGACAGGACTTGATCCATCTTTGAAATTAGCCCTGCTTCAATGGTTTCCATAAACCCCTTTCAACTTAAATTATTATGTGATTATATAATATATGACTAATAGGAGGCATCATTAATGTTCCCATTATTTGTTCTCTCCTCTCTTTCTCCCACCCCCTCCTTTCCCTAAGGGGGACATTGGCTAGCCAAGATGCACATAATTGTGCAAGAATATTCTCAGAAGCACACACTGTGCATGTAAGGTGTCAAGTATGAAACACTGGTGCTGGCAAAGAGCCAGGTGCCAAAATATAAACTTCTAGAGCTCAGCTGGATTTTTGACTTGTCAGATCTGTTTCATAATTGCTGTTTTTCCACATTCTTTTTTGCTGACATGTATTTGCTGTCTTGCGGTCCCCACTGATTTAGCGGGTCAGTCTGTGTCTGTGAGGAATTGTATAATTAAATGTTGTGATTTAATCCCTTGAAACACATTAATGTTATTCACCCGTAAAGTTAAGCATGGGAAAGATGACATTTTCAGGGTCTGTATTTATGCATTAGCTTTACATGTTTAAATGAATATAAGTGTCTTTTTGGGCCTGTCCCCAGAGGCAAGTATATTTAAAATGAGCATAATTCAGGAATAGCTTAGTAGAAAAATTTACATTCCAAAATCAGAATGCCTAAGTTTTGGAAATTACTTAAATGCACTCTCCAAAGTATGAAAACTCAGTATTAAGATGATACTCTTATTTTGAATAAGCACGTCTAGCTACAGATATTTAACCAGGAATATTTATCTGAAATAATTATTCCTTCATTATTGCTGAGACGATTATTATCCAGACATGTAATACTACTCTAGAGTTTATACATTCAAATCCAGTTAAAAAAAAAGCCAAAGTTCAAGCACAAGTAAGTTAATCCCATTGCTATACTTTAGCACAATGTCTAATGTTAAAGGTTAGGTAATAGACTGCTTCAGTTCCTCCTAGGGCTAATGGAGGATGCCTCCTCCAAAGGACTTCCAAGACTTTTCAGGCATTTCCAGCTCTCCCATTTCAGCCTAGGAAGACAGATGACTTTTTTAAGCATCTTACAATTGCCAGATAAATACAATTGCACTATTAGCAAAGCACAAGCAGACTGAGGAAAAAAAAGTAAAAGTCGGACAGGTAACAGTTGTGGTTTTTTGAAGAAACCCCAGTCTGATATTTTGTATTCAAGTTCCAGCCCAGAGGTAGGAAAACTTTTATGGCTAAATTATTAACTCCTGAAAACAGAGCTCTGTAACAGAAATACTGACAGACGTTTTAGTACAGCAGTGCTATTGGGTACTGCTATAGTCATCGGTTTTAATGAGAGCTGTTAATATCACCTCGATCAAAATGGTTGCCCTGGGCTGACATCTCGGGCTGTGCACAGGTGCTCTCAGCCAAAAATGTAATGAAGGTTATTACATTATCAATGAGGCACAGATGCACATCCTGCCTGAACTCAAGGTGGTGTTAGTGCCAAGCAGGATCTCTTTCGGCAGGTCCCAGGTCTGTTTATATCAATATGCTGTTCCAGCTCAGTGAACCCAAGCACAGCCTTCTGCTCCTCTGTGGCACTGCTAGGGAGAGAAAGAGCAACTTCTATGAATGCAAGAACGATCTACCCGATGTGCAGGTGGGTCACAAAAATTAAAACTAAATAATATTATAGTCTTTGAACACAGAGTTATGCATTCGGGTCTGGGTGGCTTCAGTATTTCAGAACAGTTCCTCCTTTTCACTAAGCACAATAACAATACTGGCTTGAGGAAAAACTCTCACATCTTTGCTCCCTCTTCCTTTTCTCACCTGAAATCTGATGTACTATTTTTTGATTTGCATGTTTTCCAAACCATGCTTTACAATTTGCTTATCAGTCCTCATGCTCACTTACTTCACAATACAGATCATGCAAGCAAGCCACATGTCTATTTTTTTAAAGCATCTCTTGGTTTTATAGTAAATATATATAAAATTTTAGAGGCACCTCCTGAATAATGCAATCTGTAGTGGCAGACGTGGATATTATGATGGGTTACATTTCTAGTGAGAATAACACGTGGACATTCAGAAGCCAACTTGAGATGAGCCAGCAGCTCTCCTGAAGCCATCCTCCTTCCTTTGCCCTCCTAGGACCCCATCCTGAAGGATGCAGTACTGCAAGAGGGATGATGTAAATGAGAAATAGCATCTCATCAGGACAAAGAGCACGTTTGTTTAGCAGAGACTGACGACTGCCCACAGATCTCCAATGGCACAGTGATGTTACCGTGCTCCCAGAACCATATATTATACCTGGAATCACACGCAGGTAAAGGAGCCGAGCAAGCATCACAAATTCTATTTATGTGAAAGACTGATGTGAGGGGGTGTGTTTGTGTATGTGTGTGCAAATACCTATACGTACATGTGTGCATGCATGCAGGAAAGAGACAAAGCTGGAAAAAGCAGCCACTATTACTCAGCCATTTCAAATGTAATTCCTGATAAATTGCGCCTGAAGAATGACTAATGTCATGCCTTCCCCATAGCCTTCCTCTTCATCTTTGTCTACTTCAGTCTTTACCAACAAATGCAACCACAGTGCTGAAGTCGAACTATTTGTGGTTTCGCAGCTGTCCGTCTGTAACTCAAGGACAGACAAAGACGAACCCTTCTCCACCAGACTGCATCTGGGACCCCTAGCACTGATCCAATATAAATCATAGCCTGAATGGGCTCCATGCCAAAATCCCTGGCACAGTATTGTGCAGGTGATACCAGTGATTCTCTGGCATTAACATCTGTGCACTAGAACCATGCTGGAAGCTGAGTCACTCCAACCAGAGAACAATGTGAAGCACATATAGTGGAGGCAACCAAAGCAGAGCACAGGCTGCAGTGTGACAGCAAAAGGTAGAGATCACACCATACATTTAGAGGTAGTGGTTAAGACATGACTGGATCATTCAACTCTGTTCCTGGGCACTGCAAGTACATAATAAGCTCTGATATTCCACCAAGACAATGTCTGAAAGTGATCTGACAATTCAACCTGAAAATGCAGCAAGGCAAGAAATCAATGAGTTGATGGTTTGAGCTTTGAAATAGAATGTCTTTAGGTGATTATTTTCCTTTAAAAATACCAGGCTCTTTTTTTTTGTAAAGGATTGGATGACTGATAAGCAAAGCCATATATAGGTAAGCAATACTAAAACTGGAAGGATACAAGACAGGAGCTACTGCTTCAGCCAAGCAGAAGTCATAGAGCACTGTTTTTTGAGTCAGGAGATGAGGGCTGTTTTATTTCTAACAAGAGTAAAGCTGTGCTGCCTCATGTCTCCTTAGTCGAATGCCTGAGTGGAAAAATGTTATATGAATGGGGATTCTCTTTGCATTTCTTAGCAGCAAATATAGGATAATCTAGTTTCAATTTTTTCTGGCTACACTAGCATATTCCTTTATTCTTGTCACTGTCCAAGTGGAAAGAAGTCAATCTTCTCAGTTTGCACAGACCTCCCATCTGCCAGCACGCAGTCTATGTACGCAGGACTACATGCCTTATGCCCGGTCTCTGTGAACGTGCACACACAAATCCTGGTCTAAGCCTGAAAACAGTTCCCCACAAAATTTTAATGTTCTTTACCCATTTCTACATTTTATGCAAGTCTTCATAGCAGACAGGTAGCAAAACCCAATGCAAGTGACCCAATTATGTCCTAGAGGAAACTTATGTTGGGAGTAATTGCTACAAAGGAAATAAATGTTCAGCTGTCATGGTCTGAATAACTTTCAACCTGCAGCTGAAGGGGTAAGGGCAGACCTTTGTTGCTGGTGCTTCTCTACAGCTGCCACTTTTATTTGCTCTCTGCACTTCTGACTGCCACAAATCCTGTACAGTGTCCCAGAAGGGGTGCAACAGCACAGTTTGGTTTATGAGGAAATTCATCAGAACATTCTAAAGCACCTTCTCCCTAATCATTACATACATATGAAACAGGCAACCCCAAACTTTAAGTATAGAAAATGCAGAACTTCAAAACAGCAGTAGTAGCAGCAGTTAAAGCTTCCTCCCCACCCAATATAATAGATTGCTTAGCAGGAAATTGCACTGTGATTTCCATAAGTGAAATATAATACCCTGATTAGCAAGCAATGCTTTGTTTAAAAATGGGGAATTTCCAGCTCAGTTTTCTTCAATAATAATAATGAATACTGTAAGTTGATGATAGTATACAGTAATGCCAAGGAAAGCAAAACTCCTGATCACAGAATCATAAATTTGTCCAGGTAGAAAACAGTCACAGCCCTTTCCTCATCCATAAAGTGGGTCACCTTATCATGGAAGAAGACAGAGTTGGCCAAGCAGGACCTGCCTTTCACACATGCAAGCTGGCTGAACCTGACCCCTGGTTGTCCTGTATGTGCCACATGATGGCACTCAGGATGATCTGCTCCATGACCTTCCTTGGCACCCATGTTAGTCTGACAGGCCTGTAGCTGTCCAGATTCTTCTTCTTTCTTGTAGACAGCATCGCATTTGCTGACCTCCGGTTTACCAGGACCTCCCCAGTTAGCCAGGAGTGCTGATAAATGACTGAAGTGGCCTTGATGTTGTGCAAGGAAATACTTGCTTAGGGGAGGGGCAGGAGGTGGCCTGACTCTCCTAAAACTTTTACTTTATTTCCTTCCACCTCTCATGTGCATGTCCTTCCTCTAATAGTTTAGAAATAAAGGATGCAATCTGTATTCCAGACATTTCACATGAATAATTTTCTCTTATCGCAGACCAGCCACTACTGTCCTTGAGTAAAAGGAATCGCTCCAGTTCCCAGCTGGAGGAAGCATTAGGTTTATAAATACATTTTTAACATTTTAAACTCAACCACACTACAGATTCTCTTTTGCACCAAGAAAAAGAGGTAGTACGTTGATAAGAGGGACCACACTCCTCAAGAATTTCGATCTGTACTGTCACACAGTAGACAGTGACTGTGAGTGTCCCACTGGCACAGGAATCTCTTTGCCATACTAACTAAATTACATGCCTTTGCTGGCATCCCAGGTGTGTCCCTGCAGAACTTTACTCTGCATGGGGCCTGACAGAAGGAACGAAAGGTAAGTGTGGCTGCTCTCACACCTTCCTCAGGAGCAGACACTGCTCCTACCTCCTCAGAAGCAATAGCCAGGTTGGCATCAGCAGCACCATCCCACTTTGGGAACAGACGACAGCAAAGGAAGAGGGGAAGAAATACATAATTCACTAATTTTTTAGTATTGTGAATGCCATGATACTATTGGCAACTCATTGCTTCAACACTGTCTATCAGCTGAGTCAGGATGGTGCCACTTTATTAATGCATGTCTGTCAAACAGCTGTCAAGACTCTTCCACTTGGGTAGTCCACAGTGTTCATTAGGAGGTGATTTCTCATAGATACCCTAGACCTGACAGCTGCCAGAAAACAAACCTTGCTGTCAATCCTGAAAGAAAGAACCATGACTTTCAGCTATATAGACTAAAACTGGTAATCTTTGAGTTACTGTAAAAATCTTTGGAAAAAACAGCTCTATGTAGCTGTATTAATAATGGCCGAGAAATGGTTCAGCTTTTTTTCTGAACTGTGGTCCAAGAAGGCATCAAGAGAAATATTAGCCATGATATTTGGATGAATAAAGAACTACTGTTATTACTTAAGCATAAGCAGAAAATACACAGGATAGAGAAGCAGGATCAGGCCAATTGGAATGAATATAGAAAGGTTGTCACTGTAAGTAGAAATGAAACAAGGAAGGCCAAACCCCATGTGGAATGCACAAAAAATGCAGTACTGACTTGTAACTAATCACAGAACCAGAGAACAGGTAAAGTTGGAAGAGACAATAGTGGGGCCATCTGGTCTAATGTCCCTGCTCAAGCACTTTGTACAGACAGCCTACCTAGTTAATAAGGTACTAATATTTTGCCTTAAATTTTCTTACCAGCTTCCAATCTTTCAAATACATTTTCCCTTTCCTCCTACCCCACTTGTATCTGAAAAACCTATAAAATCCCCAAACTACCAACCATTTCAACAGAGCTATAAAATGTGAGGCCTTTTACAAATCTATTTCAGATTGTTTTAAATAAGCTGGACTGTTTCAGTTTCTGGGAGCTTATGCTCTGGGAGCACTAATTCCATGAAAAAAATAATTGTTTAAGTATGAATAAGTTATCCAAGAAAGCCTGTAATTCTTTGTCATTTTTGATGGGTTATGGCCACAACAAATTTACCTCTCCTCACAAACTTTCCTAGTTATGTTGGCAACACTACTCTTTCGATTACTTCAGCCCACATTTGGGGGTTGTGCTTAATTTCTTCCCCTTTTGCTACATCCAAGCCACCTTCATGTCTTGACACTAATCTCCTCAGCATCTTCAAAATTCACCTTTTCATCTCCATCTTTAGAGTGCAATCCTTTACTTCATCTCTTACACGTATTCCCATTTTCATTACTGCAGCCTCCATTCTTCCTTTCCAAGTTCCTGTGTGCTACCAACACCATACAAATCAAAGTGCTGACAAATAAACATGTGTTTCTTGCCTGAAAAATTAATCACCTCTTTTCTTTCCTTCTCCCACTCCTCCATTTCTTGCTTCACCATTAGCTTTCCTTCAGAATCAAAACACATCAGCATCATAATTCTGGGTCTTTTTAATTTATCTTGCTATATATATATATAAACTTATCTTCAATTTATCTTAACTTCTTGCTTCCGTCCACACCTTCCTCTTTCCTCCCAGACCTCCAGCCTACCAGGTTTTTGGAGTTTCCTTGTCTTTTGCCCCATATCATCTCTTCTGTCTAAACTTCTCAAAAAGCTCTGCTTTACCTGAATGTGGCAGATCCATTTCCGACATGCTGCTTTAAAAACACAGTGATTTTTAAGATATCCTCACAGTTTTCCAGGCTGTCATCCTCATGTTCTCAGGAAATGCCAGGCATACAGCTGGTACTCGAGCAAACACTTAACAGCAGCGACCCGGGCACAACACTGAAAACTGATTAAATAATATGCCAGAGGTTGCAGCAAACACAACCATCCTCAAAATGCTGTCAAATGTGCGAAGCAAGCAAGTTGGAAGAAAAATATAGACGGAAAAATACTTCATATACATTTATTTATGGAAGTTTTCTATCTTTAAGTCTTTTATCTTTAAGAACAATTGCTGTTTAAAAGAATATCAATGTCATCTCTACCTCCTCTAGCAAAATTACAGAGTATACTAAGCAATTGACTTCCCTTCCATATCTTAACCGCCCTTCTACTTGTTCCCCTTTACACCCCAGCAAATTCTATGCTAAATCCACTGCCTCTAGGAAGCTACTCTGGGTTTAGAGCTGCACAAGTGCTAACACAAGCTGACCCACACTCTTATGAGAACGGGACCATATGTCTATGACTCAGAGTATCTACCCCGCATTTACTTACAATTAACATTAATCTGCTGCAAGTCCAACTCAGAAGCTGCATGTTTAGAACAATACAAGTACGAACGTATCCATGTGCGTAGATGCTAAGGCTTCAGCCTCTCTGCCAGACTCTTGTTAGGCTGCTACTTCTGTCTGTGAGCAATCATTAAGAGTCAGTCCTATATCAGACCAAAATTTGTCTCTACCTTCCAATGGCACTGGAGTAAAATTTCAGCCATGGTAGGGCAGAAAGACACACAACTTTTTTCTCATATTTCCTATTTTTAAGATATTTAGGGTCTCAAAGGGTCAAAAAATTGTTTATTTGCTAAATTATCTATAAATCTCCTAACTATTAGTGGATACTTCAAAAAACACACGGAAGTGCCACTTTAAGATGAACAAGCTTAAACTACTCAGAGCCTTGAAAATTTGATGCATTGAAATTGAAAATTATGCATGCCAATATCACATCAGTGCAATCCTTTTCTCAATGTGGCTTTTTAAATCTTGCTGAGTTACATGATTTAATATTGAAGAGCTGTCCACTTCTAAGACCATTGAGAACCTGCAGAAGGTACCATCTTTTATTCAAATAAACATAAAATTTTATGGTAGTCTTTCAGTCCCTGACTGTAGCAAGAGATGAGTTAAACACTGTGTTGTCAAAAAAAAGAAATTGCATCAACTGTTCAAGATTTAATACCTCAGGAGCTTTTGAATATTTCCTCTTTTAAGCATGAGGCAGCTGTTTCTCCTGGGAAGGTTTCTGGAAGACATCTGAGATGAATGTAGAAGGCTGGAATGTAGGATGGATGAAGGAATGCCAGCACAGGACTTCCACTCTCAGGCAATATCTCCAGCTCTCCCTTTAATTGCTTTCAGAGCCCTGCCAGCTGCTCAGCTTCAGCCTTTCTGCACTCCCACCTACCCCAGGAAACTGCAAAAACAGCTAATCCTGCTGTCAAGGGGCAGAGCTCTCCAGTGTGCACTTTCCTCCAGAGGCTGAGGGGCAAACAGAGAGGGTGGAAGGAGGCCAGTTTTGGCAAGGGTCCTGCTCTGACACATCCTCACATGGTCACCACTGCAGCTACCCAGGGTTTCTATCAGGAGCTGCACAGAGGAGCTTTTTAAATGAACTTAAGATAGCTGGTTCAGAAGGTTCAGGCACAGAGTTTATATGCAGGGACATATAAACTGTACACGAAAAACAGCTATGCTGGTAAAAAGGCATTGCACACACTCTTGAGGGCATTAGATTTGGGATTCTTTTAAAACATATCTAGAATGACTTAGAAAAATTAAAGACACAGCTAGTGAACTGGGATTAAAATACAGTTTTCTATTATAGTAGCACGCCTCACTCTGACTGGATACTGCTGGCAAAGAGAACTGCAAAAGGGAAGTGTGTGCTTTACCACAGTACTATGGACCTGTCTGTTATTTAATTCTGGAGGCAGAATAAGAAAACATATGAAAAGACATGAATACTTGTCTGGAAAATACAGTATTTAAAACGACAGGAACAATTACTTTTAAACTTGTGTCCTGAAAGGTGACTTGAACATTTGCTGCCAGTTCCATGGCAAGGAGCTTGCTGTGCTCTGCAGCAGCTTCTGTGGGAAGGCAGCAGCTCCTCCTCTGATCCACCACTAGAGGGAAAGGCATGGAGGGAAAGAAATCTCTCCTAGCTTTTTATGATCTCTTTGCTTGCTTATTTTTAAGCATCACATGGTGATAACAACAGGAGTAATTTATGTGGCACACTCATAGTCTAGGGTGATCCAAAGAACAGGTCTTCTCCCTTATCCCCTTTCCACATTAAGGAGAAAAAGCCTTCATCAGAGGGAATGCTGTCAACTGCTGCCAGATGCATATCCTCAAACTGAATGTTTAGGGCTGGTTTTGGGTGGGCAAAATTCTGTCACTACAGCCAGTTTCACTCTTGTCCCTCTCTGCAAAGCAGAACCTTCTTCCACATCTGAACTGATGGATTATGCCAGCAGACGGTTAGGGGTAAGATCCAAAGAGCCCACAGGAGGCATGAAGATGGGAATGTGTGTACAAAAATGACTTAATAAGAAATTGCCTCATTGTCTCATATAACACATATAAGAAATTCCTCCTGCAGCTTTAATGATGGAGTGGGAAGCTAAACCCCATAGGAGTTCCTCCCTCTATTTACCAGAAAGGCAAGATATGGGCTCCAGTGATGAAGTGTTCCATTAATATTAAAGCTAGAGGAAATAAAGTGACTTAATTGTAAACTAACGACCTCATCCTAATAACCAAATTCTAAACAGAAAAGGCAAGAAAAAATCCCTACTTTTAGCCATGCTGCCAACTCATAAATTAAGCAAATGACATTGGCATATAATTACACTAATTAGTACTGATGCCAAGAAAAGACTATTTATGGATATGCATTCACCCCATTTCTAACCCCAGAGCCTAAATCTGAAGTAGTAGCTCAATCAGCACACTTTGAAAACTCAGTATTATTGTTTATGCCATTGTAGATCTAATTTAATCAATACCATATTCTCATTAAATGCAAGGTCTGTTAAAGATATTTTTTCACAGGCCCTACAAATGAACTCTATTTGATTCATCTCATTACGTTACTGCTCTAGGCTTAACTATGCATCATTAACAGAAACAATACACAAGTTAAGTATAAAGCTGTATAGATCACCTTAAAATGACACAGTCACACATGATTATGGTCATAAGTAATTGGAATGATAGGAGCTGGTATCCGCAGTGATCATCAGATGGTCTTGGGCTCTTTCACAACAAAAAAAGGATACCTCGGTGCCTGGTGCCCTTCATTGTGCCAAAAGGGAAAATCATGGAAATGGTTCTATCATCCCATTAGTACAGATGTACTACACTATAGGTTGGAGGGTTTTTTCGTTCTTTGTTGCCACTAGAAAACTCTGAAGATGCCATTTCTTTCTCTAAATTTACAGCTTTTCATGTTCCAGTCACAAAGAAAGGCCTGTAGCACTACAGTGGCGTGGGTTTTAAATGGTCAACACATGGTAGGTCCGCAATAACACACAGAAAAGATGAGCAAGCTCTATATCTTGAACTACTAGAAGTACGAATAGACTCATTTCTTCTTGTCTTTCTAATTAATACCAAGATGCATATTATCCACATGAAGAGTGTAGCAGCCTTATTTAGTTTTGTGGGCTGCCTCTCTATCTTTCCTTGATTTTGGAAATGCTGTACATTTGCCGCCCTTACTACTGCTCTCTGTTAGTCTGTGTGCTGTTAAGTGGCCGAGAATCACACATGACACAAAGGCCTCACTGGTTTACATCTGAAACAACTGCGTGTAGAAAATTTTTCATTCCTTTTGTTACTGTGTTAAGAGACACTACTAAAATTTGCACTGCCTTGGCACCACCCATTCACTTAACTACACATTTAGTTGCAAACCTTCAGCAACTTCATTGACTTCATGAGGTTTGGGTTTTCTTTTATGTTTTGTTGTTTCATCTTTTTATGTTTTCTTTTCCTAAAACTGGCCAACTACATTTGTGATTGTCATCTAATTGTTTAGTGGAAATATATATATGGATATAGAGAGAGCACATGTAGAAAACAGCAGAAAATGTTTCCTGGTCTAAATTCTTTTCTTGATATTTCTGCTGACCATTTCCATGTAGAGTTCTTCACTGATTATAATTGCTAGAAAATTGCATGGTTTTGCTTGTCCCTTTGGACAAATGGGCTGAAATTAGTGGTTGCACAGATCTGCAGCTGACTCATTACAACATAAAGCAGCCGACTGTGGGACTTGGGGTTTTTTTGGATCTGTTATTTTAGGATGGAAATTGCTGAGTTGGCAGCCAGTCTGACCATATAAATCAACAGCAACTGCATACTTTTAAAATGACACGGTGCATAATCAATTTAATATGTGAGGTTGGAGGAAAAATAGCTTTATTGGGGAAGTACTGATAATAAAAATTCAACCTATGGTTCTTCTCAGGTCACTAAGGGCAAAACCATAAGCCAGTATTTATAACACGGGACAACTGGGTCTTTCTTAATCAGCCAGCCTTTCTTTGGATTGCTTCTGAATGAACAATAGCACCTAAAAGATTTATATCAGTGACAGAAAAAGGCCACTGGTATATAACAGAGTTATTGCTGTTATCATCCCTTGAGGAGACAATAGTATCAGAGTGCAAAACCAGCAGAGATAGTCCTGCTGTGACTCTTGAAGATCTTTCTTCCACTTTGCAACAGAAAGTCATGAACACCTCCAAAGCATCATCCCCTAAGTCTTCTGGTTCTGAGGCTGCTTTTTGATTGATGGTTTTAAGAGAAGCAGGAAGCCTGGGGGGATCATACATAATTCCACTCTCCCTGTGGTGCAGTGGCATGCACAGCAACTTCTCTTTCTGAAGTAATCCCAAGAGGAGCGTGGAGTCACAATATCATATCACACTATGGAGTAGCAATTGTCAAATCAAGTCTTGGGACAAGTTCACGACATTTTATATGTGAGTAAAAGCTCAAGCCTCACATTCACACGGGATACTCTGGAGCAGAAGTGACATAAATCTTCTTGGGAGGGTCTCTTCTTGGGGGTTGGGTAGGGGATGGTTGGAACCAAAGCATTGAAAGATAGTGCACAATCTTGTCAGTTCTGGATGCTAAGACGCTATCTGAAGATAGGAATTTTCAGATGGGAAGGTATAAAAATAAGGGAACCAGGCTGGGGGCCTGCAGAATGTGCAGAGCCACAGCCCTTTCACTGTGATTAACTGCAATGGCTCACAATCAGTAGGGCTCATCAAGCTCGCACTGTCTGTCTTGCCATCAGGTCCTATAATCAATATCTGATTAATAGAATTGCTTATCCTCATGCTGCAAGTAGAAAAGCAAAAATCTGCTCATGTGTAAATGGAACATATGTTTTCTATTCAGTTATTTCATAGGTCTTCACAAGCATGGCTTGTGGAAAACTAAAACTGAAAATTTTCAATTATTTTTCAAGTATGATTGAAATTGGCAAGGTTGTCTGAAATTTGCCAAAGGAAAAGAGCAGAGAATTAACGCAAAGTAAATTTTTTTCAGTGATTTTTTTTTTTAACTGATTAATTTAAAAGCACAAGGGACAAGCCCTTTTCTCTTAATTGAGCATTCTGGAAAACACAGGGGCAGATATAAGACAATACAAAACTGGCTTCTTATCTTGAAGAGACCAAGGTGGCATTCATTGTTATGTCCCTTGGGTCTTGACATCAGAAGCATCAAAACTGAACAGAATAGATACAACCTATTTCTTGGATTCAAATATTGGAGTATAGAAACAAGCAAAAATCCTGCAGTCATCAATGTATTTCTTTGAAATGCTCCAGAGATTTAGGAGAGGGGAAGAGGGAAGAAAAAAATCAAGGGAACAGAAAAAGTGTGCTTGAATTAGAAAGGATAAAATGAAATTGACAGGTTTTGAATTTCAAAATATGTCCTGGAGTAATTTATTTATTTCTAACACTGACATAACAGTACCAAATAAATATTTAAATACACAGAAGAGGGTTTTTTGGAAAGTCTTTAGGAAAAGCAAAAGATACTGGGAAAAACAAAGGAAAAGGAATTCAACAACCCATTTTTCTTGAATAACTTCTTTTAAACTACCATGTTCTGTAAAAAAACCAAAATGAAAAATCCTCACTTTTAAGCAAATGAAAGTCCTTCTGAGACTCAGCTATTTGCTTTAATTCTCCAGAGTGCCTAAAAATGCATGAAGTACATTTTAATGAGGAAGAAAGGTTTATTTCTAAAATATAATTCCCTATTCGCCACTCATTTTTAGTGTAGCTAATGGACATAAAACAAATGAAATGTTTAGAAAATGGCTTCTAAAAATAACTGCTTGTGCACCATTTTCTTTTTTTTCTTTTTTTTTGCATTAGCATCTTTATTCTCTGTTAACCAGAAACAAAATAATTTTAATATAAGAGACTTCCTTCATAATATCAACAAAAAGAAAGATTTAAGGGCAGATTTGTCAAATGCTGTGGGAATACAGCTCTGACTGATACTGATTAATGAAAATGTATAGCTTTTAGCCTTTAGAATTGTTTGATGATATATCCCCTGAATAGGATGCGGTTATTGACAATCATCGATATACAAGAAATCAACTGTCACCACACACAAATTTTAAGTCTATACAAAAGCTACTAATTTCCCTTTTTTTTTCCAGCCATCAACAATATTACTTTTTAAAACCATATTATCTTTACATAGCAGTTGCTTTGCAACTTCTGTTGCTACTAAGAATATGTACCATGAAAAACAATGAATTGGTAAAATGAATAAACTTTAAGAATCCAGTGCAGGCATATCTTGTTTTTAGAACTGGTTTGATCGCATTATTTTAAATTAAAACTTCAAAAAGACAAAATAAGCAGTACCTGTTGATCAACATTTGCTGACTCTATATGGTACACTGGAAATTACTACACGTTTGTCACAAACTTGACACTCCAGTTCAAGGAGTGTAATTAAACCTGTTATTTAAATTACACTTGCTCAGTGCACCAGCTCAGTTCCTGCCCACTCTACAGGACCAGACATGCATGTGTATAAGCAAGAAGGCAGCTGGCTCTTGCTCACCTAGGTGGAGACCATTTTTCTCCAAGTTCAAAGGAGAAACTCAGGCAAATCATACTTGTTGTACCTGCTTTTAGATGAGATATCCTCCCCTCTAAACTATTGCATTGACAATAGATGCAGAATTCTTATTTGCTACAAATATAACTCAACTCACGCATTTTTTTCCAAATCTTTCAATTGAATTCTCAGGATTGCTGGATTCAGTAGGACAAGATCTACAATAACTGAGTGTACACATCCCAACCCTGATGTTTAGCCACTGGCATCTGTTACAGAGGGAAGAACAACAATCATCACATTGCACGAATACTTCTAGTGGAGTTTCTTCATACCTTTACAATTTCAATTACTTTTACTGCTACACTCACATCATCTGTACTTCTTGCTCTTGGAGGATGAATTTTCTAGAGTTCAAACATTTTGGAGAACTATGAAGACTATATAAATGCTATTTTCATAATTATTATCACTTTTTAAAAGGAGATTTTATCCCCAAATACTTGTTAGGAGACAGAAAGGTATTTGGTACAAAAATGCTACTTAAGGAGGAGTAAGATGAAACTTTCAGTTTTCTGGTGAAAATATAGTTTGTCTTGTCTAAGTCTCAGATCTCAAATATACTTAGTAGTGCAACCTGCAGGCTAACCACATGGCAAAATTTTTAGGAAAGCTGCACTGGTGAAAGCAGGCTCAAGTTAACGCAGCTCAGTAGGTGCTCAAGGAAAGCAGCATCTGACATAAGCTCAGCATGGTGTGTTTGGATATCTCTTCTCAAGGCTTTTCCCACCCACACTAAGGACTGTAAATTTTACTTGGAAATCCTTTTACTTGAAAAATGAATTTTAAAAGATCAAGTATGTATGCAAGCCATTTAAAAGATGTGTTTGGGTGAGATGAGAATGTCTGGACCAGTGATTTCAAGAGAAAGAGGTGGGGGGAGAAGGAAGGGAAAGAAAAAGTTCTGAGAGTTATACGATCATACAGTCTTTAAGGGTGGAAAGAATTTTAAGATCATTGAGTCCAACCATCAGCCTAGAACCGTGTCCATCATTAAACCATGTCCACACATCTTTTGAACACTTCCAGGGATGATGGCTCAACCACATCCTTGGGCAGTCTGTTCCAATGCTTCACAAACCTTTCCATGAATATTTTTTTCCTAATACCCAATCCAAACCTCCCCTAGTGCAACTTGAGGCCATCCCCTCTTGTCCTGTCACTTGTCAGCTGGGAGAAGAACACAACTGGCTACACCTTCCCTTCAGGTAGTTATAGAGAGTGATAAAATCCTCCCCAAACCTCCATTTCTCCAGGCTAAACAACCACAGCTCCCTCAGCTGCTTCTCCTAAGATCTGAGCTCCAGCCCCTTCACCAGCTTTGTTGCCCTTCCTCTTTCTTCTCTAGGAGCCTTGGTTGTAAGAGGAAGAAGGCATTTCCTAACTTCAGTCTATAAATTGAGAGAATAAAAAAATTCCCATAAACTGAAAAGTGTAACCCAACTGGTTAATTACCCCAATTTCTTAAGCCTTGAAGTAAATGGTAGGAGGTAACTCTCCTTATTTTGTCACTGTTGGTATAAACATGGATGAAGAAAAAAGTGAGGTGGAGAGGGAGGTAAAGGACAGGAAATAAAAACCCAAGTTATTCTTCCATGCACTAAGGAGTGGATACATTCTCTGTATGCCATGAATTACAGAGTCATGACAAGCATCCCACTGTCAGACAGAGGAGTTACAGGATTAGGGGAAAAAACTTTAAAAAATTGATTGCAATTGATGTGTGTGAAAATCCATCAGGGTTAACTATTTCATCTTCTCAAAGAACTGGTTTATTTCTTGTGCTTTTTTGTTAGGTGAAACAAAACAGGTCCAAATCATTACACTGATTTAAACAGAACGAGGATGTTGTGTGGGGTTTTTTAAAGTATTATAACTAATAAGTTTCTGATATATGTTGCCATGCATAAGGCAGCACCTGAGGCAGTCTTTTAGCTCTCAAAAGAAAAAAAGGGACCACATCTAAAAATTTACAAATTAAACAACAACAACAAAGTGATTAAGAAATTTAAAAGCAATGGCATGGGTAAAAAAAGCAAACAAACAAAAAAGATTTTCAGCAATGCTTTGAAATTAAATGGTGAACAGATGCTTTAGAAAGATAAAGAAGGGCTTCTTTCAGGCAGCACAAGTTTTAGGCAGTCTTTGGTTGGACCAAAAGGCCTCTGATGCTAGATGAGAGAGGTGAGATCAGACAAAAGCTGTGTGAAAGCAAGGTGACTTTGCAAATGAGGGTCTTGCAGGAGAAAAAGAAACCTTTTGAGAGAGTTGCCACACATCTGTCCTGTTTATGCAGTACCAACTGCATCCTGCTACCTTCTTAGCAAAGGACTGGATGGAGCGTCTTTGACTTTTCTCTGGCTCAGCTGTCCTGTGTTTCCACCAACTCCACCCTGACAGCTCCTTGTGCTTCAAGTTTCATAGGAATCATATCAGAATGGCTTTTTTGTTAGTTGCACCTGAAAAAGCCTTTTCAATAAGCCAAAGTGATCCAATATGAACCCTGGAGCAGAGGCAGGGTTCATCACAGATCAGCTTCCAGAGCATATGTGCAGCACTTCGCTTCTCTTGACTGGTGCTTGCTCAGGCTAAAAACATCTGCTTGAAATTTTTTTACATTGCATCCAAGATCGAAATAGATTTTCTGCATGTTTGAAAGGTAAATGAAACTGCCAGAAATCCTGTCAAGATTAAAACCACCAAAATCCTCTTGAACTGATGACAATTCCTTCTCTTGCTGTTCATTATACTACTACACAGCACGTAATGAACTTTCCTGCTAAAAGATAACCAACGGCAAAGAAATTCTAGGAAGAAGCAACTTGAGCCTATTCAGTCATTTGCAGGAGGTGGATTTTATATTTAGTTCAGAGCAAAACTTGCCCTTTATTAGCATAGTAATCTTTTTGAACAGTATTCATCTTTTTCACATAATTTTATAGTGTGTTATTCCTTTGTCAATCATTCAACTATAACACAGTGGCTTATTGGAATTTAATCTAGGCACTTAACACAAGGTTTCTTTGCTCATCCTTTCCCCCCGGTCAGGAAGTTTTGGAACATTTTGGGCCACATGCTATAGAAATCAGTGCCATTGCTCAAGCTAGATTATGCTGTGGTCTAGTCTGTATAACCATTTTCACGGTTGTGTTCTGAGCCCACGGGACCCAGACTCTTTAACCATATCCAGAGGAAGAGACTACCAAGGGGCCTTTACCTGCATTCTTCATTAATTTAAAGGGACTATTTTCAAGAGTAAAGTTAACTGCAAATTTTTTCCAATAAACACATCCTATGTTTATAATATATTTCAATTTACCAAGAACACCACTCATTGCAGAAATCTGTGTTTTCCATGGCATTAATTTCTTAAGGATTTTAAATGAAAAAAAACTGGTAAAACAAGGTACAAAATGGAAGGGAAAGGGCAGAAAACACAAGATGATGATGTGACAAAACTTAGTTACTCTTAGTTTGTGAATTTATAATGCTTTTCATGAGTTAGGCTCCTCCCCCTACTTGGAGAATGAAAAATGTGTTGCAATACTACAAATTCTCACTGCATTAAAGGATTAGTCCTCTACCATGAGTAGAGGAGTAATCTAACGAAAAAAAAATTAGAAAAAAACCCTTTTCTAAGTCCAGAAAGCTCTCAGGATTTGTCTGTGTTGCAGCAACCCATCAACACAAACCTTGCCTTTTTGTGACATACTGGTGAGAGGATCACCCCTTCTTCTGATTCCTCCTCCATTACTGAATACTCCTCTCCCAGCAGTTTTCAGAAGCAGCCCTGCTGCCAGCCTCTCTTTCCATTTCCCAAGGGAACCTTAAATCTTGGCTTTGCTTTGTTTTTTTAGTTTGGCAAACATTTTAGGTAAGCATTCCATCACACTTTTTGAATAAAGATGCCGACCACGCCTAAGGGTGGCCAGATGTGACATGTTAAATGTGGCTGAGGAGTTATAAAGGGCTGGGCACGATTTAACACAAACTGTGACTTCACTCTTTAAGTGCAAGGAGTGACCAGCACACATGGTGACAGAGTGGTTCTCTCACTCTTGGCTTTGACTTTTTAACAGAGCAATTTGGAGAGAAATACTAAATGAAGTCCAAAGGCAGGGTATGTCTAAGGAGGCAGGGATCCTGTTTTGATTCACAGATAAGAAGGACAGTTTGGCACCTCATTCTCTGCCTGAGTTTCCACTGCAGCATATCACTGTGGGGGAAGGTGCTTACATGGAGTTTCACCTCTGTGTCTTTGAAAATAATATGTATAGACCTGGAAACGAGTAAGAAGATAGCTCTTTCTTTCTTTCTTCTTCTTTTTTTGCTTTGTGTGGCAATAGTAAAAAAGTATCCCAGAGTTCCTGAACAAATTTACATGAGGGATGGGGTACACCTACTGAAGATGGCAAAAAAACCCAGCATCTCTGAGGGATCACAGCTCTGCTTTGTACAGGGATTGCTATTAAACAGTTAAAAAAAGCACACACAAGTGGTAGTGTGTCTCCTAACAGAGAAATGTCTGCTACAGCTAGGAGAAATTACTGACTTATCCCAGCACTTTCTTGCATGTCAATGTCTAACTTTTTAATCACTACCACCCTGCATAATATGGAAATTAAGAGCATCATAATTTCCAGTAATTACTAGAAACATACACATTTTCCAACAGGGTGACATTATGTCGAGAATTCCCTTGTCAAGAAGAAAAAAAAGACAAAACATATCATACTTGTTTGAGAAGGCAAAGTGATAGATTTGTCATGAGGGTAATCATCTATATTAAAAAAATCCCACTATTATCAACTTCCTGAATTTCTGAAAAGGGATTCATTTTCTGCCTGAGCTAATAAGGAACATTTTTCTTCTATTCATCATCCTCAGCTTTTTTCTCTCTTGAGGTTCATTTATCACTAGCTACTGAACCTGAGAAATAAAAAATAGGCAACATCCCTTTTTGAAGTAATGGCTTAGAAGACTATTAAATCAAGAGGAAAAAGATGGATTTTGAAGATGTGCATTTGAAATTCTTGTAACAGTTGCAGGTTTTTAACAGAGGAGCTGCACCACTGGTTTAGTATAGGTATTGGTGAAAGTAAGTTTATCCAGTGACAGCACAAAGTGGGGAACGGTAATTTTTTTTTTTCCAGATAAAATTCACAGTAACAGGAATGAAATTGAAGAAATTATGAGATCAATGGCACTATAAAGTGCAATTCATACTGCAGGAATTAATCTAGGATGATTGTTCAAGTGCATTTCAAATCTAAAATGGCCTGCATTAAAGCAGATCATGCACATGCTTGAAGTCTTCCCAACCTATCTGCCCGTGCCCAGCTCTCAGCCTGTTGGACCCTCACTTGGGCCACTGATAGACTGTTTTGTGCTACTGAGACACGGAGTGACAGCCATGCTGGGGGAAATGGCCCAAAATGCTTCTCCTATGGTACAGTGGGGCCTGAGGCTCCCCAAGGATCCCAGAGTCTCAGCCCTGCTGAGATTTCCCTGCTGCTGGCATCCCTGCTCTTTGGCAGAGCTAAGATGGGACATCTCTGCAATGAAAAGGAGGGAGACACAGCATTTGCATTTTAATTCTTCTCTTGTGAGATTCTGCTGTCTCATTGTCTTACTATCCGTACCTTGCATTTCCCAACAAAATGAGACCTCATATCATCAGCCTGTGGAAGCACAGGAAAGAAGATGCCTTACACACATGAGGTGAAAGGAGCAGGACTTTCTTTGCCTTAGAGTAGGATGCAGAGAGATGACCCCCCCAAATGTGCTTGTACCTCATCCCTTGCTCAAGGATTTCTGGCATGTCAGGAAAAACCATACAAACAATCGTTGTTGGGGGTGCTTGCCTGATGCTACTGGTAGTGTTTTCACAAGGTTATTGCACAAGTGCATTCAGATCTCTCACTTGGGTCCTGGCAGAGGTCTTTGGGTAAATCAATGAGTTTAACTTCCAGGAGGAGGTTTCTGAAAGGTGTGCTTCAGCAGCACTAGGATTCACATCAAGGTACAGGTTTCTGACATTACCTGGTTCCGTAACTTCCATGGTGTCTCACTGGGATGCCATCCAAGTACAGCTTCTTGCTCTAACTTGCTATGCTAAGCAAGTGTATGGGATTTGAGAGATCACTCTCTGAGATTCTAGCTTGCTGGTCAGAAGCCAAAATGCAGACAACACCTATGAAGTCCCAAAGCTAAGCAATTTTAGTATGAAAGGCTGACTCTGTGCAGGAGAGGCAAATTTCACCAGCTTATAAAGCTGGTAGTGAAGCACAGACCCTTTGCAATTTATTTCTGCAGTGTTTCCAAAGCCAAGGAGCAGCAGAAAGGAATGAGTGTAAATTCGGTCTCCACTCATGAGTTCCCTGCTAGGAAGCAGAGACAGCTTTCAACAGCAAATTCTCGTTTCAGTGTTGTATTAACTAAGAGCTGGACTGGAGGAAGAGCAGAGGCTTTAATACCTGGTACTGAAGGCATCAAATCATGACAGAGGCTCAGCAAAACAATTTTATTCTCCAGGTGATTTCTAGACAGACTGCTCTAACAGAGTTGCCAAGAAACTTGGCTATCCCTAGGCAGCACCCTAGAAGTAAATACTCACAGCTGTTTCTAGAATTTTGCATAGTGAGAATTGAAATGGATTCTTTACTTAACACAGCAGACAGCTAGCCAGAACAAAGCATGAAATCAAATTCCATCAATCCCTTAAATTTGTTTATGCAACCCATTGTTACTGCTCACAGAACAGCTTTGGCAAGCAAAGGCCATGACAAAACATAGCTGTAGTTTATGCAGAGAAATTCTTCCCATCTGCCATTTTTGTTGTCAGTTGTTTTATATTGATTTCTTTCCATGCAGTTCCAAGTTTAATCTGGGCACAGCTGCATTGAACCAAGGAAGCTGAAGAAATTTTTCTCTTCTAGTGTAGCAGAAATGGGGGAGAAAATGGCACCTTATCACATATTTTTTCTGGTAGGAATATGTTAGAACTTCTTTGCTGTAACACTGATGTAGATTAAGCTTGCACTTATGACTTTTGATACAAATATTTCTGGTAATTTCATTTTATCTGTGACAAGCAAGATGAAATTCACACCAAGGAGCAGGTTCTCAAGTAACTTCTTTCTTCACATGGGAATAAGCTGACTTAGCACATGAATTATGGAGTCACAGCTACATGGTGCCATATTACAGTGCTTAGATTTATAAAGGTTTTGCCTTAACTATAAGCAGCATTTCTTGGGCAATAAAGGGATTTGGTCTGTATCTACCTGGACTTCCGCTTTACTTGTATGTTGAAATGGCACATGTCAAGTGCCCTACAGCACACAGGTCATTATCAGTGGCCACAGGGTGTATTCATTCCTGTGGGGTCTCTGCTTCAAAACTCTTCTGGTCATTGCACAGCCCTGACAGAGAAATTATAAGCAGGCAGTCTAATCAAGGCAGCAGAGCATCTATTGTACATGAGGAGAAGAGCAGAGGCTGTTGACCTTGGTGAGTGGAGTCTGAGCTGGAGGCTTGCTCACACCAAGCACAGGGAAGAAAAGTATTTAAGTTAAAAACTTGTCTCTGTAAGACAACCACAAGGGCATCTAAATTAAAGGAGTTCTGAAGCAGTGAGGTTTGGGGCTGCCAGCCTAACTACCAGTAAAACTCAGAAAGTTCCTTTAGGTTCTTTTGTTTCTATGGTAGCTGTAGCCTTGACATGAAAACATCCCAGTGGCTGAGGACTGCTGCAGATACATTAAGAAACCTAAAATGTAAATGTTATATATTATGTGCTGCGAGGAAATTAATTTGGTTTAATTTTAAGGCTTTTCAATCAGAAGGGTTCAGTGTAACAGAAATGTTGCTAGAAGGTGTGCTCACTTCTGTTCATAGCCCCTTTCAACACACACTGAAGTCGGACAAAATCCTCTGGGTTTTATTTACCAGCAAACCTTCATGGCAGATAAAGCAACCACTGCAAGAAACCTGCAATTCTTCTTTGCTAATGAGCATTGCTAGATTATTGTGTGACAGGAAGAATATGTCCAGGGAATACCCTGCTGAACATTTCATCCTCCCTGGAATATGCTTTTGTGAGATAAGTCATAATAAATGTAATGTGCCAATTGTCTAACCTATTGGGAAAGAGCAGGTACATGAACAACTTGGTGCAAATATGGGAGAAGCTGCTGACAGGCGTGGACGTGGTTTAAATGCCATTTTCAATGAGAGCACTACAGGTAAAGGCCAGGCATGTAGATCACTTGTGTAATATCTGGAAAGTGTCTTCCTGCTGCTGACAGGAAGGACTGACACTGGCAAGTCTTTTCTTACAACATCTGATACAAAAAATCAGGAATTACCAAAATGGCCAGCAGAAAAATGCAGGAAAGAAAAAGAGGTTCAAACAGATAACTGATAGGAATTCAAAATGACTGATAACTATGTGAGGAATGCAAAATACATCTTTGTAATATGGAATTCCAAGCCTTAAGGATGCCATCAATGAAGGGCATGAAGTAACACATTTTAAAGTTCTAGAGACTACCTGGTTTATTCCTCCAACTAGAAACTTCAAATTTATTGATTAGGAGAGTCAACTATTTAGAGAATAAATAATTTTTTCTTTGAAAGGTGTTAAGTGCATGATTCATCTTTTTATTTTGCTGAGCACCCGACCAGGATGTCCTTCCCTTCTCCCATTTGGTCAGTCATTATCGAATACAGCTTTCCTATCTGTTCCCAAACTGATAAACAAAGCTGTCAAGCTCTCACCATCAGCTATGAATATAAGAAAAAAGCTCCAATGGTTTCCAAGAGGAAAAAGATAGACAGGATGTTGAGTGGTAGATGAGGATATTTGGAATACATCTGTGGACACGCACTTTGTCATTCCCTACTCAGTGCATCTCCAGCTCAGAGGAATGGGTTCTCTTATACAGCAGCAGCTGTTACTGTTTGGATTGTAAATAGTCATAAGCCATATGGTGTGGCAGGAGAAAAAAAACTTCACACTTTCTCACATGGACAAATATTACTATTGCAAAGCATAAACACATCAATATATATGTCTTTACTCTGGGGAAGAACATAGTCTTCAACCTGATGCTAAAAAAATATTGGCTTCCAGATGAGGAGATTACCTGTTAACATTTGGTTTAGATTTTTAGAATTTGGATGTCTCAACAGAAAATAAACATAGGTGTGCAGTAGATACAGCACTTTCAGATTGATAGATGGGTGAAAGAGACACAAAATATAAACTGAGGTAGTGAAATAGCAGAGATTATTAGGAGGGAAAAAAAAAGTCTATATGCAATTACTGTGGAAGAATATATTGGTATCTACTAACTACACAACACCCAGCATGATTGTGGCTTATCATGCAAATGGATCAACAGTTTCTTCATGCATGTGAATTTGAACTTTCCACCTGGTCAGTGCATAAAGCATTTCAGATGTTGGCAGATTATATCCAGACAAGAACAGGCCTCTTAGAAACAATGGGTCCTCTGCTTGATAAGGGAAGCTGATACAGTCAAAGTGTCCAGAACTTGGAACAAGGAGAAGATGCAGTCTACTCCCTTGCTGCGTCCAAGCTAAGGGTTGCTTTCATTTTAAACAATGATTTTTTTCAGCATTCATGTTTAAAACCTACTAGTGCTTTTATTTATGTTATTGCTAAAGAACCATTTAGCTTATCTTTTTGCTTCAAGCACTTTAATTAAAGGAAAGTGTGATCATTCCTCCCATTGTGTGGTGAAGCTGGCAACACACACAATTAACTTACAGTTCTGCAAAGCCAAGTTTCTGAGCTACACCCCAAAAGTCTTAGCAGCGTGACACTGCACTTGCCAATAGCAAACACTGGCACGTCCTCTTTGTATGGTTAGACAGACCCCATAACAGAACCCATGACCTGGCAATTAACACTCCTTCTGTTCTGTGCCTGTCTCAACCTGTATCAAATGCTAAATTGACACCAACTGGCACAACAGAGAGGTTCTAAATTTACATGAAGAAAATCCACATCAGCAAGAGATTTTGTTTGTGACTAGCTGCACCCCAAATGAAATGAACCAATGATAAGGATGGCAGGGCACTTCTGAGCTCACAAGAGCGACTCCTGACTGCAGGACACCAGCAGCCACAAAGGAAGTCAAGAGACCTTCCATATTTGCCATCCCTTGATGAGAATCACAGTCCAGACCCAATCTATGGATATAAACAGAAGCAGCAAATCAGCATCTAATATAAAACAAAGAAAAAAACCCCCAATCTTTCCACAGGGTTTGGTGTCCCTGCATCAAACTGCCATTTGCTCTAATGATGTCCCTACCATTCCCAGTTTTCAATGAAAATGACTTTACAGTTAAAGACTTCTCTATCACTGTTACCATTTCTATCCTGACATCATAAGCCACAATTCTGTTACTATGTATTTTGTTACTAAAACTCAAAAATGTAAGCAAAATGCCTGTGGATCAGAAGAATGGGTCCGCTACTGCCTTTGAAACATTCAGTATGCCTCAAAGTGTTTTTATCTTTGACAGGGGATGTGGCTCAGACCAATGATCCAGTAAGGACCAGATGTCCTGACTCACTCTCACACCAAGCTGGCTGGATAACCCTACAGTCAAGACACACAGGGAACCAGTTCACCAGGTTCCAGTGCTGAGATACTCTGCAAAGCAACTTGAGAATCCCTTCCAGATTTGGCTCAGCACAGCAAACCTCTCCAGCAGTGTGAACATCAGCATATCTTCCTCATGACAATCACCTAGCTTCCTCCACAGCAACACAAAGCATTTGCCATTCTCTTCCTTTCTTTTAAAATATTTCTTTAAAATCATAATGTTAATACAAACATAGCCCCATTTTTGATTTCAAGAAAAGAGAAATCCCACAGACAGAACATTTAATTTCATCTTTTTCATGTAGCGTTTCTAAAGCTCAGTCTTGACTGCAGGGCTCTACTCTTGGCAGAGAGAGCTCATCTGAGAAGAGTACAGTTAGATGATAATGGAATTGCAACTGTTCTGGGAGAAAGGTTGTACAAACCCCCAGTCAATGCAAAAAAAGAACAAACTGAGATTTTCTCCAAGTTTCATTTTTTAAAGATATATTTAAGCCACTTAGCAAATAAATCATGCAGGAGACATTTCAAAAGTGGTCACTGGACTTGAAGTTGATATAACTAAGTTGCAAAGGTAACTTCCATGCATGGGAACCTGTTCAAAATGTATGTTCAGACAACCACAGAGGGTTGTCTTTACCCATAAAACTCTTGGTTTACAACCAGATTACGTGATTGCAGCCTAAATGTTCAATAGGACAATCATTTCCACTTGCAAACCTGCTGTTGTGAGCTAATGATGTTGGCACAAATCACATATACAAGACAAAAAAATAAAGAACTTCATAGTTTGCAGACTTTAACTAAATTAAATGGAAAAAGATCAGCTTAATTTTTACATCCCTAATATGCAGGTTGTTTGTGTACTCCTGTATTCTCAGCAGTGGGACAGCCAAACAGTTACTTTAGTCACCTTTTTTAAAACAAGGAACTACAAATAAGCCCTCACAATTTTGAAAAAGTTTTATATTAATCATGCTCTCCCAGCTGCAGTGCTCGCCGTGGAGGAAAGACCTAGAGACAGCTGAAACAGTGTCATCAGACTAAATACACCAGTAGAGTAAGAAAAAATTACTGACATTTTAAGAATATGGAAACTGAAAGATTTTGTGGGAATAGTGTACCACATGAACAAAGTACAATTCACTTTGTAAGCAAGTGTAGTAAAATGGGCTGTACTGTGGCTTCCTCAAACTGATCTAAGGCTGCCTGTGGCAATGCCTGAGACAATAAGCCAGACACACTGATTATAACCTTTACCAGATAGATCAAGTTCCCTTTCTCCCTCAGAAAAGAAAGTGTTTTTTAAGTTACTTTAGAAAGCCTCCAGTTGATTTTTCTTTTTTGTCAGGCTAATATAAATGTCTTGATTACCATCAGCAACGAGAGAAGACACAATAAAGTTTACTTGTCCTAACCTGCAGCTATGCATGTAAGTACCTCCCTTTACTTAAGCAGCATTATTCTGTCTGGCCTTTCTGTGCTTATGGGCAAAACTTGGACTTAAAAAACCCAGAGTCTCTCTTTGGACGAAATCAATAATTCAATGACTGAAATATTAGTTGCATTTTGATGGCAAGAAAAAAGAAAAAAGGAAAAAAGAAAATGACTTTTTACAGAACATGCAGAATACTTTTCTCATAAAGAGAACAGTCAAAATTAGTCACCTTTAAAATTTTTTTCCCCCATCAGAAATAAAATTAGGTTATGATTTTATTTTTCCTTTTTTTTTAAATTTAAAAACCCACCTCTTGAAATATAAAGATAGCAATACCACAAATGATCTTGAAAATCTGGATTATACTTATCTTAAAAACAGCTGCTTAGACAAAATACATCTGTTTAATGAGCTGACATGTTTCCCTTTCAGATTCTTCTGAAAGCCATATGAACTAACTGTGAATCAGATTTGTATCTTTATATGAAAAGAGAAATCGCATTCCACTTCCCAACGGAACACAACAGCAAACGAGCCTGTTACTGTCTATAGTGGCTACATTATGTTTTCCGCTTAATAAAAGACATATAACCCTGCAGAGAGAATAGCAAAATCACTTCCATCTTACCTCTCAGAAACTGCTGAATAAAACTCAGAACAATAAAAATCCCTTTCCCCATTCACATGGTTTACTCACCATCACTTTATTCCAAAACTCAGTTTCACTTGAAAAGTGATCCATAACAACAAAATGATTTCTTCCTTGTCAAAAGTACCGCTCCAATCATTTAAATTACTGAACGCTGAAAAGGAAACATTGTGCTCCACAGAGCACTCTAAACACGCACTGTTGTTTTTGCTGATGCAATGAGGCTTCTAAGCAAACGAGCAAGTTTGCAAGCAAGCTGGGTAGTGGCATTTTCCTTATGATTCAAAAGTGAAGTATGCCTCAGCTAACTGAATGCTCCCACAACATATAATAAAGGAACTCGGGGATTCATACACGTCTCTAACACAATCATTTGTAAAACTTCTACTCGTATTACCATCTCTAAGTCTGCCACACCTCAAAAACGACAAGCCAGATACAAACTTCTACTGGGTGCTATGTGCAGCCAAGAGAAAGCTTCAAGCCAGAGGCTTGTATTTAAAAGTCTCTGAAGTTTAAGTCCCTAAGGTGTATGAAGTTACATTCCGTGTATGGAATGTAACTGTGGATTCCTGCTTGCTGCATATATAAATATGATAAAGTTCATCATAAGCCACACATTATAAAAACATAGAGTCTACCACAATGCATTACCAGATTAATGCACAAGACTACCATGATAGGAAGAAGTTACAAAAATTTAAATATTTATATTTAAATACTTAAATATTTAAGTATTTAAATAAGTTTATAATTTCAACTTTTAACAATTAATACCCTCCTCCCTCAAGTCAAGAAAAGCACAGAAGAATTTGCAGGGTAATTTTCTAAGAAACGGGGATAACAAGATCTGGAAAAAATCTAAAAGCTACGTCTTCCTTTCCACAGAGGTGCAGACCTGTCTGAGCCCCGAGAGGCAGAGTTTAGAAACAAACCTCTGCCTTAAGATGAAGAGGGGAGAAATCCATAACAACCTAATAGGTGGGAGCCTCCAGTGCAAGATGTGTCACTTATTTCATCAATCTTTAAAGCTTATGTCAGCTGCCTTGACAGGTAAACCTTGTGAAGGTTCAAATTCTTTCAAGTTCCAGACATCAGCAAATAAATGCTGATGCAGACCTTTACACGACCATCAAGCCCTCACCGGATTCATCGAATAACCTTTTTTTCTTTGCCAGCTTTTACTTTTTCTGACACCCTGAGGTCTGAGGTAGTATTCCCTCTACACCATTTGACGTTTCCTAATGAGCTGGGAGCTGCAGCCCTTACTGCCTTGGAAACTGCATCAAGATGAATGTTCTCCACAGCTACAAGTTTTAACATTTAAAAGCTTGTGTTTTCTTCCAAGTTTCTATCTTTAACATCTTCCTCTGATGCCCTTGCTGTGCTTGTAGGTTCTTCTCACTATTCCGATAAGCAGGCAGGCAAAACTAGGTAAGGACATGGATTAAAGGAGGGAATGGCTCTTAGGGGAGCCCCAGCACCCTCTGCTGGGGCTGGAGTGGTGGGAGGTAGCTGGGCCAGCCTGTGGTGCTTCATCCTCCTGGCTGGGGTGACCCCTCAACAGCTGGGGCATGAAACTCCTACCCGGTGGTTTTCACTGGGTGAGACGGCAATAATGCTACTGGCTTGTTTAATTAAAAACATAAGAAAAACCTTCTGCTTTCTTACAGCCTAGGAAATTCTACATAACACCTAATTATATATATATAAAAAACAGTGTACTATCTATGCTATTATAGCCTGAACTAGTTACACACTCTCAGGCAACATTTAATTAGATCAGTGGGCCAAACTGAAAAGGAGAATAGAAATGCTGTGTTTACACCCAATAAATTTTCCCAGGCTAGTGAAACATCCACACTGGACTCTGATTGCATACTTCGGCTTGGGATATACTTGGGCTGCTTAACACACTGATGAAATTTACAATCCAGCTACCTGATTTCAGATATCTTGATCTGTGCCATCCCCAAACAATGTGGAATAAATTTAGATGCAGCTTTAATCAGCACTTTTCCCCCCAGTTAATAGTTTCTGTTTTCTACTTATACAAACAAAATTAAATAAAACAGGATACTGATCATCCTGTATCTGTCCAGAAATAAATCACTTCAAAGGATGTCATTCAGCAATAAATCTATTATAAGTGCGTTTCAAGCTCTTTGATTTGCAAAAATTAGCAAACTGTTTGTTATTGGTAGGTACATTTTTCTTGCTTTATTCTCTGAATCCTGCAGTTCAGCAAATTAATATAACTCTGTCATTTTGTGGAACACAGACATCTTTGTCCTTTTGCAAAGGATTCTGAACCCTCTGGTCTTTCCAGTTTGGAACAGAACGTCTCCAATACCTTAGCTGTTGCTTTGAACCATGTTCATTGAACCCATTCCTTAGTGCTAAGGAATTTACGCAGATCCATCACATTACCATGATAATGGTACTTTATTTTACTTAGTCATTTTATTTTGAGAAGCGTTGGAGACTATGTTATGAAATTTAATTTACATTGAAAATTACTTCATCTTAGATTAGTTATTTAAAAAACTAGGAAAAATTTCCACAGTTAGAAATATTGTTGTGAGAAGCTGTGATATAAATGCTAAGTGACTGAGTTCTTAGTTTTGAAGTAGTGTTTGGAGGGGAGCATGGAAAAGGAGAGCAAAGGGTGAGTGATAGGAGCTTGTGCACTGCAGGATCCTGTAAGCTGTCATTCGGGATAGATACAGCAAGAAAAACCACAGAGGTGAAATGGTGCGTGGTTGAAACCATCTTTAAAAGTCTATTTCTTTTTTTTTTTTTCTTTCTTTCTTTTTTTTTTTAATCTTTTGATTCTCATGCTACACAGCATAAAATCTTTCATCAGGATCATAATAAGCATCTATCAGAGATCTTTCTCTGCTGCCTTAACAGAAGGCCAAATAATTCAGACACCAGTTGAAGTTCAATTACATTTTTCTGCAGTAAGGCAGAGAAAGGTGCAAAGTAAATCACCTTTATGCACCCTTTCTGAAGTTCTTTTATATTGATCCCCCCCAGAAAACGTGGCTTGAACATTTTCACATGTTCATCATCTAGCTCTGAGGTTTGGTTCCTGTAGTAAGCACAAGTATATTCTGTTTTATCATGCCTTATTTCTGAAGCAGAGCTTGTTTCTGCAGTCATATACTCCTTTCTGAGCTGTGGAAGTGGAACACCTCGCCCCAGCGAGAGGCCTTCTTTACCCACTGCTGTTACACTTCAGAATTCCCTTATCCTGTGGGTGATTAAGACAGTCCACTGTAATACTACAGTTCTCAATATAACATGCACACATTTCTCTATCCCAAAATTTAAATCACATTATTGTCTAGAATCATCACTCCAACCTGACAAGCAGAAGAAGATTTCCCATCTGATTTACTTTGGGAGGTCTGGGTTTTGCAACATGAAATAAGGTTGCAATGGACTTTTATTGACTGAAAACGCCTTGCACTGGCACAGAAGCCCATCAGTCTGAAAGTTAGAATCTAAAGTGAAATTCTAGCTGCTGAAACAAGTCTATGCATTGGTTAACATGACAGTTAATAATTTTGGACTCCACTAACACCAAATTACATGCTCCCTTAAGGCAAACAGCTGACTTGCAGTTAACTTGCAGAAGAGTCCTATGTTCCCTGCAGCTCTTTGAAGGAAAACTCTGATCAGCAACAAAACTACTTTTAACTGCCCCATAGATGTTAACAAAACTGAGATTATCACTGTAGAAAGTATCTTGCCTCCTATTTTTACACTGTGGCTCTGAACTTGCTCACTCAAAATGCACTATAATTACGACTTGTATACTGAATGTTGATTAAAAAAAAATTAAACCTACCCATTCTGGGCACAGGCAGATCCTCTCGTGACAGGGTAACATCCAACACTGTCACAATAAAGTGCTGGGCCAGAGCACTGCTGTGTGTGTGTGACCTGCCAGTGTCCTGCTCCCTAATTGCAACTGCCTGTTCTGTGACTGCTGATCACATCCCCTGAACAGGGCTTGAGAAGTTATTCCAGGATGTGCCATCAGTACTCTGATATTCTTCATCTTAATGCTTTATGCCCAAATCAATGCTGTCAGGTCAAAGCCTCACCAGCAGCAATGCAGGGTGCACCTCGCTATGGGATGTGGAGAGGAATGTGAGGCACACTGTGGCTCTCACTTCACTCTGGTTTGTAAGAAATGCCACTTCACAGAAGCAGAGATTACATAAAGTGCCTGAACTCTTCCAATGTACACTTTAGGGGAACAACAACACAAATACAGAGTATTCCACAATAAGAAGTGAAAGCACAACTGCAAGATTTATGACCTGCAATATTAATTTAATAATCAAGTCCTTATAAAATAACATCTAACACCATGTGACAAGGAAGCTGACAGTACCTCCCCAATCAGTGCTAAATGATGCATCCATAACAATTGCCTCTCACTTGATTATGGTAATGTAGTTGATACTAGACGCAATTCAAAGATTATTGAAGTCAATGAGTGTTCTTCATTAATGCCAATGGAATTTGAATCAGACTCAGCAAACTAAAATATAAGAGAGGAGCTAAATGTGTAGTATGAGCATAAGAAGCAACAGTGGTTCTAAC
Organism: Acrocephalus scirpaceus scirpaceus; assembly: GCA_910950805.1. Classification (NCBI taxonomy): domain Eukaryota; kingdom Metazoa; phylum Chordata; class Aves; order Passeriformes; family Sylviidae; genus Acrocephalus; species Acrocephalus scirpaceus. The sequence goes on from OU383775.1 coordinate 47,747,883, forward strand.
CTTGGATATTAAAAATTATTGTGTTCTCACTAAGTACCACTGTAGAAGATCCTTGAAAAGAATTATTTTTGAATCTTTGTGACAAATATAAGTGGTTAAACACAACCCTGCTATAGGTCCCCACAGTTATCTGCACACGACCTCCTTTGACATCCCAAAATATCAAGTTTTGATCATAATATTGCATGGTTCTAAACTCTAAGTAAACACTCTAATACTGGATTCAACTTCATCATTGAGAATTATTACATGACATGGCAACAATATTTGTAATTAAAAAGTCTGAGGGGTGAGAGGAATTCTTTTTCATATTTATTACAGAAGAGTATATGAGAATACAACAGAAAGGACTCTGGTTATTAATAAAGACAAAATGGGATAAAAAGGTCTCCAACATCTCTGATGGCGACTCCAAATGCAAACTATATAGTAAATCTGGACACAACTGTGCTAAGGGAACCTTAAATTTTACCATTTGTTCTTGCTTGTTAAGTTACAGAGACTTGTAAGGATCAGAAGAAAATTTGCTTAGGAAAAACTTTATAACACCTTTATTCAATTTTCTTCAGTTCTTATTCTCATTAATTTACAACACTATAAGATCATGGAGCCTTCAGAGGGGTTGGGACACTAATGAGGATGGCAAAGTTCATGGCAGGTTTGGGAATTCAAAGCACGTTCACCCTGCAGGAACCCTACATAGGTCTTCAGCATTGACACGTACTAAAACTTTGTCAAGTTCCCAGATACTTCTGCCAAAATGGAAGAGCAGGGAAGTGCTGTTTTTAGTTTTCTAGCTATTTACAGGGTTTTTTTTAGTCTCTTCCCTTGAAGGAACAATGATACTTTTTGAAATCAGGATGCTGACAGGAAGAGCTCCCATTGCTCTTTTCTTCTTTATAGATTCTGTAGCAGAAAACTGTGGTATGAATCAGAATTTGGAGTAGCAGGTAACTTTTCCCTGCTGAAACAAAGCTGAGACCTCAAGGTCAACTCCTGTGTGAGATGTAAGAAACACTTAAAAATATTGCAAGCAGAGGAGCACAAAGTCATTTCCTTGGATCAGATCTATGGTCCTCAGGGCTGTGAGTTAAAGGTAGCAGAGGACATTGCTCTCCATCTGCAGTCAGACTAACGCAAGAAATGTATCTGTGCACATATGTCCCATGCACAGACTGTGACACTTGGACATCAATACAAGCAAAGAAAGGGTTTGTCTTGAACAAAGGAGTGCACATGAAATATTAACTGTTTTTAAAAATGTGCTTTTAGCTGTTTTCCAAGGAAGTGGCTCAGTATTTCTTCCTTAGCAGAGTTCACCATCTTGGACAGACTGACAACAGCAATTTTAAGCTTAGGTAAAGACCATAACAAACCAAATCAGAACTAAAAAAAAACTTCTTTTGAAAATACTTGATGTCTGCTAGCTTCCTTATTTACATCTGACCTAAGTTTTGTGTACTTAGGTTGTCGAAAATATACAGTGTGATGTGTGTTGCAGACAACGTACACAGACAGTTGCCATTTCAGAGAGGGAAGAGAAAATCATTATACAGCTCTGTTACTTCTGCAGGAGCAATGCCAGCCATCTCTGGGAAAAGTAGGTTTGTGCTTACATGGATTTCTTATACAGCACATTACAATTTGTCCGTGCTAGAAGACAGAACAGAAAACCACTGACACTCTGCTCAGTCAGGCCTACTCACACATGGACATTTTGTGGTTTTTGGAAAAAATTTAGTAAAGGTTGATACCTATTTTTTGAAAAAAGCTATCAGTTAATTTAATAAAAAAGACAGAAAGAAAGAGGAAAAAGTAATTTTATTCTGAATTTTCCAATGGCTCTGTAAATTATGTTGTTCATGTTGCTGGCTCCCTACACAACTTTCTTATCCATTATTAGGAGGCTGCTGCCAATTACTGGGCTTACAACCCTAAATCCTAGAAGGTAGATTTCAGTCAATAGATCTTGATTGGAAATAAAAAAGAAATTGATTTGTTCTTCTGTAAAGTCCCCAGTAAACAACAGTAAACGATGTTCTTCCTCTCTCTTGCTCAGACTTGCAAACACAGATTTTAAAGCACCATTTTCTCATGCAGCATCACTTTCCATCACAAGGGTTGCCAGACAGTCCTTGTGTTCACCTTAACATTGGGCAGCATGAGAAAAACATTTATAGTCTAAGCTAGGCTGCAGCAAAGACTGATTACTTGTCAAAAATAAACCAGAATTATACAAAGTATATAAATAATCAGGAATACATTTATCAAACTCCTTGACAGTACTATTTCAAAGCTAACTCAGGGTTTGATAGTTGATGGGGGGAAAAAAGGGTCCAAGGCTAGATGTCAATATAGCTCCAGCCTGGCTCTTGGCAAAAGCAATGGCTGTGCCCCCACCACTCCACCAGCACTGGCTTTAAAAGAACAAGATTCAGCAGTATTTTTGATAAGTTCCATTCCTGTTTATCTATATATATATATAATATACACGGATGCTTTGATAACTAAAAATGACACACAAGCCCCGCAAACAATAATACTATCATTTAATTAATATAACTTTCATAACTTTGTACTTTCTCCTATGTATAGAGGCAGAGCTTTATTTTTTACGCTTCAGCTCCTGGAATCACGCTATTTATGAGAAGTTTAGTTTTCACAAAGAAAATCAAATTGGTTTGATTATGTACCCACGATCTCAGAGAAGGGACATAAACTCAAATACCTAAAAGGTATAAAATGTAGTAAGGTAATTTTTTTTTTTCTTATCTGGCATTAGCAATGGGGAAATCAAAATCTCTTAGCACCAACAGAGCCCCTTAGCATTTTGTTTATATCCAAATTCTCTATCATAAACCACAGTGGTTGCCTAATCTATATTCCGTGCAGATCTGTGCAGAATATCATAACAGCTCAAGATGTCCTCTGTCTTCCAGCATGCTGTGTTCCACTGATTTCAGAAAGGTAGTGTGGCACAGCGGGAAGCACACAAGGAAACAACTTTCCTGTGCAACAAACAGCACAGCGATCTTGCAGTGCCTAATACTAAAATACAGTGCAAATGCTGGCAACCTTACAGTAGGGATGTTCTTACATGAAACACCTGTAAATGGTTAATAAAGCTGTAGTTTCAAATCTAGGCTTTGGAAAAAGCCAATAGCATGACTTCATTTCAATTATTAGATGCCAGACAATGTGAAAGAACAGTTTGAATGGTTAAATTGTTTATGTCGCATCACCATCCTGATTGGAGGTATTTCATTTTTTGAAAAAACAAATAGCAAGTAGAATTATGATTATTAAGTCAGGGCAAAATATCCACTCTTTATGTTGCGTTTGTCTAGTGATCTTGTACATTACACATAAGCAAAACATGGTTTCTCTTCTTCTTCTGCCTGTTTTAAGTTGTTCTGCGATTTTATCCCTTTTTCTTTCACTCCTTTGGAGTTTGGCGGGCAAGAAACTATTTGGCATGGACTTTTCCCGGTGGGCTTAGAGTATTCCTTCAGCAAACACCTCCTTCATTCGCCAATACAAAAGCAAATGGCAAAGCCGATCCCTCTCACCTGATAATGCGGGAGCTCCCCCAAGATCCCCCACAGGGTGGTGCCCAGAGAGCATCCCCCCACCAGCTAAGGAAACACGCACAGTGCTCGGGAAAGCCTGGGCGGGGGGGTGGGCGGTCAGATTGGGGTTTGCTGCCTTTTAAAACTCGTTTGTTCCTATTCCTGTGCCTGAGGCGGCGCCAAGGCCGCGGCGCGAGCCCGGCGCGGTGCCCGGCGGGGCCGCTAGGTGGCAGCGCGCGCTCGCGGAGCCGCCGCTGGATCGGGCCCTGCCCAAGGTGCGGGACACAGCCGGGCATGCCCGCAGGAAACTTGATACAAAACTCAGCAGCGGTCCGGAGACAATTATTTGTACGCCGGCAGAAATACCGTGTGTGCCTTTTGTTCCCCCCGGCAAAGCAAGTTTTGAACAGAACGTTCCCCACCATGGCTGTTTAAGCCAACACAGAGACGAAGCAAGCGCACTCATGGAATCCTACGAAACTCCGACTATACTGGGGGCTTTCCCCTACATGGCTTCGACTGCAAAAGCAGCTCTAGTTTTATGCAAGTGTTAATTACAGAATCAATTAGGTTGGAAAAGACCTCTGAGCTCGTCCGATGTATGACCGAGCACCACTCTGTCAGCTATACCACAGCACTAAGTGCCATGTCCACTTTTCTTGAACACCTCCAGGGACCGTGACTCCATCGCCTCCCTGGGCAGCCCATTCCAGTGTCTCATCGCCTTTTCTATGACGAAATTCTTCCCAGTGTCCAGCCTAAATGCCCTCTGGCACAGCTTGAGGCCACGTCCTCTCATCCTGTCCCTGGTTGCCTGGGAGAGGAGACCGATCCCTACCTGGCTACACGCTCCTTTCAGGGAGTTGTAGAATGATAAAATCCCCCCTGAGCCTCCTCTTCGCCAGACCAAATGCCCCCAGCTCCCCTCAGCCTCTCCTCACAAGACTTGTGCTGCAGACCCTTCACCAGCTTCATTCCCCTTCTCTGGATAATAATGCCTATTGGATTGGGGTCTGACTGTGCCCCCTGGGCCATCTCCTCACAAAAAGCAACAAAGATCCTGTCACTGGTCTGAAAGCACAGTGCTACTTTGCTTTGCATCTTGGAAGAAATAAGAGAAACTATTTCTGGAGAAACTAATTTTCAGCAGAGTAAGAATAAAAGAAAAATAAAAGGGACTCTTAATCAGAGGCAGCTTTTAAGAGAAAACAGAGGTGGGTGCCCCCGCCCCCACTGGATTACTCACTAATCTGTGAAGGGAGAGAAACCTGACCGAAGTCTGGATAAGGAAAAGGACTGGACCCAGGAGCTCCCCCTAAGTGTGCTAAGTATTCTCTATCACCCCATCAATTACTCTGTCCAAGGATCAGACTGGAGAGCCAGCACAGTCCGTATACTTTAAGAAGTTATGGCTTGTCTGTCCCATCACCAGACATCTAATGCTGAAAAAGAGGCACAGCTGCCGGAGGGAACACAGATAATTATAGATATACCCCTTCCTTTTTGTGTCATGGATATTGTGTGCCTACAGTGATGCAAGCAAACAGGAATTCTGAAACACAGAAGGTACATCAGCGTGTGTATGTTCATGAGGATCTCTTTCTTTCTAGAGCCCTTCCAAGCCTTTTGGAGACCAGGGAAATGACTGCCAGATTACACTATAGACATAAAATGCCATTTAACTTCCAGTGTTGTGTTTGGATGCCTTTTTTGCAGTTCTTTATGACACAAATTTGAGGCCATATAAAGACGTTTGATTACCCTCATTGTATATATCCTTGAGCTAAACTCACAATCTGAATTGTCCCATTTGAAATGAAGGAAAGACTGGATAGCAGGATTCAAACAGCTGCCTTTATCAGCTGTATAATAGAGTTCCCACATAAGATACGCCTTTTTTTTTTTTTTTTTTCTCCTCAGACAGACATTGCTGTAAGATAAGTAAGAGGAAATTATGCAAGATGATAAACACAATTATTCAGCAGTTCAGGAATACCCTGCAAAACCAAAAAAGTAATTACAGTCCAGACAAAGCAAAGAAGGGATGCTACATATGGATGAGGGAGAAATGAAGACACACCTAGTGTGTCCCCCCTACTCCCCACTTTTTCCTTTTCCTTTCCTCTTCTTCAGTCTGTCTCTCTAAATGAGTCTTTCTCCAGCCAACTCTCAATGCAAGACAAATGACCTGAGAAGTTTCATGAACCTTCCTTCTTAAAAATCAATTATTTCTCCAGGCTGTAATAATCAGAGGTCACAAGGGGTTCCAAGGGGCATTATCCCAGTTAAGAAAGATACTTTTGAGTGCATTAGGGCAAATAGAAACATGCTTTGAGCATTAAGGCTCTGAACAACTGCTCAGTAGAAGAAGGGGAGGGGGGGACTTGCTCTGGATTTGCTCCAGAAAAGCAGCCTGGCTGGGGAATGAACAACTTTTCAGTCCCTATCTCCTGTGAAATGTGACACAGCTGAGATACTGACTTAATATCTCATCTTGCACAACCTGTATAACTCACCTTCTCTGTTGTGGTTACCACAACCTGCAACTCTCCACAGAGTGTTGAGGACATGCTGTTCCTCACCCTTGCAGGACAGAAATCAAATTGCAGAGAGACTGCCTCACCCAAAACCAAACAGAAATTCTGCAGCAAAGCAAAGACCTGGAGCCAGGTCGCCCATACTTCCAGTTAGTCACCTCATGTCTTTCCTAACTTTTTCTTCAGTCAGGAATCATTCTGTGGCCAAGGGCAAGGTTGAGAAAAAGAAGGGTGGTAGCAAAGAGGTGTGGTGAGAAATTGAGTTAAGGACCAAACTTCCGAAGCCTTGTTGAATATTAAGTTATATTCACCTTTTTCTCAAATTGAACTGCAAAAGCAAGCTGTGATTGGAGGTTTTCAGTGGCAGCTGGAGCTTCTATACTTAGGGAAGTAATTTGACATGTGATTTAAAATGTTTATTTTCAGGGCATTGATGGGAATGTGTGGCCTGCCTAAGGCCCTGGCACAACTCAGCAACTTTTTTCAGCATGAGCAGTGCTGTCCTGAGCATCTCAGATGGCAAGCACCTGGCACGCAGCAGCTGGCAAATGGCCTCGCTGTACTCGCAGGGCAGCACGCTGCTGTGGTTACTCTGGTGTAAACTCCCTGCCTGGGCACTCCTGAGACAAGAGCGACTGAGCAAGGAGTTATACCTGTGTAACTAGAGCAGTTTAATTACACTGGCAAATTTTCTCTGCAGATCAGCACCAAGACGGCTAATTCTGACCCTTTTCCAAGAGAAAATCACTTTGGATGCCTCTGCACCTTAGTGAAGTCTGTGAGTGTTTACAGTGCCTTCACCCACAGCAGGAATAACCTGCAACCCTGGACTTCACAGTCCCTATCGCCTTGGATCACACCTGAGTTTCTCGTGCTCCCACTTATGCAATAAGTATTGAAAAATACAAAAAAAAAAAAAAAAAAAAAATCCTCCCCAAAGTAATACATAGCCCCCCCAACATCACATAGTTGGAGAAACAAATGTATTTTTTTCACGATTGTTGTTGTAAAAGGCTAATTTATTCCCTATTAAGTTTTTCCATTCTCTTCAGAGAATTACAAGAAGCCAATAGAGAAACTAAGGAAACTGATTAAAAAAAATCCCAGTCCCCCAAAAACCAGCCTCACAGTACTGCTGAGGAGGATGTATGCAGCTTCTTCTTAACAACACCCGACTTCTCTTCCAGCCTGGCAGTGGTCCAAAGCAGACTCAACTGCAACAGCATGTGCCAAGCGGTGTCACAAGCTCCTACCAGGTCTCAGGTTATCCCCTAACACTTCCACTTGTTCCTGCTGCTTTAAAAGCAAGCAACCAAACACATATCCCCAGATCTTGTGCCTGAACCTGTTCAGCATCTTCTGTCATGATCTTAGAAGCAAACCAAGGTAGATTTGAAAACACTCATGTTGCACTGACACTGGCATTTAAGTTATGACAGAAGATTTGACACCTCCCCCAGTCAGCAGCTTTCAAGCAGTGCTAAGCCTACCCAAAATCTTGAACTCTAAAGTCAGGCCCACCAAATGTACCAAAGATGAAATTTTATTTAATTTCATCAGACTACATCCAATCTAATCCTGCAAAAACATGGGGAAAAAAATCCCATACTTGTATAGTTGCACCTTGTTATTTACCATCTTGGAATACCTAGTAGAGACTGACTGAAGGAAAGGTATCAGGCTTTACATAAAATAACCCTTTCAACTGGAATTCAAAGTATGAACCCTTGATCACCAATATGTGCAACACAGGGCTTACTTCTTTCAAGTAACAGAGGTATTTGTGGGGGAGAAGAGTGCCGATTCCCATATGGCCTTGGAGTTTGAGCAAGTAAACTGCTTATTCTATAGTGCCAGAGTTTGCTGGCACTATTCCTGGTATGAGATGATAGCTTCTGTGCTAGAAAAACATAAGAGAATATTTGCTTTCTCTGGAAACTATACAGGTTTTGTCAACAATCCACTTTAAGGAAGCATTATGGGACCCTCTTCCCTGTTTTTGTGTTTCTTTACAGGCGAAGAAAAAGCCTGCCACCATTCAGCCCTAAAAGCACATTGATAAAATAACAGAAACAAGCATGACTAGGGCTAGCCTGAAGGAAATGGCAATGCTGACTGCACGCACTGGACACCAACAAAATTACAAGGGCTATACATGCAATTACCAAAACCTGCAGAAATACTCAGACTTTGGGCCAAATCATGATTCATACTACAGCAATTCTACTCATTTCATTGGATCATTCCAGTTCCAAAAGAAGTTTCTTTTAAGGTTTTTACATTTCTCTCCATCATTATGACACTCATGCATCTTCCATGTAATGGCAACAAATTCAGACAATAGTCTTCAAGTTCTCAACTATCTGACATTTTCTTTTCAAAATAAAAACTATTTTGGCAAGAGTAAAAGGAGCTGAGATTTATGAATATAAGGCAATGCCAAGTAACTATCTTCTTATGACAGAAAGTAGTTTTTCATGGAGAACAATGGTCAAACTAGATCCTCACCTAATACTTGCCTTTCTATCACCAGATGTTCTTGATTTTCTCACAGAAACTCATTGATTAATGCAATAAGATTATGACATTAGAGAAAAATGCAAAGTAATTATTGCTTTTGAAAACCCTTCCTCTTGTTTTGGCTTTGAACTGGAGGATTAAAAGATTCACCTTGTTAAAGCAAGGTAAACAGACAATGCACATGCCTGCAGAGGAGGAGTGAAGCAGAAGGGCTGCAACTGTGACCTCTCAGATGCCCTTTTGAACTGGGGAGGGAGTTGCCCAAAAGCAGTAAACAAACTTAAAACTAAGAAGCTGTTGCTGCTGTCACTTCACACAAAAAATGGGCACCAGATCCTTGTTAGCAGGTTTAGCAAGGGGTGACTAAAGCTGCTGGAAGGAGTCCAGCCTGAGTGCAGTCCAAGGGGCTGTCCCAGAAGGCAGCTGGACAGCCTGCCAGCTGGGAGCTGCACCGCATTTTCACGTGCTGCTACAAAGCCTATAAATTAGGATTGCTGAGCCTGGAGTTAGCATGTGCATGACTCACAAATATTTAATAGGGAGGAAGGAGTGACATCTCCAAGAGAGCCTGAAGAGAAAAAAAAAACCAACCCAAAACCAAGGCCTTGAAGTTTTGTGGAGAATCAAAAAGGAGCTTGTGCCTCTCACTGCTCAGCTGAACAGGGAATGAAGGACCAAAGTAAAATATTAGTTTAGTTCTTCAGTGTTTTGCCTTTCCATCTGGTCATTTTTGTTTGCTCCTTTTCACCCAAAGCCTGACTTTGTGTGTATATTTCAACATGCTAGAAGTGGGGAAGATTCCTGTCATTTGGGAAGTCTATTAAAGTCTATGTCGGTCTGTTTTAGTAATTTGATACTTTTATGAGTAATCCACTGGCAGTTGAAAAATATTTTTTTTACTAGTTCACCCAATATACATGAAGAGAAATTAGAAAAGGCATTATTTGAATTTACATACGTTGCCTTTATTTCAGAGTTACCATTCACCCTCTTTAATCAGACTACAGACTTAGTTGTTTGAGCATGCACTTTTTAGTCTGATAAATTTATTTAGGTTCAGAACAGCTTACACATGTAAGCACATGAAAGCACAATATCTTTCCATTTTCAATGACGTTAGAAGTCTCTCCATTAGCTAGACATGGGGAAGAAGATCCTGGCTGTTCTCTTTTCCTGTCAAGGTCAGTTGGAGTTTTACTGTCAGTCAGCTCCACTAACATTTTTTTTACTGTTGGGTAACAATTTTATTCACAAGAACAATTGTACTGCAGAGCCACAGCTCAATTGTCTTATGGACTCTTCATTAGCTGATTTCAGTTAATGAGTAGTAGAAATTATCCAGGCATTTAATTACAAAGCGTTTGAAAGGGAAGAACTATTTGCAGTTCTTTAATTTTCATTTTTCATTGTTCTTCTGACATTCTATCTCATACTTCAATGACTCTCCAATAATAGTAAAATGGTGTCTATTTTAATGAGGGTCTAGTGTTTTTAAATAGCTGGTCCTGAGTATTGCTGTCACTGTGCCTAGGTCTAGACTGTTCTAAAGTAATGCTTCCTTTTTCCAAATACATTTAACCACTCCTCCAGCAGTTTAACAGTCCCACCAATTTAAGTCACACTTTTTTTTTTTTTTTTTTTTAAATCAGGACTGCAGCTACTCTACAAATACAGTAAGAATTACAGTAACAGCTTCAGTTCTAGGTTAGGCAATCAACCAAAAAATTGCTTACAATAGATATCACTCAATGAAAGGGAACTTTTTTCTTGCTGCAGTGGAGCAGAGAGGCAATGGACAGGAAAGACTTAAAACATGAGAAATTAACAGCTCCAGGCTGCTCCCACCTGAACCATGCTATAGGGCTGTTCTCTCCCTTCTGCAGATATGTCAGTTAACCTTTATACCTCTGATAGTCATCATATATCTTAATGAGAGCATTAGCACTTGTCGTACAACTCCTCCTCCACACCCCATTTTGTTTTTTTCATCACAGTACTAACTGGTTAGCAGATTCACTGGCTATAATAATAGAATATCCTAAGCTGGAAGAGACCTACAAGGCTCATCAAAGTGCAGCTCCTGGCCTGCACAGGATAGCCCCAGGAATCACACCATATGCCTGAGAGCATTGTCCAAACACTTCTTGAACAAGAAGACAGTATTTTTTAGAAAGACAGAAAGCAGAAAATTATGGCTTGTAACTACATTCTCCTTGCTAAAGCAAACCCAACTATTCCAATAGATATTCTCTAGATAGGCTATAACTGCTCTCTCCATCTGTCCATCAATGCTTTTAACCTTGCCTGTCCTACCAAAAACTGCCATTAGGTTAAGTTCCATTCAGTTGTTAAAAGAACAAATACATCAACTTTGGAAACTCTGACCTAATTCACTGGGGGAAAAAAAAAAAAAAAAGCCATCCTACTGAGATAAAACTAAAGACTCAAGAATAAAGATGCCCTGATCACTGTAACTGCACAGTCTTTGCCAGTGTTCTGTGACAATTTTCCTTTCAAGAGATTTCTTCCTACTCACCCTTACAGTGTATTTTGTGTCCTATAGCAGAAGTACTTCTGGGCACTTTCACATATATGAAATACATCTGCAGATCTTCAGCATGTAAAATAAGGTTGCTGCTGTAATGCAATGACCCAAGGTGCCCATGTTTGCAGTAACCTCTGTGAGCACATGAAATGTCTGCAGCTCCAGTGCTGTCTGAGCCTGGCATGGGCTCTGCCAGTCTGCTGACAGCACAATGCATCTCCTTCTGAAAGTTATCTCATTGCTCCAGGCAGACAATCCTCAAATACAGAGTAACATAAGCACCTCATGCTCTGGGTACACTTAATTGGTTTTAAGAAAGATATAAAACATGTATCTTTTCTTCATTTAATTTAAAATGTTTCCCAGTCTGGGAATTAAAGAGAACTAATTTATTATGTCTGATATCTGAGCTATCACTGATAACAGTATTAAAAAAATAAAGAAAACTCTGACAAGAAACTTTAAGCCAAACCTTCTCAGCTTCATTGCTCTGAAAGTTCAAATAAAATCAAAATAAAAAACGCTGGTTCATTTTGAGTTTTGCAAAACCAAACGCTGACTGACAAGGTTTCACAAACGTGAAAGCTCCCTTGAGGCATCCTTAAGTGCTCTGATTTATTACAGCTTTGTAGCTAATAATTACTTTCAGAGGGGAAAAGAAAGCTAGCTCCAGTTTGCAAACTGTTGCTGTGTGATGTAGAAGGGTCACAATAGCCAATATGCTTTACTTAGGTGTATTGTTAATTAAAAAATCACAAAGTTAGTTAGTTAGTTAGTTAGTCCAAGCAAACCCCTCAGACCTGAGAGAGCTGCTGGACAAAGAGCAGTACTGCCTACCTCACTGGAGATGAATGTTTGTGGGTAGGGTGACAGCAAGACATAAAAAGGGTAACAAAAATTACAGGTGCTATGGGAATCTGTTTGGTTGATCTATTTCTAATAGTTCCTGAAAACACAGTGCACATCAAAGACATATAAAAGCTGCCTCCAAATTATTTTCTCAAATAAGGTCTTAAGAAACACGATTTGTTAATCAGGATCTTTGCACTAAACATATCAAAGACACAGGTGGGGAATGTGCAGTGTTGTTAAATTAGTCTGACCTTCCTTCCTCACATCACAACAAATCATGCTCCTGAATAACAGCTATGGAGTTAGAAAGGTTTTGGACTTGGTCATCAAATGCATCATGAAAGAAAATGGCATACAGTGAGCTCTTTGCACACACTGTTTTGCTTTGGGCAATCATTCATTCTCCCGTCTTATGAGGGTGACTATTACACAATCAGAACCATTAACAATATTGTATTTATGGGAACTTGATTCCAACCCTACCACTGGTACAGAACCCCTGATAAACACAGTGTTTGGGTTTTATCTGGTATACATAAACCGCTGATATTTTGAATAACTGACTATAAAATCCAGTACAGAGGCTGTTGCAGAGTGGTGCCTGACTAATGGATTTATGGAAAAGCAAATTCAAGAATACAGACACTACTGGGAGAAGCAGCAGCCTCTTGTTTGGTGCTTGTACATCCTAACAGTTTTAAACTGTGTGAACTAATAGAAGCCCATCGACTGTCTTGGTGTTTGTTCAGGTTGTAAGGACACATAGTTTTGATTTATTGTTTTTGAAAACAGGGTTTTATTTCTGTATGAAAATGATTCAAAGGGTTCATAGCTTTATACTTTGTGTAATGGCTTTTGTCTGCTATCCATTGGAACACAATCACAGAAATTATTCCCAAATCATTGGGCAGCCTGGGTCAATAGCGAACTGCCTTATAGGATTCACCACAGCACTTTCCAATAATTAGAATAAGAAAGTGAAATAATACTTATTACCACTAAAGCAAATACTTCCCACCACAAAATGTCAAGCAATCATCTAATCACTCTAGGAAAGACAATAACTGCTCTGAAATAATGCTTATTCCCTTATTCCTTGCTAAGAAATTGCTTATATTGTGCCAGAAAGAAAAACACTTTTCAGATAGACTCGGTAAAAACCGCCTTTCTCAAAATGCTTGTGGTCATTATCAATTTGGCTATATATTATATTACAAACATCAGATAAATACCAACATTCCCTTCCACAGAAAAATTGCAAGTCCAACCAGACCAAGCAGATGAAAATGTAGTAAGCAAAGCATACACAGGTCCCACGGGAAGAATACCACCACTTTATCTTTTGCTTCCTTCAAAGACTGCAGCTACATAAATGTTGAAATTTTCTCTTCCACACAGAAAGCAACTGTTCTTAGGACATGCCATGAACCACCACAAATAAATCTCTCTTTGCTATGGGCCAACTGCAGAGGGTATTCCTAAAGGAATTACAGTGCTACAAGCAGTAGGTATCTTTATGTGATAGACAGTACTACCTAATAAAGCCTGCAGGCTGGATAGCAAATATTTTATAATCACAAATTGAATGCAATCTGAAGAGTTAAAAATAAAACAAACAAAAAACCCCACACCAAACAGTGCAGCAATTCTAAAGAATAACCAAATTTTCAGAAATTACAATATGTTTGAGGCTATATGGTGAGCAGACACAGAGGCTAAATTCATCAAGAAAATTATTCATTCAGCATTAGCATTACAGCTGTGTTTTGCCTCCCAAGACTTTTGCCTTTATTTGCAATTGTGTTGATTATGCATATGCAAAATATTTTATCTATTCTATCTATTCCCTTTTCCTCTAAATGGTGCACTAATCTGTAATGACAAGCATGCTGCTGCACATGGAAAACTCATCTTCAGGGTAGGCAAAGGCACTTGGTTCATATCTAGCAACTTTAAAGATCTGAATGTAGGATGAAATGGGTATAAATTTTCTCTAACAATATAAATGTGGCATTTTACACAAGAATAATGCTCTGGTTTTAGGAAAGAGTTGTGGTATGTAGCTGAATTCATTACTGATTATTCCAAAAGCATGACTGCAGCAGCAAACCAGCACTTCAATTTTAATTTGTGAGCCTTGTGTGGGGTGACAGACATTTGCATAAGAGTGACAGTAACTTTAATCCCCCTATACCCTTGACTTGCGCCTTGGTTTCTTTGAACACATTTCTAAATCGGTGAAGCTTCTGCCAATTAGAAATTATAATACTTCTTGGGAAAGAAAAAACGCTTCCAATCCCAATACAATTTCCATGAAATAAATTATTTGCATAGGGCACAGCCAGTGCAAGTAACTGTATTAAAATGTCATTGCTAATTAAATTGTATCCTTTAAAGCTTGGCAGTTTGGAGCAGAAAAGGAGGGGAAAGTGTTAAATATATGTGTAATTTTAAGCAATATTCTAAACACACTTTACTTGACAAATATTTGCTGAATATTTCCTGACTAAGACACATAGTGATAGCTATTTTCCTATTCCCTCATACAAAAGGGCAAGACAACAAAAGCAGCTGTCTGATTAGGGGCACTGTTGTCCTGAATCAATTACATCCCTGCAGCAGAGAGCTCCACTTATGCACCTGTTTTTAAATAAAAAGCTTCTGGAGCTCCCAAGCCTTGTACAAGGGAGATGGGGGTGGGGTTGGGGGGAGAAACTATGAGTGAAAGAAACAATAATTCTTCTGAAGGTCAGCCAGGGCATCCTTCATCCCTCGCTCTCCACATTCACTGATTGCCTCAGAATAGGAAATCCGCCCAAATCTTCTGTTACAATCAAGAAGGGGGGGAGGAGATCCGTGTTGAACATGTGCCACTTTCACTGGCTTTTGAAGGAATATAATTATTGTGTTTAACCGACTGACTTATCTCTTTCCCAGAGCTTTTCAAGTTGAAGGGTGACAGAGCTGAGGAGCCTGAGAACTGGCTGCTCATCCTGATTGCAGTGTGCCTCCAGGTACCCATTAGTCCTCCCCACCTCGCTCCCCTCCTCTCCCACCCTCCCCACCCCAGGCTGCTGCTTCAAGCTGTGCTCACAGCAGCGGTACCTGGGTCCTCACTGCCTCTGCAGTGCCTGCTGACACAGGCGGGACCTATTTACCTTCCACCCTTAGGTGCTGTTCCCTGAAAAACGGCTGCAGACCCGGAGCCCACAATCCGGTTATTTTGATGAGCTCAAATCCCAAACAAGAATCTTTCTGCAATTTATCCTGTCCCACAGCTTCTGGTAGACACCTTTCTATAAGAAATTCAGTACCGTTTACCACACAGAATAAAAAAGAGCCTGTTTATGCAGACTTTTACTGCATGCATAAAGATTTCCTTATAATGTGAAATATTTCTCTGGAGAATTTGCATTTAGTACCTCCGACCTGTCTAAGCACACTTTTG
Source organism: Acrocephalus scirpaceus scirpaceus (assembly GCA_910950805.1). Lineage (NCBI taxonomy): Eukaryota > Metazoa > Chordata > Aves > Passeriformes > Sylviidae > Acrocephalus > Acrocephalus scirpaceus. The sequence continues at coordinate 47,763,354 of OU383775.1, forward strand.
TCCTTTAGTATTAATAAAATCAGTCTTTGATGCATACATACTTCTTTTTTACAGGATGAAGAAATTAGAATACATTGTTTTCCTTATTATCTGAATGCATGAAGAAAAATGCAATTGAACTGATAAAACACAGTGGGTTTTGGCCAAGGCAGCTGTTCTGCAGCTGGTGCATATGTTCTCTTTTCAATTCCAGCTCTGAAGTGAAAAGTGTCCAAGCTCCTGTTTTCTTGCATACATAGCAGAAGACAACCAGACAGCCACCCTCATGAAAACTGCCACAGAAACACCACAAAATGAAGATCTCCTCCAATATACATGGAAGTATGTTTTAACATAATTTATGAATGCTTTTTTTTTTTTTTTTCCGTTTTTACATGCAAAAAGGAGTTTCAAGGTTTTTCAGAATTATAGATCAGGCTTTTGCAACAGGTATCAACAATAAAAATCAGGGCTGATAAAGTTTTTAAACATGATTTTATAAATGCTTATAAGCATTGGATTTTTCAGGCCTTAAATATCAAATTACTAAGTAGATACAATCATTTTATTTGGGCAAAAATACAATTTGATATTTAATTGCAGCAGCACTATGTAATCTAAAACTGTATATAGCACAAGCCATCGAGGAGGTATCTGGATTGCACTGAAGAATTCACTTTGTGATGGATCTCTCTCTCTGGATGGCTGGGGAAATCTAGGATACTCTATGTAGTCACATGCTTAAGATGACTGAAGTTGAGAGAAATAAAATATGATTGAGACAGATAAACAGATTCATTTTAACAATCTCAGCGCTTACGTAAATCCTTTGGTACCCAGGCAGCTTTAAAAGCCTGATCTGCAGAGTCTGCCATTTTGAGAAATGAAATTCAGGTTCTTCAATATTTTGGTCTCAAAGACCCAAGTTTCTGTGCATGTGCATACAGACATAGCAGAGTTTCTTACCTCCGAAGATTATATTCAAATCCCTAAACTATGTAATTGAGGGACTGCAATTATTAGAAATTTTGTATTCTAATAGGACTTAGCTGGACAGGATATCTGTAAGAACTGTTGTAAAAATCAGCCTAAACAGAATCTGCCTGAAGGTGAAGAATGACCTTTTAAAAAGATACTGCTATGAAAATAAAGCCTTCCATTAGTTTGTGTTACAATTTGTTCTTATAATTGATAAAAAAAAAAACTTCCATTACAGATAGGCATTTCTTAAAAGCCTAAAAGACTCTGACAGCACAAGTCATTATTTATTGAACAAACGATGAAATTTTAGTACTCCTTTTCAGAACAATCTGTTTACTTCTTTTATTAAATGATAACTATCATTCATTCTGCTTTTCAATCAATAAAATTAAACTGAAAAGTCACTCATTAGAAGAAGACTTTCTGATCCAGTCAGTCAAAAGAGCTGCTTCAAGAATTTCCAAAAACAGGGACACAGAATGTCAGCAAACAGCACTTAAACCACAGAAACAATACAGATACTTCTGAAGGAAAAGGCCAAACAAGTGGGCCCTTTTGACTTCAGTAAGGCTTGCAACACACCTCCTACAGAACTCCTGAATCCATGTTAGGATGTTACAGCCTCTTCAGGTACACAATTTACTGGCTGGTTGGGCTCAGGGGGTTGGGTCAATGGGTTGTGCTCTGCCAAGAGCCTGGTTAGATGCAGGTGTCTGTCCTGGGATCTGTTAACAGTGGTTAACAGTGACCCAGAGGAGGGAGAAGAACACACTGCCGAGTTGGCACACAGCTCAGTCCAGAACAGTGGGAGCCACCAATGTGCTTGGCAGAAGAGCTGCCATTCCAAGAAACCGAGGCAGGCTGAAGGAGAGAGCTGACAGAAGCCTCATGAAACTCAACAAGGAGAAATGAAAACCCCTTCTATCTGGGGAGAAATAATTCCTGCAACAGTAATTGGTTGGGGAGCAGCCCTCAGGGCACTGGCCTTGGGTGTGTGCAGGGATGAGCTGACACTGCCAGCAGTGTCCTGGCAGCAAAGACAGCCAGCAGCACCCAAGGCTGCAGGTACAAAAACCCCATAACCATAGGCCCTCTCTAGCCAGCATTTCCTGCAATACACAAGAGACACTGATAAACAACCAATTTCAGAAGATAACCTCCAATGTGGTCAGGCCTGGAACACTTGCCTCATGAAGACAACAAACTGAAGGAGCTAGACTTTTTCAATCTAGAGAAGAGACAGCTTTGGTGAGACCTGACATTAGTTTCTGGTACACACAAGAAAGTTATTGAGAAGATGAAGCCAGCATTTCACAGTGGTGTAGAGCAGGAGAATGGGAGACAATAGGCATAAACTGAAATGAGAAGTTCAAATTGTTTATTGCACAAAGGTTTTTTTTTTCACTGCTTGGAAAATGAAGCAGTGGAACAGACTGCCAAAAGAAGCTGAAGAGTCTCCAGCCTTGAAGATTTCAAGACCAAGTAGAAAAAAACCCTGAGCAACTTCATCTGAACGCATAGCTCACCCTACTTTGTGCAGGAGATTGGAGTAGATGCTTCCTGATCTTTGTTCAGAATTGAATTATGCTGTGACAGTTCACACTTCAAAGAAGGAAACAAGACCCATTTATTCTTGAATATTAAGCCAATTCAAATTTTCTAAACTAATAATAGTATTCAAATCTCTTGTTGATAATACTTGCCAAGAAATAAAGCACCTTGCTAACTTCACACCAACTGTCATGCAAAATCTCACATTTTATTGAGAACTTAGGCCAGAGGCAAGACAAATGCACTACTTGGAAGGAAGAATACATTTTGACTTTTCCAAAGACTCACAATGAGATTATTTTGTTCATCCTTCTTTACCTAGCAAAACTCAGTAAGAGACCTTTAGTGTGTTTTAAGTGCCACGTATTCTAAATTTGTGCAGCATATACAAACTACATGTCAAATTAAATTACAAAGGGTTCCTCAAAGCTCCTATTACAGTAAATGCAAATTGAAAGAGGGGAAAATCTGCTTGACTGGACCACAAGAAATGAAGTATAAATACCTATGCTTTTATGCAGACAATTTAAAACAAACTGCAAGCATTTTGCCCTACCAAAAAACCCCCAATTTAAATATTCTTTGCATCATGTTTCTATGCAAGATACTTTTTTTTCGCTGGGGTGGGTGTTGAGTTTATTTTGTCATTTGGTGAGTCAATCTCAAATGTTGAAAATTTTGGGCTTGGAATACCAGGCAGCATACAGCCAACCTGTGCAACCGATATGCACAGACCAAAGATAAGTCAAACAGTGGATTGCTCACCCTCCCACAGACAAGTCTAAGAGGCAATTGGTACTGCACCTGTTTTAACATGCATTATATCACAATGTTGCTGTATGTAGACATAATTTAGACACAATGTCCTATTGCAAGATAAGTCCCCAAATTACTTAAAATATAGAACCATACTTCAAGAATAATAAGTATTTGTATCATTTATTCACTGGAAAATGAGCAGTTTTGTAGCTCTCTTTGTAAGGGGGGACTTCTAGTTGCCTATTCAGGCAATGTGAGCATCAATCTTCCTAGCAGATGATAACCAATATTCAGCACTCACTGCAGCAGTCTAAATTAGAAGAGAGACATAACATTTCCTAGATTATTTTTTCTGCTCATCCATAAACACCAGTTATAATCCATGCATATATTCAAGAGCAGATCAAGCAATTGACAAATTTCTAGAAAGAGTTCTAGTTCTAAAATATTTTGCAAAATCTATTCACACCAATCCTTGGAGGAAAAGAACCCCCATGATGCAATAACTCAGGTATTATTACAGTTCCCTAACTGGGACACGTAGCTCATATTTCTTTATACTCTCTGCCAAGTGAGCAGCTGACACAATCACGAAGTGCATCTTAAACAGTAAGTGGCATTTGAGACTTTCAATGACTCTTCATTAACTTAGTGAAAGGAAATGAGTAGAATAATATTTTCTACTTTAATCATCTGTACATAGCAACTATTTTAGCAACCATGCTACTATTTACTTTTGCTGTAACAATGATGAAATACGTCACTATGAAACGAAAATAAATCTAACTAAAATAAGACAGAGAAGAGGAAATAACCCTTGAAATTACATCTTGAAAGCAATACCTGGAAAGTATTTCTCTCAGTCAAGGGCTCTGAAGCTGGGCACACACCAATGACTCTATGTGCATCACACATGCTGCTCTCTGCATTCTAAGGCTTGTTTGACCTGATGGGGTTGCAGCAGTTATCTGTATTTAACCTAGAAGAAAACTGTGCAGGTGCATCCAGCACTTCTTTACTCCTGCAGAGTGTGATAGCCTTTTTGATTTTTTTAAACTTTTAAGTGTCCCTTGTGGGAAATTATGCCTGAATCACAAAATAAATTGGACAGACTGACAGCAGGTATTTTCCAAGGGGCAAGTTAATGTGGGTAGAGAGTTAATAAGGTTCAGTATTGCCCTTCTATTAAGCCTGTACCACAAGCCTTGGGAATTTCACTTCAATATCAGGTATCATAATTGCAATCAAGTGAGCATTATCAGGAAACGAGTACTGTTAGCTAGTCTATTTGGTCTCAGCAGCAAATGCTGATCATGATCTGAACAGGATATGTCCCAGGCCAGGCTTCTCAGGCAGTGCCTGGCCCTGTGTGGGCACCTGCCCCCAGGGCTTGCAGCCCAGCAGGTCTGTGATCCACCCTGGACACTACAGTGGAGGGATGAAGCTGCAGTGCAGACACCAGAGAGGTCGGGCCTGGCCCACCATCAGAGCAGGAGTTATGGCTTGGAAGCGGCATGCCCAGCAAGGGTTTATCACCGGAAATTCAACTACAGAAACAAACCCCAGAAATTGACAGGGTGGGATTAATTGCTAAAGAAAAGATCCTCTGCAGATTGAAGACCCATTCCCTGGCTGAACATATTTTCCCTGCTCTGACTGCTCTGGTGGATTAATATCACCATGCACAAGGATCATCCACACCCGTTTTTCACAACTTTTACTTCTCCCAGACAGCAAATCTCTTATTTCAGTGATATATGAGGATGGAAAGCATCAGCAATAAAAGATGATAACTAGAACATCTCAGTCCTGACAAGGTTATGTATTTTTGGCAATTTACACCATTCCCGAGGGAGCCCAAAGCAGATCATGCCATATCTCCTTTCCTTCTAGAATCATAGAACAGTTTGGGTTAGAAGGGACCTTTAAAGATCACGTGACATTTTCTGCTAGATCAGGTCATTTGAAGTCCTATGCAACCTGACTGTGTTTCCAGAATGGGGCATCTACCACTTCTCTGGGCAACCTGCTGCAGTGTTTTACCCCCCTTGCTGTGATAAATTTAATTCTTTGAACTAGTCTAAATCTACCACCTTGTAGTTTAAAACAATTGCCAATTGTCCTACTACAACAAGCCCTGCTAAAAAGTTTGTCCCCATCTTTTTTATAAGTGCCCTTTGAGTACTGAAAGGCCCCAACTCTCTCAACTTATATTCAAAAGAGAGATGCTCCAGCCCTTTGATCACCTTGAGGTCCTGCTCCAACAGGTCCATGTCTTTCCTGTGCTGAAGACCCCAGAGCTGGACACAGTACTCAAAGTGCAGTCTAATGAGAGTGGAGAAGAGCAGAATCACTTTCCTCACCCTGCTGGCCACACTGCTTTTCATGCAGCCCAAGATCCAGTTGGCTTTCTAGGCTGCAAATGCACATTGCCAGCCCATGTGCCACTTCTCACCAGCTCCTCAAGTCCTTGGGCAGGGCTGCTCTTGATCTGTTCATCCCCCAGCCTGTGCAGCACCTTGTACTTGGTCTTGTTAAACTGCATGAGATTCCCATGAGCTCACTTCTCAAGCTTGTACAGGTCCCTCTGGATGGCATCTCACCCTCCAAGTGTGCCAACTGCACCACACAGCTTGGTGTCATCTGTAAACTTGCTGAGGGTGCACTCAATCCCGCTGTTTATGCCATTGATGAAGACCTTAAATAGCAGTGGTCCAAATAAGGATCCCTGAGGGACACCACTTGTCACTGATGTCCATCTCAACTCTGAGCTGTTGACCACTACTCCCTGGATGTGACCATCCAACCAATTCCTCATCCACTAAACAGTCCACTCCTCAAATCTCTCTCTCTCTCAACACAGAGAGACAGATGTCGTGGGGGACTCTGTCAAAGGCCTTACAGATTCCAGACACATGACAACCATGGCATTTTCCCTGTCCACTGAAATAGGTATTCCATCATACAAGGCCACTGAGTTGTTTAGGCAGGACTTGCCCTTTGTGAAGCTGTGCTCGTAGCATATACTCTGGGAGGGTTTGTTCCATGATTTTGCCATGACTCACCCAGAGGTGAGTCTGGCAGGTTGGTAGTCTCCAGGGTCCTAATTTCAACCTTTTTAAAAAATGCATGCAATGCTTCATTTTTTCCAGTCACCAGTGACCCTACCTAGAAGCAGCAAACAAGTCAGATGGCTGCCTTTAAAGTCCAAGTTTAGTTTCAAAGCTCCTCTTCTCCTTGTAAATGTGTCATGCCTTCTAATTCCCTGTACTCTTTTTCAACTCTGCTGGCTGCAGCTCCATTATCTCTGGAAGTTGCTTTAACACCTGCCTCCTGTGCCAGCCAAAACAACACCATCTGTTGCACAGCCTGAAAGGTCTATGAACCACTGTGTTTTCCGGTTTGCCTAAATTATAATGAATCCTTTCTCCCCAAACACGCCAGGCCAAGCAGCCTTCAAGGGGCTCTGACAGGTACTTGTTTTGCTCCCCTAGCTCCCTTTGTTCCCACTTGAGCATGGGGGCCAGCCCCACACCAGCTGACAGCACTCATTGCTTAAGAGGTCAGAACAAAAGCTCCCTGAAAATGTCTTGCAAGCACATGCCAAATCCACAGCCAAGGCTGCATAAGGTTTCTTACTGTGGCCCGTGGGTCATTGCTCTCCAATTGGGTTTTTCAACAGCTGTCAGGGGAAGGTTAGTGGCAGGCCAGCTCTTGCTGTTAGCAGAAAGCACGTGTGGGATGCAGGACCAAGGTTCACCTGCACTGCTCTGCATTCACATTCAGCCCACGCTCTGCCCCCCTGGTCACTTCCTTCCTTTCCAGTACTGCCCTTCCCACCTGCAGCATCTCAGGCCTCTATCCTTTTATCACTTTAAATGGCACTTGAGTAATCAATTCATCTATTGAAACGATAAAAAAGGAGATGGGTGGGATGAGGGAGGTGATACTTTCAAGTACTATACTACAGACCATCAGGAAGATGATCCTCATCCCGTGTCTCAGGATTGTCCTTGAATTACCTGAAGATTTATCCTTTGTCTTACTGTATCATTTGTACTTACCTCACTTTCAGATTTGGGAAGTTTAAATTCAGATTACCTAGCAGTCTGAGAAATAGCAGCATTCTAGAGAAATAAACGTTGAAACAAACCAGATGGATATTAAACAGAAGTGAGAAGCCGAATCCATTCTTATTAATGTGTCTCTGTGGATATTTTTATTTCCTGTCTTTTCTTTTATTCATCTCGAACTAGGAAGGACAACTGGAAGCCAACCAAACAGCCAGCCCAAATACCTACACTTTTTTCCTTAGTGGAACAGGGGTAAAGAGAGCAAAAGTTTAAAGTGGTTTAAGCAAAAGTTATGAAAGGAAACTCTAATTTTGAACATCCTAATCCTTGTTTGAATTTAGTGATTTGTCAAATATATCAAATATTACATTTAATAGAGACAAAAATTAGCATTCTGGGATTCAGTTTGTCTAAACGGGCAACATTCAGGTTGGGATAAAACAATGTAAGAATGAGACTTTTCAGAAATTAGCAGTACTTTCAAGGAACTGGAAGTCAGAGTCCAGAGATGAAAATCAACCGTCACAAACAATTCTTTCAATAAACAGACTTTTCTGCTTCACCCCTGGCTATCATGTATTTCTTGTCTGAAAATGTAGGATTGTGAAGCTTTCCATCTTTGCCATGATGATGGAAGCTCCCAACTACATTTAAGACAGAGTAATCCTTGAACACCCACAGTTATTGGGTAGGTAATGCTGCTGTCACATACCATCATTTCTCTCCTACCTGTACTCTTCAGACTTTACATTAAACACAAAAGGAGACCACCAAAAGCTGCAGGACTCCTCACAAAGATCATGCAATTTTGTGTGCATCGGTGCTCACAGATGAGGAAGTCTGTGTGGAGACATTTGTCATGTATGGAGGCTGTTGACACGTTCAGCTGGCACGGTTTGGAGGTAATGGGGAAGTCTGTGCTTCAGCCTCAAACAAATTACTCTTCTATAACACTAAGGTCTCAGTTTTCTCTACATCTGGCCCAGACTTTCTACTGCTACCCACATAGGTGAAATTTAAACGTGTTTCTTGCTGCAGCTTTGTGTCTACATCATCTGTGATTAGTAAACAGCAATCATTTTTAATGTTCTTTGGAAAATGTTTTGGCTGCATTTCAAGGGTTTTTATGTATTCTCATCATGATCTTTTTCTGTAATTAAATTTAAGATAATTAGCATTTTCCTTACAGTCTGTATCTGCACATCTTTTTACCCACGTCCTAGACCATTAAATTACATTTACTAAAGCCTTCATTGTGTCCTAGAAAACAACTGAATCACTGAAGGTCAAAGTCTTATTTTTATTCAGTGCAAATAATAAATGATAGTGCATAAAACAATGCAATATTTACTCCAAAGTCTCAAATGACATTTGACTGGAAATTGGTTTTATATACCTATTTACTTCCCTTAATATCTAAGATACACCAAATGTTCTTTGTAAATACTGAAGCTGAGGTGAGTCACTAGTTCAACAGAACAACCCACTGAGGATTTGACGATAATGCAAATAAACCTGGTACTGCTACATTTTTTTTAAGTGTTAAAAGTTCAGAAGAGGAAAATTTGGTGTCATCAAAAAAATCAATAGACACATCAGGAAAACAAAAAATGCAATTACAAGCTCCAAGATTTGCATATTTCAGTCTTAATATTTATCTAATACATATTTAATATGTGTATTTTAATATCATTTCAGCTTTAACAGATTGCAGCATTTCCAAAGAACTATCATGAATTGTCTTTGTTGAAGCAAAGCTTAATTCTTATATCAGTATTTAAATTCAAAGACTTCACCCCCATATTTACAAGTCTTGTAATTGTCAGCATAATGGTCCATCTGCATTCTACAAAGCACTAAAGCAAACACAGAAAAATTTCTACTAGTAATTGAAAAAATAAATAGTTTATGAATCTGCTATATTTTAAAAAGAACAATTTCAGAGTGCTGCTACTAAAATTATGGAAGGAAATAATTTGTATAAACATCACTGGTAATTCACTACTGGAATTACTGGAGGTCATCTAGTTGAACCTCCCTGCTGATATCATATAACAAACTCAGCCATTATGACCCTAATAAAGAGGCAAAATGTTTCCCTAAAGAATCCAGCCTGTGCTTAGTTAGTTGACCAGAGGAATTTTTTCCTACACACTTTTTGCTATGGAAACAAATAAACCAGTAGCAGCAGCAGCTTGCCATCTGCTGACACATTTTCATCTGTCACCATCCTTTGCACCATGCATAGGAACACGTAACCACCCTCCCAGACCCAGCGTGATAGCTTCAGAAATTTGCCTGAATTGAAAGTATGAAGTAAGGCAGTATTTGCTCCTTCAGCAACACCTTGGTACACAGGCAGGCAATCACACACATTTGGGCTTCTACCACTCATTTTCCTGGCAGGAGAAAGTGAAAGATCATTGAAGCTGGAGACCCATCACTTGAGGTGAAGTGCCCTACTGTAAGATCAGAATGCTCTTGAGCTACAGCCAAAGTGAAGCGTTTAGAAGAAGAAAAGGGAGGAGAGAGACTGATGTTTGGAGCATTGGAATGTATTCAGGATAATACAAAGCAGTAATTCTTAGATTTTAAAAGTGAGATCTGAGAGTTGCTGGGATAACTCACATACATATGCCTTTCAAGGAAGGAAAACCAGAGTGACATTTTCACAGCAGAAAAAAGAAGCAAACTGAGTGTACACAGGAAAAAGCAAGAAATTAAAGACACACTCTATGGCTTGGATGAAAAGATAGTTGCAGAAGTCTGATCTAAATAGTTTATACTTGGCTCTTTTTGGGCTGATGAGATCTGCAGATGTCTCACAAGGAATGAGTTCAGTCTTCCCTTGGCACATAAACTGGAGAAATACTGATTTGTTTCTACTATGGCACGAATATAACCTCTGAGACTGAAAAAATCCCCTTAGGAACATGCTATAGTGGGATCTTAACATGATAACTGAATAACTGTTCAGCTGGGGGAATTTTAACAAGACTGTAATAAAGCTCTTACTATTGTTCTGTCTGATCTATTAGAGAATCTTTTCTCCATCTAGCATCATTTAAGCTTTTTTCCTCCCTGCTCCTCTGCCCCTCTATCCCCAAGTAAATCCAATCAACTAAGCAGCCATTTAGTTAAAATCCTTTGAGGGTCAGAGTCCTCAATTCCTTCAGGACTCTTACAGTCCTATCATCATTTCTTCAACTCTGTTTTTCTAGATCATTGATTATTTTTTTCCCCTTAGGGCTTTTTGAAACTGCTCCACTGGTACTATTTTTGCAATAGTGTGTTGTGCAGTGAGCATTGCCCAGGTCTGACACACACAGTTTGGTGCCTCTGACAGGCCATTAGAGCCAGCCTCCGCTGTGGGGAGAAATGCATCAATTTTGATTGTTTTATTTAATTTTTATTCCACCTTTGACACTGAGATTAGTGCTGTAATTCTCTGAAGTCTGTTGGATAGCCTGGAGAATGTGCATGTGTCTAGCTGCTATCTTACAGCTGACAGTTGACTCTCACAGTAATCCAGTGTGAAACTGGAGGGCTCACTTAGCAGGAACTCACACAGACGTTTCCAGCACTTCAGTATATCCTGGATCTGCACAAATATCTGATCTAAAACATGGGCTGAGGAGAAATTCTCTCAATAGCTATCACATTTTGCTCAACCAAAAACTCCAAAGAGAAGGCGTGCACTGTTGGAAACCAACATCAGACACAGCAAGGACTTGCAGGTGTTAAGGAGAAAGAAAAAAGCAAAACCATGTGGTTCCTGGAGGCTGTCATGAAAACAAATGACTACAACAGGGAATGATGACTGCATATAGCAGGACATCACAAGAAGTTGGTGGCATTGCATGAATTTCTCAACCAAGATAGGCTCTTTTAATATGGAATTAGATGGTGGTATCTTTCCCACATCCCGGGAGAGCAGAATGCGGTTTTGTTCAAGGCAGTCTCGGGTGAGAACCCTGCCAGGTGAAACTACTAAGTTTGAGGCACAAGCAGAATTGCCACAGACTTCTCATGCTCTGGTTTTACTTCAGGGTAGCCCTGTCAGTCACTACAAACAATGCAGGACTCCTCAGTAACTGATTATGTGCTGTCATTTGGTAAGAACTGATGGATTGACTGTAATTGTTCTCTTGTGTTTTCCAAGGGTATTACTGTTGTGTTTGGCTGGGAGATAAAAATGGGAGAAGGTGCTGTTAATAGGTCCTGGCACAAGCTAATTGGAACATGTTATGCAAAACTGCTTATTACACTGCACTGCTCGGCCTGTTTTTCTGGTATGGCACGAAGCACATCTGCCAAGAACCCTGGTTCCAAGTAATTACCCCCTAGCATGAGAACACGAGGAGCCACAGCAGAATTTGATAGGCTTTAACACATTCGTAACTCCAAATAACCTTCTCCCCCTTCAGCTACAGTTCTGAAGCAGCACTGAACTATGAGCTACAGGTTCAACTTTTGTCCTCTCTCAGAAAGAGCACAGTAGATTAAAACCTGAGTATGTTAACAGAAATTGTGTCTCACCATAGTTTAATTTTCCAGTCTTGCTGGCATTGAGATGGTAAGCAATTGGTAAAGTCTGAAGGGCAACCTTTAAAACCAAAGGGCTTTAATGCCATACTTAACTCAGGATGATAATAAAGTTGATTAATTTTCTCAAACTCTCAGGAGAAAAAGAGTAGATGAAAATACTGTTTTAAAAGCAGGGATACTATCATTCTGGCTGTATGGCCATGTACTCAGAAGTATTAGGTTGTTGGAGTTTACTGCCCATTACTTCTTTCCTGTCTTGAATATACTGCATTTAAATGCAACAATGAGCTAACATCTGTATATTCCACAAAGAAGGCGGCTGATAAATATTAATGAAATTTGCTCTTCATGTATCTTATGAATTTTTATGTATTCTTTCATCTAGGGGCATCATCGTACAACTCTCACATAAATGGCTGCAGAGATCCTATTTCAACCTTGAATTTCCACTTTGCACACAGGCCCCTGCAGAGGGAAAGCAAACAGAGCACTCACTTGGCTGACAACTCTGACTACTGAAAAGCCTCTAACCCTTCACAGAAGTGGCCTTTTCTCGTCTCTTTAAAGAACAGTGGTAAGACAAATTCTCTCCCTAAACAGATTAATTTTAACTCAGCAGCACTGGAATGAGTCCTGACTAGATTGCCTTCAGCTAGGCACACTGCCCCTGCACCTCCCCATGCAGCCAGGCACCATAAACACCATGCAATAGATCAGCAGTATTAAGCCACTTTTCATGGTGTGTAAGAGGAAAGGAAGTAGAAAATCTCTGCTGTTAAATCAGGCCATCCTTGAATACACCAATACTTCTCAAGTGCAAAATGCTTACTCTTTTCTGTATTTTTCCCCCATTCCAAATTCATGAGCTCTGTGCTTGTGAGCCTTTTTACAAGAAAATAGCAAAAACCTCTTTAGATAAATGCAGCCCACTTTAGAATACTGTGGGCCATCTGATCCCTGCAGAGAGATCAGACGAGAGAAGAAGAACAAAAGAGATTTTTGTTTAAGCTTCTCTTCATTAGAGAGAAGCTTAAACAAAAATCTGAAGTTAAATCTGACCAAATGCAATGCATAGCTTGTGGGCTTTGCTTCTAGGATACAAGGGTCAGTCCCCACAGAACAACTTAAGTATGCATGAAAGTATGTGGGGGGTTTTTAAGCTTCAAAGTTCTTAAACAAGCAGAAAAGAAGAAAACAGGTACTCTATAAAATACTGTATCATAATTTCTGCAGTGTCTTCTGAAGTTACAAACTAATCCTAGCATTTTGTGCATTAAAATATGCAACTTAAAAATTACTGTACACAAACTTACATGCAACCCTCAAGATTTATTCCACTGAGTATTGATTGCTGTTTCCAATCCTTCCTTGACACTGGTTAATCATTGCAGTTGAATTCTTTAACCCTAGAGAACTTGGTTTGGGGTGACACTAAGCACAAAATGTCCTCATCACACACCATCTCTTATCACTCATCTTCAGTGAGTCCTTAGTGTTTGGTCCTTTCATCACCAGGTGAACCACATGATGCACATGAGGGAATGATATTTCTCTATTCTTTTTTACTTTACTTAAAGCTTCATTGTGTTACATGATTGTTTTGCAATTAACAAAATCATTGTTTATCCAAATTCAAGCTAAGACCCTGAGCAAATTTCCAGCCATGCTGGCCTGCACCGAAGTAGCTCAAGCACACAGCTGAGAAAAGAGCACACCCTCCTGAAAAATCGAGAAAGGCTTACAGGAAAAGGCCACTATGAAAGTAATAACTTCAGACATCAGAAGCAGACCTGCTGATCATGAAAGAATCAGAGCAGACATTTAGGAATCCCTGTAAAGGCATCGGCACATACATCTTAATGAGTAAGATTACAAGGGAGATCTTCCTCGCACATCTTTAAAATATATGCACTTGTAGACAATTTGCCAGCTCAAAATTGTTATTGTACCATGGTTTTTCAAAGGCACAATGAGCCTGAAGAAAGCATAGTGGAAGTCAAACAATTTTTTTTTTTAAAAATCTCACGCCAATGGCTATAGAACAGAATGGTTTGTTACACAGTCATGGCCTTACTACTGGTTAAATAACTTCTAGTCAGGTTCAATACTTAGGCTGTTGGGTGATTTTTGATATAGAAATCTGTCTCTTCTAAAAATGCTATTTTATGCAATTTTTAAAAATTTCCCTGATCTCCACCCTTGAAATATATTCCTTCTTTAAATGGAGATATATGAGAAAAAAGAAAAATAATAATTGTCATACTGCAGTGCTCAGCCCACCACAAGAAAAAATTACTGAAAATTATAAACTCATAAGCAAAAACTTTTGAGGACCTTTCAGCAAATGCTAAGATGCTTTGATCTTTAATTCTTCCAAACTGAAGATGCTATCACAGTCTTTGTGCAGATATTATAGTGATAAAAAACCCCCAAACCCATGAATTTTCATTATCATAAAGGCTGAAGTCTATCATATTAAGGACATGCATGACCTTTTAAACAAAATATTGGCCATACAGTTGTCACTGTCACCTATTCCAAGAAAAAAAAAGCCAAAAAGTAATGCATTGAATACATGTTTGCATGACTTCTAGAATGGCTGGATGGTATGCTGGGAAAGCAAAAATGCCCAAGAAGTCACTGATACTTCCATGCACAAGACGCTGGCAAACCCAGGACCACTCTGACCTGTAGTGGAAATGAGGCATCTGTTCTTCCATTAGCTTGTTCTCTAGGGTAACTGAGAACAGAGATGTTACTCTCAGACAGACATTGTCTTCTTGCTATTACTGACGTGTGCCACTGAACTGAACCTCTAAATATTCCTCAGTTGCCATGGAAGCTGTGGGAAGAGCGATATTACCCCAATACACTAAAGGGAACTGATAACCAAAGGTCCTTATAGTGGGATTCCTATCTGCTTTGAAAAATTGAGCAAGTCAGATTGAGGGAAAATACCAAACTGCTTAACCATTCTTATCTGCTGGCATTTCCCCATACAGATTCTCCAGTTAAAACTGCATCTAAATTTTCACATTAAAAAAGATTTGCTTGAAGGGCACTAAAATGTTTTCATTTTTTTTTTTTTGTGATTGGGAATTTTTTTAGTGCTGTTTGTTTTTTAATTTTTTTTTTAAGTTTTAGATTCACAATCACTTTGGTACTGTGCTAACCTAGATTTTTAGTAAGCTGATTATTGAGCTGGAAAAGGCATTTTAGAGATGAGTTTGACTTTGAAACCCAAACTCATTTCAGAGTTGAAAGGTCACATCTTTATACAACCTTCACAGAGGCTGAGAAATCATCACCACAGACCCAACCCTAACAGCAATGGAGCTGTCAGATAGCATGTAGCGTGCACAATAGACAGCATGTTCAGAACCTGAATAGACAAGAATCCTATTTTTGCATAAAACCAGTGTGTAACAGCTGATTTAAACATACTTAACAGTATGGATAGTTCTGTTAGGAACATATTTGTGTTTTATAATGATGAGAAAATAGATTTCTTAATATAGAATACATACTGTCCAGCTCTTTCCTTATGCTGTTACATATTCATGAGAAAGCAGTATCAGCACTACACTATCAGAGAAAAAATTGTGTTGCAAAATCAAATCTACAGCATCCAAACTATTCAGTGTAACCTTAAAATAGGCCATCTTAGATAAAAATAGATAATGGTATTTTTCACCACCTTATGGTACAACACAGTTCTTGCTCATAAGATCCATTACAAGGTTAAATACCACCTCCCCACCAATCCTGGAAAACTGAAGCGAATGTAATTTACTTTTAAAAGATTTCTTGTGTTTGTCACCATTATACATGCTAAACAGTCTTTCAGGCATGCATTTCTATTGAAATTTGACATAGGATTTATACTTGGCAACTGTGTCCAGTTCAGAATGTGTGCGAAGTCAGAAAAAAAATTAATATTCCCACAATGTGCACCTACATTGTCTAATTGAAGATGACTACTAACCTAAAGTCCTAGTAAATGAAATAATGTCAGCATTATAAAACTTATAATTTATATCCATTTGAACTTACAATACCCTTTTGATTAATCATTCTTGATCTATTGCACATCAATAATTAAATGTCTTCCAAAATGTCAATGCTTATCAGAAAATTACTTAGTTGGGAACACATTAGCCTCATAATTTACCTAATATTTATCTTTAATGCCTGAATTTATTATCCTATTTCTTATACAGATTAGTAGTGAATTAGATGTTTAAAACTTAGATCATGAACCTGCAAAAAAGAAAAAAGGCACATAATGCTCTGAAGAGAACATCTGAGGTATGTTTCAAAGGGTTAGGGAATGAGTCTTACACAAAGAATTACAGGAATACCTGGAAGAGGTAAATAGAAAATAGCAACATTAGAAGGAAGTCTCAAGAATATTCTCTCTAGCAGCAACAAAATTCATTCAGTTTCCTACAACCAGCATGAATTATCATGCTTGTCTTTCAACTGGAATATATCAGGCTAGCCATGAAGAAAAATACATTTAAAAAATATCAGTTAGATCTTATCCTGCTTTGAAAACAGATTTTTTTTTAAAGTTGAATTTCTACTTTTTTGAACAGCTACTGTGCAGAACTGACTTTTTAAAGAAGGATTAATATAGGGATTTGGCATTTATAGGACTAATATGAAGATCTCCAATTACATTAAACAAAACAGAAATACTTCAAGGCATCCTGTGGTTAGGGAAGAACTTTTCCTTAGAGCAGCTTATTCCATAATTGTCCACTGTGGGAGTTTTAGCACTTTTCTCCAAGATCTAATACTCTCCACTGCTGGAGACAGAAACACTGGGACAGAAATATAATTGTATGGATCAAATTTGGAAATACTTAAAACAAAACAAAAAAAGGCAAAAGCTTGTCCAGCCACTAAATTTTTTTCAGGAATTGCTCATAGTTATTTTGAGGGCTCAGACCAAATAGCAACTCAGCACTGCTGAGAAAGTTGTAGGCATAGCTGCCCTCCTGGACACTACCATTAGTTAAAGCCACTTGTCAGCCAACCCTACGTAAAATGAGGGTGTTTGAAACAAATGGCACCACTTGTAGCTGGTTTATACCATTTACACATTGAGCAGATGAAGCTTTAAAATTACAGTGGCTCTCATACTTAAGAGTTTCATATTTTTGAAAACTGGGAGAGAGGATATACAAACTGGATGTCTGAGAACATAAATAATTTCCTACTCGTTTCTCAAGTGTATTTTTGGTTACACTAATCAGAAGCAGACCCAAATTCTGCCACAATCAATGTACTTTTAGAATATTTCTTTTTTTTTCTCCTTTGCTGTTTCTCAACCTGCTAAGAAACCTCAAGTTGGTAGTTTTTGCTGCTGCTGCTGAAATTCTAGGGGGTATTCATCAGAATACATCAGGACAGGCAGAGATGTAGCTAAGGAAAATGGAAGTTATTATCGTCTTGCTTGTATTCTCCTCATCATAAAAAATACTTAGTGCAGACACCCCTGTTTTGTAAAAGGAATCCAAGACATTGAAACCTCCTGAGAAATAAATATATAGACACCACACCTCCTAGCCCTGGGGATTAAATATTATGATGCTTTCTGGGAGCACATTGCCTTTTTCTCAATTCTGAGCATGAAGTACTGCAGGCACTCAACCACCTTTATTAAAAATAAATAAATAAAAAAAATCACACAGCATACCTGCCATCCATAGGCCTGGAGAAGGCTCAGGAGACTGCAGAAGAAAGGATTTTTTCAAGAGATCCATGCAACGAGTCTAAGTGAATTGCAGAGCGAAGGAACGGGCTTCAGGAATGATTATTTTAAAACTTCATGTTTAATTAAGGTAGGAAACTGGACAGAAGGCTTTATATAACTTTACGTTACTAGTAGGGCAGTCTAATGATAACACTTCAAACTTTACACTACCACAGACTTGTTTGTTGAGTAGGATCTGTGACAGGACTGAAAAAAGAATAAAAAATGCCTTCATGTGCCTCTATTCTCCTTTGTCCTCTAAGACAGCAGCTTCAAAGCCCAGAAAAAAGATCAAATAATTACTCTTGCATTTTATATTGCCATTTCTGCACTCGGATCAAACCCAGTCAGGATCTGACTGCCCCAGATATCCAACACAGACTCTGAGCTAGAAGAAAGAGAAGCTGCTGGGGCATCTGGAAATACAGCATTATCCCACAGTAAAAAGAATGTAAGAATTAAAGAGCAAGGTGGAAGCTGTATTATGGATGACTTTTTAAAGACTTTCATATGAGAAGTTAGAAGGAACCTCTAATACTCCTGGAACTAATGTATGTCTGAATTTGAAAACACTCAGTAAAGTTCTACCACTGACGTCATTTAGAAAATCTGTCCTTGATTGTGGTACATTTTGCCAGGGTAAATCACTGTATTTCTCTCAATTTTTTCTAGCTTCCACTTGTTAGATACATTTGTCAGCTGGACCGCAAAGCCCTCTAACATCACATTTCTGCTCTCTGTGCAATACTAATCTAAAATAATCTGGTTCTTTCTTAACCATTTCCTTGACCAACTGAACCAATTAAGATCCTTTAGAAAGTCACAGCAAGGCTCTCACCTGAGACCTCCTCAAATTGCTGCATTCCTTCTTGTACCAGGGACTTCAGGACTAGACAGTTCTCCAGAAGCGGTCATACCAAATTCAATATCTAAAGGTGGCAGTTATCCACTTATTACTCTCTCTGCTGCCTTGGGAGATTATGTTCAGCTGATAGCTGCTGTGATTGAGAGATACAGCATTGCTGTTTGCCCTGATAACATAACCGAACCAGAGAAACACAACATACATTCCTTCTCCTCACCATTTGAACACTCTCCTGCAAGGGGAGGGAAGATTTTGTCCTACTTACTGCAGTTACATATTCATCTGTTTGTTCAGCCGTCAAAAGTTTGTTTTGGCAAAAAAACCCCCAAAACTGACCAGTATGAGGCTTGTCGAAATTACTTGTCTAACCCCATTGTAACAGGGAAATCTCAGTGCTTCATATTAAACAGCAAGGCACTTGCTCAGCACTGATAAGGAAGAAATACCCATATGAAAAAGGGGTTCTCATGACAAGGGCTGACAAGGCAGAGGAATGAACAGATAAGTGAGATTAAAAGGAGTTTGTCATTCATACAGAGCTTTTCAACACATTGCTGACCAATGTTTTAAAGGCTAAAAGAAAAGCTTTTCTAGAGGCAAGGAAAAACTTCAGTAAACTAAATTGCTTTCACAATTAAATGCTGTGTAAGTTGAAAAATTGCAGGCAATTGCTGGAATATTCTACAAACCGAGCAAAGATGAAGTCATGGTATGGAGAAAAAACATTGTTATGTGACCAAGACAATTCCGTAAAACACAATGTTCCCATCTTACATAAGGCAGGTAGCATACTAACAACCTAAAAAAGTCACTTACTAATGGGCTGCTGACACAGTTATGGCCACTGGTTTGGTAGAGGCAGGCAAGAGACCAGGTGCAACCCACAAATCTGCATGATATTATCTGTGATAATGAAGTGTGTGCTCACAAGAGAGGGAAGCTGAATCCAAACCCCTGCGCCATGACAGGGACCATCCATCACCAGGAGATGCCCACACACACGTTTGCAACCTTTTCAAAAGACAAATTCTGAGTTTTGAAAAGCTGGAGGACTGTTGTAGATGTAACTAACATTACTTTGTACTCAGACTGTAAAATAAATGCCAACCTGAGGCTGGTCAGAATCCACATGAACCCATCAAGATCATGTGGATCAACATGAGCACTGCTGAAAGCAGTAAACCTCATCGCTGAATGCTCAAAACTGACCAGAAGCACTTTAAACCTGAGGAAATACCAAGCTAGTACTTCACACTGAATAGCAACGTTTTAACAGTTCAAGAAGGCTGCAAATGTATCCCTTACAGGATTCTGCAGTCACTTGCCCAGGAAGGGATGTTTCAAGAGTGTACAGTCCTAACTTGATGTACACAGCAAAGTACAGTCCCACTGCAGCCAGTTCCACTCTTTTCTTTCCACAAAAGGAAGTCACTAACAGTCACTAACAGAATCCAATGTTTAAAACCTTGGCATTTCTCCTTGAAGTTTCAAAGGTAAAGAAAAAGCTAGCGGTTTTGTTTTAAGTTATGCTGTTTACCTCTTTCCTTTTACATTATAAGGGACCTAAGCTGTAGGGGCTATACTGTACTTGTTGGGGCAATTTTTAATTTGGCTGAAGCATAACGTTTTTCAAACCAGAAGTTATTTGATATTTATCAGCAAAAGGATTTTAGCATGCCTACCCCTGCAGAGCAAAAACCTCTATATTCAATACTGCCCATTCACTCTTGTATTCCTTTTTAACCAACTGTCATTCATTGTCCTCAGGGTGCTCATTAATTCTAAAGTTTAAAAGATATCCATCAGCAGTATCATAAATTCACAGATAGCTACAACAGGAATGTCTCTCTCTCTAAGCATGACTTTTTCTTTTATAGTTTAACCTCTGTGATTAACTCCCATTTTTGTGTCTTGTGGCATCTTTTATGCAAATGGCAGAATTTCTCATAGAAAGACCGTTCCTTAATATTTAACACATCCTTCATTGTTACTGGTCTCCAGAGCACATAGAAATCACATCGTCTAACTGGCAGCACAGTAACTGTGCATGTGAATAACTAGTAAAATATGTAAAAGTGCTAATATATTGGTGAATTTTCACTGCCATGTCTGAATGAAATATGCGAGAAGAAAGTGAAAGCTTTTCAAAAACAGTCTGCAAATTTTCTAATTAACCCATGTTTTCAAGCCATCAGTTTGTTACTTATAAGATGTAATTACTATTTGGACCATTAAAACATTTTTTCCCAAGTTGAAGAAAAAATGGTTCACATAGGAGAGTATAAAGACTATTAGAATGGCTCAAAGAATAACATAATGGGAAAAAAAAGCATCCAGTAGTTTTGTACACATCTGTTAAGTTTCACAAAATGAAAAATTTTCTGCTCCTCTACCCCCAAGTCACAGCTGAGTCATGTTGCCTTCTGAGTACTTGGTGCTTATCAACAATCTCTGCAGGTGAATCCAAAGTGCAGCCCAAAACTGTGCATCTCCAACTCCCAAGATCTGCCAAATTCTAGTAGGATGTGTCAAACAGTGGCATTCAATATAAGCAATATTCAAATTGCATGGTCATCCACCCACTCTCAGACTGATATTGTAAAATAAGTCTGCTTTTTCTGTCAGTTGAGCTACAATTTCAAATACCTATTACCAGAGATTACAGATGGTGAAACTGTAATAGTAGAGTGTTATTTTCAACTAAAGGTGTAGCAACATAATTATAAAAGCTACAAACAGCATCTATATTTTAGCAGCACTAACAGTATCAAAATAAAAGTTCAATTTCAAGCAGGGTAACTATTAAATGGCCATTCAACAGCATCTGAGGGGGCGGGAGAAACAATTCCACAAGGCTCATCCATGTTTCAAAATTACCAGTATGTAATTTTCCACCTCTCAGTGCTGTAATACTTTACTACATACCAATGATGAAAATTTTTAAACAACATGAAGGGCTAGCTCATGTTCAGTAAGGAACTACTCAAGGCAGTGGTGCAGCTGTACAGCCAGAGCTGCACAGATTTTCCCCTCCTTCTGTGTTTGCTTGCAACTTAATTCTGGAACGTTAAATTCTTTTGAAATACCCACACATGATAAACACAGCTTTCCCAGCTTGAGACCTTAGGCTGAACAGCTTGCTTCAGTTCAATTATTATTCAAGCACTGATAGCCAGCATTATCTTAAATGAAATGCAAACCAAGTGAGAAACAGATTCTACATAAAAAACCTTGAGAGCTGAAAGAAAATGAAATCAATCCCCAGCCTTTCAACTCCTTAAAGTGATAGGCAATAACAGGGATGTCAAACCAGGGTAAACCTGAAAAGAAACATTTTGCGGCCCATGATTGAAAGAGAACATAAAAGGATGTCAGGTAGATGGATGCTTTATTGCTATATTATATTTGAAGCCAGAAAACAAGGCCAGGTTGTAGCTGAAGACGTGAAACTGCAACTCTTCCATCTATTTTAGGAGAGCTGATTGATACTGTTAACCTTGTTGTCTGATCATGATCACACCCCTTCATCTTTCCTATACATTGATCTGCTGTTTCCTCTGAGAGCAACTTGTCATTGACACCTCCACAGATTTATATTTATATGCATGTCCCTTTCTCTCCTTTATAATTTTATTGCAAGCAGCCTACGAAAACAGCAAGTATATTAGTAGTAAATATAGCTGCATAGCAGGGAGGAGCTGACACCAAGTTCTTATGTCCAACAGGAGAGACTTGACCTTTTACATTGTTTCCAAAGTTAGGTAGTTGGGGACTGTGGTGGGCTGGGGCTGCTTGGCAGGCGAGCTCGCACCTAGTCTACTTCATCTTTGCCCCACAGTGGGACAAGGCAGAGAACCAGAAGAGCAAAAGTAAGAAAAACTTGCTCCAAGTCTTGGTGGTCAAGATAAAGACAATGTGTTACATGAACAAAAAACTTGAACAACCAAAAACAAACACCAAAACGCAAAACAAAACATCCAAAAAACAAGTGCCAAGGTATCAGAAGCAACACTTGCAATTTTGTTTAAGATTTCCTTTTTCCTCCTCTATAGATAACTCACAGCTCAGCATCCTGTAGAACAACTTCATTTTCAAAGCTTAGCATTTCTGACTGTCAGGTGAACAGTGTTATCCATTTTCACTACTGAAAACAAACCCCTCTTCACTTTCTCTTTGACATATTGCCCAAGTAGTAATGTGAAAAACAAACCAAAAAAAACACCCTCCAGAGATAAAAGAAATGGAAAGGGGTAAAAAACTAAGAAAGGAAAAAAAAAATTGGGAAAAATGTAAATTGACATTTTCATTTGGAAATTTTGCAAGGCTTTTTAATAAAAAATCCTTTTCAGAAAGAGGCAAACCTTTTTTAAACAAGAGCTGTGAACAACTAAGGAATCAAAGAGTCTTTCCTGATAATTTAGGAGGTCCTGGATCAAGCTTTCAGATAACAGACTAGGAAGTAAAAAGCAAAACATGGCTGGATATCACATCTTTTATTCTACTTGTCTAAAGCAAGTAAGCAACAGTCAGTGAGTCTCCACAATTGGGCTGAGACTTGGACTGGATTTCTAATGCTAAATTGATAGGTGTTCAGATCCCAGTGTGATAAGTAGGCTATAAATACACAGAGGCTGACAGCTTAAATAGTTTGCTAACATACACGGCTCTGAGAGCTATTCTGGATAACTCTTTATCTATCCATCCATCCATCCAAGCTCACTCCTCTCAGCTGTTGGGCTGAGTTTTCAGATAGGATATTCTAGCGGGATAGCTCGTTGAAATGTAGCTATAACAAAGAGATGGCTAAAACAGATATGAAAGCTGAATTAGATACTTGGCAATACAGAGAGCTCCAGGAATTGCGGAGGGAAAAAAAAATAAAGAAGATAAAAAGAGTGAGTATGGAAAACTGAAGAACAAGTTTGCACCCTACAAAAGAAATAGAAATAAAAATACAGCTGATAGAAACTACATTTTCTCATAGGTTTCTGCTTTGGACAGAACATGCCTTGAAAATCCATCTTCAAAATCACCCCAATGCAATTCTCTCAGTATTGACTCTGGTGCAGATATACCATTCCCACACACAGTGTTGAGTGAGCATGACATGGACTGTACATCTGCACTGCTGCTCCAACTGAGTGACAGAAAAAAATCATCCTTTCATTTATTATTCCCCTGCTTTAAATGTCCAACACCTCCTTCAACCTCCAATTTTATTTTCTTTTTCAGGTATATTTTTCTGCAGCTTGCTGTATTTTATCCTTCTGTAATGTTTACCATGTGGCTCCCTGCTTGCTAATGACAGTGCAAATGTGTCCAGTGAAACATTCTTGTCACAGTTTGGAAAAAGAATTTCCAGAACACGGTCCATCCCCTCCTCCCACCCCTTTTCAGCTCTTCACAGACTCACATCCCCACAGAAACTTTAAAACAATTAAAGCCACAGCAGGACTTTACCAGCTAAATGGAGTTCTGGCTCTTGAATACATTCATGAATTCAATAGCTACGTTTTAAAGTAAGTCACACTACATCACAGCTAAACAGAAGAAAACATTTAAAGTCTTTTTACTATAACAAGTTGATAGTTGCCAACTGTTTTCCTGATCTTTATGGTAAATCCTGCACTGAAAAAAAGCTGCCTAGAAGGCAGTAGGTGATAACAATTTGAGTCTAGTAGCCATCTCTCTAGATCAGATGCCATCACCACCAGTGGAATCAGTATTCCATTCTTATGCTTTTATTTTTCCCTCCTGGAGAACACTTTACAAGAAATGACATGGAAATATATATATTGATAGACTATGGATACGAATGCTGTGTTAATCCATTTATATACTTTAGCACAGCTTTTTACTGGACTATGTACAGTATGCATACACACTCTGCATCCTACCAGAACATAAACCTTTTAATATACCTATCTTTCATATAAATGATACAATAAAGGTGTTCAGTTAGTGGATAAATACCAGTATAGTCACTGGAATTTCGCTCCTCCTTTAGCAGTTCATTAGAATTTTAAATATTAAAGAGCATTACAAATATAAGATATTTATAAAGCAAGCACTATTCAGGTACAATGTTGATATTTAAGTTTTATTATTATTATATACAAATCAATGCTGTGTTTATGGATTTTCTCAGCAAAAAACCAAACTAGTGAGAAACAAATATATCTGCTTAATACAGACAGCAGAAAAGACATAAAATTGTCTTAAGATGCTATTGTTAATTTGGGATTACACATCAAGCAAAATAAAAGTTTTGAATTAGCAAAAGACTAATAAGACTTTACTCATTTCTTCTGGCACACCAAGTTGCATTGCAGTGCATTGTCTTCAAAATCTTGGCCACTTACAGCAGTGCAATGCAGTTGCTGATCAAATGAATATCTTAGAGGTCAAAATTTTAAAATCAACCACCATGGGTAATAAATTTAAATATATAAATAAACCCCTCATATATAAATAAACCCCTTAATTTATAGATAAATAAAACACAGCAAAAGATAAAAAAGATTTAATGAGATATGTACATAGTTCAGAGATGGTTAATGTGTTTGTTTCAGTTGTCAGATAAGGCTTTTAGCTAGAGAATCTTGAGATTGCAATGCATGTGTGCTTAGATATTAATGGCAAACATCAAACATATCAGTGTTAAAAAATATACCTCAGAAAGAAGGTAAAAAAAAAATGAAGTAAACAAGGTAATATTCAGATCTGGCTTGTCAAAAATTAATTTTGCAACATTAAAAATACAAGTCACAGTTAAAAAGAAACCAACCTTTTGAAGACAGCAAATCATTACAGGGTGCTAAAGATTTCTGAGTATATTAGCCCACCCTTAGGGCTTATTGAACATAATCCATTTCAATTTTCTTCTCCATTTTCTAGCACAAACAACACTGCAGATTAGATCAAGCCATTTCTTATGCTAGTAGTATTTTCTGTCAATATCCACTAAGGGGTAGAAGCCTGAGAGGAGAGCGAGTCATAAATACATGGCACAACCTGCTTGTGAATTCTGCAGTCTGTGGTTTAATGTAAGCTTATGCCAGGAATACAACAGTGAAAGAAGGACAAGGCTACAGGTTAGAAGAGATTTTAATTCAATGCATCGTAAGATCAGTATTGCCCAATGGAGGCAGTGGAATTTCCAAAATCAGAAGTATTTCATGAGTTTCTCTGCCCTCCTCAATGACTCCTGTTTAGCACATTCCATTTTACCTCCAAGTTATAAAAAAACTTGGCATCTTGGGTCTATTGCTCTAGGGCACTGTATTGAACATATCATTATCCCTCTGCATCACATGTTCATGCTCAAGCACACTTACGAACTCCATTGCTCCCACCTGGGATGCTCTCCACATCAATCCCCATCTCTTGCTCTTTTAATACCTCTGGACTTGGCTGTGCTTCTCACAGATACTTTCTTTGTGCTTCCCTCTTTTACTGTCCCTCATGCATGAAGAGCTTTCCCTCCTCTGACTTTCACTGTAGGACCACAAACTCCTCTTCCTGCAAAACCCACTCCATCATACCAATGTACGCTTGTAAGAAGAAGGAGATGGTTAGCACAGAGATGAAACCTTGTAACTGCGGTTTAGGTTAATTACAGAAATGGTTTAACAAGGTACAAAAAGAGCCTGAAACTAATATTAACAGTGCTAAGCATATTTGGGTGCAGGGTGTGATGAACCACAAGGGTACAAGGAGGAAAAACAGCATGTCTGAAAAGTAACCTGTCCCCTGAGCTGGAGTTCATTCAACTGCAAAAGCCTGAAACTTGTCACCTGAAGAGGAAACATCTACAGAAAAAGTTGTGGAACAACATTACAAAACAAACAGTAGTTTCTTTAAGAGATACTTGCAGCTATTTTTCTTCCTTTGAAAATGGGACTTTCCAAAATATGTTTAGCAGGAAACTAAGCTA
The DNA here is from genome assembly GCA_910950805.1 of Acrocephalus scirpaceus scirpaceus. NCBI lineage: Eukaryota > Metazoa > Chordata > Aves > Passeriformes > Sylviidae > Acrocephalus > Acrocephalus scirpaceus. The sequence continues at coordinate 47,789,807 of OU383775.1, forward strand.
GAAAGCTGCTGTCAGACTGTATGTATTCCAAAAGCTAGAAATGGAAGGGCATAATACATCAGTCTTTCATTCTCTGGTCGTGGTAGATTATTCTCTATTATACACTCCTAAGCTCTTTGTCTACTATAGTTTTAAATGACTCAAGTGCTTGGACTTCTATCACTTCCCTTGGGAGACTTATCTATTCCACAGTCTAACAGATCTCACTGTCAGGAAATGGCCTCCATTTGCCTTTGCTCAACCTTACCCCATTACTCCCAGTTATGGCAGTTTTTTTCCTGTTGTGCTCTGAAACACCCTTATAATGGCTCTTACTCCAGAATCACAGTGAAATAACAGCCATAAATGGAAACCTCTCACCATCCATTAAGAGCTCCCTTGTCCCCTCACTCCCACAGCCTGGCACAAACACACCAGGAGAGACAGGAGCAGTTGCAGCGAGCAGGACCTGTACTAATGCCACCTGGGACAGAGGCTCAGCCATAATTACAGCACAGTGGGACAGAGGGAACAGTGTGGCATGAAAGCAGTGTCAGCAGGCAAGGACACTTTTAACCCAGGCAGTCTTTAAGCTGCATGCTCAATTTTTTTAATAGCCCAATTTTGTAAATGGGCATTAATCATCTTAGTGAAACGTCTCATCAGCACCAGCGGTCCCACGTGGTGTGCCTGTCTCTGCCTCGCTCCTCCCTTCTCAGCTTCCTGCTGAGCTGTAGCCAAACACCATGCTGGGAACTACGTGGCCAAACTTTCAGTACTATTCCTGCAAGGCTGAATCCAAATCCAGAACCACTCACTTCCCAGTGTGGCAAATGTGAGGTGTGCATTAATATAGCTTCCCAGTTTTATACTCCAAGGACATGTTTTTGTATTATTTAGGAATCATACTTTTATTTTATGACATTTGCTTTCATCTTTCCTTGGTCTTGAACAAGCAGTAGTAATGCAAAGACAGCGGATGACACAGAAAGTCCCCAAATCAGCAAAGAAAAGCTCAAAAACATTATAAGATGAAGAAAAGAATGCTATGCTACAGCAGGTATAAGCCTTTCATCTAAATGTGAGATGAAGACACAATGTTACACCCATGTAATAAAGACCACCAATCAAAAATTTCAGTACCCGATCATGTTTCCTGATAGACTGATTTTAGGCAACAAACTAGATACAAGTTATTTTATTTACGCCACCAAAAAAACCAAATCAAACCAACTAACAAACAAAAAACCCAAACAACAACAACAACAACAACCTATCAGAGAAACGAGAAACTTTACACAGATTTCTCAAGAAATTCAGACATAAAAATTCAATTTCACTTGTGTTTTTCTAATTGAAGACAGCTTCAGTCACTTCTGCTAATTTCTTTCATTCATTACATTCCTTTTAAGTATTGTTGAGATTTTCTTGTTGTGAAGCTTGGTTATTTACAAGGCTATTTTTTTGACAGATTTTGTTTATGTCCTACCAAAATCCATTTTGATTTCTCTGCACGTTTCCCTGTGGTGTCCTTGGAAATACTCAATCTGTATATTATAATCTGGGGACTGTCAGAGTAAAAGAAAACATAAATATCGTTGCTGAGTTGTCTCAAACATATTATGCCGTTTTTACAGACCTGTGTTTTTATTAACTCCTGCATTGCTTTGCTCTGTCATGTATGGAAAACAAAGTAACCAATGGAGAGCCACTGGAAATTATGTCCTTGAGCTTTATTTTAGGCCCTGAATAAAGCTATCAAAGCAAACAGTATATGCAAGGCTTTTCTCTCATTCATACAGAAAAAAAATGCAGATATTTGCCAAATAACTTATTTCCCACCCACTGGAAGGCATACAGAATCTTTGTGCAGCAGTACAGATGCCAAGTTATTAACTGTCAAGGGCAAATTTTTTTAAATTGCAGAAGTCAAAATAGCTAAAGAAAAAAGATGTCCAAAAAAGCACCTAAAAGGGGAACAGTCCAGGCCAAGATGTCTTGCACTTGAAATGCTGCACAGGCAAAGGGAAACAATACCCCCAACAGTCCGAATTCCTGATATATATTTTCTTAGGTACATTGAGAAACAACCAAAACAAAAGTAAAAATGTTTTCTGTTCTTTCTCAGTCTATTTCATCAAAAATTAAGCGTGACTGCAGATAAAAGTAGTCAACAAAAATTTAAAATGAATTATTAACAGAGTCAGAGAAACTCCAACATAACCTCTCATAATATGCAGTACAACTGGAAATACAAGTAACTTAGTTTTTTATTAAGATAAGCTTTTTTATGGCTATATATTTCAAATCACGGTATTGTTCATTGATAGTCTGAAGGCCTGAAACATCCACATTCCTTTCTCATCCATCTGTCAGAAACCACCTCATTTTCCTGCAGAGAAAGGTGACTCCTGTTCCCATCAAATACAATCACTAAACTTTCACTATTTTCACTTGGCATAAGGTCAGGTCTATAAGATTCAACAAGCAAATTCTGATGTTGTATTAGAAAAAAGATGCAGCATGACTGCTTTATGCTTTGGCTCCTTAGCTTAGCATGTCTGGAAGGCACAATTTCACAACTGCTCTCCCCTCATTTTCATTCATTTACAGCCTTGCAGGTCAGAAAAGCAATAATGTTGTTGTTTTAGCACCCTGTTCTGCTTCTCTGGCACACCTAAAAAGGAATAAATACAGGCCTGGTTATCCATGTATTTCTAACTCCTGTAAGCACTTGACATGTACAAAATGTACTTCAGATACCATTGCCTTGCTTCTTTTTGCTCATCACTACACAGAAATTTGGGGTTATCCAAGATCGAGGCTCAGCTTCCCCACAGCAGAATTATGGTGTAGGGTGGGATCTGCACTTAAACTGAGGCTGTTCCACTGCAGAGAGTGAAGCCATTAAATTAGTGGATAACTACCCCTTTGAGGATTTGATGACTGGATGTGTGAATTGTCTGTCATATCAGTTCACCTAGGATTTGCAAACTGACTCTCTGGTCTTGATAAGAAAAATGGGGAGTGTAGCCTGAACTAACAGGAGAAGTGTATTTTTCTTCTTTTTTTTAAGCATAATTTTTTCCATTTAGTTGATATGTATAAATAAACATGAGAATATTGCGGTAGACTTCCTTATTAGTCTAGTAGAAAATACCGTATCGCTAATATAAGCTTCTTTGCACAGATTGCTCCTGACTGGGCAGCAAATCCAATAAAAATATGACTTTTGATTCAGCTTAACCATATAATACACTTTATCACCCAGTGTCTTGTGTAATAAATGTTACTGAAAAGACTAATTTAGGATCTGAATTTATTTTAATTAGTCTTTGTAATACTGCAGCAGATGTTAGCCTGTATAAAAGCAAACCTGCACTTGTGAGAAATCTCAATGAGAGGCCCCCAACATTTGATATTCTCAAGCATACTGCCTAGGATTGCAACAGCAGACAGGAGGGAAGAATGGGAACTAAAGAATGAACAAGATTCAGGAGGATGAGGAAAAAAGGCAGCAGAGATTCATTTTGTTATAAACATGTCCTGCTATCAGTCACAGCACTGTAAAGGTGAGGCTGCAGAGCACCATTAATAACTGACAGTTGTTGTTAACTACCAGGGAACACCAGATAACCTTCCCGAGAATATCTATACCCCCATCTTGGGCAACAAAGTAATGAGTCCCAGTGGAAAGAAAGCACTGGCCGTCTTTGTTGTAGCTATTGATCTCCTGATGTGATTTAGATAAGGGAGGAAGAGATAATGGCATTGATTATTCTATTTAGGAGCCAGACTGAGACTAAACTAAAGTATAATACATAAAGAGGAAAAATCCACACTCGATCACTTCTTTTCTGTTCTTTGCAATTCAAGCCAACACCAGGTGGTCACAACAACAGGGAGACACATCTTAATAAACACGTGAGGTTTGGTTTCTGGGACAATTTGATATAAACTAAAATATGACAGAGGGTTTTGTTTTGTTTCTTCTTCCTTACTTTAATAGACAAGCATTGTTTTCATAAAGCAAAGCATGGGAAGAATAGATTGTTTTCCTGCCAAGAAGGTTGACAGAAGTCAATGATGGAGATCTCAGGCTGACAGCAGGACCTGCATAGCTAATTTTACTTTAAGCTCCTTGCCCCCATCGTGAAGAGTAGTCAGCTCAGGCCAGATAGTTTACAGAGAAGAATCTTAAAAAAAAGAGAAGGAATGCTTACACCTATCCACAGCAAGATGTAATTATTCTGACAAGCCTTTACTGCAGGTCACCTGCAGACATGGATTAGAGCCTCGGGCCTTGCCTCAGAGTAAAAAAGAATCCCTGTTGCATATGACAGCAGACACCAGTGAGATTTAGATATACCCTAAAAATGGAAAAAATAAAAAGAAAACCATTTCAAATCTTTTTAAAGCTGCTGAGCTTAAACTGCCTCTTAATTTGTTGACAGGTTACAGAAGTCACTGTTCTATCAAGGGAACACAGTGAGGGGTATGATGGATTGACAACCATATCCTGTTTTATATTCTCTATTATACTCTCCCGTATTCAGAATACCATCCTAGACCTGAAAACCAACATAACCTTTTACTTCTGTCCTCAGTGAAGTTTTAGACATCAAACTGAGGTTCTCTTAAAAATATGTGCATTTAGATTAAATATTATTCATCTTTTATGGGTTTGATTAATAGATATGCTTTGCAAATTATAAAAGGAAAACAAGATAAATAAAAGATGTAGGAGCTAAAATCAAAATAAATGTGTCCAGTTCTTGGATGTCACCATATGGTTTCTATGTGTTATGAAGACAGTAGGTCCACCTGTTTGTGACCCGGCCCTTGCCAGTGTCAGAGAGATGCAACTCACATCAGGCAGAACTGGCCTAAAGATTTTTCAGGAAAGCACAACTGATCTTTTAAAAATGAAACTGTAAGTCTTAATAAACTTTTTTGGGGTGGGATTCTGGTTTAGTTTTTTGGGTTTTTTAAGTGTTTTGTGTTTCTTGAACACAAAGCTGTCTAAAGAAAATAAGCCTGGCTTCCTGAAAGGTTCCCTGGGCCGGGTGCAGAGAGAAAGATACTTGAGCTTCCTGCACCTGCTATAGTAAATTAAAGTGAAGCTAAGGCGTGGATTTGAAGCATCCAAGCCCAGTTTGACCTAATCCAAATTTTAGGCCCAAACTGAAGTTTCCCACAAAGTAGAAACTCTGTCTTTCTGCCAGTTTTAGAGCAAACCTCTAAGATCTCATGTCTTAATTAGAATGGAAAAGATTATTGTACAAAATCACAAAGCACTCCCAACATCTCTGTGCACTGTACTACTGCTCTTTCTGTGGATCTCAGCAAGCTCAGTGTGAATAACACCTAGCTCGGGCACAGAGACTACTGGCAGCTCTATGGAGAGCACTCAAAATCTGCTCTTCACTGTGTGCACAGAGTCACTGGAACACAACACACCCAGCACCACTGGCTGCACAGAGCCTTGCACCACCGGTGTGAATTGATATTGCGGAGTCAGCGTGAGAAAAGAGAGCAGAAGTCGTGAGAGCAACCAACCTTGTGCAGGCAGAAGCACAAACTGCAATGCTAAAACCAGTCCTTGAAGGATTAATTGTAGCATACTTCAAACATGAACTTCAGAGCAAACAGCCAGTGTGGGTCCTAGTTGGTTTATGGAGAGAAAAAAAAAAAAAAAAAATCCCTCGACCTCTTGTCTGTATAACAGAGTAGATACACTGACATATTGTCTGAAGGTAAAAGAAGCATAGGTTTTCCCTTTCAAAAGGAAATCGATTGAGCCATGAAGAAAGGGTGGATTTACCCATTTCTTTAACAGAGAAAGTTGGATCACTAGTGTCAGTATTTGAAATAAAAAGCATTTCTGTGTGTTTCCCAAGACTCTGGCACTTGTGCTGAAAAACAATGAAAAACCTAATGGTGGGAAAGAAAATGCCTGGTGGGAAAAAAATACAACTTGGGATTTCATTACTGCAAATCAAAGTAAGAATATACACAAAAATCATTAGCACAAATACTTCTATCTCTTTATGTACAGCTGTAAAATACTGTGACTGAAAAAGGATTTATGAATACTACATCCATGATTTAGATACAGGTTGAGGTGCACCCACAATCAGAAGTCACATTCTATATTTCCTGTGAAAGACCACTAGGATAAGCCAAAATCTTAGGCATAGAACACATGAACAATTGATAGGACCTTAAATATCTGAAACCAAGTAGTATCAGTTCTGCATAAGATAGAATCCTAATTTCAGAGCATTTTTAGAGTAACATTACATCACATTGGTCCAAGCAACTCACAACTGATCTGATAAAGCATTTAATTCTATCCTTACTTTTCCTCTGATACAGAAATTTTTCAAGTGAAAGTTGCCTTTACATGCTTTTTGTGCTTCTAGTAATTTAGATGATGATTTTGAAAAGTTTTAAAATGAAGCTGTGGCAGTTGACCTGTCTGTCAGCAGACGTAAACCAAATGAACCCATTAGATTAAATCCAAATCCACCCCAGTGGCATCTTTGATTCCATTCAATATTTTTGTGCTCTAAGGCTATCTGTGAATCTTGGACTGTATTGACACTTCTTTTTACTTTATTGTTTGACAGATCTTCCAGAGCTAGGTGAAGTACTAAAGAGATAATAAAAATACTTTAGAATCATTAAAGAAAAAGCAGGATTACTCTACTATTGTTTTAGAAATACATTCATACATTGGAGCTATACATACCAGAAATTCTAATACAAGTATACCCATTTATACCATATTTCTCAGCCACTCCTAAGTCGAGATGACATTTTCAATATGAACTGTCAAAATAAGAGACAAATCCTAGTAGAAGTGATTACATTTCTAGCAATATCTTTTGGGAATTATCTTATTTCTTTCATTCCACAAGGAAAATATTTTTTCCCTGCTTCTAAATTCTGCAAATCTTTAGCAAGAACTCCCAGGTAAATGGTTAAACACAAATTGGATATCAGCTAAGCTTCATTTAGCAAAATTAACTCATGCTCTGTCTTCTGCTTAATTGCCAGTAAGGTGGAGTGTCAGTTCCTTCGTCTTCTGCTTCGTGCTACTGTCCTATCTGATGATAACTGACCAGTCTGCTTAAGTCTTTCAATTATTTAGGGAGATAATTAATATCTAGAAAATACTTTTGTAGCCAGGTAAATGACAAATTTTTACAAGGAAGTTTCCTAATCCAGTTTGGTTGTAGTTTTTGAGCAAACAGTGGGAATGCTGTTACCAGGCACCCTTACCAGCTGCTGGGTTTAACTGGCAAATGTTCTTTAGATAATTCCTGTTGTTTGATGTTCCAGCCCTTTCTGGTTTCTAGGCAAGCTGAAAAAATGCTGAATCCAGCGCTAGAAATGTACTTTTATGCAATTCCCTCGGCCCTCAAGCCAGCTACAGTTAGTTTAAACCACTGCTCAATGTTCACTGGAGAAGAGGTTCTGATAAAGTTGGTATTTAACAATGGCATTCTTGTTTAAGTTCATGTTGTTTTGTTATTTTGTTTTTTTCAGGAAAAACATCTATTGTCCTAGAACCATTTCTAGGACATATGGGAAGCCATATATATGTAAATTAAACCCCAACCTTGAGACACAAGTGTTAAGGTTGAAGAGAAACAAAAATACACTCACTTTAAGGATTTTTGAGAGGCAGGGAAACTGTGCTAGAAATATGTATTGTCTTTCTATTTCTTAATCATTTGAGGTAGATTAAGAAGGTACACTTGCCTGTGTAGAGAGAGGATGAAAATAACCAGAAGACAAACATTTAATTTCCAAAGGAACCATATTTTTAGTTTATCACAAAATGACAACTGAATAATTGCAATGCTAACATTTCTTTAAACTCAGAGGCCATACAAATGACTAACCCTATTGAGAATACATTATATATGCATGTGGTAAGGGCAATTGCAAGTGAAGATCAAAAGAAACCATGTCTTAAGTTTAATAACCCATTTAATATTGCCTTTCAATTCCATTTCATGCTCAGTAAAGCAAGAATAACTGAACCTTTCACTGATGCTGGCCTCAGATGAACAGCATTTGTTTTGAGGGCTCTGGTTGCAATGCCTATCATGGTTGACAATTATGGCCTTGTATCAAATGCCAGGGACAGTGCCAGAGGAACTGCTTCTGCACCTAAACAAGGGTATGTCTTTAATGGGCTGTTTTTCTTAACTAGGGTCATACTATCTGCATGTGTGCCTATGGAAAAGGCCTGGCATGCACTGTCTTTGTCTTTTCCCCACCACATTCCCCCATCTTTCTTGTAATGAAATACAGCGCCTGCAAACGGGCAAGGGGTGAAAATGGGCATGACATGCTGAAGTAAGCAAAACACAGTGCACTGTCCCATCAGAAAGGTTAATGGCAAAAAGAAGCAAGACATATAAACTCATGACATGCTAAAAAGCCACTTTAAAAAGGTTAATGGCTATTGCTCCCAGTGCTTGCTTAAAGAACAAACTGTGTTGGGACTCAGCCAACCGAGAGCTAAGAATATAAAAAAAATGAGCAATAGCTTGAAATCAAAGATTACAAATTGAACCCTTACCAGAGCAAACAGCAAAGGTTTATAAGTCTAGTTATGTGTATAGTACAACATAGCATTATCTTATACTGTTCATAAACAAAATTATTTGACCAGTAGATCAGGGATACTGTACAGGATTCTGTATTTTGAGTCTATCCATACAGCATAAGCAAAAAGACAAACAATTAATTCATCAGGAAATTCATTACAGTGGTTTGATATTATCAGTGTAAACTGGCTCTAGCCAGGCTCCTCCAAAGTCTTTAAAGAACAGCAGGTGCCATCTTTGCTTTCATGCTTTGATAAACTACTAAGAAATCTTGTGTTTCGCCTTGAAAAAGACAATATATGTCAGTAAAGTTAGGATAATGTAATATTGTAACAGTGTCTCAGCCAAGCAATGCTATTGTTATTATAACCAATTGGAAACGAAAATTAAAAAGACTTGGTGAAGTTTGCTGTGAAGAACAACTAGAAATATGAAAAAATTCTTTTGTTGTAGATATGCAGCTGAATTACAGATTTCAGTAGTTTAGAGGCTTTGCACTAGAGTTGCACTAGAACCTACTACAGAGTTGACCCACATGCTTTGTAAAGGAACGAAATTCTTAAGTGTCATGTGTACCTCAGCAGATCACAGTTCTGCCTTGGTTACATCAGAGATAAACACAGACTCTAGAGCATAACCCCCAGCTGGATAAAAATTTGTCTTTAGTGTTCATGGAACCCTCTTGCTGTACAGTTTTGGGGGTTATTTTTTTAATCCCCACTACCTTCACAAAAAAAGGGTTAACTGTTGGACTGTATCTGTATACAGTATAATGCTTCTCCCTTTTTCTGGTACAGCTTTTCCATAAATTTTGCTTCATCCCCATCTCCTACTCATTCCCTTGCACTCCTAGGACCTTCTGAGAAGACAACAGTTAATTTGACTGCACATTCACATTTTCCAGGGTGTGGTGGTCCATTAAACCACAACAGGGTAGTGCAATACCATCACAAATCCCCCCAAATTATCATGCAGACTTGTAGGCGTGATCTCTTCCAAAGGACTGTAGAGGCCAGAGAGAATCAAAAAGTTAAAAAAAGATGGGTGTTTATCAAGTCAGAGGGGAAAGGTAGAAAGATTATTACAACAGAAAACTACCAAGTTACACTTTACTATACACTCAATTACCTCTTCTATCACCTGTGCTATGCTCTGCGCTGTGACAAACATCTTAAGGGGGAAACTATATTCTCAAACTGTCTTTAAAATATGAAGTACAATATTTAAGGTACGTCAAAAAGGGTAATCCAACAAAATTTAGTTTGGAGAACATGTACTAATTCATATGAAAAAACCCATGCTGTTTGAGTCTATAGATGAAGTGGCAACAGTTTTCTTCCTGCAGTGCTAATACTGTCTCTATTAGTTCTAGGAGGGGATGCTACCTTAAAACCCTGAGCAGCACTGGACAGACAGGGTTGTAAAAATGTAATTCTGTGAGCATTTGGATGCAGATTTTTAAATTTATCTCCATGTTCTTATACTGAAACCCTAATATCTGTAAATTACTTCAAATTATGTAAGACTGTCTCAACTTTTGAATAACATATAAGCACATCATGTGGTTAAATATTAAAATACTGTCTGATATAACCCCGTAACATACTAAATGTCCCTGATCTAATCTGTGCTTTTGAGAAGTACTTGACAGTTCTGACTTGCTCTGAAGTAAAGCAATCCTCCAGCTAATTACTGGGAGAAACAGGAAGATTATGGGAAGGGATTTTGCTGCCTGATTTTACACTATCACAGAATCACTAGGTTGGAAGAGACATTCAAGATCATTGAGTCCAACCCATGCCCTAACACCTCAACTAAACCGTGGCACCGAGTGCCACATCCAAGATGTTTTAAAACACATCCAGGGATGGTGACTCCACCACCTCCCTGGGCAGACCATTCCAGTACTTTATCACCCTTTCTGTAAAAAACTTTTTACTAATATCCAACCTATATTTCCCTTGGTGCAGCTTGAGACCGAGTTCTGTCAGTTGCTGCCTGGAGAAAGAGACCAACCCCCACCTGGCTACAGCAACCCTTCAGGAAGTTGTAGAGAGTGATAAGGTCACCCCTGAGTCTCCTTTTCTCCAGGATAAACACCCCCAGCTCCCTCAGTCATTCCTCACAGGCCTTGTGTTCCAAGCCCCTCACCAGCCTCATTGCCTCCTCTGGATGCTCTCAAGCATCTCAATGTCCTTCCGAAACTGAGGGGTCCAGCACTGGGCACAGCACTCAAGGTGGGGCCTCACCAGTGCCCAGGACAGGGGAAGAATGACCTCCCTGCTCCTGCTGGCCACACCATTCCTGATCCAGGCCAGGATGCCGTTGGCCTTCTTGGCCACCAGGGCACACTGCTGGCTCATGTTCAGCTGCTGTCACCAGAACCCCCAGGTCCCTTTCTGCCTGGGCACTGTCCAGCCACACCGTCCCCAGCCTATAACATTGCAGGGGGTTATTGTGGCCAAAATGCAGGACTTGGCACTTGGACTTATTAAACTGCATCTTATTGGACTCTGCCCATCCATCCAACCATTCCAGGTCTCTCTGCAGAGCCCTCCTACCTTCCAACAGATCAACACACAATCCCAGCTTAGTGTCATCTGCAAATTTACTAATGAAAGACTCAATTCCCTCATCCATGCCATCAATAAAAATATTGAACAGAGCTGGCCCCAGCACAGCCCCCTGGGGGACACCACTGGTGACTGTCCCCAGCTGGATGCAGCACCATTCACCACCACTCTCTGGGCCCAGCCATGCAGCCAGTTCCTAACCCAGCACTGAGTGCTCCTGTCCAAGCCATGGGCTGCCAGCTTTTCCAGGAGGGTGCTGTGGGAGACAGTGTCAAAGGCCTTGCCCAAGTCCAGGTACACAACATCCACAGCCTTTCCTGCATCCACTAATCTGGTCACCTGGTCATAAAAGGAGACCAGGTTGCTCAAACATGACCTACCCCTCCTAAACCCATGCTGGCTGGGTCTGACACCCTGGCCATCCTGTAAATTTTGTGTGATGACACTCAATATAAACTGTTCCATCACCTTACCGGGTACTGAGGTCAGACTAACTGGCCTATAATTACCAGGATCCATCCTCCTTCTCACCCTTTTTGTGAATGGGCATCACACTGGCCAGCTTCCAGGCATCTGGAACCTCACCAGTGAGCCAGGACTGTTGGTAAATGGAGAGTGGCTCTGCAAGCTCATCTGCCGGCTCCGTCATCCTGGAATGGATCCCATCCGGTCCCACAGATTTATGAACATCCGAGCACCTCAGCAGTTCTCTGACTGCCTCCTCCTGGATAACGGGACCATTCTGCTCCCTGACACCATCTACCAGCCCAGGAGGGCAGTTGTCCTGAGGACAAGCTGACTTCCCACTAAAGACTGAGGCAAAGAAGGTGTTAAGCACTTCTGCCTTCTCCTCATCCGCAGTTACTAGGTTCCCTCCCGCATCCAGTAGAGAACAAAGGTCGGCCTCATCTTTCCTCTTGCTGTTAATATATTTGTAAAAACATTTTTTATTATCCTTTACAAAAGTTGCCAAATTAAGTTCAAAATGAACATTTTATGGAGCGACTAATACTTTACAACCCCTCACATTATATGGAAACTGTTTTGTGACCTCAACTATATCAGATCTGACAGAGCACCTACTCTTAAAACTGTCCTCCTTCTTAAATAAATGTCCTAAACTTAGCTTCTTCCTCAATCCCATCAGTATCTTCAATTTCATTCAAATGCATTTTCAATAACTGGTTTTCTTTTTGCAAAACTGAATTCAACTCCTGTGTAGAGCTGTTACCATCACTGCTGAGTGATTGTAGGTCTTCACATCAGGGTTCCTTTTAATATCCTCTTTTAAGAATACAAACATGTAATTTAATGTATTGTTACATTTTCTGAACTGTCCTATTTTTCTTCAGAAATTTACACATTTGCTACAATATAGCTCCCACATTTGATGTAATATATTTTTGCAAGTCAACAGATTAAACCAAAGCTTCCACAGTAAGATGATTGTCATCTACTTTGTAAATGAGAAAGAAAAGCTGCTATTGCTGATTATGTCAAGAGGTTAAGAAAATACCATGCTTCAAAAAAGAAAATGAAGAAGAGCTGAGCAAGATGATAACTAAAAACATATAACTGAAATATGTAATAGTTTGAGAAATAGAGAAGTATTTATATATTTTCAGACAGAAGTTTCTTCAGAAAAATCAGTTTTTTTAAAAATCAGTTATAAATAAAGAAAGAAGTCAAAACTAGTCCAGGCAAAGAAATTTTCATAACAGTTTCCAGAGAACCAGGAATAAATGTACAACCACAAATGCAGTCCCAGAGTGATGCTGTTCCCATGGTCCCACTAGCTGCAAAAATTTTGAATCTTGAGCAGCTATGTCGCCCATGCCTCCCAACAAGGAACATCCATGTTTCAGATCCCAGCTGAGTACCATGCCATCCCCAGGAGGGGTGGTGAGGGGGGCTCCCTCCTACCACAGGACAGCTGAGCAGCCCTCCTGGGCTTCCCCTGCCTTCCTTCTGCTGTAATGAACACAATCCAAGACAAAAGCCCAATGAAAATAAACCTTTGGTATAATCAACGGCAGAGGCTTTTTTACAATAAAAACTACTTTGGTTTTCATAAAAGAATAAGTTGACTCAAAATAAATCAGGTTACTGAGGAGCATGTTTTTCATTTTCTATCTAAGCTGCACACTGCAGCACTGTTTTCCTTTGTGAATTATAAAAAACCGTCTCTTCAACAGACCACAGTCCCGTGTAGCCCAACAGGCCTACGTATTTTACCATATAATTTGGAAATAAGACTATCTGTGAATTTAGAAATTCCTGTATACACATGTATGTGTCATCTGGTTATTTTTCAGTAACAAAAATTAAATCCTATTGCTGAAAAGGAGTCCAACATTTGAAGAGAAAAGAACCTGTTTCAAAATACGTATGAAATGATATAGAAACAGGCAATTACCTTTTGTGAATACCCAGAGACTACAAGACATATGTTCATCTGAATGTGGCTATTTATACTGGCTTCTTTTTTTTTTCTTGATCTTTTGATATTTCTTGGAAGTATAACATGACACTGAGATCTTTAGGGAAAACATGCATCATCAAGCATAATTATATTGACTTATGTTTTTGGCTGGTAACAAGATTTATTAGTCTTCGAGATATAATAATGTCATGGATTTGCTGAAGTCAATATGTCTCGTGCCAATAAATCTTGATATTGGCAAGAGAAGTCAATGCCTACTTAGGATTTTTCCAACCAACAAAGCATCCTGTTAATATAAGATCTGCTCTCATGCAATAAGCAGTTCCTCTGATACATTATTCTGGCAATGTGGTCTGTTTACTCAAAAAAGCGAGTTTCTTTCCAAGTCCCATCACTTGCTTAGCTGATGATCAGCTTTCAAACATAGAGTCAGGCAGAGAGGAGTACAAAAAAAGCTTTGCTTCTCCACTTGGGATGAACAGTACATTCTTGCACTTATTTCAGTGTGATGTTTTAATGTGAAAATCCTCTTGTAAAGACTTGGAAAATAAAATTTCTACAGGTATAATGGCCAAAAACTGGAAAAGCAAATAAAAGCTCTTTTTACTTGATGGCAGACAAATCTGAAACTCCCAGAGATATTTATGTTGAAGTTGTACAATTTTGTCACAATAACATTTGCTTCAACAATGTCGTGCTGTCTTTCCCCAGTGCGCAGAGTGCTATCTTTGATGTGAAATCAAATACTGGCAACAATAATAATATGAAAATCTTTATATCTAAAGCAACTTCTCTAGCTAATTTTTTCACACACTCTAATTCACTCCTAGGTTATTCCTTCATATAACTGGCCATATCTTAAACCTAAAATTTTCTCCTATCATCCAATTTAATGTTTCATAAGAAGTCATAATAATATATATAAAATACATTTTCAAAATACAACCCTTACTTCATTAGGAAAAAAAAAAATCAAACTTCAAAACACTTCAAATATTCTAACACTGGTTTGTAATTTAATTCTACATTTACTAATCTGTGCAACAAAATACAGTGAAATTCAATGTCTTGATGGATCACTCATGGAAAACTGAAGTAATTACCCTCATTCTAATATTCCTATTTAAATGCATGGAAAAATGATTAGCTGAAAGTTCTTTATGTAGCAGAAATGGCATCTGCTTAATATTTATGCTAATGTGAAATACCTTTTACCCTAAAGGTTAAGGGTGATGCATGAATGAAAAATTAAAGCAAATAAAAACAATACAAATAGAAATTCCTGCTACATAATGTCACTGTAATTAATTTATTTTTTTTTCCTGTAGCATGAGTGTGACATTCTTTCTTGGGCATAACTTTTGCTGATATAGGCAAAAATCCTATGAAGGTCTCTTTTTTTAATTTTTCCTTCCTCCTCCCCCTCCTGTTGCTGGTAATGCCTGTGAGATCTAAGTTGGGTTTAATCCAATGTATTAAAGATATCTGATAGTCTCTTTAGGGCATATTCAAAACCATTCCTCATATGAGCCTGAGGTAAGAAATGGCTAACATTACCTGAATATTGGATAACTCTCTATCTGCTCCCCATCTTACAAGCCCAGCAAAAGAACCAAGAACTATCCAGCATTTTGTCTCTCTCATGTCCATCCCAGCTCATCCAAAAACTTGCACTTCCGTGAACAGTCCTGGGCATACTGGGGCACCTTTTTACCCCAGTATGTCCAACCAAATATTTGCTGCTACTTGTTCTTTCTCTGTGCACATCTCCAAGAGGAATCCAATTTCTTTTTCTTAAATGCTCCTCCCCCATGTTTAACAGAAAACTGCAATTATATCCCTGATTATCTTTCTCTTCTTCAGGCTTAATCTTCTTAAGATGAGTTGGTGCCTAAGTTATACTGAGTAAGAGAAGAATATTGCATGAAATTTGGGTGAGGAGAACAAGAGTTTTATGAAGCTGGAAAAGGAAACCATGACAATTTGTTTTGACTAATGAATTAAAACACGATGAGACTGCAGTTTTCATGACAATATCAGATAATGACTACAAAAAAAGACATTAAAAGAAGCTACTGAAAGGAAAATAAAGAACTGAAAAAAGATATGGAGATGTGTGCAGTCCTTCAAAAATAAACAAAAAGGCATGAAGTCTCTGTGGAGACTGTACCTGTATATCTGATGACTAAATATTGAATTTTCACCATATACCTAATATTTACATGACTATCAATAGCACATTCATGTACCAAAAAACCTAGAGAAAAGTTCAGTAAAACAGAGGGTGACTAGGGGGGAACTAACAACTGCTGAATTTCTGCGTGACCAGGAGCTGAAAATTAAAAGGAACTAGTAGAATATTTCTTACATACTCAGCACCATACAGAGTTTTTAAAATACCAACACATAACTTAAGCAATTCACTGAGTGTCTTACATAAATTAGAGAGGAAATAAGGCTGGCACATAAGCGAATGTTGAAGATATCATCTGAACCAGACATTAATATTTACACACATTTACTATTACATTATTACTTACATTTCCAGAGATTGCACTAAAGGGAAATCTCTCATAAAAATCTATCACAGCACGCATAAGAACTAAATATGAGCAACATGCTACAAACAGCACTACCTGCTAATGGCTTTCAGCTCAATGACCAGGATGCACAGCAGTTGGTAATTTTAACCATCACCACTAAGCCTCAGAGAGCTTAATTCAAAAGGTTTGAGGCATAATGAAGCTTAAACAATTTTTGAAATTGCTAATAAATAAAAGTATTTGAAATCCAGTGAAAGAAACAAATTTGGCTGTATTTGACACACAGTAGCATTTTTTAAACAAACTGCCAACAGCCAAAATTTCCCTCTAGTCTTACTTAAAAATCCAAATCCCCATCCTCATCTAACAGAAACTTGACATTAACTGAGTAAGCAAGGAGAACCTATTGAAGCTTATTAGAGACAATTAGAAAGCGCTTTTGAACATTCATGAGGTATCTAATAATGAAAAAGAAAACCAAACAAATCATAACACCTCCAAACACCAAAAAACATAAAATGAAACACCATCCCTCCCTGCCCCACCCCCAACTATTGACTAGTTTTTATATCCACTTCTAAGTTCTTCTTCTGAACTAAGTCCTTTATCAGAGCTAGTGCAGTGGTTTTAAAAAAACACAATATATAAAAACGAAAATCCTTCCAATATTTTTACTTGTATTTCTTCTTTAAAACTTCTTTCTCTTTAATTTTCTTGAATTAAGTCCAAAACACTAACAGCATGTGCCAAGTTTAACCATTTACAACTATCACTAAATTTTGTCATGTGATAAATTTTTCCAATTTCTTCTTTGTTAAAATGAAGATTTTAGATGGATCTTGCCATTAGATACACCACTGAATTTTACTACTGGAAATCAAACCCTATCAGTTTTAGAAATAATATTTAACACATTAGAACATAAATTACTGCAACCACAATCCCTCTAAAATGATACAGTGACAGTTGCTGGCTGGCAGCTGTAATAGAATTGAAAAATATAGCTCTGTAGAATATAAGCAAAATGGGCTAATATTTTATTTGCTCAAGGAGGAAAGAATTCACACAGTAATGTGCAACCCTAGAATGGATTGGACTCAATGGGAAACACCTTCTCAGTTCACATGGGAGGTTCAGTATTCTTGAGTTTTGAGAATTCATCTCACTTCCAAATCCTGGGTGTGCCCTTTAGGTCACCTCTTTCTAATCCTTCCCATTTCATGTTAGCAGGTGATAATCTCATCGATTTAATACTGATACAGTGGTAGGTCATGTCAATCATTATACCTGTTACACCAAAGAAGCCTAAAAATCCACGTCTTTTAATTCAGGTCTGCCATCTGCTAAAATCATGATATTTATCAAAGAGTGTTTCTGTTAGCTACTGAATTATGATTGCACTTTACCACACACATTCTACCACAGGCAGGGTTTAGAAGGGTTAAACACACTTCATATAGGTGAGGATGTTGCTCTATGAACTGTAAAATCAGTACTGAAAGCAACTTGGCAAAGGATCTTAGGCCCTGGCTTAATTAAAGTTGAGCTTGTTGTGCAAGTAAACGACACACAGTCGGGATTTGCTCTCTGCATAATTTACACATCCCTTGCTGGCTTGCTCTCAAAGCATCAGAGACTAATTCTAAGGCAAGCCTTGCATGATTTGATTCAGAGGTCATGTCACTGGAATAAAAAGAAAGAAAAAGCATTCACCGATATGTTTAGAAAAGCTTAGCTCAGAGTTTCAAAGGCCTACAAACTGTTAATCATAGTACACAGAAGAAAGGACATTTAGCCAGATAGTCTGCAGTAGAAGAGTTCAAGATTCTGCACACAAGTGAAAGATCGGTAAGTTTTACTCAGTTCAGTAATAGAGTACTCTATATCTGAGATTTTTAGAGTGAAGTGCTATAACTAGTTATTTTTTAATTACTATGGGTATAGATCCTTGAATGTATTGATGTGAACATAAATAGCTTAGAGCAAATTCATTTTTTAATTGAAAACTGTGTATATCCAAGTGTACCTTTCACATTTTGAAATGAGATCTTAGATTCAAATTTCTCCAGTGAAAAGAACTCTATCATCCTATGTGCTCTTGAGCACGTGTGTCAAACAGTTTGATGCTTTTTGGCTTTCTACCGAGATAGTAAAGTTATTATGCTCTCCATCTGTTGTTCCTTACACTGTTGAAGTTTGGTAACTGGCAACACTCTTAAATACACAGGATATTTAAATACAGAGGGTCTGTAAGTTATCTGCACTTGCTGGCAGAGAAAAATATTTTTAAGTACTTCAAGCACAGAAGAATGAAAAAAATTGGGGTGTAAATTGATCTCATGTCATGTAAAGGAAAGTTACAAATCCGTGTTGTCATCACGTTTTAGACCAGAACTATACTTTTAAATCATTTGAGAGTCAGTGAAAATGAAGTTTTCACTAAGACTGAAAACACCTATACGCTTAACTTACAAAAAGAGACTAAATTCTACCTTTGATACAAAACCCAAGGGAGAAACTCAAGAGCTGCAGTTGTACCAGGCAGTAACTCAAAGGAAAGAGGCATAGTGACAGTTTTACGGCCTTCCAAATCATTCCCACCTCTGTGACAGCTCAGGCACACTGTAGCAGAAAAGGAGCAGTGAGAAGGATTTCTACCTCAGCTCTCATTCATGTTTAGCAGCACTGGTTTGCTGCCCTCTGGGTTACAACTTATAGAACAGGACAGTGGTGCAGATGATTTAGGGAATCTGCTGACAACAGGCATTGTCCACAATTAGGGTCAAAAATGAGCAGGGTGATACTTCACTACATGCTTAGTCTTGCTTTTGAAACATTAATGCATGAGTGCAAATGAAAGGCTCTATAAAACACAAAAGAAAGAAAAAAACTTCCTTTTTCTCTTAAAGGTTTCAGTGCTATAAAATAGATCCTGTGAAAATATGCAAGCAAAGATGTAAGAACTATTTAAACTCAGATAAAGAACAAAGTAGTAAACCAATTTAACTGTATAAAAAGAAGGCCATAAAAGAATACATCACTGAAAAAGATTATTTTTTTCTGCTACATACTGATCACAATCAAATCATGATTTATAAAACAATTTTTGCAAATAGGCTTAGCACACTGGATTGTTCTAACAGGTCATGTTTTTTATGTGACTTCAGAAACCTTTTATAATGACAAAATGTAATGCACAGATCTTGAGATTACTGCATGGTCATAAAAAAAGGTGATTCCTCTTGCTTAACATGAATTAATCTTACAAAGTCATTCTCCTCAAGATGCAAGACATACCACTGGCACAGATCCTACTGCTCATTCTTTAGCCCTCTCTCTGTAGCTCATTGCTCAGATGGAATTTCTGTTTTCATACAAAGTAACTGATGTGAACATATTCAAAAGCAACTTTCATAATCTATTTTTTACACAACAAAAAGGGACTCACTGGCAACTGCCTGTAGACCAAGTAGCATGTTAAAGAAAAGTGTCACAGAAAATGCCTTGTTATAGTAACTCTCATTGAGAAAAATCTGCCTCAATATCCAATAACAACATATATATTGCCATCAAGTTGCTTATTTTTCATAAGCAATATGCTACACCTAAATGACCAGCCTATTTTGTATTTTTCTAAGTGCTTCACAGGCAAGTCCTGTCTGACCAACCTAGCAGCCTACTTTGATGGAGTGACTACATTGGTGGACAAGGGAAGTGCTACAACATGTCATTTATCTGGATGTAAGGCCTTTGACATGAACCCCCACAACATCCTTCTCTCTGAATTGGAGATATTTCTTGGTTTTGTAAAAACGTTTGTAAGATTAACTTTGCTAAATTTTGACAACATGCACTGATACTCCTTAGGAATATCTATCTAGATTTAGATCTCTATTTTAGATCCCAAAGCAAAATCTAGATGTTTGAAGTTAATAGAACTAGATGTGAAATCTCATTAGTTCCTTGATTTTGTCAATCACAGTATTTCTAATGGAAGTCTTTGTATTAAGACCCAATGTTAGACATTAATGCTTTCTGCCATTTTAAGTTGCAGCTTCATCGTAACAGATGCCATACATCATTGATCCCATACCTAATAATTCTCAGGTTAACAACCATCAACTACATTAGCTTGGGAAGAACAATAATCATTAGTGATGGAATTTCTTACCAACATAGTCACTCATGGCTTTTTAAAGGCATGTAGCATACACAGTTGATCTCAATGGTGTGGAAGCCATTGGAGATATATACATATATATATATATAAAAGACCAATGATCCATTAGGTTATAAATTTTTTGGAACTAGTCCAACAGAAGCTTTCATGGTTTCCTATCTTAATTTAGCATACTTAATGATGATTCTTTGTAGCCCATTACTTATATATCATTACAGAGAACGATCAGACTCAAAGTCATTCCAGCCCACGCGAACAACTGTGACCATGCAGATACATCACTAAACAACGGAGATTTCTAGTGGGTGACATCCCACTGACTATTGGTGCCTCTTTCTTTGAAGAAAGTATTCACTCAGACACTACCGAGGTGATGTGGGGTCTTACTTCAGCTTTTCCTTCTGAGGGGAAGTATAAATGAGGCAGCACACCTGATTTCACCTTCTGCCAGGACCAGCTCCTCTATTAGAGAAGCTGACTACTGCTCTCTGTCATGACCTTGCCATTATGCCATAAACCACCACTCTGGTGGGCTGTGACTTAGTCTTCTCTCTTTTTAAACTT
The DNA here is from genome assembly GCA_910950805.1 of Acrocephalus scirpaceus scirpaceus. Taxonomy (NCBI): domain Eukaryota; kingdom Metazoa; phylum Chordata; class Aves; order Passeriformes; family Sylviidae; genus Acrocephalus; species Acrocephalus scirpaceus. The sequence goes on from OU383775.1 coordinate 47,810,716, forward strand.
ATGAACTTCTCCTCTTCTGTCCACACCCAATGTTCACAGAAGTATGTCTGGAAGTGGCAGAGGTGCCCTATATAGTCCAGAGGAGCGCATTGTGTAAATGGCACGAACATCATCAAGGGGTTTAATGTAAATGCTGTGAACTTGAGGCACTCTAGACCTCTTTATTCTACAAGTCAGAGATCAATCTCTAACCAAGGATTCATTATTGTAGGTTCAACTTGTGATTTTCTATTTCTGCATGTAACTTTCTAACACCGAGCTGTGCAGTTTTGATGTTGTTGCACTAGAACCTGATGGCACCAAACGATATTCTTACTACAAAAATAGATACCCCCACTAAGACAAGATTTTTTTAAAAAGTAAATCTGCGATTGTTTTTCTTACCTATGTTCTATAACAAATTTAAATCTGTTATTGCCTCTCTGTATTAATAGTTGCTTTGCAATCCATTATTTATTTCCTCTTCCAGTTTTGTCTAACTGACATGTTTTATAAACATGGCATTTTTTTCATAAGAAATAACTACTGAAACCATTTCCTCAGCATAGCCAGTGGTACCAACAACTGAGGCTGGCCCCCAATAGGTGCTGCTTCCTATAATCAGTGCACTGTCATTGATCATTCAGTAGTTTTTGATTACCGCCTTTCAGTTTTTTATTCATCAAAGGGGTATTTAAGTCAATTGGAATTATATTTTCAAGTGATACTTCATATGATCTCATAATAAATGAAAAAAATTTGAATCTAGATAATTTTCCTTCTTAACCACAATAATGTGATCCAGTGAAAGAATGCCATGAAATAGAGGGCATTGCTTTTCCTCTGGGTGGCTCCCCTAGCTTGTTGAACAAATTAATTAATTTCAAACTTATGACCATACCAAGGACTGACCTTAAATTTCTGGAAAGAACATTATACATAATGTAGTATTTGGTAACTTTTGCCTTCTCAGCTTTCAGTTACTTTTTACATTCTCCAAACACAAGACTGCCAGACTAATTTTACTGAAATGTTAACTTTATTTAAACCATGCAAGAGTCTAAGAAATTTTAACAGTAAGTCCACCAATTCAATCCAAACTAATGTGCATATAATTATAGGTCTGTGTAACACCTGTAAACCTTGTTCCATGCAAAGGGTTTATACCCGCCCTAAAATAGAGATCAAGCACAGAAAACCCCAAGCCAGAAATTTAAGTCTGGTAAAACTGTAAGCTACAGGAAGCAGATTTTAATGATGGAAAACATTAGCCAACCTTATTTCCCTGCTAGCTTGCCTAAAATTATTCTGTCAGAAACAATTTGCCTATTCTCCTTCAAGACATATGCTTTAGGGAAGAAGGAACAATTATTTTATAAAATATGAAATAACAGCAGACCATATTTTGTGAGAGGCTGTGATTAGACTGCTTTAGAAGCATTGCAACACAGACACAATTACCTAATATCAAATTTGGTCTGAATATCAGTAGTTGTTAGTTCTGAAACCTTATGAAAGGTGAAACAGAATGTTAAAACTCCAAGCGATCAAACCCGAGATTTACAATTTTTCCAAGAGGAAAAGCTCACGCAATGTTCTATTAATGCAATAATTTTATCCCCTTAGCCTTCACCAACCAGGTCTATCAATTGTCTCAAGCTCCTGATAGATCTACCAATCAAGGACCGAGCAGCCTTCCCTGTGCCTTCTTTTATCATGGTGAAAGAATACAACAAAACACTACGGCTACAAGATAATGTATTTTTCTGTGGTGCTAACACTGACCAGAATATTCAAAGAGAAGTCATCTGACCAGTAACCATGGAATAAAAAAATACACCTACCTCATGTGCTAGGCAGGCACACAAATAACTCCCAAAAGGAAGTGACCTGTAAATATTATGTTCCACTATTAGTATTTTAGAAAAAAAAAGTGTTGTAGCAAATGTTTGGCAAATGCCCATCTAACCTCTTGAGTTGCCCAGCTTGTCCCTCTTTTTGGATTCCTGTAAGCTGTAGTTCTGGATACTAAGGAAAGCGTTATTTTGTAACTCCTCTTGCCCTGCCACAGTGCATATTTCTTCAAAACTGTTCCCATTGTCCTAGTCTGTTCTTTTTCTGGAAGTGCTCCTTGAATAGAATATTTTGGCTTGGAGACAGGTATGCATCTGCTTTTCCCCTGCAGTTACCCCTATTTATAACCCAGGTGTTAGCAGCTGTGTTCTTGGAGTCATCAACCACAGCTACCTTAAGTAATCTGCAGGCCTAAAAAATATTGCTTCAGTGAATTTGCTGAAAAGAGGAGACTGATGGGAGGGTGGACAGTCAGCACAAGTGCTATATTTCAGACTTGCTCTGTTTTACCTACTAATTCTTCTTTCCTGTAAACTGTCTCCAGGGAGGAATAAAATGCAAGTCTTTTTTTTTTTCTACAGACTGCAGATGACGTTGCAACAGGAAAGAAAACTTCATGAAAATAATGACTGTAATTGGAATGATCTCTGGATGTTTATTCATTTATGCTACATAAACCAATAATTTAATTTAACTTGTAAAAGATCCACTTAAATGAAAAAAAACCCCAACAAAACAATAACATGCTTCAGGTGCACTAAATCTACGACTTCCTTTTATATAAGCAAGTATTATGTATAGTAGAATTTTAATTAACAACTTATACATCTTTAATAAAAGTTAGAGATATATAAGTATTTACAACACAGAAAATCTGATAGATTTAGAACTCGCTTTTAAATTATCACTTGGTGATCCATCTCCAGGTATATAGGTTCTCCTAAAATGCTGGATGTTAGATATAAGGGCTATAAAGGAAATGCTTAAATACTAGTATAAAAATGTCTATAATAAAATCAGAAGCTCCGAATTTCATGGTACTTTAATGCTGCCTTCAAAGTAATGGAAAAGCCATTTTCTAGCACTTGCTTCAAGGACTCCACTAATAACATTTTCCACAAAGGGCCTATCTTTTTTTAAAATAATATATTGTGAAGTTATTCTAAAGTATTTAAAATCATGCACCTAAATTTGGACAGAACTTCTCAGCCTTTTCATTCTCCTTAATGAAAGTTTTTTTTTAACCTATTTTTAAACTATTTTTAGTCACAATTTTTATTGCAACTTGACATGCAGTTTAGTAACAAGAATAGAATTACCAAGTCATTACTTTAATATTACTGATGACTCTTCTGTACTACTTGCTCTACCATTCTATCATCATGATCTAGCTTAAAAATGTATTTCTGGCAAAGCTGAAGACTTACTTCATGGCTTCAAACAAATCGCTGCCATCTAACCTTCACTGCAAAAAATATTTTGCTTTTTGATGCTTGGATATTGCTAAGAAATAAATGGGGGTTGCATAGTGACAAAATATGTGGACAGAGCTGTGTGAGAAAACATATACAAGTACTCACAGCTGGTCTGGAATACAGACAGAAGGAAAGCAAGCATTAAACCAAGGTGCAGCAGCTCTCTTGCCAGCAGCAACATGCATGTCCTGAGAGCTCTGAATGGAAGATACAGCCCACTCCCCATCTTATCACTGGAAGAACCATGCAGCACCCACATTCACCGTCAACAGCCAATTAACCAACAAAAATTTTATTTTGGAGACAGCAATGAAGATTATGCTGAATGAATTTAAAAGAAAAAATGTAGACTAGAAATATAATTAAAGGGATTCTTCAGCAAAGGCTGAGTCTGGTTTTTCAAGAGACAGCAATTTCTTTTAACTTCTTGCACTGAATACATAAATTTATTTCAAGACCAACCCATGAGGCCTGAATCTAATCAAGATTTAAAGTCTTTGGGCCTGAGGACTGTGCTTTCTCAAAAAATAAAAATTATTCACAAGCTACCCTAACTGCTTTCGGAGACAAGAGATCCAGACCGTGTTCTGTCTTCCAGGAATTTTCGTTGGAAGTTTAAGGGCCTTTGGATCTTCCTCATTCAATCTAGCCAATGTATAGTAAAGGCACCTTCTAATGTACTCTTCCAAATCAAAGCCTTGTATCATTGGACCTAAGGGATAAAACTGCAGAAGCCTACAAATGCCTGCCTTCTGCCAAAGGAAGCCTCTCCACTTGAGCTTCCTTTCCTCCAACCCACAGAAGTTCCCGTGACGAAAGAAAGACGTGCAGCCTTTCTAATTCTCTGGGGTACCAGCACATCCACTCCCTGCATATTTTTAGCTCCTTTAGTCTGAGAGGGTTAAAGAGAAGAATTATCCTGATGTCTCTTAACATACCAAAATGCAAGTTTCCTTTAAACTTCTCTGCTTGTTTATCTGGCAGGCTGAACTCCAAACAATTGCCATATAAACTGGCTAAAAAGAATATCAAAATCTATCTCAAGAAGAAAATAAACACTGAGAAGGCATTACAGAATTACCTTGTGATTATTCCTTAATTCTGAGTAATTGCTTCAGATGCAGTTTTATTTTTTTTTTCAAATAATTCAGTAGCAAAAGTATTAAATTGTATGAGCAAAAGTTCTGATTTCCAGCATGCACATTTCTCCTAGTTTCCCCTAAAGTTCAGAGGTACTCAAGCATGATATAATTTCTACAGATGTAGTCAGTCATATTCATAGTATTTTCAAAAATTACCTCTGCATTTAAATGAATTGAATATGTGATAATATATATTTGTAATGTCCAGATCTATCTATCTAATAATATATTTTGTTAGCCACATTTGCAATAAAGAGGTGAACCAGAGGTCATGTTGTCAGTACTAGAATTATATGGATAATATGAGAAAAAAACTCACAAAAATTTTTATGGAATATAAATACACATAAAATGATTTTTAAAAGTCATAGAATTTACTACTTATGCTCACAAATAGAAAAATTATTGCCGTTTTATTTCTTCATGAGAAAACAAACTGATGTAATACAAAGTATACTGACTGTAAATTGTCATTTACCTGCACAGCCATAGGCAATATTAGCTTCAAGTCAATATTAGCTTCAAGTATACAAGAGTTTTTAGCTTTGAGGGTAACGTGCACATTCCACAGAGGATACTGGTCTGAATTATGTAGGCACAGCATGGATACCTTTAAACCTGGGGCCCTTGGAGGCTGTGTTTAGAATACAGGTTTATCCTCCACACGCAATTAATTAAATTCAGATGGCATTCCTGCAAAATTCCTTACTCTCCTGATTTATCCAAGACTAAAACCCTAGACCCATACATCCAAAATTATCAAAGAGAAAAGCAACAAGTTTCTAAAGTTTTTATGCTTGTAGGCAAATGAAATATTAACTATTAATACAAAATAGTCCAGATATTAGAAAGGTTCAGGAAGCCAATACACCCAGACCTTCAATATACCTATATATTGAATTCACTATATATTGTGAAAGATAAACCTGGAGACAAGCAGTTCTCTGCTTGCAGCCCCAGCACTGTTAGAATATCCCTCCTGCCTGGCTACATTTCTTAAATATTTAAACCGCTCTGGCAGATCCATTATTTTCCCACTAATTCAGAAATGGGCAGCTCTTGGTGGCAACATGACAGAGGCAGGGAAAGGTCTGAAATGCATGGTCCCTCATATTTGTAGTGCTACTAAGCTAAACCGATATTGTAGTAATCAAAAATTTTCTTTATCAAAATACTACCAAAGAGTACCTGAACTTAAAGGGAAAGGTCTTTTAATATGTAATGTAAGAAAAAAGCCCAAACAACCCACACAGAAACCCTTTTATTTTATTAAGGTTGACATTACTAGCGTTTTCTATTTAACATATCCTAAGACAAGAGGAAATTTCCCTGCTATTTAAGTGGTCACACTAATGGTGATGTATTGTCTGACAACAATGATATTTTTGAATTGGGCAAAGCAAGGGCTGAACAACCCTAGAATTTCCTGTGAGCAGTGGGTGTTCACATTGCTCCAGAGGCAAGCAGGGCTGGTAGTAATTACAAATACAATCAGTGATGTTCTGTGTTGATTTACTTTGATAAAACTCTAAAAGCAAGTGCTACATTAAAGAATCCATGAATATTGACTGTATAAATGTTTTGACATACCGTGCTAACACTACAATTAGTTCCTTTAGGCCTGAACAGACAGCCTGGAGCTCCAGTCGCAGAAAGGCACAGCCTTGTCAAAGCTTGCCCTTGACCTAAGTGGCAGCCACAGACCAAAACACACAAATGTGTGACAGGAGAGAAGAAAACAACCCATGGGGAGTGCACTCTGTGCTGTCCCCCACACCTACTGCCAAAGCACACTTTCCCAGGCAGAGTTTGCCTGGAGATCATAACTAATAATTTCTTCCTAAGGAAGCAAGAGTTGAGACCTTTCCAAGCCACTGAAATAAGAGTGCCACATCTACCCAAACTGAAGGTGCTATTAATATCTCTAAATATGACACTTATTGCTAGAGCATGGGAAATGACTCATTTGACTAATAATGCTCCACTGTGGATCAGCTAACCGACAGTATTAGCAGTACTTAAAAAGATGATTAAAATAGCCTGGATGCTTTAACATTTTTTACAGCACACAGCAAGAAAGAAAGAAGAAACATTCCAATGCAACATAAGCTAATCCAAGGAGAGAAAATATCTGTGAGTAGCAATATAAATTAGAATTTATTTTTAATGACTATCATTGATTTTCAGACAGCTCTGTGAGATGGTTTTTCTACAGCCACTGCTCTACAGCACTATCATACTACATTTAGAGCTGCCTTAGGATGTGAGGGAGGACTGAAAATTTCCAAATTGTCAAGTTAACAAATGAGAGGGCTCATAAGGAAAACTGTATCATATCATAAACAAAGCAATAATTATTAAGTTTCTTAATAAAAGATATTCCACACAAAGTTCACATTATAATAATTGCTATTTTGAGAGAAAATTTCTGAGCAGAAAATCAGATCATACAATATAAACTAATCCATGAAAAATGCCAACAGATTTGATAGCATTTTCAAATATTTGCTGGAAACTGTTTATTGATTGAAGATGCGTAATTAATATAAACAAGCATTGCAACTGCAATTCATCATTAATAATACAGACAGAATCAATCAATCCATCTAGAAATTTAGGCTTCATGCAATTGATTATTATTTAAGAACACTAGAAACGAAACATCCTTTTAATACAAACACAGTGTTTGAAATAGCCTGTAGATGTATCATGCATTCTAGCTAATTCTATGCTATGTAGAGAGAATAAGAATCTATTTTAGTGTAGACTTCTATTTTCTCAAATCTGGTAACCAAGTTTATCCCAATTTTATGATTTCTTATACTACTCAAGAATGATCAGGGTGTCTTCAAAAAACCCTATAATATTAAAAAAAAAAGATACACACAGACTTAATATAACTTTTTTTTAAACTGCTTTTGTTATATTTCATTGCAGAGAAAAAGCTTTAAACCTTTTAGTATGCACTACCGAAATTTGATTTCTTTTTAAAATGTAAGACAATATGCTCAAGTACAGGCTATTCTGGTTGTAAGCAACTGTCTTCTGTACTGTGTCTCAAGAAGAAAAAAACTCCAACCAACTAAACTCAAAGTATCACAGCAACCTCCCCAAAACAAAAAAATACAAACCACCCTCCAACCCAAACCCAAGACCCACCCACCCCTACCAGTCCTTCAATATTTCCTGCTTGACTGTAAGAAAAATAACTTCCCATTACTGTTGAGTGTTCTGTTAACTCAGTCATCATTTGTGGGTAGCCCTACAGTTTTCGTTCCTGACAATGACATAAGGCAGATAATAAAACAATGTGTCACACTGACTGCTAGCTGCATAATATATCTTCAAAATTGACCAGATACTGTTTTACTTGACTCTGTATGTGAAATGTGGTTGGATATGATGTAGATCCCTGCTTGGGGATCCATGAAGATTACCAACACCCACAAAATCGTTGTGACATTTTCATGCTTGGATGTCCCTATGAAAGCTGGAGAGATATTGCAGAAAAAAAAGTCATGTCTTAAGGATGTTGCCATGGTGAATTTAATTCTCAATTTGCATATTCACTGAGTGAGAAGATACAATACTGGACAAAATCAGAATGTTAACTTTCAGAGATGGTTAAATGTTTGCATTTTACATTGTTGAAGTTCTTAGCTGAAGGGGCTGGTTCTTACTTGTAGAAGGGATATAGATCCAAACCTCTTAGCTGTGGATCCAAGCAGGAACTGTATTTTGAACCAAACAGTACCCAGAGAAGCATGACCACAGGTATCTCAGATCAGGCAAATAAATTGCTATTTTGAACTTAATCTATTTGCCTCAGTTTTAGACTTCCTACTACTCAAATGTGTTTTTTAATCCTTTTTGTGATAAAACGCCAGAAAAAATAATCTATAAATTGGATAATGATTTTATCCAATTTTTAATATTATATGTGTAACGATAAAACAACTTTGAACGCTTAAAGGATATGAATTGTTCTGTTTGAACTGAATAAGGTGCAATAAAGCAGGTATAGGGACTGTGCACTAAGAAAGAACAGCAGAGGGGAAGAAAAGATTAAATAGAGATCAGGAAGAAAACCTTCACAACCTCTCCAAGTTCCTAAAAGCTGAATTTGCTGACTTTAAATAAGCTACTTTAACACTGCTTTTTTGCATGATATTATATAATTTTGGTTCACTTATGACTTACACAATGTCTATACGCACACATACATTCCTCAACAAACACACCCTCAAACTATTATTTCATAATGCATATTTTATCGTTTGTTTCACTTGCACCTGGAATATTTTGTTTTATGCATCTGCCAGGTGCAAGACAAGCAGCAGATTACAATGCACGGCACTCTCACAGCATTTAAAGCAAGCACATATGTGTTTATACCACAGTGCATTAGCGGTACGTCGTGCAGAAGCAGTGCAAATTGGTACAGTACCAGTGCTCTCCGAGGAAGCCTTTATTGTCACCATTTTCTCCTCCTTCAACTCACCTTGAGCTGATACTGCTATTGCTGCATTCAGTTCTACAAAGCAATACTGACTGGGGCACTTAACACCAGTTTTACTTGTAGTAATTTCCTGGCCAGTTTGTGAATTTTTGGAGGACAGATGCTCACCGACACGTATAACATCAAATTTGATAAAACTTATTTTGAAAGGGGCCTCTAGGTATAACTCTAATACAAAATATAAATCATTTTTCCTCCATTCTTGATGAAGATAGGTCAGAGCTGTTGATAAATCCTCTGGGGCTTTGCATGCAAAGTAATATGAAGATCATATCAATTCAATTCCCCTCCTTTAGTACTATTGCTAAAAAAAAAGAGGCTTTTTAATGTGTTTCCCTTTAACAACAACATCAAAGAACTACAGAAAACAAATTTTGCATTAGGAAGACTGTGTCAAAAAACATTTCACTTCAAACAAGGCATCACACAGAGCTGACAAGATGAGAGATTTAAACACTAATTAGCATCAATTTCGTTATTGAATTATAATTTCAAGAAAATGCTGTGTGACCCTCTGATTTAAATACTGTTTTCCCTTCAAACACATTTGTCATTGCCAAAATGGGTTCTCAGATTTACAGGCATGGATTGTACATTTTGAAAGTTTGATTCTTACAGATGAGCTCGTTTCCACATTTATAACCAAAGGCTGCGAGGACTGTATTAATCACAATATGCATATTAAAGACCAGAACTGTTACAGAGTATGTGAGGCACTATATCTATAGCACACTTCTACCTGAGAAACAACTACTTCTTGCACGCTGAATGGGCAGCAGAAAATGTGTGGTCGTTACGGTCTTTTAACTACAAGTCCCACCTTGACTGGCAGACAAACACATTCTGGACTCCAAACTTCTCCAAGAAGGCTTTACAGTAATAAGAAAACTGCATGTAAGTGGCTTCTCTTTCATACAGACACCAAGATCACCCATTTGCCTGAATGATCACACAGATGCAGAGATCTGTACAAGAATTACAGGTTAATTCACACCTACCTCATGTAAATCCTCTCCTTCCTTTACAATTCATGTGTGAAACACACGAAACGCAGATTTCATAGATGAATGAACATAAGAGGTGGGAGCTATGAATGCTTCTTTCTGTACAGCTTCCCACATGTAACAAGAAAGGAGATTTCCACGGGGTAGATGAAAACAGACCTAAAATAACTTCATGACAGGGGGCCACCGGCTGAGTGAATGCTGAAGTCTCAATTAATAAGGATTATAAGGTGTGTTGTGACTGAGATGCCAGAACATCAGAGAGGCACCCAGGGGACTAGCTCACCTCTGTCCTAATGAGGTTTCCTTGACAAAGAAGAAATATGATGATACAGGCAGCCTATATATAATTTATGAATTCTTGGCACCATTATGATGTTGACGTGTATTTGCTTTAAGGAGGAGTGTGTGTCCGTGGGAAAGGGGACTGCAAGACGTCTCTGTGGGAAGCAGGCTCAGGTGAAGTGTTTATCTCTTAACATTGCTGTGCTGACCCCAGGACAAGAGGCTAAGCAGGCTGCCTCGGTGGGCACAATTTGTCTAAGGCTTTGTGCAAAGGAGTGCTGGAGTGGTCGATGAAGTCACCATAACAATAAATCAGCTGAGCCCCCAAAGAGCATTGGCACAACAAGGAAGTAAAGAGCCTGCTTTCCTGGCAAGTGGAGTCCTAAGTACAGGGTCAGACAAAGGGGGAAAGCAAGTAGGTTTAAAACAGAGGGGTTCTGAAAGGACCTTGAGGCAACTGAGGAAACACACTAAAGGTGCAGATTGAACATAAAGGGATCTCTGCTTTTGCATTTCTTGTGCAAGTTATGAAAACGTTACATTATAATCCTATGCAACATAAACATCAGCCATACCCTGTCACGCAACCGTAAAGAGAGAAATTGTAGGTACACAGCATTCAGGGGGACAGAGCACAATTGCATGCAAGTGACTTCCAGGTTAGTCAGAAAGCACAGCTCTCATGAAGGGAAGGCAAGACCATCTACTCAGCAAATACGCAACTACAAACCAAACAAATAAAAAAAAGAGGGGAGGAAGGGATTCGGTCCCTTCATATGCCAAGAGAAAATTCAGAGCACAGCAGTTAAGGTGAAGACCCAAATGTTGTGGAGTTACTACAGGATTGAGAGAACTTCTAAACTTTGATGGCATACTGGAATAAAAAGTTAAAGGCACCGTCATAACTAGCTTTCAAAACATAAACAACCTGAAGTGAATATTTGAAGTTTATAGAAAGAAGTAAATGAGGGATTTACTAGATCTATTCAGTGCAAAAAAAATTAACTTCCAACATAAAACACCTCATATATTTCATTTATACTAAGCAGCAAATTCTGAGCTGAATTACACCAGCACACCCTAGTTTGTTTACTCAGAGGCACAAGAATATCTTCCTATATGAATATTCAGAGTAAGATGCATTGAGAGATATGGGGATTGCTGTCCCATCCCTAATCCTCTTGCCTTACCAGTTAGTATTATGTATTTGATGCTCAATGTCTTTTAATCACAAAATGGTTGTTTTCTACCTTGTGTAGGTGTGCCTAGCTTTTTAAACTAGTGATCTGCAAAAACAATTAGAACACTGTTTACCAGATCACACAAAATGCTCAAAAGATACAGCAAAGCACAGGCCTCAGAGATAAAAGGTTTATTTCAAATTAAACAATCGTGATTCTTTCTCTGCAATTTATACTGCTGCGTTGTATGTTGGAATATTGAAAGCCTAGCACAGTACTTCGGTTATACTGAGCTTTAGGACATCTCAAGTGATGCCTCTGTGCCTTGTTTCAAAATATATAGATTCTGTTTCTCTGAATGATACCATGGTTTTGACCTTTGTTTCATTAGGAGGCAATGAAAAAAAAGTCAAATAAAAATAATTTGAATAATTTCAAATGCAAAAGAAGAGACAAAGAGCAAGGCAGTTGCCACAGTTGTTGCAGAGGACCTGTCCTTCTAAAATTATCATGGATGTTTAGACTTGCAAGGGGACTATTAAAAACCCCTCCATATTTGGATATGCTGGTATAGGCTGGGTGAGAGTTCTTCATAGCAGCTTGTATGGGGCTGTGTTTTGATTTGTGCTGGGAAAAGTACTGAAAATTCAGGGATGTTTTCATTATTGCTGAACTGTGCAACAGAGTCAAGGCTTTTTCTGCTTGTCAGCCAACCCAACTAGTAGGTAGGCTGGGGAGAACAAAATCTTTCTTTAGGGCTGAAGGGGAAGGTTGAAGAGGGAAGAAGGGGGAACATCTGAAGTTATAACATTTGTCTTCCCAAGGAGAACTTCCTTTAATTCCTTCCATCCTTGTTATTAATGAGTGAACACCTGCTTGTGATGGGAATTAGTGAATGAATTCCTTGTTGTGCTTTGCTTATATGTGAGTGTTATTTGCTTTACCTGTTAAACTGTCTTCACCTCAACCCACAAGTTCTCATTTTTACTCTTCTAAATCTCTTCCCCCAACTCACTTGGGGAGAAGTGAGTGAGTGTCTTTCTGGGGCTTATTTGCCAGCTGGGATTGAACAACAACATGGGAGTGTGAATGGCCTCGATGCATTTAAACTGTTTTTCAACTGACAATCGAAGGGTACGCTGAAAAGTCAAAGCTGTTGTAGTAAAATCAACTTGACTTTCAAAACACATTCAAAGCCCCACCCTGCTCTTGTTTTTGAAGGAAAGAAAAAAACAAATCCCAAACATCCTGTATGGGTCTTACGGAGCGTGATTTTAGTGTTGGAGACTGTTGAGACAAACAAACAGATAAATGCAGGCATTTACCCCATATGAAGTTAAACCCACACTATTTATGTTCAGCTTTCACTGAACCTCTAAAGAATTCGATGGCTAAACTTGCCTGATTAATCCCAGAAACCCCAAGTAACAGCACTTACCCTTTAGTAAGCAAGAACTCAGAAACCTAGAAAATGCTCCTATCGTCTTCATGGAATTTTAGCACAACTTGAGGAAATTAATTTGGAAAGCTTAGTACCACATTCACTTTTACTTTCCAGAACTAGTTGATACCCCTCAGACAGTATAAAGCCAATATTCTAGCACTAAATGAGTACTAAAACATCCATGGAAGGCGACTTTTTCCACTACTCCTAAGTAGTGACTCTCATACTACTTTCCCTGTGTCATGGAAATGGATGGTGAGAGACTGTGCTTCATCATGGATGCAGAAGATGGGTCAGGCTGCCAACAGGGCAAAATGCAGCCACATGGTGCTAATTCTCAGCATCCAGGATTACAGATGAATAACAACGCTCAGCTTGCACACATAATTCCCTGATTCTTTTTCTCTTCCCACAGGCATAAAAATCAGGTGGAAAGTTCTTAAATACTGCAGGTTTTCTGATTCTCAAGGTTGCCTTTGTGGTACTATAAAGCCTATGCTGCCTGCTTAGTAGAAACCCTTGCAGCTATTTTTCAACTTTTATGGGTGCTTTTTTGGGATTTGGTTGAGTTTCTCTTGGTTTTGTTTGTTTGTTTTTTCCTTTTTGGTTTGGTTTTTTTTTCAATTTAAAAAAATATAGTCAGCCATCTGAAACTCACTTGACTTAACCCAAAGGATAGTAAGCATGAGTAGTGTATCAAGATCTGCTTTCAGAACTGGCAACAGAAATAAATGAACACTTTGTGTGGTATTTTGCTTTCATATGTTAATTTCAGATTCACAGTCAATACCATATATTTGAAACTTAAATAAGATATAAAAAGGTTAAAAAATACAAACTCCGCTGAATAAAGGCCAATATATCTTTCTGGTTAAGCTACACGAGATAATAAAAAAATTGGCATCAAAGAAAGCATCTCATTCAGGCCTTTCAAAATACTTGTCATTAAAAGATGGTTTGTTGAAACTTCAGACAGGCTAAATGTATGCTACATTTTGAGTGAAAGAATTACCTTTCCAGGGTTGCAATTACAACTGTACTTAGTTGTCATGGCAACCTGGTAACATATAGATGTCAAATGAAGACATCAAGGGACAGACAGAGATCTTCAAATCACTGCATGCTAAATGTCATTTTTTCATAGGTATATCAGTGCTCAGTGAGGGAAAAAAAGATTAAAAATAGAAAATTAACATTTAAAAAATGTTTAAATAGCATTCAAATTGCAATACCAATATCCCATTTTGCAGAGCTATTTTAGTATCTTTAGATTATGTCTGCTTTCTCTTCCTTTTTTTTTTCTTTTTTTTTTTTTTTTTTCCAGTTTGCATGCTCCCAGAATAGAAGTACGACATTGGGAGTTGAAAGGAAAAGAGGCAAAGAGGTCAGGATCAGCAACGAAGGTTCCCATGCTTTGGTGACTGCTGAGTCCTGCTATTATCCTGCACCTACTCTTCCTGTTTTAATTGTCCTGCTACCTCGACATGGGTATTTTCAGTCAGATGTTCTTTTTGACCTGTACTTCAATTACTTTAGAGCCAGCAAAAGGAAAAATGGATCTATACTAAACATCATTGTTGAGCATGCCCCAAAGATCTGAGGCTCTGCAAATACTCCAGCTGTGATCTATTTGTACAGGTTGAGACGGAATCCAGAAAGCATCCACTACAAACACGGCTTTCAGTTCCCTTCAATAGACAGCTCATACTGTGGTGCTGTCATCTATACTGCTATTTTTACTTCTACTGACCACAGTGGCTTTGCTTTGTTTTATATTAAGGTTTACAACAAAGGTTTTCTGAGTTGGTGTTCAGTTTCTTCACACAGGCTGCTCACATCATGTTGCTGTGCTCACTAATGCCAGACCATGTAGTACCAGTTTAAAGTGGGTCAAGCATGAAGAAACTTGTGCATCTTTCCATCTAACCCAAGTCCATGCAGGTGTTTGTGCTGTAACAAGACAGAGGCATCGTTCCAATTTAATGTTTGTCTGAATATCAAATAGCACAAGAAAGCAGAAAGGACACAATCCAATTGGAGTCTTGTCAGGAGAAAGTTATTCTTTCAGAGCTTTTAAACAAATTGGAACAGGGATAGATTGTTCACCATGGCTGAGAGATTTTTGATCTGGCAGTAAACTGTCTCAACCCCCAAATTCACCACCTTATCAATCCCCACTTTACTATAAATCTCCCTTGTACCCACAATACAAAACTAGGCACTAAAAATGTGGAGTGGAAATGAAACTTTGTTTAACTCATTAGTAAAGCATAGTTTGAAGTTACTACACTTAATGCATACAGATTTGTCAAGACAAATTTCAACATGAATTAGTTTGCTTTGGTTTGTTTGATATACTCATTTTAAATGAGCTCAAAAGGATTTTACTCTGTGTTGTGGCTTAGAAATGGGATTAGCGTTCCCACAAAAGTGAAAGACCACAAGCCTCTCCACTCCACTCCTCTTCTCACCCCTTTTGGCCAGAGAGAGACAAAAGGCAGAGATCCTGAGCTGATATAAGAACAATTTTTAGAAACAGTAATGAGATTTAAAAAAACCAAACAGTAACAACAATATTAACAAAAATGTATACAAAAAAGAGGGTAATTTATGTACAAAAATGATCACTGACCAACTGCCCCAGTGCTGTACAGCCCCTGAGACAAAGAACAAAATGGCCCCCAGACCCTGTTTTCCCCCTAAGCCTGAGACAATGAAAACCATTGGTGGACAAACATTCCATTTGGAACCAGCATTACCACCATTCCCTTTACCACTCTCTTCCCCCAGAAAAAAACCACCCCAGTCATTCTGGGAAATGAGAATCCCTGTCCCTCACCCTGTCTGTGACATAAGATGGTATCAAATAGTGAAATATCTTAGCCATGCCCACACAGCTCCAGGCTCCTCTCCCTCATGGCCACTGTGAAAAATCAACCCTGTCCGTGGCTCAAACTCTTATTTTTAAACACTTCCAGTGTTTTAACCTGAATGACTTAACAGAAAACATTCTTTACTCTGCACAGGAAGAAACAGCGCCCACATCAAAAAACAAAAGGATAATTAAAAAATTAAGTAAAATGCATACAAGTACTCACCAGAAAACAATTTATTTTAATGGGAAATAGTTTTAGTTAGTATTTGTAAAAGAAGCCTAGATTTTTCGGAGTATTTAGAAATTTCTCCCTAAAATTATATGTTGAATTGCACAATGAGATGATTGCTTTCAGATTTTCACTGTTAGAGTGCTGAAGAAGGATCATCAAGAAAGGTAAGCAGTGCTCCACCATGTATCTTTTCAAAATTATGACTCCATATTTTTCTTGTCTTCATTCCCTTAACAAATGCTTCACAAAAAGACACTAGTCTCGTTAAATTTTATAGCCTCTCAAGCTTGTAGAAATTACAACATTGATAAACCGTAATAGTGAACTTTTTCTTTTCTTATGCAAAGAAAGACAATCTTCTTAGTTCAACTTCACGTAAGAGATAGAAAATAAAAAGTAATCTAAAGCCTCCAAGCCCAGGTATCTCATTGTGTGGTAAGCATTATCAGAAAGTGCTCATTCCTTAGCAAACACTGCATAAGAGAAAATAGAAAGCATATTGGAAGTATATCGGCACATGCATATAATGAAGGAAGTAGAGCTCTTTTATTAGCACTAGTTCTACATTTGGCCTGCAGTGACATTTGAAAGTTCCCTTTTAAATTAAATTATATTAGGGATTTTCCTGACACTCAGAAAATTAAATACATGATCTTGTCAATAACTAGAAATTCTAATATGAAAGGCCTGTCTGTCTTTTAATAATGAATGCTGTTTAATTCAGATGTCTATATCTGTTTATTAAAATATTTTCCTGTAACTCGTATCTGTATCAGTCATTTTGTACTTCTGATTTGAAACAAAACCGAAAAACATTTTTTAAACCTTTTGTTTGAACAATGAATGAAGTATGTCCTTATTTATGGTCTTAACACAAAGACAATTTACATCAACCCTAGCCAAGTTGTTAATTTGCCATTAAAAGAAGATATGGAGTAATGGGTATATTCTACTACAGCCAACTCTAGTCTAGCCTGAAAGAGACACTTCATTTTGCACGAGCCTCAAAATATCCATCAGACTATAACAGCCCTCACTTACCACAGCTACAGTGGACTACAAGTTGTCTCTGTAAGGAGTCAGTTATTAAGACTTTATGTGCTGCCATAGTCAGTCAAAGGTTACTGACTACCTGTAGGTCTCCCAGGACTGCATTTATCACTTACATCATCTGAAGCACTGTAACTTTCCCAGCAGGTAAAATAACATTTCTAAAAATTTAACAAGCTTTCTTAATTTCTTTCCATCAGGAATTTTAAGAGCTGACACCAACATTTTTGAAAGCAAGGAATTTTTGCATACTACCACATTTTAGCCACAGACTAAGTTTTAAGGTACAAAACAAACAGGAGAAATGGTAGACCAAATAGAAAACTCTTTCCCAAGTTGGAAAGAAAGGAAACACAGGAAAACACAGCTGATTTAAAAATTGTCCTCTTGTACCAACAGGGAAGAGTAAGTGCAGGTAAAGTATTGCTCAAGTTTTCTGAAATTACTCGGTGCTAAAATTTTACAGATGTAAAAAGGAAATCGCTAAGGTCCAGCCAGAGTACAGGCTAGGAGCTCTAGGAAGGAATCAGAAAGTACCACTTCCACTCCATCCATTTATGTAAATAGGAAAAAAACCCGTATCAAAATGTTCTCAATTATAAAATAAGCTAAGATTTTAGAAAACCTGCTTCTATGCTCATTTAGAAATAATCTATCTTCTCATTTTGACTTCAGAAGCATTTCAGAATATGTTTTATGAAATCAGGACACCAAGTACCTAAACAATTTGCAAAAAAAAAAAAGTCTAAAACTTGAAAATTCTTTCTTGTAAACTCTTTTTTTCTGCTAGGAACAAATAAAAAAAAATCAGTATCTTTTCTAATGGTATTAATTTTGAATATAATTAATTAGATCAATCTTAAAATGTGGAGCTCAGCTTTGACAGTAATAAATTCAGAAGAAATTGGAAGAATATCTACAAAGAAATTCACATTGTAAGTGATTGCAGTGCTATTCCCACCCTTAAGACACAGATATATGCACATATATACATATGCAGTTTACACAGAGAAGGAAACATTTCCAAAATTGATTAAGTCAAAGAATTCTTTAGATTGGAAAAGACTTTTAAAAGCATCAAATCCAACCATTAGACCAGCACTGCCAAGTCTGCCACTAAATGCTGTCCCTAAGTGCCACATCTACACATCTTTTAGGTATCTCCTGCCTTGAATTTTGACCTGCAAGATCTCGCAGGAAACCAAAACCATACTTTTAAACAAGGAAGGGATTGAAATGAGGCACTCCAGAATTTTCAGCTCATGAAATTGAGCCTTGGAATTTCCAGCTGCTCAAATTGAGCACTTAACTTTATGCTATGTTCCCCACTTCTTCCCTCTGTAAAAATATTACTTGCCTATGTCAGAGCTGTATGCAAGATAACTTAAATGTTTTCAAAGTATATCCAGAGTGAAATGAAACTGATTATTGTATAATGGTTTATTTAGTTTTTCTAGACATGATCTTCCCCACTTTGTTCATGCATCAGAAACACCCACAGCTGTCATCTCTTCTCTAACTATTGGGAGAGATCAAATGCATTATCACGTCAACAGGAGCTGTGAATTATTAAAGTCCCTATGTCAAGTTTAAACTTATTTTTCAAGGCAGAGGTGGCGTTGGGATGAGCCAAACTCAAGCGTCTGATGTATCACTTCAGTGATCAGTAGTAGTTCAGGGAGAATCCACAACAGAAATGAGACTTATGAGCAGGAGATTCAAATTAGGACCTTGGCACTTGGCAGAAGAGATAACTGGTCTTGCTTGCTCCATGAGCAAACAGCACATATTGGCTTGAGTGTGAGAAACTATCAAGGGTAAAAGACATCTCTTTCTTCAATACACATTTAGAATTTCAACACCTTAATTTTCTATTAACACTTTTTTTTTGTCAGTATTTTTCTTCAGCTTTTATTCATATCCTCATTCAAGTCACACTGTGGCTTTTGGAAGGCACAGGGGTCTCTGGTGTGATTTACAAAGACACCTTGGCATAGGAAGTTACAAATCATCTACATAAGGCACAGAAGTATTTACAAGAAGCTGAGGAATTTACTAGGCAATCTCTCAATCCATTTGTCAAAGCACCTGCAGGACTTACTTGAAGGCAGGTGAACTAATAAACCTCAGAAAAGCAGCCACCAGGAGAGCATTCTGTTTTACTAAAAGCATTTGTAGCCTTTGCTCACGTACCCCACCAAAATACACACACTTTTTTAACTTACTGGCTCTTATCTCACTCTCTCCTATAATAAATCGGGGGCTAGAAAAGCTAGTGCAGAGCAGAACAATAGGGTTGAAAATCATGACCTTTGTGTGTAGTAATTGAAAATCACAGAGTTCAGAGTTCAGAATGGACTTTTGGACACATCTATGCTGGGAGCTTTGAAGCCTGAAATTATCCTCTCTTATAACTCTAGGCTTACATAGCAGTGTTGTCAAATTGTAAACTGGAGGTGGGTTAAATAGTTATAGTTCACAGCCTTAGTATATAATTACAGAATTAAAGACACTATACAGATATACTATTATCTTATTTAAAAGAACATTTCTTTTTCTTCTCCTGAGACAGCCAATGTTTGTACCACCTGTTAAGGATGTATCTGTTTTAGAAGTGTACAGAGCAGCTACTGAGACTGCAGTATTTGCAAACAGCTTCAGAGGGCAGCTGTGTCTTTCCACACCAATGCTCCCACCATTACATTGTGCAGACAGAAATAATGGTGGAAAGATTTTAAAAAAAAAAACTAAAAAATGAAAGTGTAGTTAAGGACCAGCATAACCGAGCACTTAAACCACAATCCTGTTACCACTTCACCCTAACTTTATTCACCAATAAGTATTATACTATTGCCCAGGCACAGTTACATCACTCAGCAGTGATTCAGTCCTGACAACGGAACTTCTATCTTTGCCAACACATATGAAACAATAGCATTAGTAGCTTCTGACTCTTGCTTAACTCACTAATGTATTCCCTAAGATCACAGAATCCCAGAATTTAGTACTTTGGAAAAGACCTCTGAGATCATCGAGTCCAACCTATGACCTAACACAACTGTGTCAACCAGACCATGGCACTCAGGACGAAATCCAGCCTTCCTTTTAACACCTCCCAAGACAGCTCATTCCAATGCCTAATAACCCTTTCTGTGAATAAATTCTTCCTAATCTCCAACCCAAACCTCTCTTGGTGCAGCTTAGGACTGTGTCCTCTCCTCCTGTCATTGGTTTCCATGGAGAAGAGACTGACCCCCACCTGTTTACACCCTCCTTTCACAGAGTTGCAGAGAATGGTAAGGTCACTCCAGAGCTTCCTCTTTTTCAAACTAAACAACTGCAGCTCTGTCAGCTTCTCCTCACAGAATGTGTACTCCAGACCCTTCATCAGCTTTGTTTCCCTTCTCTGAATCATTCAACTTCAGATTGCTCAAGTTAAAAACCCCCCCCACAACTGGCTAGGCAGCCACACAATTAAAAACTCACTTTCCCTTTGTCTGTTACACCTTTCAATTTAAATAGCTCATCCATGCCCTTGTCTTTGGAAGAAATGTTTTCTGACTGCAACAAGCCAATTTATCACCAAAAAGGTTGAATGCCTTTTGATTTTTCATAATAATAAATTCCCTTCAATTGAAAAGACAGTCTTCTTAGGCAAATTAAATGCTCCCAAGGAAGACTTTTCTCTTCCCTGCTGTTCACCAGGAGGGTACTAAATTTGTTACCTGGACATTTCTATAGAAAGCACTGCTAACCTCCACTTTCTAAAAACTTTTAAAAAACCCCAAAAAACCTATTAAATTGCAGACAAACTTACTGCAAGGGAATGAAAAAGCCAATAATTAATAACAATAATAAATATAAACAAACAAACCCCCCATTTCATAGTAAGACTACAAAATGAAAATAATCTGAAGCTGAAAATAATCTCTTCACATGAAACCAAAATATGTTTGATTTTAAACACTGCATTATTACCATCTAAGTGGTAATGAACTTCCCACCTGCAACTTCCCCTACTCTTTTTTCAAACACATAACTTCTCATGAACCATTTGGGGAAGATGTCACATCATACAATATTGTCATAGTGCACCATTACATAATTAGGACCTTCATTAACACATCAATAGAACAACATGTTAGCCTGTTTTAGAAACACATTTAAGATATCTGAAATCGTTGCAAGTCAATTGTTGTAAATAACCACTAAAGCGATTGCTAAATTTTGGATCCTTAAAGTTAAATCCAGAGACAGTGGGGGAGAAACGTAATGAATAAGGCTTACTATAGACACTTGCAGAAGTAAAAATGACATGCAATCTCTTCAAGCACAGACTTCAAGAATATTTCCTCCTCATCATTCTGCACCACAAAACCCCATCATGCTTATCCCCGTTTAGCTTTCATAGCCTTGGAATTTTTAACAGGAATTATTTTCTTCTTCCAAGGAGAAACACTGTTTCCCCCATCTTAGTCTTTCCAAGTAAAAGCCAACAATCCCACTGTTTCAGAACAAGGAAACCATCAGGAACAGAATTTTACAAATATGCTGCCCATCCTCTTGAGGCGCATCTCTGAATTCACTTTTGACAGGCAGAGCTGATTTTATGTCTCTCCGTGCTCTCCTCATGTGTAGCAGTTTTTGTTACATGTGAAGACCACAGCACTAACATAATTTAGGCTTCTGTAACGCCAGGCTCAGATAACAAACAGTTGTCTCCACATTACCATCTTAGCACCAGTAGATTTATGCCTTAAGACCTAAGAGCAGGCTCTAAATCAGCTCTGCTTCCATACTACCTATACTTGGCAATTGCATTCACTGTTGCTTGTTAAATCATCTGAGGCCATTCTGATTACAAATTATTATAGAGTGTAATGCTAGACCAGAGCATACTGTCTGTAAAGTGCAGCATGTCTGTGAACACCTCATGAGCAACAGGAAAGCTGGAAAACTACAGAAACAAAAAAACCTCACCGATATACTGAATCTGAGTGGACTTGTTTCTGTTAGTACAAAAACCAGAGTAACAGAAAATCAGCACAAAAACACAAAATCATTTGAGAGTTAAAAAAAAAGGATAAAAAAATCTCAAAGAAAAAATAATATGGCTTTAAAGATAGAACATGGCATATGAGCTGGGCTTCCAAGTGTGGCATGTAGGCACACAAGTAAAGGGCAATTGTCAAAACCTTGACATCAAAGTAGGGAAAGGAAACCATAAATTCTGTGTTTAGAAATGCCATTGATACAATCTCCATATCATATTTTACATACAGTTTAAGACATGCCACACAAGTTTAAAAAGAATAAAACAGCTACGTGCAATGACAAAACCCAATATGGGACATGCAGAAAGGAATCAAGTTTCCTGTAGCATGCAACTTAAGAAAACTTAATTATTATACAATGAATATAGAAATAATCATATTTCTTCAGACTTTTGAATCCAGTTCTGCCACACTTTTTACCAGACCTTCATCATCCTCCCCCACAATTAAAAAAGCTTTGAAAGAACAATGAACGTTTCTGGCTCTCTAAGAAGTACACAGACTATGCCTGTAGGAGAGTCAGCCATGATTTTGGGGTGATGTGATCATGTGTTTGAAACACAGGATAACAGCAATTTTGAAGGAGCAGGCCTGTGCAGAGTAAAATAGAAAAAATAATAATGGATTGAAATGCAGATGTTAAGGGTTCAGCTTGGAAGTTTTAGTCTTGCACCTGGCTCAGCTGCAAGTCACTTAAAAAAAGGCAGAACTGATTTTGGCCTTTTAATTTTCATTGATCAGGAAACAGATTGCCACATGTAATGATAACAGTATTAATTGTAGTGAAATATGAAGAAGCCAGGGTTCAAACAGAAGAGTATAAACAAACATGGTGGTGATGTGGCTGAACTGGCAACTCATTTTATCAACAGGCTACATGGACTAATGGCTGGAGCACACAGTAGAGGTAAAACAAATAAGCAGGTAGCAGCAAACCCTTACATCCTTATCTTCCAGCCACCATAACAGTTAATAACATTTAATAACTGTTAAGAGAAAAGCTGGGAAGCATTAACTGAAGAAGCCACACACCACATTCATGCTGAGTGCTTGGCACAAAGCTCCTCTCTGGATTCAGGTAAGTGTACAAGTGCTTGCAGGGTTTAAGACAGGCCACAGAACAGGAGGAGCTGAGGCTCTGTCATGGTGCCTGTGCTTTGAGGAAGAGATGCAAAGGCCAGGATAAACAGCAGGGTCACTGAAGGGCAGCTCTGCTGGTGCTTCTGGAGTACATGTGGGAATATCTCCTCTGCCCTTCCAAAAGGAATCCCCCTTCCCTTACCTGAGCCAAATGCCACAAATCAGGAGTCTGCTGTTTAAAATGCCAACTGGAACAGAAACACATCTAAAATACATCCTTGACTTTACTATTATTTGCTTTAAAGTCAAAAATATTTTTTTCTTCCCCCAGGAGACAACATACTAGAATGTTGAAAGATTATCATATTATTCACTGATGATTAAGTGAGAGAATTTCTAAACTACTGAGCATGTACAACAACTGATACAAACCAAAGGGGACTTGATTCTATTTTTTTTTTTTTTTTGTTTGTTTGGTTGGATTTTTTTTGTTTTGTTTGTTAAATTTTACCTGGTACTTGTTAAGCTACCAAGCCTTTATACACATACATGTACACTTAAAGAAATTCTTCTTGAGTGTGGGCCACTGATCTGCTCTATCCAGAGTAGCCAATTATCTGGCCACAGGGAGGATTGCCTGTGACACTGTTCAAGTTTGATATTCCAAATAACATCGAAGTGAAATGCAAAATAACCCTTAAGATCAGGTTTTAATGTATGTGATAACTTGACTATTACTGAAAGATCTTCACTGTTTTTTTTTTTTTTTTTTAAAGTATAGATTTGACCATCTTTCAAAGTATTCCAGTATGGTGGCTGTTCTGCTATCACAGACAGATTCTCCCACTGATGACATCACAACTGACAGTGCAGTCCCTTCACTGACTGCTACATAGAACAAAATTCTGATAAACTGAAAACCCTCAGAGTTGAAGTTCCAGGTGTCAGAGGAATTTTAGAAGAAAAGGCTCAGACATTAGGTGAACTATAAAATCTACCCTGTACATTAGCTTGTTTGATCTTCCAAAAATATTCTGCTCTTTTCCCATGATCAAACAATACATCTGCATGCACTGAAAACATGTCCTTGCCTTCAAACAAATTATTTCTATGCATTTACAACAATTTTCTGTATTTCCAAATCATGTCACAATTTGACACATTATCAGCACCAAACCAGATTATTCTATTGTAGATCTTGTATCATTCCTTGTAGCTTCCCTTTATTAAAAATTATTCACTTTATTACATTATGTGATTATTCTAATTATGAAGGCAGGTAGGTTAATCAGAGAGAGTGCTTCAAAAGTGGAGGCTTTTGAAGGGATAGTCAGTTATTGCTTTTACAAGCAAAGTAACACATTAAATGTACTTTAACATACCAATCACGCTTTATTTATAAATACACACAAAAATAAGAGCCCAGCCCAAGAAATTCAAAAACAAATTAAAGCTCTAGAAATTATCTGCCCACATTTTTTTTTATTATTTTTGAGCAAGCTAATTGAGAAATAACCAATAAACCAAAATGCAAACAGAGTTTAAAGTAGAAAACAATCTGGTATTTCCATTCAATTTTTCTTTGGTATCACAAATACTGCTGTTTCAAGATCTACACCTCTTAACCTTCCTTGCTCTGAAGGGAGGAAATGTGAGAACAACCTGGCCTGCTGTTTTGTGACCTACTCCTTTCCTTTTGAGGATGAAGAATAGCTGATGGGAAAGCTCATGTTATACAGTTAAACAAATGTCTCCAAGAGGCAAAGATATCAACAGACATTTAATACTGGAGCTGCCACCACGGCCACACAGGAGGCAAAATAATTTCAAAGGCATTCCCTTTCATTAACATACAGAGTCCAGCAAAGCATTGGAGGCAACCAACACAGCAAAGTGTATGAGAATTGAGATTCTGCTGCCGTGGCCACTAACCCAACCTAAGAAATCATCCACGTGCTTGTTAAGATCCACTGCTTCTTCTAGGGACAACTCCACACTGTGGAACATACTCTTAGGTTCTCTTGGGGATCGCTAGAACATCAAGTACCTGTGACTTTCTTAAGCGCCATACTTTGGTAAAAATATTTATCTGCAAAAAACCTGGTACTTAGAAGAGAGCACTGCAGTAATTGCCAAGATGTATGCAATAGAAACAGGACGTCCCACTTCTTACAGAAATATGCATTTATCACACTTAAATGAAATGTCATCTATGTGGATGATAGATTAATCTTTTTTAAAAACAATAATTAGCAACACATTCCAATGGCTTTCTAGATATGCAATGCATTTCCATGTGAGAAATACAACAAAATGCCTGACAGAGCAGTTTAATTCAGCTCTCACTTCAATTTTCAGGACTACAGTATACCAAAGATAACTTTCTTACATTTCTGAGTGAAGTATGAATTTAACTTCATTTTCAGAGATACACATCTGCTGAGCAAATACATTTAACAGAGGTGAGTATTGTTACCAGTTTTCTAATGATGCCTGTTATCAGCAATCACACAGCAAACTAAAGACCAACATCTTTGAATCAGAAAAGAAACCATGGTTTTGAGTACATTATGTAACATGCACTTAATTACGAAAATGCTGTGCTGTTTTCAATGTTAGGACTTCTTTTGAAAAAGTTAGTAGAAAAGAATAATAGAAGTCTGAGAGGTTTATGATGCTATAACAAAGAATAGGAAAGATATCAGCAAACAGGAATCTTTCTTCCTTGACTTGTAAGGTACAAGACAGGCTGAAAGGATTTTATACAGCTCCTACACAATTAAAAAATGTAAATTCTAGTTGTTATTGCATTTCTGTTGGTCAGAGCATTTTCCCCAATTTATAGAGTTTATAAACCTGCCAAGCAGTTTCTAGAACTCCTATGAAGCCAAATGAAGTAATATTCAAAGCACTATCATTATATGCTTTCTAGCCTCTTCAGTTTATTTATTACTGTTTACCAATATAATTATTTAGTGTCAAAAGGGCTCTGCTATCTTCCATGGTCAGCAATCTTATTCAAGTTGCTAAAATAGAATTAGGACTTTCATCCCCTCTTCAATCAAATTTACTATATAATTACAGAGGACATACATTTCACTTAGACAACATTATCTCAATGGTCTTCAGATTACTTTAAGAACAAATTGTTCCTAAACATTCAAAGACACATTAACAACTTCCCTAACTCTAAACAGTTTCACTCCGTGAATAATGCAGACCTAACACTGATTAAAAATTAAAACTTAAAACCAAACAAGTATAATTTGTCTGTAAGAAAAACTGAAACTTGAATCCTACGAATATACAAGTTTTCCCACTTCTTTTTGAATAAAGTTCTGTGGCATGCAAAAATGAGTTCAGTAGTCAGGCTTCAGCCTCATCCAGCAAATACATTCACAAAAAGCATTTTCATGACCAAATCTTCACTGAAATCAAAAGGGGCAGTATAGTTTCAAGCAAGACTTACTCTAAGTCATATGACCAAGAAAAACAGATACCTAACAGATGAAACTTCTGCCTGAGAGTGCATATAAGCTGTACCAACACTATCTGTAAGTCGGTCAGAATTAGGTTAATTAGATATCGTAGGTCTTTTTTGGTCATGATTGTCTTGCCAAGTTACACAAAATTTTCACCCACTCTCACAAAAATTCTTATAAATTTGCAGTTTAGTTCTTTCAGGAGAAAGAAGTATAGAGTATATTTAATTTACATAGATTTCTTTGAATAATACCAATTTAATTACACACCTGATGAAATGTAGAAATTCTAAACCACTTCAAAATTTAATGTGGCTTGTTCCAATGACTATTAACACGTATTAATGGCTTCAAATGGCACTTGAAACTAGTGTCAATAAAGAGTACTAAACCTTGCTAACGTTTATCCTTTGTACAATTTGAACAACAGTCTTTGCAGATAAGCAGGAATACCTAAATAATTTACTACTTCTTCCATACAAAGTAATCATATCTTGGTAAAAATACACTCAACTTAAAACACAAACCCCTCTGATGATGAAGAAAAATGAAACAATACAAACCAGTAAAAGTTGTAAGGAAAAAAATACAAGTATCTTTCATTTGCACAGCTTCAGGTGATTCACAACACATGCTTGGGGAAAAAAACCCAAACCAAAACAAAAAGAAATCTCTTAGGCACTGCCCTCTTGATGGTAACAACAAAGAGGCAACTAATCTGCAAATATGCTTTAAGTTCCCCTAACCACTTTTTATATGCAAGACTGTGCAGTAGCATGGCAGATGGCTATCAGGGAAATGAAGCTGAGTGCAAACTGGGTGTAGATGGTTGAGAAGTCATTTATGTTTTCAACAAGATTTTTGAGAGTTTTCCTGAAATGTAAAGAAGTTGGTCATACAAACAAATTCAAGCATCTGGGCTTTAATGAGTACCTGACATATTACTTGTAGATAATGCTAATTGTTAAGAGGGGCAGCAATAGGGCAGGTAATATCTGAACTTCTGAAAAAAAAATCCCTGTTTCCAGCTGTCTTCACTGTGTACTGGTAGAGAAGCCTACCTTGTCACCCTGGGTACCCTCAGAGAGCTCAGCACTTGCAGGCAATGGAAAGGTCCTCAAACGTCCTCCCAAACCTTGAGCAGAGAGGTTCTTTTAGAGGGAAATCTGGGGGAGGAGAAGCCTAGGAACAGCTACAAATGATTACCAAAGTGGTAATTAGTTTAAGCAAACACTTCTCTCTTTAAAGATTTTCTAAATTCATGTCGTATTATTTAAAAAAAAAAGATTCTCATCAGTAAAAGCAGCAGAAGGAGGGAAAGATAATCCTGGATTGTTTTATAGGACATGCTGTGATACATGACAAGAATAAACATCGTAATAAAAGCAGTGCTTTCTGAGCTTTGGACAGTCTTCAGCTAAAGAAGGTATATTAGATTTTTAAAAATCCACTTGTATGTATGAGTTTAGTCTTTACCCTGTTATTATAATTACAAAACTCCAAAAATTACACATGGTTGTCCATGACCAGCAAAACCAAAATGAAACCATGTATGCCCACGTGAAGTGCTAGAGGTAGGCAGATTAGGTAGATGCAGTTTAACTAAGACAAGATTGGTCACTGTGGACAGATGAAAACATGGTAAAGAGGAAAGGGGATCTGGATGAAAATTATTATTCCTCAGACTGAGCCTTGACAGAGGCTCCCCTCATTCCTCATGCCCACAGACACGCTTCCCCCACAACTGGCTTCTCCCAACGCTGGCGAGTTTGTAAAAGAATTTCTAGATCACCCCTGAGAAATCCAGCCATTCAGATGAGCTGGGACTCTACCATTTTATCTCCATGTAGAAGTGACAGGAGCTGAGGCATTAGCAGCTGGTTACCTCCATTTGATCCAATTAATATTGGATCAAGGCAAACAGCACTTCAAGACAGACAACAAGTGCCAACAAAATTTCAAGCCCGAGACCCCGTGCTCCAGGAAAAAAACCAAAAAACAACAAAAAAAACCCCAGACAAACTAAGAAAAAACCCTCCTTTTATTCTTCCAAACTATTATTCTGCAACAGGAATTAGAGAGCACAGAGAAGAAGTTTTGTTTCTTGCTTTTCAGTAAACTGCAAGTTGAATCGAAGATGCAGAACTGTTTCTAAATAAACAAGTTGACAGAGGAAAAGGTCAGATCACTAAAGAATAAACCTGCTGAGATTCTTTCCTGTCACTGAGATTCAGCAGAGAGCTTTATATCTTGGGAATGAAGAAATACACAATCACAGACAGGAAATCAGTTGAGAACAAAGTCAAGAGGTAGAGAAAGAGAGAAGATAGTTACCAATTTTGCTTGTCACTTTAATTTATTGTTTTATTTTAAAATAAATATTTAATTCTGGAATATTTAATTCTGTCACAACACAACATCTATATATATGGGGAGATTAGTCAAAATTAATTTGCACTACTTTGTCTAATTTTAATACATTTTTTCTATGTGCCATTTTTGTTCAGATTTTGGTTTTGACTTTAAAAATAAATAATTATTTATTTATTTTTTAAAAATAAATAACTCTAAAAAAAATAATTATTAAAAAACCCCTGTCTGGGGCATGTAAGTAAGCATTCAGAGTGATGAAATTCTTAGTTTTCAGACCAACAAAATATAGCAGATTTGTCTAAAAGACCTACTTATTGTTCTAATGTATTTTCAGTCCAGATACTTTACGCATAAAGAGACAAAGTTACCTGAGGAAAACACCATTTACTAGGCAAAAAGATGCATACACCCCATCACGTTGGTTATGTTGGGGTTGCATGAAAAACATATTATTATACAAAGAAGCCTATGAACACTTACAGATTCCTTTTATGATGAAAGACAGGAATGTTCCTCCTCTGTGCCAGATCTATCTGAAGCCCAGCCTTTGGGAAGCGGGAGAGAAGCATGAAGAGTCCAGGGCAGCCTTGTTTTACCCTTTAGCACACAAGAAGAGGGATCAGGTTATCCACTCCTTTAATTCCTCTGCTTCCTACAGCAACAGGCAGACCCAACAGGTTTCTGCTGAACTTCTAGAGGTAAAGCAGAGAATGAAGAATGGATATGGAAGTAATCAACCTGTTTAAGGCTGGATTAAATTGCATAGATGGGAGATGGGAAAATATGTGGTGATGGCCCTCTACCTACTACTCTTTCCCATCACTTCATGTGCGTAAGGATCTTCAGCTGGTCACTAGAAGGGACACTCACAGGCAAGGCACTGACAAGAGAATTACTGCTCTATTTAATTTCAAATGGCTAATAAGGTAGGCGGGAAACCACCTCACCACTTATTCACAAAGGTGAGTAATAAGATTCATGTAGTCTTCTGGTGAATGTGCCACAGATTAAAGATGATAATTTCTTTGAAGAAAGATAGCAGAGGGGTTGTGCTGTTCCTTTTAGTGAAGGTATTTGGATAATTGGTCTTTTCCAGCAATTAACCCAGAACTGTCCTATTTTTCAATTAGACAAGAATCTCGTTTGCATGTTCTCAGAGACAACAGGATATTCTGCTTCCTGTGGCTTTTAAATGGTGCAAAGGTAACCTTAGTTGTCCCTGCAAAAATATTTCACTTGCATTTTCAAACAAGTTGCCAGAACTTCCCTGCAACAGAACAAGCTAAAAAATGTGTCAGATACAGAAGAAGAGATGACTGCAATCTCAAGTCCTGCACTGAATTTAATTTCCTGTCACAGCTCCATAAGGGTATTGGGATGAAGGTGAAGGCAAAGGTTTAAAGTTAAGTGAAAGAATGTATGTCCATATCCAGGTTTTGCTTATAAATATGTGCATATAAATACTTATATTTTATACCTAAAATTCAGGATTTCAAATGCAATAGCTTCCTCTGCCAAAACCAAATTCTATGTATGTTACTCATATAGTATTTTCAGGTGACATCACAGAACATTTAAACTACACTTAGCCCCCCCAAAACCTAGGGCAGATGTAACTCCATAATGTTTTTTCTTGTGATTGCAGTGAACTAAATCATATCCCTTAAAATCTCCCTCCTCTAAGCTGCACACTTGAAATACACTTCACAGAAGGATGAATCAACAGAAAATTCTCCTGCCTCCCTTTTGCTAAGAGTTTGAAAAATATCACTTTTCTGGGGATATCTAGAAGCCACTTGAACTTACCTCACTGCAGCATTTGCATTCAAGATATTCTTGTATTCTATTCTAAATATCACGTGAATAAGACACCTGGAGCTACACAAGAATTTCTCCTTTTTTCCTTTTTCAATCTCATTAGCATTGCCTTCACAATCTCTCAGAGGGGCTACCCTAGTTCTCTCAGGTCAGCTTCAACTCTTTTCCTTCTTACAATGCTTCACTTTGAGCAAGGGAATTAACAATATAGTTATTCCTCACATTATAAAATAACTGGTCATGTCACATTTATCATGTTGTTTGATTTTCCCATTATGAAAAATTACTGTGTAAATGGGAGGCATCACTACTGAATTGTCATGCATGTGTTAAAAAAATCCCATGATTGTAAGACCCAACAGGTTTCTGCCGAACTGGGACCTATATAAGCAAAATGATACATTTAAAATGATTTCCTAGTGGATTCGATTAGAGAAATAAATTAATGACTCCTATTAAATAAAACATTTTGGCACCGAATATTATGGTAACTTGATTTGCATAATTTAACAGTTGCAGGGACTTAGGGAAATAACAATGTAAATGAGAGCTGAAAGTGTGCAGTAATGAAAAAGCAGATTTTGCCATGCATAAGACTCTCCCCCATGATTTATTTTAAGGTAATCTTCTCATTTCTTAATTACATTTTTAAATAAAGGTTAAAACAATTTGTTGTCAACACCTCTGCTGTCACTTCACTCTGGTGTTGTTACAGATTGTAACAACAATGGGAAGCTTCTCTTCCCATTTCTTTTCCTTAAAAGAAAAGTTAAGTTCTGAATAGAGAAGACAGAGAGAAATCCTCAAAGATGACAAAATAAAAATACAATCAAAACAAAAATAAACAACACTCCCTCGACCATTACTTAAAAACTACAAAATAGGATTTTACTGTTTCCTGTCAGGTAAACCTTGAGGAAAATAGGTATTTCATATAAATAGGAAAGCCCTCATTCAAATAATAATAACAAAATAAAATATTTCAGTTCAATATTTCATAAATAATTAGGAGTTGGATTTCAGTTGCAGTTAACAAATTCAACTTTGTTTAAAAAAATATTCACAGTAGTAAAATGCATAGATCAATACTTATGTGGCAATCAACACTGTGATTTTTAATTTTTTCATGTTCACAGCAATTAAGCACTCTGGAGTTACTCTGCTCCATAAGTAACACTATGGTTCTTTTTAAACATCCAACACTCATGCACAACACCAGATAATTTGCCTTTCAGTTTGTCCTCACTAGCTGATAAAAAAAACCAAAACAACAAACCCACAAAAAGATCAAAGCTTCATAAGATGTGTAAGGCCAGCCAAGTGCTCCATTAGCTTGTAAACCAACAGATGCTTAGTTTCGATATTCTGCTTTCCCTGGCATAAAAAAGGGCAGGTACACATGCACTGAAGTGCTCCCTACAGGGTCTCAGTCAAATCTGAGAGGGCCAATTCAACAATCTGTCACCTCTAACTCACCACACAGTGGGTTTGTACAGGGACAGTGCAAAGGCCAAGTAAAACTAGCAATGTGAAACCCTGTCACAGAGGAGCTCGCTATTATTGCTGCCATGGTGGTTCTGCTCACTCCAGCATAACAAAACAAAACCTTGATGGAGGATTGTGTGCATCTTCTGAGATTATACTGATCATCTCCATACAAATTCACCCCTCACTTTCAAAATTAAGAAACCAAAGATTAAAAATCAAAACTCCCAACCTGGTTATTGTTAAGCCCTTTGAATGAAATTTAATAGACTAAAAGGTACAATGATAAGCTTATGACTACAATCCCTCTGGACTGGACTTCTGAAGTAATGCAAATAATGTGCTTTTTGCTTTATGGAATGCAATCCTAACTAATCCCACCAAAAATGAGTAAGGTAAAGGTGAAGTCATGGACTACAAGAGATATGAACGCAACAGAAAATGTCTGTGTACATAATCAGAAAAGTAATGCAGTTATGACTGTCAAAACAACAAAGTGAAACAAATTACCTAGCCAGATCAGAATTATAAACCTGCTCTGTTACATACGTGTTTGCACATATATGCACACAAACTCAAAATACTTCAAAATGTTTAGATTATTATTTTCATGGTTCAGTTCAGTCAAAGACACTGGATGTTTCTTAGTGGAAGCTTCTTTGAGAAATAACCTTAACCAACCTGCTGTAGAAATAGGGCGGGTTAGAAAAATCTCAATAGTATAATAATGAAAAGCAAAGTTAAATGTTACTAAACAGTTTAATGCAGTGGAAGTAAATTTATTAGAAGCAACCTGTTACTGCAAATCCCACATCTGTTCCAAAATACAAGATGAACTGGTTTGATTTTGCACCTTGTACTGTCAGAAAATTAAGATCTTATTTGCTTCATTCTTGTTCATGAAACATCTTGAAAAACTTTGATTTATCCTATAAGATAAAGGCTTATGAAGCACTTTCTGAAACCAAACAATTTTGAAAATAAGCTTTCTTAATAACTATGCAAACAGTCTAGCAAAAAAAAAAAATTTTTTTTAACAAAGTCGTTTGAGAAATGTAGTAACTGAAGAAACCAAAAAAACAGATCACCTCAAAAACCCCCCAACACTTCCCATCCCTTTAAGTTCATCACTGCAGTATTAATTCTGAAATGAAAGTTATTCCATTTGCCAGATGGAGAAACTATGTGATAGCCTTCATCCTCCTAGAAGCATGTGCACTTCAGGCATGCCTCAAAGTCACGTTCACCTCAAGCAACCTATGGAGCAGATTGGAAATGCCTTCTTCTCCCATACACATAGACTTCACAAGTGTAAAGCAATTGCTCTAAGTACCAAACCCAACATTTTTCACTTGCACAGTTATTTTTAATAGCTATTAAGGAACATGATATTTTTTGTGTTGACAAGTTTTTGATAGTGTAACTTTTCATTTGGCCTCTCCTTTGAGCAGCTGCAAATGGTATGGCAGTTTCTTTGTTTTAATGTCCTGGCTGCAGCCCTTGATGTAGCTACTAATTACAGGAGAGCAAACAATATGGTAACAGAAGGTGTAAGCTAAAGGTTTTTAAAAATTTACTTCCTTTCTGAAAACAAAAGTAAACTTGAACAAGAAGAATGTAATAGGTGGTTGAATAAGGAAATGTAAGACTAGAAGCATTTACAGCCTAAAATAATCATTACCAAGGAAGCCTGCAAATCCAGACTAACTTGAATTTTTGCTGTATGTAAAGGATTCAAGACTGACTTCCCAGTTTCTACAACACTGTTTTATTTTACTAAAGTCTCTCCACAGAAATTTGAAAGCAACCTGAGCTGAAAAAAATAATTCAAAAGGTTTGAGTATTTGCATTAATTCCTAATTAACTTTCTAATATTTTGTTTGATTGTTGAAATACAATGCAAATTAAGGATATCACTGCTAAAATAGAGAAAGCTATTGTACAATGATACCTAATATAAATGAGGATCACTGTGGGTAAGCAGTAGTAAAAAAAACCCAAACCCAAATCTATGAAAAATTGGTAACTGCAGCTAGTTCTGCGAACAAATTCAGGTGTCAAGGATCAGCACCCTCAAATCAAACACAGAGGAAAAGACAGACATATCAGTAACACTTCAAATCATTAACACTTCAAATGGGATACAGCTGTCAAGCTGTTGGATATCAAACTGTATAAGGTCATGAAAAACCACAATCACAGGTTTGCCCTGACACAGTGTCATTTCCTCTGACCAACCTCTTTGAGGTAGCTCTTCAAACAACATCTGGATTTGCGTGCCTCTATTCTTCTGACAAGGGTTCAAAGCACAAGCATAGAAAGCCTATGCAAGCAGAAAAACTGACCTTCACCTTTACATTTTTCTATTTTCTGATCTTTTTTGTCCTTTTTCTTCAATAGAAAATAAAATCATAACAGGGTTGGTGAACAGCATGGGGCACAGACTTCAATGTGGCATTTAAAGGAAAATCTGCTGTCTTTATTATGTTTCAAGAAAAAATTATCTGTCTCCCAGGAATTGATTTTTAAGTTTCCTACACAACAAGAAGATATAATTTAAAAGCTGAAGAAGAATATGTAACTAGTGTTGACACTGATATAACTGCATTTTCAAGCACAATTTCCTTTATGCATAGGCCACTGGCAGCTCTTCAGCAGATAGTTTGTATATAATGTTACACACACATATGGCTTCCTTCCCCCTGCTCAGCCAATGCAACAAGGCATGAAAATTCCCATGAGGTTTTTATTGAACTTTGACACCCAATATTCTTGCCTTTGGACATTCTCTACTTAGAGTTGATGTTTTTCTAGTCTCTATCACTAAGCAATAAATTATTTGCATTGATAAGGGACGATTGCAATTTTTTTTTTTTAAGCTTCATCAAATATTTTAGCAAATATTGAGTGAAAAAAAGAGGAGGGGAAAGGACACTGGAAGCAAGGAAGTACTGTTCCATTATAAATTCAATTTTTTTCTAACAAGTAAATAACATTTTTTATCAGGTCACTGAATCCTATAAAAATTATTTGAATATAACATATGCTATTAACTTGTTTAAGCACTTAAAGAATTTTGATTAATTGGACATCTTTAAATAAACAGTTCATATATTTATGTATGTACATAATCACACATTGGTTGTGATTTTGTCTGTTGTGCTAGCTTCTCTTTCACCCCAGTATTCATTCTGCAATAACCTAAATAACCTATAGCCTTTAAAAATATATCCAATGTTGATCTATGTATGGTACTGAATAAATGTTTCCCTTAGGCAAGCAAAAAAAAAAAAAAAAAAGGAAAAACCCCCAAAACAACGCAGAATAAAAAGAAAAAGTGCACCTGGGTATCCTCCAGCTAGTTCAAAAATGCATTACATAAAACATGAATTTTACAAGTATAGACTTAATTATACAATGAAGTTTTTCCATATAAAATAGCCATGCCAGTGTAGATGGACTAGGCCAAGCCTTTGTATGATCATTCTGAATCAGGACATATAACAGCTCCATCACTTTCATCACTTAATAATCAATTAAAAAAAAAAAAAAACATAGTATCACCACTGCTATATTTTTGATAAAGCAACAACACAAATAAACAGACTTCATTTGGTTGAAATGACGTTATACTGAAAATAAAAAAGCCAATTTATTGAGGAACTATTCTGCACTAGTACAACCTTCTTTATCTGCATCCAAAAATACCATCAATATAAGTAATGCTGTTGGCATGGGATAAACATGATGGATATGCTTAAAATACTATTGCCATAAGCACTGCATGATTTAATCCAATGTATAAACAAAACCCAGACAGGACAGAGGTTTAAAATCACAAAACCTCCAAACCCCTCCAAAAGAAACCAAAATTCAAGCAGAATCATAAAGCTTAATTTCAAAGCCACAACTGAATAGATGATGCTACAACACACATTCACAGGCCTTTCAACAAGAGGAGGACACAGGGACCGCTACTCCCAGGACAATGCCAGAAATGCAAAAGGAAGTTTGTCACTCTGGCAGTCCACTGCCTCTTTCATCATACACCTGCTTAGGCAAAAAATAAAACCCCTGTGGAATTTGCATGGCCTCAACAGAAAACTTCTCCTTTATCGTCTAAAACCCAAGTTCCTAAAAAATAGTCCATCTTTTCCTTTCACCCAGCTGTGATACATCAGGAATAGTAAGTGCACAAAAGTAAATTCAAACATTATTTTTTCTCTGAAATAAGTCATGACTAGGTGTTCAAATTCTTTTTCACACACACACGTAATTTATAAAGCAATGTACAATTTAAAAACCACATACCACAAAAAACCCAAAGCCAGTAACAATCAGAACTTTGCTGCTACAAAGCAGTGTGAAAGAATGTTAAAGGAGGTGAGAAAAACAATCTTTATTTCTATAGCTAAACACAAGAAATTTGGAGGATAAGTTGCCAAAACAGAAACACAAGTAAACCACTTCAACTAACAAGCTTTTGTATTGTAAGACCAAACACAACAAGCTAATGCTAAACCATAGTTACACGAGGAAAAATGATCCAGGATACCTGCACGCTGTACAACTGAGCAGGTCCGCAGAAAAAAAGTCATCTTCTGCATTCAAAATCATCAATAACTTGTGCAGGAGAAGCAGCACGTAGATATACATGGAGCCTCCTAAAATCCACTGTCACATGTGAAGCCAACTTAAGGTGTTAACTTACACACAACTGATCCCTATATTCTTATGATGAACACTTACCACAGCAATTAAATGCGGCCCCAAGTCATGAAGAGAAAGCTTCCACTTACCTAAAATGGAAAAAAAAAAAAAATTATTAAGATAATTTATCAGAAACTCAGTGTTACAGATCTGGTAATTAGGAGAGAAAAATTAGTTTTATTACATTTAGTTTTAACTTTTCCTTCTTTCCCCTCCCTCCCACACCAAAAAAAAACCCAACTTTTTTTTTGCAGGGGATGAGAAACTATAGTAGTCTGCAGGTACTACAACCAGCATATATATTTAATCAACACACACCTTTGTCAATATGCCAAGCAAATCCTGTTCAGCAGGGATGCTCTGGGAAATTCCCTGGCTGAGGGGCCAGACCCACAGCTCACTTCCCCACTCCCTCAGGGTGTGTGTCAGGACGAACCCTTCTGCCTGAGGCAACAGCCAAAGGGTCACTCAGTCACTGCACATCTGAGGACGCTTCACCCCTTCTGAATGGGTGGATTGATTTCAGTGACCTTACTCAAAAGCAAGATAAAACTAAATTCATGCATCGTTATAAACCCAGCAACTATAAAATTGGCACAGTATTTAATCCCTTCTGCTTAAATAGTTCTTAATAATTGGAGTGGTGTTAGATCAGAAGTCCTCCATAATTCATTAACTTTGTAAGCAAAAACTGTGATAATAAAAATTAATTCGGCGAAGTATGAAATGAGGTAATATCTGAAAGTTCCTGGGATATGAGATTTTAAAAAATAGAACATATTGTCTCCACTATGTGTATACAGACATTCAAATCCTTTCTAAATACTATCATGTATTATCAAAGAAGGGGTAGTTTGAGGGTACACCGCTCTTCAACCTTTCAACATGAAATACTTAACGTGTAAAGACACTTAAAAGACAAAGAAAAAGAACGATGTCCCTCATTTACAGCTGATACCACCTTTGAACTACACTACGTTTCTAAATTTGCCATCATATGAAATGTTTGAATAATTTAAAACATGATGTTGAACATTTAAATAAAAAACTTTGAAAACCTGTTAAGGAGAAACAAAGTATTTTCCTACAGAGTATAGCTGACTATATAATAAACCTCTTATTGTCAGAAGATTTAAAATAGTTTGCATGCAGTTGTATCCTTTATTTAAAGCGCAGCCTTTTGTTTTTTTTTTTCTCCTTAGCATAGCAAAAATGTTACTGTTATTTTAGAGACAGAAATGGCATCTAATTAGCACAAGGCTGTGTCATGCAGTGTAGTTGTAGAGCCCTTTTCACCTGTTACCGAGCTCCTCTCTCTCAAGGGAGAGAGGGGCAGATGGGTCAGGAGCCAGAAAAAAACACAGTGGGGAGTCACACAACATCAAAAATCCCCCTTTGTCCATCCCTGTAAAGCTCATCATTAACTCTCATTTTTTTCTAAAATTTGTAAGTATCATTGGTAAGTAAACTGAGACGTTGTAAGAAATATATTTCCCTTCAGCCTTTTGCTTAATGCTTTCATATTACTCATAGCTAAGACATTGCTTTTCTGCATCCTTTTATCCAAAGAGACATTCTGCAGGAAAGGACTCAAATGCTAAGGCCCTAAACAAAGGCTCAAATTGGATACAAACAATCACATTCACAATACATTCGACAAACTAGGAATGGGAACATAGAGCACAGGTCCAATACTGTTTCTAAGGTACCTCTTATTTCTACCACTATCTTACTGCTACAGGATAGTTGGAAAACCAGAACAACAGTTGGCTTGTAATAAACATACATACACATTAAGGGTTACTAAAGTAGCAATCCTGGAAAGAGTTATCAAAATGTTTAAGTTGGATGGCTGTCAGAACAATTGGGTGGCATCTGATATTGTTAGGAATTCTCTCACAATTCTGCTGCTGTTGTTTCTCCTGGGCAGGTCTGCACAGTGAACTGTGCTTTACATCACCTAATGTACTGTTAGCAAAATTCCATATTTCACTTTTAAAATCAACAAAAGCAAAAAAAGAAAAGCCATCTACTTTCTACACACTTTAGTTGTAGTAGTTCATTGCAAAGCTTATTAAAACTC
Organism: Acrocephalus scirpaceus scirpaceus; assembly: GCA_910950805.1. Classification (NCBI taxonomy): domain Eukaryota; kingdom Metazoa; phylum Chordata; class Aves; order Passeriformes; family Sylviidae; genus Acrocephalus; species Acrocephalus scirpaceus. Next base: position 47,849,841 of record OU383775.1, read on the forward strand.
TGTCCTCCCTCCAAAATAGGACATTGTAAATCTTCTATTACTACATATATTTAACATACAGACTCCTCTTTATGATACCTTATGTCACCACCCTATTCACAATTTTATTATTTTAAAAATACCCACAAGCCAAACCCACAGTGCATATGTAGTAAAGGTGCTGATGTAAGATTCACATATATGAACATTTTTAGCTGTATCCAGAAGAGAGAAGCTGTGCTGCAAGATAAGCTCCTTGGCACGAATGGCTTTCTGCCAAGTTTCCAGGCTTCAGCCTCAGAGGAAGATAAAGACACCTTGAAATCCCAGATCAGAAAAACTTATATGCAAAAGTTAACCTTGCCTCAGAGTCACTTCAGCTTCAAGTCTACGTGTTTTGCAAAACCAGGATTGTAGAAAAGCAAAACCTGATTATGTTATGCAGTTAAGGCTATTTTTTTTAAATTCTAGCTAAAAGTAAAGCTGAATCACAGAAAATGGTGGATATTTCACATATGAAAATGCAGTCTGCTACAGTCCAGAACTGAAATAGTGCACGCAATAAACAGGAAAGTTTTTCTGGTCTTAAGATTGTTTCTGTCCTGATACCTGTAATAAAGCTAAACCTGTCAACATCTACATGTATTTTATTTTAAATAAAATCTGGATTATCCTGAAGTCAGACTATTCCTCCTCTGCCCCATCAAGCCTGAGCAGTCTAGGCACCGGCACACAGGAGACTGCCTTGCTACTAAATACTGCACATAAGGGAAGCAACACAACATTTTTCTTTCTAGCAAGCTCACTCAAGAATATCTATAAGCCCTTAATCTGTATTGCAACCAACCATTTTTATTCTCCTTCATTAGACTCAGTTTAAAGAGATTTGTTTCTGCACCAACTGCGGTGAACTCACAAAAAATGCCTGTGAGATGGAGATAAGCTATGACCACAGTTGCTTGCTCTGTTAGTTTGCTTGCATGGTGGATGTTTTTGTGATTATAGTTACTCCACGATTTAACGGTGGGAGGCTAATGGAAATGTTACTTGCTATGGTAGCAAGCTAAATCAGTTGGGGGAAGGAAAAGAAATGTGTTTACACTTGAAGATGTCACATAAAACAGTGGGAAGTTCCCACCCCTGACACCAGAACTGGCATACTCATTCAAGGACTCATCTACACTATTACATGCTCCTTCACACTTAGCTATCTATTAATTTACAATTATTTGCATTGATTTTATAGGAGATTTTTAAGTTCTGCAGTAATTTACAGACTACTGAAGAAATTAACTGTGCTTCTTCCAAAGATAACAAGGCCTTGGCATTGAGATACTGAACACATCACTGAGAGTCTGAATTTTTTGCTGTAAATTCTACATTAATTACAGCAGAACTGATAGGTAGATTCTATCTGTCCCACCAAGAATTTCATCACTGATTCCTGACAGTAATCCACCAGCAGGAAATGTAATCAGCCAGATAATGTCAGCTCAGCCTCTGAGGTCTTGTTAAGTTGGATTTAAAATAATGTAGTTATTGCATATATCATCTCACTGGTAAGGGCACTGTGTTCTCAAAAAATACCATGAATCAACTGAAAGTCAAAAAAGAAAATCTGCAAAGAAATGCATAAAACAATTTCATCATATTTTGAGAGATATATTGACTGTGGCACTGAAAAAATTGACAGAGGCCCAGTGATTGAGAATGAACTTCTTAAACATACACTGTATAAACCATGAAAACATGTTTTCAAGACCAATGCTTGTCAGTTATTATTTGAAAAAAAAACTTTGTAAAGTTGGGGGCAGGACATGTCTATATTACTTTAATAAAGTATGAGCTGCTTGATAAAACAGGCTTGAGGATGTTAGTTCTGGCATATTTTTTCAATTCTTCCATACAAATATGAAAAAAAAAATCTACTTTTTCTTCTTTGCTCAGAACTTTGCTCAGTGATTGTGTGAACAGAATTAATACCAATGTTGGGTGAATCCCTTTCAGTATAAAGGATGTCACTATATAAAACACCTAATCCCTGATTCTGCAGCATAGAGCTATGCTACAGAAATGCAGTACTAGTCAGTGCTAACCATAAAATCCCTGCCAAACCATGTCCTTCTTTGAGGAATGTTTTGCTTCTATGTATATCTTCTTTATAATCAATTTTTTCCTTTTCACTAATAGGCCTTCAGTATTGCATATGGCATCCTGACATCTAAATGACCCATTAATGCATACAAATATAAACTCCAAAATAAATACCAAGCACCAAGCGGATAAAACATGCTCATGTAGATATACCCAAGTAAAAGTATGGGTTGTGCAATATTGGTGCCAAAAGATTGATGTCTGTGCAGCACCTGCTCAGTGGACAATTGGAGATTATCTTTGTGAAATTCTGTGTTGACCCAAATTATATTTGTGGCACTCCAGCAAAAACCCAGTGGAATTGTTAAATTGGTTGTGGTTAATTATGCATTATGCTCAAACAGAGAAGAATCTGAGTGGTGTAGAAACTCTGAACCCATCTAAGAGGATACACACACACATACCAAAGGTAGTTGTGCAATTGGAGGCACTGAAGTTATTTACACGCAGTCAAGACCAAACAAGGCAGATGATCTACAGCCAATGGCATTAGTTCTCCATACAGCACTCAGCAAGATCCCAAGTACTAGATGAGGCAGTGGCTTTTGGAGAGTAGCAAACATAGGGAATGGCATGCCATAATTCTGACAGAAAAGGAGCTGGCTGTAAGCAGCCTGGGCAACTGCAGTGTAATGGCTGAGCCTTTGACTCTCCAATGCTCTTTTAAACAGACTTTGTAACCCTTTAGAGGCAGGGATGAACTTTTTGTTACAATGTAGTAATGTGTTAGCTCACTGGGGCCTTAGAAATAATGCACAGTGCAACGAGTGAACAAACTAGTACCTCTTCAAATTATCTTAATATTCCTTAAAGTTAATTGTCACAAGAAATCTTTTGTGTAAAACTGAGAGCTGCTCAAAGATGAGAAAATAAAGACCCCAGAGAGAGAAAATATCATCCTGGATCATGACTATCACTTCAGTTTCAAATGCAGTCCCACCTGTCCCCATGTGCCCCCTTTTAGCATACCTTTACTATAAGATTGTAAGCAAACTAATAAAATGAACATGACAGAATGGTGGAGAAAAGAGATCTCTTGCTTCTGATAGACCATGTCAATGTGCAAGATTGGAATTTGTACAACCCCAAGACGATGTCACCAAGAGTGGGAAGAGAAGTCACAGAATACATTACAGACAAGCAAAATCAACATCTAACTGGACATCAGATATAATTTCCATTTGATGAAGCAGCCAATTTTAACACAGATGTTCTTTTGATATACACTAACAGCTGTAGACTGAGTGCACTTATAGGTAGTTTGTAAATGCCTTTCATTGAAAGCATTTTCAATTTTCTCTAATTTTTATTAGAGGCATCGCCTAAAATCTGAACAGTGTGGACACAGACACAGTTATCCAGAATTAGCATTCCAAGTGCCACCAGATAATGTGCATGCCACCAGATAATGTGCAATGTACCAGCCTTGTAAACCCTCATACTATATTTTGTGTCTGAAAATTTGTGAAGTGTAACATTATTTGACTGTCTCATTTTTTAACAGCACATAGCCCTGCTTTCCTCCATCATTGCCTGTTGCCATGCTCCCACCTATCTCCATAACAAATGAGCCTCGGTGTTTACTCTGATCAAAATTCATAGCTACAGCTGACTGCTGCGGTTCTGCAGTCATCTTCAGGAGTAAAACAGGCTGTGGGGCTGATTAGTGATCACCTGGGCTATACATTGCCACTGAAAAAATGCTGCTGCTGACAGTCACAGCTCATTTACGCCTCATTGTGATAGATGCACTGAAAGTCATGTAGAGAAGGTCAGGAGCCACTTAGACACACTTAGACCATTAAAATGGGCAGTGTGAACCTCTCTGGGTAAGTCACAATGAAACACAGTAGACAAGCAATATCACAAAACACTGGGTTTACTGTGTGGTGGAACATTAGCATATGTCAAGGCCATCACACTAAAGACAGTCACTCACCAGCTCACCAGTCACTCCAGGCTCACTAGAGCAGGACAGAGACAAACACTGAGCCAAAGTGTTTGATCTCTCCACCTAGAAGAAGCAGAAGTGACTAACAGCTGTAATCTACCCAAAAACCAAGGCTCCATTGCTATTAAAGGACACATCCCCTCACTGTTCATGTGGTACAGGTCATAGAATTTATTTAAATATCTGCACTGGTTTTTATTGGGGTAATTTACTTCATAATGGCTCCTTTGGGGCTGTGTTTTGGATTTGTGCTGGGACAGCGTTGATAACACAGAAATGTTTCTGCTATTGTTAAGCATCAAGGCCTTCTCTGCCTCTCAGCCCACCCCACCAGTGAGGAGGCTTGGGGTGTACAAAAATCTGGGAGGGAACACAGACAGAAGAGCTGATCCCATCTGACCCAATGCTCAGTATATAATGCTGGGGGAAGAAGAAGGAAGGGGAGGATGTTTGGCATGATGGTGTTTGTCTTCCCAAGTCACCATTACGTGTGATGTCGCCCTGCTTTCCTGGGGAGGGCTGAATTCCTGCCTGTCCACGGGAAGCGGTGAACGAATTCTGTGGTTTGCTTTGCTTATATGCACAGGTTTTTCTTTAACAATTAAACTGTCCTTATCTCAACCCATGAGTTTTCTTTTGATTCTCTCCCCCATCCTGCTTTGGGGAGTAAGGAAGCAGCTGAGATGCCAGCTGGTGTTAAAAACTCAGGCAGGGTAGTCTTCTAAGGTGAAACAGAGCTACCCTGTGGTCATCCAGAAATGATAAAGGGTTTTGCAGAGAAAATGAAGTGGATGAGAAAACCGTGTCTCAGAAATAGGAGGTATTTCCAGGATAAATTTGGTTTAGAGGGAGGGATAAAACACAGAGCTTTAGGAAAGAAGGAACACAAGTGATCCTTCCACAGACTTAGTATTCCCTGCATATACACCAGCATGAAAAAGTCAAGAATGTAAGCGGTTACAAAATCAAGAAAGTTAAACTTCTGGGAGAAAAACCACAGTATTTAGGATCAGGAAAGAGCTGGAAGGTTGGGTCAGCAGAATATTGTTTTCAGAGCAAGAAGATGTTTCGAAGCATCACATCAGGCTGTGATGTGATCTGTGAAATGGCTGATAGCCATGGCAGCAATGACCAGACATTGCTGCTGAACACACACTGTGTTCAGCTCTGTGTGAACCCAGACATAAGAGCACTGCCCAGAGGAACCAGACCAGTTCATGGAACCAATGCTTAACATGTATCTAAGGAGGGCAGTATATTGACCTTCACTGTAAATATCACAAACATATGGTTTCTTGAGATGGGCTTGTAATGAAGATCATGAAAAAGGAGGGAGAGAGGATTTTGACACCAAGAAAACTTAAGGTTATCAAGTGCTGAGCATTGTGAAAAAAAGCCAAAAGATGCCCAAACTCTACACAAACTCTAAGATGCAATCACAAATTTCTTTTTCCTACAGCTCAAGCCTGTCACCTCTCCCACTTTTCCAATATAAAACTACAAACCAGCTCATTAACTCCCTGAGATCTACTCTCAAAGCAATAAATGTAAAGCATTCAGAAGAAATAAAAAATTGCAGCAACCCTTAGAAGTATTGCAGCTCCTTTCTTTTGTCTAACTTCTTTGTAGTATTAATATGCTCCAGACACTCTTAGTTTGTGGAATGGCAAAGGGCAGATGTCCACAGAAGAAAACCTGCACAATTCTAAAGTTTTATTGGCAGGTAGCTCCACTGAAATAATCATCTGTAAATATGAAAAGCATTATAGATATTGAAACTTGCTATTTAATAAATGTGTGCACATACTTGTATATACACAGATACAAAACCACAAAACCTTGTTTCATTTCCTCATTTTGATTTTTTAAAAAAGATTTATCCTAAATTTCTACCAATTTTACCTACATGTTTACTTAATGCAGGAAAGAGTAACAGTATTGAAAAATTGAGACTGTTAAGTATAGTTGTCCTGCTCTTATATCATTGCACTATGTTTCTGAATATCCACAGTTACAATTGATGTTTCTTTCAAAAGCATTCTAGATTAAATAAATGAAGCCACTTGAGTCCTGTATGTCAAAATGCACAGAGCTGAGACAAACAGCTTTTCACTGAAGATTTCTGAAGTCATAAATTTCAAATAAAGGAAAGGGATATACAGGGATTCATTATATTCTTTACCCCATAAACTTCAATTTAGAGAAAACTAAACATATAAAACAAGATTACAATTTTATAACTCTATCACATACCATAAATTAAATGCTTGGAACTCCTTCTGCTTTTTCTTATTCTGTCAGCTTATGCCTGTAGACTGCAATACCCAACAATTGAGGTGTACAAATTCTGTCAGTATAGTCGCCGTGTATTTTGCAAATACTATTTTCCTAAAGCAGACATTTTGAGTTCACCCACCCTATGGCGTTAAATACTTCGCAGTAAGTCTCCTGCTGAACTACTCTTTTCTAGCTGACAAAGGTTTTAACCCACCAGCTACCATCAATGCACCCGAAGTATCACCTTGGAAATGGTATCAAGTAGCTTGGTGGCAGAAGGGATAGAAAAAAGTGTACCAAGTAACCTCACTATTTGAATATGTACAAATAGCGAGGGCTACAGACAAGAAAACAGGGAAATAAAAAACCTGGGGCTGGTAAAATGCTGGGTAAGAGAAAACAAAAAACTGCCTAAACCCTTATTACATCTCCACCCCTCCCCATAGTTGAGGCTCAAACATGTTGAAAGCTACTATTCAGCAGCATACTCAATGATCAGCAGTCTTTGGGGATTTAGTGTTCATTCAGCATGATTTTGCAAAATTCTACTCCAAAGGCTATATCAAGGAGTTATGATTTTACGGCTGTGCACATACTGGGAGACAGAACTCTTTTGGGGGGTGTTTGGATGGGTGATACAGATTAAGGTATCAGTTTGTATCAAAAGGTATACTTTCCCACATAAATAGGCTTATAAAACCTGTTATTTGAATACATGAATATAAAAGGAATTTTGTAGGGCACATCAGCAACAAGGATTAAATCTTTAGAGGACAGCATCTACAGGAGCATTTTCCAATTAGGATGCCCACTGTGATTCAAATATGAACTTCTCAACTTCCATTTAGAGTTTTCTCAATGTTACACCTTTAAGTAAAACCTGCCAAATAAATCAGGTCATTGCCAGAACAAAAAGCCACATCTTCCTAAACTGTTTATCTGAGAACTGACAGTCATAGTTTAATTATCATGGAGCCCTATAAATTATAACAACATGAGAGCTGAAATTGCAAAAAAGCCTCCAAGATTTGAAATGACAAGCCAAGTCATATTAAAATGTAAGTGGCAATATTCCTGAGGCATGATAGAAAAATTGATAAACACTGCTGACTCACAAAGAAGAAGCCAGTATCTTCAACAAAACCCACTGAAGCAGCAAGTATAAGAATTTGTACTAGATGGTTAGACCCTATCTAGTCAAGGGCATATTGGCTGCTGAAGCAAAATAAAGCAACTGTAAAGCTGACTTCATGCTTTTCATCTAAATTCTCTTAATCTGCCTTGCCCTGGTGGCTCAGATTTGTTACTTTTGAGCAATTTGTTTTAATAATCTTCCAGAAACCATCTCAGCAACATTAACATGCAAGGGATTATCATGAAAAAAAATAATAGCATGCTTTATGTATCTGCTCATTAAAACACAATGTTTAGGTGCTGGGGAGGTATTCCCAGAGAACCCTAGAATGATGCAGCATTTTGGAATAGAAGACAGCTGTAATAAACAATTGTGTAGTAATGAAAAAAATCCCTTAAGTAATTTATAAAGAGGGCACAAGCACTTCAAACAACAGCATTTCAGTTCACATTTGTTTTCCAGTCAACAGCACTCATAATTAGTTATTGCTACGTTCATGTCCACATTTTCCTGTCTCAAATCATGTCCTTAGTGTTTTTTAAGTTCTCCAGTAACTAAGTCAAATGAATATACAAGGAGAGAAAATATGCAAAGGTGAAGAGTATATGACTTTCTCCAGCCCCACTCAGTTTTATCTGAGCATAGTTGAGTTTTTATCTATCTCTATTCCTTCAGAGAAAGCAAACTGGATAAACTCTTCCTTAATTTTTGTTTTCATTTTGTTAAATATTTCATTATATATACTCATAATGAATACAAAATATACAAAAATATTGCTGTACTGTTGTATTTTTTCACTTTGATATTTACACAATGAGAATAGAAATGGGATGTATTTCAGAAATCTCATATCAGACCTTTCATGAGGGGGAAGAATATAATCATTACAATAATTCAGGTAAAAGAGATATTAGAATGGAGAGGAGGAAATAGGGAGCCACTTGACACCTCTATCAGCTTTAAAGATTGATATTTATCATGAGAAGTCTCTTGGCCAAATCTGTAATGTGGCACTCAAGTCCACTAAAATGCACAGTTTTGGTCCACTATTCTTAGATATCTTTCAGAACCTCTAATTTAGAGCTTAAATTAGTTTGTTTCATTGACACTGAAATGCTGTGCTCAAGTATGTCACTCAAGGTCTTATATAATTTCTTTTTCTGGCATTTTCCTATTTATATCTTTTTCCCACCTTTCTGAAACGCTGTTGCTTCTAGAGGGTATTTTACAGAACTTGACTAGCTTAAAAAAATATTGAGGTTAACATTTCTATCAATTGTAGAAAAATGTTGTTTGCATGCAATTTCTAACAAGCCTGTTGCAAATGGAGGTATTTCAACAATATTTCCCTTTCCTTATATGATTTGCAGTTACTTAAGGAGCAATTCATCGTGTTCCCTAGTTTGAGTCAATCATTTGTGATAGGTGATATGTCCCAGCAGTACTCCCTCCTGAGTTTTAGCAGCAGTACACATTGATATATTTGCATTCAAAAACCTATGTTTCCAAGCTATCAAAGGTTGTAGTTACAACATCTGGTGTACAGTATGTAAGTAATGTGTAAAACATTGTTTATAAGGTCAGGAATAAATATTTTATGTCAGAACTGATGTCTCTGTTCAAAAAAAAAAAAAAAAAAAGCAAATGTAAAGAGGAAAGGGGTAAAGACTAAAATTAATTTTCATTGACTTTTCAAAAGCAGACAGAGTTTTATTGGTTTATTTATTTTTGTCAAGCCTCCTGTCCTAAAAGTAGAAGCATGGCAACTAAACAAGAATTAAGTTTATTTAACATTTTCAGAGTGCTCTGACCCATTAAATACAAATTATCTAGTTCTTTCAAATGTGCCTCAGTCAGTTGGTTCCTATCTACATGGATAACCAGCATACAGAATCATCTTTTAATGGTCTTGAATTCAGCTTGATTTCCTAATGTATTCAGGGTCAAATCAGTCATAACCTTTTCTCCAGTTCCTCAGTCCTCAGATCATCAGATTAGATTTGTTCTTCCTCCTACTTTTGATCAGTCATTGGAGTCAAGCCTAAGGGTATTATTTCCATTTGTGCAGCTTTATAGCCTCAGCACACGTTTGGAGGATATACAAAAGACCTTGTCATGGTCTTCCCTCTTATTTTCTTTCTTATTGTTAAGGATGTCTTTTTCAGTGCTTTTAGCAAACATGCTGGCCTCAAATTCTGTTTTAATTTCTGTAGTTGACTCTGTGGTGCTGATATATCTCATGAGCAGTGATGGGGATAGACTGAGAAGGAACTAAAAAGGACTCCAACAACCTACAGACCTGAATAGGACTACATTCTCGTTAGAATTCCTAAGGGATGACAAAAACTTCCTAACTTGAGTGCTTAAATTGGGACTTTTTCTTTCAGATGAAAAAAATGGCATAAAATCATCTGTAACAATTGCATTTTAATATCTTTTCCTGTTGGATCCAAGCTACAAAAGCACACATTCTAAAGAATGACTTTTTCCCCTGACTGTACAATAAATATGTGAGATTGATGTGTATGAAATAATCCCAGTTATTATTTTGACCTTGTTGCCTCTTTGCTGCTAATTATGATTAATTATTCTGAATGGTGATTCTCTTTGAGAAATAATGCGCATACACAATGCAGCATGACACAGCCCTTTCACTGGATCACTAGTTGTCATATAACAAAGGAGACTGCTGCAGCTTAGACTGTGCTTGCATAGCTGACATTGTATAGGAGGAAACTACAAACTCAGGACTAGGAATGATGTAATGGTAATAACACTTCTCAAAAGTGTCACAAGCCAAAGATCTAAACAATTCCATGATGAAAGGAAAGATAATTTTATTATTAGTTCAAAAGTATTTTGGTATTTTGTTTCCCAAATGGATTTGTAATGTAACCCTTTATCTTTCCTCACATTTTTTTCTTTTCTGCTGGTTCTATGTACATAAAGGTTTCTAAGAAGTTAGAGAACCATTTCCACATTACTTCAAAACAGGGACATCATTGGAAAGGTGTTTTTAACCAGGGCTTTCATAAGTGCTTTAGTGTAACACTTGCAGCAAAATACCATTATCTTACCATGGAAGGTGATTTAATGAACATTACTTCAGGACATTTTTGTACATGTCTGCATAGAATTTCTTTGAACACAGTGAACTGAATTAAAAATGCTGTAGGATGCATCCCTTGATAGCCCCGATCAAAGACTGAGTCAGACCATCAGAAACTACTAGATGTGCTCATTTCCACACTACGCCTTCTCCAGTTTTTACCTGCATATATTCAGTATCAGCAGCCATAAGTGAGGCTTTCAAAGAAAAGCTATTTTCACAAAATAGCATGGAAGAACTAGAAAGAGTTTATACAACTTACACTGATGCTGCTGACTTTAATTCCCCAAACTAGCTGACTATATACTCAAGAGTATCCACAAAAGTAACAAGAAACTTTCTTATGCCAGTTTAAAGAACAAGAAATAATTACTTTGGTGGTCGTAAAACTGAACTAATAATGCAGAAGACTACTATATCCTATGAGATTAAGGGGGCTGATGTGTTGAATAAATTAATAAAATTAACTTCCTTTCCCCTCTCCCCAAGTATGTTTAGAGAGGAATCTTGTCTTCAAACCCATTGCAATGGAATTTTGCACAGAGAATAATAGAATCGCAGAGTGATTTGGGTTGGAAGGGCTCTTAAAGCTCATTCCAAACTCCCTGCCACATCCAGGAACACCTTCCACTAGGTCAGGCTGCTCAGAGCCCCATCCAATCTGTCCTTGAACACTTCCCAGGATGAGGCATCCATCGTTTCTCTGGGCAACCTGTTCCAGTGCCTCCATACCCTCACGGTAAAGCATTTCTTCTCAATAGCCCTTGTGAAAAGTCACTCTCCAGTTTTCTTGTACGCCCCTTTAGGTATGAGAAGGCCACTAAAAGGAACAGAAAATTCAAGAGGAAAATTTTTCTTCAGCTCTTCACAAAAATTTACTTAGGAAAAAAGTGATGAGAAAACAGTGTGCAGCAAGGATATATCCAGATATTGCACTGAATGCAGCATTCAACAGCAAGAAATCACCTTACTGAGTAAATCCTAACAGCTGCTGTTGTGGCTACTTATTTTGCATCTGAATTCTGCACTCGGATTAAAGTACTTCTTTAAAGTTTAAAGTTTACTTCTTAAAGTAAACTAAATTTACAAAAATACCATTTACTTTGGCATCCCTTCTCTTCTCCTGGGAGGAAGAATCCTGTTCATAGGGTATTTGCATCTCTCTTTTTATCCAGATTTTCCTCTCTGCTATCATCTGCCATTGAATCTTACATAAAGGTATCAAACAACATTCAGAGTATGAGACAATGAGAAAATTTTCCAAGTTACAGAGTGAGCTGAAAAGTTGCAATTTCCCATCACTTCCAGAGTGCCTACAGTCACAGCATGGTCAAACTCTGAGGTAGCTGCATCTTTATGTCGACTCTTCCCTGCACGTTGCGTTTCAGGAGCCTCCTTGCCAATCAGTAGCATTCAGATGCACATGACTCCAAAATTCTGTCAGGCATTCACTGCATCTTTAGGCATCCCACACATAAGAAATTTTTTCCTAATTGCTAAAGCTAGCTTTTTAAAGGGGCAAAGATATGCTCAGTATCAAAGGATGACCTTTGAAATACACAGTCCTTCTGGAGGTAAGTTTCAATCATGTTGACTTAAATTGCATCCAATGTAACAAACATCTAGTTTTTAGAAGTTGTCTAAAATTCATCAGTTTATGCTGCAAGTCACTTAAAAACAGTTTCAGTTCTCATATACAGGAAACTAACTTCAGTTGTGCTATAGCAGTACTTTTAAATCTACAAATATGAAACCCATGGAAATGTAAAGGATTTGGAAACACATTTCTAGCTAGCCTTAGTTCTGTTGATTATGTTTCCATTTTTTCACTAAACTCTGGCCTCCTGAACAACACGTAAAAAGATGCAAATAAGTTAAGAATATCTTACTTCTCTGGCTGAATCTCTTTTCTCTAAGTAGTATCCATTGTTTTTACATTACATTGATGCAGGTGTCATCTGCTTTGAAGGTACTCAGAGATTGCCTAAATCAGAGGACAAATAAATATTTGCATTTCAAAACTGATATACATTTTTCTAAGAACAGATTTATACACTTCATACAGCATAGGGAAATTAATGCAGGTATGTCATGAAGACTTCAGATCACCTTGAAAGAAGTGTGATTCCCAAATGCTTAATCTGTGTAACAGAACAGAGTTTTTATTGGCGTGTTAGAATTTCTTTGAAATTCTAAATATCTGTGTGAAAACCTGGCTACAAGAGGCACAATTAGGAAAGCTGCTTTACATTTCCTGGACCATCAGCCAAAGGCACTCAGTCAGGGCACAAGTGTCTACAAATTTTATTCCATCAGAGACTAAAGAAACCTTACATTCACCTCTCTAACCCTCCTTCAAATAAAGAATCTTTACTCACGTTTTCTTTGCAAGGTGACGAGATGGAATTACAATGGACTTTAATGAAAATAATTTACATTAACCAGAGAAACAAACAAAATTTGAGGTATTCCTGTTGAAAAAAACCAAAAATTATGCAAAAATCAAAGGACAAATATTTCTTCTAACAGCAGATCCTTTCTGCCACATATAAATCTCAGTAACAAAATTCTGCATATCTCCCTAGGATGGGAAAAGTGACAGTGATCAAAAGCACTCTACTTTTTATTTTTCTGATTTCTGAGGATTTACATTTTTGTTCATATGCTAACGTTTTCCATAAAAATTAATGCAGCTTTTGTAAAATAAGTCAAGGAGAGAGAGGGAAAGATATGAGGAGCAATTCAATTGGAACAGAAAAAAAAATAATCCTGCCTTAATTCACGTTATCGCATTTTTGTGCACCACTTAATATGAGTAGATTTTGGAATACTGAAAAAAGTATTTATTTTACACAATTTGAGAGAATAAACTGCATTGCATCCATTTTTATGGCATGAATATTCTGACAACCAATTTAGATAATTTAGGATTTGTCAATTCCCCAATTGACAGTAGTCATCTGACATAAAAGGTCTCCTTACATAACCTCAGCTCAAGCATTAGAAAATGCAATTCCCCAAAGCATTAGTCACTTCCAAAAATTTAGGTCAGAGAAGATTTCTACCCTTCAACATCAAAACGCTATTTCCCTGAAAACTCACAGGGATTATATTCCATTTCATTGAAAAGTTCTACTGAATACAACAGAAAGCAAAGTGCAATCATCAAACTTTTGCCAAAGCCTCGTGCCTACACATCAGAGAAAAAGCTCAAAGAGTGAATCTGGAAGGATGAGACCTCTCAGGTGATGTGTGTGAAGTAAGGGAAAGTATCGTGCTGATTTTTGTCAAGAGATTCCACGAGTACTTTTTTAAATTGCAGCACATCTCCTCTCCACTTACCATCTTAGAAAAGCTACAGCAGATTTGACAGTGGCCTGAAGTATGGTTTCTAAGATAGTATTAGAAATGCATATGAATAAAAGCAAAAATACCCTTCCCAGCCTTTATCCATCATTCCATGGGATTACACACATTACACTCATTTACACATAAGTGACCCCTGTCTGTTAAACCTCCCTTCTAAATTAAGTGAAAGGGGGTGAAAAAGATACATTTTAATTATTACTTTTTGTGAGAGGTAAAAGTTCATAGAACTCAATGATAAGTGATACTACTGCCTGTTCCTACTAGTAATGTAGAATTGGCAAATCACATCATTAAAGAAAAAACCAAAACCCATCACACAATAAGCCCCCAAACCAGTAGGCTGATACTCTCTTTTTGTCAGGAAAGCAAGTGTCTGTAACCAACAGTACAAATCAAAGGCACTACTAAAGTAAGACCAAATCTACTTTTTTCTTTTGTTTACGCCAGTTCCAACTGTACACCAGAAGTTGTAACAAAAATCTCTTAATAATTTTTTTGGCTGAATTCTCTACTCTCATAATCTCATCTGTCATCTTTTTAAATACAGAAGCTTTATTTCAGCATAAGCTACAAATAAGACTTGAAACAAACCAACAAACAAAACCCCACCATTTTGAATTCTGTACCCTTCAGCTTTATATCTACCTCTACTGTGTATAAAGTTAAACAGCTGAGGGGAAGTGTGGAAATGTCATGATTACCTCCTTGAAAAGATCTGTTCCCTCACTAGCAGTTTTCTGCTTCCCTACTAAGAAATAAGACCCAGAAAAGGGTTTTGAATATCTAGATTTTAGTGCAGATTTCAAAATCCTTTGTTAGGACATCAGCTGAGACTTTTGCCACCAGACAGAAATTTCACTCTCTCTCTATGAATCTGTTTCTAGCTTGCTGAAGATCAGCAGAGACTAGATGAAGACTAGCCTGCCTAGTTATATAATTACTTAAGGGAAATTATATTATAAAGACAACTGAGAAAAAGGAAGTCTATGAAAAACGTGACTGAAAAGCCCAAATAATATTAATTTTAAAGCCCCTCTCTGGAGATGCACTTGCATAATCATAAAACGTATAAATTAAAACTATAGTGTCAGTAGATCAAAACTGAGTTTTAAAAAGCATTCGCACACTAGAGATAGCAGCATTAACTATGACTTCAGTACTTCTGCTGCAATAACCATCCAAGAAAGATGTGGTTCCTCATATGGTTTGTCATGCACACAGAAATCAGCTGTAGAGATTACAATTTTTCCTTGTAAATCTTAGAGGAGACAGACGTGTAATATTAAGAATCTTTTCTTTTTAAGAACTACTGAGGAGTCAAAATAAAGTCTGTAGATTAATATGCCATCAGAAAATGAATATGCTTTAAAAAAAGTTATGTATGTGTAAAATGGACTCCACAATACACATACTACAAATGTATATATGTCTGTGTACATGTGTGTACATATATGTATGATAGAATTGTGAGTCTGTGAGAAACTCCTGATGAAGTTCATACAATTTGAAAATCAACCTTTCTTTGTCTGGTACTAGCACCCTTGCATATTATTTCCTGAACTTGATGGATTTTTCTTCTACCCTTGTGCCACTTGAATTGAGGCATCTTATCAGTGGGTCACTAAATTCCAGGCTTGCTTTTAATTTCCACTTGTTCCAATCAGTTAACTGTGAGTAAAAAGAACAGCTTCTATTTAACATGGAATTCTCATTTTCTGCCTCATTGAATTTTTATTTGCATAAAGTCAGAAATTCACCTAAATAACCAAATTATCCTACCCAGTCACAGAATCACACATCTGAATAAATTAAGAGCAAATTGAGGTATTTGTCTACTCTTATTCTCTCTTGGTCTTTAATTTTTAAGGAAGAAAACAATTATCTTCTGGGTGCTGTATTTTTTTTTCCTTAGACTTAAAATATATTAGCATCAGACTGCTCTTCATTCACACAATTCACTAGCCCTATATACAGCTTCTATGTCTGTATTGTGATGTTGAAGATGAAAGCCAGCCCAGAATTTACAAATGATGCCCTAGGAGGTGACATACACCATTAGTAAGTACTGGTCCCTGTTGCTCTCATGTAGTTTATGACACAACACTGCATCCAAACATTAACAGCTCCTGTTTGTATACTGGAATTACTTTGATGAAAAATTTCTTTGCTGTTTTTATTTTTTTTAAGACATAACTAAAAGGCCCAGTAGGTTTTACTGTAGACATGACACAACATTAATTGTTTTTGGAATTCAAACGTGCTTGAAGGAAAGAAATGCTTTGAACTTTAGTCATGTTTCTGTCAAAACCTGCTTAAATTTAAGTCTTTGGGATGGTAGCATCTGAAATAATAACATCACATAAATTCAATATCTATGTGAGAACTAATACTAAAGTTTCCTGTTTAAAAAAAAAAAGTCAAACAGAGCACCTCATCCTCTCAGACAAAAAGTTCTCTAATTTTGGGATACTGTGGCTAATTATACTGCATTGAGATTAATCTCCTTATGTAAACAATTAAGGCATACAGCTTGAATTCCAGTCTCCCTTCATATTACATATGAATGGATAACCTTATGTAGTAGAAAAATATAGATAACTCATGGTTTGTGCTCCATTTTCCCCTTGAATAATTTTAGAACCCTTAACTGTGGACATATCTTGTCTGTTTGCCCAATGCATACATAATAGAATGCTTTCTTGGGTGTTTTTCCGTCTTCTAGGAGATTTTTATCTGCACACAACAGCCTTTCTTTTAAAATAAGAAGCACCAAAAAACCAAACCAAACCAACTGCAACCCAAATCAGTTTATTTCATTTGATACTTAAAAAAGCTTGTGTTTTACAATCCCAAGGAGCTTTTATATCAGTAGCAGAGAGGCTGCATTCTTCTTTGAGGTCATCAAGCAATCAAGGGCATAAAAGACAAGTTTTCTCCAAATCTGTTGTAATTCTTTGAAATTGCAGACAGAGGCATTCCACAAAATCTTAGGTAAAGCATGACACCATTAAGATCCTCTACAAAGCCTCATGAGAAGCTGTGGGGAAAATTAGGAGTTTCTGCCATTCTCCTACACAAGGACAGAACAAAAGTCACTGTCTACCCTGTCCCCTTTGCAGTGACAGAGCCAAAGCTTAAGATGATACACAGCAAAAAAATGTTATGTGGTAACTACCTACAGAATAAATTGAATTCTTTGAGCAGTAAAACCACTGGATAAATAGCTTTTATATGGTACTTCTGACTATCTTCACCTGCCCTCTGCCCACAAATCCCTCTCTCTTTTTCACTGTGCTATTTTTGACATCCCTAGGTATCAAGCCATAAGGCATGGCTACTGTTTAAAAATTATCACCCATCTAAAAGCCAATCCCTCTTGTCCCCAAACCCACAATGTTTTCTTTCAAAAGAGCCTAAAAACCACACAGCAATTAACTTGAATACACGGAGGCATTATGAACCATCAGTAAGCAATGCTCTCAACTCTGTATCTCTGCACTTTCCACAGCTGAGAGAATGGTGGATAGAAATGTCACTTTAACTTTAAATGTCTGGAGAATGGCAACTTCTGGATGACTTTTATCGTCAGCAGAAAGAAACAAACCCTTCTGTTGTATATTTGGCACTAACCTTAGGATGATCTTGACCATATCCTAGAAAAGCTTTTTCCTCTGCACTGACTACAAAGTGGGGATCTACTCATCTGGTTCACATGTGGATGCCTGTGTTGGGAATGCTTTAAGTAAGACAGACCCTACTCTCAGTGTAAAACAATCTATCCTCTATAGCACTGCTGTAAATTACACAGAACAGAATAGCACAGGGATAAAATATAGTGAAAGCTTTGCTTAGCAACACACAGAGGAGCACAGTTCACATACCATAGCTGTAGTATACAATGACTGATTATTGAAAAACTACAGCGTGAAAAATACACAGCTAAAATCTTCAGTAAGATTTCTATCTTCACTTTCACACAAAAAGGAGAAACTGATTTACAGAAAATCGGATGCTTAAGTACTTTCAAATGTTGCAGAAAAATATGAAATATTGAAAGTTTTACAACAAAACACAATATTCTAAGATAACTCCCTACCATGATCATTAACAATAAAAATCACACAAAGCAATGTTAGACAAACAAAAATTCTGCTCTGAAAAAAATATCTTTGAGCAGGAAAGAAGAAACATAAAAGACAGCAGGTGAAAGCATTTCTCAAATAGCACCGTATCTAATTTCTTTTTCCTTATTTCAAATGTCAGCATGGTTAGATCCTTGTTTGTACTTCTGATGTTGTTTAGCAGGATGAAAAGGGTTCAGAAAGGAGCCAGAAGTTTATTTAATATAAAATGCCATTACTAGAAAACTAGTAATAGAACTATAATGGAGATAAAAATCAAATTTGAAAATAGTAAGTTTACAGTCTCTAAAATAACTTCATTAAAACAAAATCATCTTATTCAACATCTAAAGATAACACTGATGCGGTACCCCATGTAATAAGACTGCTGCATAATCTTCAGTGTACAATCTTTTACCTAAAACCCCTTCTTATTCATCCTTCTTTATGCACAGAATTTTAGCAGAGCAAAAGCTTTGTAAAGCTGACTTAATAACATGCAGCAGAGACTGAAAGACCAGGAAGATGAAGCCAAAATAGGAAAGACCCCCTCCTCTCCCCAAAAGCTTATCAAGCAGCCAGCTGCCTGTAATAAGGGCTGTAGAGAGCAAACAAACTGAAGATCATCTTTGTGGACAGCAGCTTTACAGCGCCAGCACAAAAGCTCTAGTTTAATGTGTCTTAAAGCTGGTTTCCCAATAAATGTGAGAAAAGGTCATTTTTGATTGAAAACAGCATTTCCATAATAAGAATTACCTGATCAACTTGTGAACATGTTCCTCTTTTATTATTAAGATGTAATAAGCAAAGAATAATTTGTGGAATAGAGGTTTCCATTTAAAAGATTTTTTCCCGAGTTGTATTCAAGGAAATGATCCAGCATGGTTTTTCCTGTCTCCTGTTATGGAGAATATGGCAGAACTTCAACTGACAAGTAGTGAAACCTAAGAAAACATTTTCATTTTACATGCATTTACTATCTGCAAGACATGAAAGTGATTTATTATGTTATGCATCTCACCACTTCCCTTTCTCACACATTTATCACCTTTTACCCATAGTTAAAATAGCACAGTGCAGTATATAATACAATTATTCCCGTTCACACAGAAAAGTATGCTATACATAAAAGGAACAACTAAAAGAGAAAAGCTGCTACACCAAATCAGCATATTAGGTTTTGACAGCTGGTTCCAGCAGGTATCACTGGCAGTTTTTCAAGTCACCTACTAAAGATTCTCTTTTGTAAACCCAGCTCCTTGCTTATGCTTTTTTACTTCTCAACAGATTTCATGTCTCTTGCAGACTTTGTAGCAGAAGTCTCTGCCCTACTCTCATGTGAGGGATCCCAGGCCGCACTGGACATTTGCAATTTAGGTCTGGCCACACAAACACCTGACGTATAACAATGAATTAATACCACAAAGACATAAAAATAAACACATCAGTATAAGAGAGATCTACATATGTAGTCTTGCGGCCTAAATGATAACTGGAGATCTTCTCACTCTGTACAAGAGCCTGAAAGGAGGTTGTAGCCAGGGTGCAGATCAGTCTCCTTTCCAAGTAACAAGCAACAGAACAAGACGAAAAGGCCTCAAGTTGTGCCAGGGGAGGTATGGCCAGGGTATTAGAAAAAAATTATTCACCAACAGGGTGGTCAGGCATTGGAACAGGCTCCCCAGGAAACTGGCTGGGAAACCCCAGCCTCAGAGGTATTTAAAAGACTTTTAGATGTGGTACTTAGGGACTTGTGTCCCAAAATCCCAAACAATAAGTGGTGAATTTGGCCATGAATTTGTCAAGTTTTAATGGTTAGACTTGATGATCACAAAGGTCCCTTCGAACCTAAACAATTCTATGAATCCAAGTTGGTTTAGAGAGATCGATTAGTTACCATTACAATAGAATATACCATTAAAGTAGTATTAGAAGTTATAAAACGATTAATTTCTCTCATTATTATGTTGTTGTTATGGGACAAAGTCAATCTACCTTTCACACAGTTAAAGTTATACCAAGGGACAGGGAGAGCTCTCTGCACCAAAACTAAGTCCAGGTACACCCCACTTACAGGCAAGAAGCCCAAACAATGCAGGCCTAAAGACCACTGCATAAAGTATTTCAAATCAGAGACTGTGGAATGTTTCATATACTCTTGTTCACAGACATTAATACAAAAAAATACGTAAGTATTTTTTTTAATTGCATTTTCAACAAAAGTTAGTTTTACATGCCAGTCAAAGGAGGTTGCTCTGTAGACTGAAGCAAACTTCACCTCCCTCTTCCTTCTTTTCCAATTAATATTTTCATGAAGCTTCCTCCACCACTACTTCCCATAACAGGCCAAGGAGGGCCAAAAGATCCCCACGCAAATTGATAAACAAATACCACGGAGAGAAACATTAATGGCTGAATAATACAGTGTCATAATAGCTAGGGTCAAGTCATATCAAAGGGGAGTGAGATGCTCTTCCTGAGGGCAGAGGATTGCTCAGAAGACAGCCCATTAAGACTTTACTACACATTTTGTCAATACTCTGCTCATGGGAGTTCTCATGAAGGTCTGTCTGGATGACACCATCTCAGAGAGGCACAGCTTTAACACACTGAAAGGCACTGAAGAAGAACTGTCAGTACACAAAAGGAGCTCTAAGATTAAGCTCTTGGTTAACGGGGAGAAGGGCATTTCTTTTTTACATGTGTATTTGAAAAAAGTAAATTTCAGGAAGATTTGTAAAGGTTAAAGTCACTACTGGATGGCTGCCATGATGTAGCAGAGGCATCGTGACTGTGTCTAATTACAGACCAACTTTAATCCACCAGATGATCTGGCTGTGCACAAGTCTGGCAGGAGCTATCAAGAAACACCACCTTGAGGGGGCTCAGTACATGCAGGCTTCAAAAGCTTTATTCCACTTTTGCAACATTTCTATAAGGGTACCAGAAGGCAGTATAAAAATTAGCTCTGTTTTCCAGCCTAATTAAGCTTTTAAAACACTGAATATTGGTGAGTAAATTTAGCACATACCCAGAGCCATGGAGCTACAATATGCTACCTAATGTTCTGAACATAGAGCATGCTGAATGTGTCCTCTGAATATAACCACTAGTTTTACAGATCACTTTATTATGCAGGTATTTTACACAGCATCTCTCGTATTTGACAACCAGCA
This sequence comes from Acrocephalus scirpaceus scirpaceus, assembly GCA_910950805.1. Lineage (NCBI taxonomy): Eukaryota > Metazoa > Chordata > Aves > Passeriformes > Sylviidae > Acrocephalus > Acrocephalus scirpaceus. Next base: position 47,871,112 of record OU383775.1, read on the forward strand.
GTAAATGAAGGCAGAGTCAAGAGTTTCTGAACAGAGTGACTTATTTCCCTAACTATCAGTAATCATAAGATACTGTATTTCCACAAAAGCAGCATTAGCACTTGATTTATTTCTATCCAAAAGTTAATGCAGTGTTAGAGCAAGGAAGCATAAGAGACATCCTTTCAAACTTCTCTCCACACTACAACCAGGATGAAGTGAAAACACCCCTATCCAGATAATACTAACAGCTGTCTATTTGCTAGTTCAGTGTTTTTCAGCCTTTCCTGATTCATAGAACAGAAGAGTTTTCCTTGGAAGAGCTCTTTTAAAGTTTAATATATATATCTATTTATAGATATATCTAATCTGTATCTAATCTATATCATCTATATCTATCTATATGATGCATTATGTTCAATCTGACTTTTATATTCCCCAGCACAAGACCCTCAGGAGGCTGTGTGTGTGGCTGCTCCTGCAAGGCTCAGCCTTTTTTTTTTTTCCCTTTCACTGTAAGACTTTGTATTTCTTGAAATTCCCAATACTGAATAAGTGTTTCTGCAAACAGTAAAATATGCAAACCCTGCTTGAGTTATACAAGATCTCCTTGTTTTAAGATCCATCTCACAACTGCAATGGTACACTTAGGATGGTTGTATGCATCTAAGTAATGGTTTGAAAAATAAGATAAATGCAAAATATGCTTAAGTAGTTCAAGAAATGGTCAGTATTCTTCATTTTTGTAACATTCTTAGTGGGGATGACTAAGAAATATATGACAACACAGTCTAATATTTTCAAGATGGCTCTTACGTTTTTGGTTTGCATGCTAGGGGCTTTTTTCCCAAACAAAGAAAAAAGAACAGAATAGTGTCTATATTATCCAGTTGTAAGAGTCTTTCTGAAGAACCATAAATCCTACAAGTCACTTCACTCACATTCAAACAATTTCACAGGCTGATTCCACCTACGACATAGCTAACAATCAGCCTCTGAGTGGCTGGACTTCCAGTGCAGGACTTCCCCATTAGTTGTCCTGGTGGCTTCTCCAACCAGGCAAACCAAGCACCCGTTCTGCCCTCGAAAAATCTACGCAGCAAATTGAGATGCATCCACAGCAGAGAACACACAACAAGTTTTACAATAAAAAAACCCTCAGAGAATGACAGAGGTAATCTAGCCTTGGAAGTACACGTATCTCAGGTTTTCTGGGCCCTGCTGTAGGGAAGGAAACTTGGACTGTATCTGCCACTGCCTGAAGTTGTCTCTCAGTAGCCAGGCTACAGTGAGACAGATCATGCTGAATTCTACTGGCATGGCTGCCTCTGCCCTGCGTCCTTCACACGTAATGGTTCATCTTGGCAGAGGATGCTTTTCTACTAGATCCCTCCATTGTAATTTGCCTTGAGAGTCCCACCTAATTTTTTTCTTCTTGATTTTGGTTTCAAGATGTCAGGTACACACTGCTTTGGTGCTATTTTGGCTATCTTCAATGCCACAGACACTGGTGCTGCTCCTACTGCCAGAGGCACAGGAGCAGCCATCACTTCTATCAATTTCTTCAGAAAAAACTGAAAACAGCTGAGTAGACCTGCAGCAGGGTCCGAATGTTCATAGAGAAAGCTGGAGCAGGCCCTGCAGGACAAAAAGCTCATGTTTTTTTCAGGTGAACTGATATGAAAAATAATGGTGGCATCAGCTAGTTTGAAACCCAGGCTCAGTTTCAGGCAGGCACTGGGACTCTGGATGCTGGAGGGACAGAGTGTGCTTCTGTGATTCCTACAGGCAGTGCTGCTGGAGCTGCTCAGGGCGCTGACCTCTCATGTTGAGGAAGGCAGCAGCCAACTAAAGCCTGTCTGCAGGGTTTTGCCTCAGCAATATATCACAGCTAGTGACAGCTAAGCTGTTTGTGACATCTTCCTCACTCAGCTGCACTTTTCTCCTTTATGGAGGCTGTTCTTTTGTTTTTCTCTAATGCTGAATATTTTAGCTGGGCTTCTTAAATAAACTTCCATCACAGGGATGCAAAGAGGGGTAACTGAACAAGACTTTAAAGAAACGTAAGATTTTGCAAGCAGCTTTGATGTTCTATAGCTTTTTATTTATAGAATACAGATTAACTTCCTTTTGTTAACATCTATTTTTGTTTTATAATGGGCTCTGCTTTGATAAGTGAATGGAAAGAGTTTGCTGCAGTTCCTTCTAAGTGCTCTGTCTTGCTGAAATGTAGGTTCTGTAAAAATGTGTTACTGACTGAAAAATGGAACAAGAAAACTTAATCTGATTTTGGATGATTATGAAGTAAAGCAATGGCTTTGAAGTTGTGAAACGCAATTTCTTTACTCATATAAAATTCAGCCTCAACCTAACTCACGTATGGGCAATCAGTAAGTCTACTCCTTAACTGTTTATCCCTTTTAATGTAACTATATTGTTTCACTGAGACCCTACAGGTTCCTTCTACCTCTTGCATCTCTACAATCAGTACCTTTTTGTAATACATAGAGAGGTTTTGCTTCTAAAGGGGATGAGATCCTTTCTTTCTTATATATATTTGAAATTTTCTATAAATGTCTAAAATAGTCCCAGAAGCGGAAGATGATCTGAGAATTCCTAGGATCACTTCAAAGAGCTACCAGTGAAATTCACTATGAATGAGCCTAGGTATGCACACTCTAGCAATAGGGGCTACTGGGTGGCTACTACGATTTCCCTTCTTATTTCCATTCAGACACCTCCTGTTGTCCTCTGTGGCACTGTCCTAATGCCAAGGCTTTGGGCAGAGGAGGTTTTCAGTTCAGCACTTTCCCAAACTGACAGAGACCCTGAAACCCATGTGACGAAGGTCTAAATCAGCACAAGTGCTAAGGTACCTAACATGCAGTTTAAGTGGAAGGTAGTGGCCTGGACTCAGACAGGATGTTTCATAAACTTCAAGGTTTCACAAACCACAAGCCATATCTATACCAGTAAATTAAACAGGTATATCCTCAAGGTCTGCTGGTAGGTGTACAGCTGTTATCTCCAGCAAAAAGCCAGAGAGCAGTCATAGATAAAACACGCTTTTCAGTCTGCATCGTGTTCAAACTTCCCTTTCCCATCACCTAGTCTGCAAATGACTTATCTTTTCCATTCCTTTCCCTTTTGATTGCTCATTTTCTGGTCTCCCACAGATGCATTCAGCACAACGGTGCAGCTTCTTTTACTGAGCCCAGATGTCCTCCTGAGAGGTAGCAATGTGCATTTGAGTCTTCTCAGGCCACAGAGGAAACTAAAGGCAGACCTGAGCGCACTGGATGAGAGCTCCAGCCGCGAGGCTACATGTAAAGGTCAGCAACTTGATGGCAAAGGAAAAAAAACAGTTATTTGTCCATACTCAAAAGGACTGTTCTCAGAGATCAATTCCAGGCTTGGGTAATGAATTTCCATCTTTTAGAGTTCACAGTTCAAGTGTTCAATGTAGTATCTAATTCATAGGAAAAATACCCTCCTCCATGGCATATATTGGTAAATATTCTTACCAAAAGGGTTTTTTTTTCTCAGCTATATATGATCATATGACTGTAAGTCTTCGCTATTTGTTCTTCCCACTAGCTGTAGGTGCAATAGCAGCACGATTCACAAATTCATCATCTGAAAACACCACTTAATGACATATACTGATCCTTGGGTTACTACAAAATCCAGCTTATTTTGCTTGGCCTTTTTTTTAAGCTGTATCTCCTTCCAGTCTAATAAATTATTTTAATTTAGTTGACTTCATCTGCCATGTGATTTCAGAATAGAAAAAAAATCTCACCTTGTTTTTTTAACTTGGTTCTATGTTCTTTAAACTATTCAGGGTTCCTTGCAGCCACCTCTTCCATCTAATAGACCAGACAGCAAAAGGCACATTCCTTTTACTCAAATGTGAAACCTTGACGTTTCCCGTATTTAATGATTTCCATCTCAGTTTTGCAGAAATAATATTTGGGGAATTGGACATGCTAGTTAGCTGCCATTCCTCTGCTCTTTCAGCTTCTTCCTGCTCTTTTCTGCAAGCTCCCTTCTCATCTCAGCTTTTTAACCCCAAGGACTTGAAATCTATTTTTAGCCTTTGTATGAATTTCCAATCTAATGCATTTAAAGAACCTATCACAGATGTCTAAAACCTTGGAAGCAATTAATTAAGACCTGCTATTTCCAGACTACACCAAAACAATTTGTCACTGCATGTAAAATGGTATAATCGTGTAGTATAAATGTTTTCAGGCCAAGTCTTGCTATGAATTATTTAGTTCATCTTTCCTAATTAAAGTCCTATTGGAGGATTAATGTCTCATAACCTGGCGAACTACTTTACTAAGTAACAAATTATCCATATAATGACCTCAAACCAAATTTATGTAACCTGAGTAGTAATTTGCATAAGTATACAAAATTCATTGAAATAGAGAAATTGCATTCAAAAAAGGAATCTGTACCAAAAATAAATCTATACTAGAAAAAATAGTTCACTGAATATCTGGGTATTTGCAGCACTTACATCCATATTAATTTATAAGGACTGCTTCTGTGAATACAGCAAGATAACATAGTTATGCTGTGGAATGAAAACACAGATTTTCCATTTTCCTCATGGAAATATAACTTACTTTCCTCTGTAATGCATGCAATACACACATTTCCTGGTGTCAGAATTTGTATCACAAGCCTACAGAATATGCTATGCACCTGAAATTGGTTGTGATAAGATAACAATGTAAATGGTTGAAAAATGCAGGGAAAGATGAAATAGGTCAATATATAGGTCAATGTGGAAAGATGAAATATTGGTCAATATAGAGCAACTGCCTATACTGGTGTAGAGAGGAAAGCAGGGTGTAACGCTATGCTTCCACAAACAAAATGTTCAGAATTGTTATAGTTTAGTTGTCAAAAAATTGATAAAATTAAGTATTAACAGTAAAAAAAACAGGCTGTAGCAAGAATCAAGAGCAACACTTTGTAAGCTTCCCCTCTGGCTCTCAGGGCTCTGCCTGGCTGTGTTTCCAGAACCTGAGGCCCAGCTCTGATCCAACTGCACTGTGTGACTATGCCTCTGGCTTTTGAGAAAATTACTAAGTTAGGAGAAAGAGCTGTCGGAAAGAACAGAAAGATGAGAAAACAAAAACTACAAATAGGGGCAGTTGCTGAGCTGGGGCTTGGTAACAGTGCAAGAATTCGAAAGGGAAAGAAAAGTAAGCTAACTTTCAAGAGGGAAAGTTGCACCAACACAGCGAGGTCTAGAATCCTGAAAGGAAAAGCTATGGATGCCAGTCAAGGGAGCTGGGAATGATCGGGTCAGGCTCTGAGCCGGCAGTGCTGGCAGAGCTGGTGGCAGAAGGCAGCTCAGCAGCGTGGCCAGTGCCCGCAGGACTGACCCTTCCCGCTGGGCCCGTGCTGGCCCTGCATGCTCGGCCAAGAGCCACGGCCAATGCTTAATGCTCAATGCTTACGGACCGAGGCTTAGCCCGAGAGCTCATTAAATCCTACCTGTCTTCTGGGTGCTACCTAGGCAATCATCGCTTTCTGCTCCCTCAATATATACGTACATCTTGGACCCGACATCTTTTTGTAGCAGCTAAGGACAACTGAACAAACCCATCCAAACTGGCAAATACACCCACTGCTTTAATCTCTCTTCTGCTGAATCCATGACCTATTTCTGTTAAGCATGGCAGATCAGGCTCTGACTGGACAACTTCTGAGTCCCAGATTTTCAGACCATATTTCTGCTTTATGTCATGCTTTTACCAGGCCACAGTTTTAGCCAAGTATCAACTCTTCTTATCCCCGTTTACTATCTGCAGAAGAAATTACAATCAACATATATATTCCAGTCTGATTGGAGACAAAAAGACCTGTTTGGAGGACATAAAGAATTTATTAAGTCTTTCTGGCTTTGATTCTGTAAACTCTACTGTAATACACATATCATCAAAGACAAAGCTGAGCAAAACCATCTGCACTAATATACCCCAAATGCCCCCAAGAAAGACGAAAAATAGCCAGTCAGAGCATCTTGGCTTGCAAATAGAAAGGGACTAATGAATTTGAATATGACTCCTGTAGTGTAGGGGAGAATGCCTGAAGAAACATGTTTTAGTGAAGAACCCAGTCTGTAACATACATGATTTTAATACTCATCCAAATACAACAGTAAAAGAGAAAAAAAAAATAAAACCAAACAAACAATCCTCCCTGACCAGGGCTTTAATAAGTCTCTAAAATACCTAACCTTACAAAACTGCTTCTTAGGAAGAAAAGGCCCTTCAAGGTAATACAACAGAAGCCTCTGAAAATCATGCGTAGTTAAAAGGATAGATGTTAGCAAACCTAAGTGAATGGGCTTGAGGGTTTTGGTCAATTGTACTCTAAGAATATAGTATGGCATCAGTACCTAATAAAGGATTTTTTGAATTCCAGTACAAAAAAAAAAAAAAAAAAAAAAAAAAAGGAAGAGGTGAAAAATAAAACACCTGTACTATATTTTAGATATATGACAAAATATAAAGAGCTGTTAAAACTACTTGAGACGTCTATTTTTAAAAGTCAGAATAATCAAAATGCAAAATATGCTGCAATTTCTTTTTGAGAAAATGCCCAATAAAATGTAGAGGAAAACATAGAAAACATAGTGTCTTCAAATCAATTATACCTGTCTTTGGTATTATTCATTCCCTGTTCAGGAATGTTCTATAAAAATATCCCTCCATCATCAGGATTCAGGAAGCATCACCTTCACTACAGGTCTCTGTTCTATGTTTTGTATGAAATACTGATGTGCACTAGACCCTCTGCAGAGAGGAAGGGAAAAAAAAATCCAAATAATTTTGCAGGATCTGTTTTTCTCAGTGTCCAGGTTTTCACACATCTCCTGTGCAGCTTGTCCTCTGCACCAAGTTGTTGTTACAAGACCCAGATACTGACTGGCAGTGACACCCAGTTATTGTACACCTGCTCTATCTATAATGCTTCTGCTCTATCCTAATAATCCCAACGACTGAGTCCGGCCTGGCACACGGCACCACCTTCAGCAATTTAGGACAGCAATTTAGGGAGGCTTCAGGTTAGCCAGTAGTGCAAATGAGGACTGTAAAATTTATTTTTATGAACTTCTGTATCATTTTAACTGTTTCCAGATGAAGAGTGTTGAGTTGTGCAACTCGTCACCTTTAATGCAGAGATTGTATTTGTAATATGTCCATGGTGTGCTTTGGATATATTTTTGAAGGTTTGATCCTACAGTTCTGAAGAACACAACAACTTCTTGAACACAGCTGGGGAAAAATATGACAAGATGAACTTTTGTATTTTCTGCTGGGAGCTGCAAGGTCAATGCTGATTTAATCGAGATGTGGGGAGCAGAGCTTTACCCAGAAGTAGAAAAGAGAAAGATGCTACAAGATTTCTTCTCATGAAAATTTCAATTCAATCAATATGAAAGCTACACATCTGGATCAAAAATGGCAGTGAATCCTCAAGAACTTTTCTTAGAAAGGGTTCAAATAATCTTAAAATAGCCTTTGATAGCCTGAGAGAGATAATTTTGTGGCTTTGAAAATATTGAAATAGCTCAAAGTAATCAATGTTGCTGGGATCTTCACTTTAAATTTAATGCCAGGCAGTGACATTTCTTACTGTTTTGAGTGTTTCCATGCTAATTTTTTCTTCACCAATAAGGCTCATCCTAGGAATGCTAAGAATTCTCTAAATCCTGATGAGGGGTACTTGAGAAAGTACAAGCCAAAGTGGAGGGCAACCCTAGGACAAGTTAATATATTACCATGATGAGGAGTTTGTCCTAAGAAACTGTTAAACCTCCCAGTATGTTTCTCTGTGTCTTTGCATCTTTCCCTTTTTTGTTCTGCAGTATTTTGAAGAAGTCCTGATTTTTGTTCTTCAAAGGCTAAATGAAAAAACTCCCCAAAAACAAAGAAAACATTCACAAAAAAACCAATGAGCAAACATTACTTAGGTATCCTATTATAGTTATTGAATTGAAATATTTCCATCTATAGCATCATCTCAGTTGGATATCTGTTCAAATGAACTTAAACTACCACCGTATCTGTTTCCACCTACCCGCATTTCAGACCAAGTTATACAGATATACATCAAAACAAGTCTCACGTTAGTAAGTGAACTGGTCTCAATGTTGGAATATTTAAATCTGACTTGCAGGTTTTTTTTAATCAGCTAATAGAATGTGAAAATATGTATATAGTGTAAGCAATATTTTAATATATTTTTATTAAATACACTGTATATATATTTACATTTATATTTTAAAGTCTACTACATTTTTTAATATGAAAAAGTGAAGAAAACAGCTAGAAATTAAAGGAATGGTGTTTTAAATTATCTGGGATTTTTGAACTACAACATAAAATACATTTAAATTTTACTACTGAAAGATTTTTATTTTGCTTTACTTATATCACAGTTTATTTTAGAATGCGGCAGCACTGATAATCTCTTTGAAGAGATATGTGCTCAAATTCTATGACTCAAACCCCAAACCATTTAAAATTAAGTAACTGTCAAGGGGCATGTGCAATAAAATGAACATTAAAAGATCTATTATGATTCTAAGTTTATTTATGGAATTTTCTTCCCTTGTGTGGAATAAATAGGTATGTAATTTGCTTTGGCTTTGTGATTAGATTTAATTTACATCTGAAAAAAAGGTCATTCAATGAATTTCTGGGATAACTAGAAAATCAGATCAAATTAAATCACTCATTCTTATCAGATATATCTACTCTTACATAATATATACACACACAGGCACACTTATACCCTCCAAGTCCTCATTCACTCAGCTCTCTTCCCTCACAACAATACTGTCATCTCTGGGTCCCACAAAATGAACTTATTGAATCTTCCCTACTGGACAGCAATGAAGAAATATGAAAAAGCTGGATCACCATTGGCCAGGTCATCATTTCCAAAGCTTTTTTGGTTTTTTTTGAGGAATGCATCTTGCCAGAAAAACCATCTCATAAGAGGCAAATAAGTCATACAGCATAGCCATATTTCCAAACACTGCATGTGTTTTGAGCTTGGATTCAAAAGACTGAGAAATACTGGAGAGCTCCACTGTTTGTCACTGTTTGTAATGTCACCAATTTCCACTTTTAAAACCATAGCATTTACTACCTGGAAAGCTGCATATACTCATAGCTGACTCAAAATAATGCCAGGAGAATAAAACAGGAGATTCACAGAACAGTTGTGAAGTATTACATTACAAATTAAATATTTGTGACTTCCTTATTTTTCTAGTCCCTAACATTTCTGATTCCTGTTGATTCAGAGGTGACTTCTAGGTCTGAAACTTGCATGGGGGGCTTGAATCTGAGGGTATACACAGCACCAAAACTTCCAAAAATGAATGAATAAAGCAGGTACTGTGATAGGCCACAGATATAGTATGCCTAATTAAATAGTAAAGAAGAAAACACCCAAATAAGCCAGGGACATAAACTTTGGTCAAGGTTTAAGAGTCACTGAGCATTAGTGACCAAAAGTACTATTGAGAGATAGTAGGATAAGATGGATGAATAATATAAACGGTGAGAGATTTTAATTTGACTGATTGCTTGAATGAAATCATTAACATTTTGTAACTGTGACAGAAGACATAAAAGCTCAAGACTTGACTATCAGAGAAAATATAGCTACAGCCTGAAATGCCAACTGAAAGGGGAAAAAGAGTCTTTGCCTGTAATGGCATGGAAAGTAGTTCCCCAAAAGTGTCACCAGATTTAAGATATGACTAGCAGTGAGCGGCCTACCTTTTATTTTAACTATCAACTGAACCTTTTCACAGCCCCAGAGGCTAAGTGTGAACTTTCATGCGACCACAACTGAATGCATCTCACATCGTTCTTAAAAAGCAGCATTTTGAAAAGTAATAACCACGGTTAAAACCACCACAGAAAGTCTCACCCTCCGTAAGCAAAAAAAAACCAACCAAAGGAAAAAACCCCACAAAACCCCAAGAAACGCAGCCCTCCTAACAAAATCAAACTAAACAACCTTGTCAGTTCTGTAGTCTTCACATGAGAGCAATTTCTGCTACCAGTCAGCTCCAGCCTTTTCCATGCTTTCTTCTAGATTTATGAGTTCAGTAATTTGAAAGGTTTATGAATCAAGTCAATGTGTTCAATCAATTCCAGTCTCAAGTAACCTTCTTAGAGAGGCTGAGACCAGGAACTGTCATTTGAAGAAATGGTAGGTGCTCTACAGTAGTAACAGAAATAACTGAGCCTTAGAAAACTCAATCTCCCTCCTTTACTTTTCTGTAGGCATGAAGTCACATGCAATTTCTCAGCTAGAAAACCAGACTACTTGGATCAATTTGGTGTCTCAACTTCTCATTTGGGGGAATATTCACTTTAACATTAATGTGGCAAAATGGGATAGTGGAGGATTAGTAAGCAGGGAATAGTGAGGCAGACAGTCCTAAAGACGTCAACCAGCAGGCATGAAATTGTATATATAATTTCAACTGCCATATAAAGAGTAAGTGTTTCTTGTCCACTACTGAACTAGTTATTCTCCTTCCCACTAACATTATTTCAAATTTCTTATATTGGACAAAGACCCTTAGGGCCCCCTCACATGTTTCATTGCTTTGGGTGGCTCTGCCAGCCCACAGTTCCTCATTTGGTCTCAGAATTGTGCCCATCCAAGCTGGTGGTGCAGGGGGAAGAAAGGCAAATTTCTACAGTCATTCAAGCGTGCCTTCCTGCCCAGTCCTGTACCAGCAGAATAAACTAAGGCACAGAAGAATTGAGAACTGGTGATTGGTGCTGTCCCCTCTCAAACATCCATCCTTGTTGTGTCCAAGTTCTCTCTGCTAAATGAAGTGGAGAAATGGCCCTTCCTAACCGGTTACATATCTTCTCAGTGTGTAAAGATTCGAGATTTTCTGTTTGCATTTAATTGTATGTGAAACTACAGAAGAGCTGTAGTAGGAGAACACTGAACACTGAGAAAAACTGCAAGTGAAATATGCAGAATAGAGGGAGCAGGTCATCATCTTGATCCGTAATCTCTAACTGAACCTTACTGCTACCCCTAAAAATAATGTTAAGTCATGTAGAATATTATAGAAATGTCAGCTAATAAAAAATAAAATCCCTTTAAGAATTTAAATGGCAAGAGCCTTGAGGAGCTGACGATAGGTTTCTCCCAGAGAAACAACTCATGTAGACAGAGGAGTCAGGATTACTGGAGCTAGCTGTCATGCAGCTCTGTGAACTTTCTACATTTCTGTTAGCTGAGGGTATTGGCCCGTGCTGACCTTCTGTACTCTGCTTGAGGCAATCACATCAAACTCCCTTTCTGATGAGCCAGTGTGAATGGCACTCTGCTAATGACTCTTCCTGCCACATTTCAAGATTCATGGCAGTTACATCCAAAGGAATTATGGACTCCCTATCTTTTGCCTTCAATTAATGAAATCCTTTCAGTTCAAAGACCCTCAACTTGAATGCTAATTCAAAGGATATCAAAGCAATTGATAGTCTGTCTGAATAAATCTATGTGCTTTAAAATGCTTAGCCTTCAAAAAACCCATCAATTTATAATCATGGTGCCGTAAAATGGTGAAATCAGAAATCAGAAAAAATTCCTGTGCATTACATACACAGTTGGTTAACCTATATTAGGAAAGGAGTTAATTTCCTTACCAACTAATTTCATAGAGTAAATTCAGACAGCAAGTAACTACATCCCACTCCTTCTATATTACTCGAGCTCTTACTTGACCTTTGCCTGGAGAATTTCTGCAAAATGACAGTTTCATAGTTTGTACTTCCACTGTTACTCCTGATTTTAAAAAAATCCCAACTAATTAGCATGTAACAACCAACATTAACAACATATGCTGGGACTGTAATGAAGTCCTAATTTGTAAAATGCTCTCAAGGATGCTGTATTATTGATTAAAAATTAACATTTTCTCTTGCTCTAGAGCAATTAGTGAAAATGTAAGATAATGAATATTTATAAAGCTAAGGTAAAAACTTGATCACACCCTAAGACACCATTTTTTGTGCTTAATAGCAGCTAGCAAACTGCTGGCAAGCAAATCTTATGTATTAGATTTCCAAGGCAGAAGTTTGTTCATGGTAGTCTGCTTTACAGCTAGAGCTGAGAATGAAAGAAAAGGGCAATTTCCCTCACAAAAGCCAAAAGGCAGCAGCAATAGCACCAAACAAAGCTCAAGAAGTCAAGTCCAGCTAACTTCTCATGCATATTCCCAAGTGTTTCTCAAGAGGTCAAACTGTCAAGTTAGCTAACACCTTTGATGAATTCAACATCAATGCTAGTTACAACTCTGCAGTTTCACTTCAGAAAATTTGTATGTGCATGCTGCATTGTGCTCATTCACTGGGACTCCCCTGATGGGGTATAAGGCAGCAGCTAGACATCTTTATGTCGCTGGCAAAGGTAAGATTTGGTCCATTCTTCACTCTCAGGAGCACCTTATTTTTATGAGATGTTCTGCTAGCACTCTGCACTCATCAAACAATTATACCTATTAAGACTTTGTCTTCATATCAACTTTTTAATCATTCCTTAGCCCAGAACGACCTATCAACAAACCCCTTCTATTTTGTATTTTCTGGCTTTGGGTCTCTTCCCCTAGATTTCACAAGCATAGAAAACTCTTCTATACCTATTAAAGATATTGTCCCTGGGCTTGCCATCTGCAAGGTGATAAAACAAATGTGTCAAACCTTGAAGGTAGAGATGTATTTCAGATATATTCAATTCTCAGAAATTAATTGCAATGGAAGGAACTCTTCAAAAACTGCTTTTTTTGAAGGAACTTCAAAAACTTCAAAAACTTTCAAATCTTCAAAGTAGTTGCTAATGTTAACTTCTGGTAATTGCTACAGAAAAAACCACAAACAGCTGTCATTGGGGCTTTTCCTCCAAATCAAGAAAAATCTACCGTTGTGTAGCCCATGGTCTTCAGAAACACAGATGTATTAGATGGTCACCAGGCAAGGAAGGATTTGCCTGTAAAGGATGCCATATCCTGTCAAAATATAAACATATCCCTAGCAAACTCCTGTCTCCAGCCTGGGTGGAAACCTTGGTGTACAGGCAGACAGGTGAGTACGAAATTTCTTGCTTACTTCTTTTTCTGGACCAGGTGGGAATTCAAACCCTTCTTGAGAGCTACTGTCTCAATCTATCCATTAGGTTACTGGGACTTTACGTGTCATGCTGAGAGCTCAAGGTATTAAGTTCTCAATCAAAAAAGATACTTTTCTCTTTGAGGAAGAATCTTACATAGCCATGGCGGCAGAACTTGCTGATCTCAGCTGTAGCTGCAATACACATCTACCTGCAGCCTTCACAGAAATGTTTCTGACAGTGAGAGAAAGGTTGTTAAAAGCTGTGGCTGTCACAAAGGGAAGCATCATAGAAAGAGGGGTGGTTTTCTACTGCTTGAACTCTTCTGGAGCTGTTAAAGATGCTTTGGTTTGAGGGGTTGTTGTTGTGCTGAGGTTTTTTGGTAGCTTTGTCGGGTTTTTTTCCTGTAATGAATAGGTTATATCCGTAAAAAATAGAATTGAAAAGAACCTTAAAAATAGGCTGCAGTGTTATCTCTCCTACTTATTTGCTAGCACCATAGAGCCACGGCTTTACTTCTCTCAGGTAAAGCCAGTTTGTGGTAATTAAAATATTGACATCCATTTTCTGACAAAAAGGAAAGATTCAGTGCTTTTATAAGATAACTCAAAAAACCCTTTTGTTAGCATTTTTTTCCAGTTAACTTTTTGTAGTATTAATAATGTAACTTAATATGAAGGTTTTTAATTCAGTTCTCTACTGCAGAAGGGCTGACTATGGCATTACCAATCAGAAATAAATGCTGAATGACAGCTCACTACATCCATATGCATTTTCTCCTCTTCTTAACTTCAGCAGACGTGAATATCAAAGGATATTGCTTAGCATTTCATTAACTCAGAAATATGGGGAAAACACATAAGGGGCAAGCATTTCTAAACAGAGGATTTCTGCTATAAATTTTTTTTCTATATTTTTGGTAACTTTTGGAACAAAGGACCCTTCTTACACTTATGCTTAGTTTCAAATGTGCAAACTACACTGCTAATTTTAACAATAAATCTTAAAGCATCAAAATCTTTTGTCAATATTAAATAATGCTAGAAAAATACAGTTTAACAACTTCCATTAAGTATTTTAAGCTCTAGTGCTGTTTAGCACTGACAGCACTAACACACAGCCTTTGCCATCATGCCTAATCAGAGGCCGTGTTCTTTTCAGTTTAAAAATATGAGGGTTTATGGGTTTTGTTCCTTTAAAATCTTGGTGATTTTATCAGAAAAAAAAAGAGCCAGGAAAGGAGAGTGTCTATCACAAACAAAAGAACACATTTAAGCAACAGGTGAATGCTCAAATAATCAAGTAGTTCAAGAAATGAATTACTGCTGTGATAATTAACATGATTACAACCAAGCGAGGAATAAAGCTGTGGCCACTGTAAATATTCTGTGATGGACCCAACTGAATGTTAATTGTACCAACTACCGTTCTTCAATACTGCTCCTCAATTACAGAAAACACAGCCACAGTTTCTGTGGGTTTGTTTTTGAAGGGAGCTGAGTATTCATAGAAGCTACTAAAAATCCGTGACTCCAGTCCTATGAATTTTGATGAAATTTAGAACACCTTACGCCTTGGAAAAACATAATGTAGTGGGCAAGTAAAGCCTCCAGTTTTTGGAAGTGCTCTTTACAGAGAGAGAGTCACAATAAACTGGTAAATTAACAGGCCTTTTTTTTTTTTTTTCAGTTATGAACTACTAACCTAGAGAAACTCAGTACTGTATTTCAATTTCCATAAGCTGTAAGTTGCTGCAAAACAAGTTTCCCAGCAATAGAGCTTAAGACTGTTACTTCTTAGCTTATCTGTGCAAGTTTTCAGAAGAGCTGACTTGTTATCATTTAGCTATATATTCAACATCAGCATTGCCCAGGCTGACTCAGCCCATGGGTTTTGCTGTCTGACTTTGACTGGAATTACTACTTTCTTTACTAATTCATGCCAAGAAAACTTCTGAATGAATTACTCTCAGGTCAGTGTCAAAGGTGCCATATAATATAAACACTTGTTTAGAGTTATCACTATTACACTTAATTTATTGAGATAAATAAGGAATCCCTTGGCACAAATAGTATTTTACACTATAGAGAGAAGGCTATTTTGGCAACAGTCAGCATTACGGGTTCAGAAGTAATTACTGACATAAATCAATAGATGCTGGAAATATTGATTATACATTCACCATTAATTCTCTGGCACCATATCTCTGGGATATGACCATTACATCTTTCACTTAAGCCTTTTAAAATAGCCTAGAAATAAATAGAGAATTTCAGGCTTCGGCAAAGATTAAACAATCACTTAATGACTCATATGAGAAAATCTTTGTATGTCACTGCATCATCAGACTTTGAATGTTCCATGGAGTCATTTTTTACCTCCTTCTCAATTAGTGTAAGATGCTAATATGTGTTAAAGGGATCTTTCCAAGAAAATGAGAGAAATATGATATCTGTCATAGGGTTTCCTAGTTGCATTTTTCCCTGTTCTGGTGAATGAAAGTTAAATGTCATCTCCACATTTAATGTGTTCTGCTTTGATTGAACTAGGCAGGAGGAATATGATCAAAGATTAGCATTTTATATTGCTTTATGAGAGGAGAGGTTTTCAGCCTCAGTTCCTAGCTCTGGGCAGTATATTTGCAGAAAGTTTAAGTGGGGTTAAATGGGAGAAAGGACTTAATTTTAAGGGATAACACTACAGTAGTTAATATAATGTTTTGGTTTTTTTGGGGGGGAGTGAGGGTATGTGCACATATGTTTATGTCTAAGAAAATTTTCCCAGATGAGAAAGATAGAAACTAAACGAGACAGACAATAATATAAGGAACCAGAGAGATACACAGACACGAGGGAAGAGCAAAAGACATCAAAGCTAACTGGTCATGTTGGCATGAGAAAAAGAGCATATAAATAAATATAATTTAAGAATGAAAATGAAATTACTAGTCTGCATAAGCAAGGGAGGCAACCATTCTAATTAGTTTTCAAATGGAACTTGATAAATTTATTACCAATAATCCATCAGGCTGTAGCTGTAATCACTGGAAACTGAAATCAGTTCTTCCCTGCTAAAGCACATCCCTTGAGCTTGCTCTCCTCAGGCACATTGGTCTCTGGGGGCTTCACCCTGAAAATAGTTACATTTTCCTCTAGAAGCCTCTTTTTCTAACGTGAATCTCCTGGTTTAATGAATTTCTTAATCCTTTCTAAGAGACACCAGTTGTGTTGTTTGCACTGCCACTCTTCCAGCCTCTGCCCTAGGTCAGGCATACATATTTCTGCAGAACAGCCCCCCCATACCTTCTCAGAGAAGCATTTCTTAGCAAGGTTGCAGCAGGACCACATCAAAAGGATACACTTCTGCCAAGATCTAATAGAAAGTTGAACTGCTGATAGCTGAACTTTTACTTTTTTACTTTTTTTTTTCCTAGATGCTTTGCTTCATAGTCCCAGAGCCACTTCTCACTTAGAGACCCTAATACACCCCAATACTGGGGTATTTTCTTAGTAGAACATATTTATTTTCAAAAAGTTCTTTACAAACTCCTCTCTCCTCCACCACAGAGGTCTTCTGTTTAGAATCTGTGTAAATGTGCTGGGGCAGGAATGTGCTTCCTCTCTGATTTTCACAAGGCTATTAAACCCCAAAAAGAGAGAAGTCACTCCCTTTAACCTTTAAAAAGAGCTATGATGATCACAGCCATGGCAAGATGATGAAAAGTGAAAGTCACTTCCCAGTCATAAAAGTCACTGAGATCTGTTTGTGGCCCCCCAAAAATTAAACTGCCAATTTGAACTGAAAATGGAACCTTATAATATTTGTCTGAATCGATATCATCAATGTCATTTAATGCATACCGAGTGGTACGCGTTGGTTGAAAACAGATTTTCAGGCTGCCTATTATATTTATTTTACCAGATTTATTTTGTTCATTTTAAAGATCTGGATATTCATCTTTGCCCCAAAGTGTATCTCTTTTTTGGCTCTATTGTATCTGCATTAAAAGTAACAAAATCAAACTGCAGATTATCTCTTTTTTTGAGTCTATTGATTCTTTCTTATATCTGGGAAAAACATGCTGCATAATGTTTTATGCCTGCAGTTTTAAACAATGACTTTAAATACCTTTTTGTTTGTGCATTGAAATAAATTACATTTTAAGAATAGACCAAGACTGACTAATGCAACCCAGTTAATTTTAAGATGCATGTAAATCAAGTTCATTCGAGCTGGCAGCCTGATCTACTGTCTCTCCCTTGTATCACAGATTTGCTCTACTTCACACTGAACATGGTGGGCCATCCTTTTTAACTAGATGATTTAAACAGATGGCATCATCTCTGCTGTGTAGAATTTACCTCTGGCCAAATACCATTACACCTGCTTTTGGCAGTGCCATCAACTACAGTGACAGTCAGGTTTGTCCTGAAAGGGATGGCAGGAACCTCACAAGCCCAGCTGTGGTACTTCCAAGGCAACTAGACCCGGATGGAATGAGGACAACTTGAGACATGAATTGTTTTGTACACATGCACCAACCCTCCAAACACCAGCTTTCCTGCTGGTTGCTGAGCAAAATTAACCAGAAAATTAACCACTCTACACAGTACTTTGGACACAGTCTTTGCAACTTTTTTTTACCAAGCTGAAGCAATCCTCCAAACCAAGGTAAAAGATGCCCCATTACACACACTCACGTTTTACTTCATAACAGAACCCCTGAAAAAGAGGGAGCATCTGCATAATCAGCAGGTGTTCCCATAGTCTCAAGTTTTTGCTCTTGGAACAGATGGGATTGCTAATGACAGGGAGCCAGAACCCTACTGAGGAATCCCTCCTCCCAAAATACTTATTTTCAACAGGCACCTTTGAAACTTTTCAAATGAAAAGGCACAACACGGAAGTTACTTTGCAGATAAAATTTGGTATTCCCAAATACAGCTTGCCAAACAGAACTTTCTTTTTCCTTTTTCTGCTAAAGATGTAATTTGTTTGGTATTTATATTGCATTATTAAATTCTAGTTGGCCTTTAAATTACACCTTTGGAAAAAGTTAAAATATCAATAGGGGTTGTTAAAAAAAAAAAAAGCGAATACTGTTTTTTCTTTTTCCTTACAATTTTGGCTGTAAAATAAGAAGGTTTTTCAAACTGTTAGATAGTTATAAAGCACCTACACAACCACAGGAGTGTTATGATTGGTTCCACAGAATCTCTTCTATATTCACACAGCTTCTCATTTCTGAATTACTCCAACATAACAATTTCAGAGAAAGAATGGGTTCCTAGGCAGCAGATTCAATCAGGATCCAGAATGTTTTGAATCTTTGTGATCATAAATATAGTTGATGCTGGGAACTGAAAAATTGTTGACATACTGTTTGTCTCCGAGATGCACTATGAACTGACTCAGCTGTTGCAGCCACAAAACAATAAAGCATTGTGATGTAACCTAGCCTGCTTTCAAAATCACATTTCATTACCTCCCTCTAGAAAATCTAACCTAAATCTAAGGTATTTGTGGATTTTCTTCCTTCTTGACATGGGAGAAACATCTTTTTCTCACTAGTCCCGATCTCATTTAATTATGTCTGGAACAGAACCCAGAGACTTTGCCTTAATGAGGAAATCTAGCCCAATTCCTACTTAGACATAATTCATGGACTATATGCTGACCTTATTAACCACCCTATTCATCTATATGCATCAATCTCAATGGATGAAACAAGTACTGACACTAACTTTGCTTCCAGTTTCCAAATGCGGCTGAATAGAAGTAGAGTAAATGCAGCTGAACTCTCCTATGGACTGTGAGCCTTATCTTGTTCTCATCCTCTGAAAGTATTGTAGAGTGCTTCTGACAGAAAAGATTCTGAATATGCTGCGCTGATGCAATTTAGCATCTGGTGCTCATTTCTATAGAACTTGATATTGCAGAGGCTTCCTGAAAGCCGCAAAGATGCTGCTCTAACATAGAGGGTAACACCTTCTAAAACATTATCTAAAAGTCCAGCCTAGGAAGATTCAGGTCGGTCCTTATACACTTTGCATAAAGGCTAACTGCTGTATTAATAAACTATGGAGAGGTGGAAGACTGAGTTTCCACCTGCTGTACCCTCAGTGCTACCACTAACAGTTATTTGCTTGTTTATTTATTTAAACACTGGCAATATAACCTACTTCCAGCTTCCCATTATATCATATGTACAATGTAATATGTACATTATATGTGTAATATTGTATCCTATGAAGACTTGCATACACCCTACAAATACTGGCCAATCCCTATCCTTGGTTGTCTTCTGTATATCATGACTACTATTACAGCCTTACAAGGCTCAAATGCTGCTTTTAACAGTAATTGCTATTTTTTTTCAGTTACAGACCAACCACTATCAAAGTCTAACTGCTTTTTTAAACCATCTGAGTGAGACCTTATTAAACAAGGAACATAAATTTTTGGGGAAAAAAATGCCTTTGCTATAAAAAACACAGGCATTAGACTGTCTCATTTAGCAGAATTTGGACATTATCTGCCTCTCTCTGCAAATTACATTTGATCTTTGCCAAAAAGCAGAAGTACACAGTTTAATGTGATAATACAGGACCTGTTGTGAGGTAACACAGTCAAAAAAAAAATCATAACCAGGTCATAAATGTTAAAATGCAAAAGGAAGGAAATGTCTGTTATTCATCTTGCAGGCAGTATTCAGACATTCATGAAATTGAAAGTTAATGTACCAGGGACTTTCATTATCTGACCCATTCTATACTATCCATTAGAATCCCATAGTACTGGAGACAGAGGACCAATATGTCACTAATACAAGACGGAAAAGGTCACAAAAACTAAGCATCAATAAGACATTACTTCTCTATTAAATTTCACAACACTCAGCAGAAAACACATTTGCTGAAACCAGAATGTTTTATTACGTAACATAGCTAAACTGAGAAAAATATATGTTTACCAAGGCAAGGGCATAATGATTAGTTGTCGAGTGAAAATAATTACTTCTTCCCTCCATTTCCTCATTAAAGAAATTTTGTTTGTTTAAAGGAAAAGAAAGGTATTGCATGGGGTTTATTTTTGATTTTAAGGCCATTTCTTACAATAGAAATATATTGCTCCTTTGGCTATAGCAAAGGTTTCCTTTCACACTACTGAAAACACAATATTTATTAATATGCAGTAAAGCCAAAACAAATTTGCTTTCCATTTCCTCTAGTGCAATATTCCATTTATTTAGAATAGCTTTCAGTAAAAACAATACCACTACTACTACAACATCATTTTCCTGTAGAAAGATGATGTACTGATTCCCTTGAGCTTTCTCCATCCCATTTCTCCCCTAACGTTGTTGCCCAAGCCGCTCCGAATACATTGCTCTTACTACACAGCTGAGAAAAATGCATAGCTGGAACTGTGATGTGCAAATAAATTACTATGAAGCAACTTATGAAAAGACTCTTAACTTTACCATTTGCCATTACAGAAAATATGTGAGCATTCACAATATTTATTTTAAGTGTTGGAACGAGTTTGTTCATGAGGCAAAGTTTGCTGTCAATGATCTTGGGACTCACTCAGATGAAAACCTCATTCCTCATGCTCCTCTAGCCAGTAAAAAAGACTTGTCCATTGAGTAGACTCAACCATGTAAATGAAAAGCAGGACAGGTGATTATGTGCTGATGGACATTGGACCAGAGGATTTCATTCACCAGTCTTTGACTTGTGGGGAATGCCATGGGAAAAAATGGTTACAGCTATGCAAGTTCTACCTTGATACATTAGTTCCGTGGTTCTATGTACTTTCAGTATCACCAATAAACATCTTGAGACCAAGATAAAACTTTAACTATTTAAATGTAAACAAGCACACCCAGGTCTTTCAGCAAAACAATATTTTAAAATTATTTGAAATGGTACGAAAGCAACCTGTAGACTGGATAGAGTACGTTGAAGCAGCCCACTTGTTAGAGGGTACAAATGAGCCAAGACACTGACTTATTGTTTATCACAACATGAAAAGGGTCCTGGCTTATTCCTCTTTACAGCTCAGCCATCCTGACTCCAACCATTCACTGCCTCTGGCTGCAGCAAGCTCCTACTGCAGGTTTCCCTTGCAGCCTCTGACTGCTGCTTATTTCTTGCTAGACTCTGACTGCACGTATTGGTTTGCAGATTCTGAATGCAGATTTTTACCCAGCTAGACTGTGACTGCAGGTTCCAACAACAGGCTCTAACTGCAGACCCAGACTGACCTCACAGTAGCAAATCTCTCTCCCCAGGATCCTTCTTCATGATCCTTTTGTTACCCTCTTCCTCAAGGTTCCTTCCCCCCCTCTTAATGATCCTCCCTCAGCAGCTAACCCACTCCCTTTTTTCACACTTATCTTTATTGGATAGAGCTGTGACTCATCAGGGGTGAGGCTGTATTGGGTAGTTAACACAGCTGTTATCAGGGGCAAGGTCACCTGTATTCCCTTCTCCTACAAGACTATATACTAAAGGCGCTTGTAAAGAAGAGACAAAAATGAAAGTATGATGAAATTAAGAAGATCATAGGAAGGAAATTTTGATTTGGGATTCCCAGAAGTAGACTGAACAAAATGACACAACATACTAGAGCACATGCGATGTAAAGAGCAACTTTAAAGTGGCTGGAATAGAGACGCAATAGATCACTACCACTTCCCTGCCACCCTTTTCAGTGATGAAGGTTGGAATTTCAAGTTAATCGTGCAAACCAGAGAGTGACTGAAGAAAGCCTGACAATTTCAAGTCAGCTGGAGCCCTAGGATACAAATGCCTCTCTCTTTTTTTCCAGCATCTATAAAGATACCAAGTATTTGCAGTCTTTAATTGAAGATTTGATGGTTTTGATTTTTTTTCTTTTTAATCAGAAGAATTACTAGGAAAAGATGACTGCAGCTAAAGAAATTCAAAACTGCAGAATGACAAAAATTAAACAAAACGGCTGGAAGACAAACTATTGCCTTGCCTTCAACTCAGCAACTCTTGGTATAATGGTTTAAACTCCTTGCCATCATATAAGAGGGAAAGCCTCTCTTCATTAGCTCTGGGACTGGGCTTCCCAGTGTCCATCAGCTTCCACCTTTATCCAGGTCACCTTGGCTGAGACACAGCTGAATGTTCCTACTGGTTGACCCACTTTACTCTTCAATGAGTGATGGAAGTGAAAGCTTGGTTGTTCTTGGGAAAATGAAACCTTCTCCTGCATCTTCTCCAGAAGGCTAAGCTGAAGGAATGGTGACCAGGTCTAAAGGACATCCATCATTCTTCTCTCCCCTCTTTCCTTAATGATTTAAGATTTGATATTTAACCAACATCAAGTAGGAAGAAACATCCAAAAACCCTTTCTTCTCATCAAAGAACACCATGGAAAGCATCTGCATTTACTTAAAATTAATACCACTATTTAAGGAGGAGACACAAGGGAACATTTTAGGAAGTTTTTACTCTTGCTTTGGCAAGCACTTTGCAATGGACTGTGACACAATTTTTATTTAGAAAGTTGTCTTTTTAACAGTGCAGAATCAATAGTAATGCAGACAAGGTTAGCGGTTAATGGCTAACCTCTGTCCGAGACAGCAGGCCCCTGAGGCACATGGAATTTATGCAGAATCAAAGTTAATAGTGTTGAAAAAAAGGACAAAACCCTGAATCCTTGCTACTTGATGTTGCCTCCTACCCAGTGTGCTCACTGTGTTTGAGATAACAAACACAACCTAACAGTCCTTTCCCATCCTAATCTCCTGCTTTTTTTTTTATGGAAGCATTGTATTTTGAAACTGAAAGCCAAAATCACAGAAAGAAACTATTACAGGATTTTGTTAAAATTACTTTGTAAAAGACTAAAAGACAAAAAACATTTACTTTTACTTTTTTTTACATTATTGAAATTTGTTGACTTTAAATATCTGGATAAAAGGATAGCTGCCTCTCTGTGCTCACTAACTTTTAATAAGGGCTGGATTGAATTGGAGCATTGGATGACATGACAGCTCCTCCTAAAAGAACCAGAGTGAACTCTTCAACTCTCCTTTGAAATAAGCATGTTTTTCACAGGACATCTTCTGCCTACAGGTGTGCTAATCTGAAGTAACCCCAACACATACAGACAGAAGACACTGAACTGCAATTCGAAGATTTTAGCAATATGATTCCTTATAATGTAGTCAGTCTGCACTCCAGATAAACTTAGAAAACCAAGAGAATGTTTCCAAGCACTGCAATTCTAAAAGAATTACTTCTATTTTAGTAGATTATAGTGCACCCACACCATATGTCTTTATGTAAAGAGATCAGTATCATGGTACCAAGGATTAGAACAGGAAATTTATATTTTCCAAAAGAAAATGACAGCTAAGATAACCTAGCCAGCTATATTTCAATAACAGGGCAGGCCATATTGTTGTTTTACTGGGAAACAAAATACATGACAAGCCATGAAGCTTTGGTTTATACTTGGTGTGACTGTACAAAAATAGCTAACCTTCACCAACAAACCAAAAAAAATCCCAAACCCCAAAAACCTCTTAAAATAACAAGTCACTACACAACAAACAAAATACAGCATTACACAATACTTCAGGTTGAACAGGTTATGAAACACGTTCAATGAAGTCTCTCAAGATACCTATTTCTTTATTCGACATGCTTCCATATATTACTGTCATCATTTACTACTATTTACTTTAATTAGATCCTACTGCCAAAATTCATTAGAGAAGAATCTGGTACAGTGAAGAATAATAAATTCTGTTCATTCGTATGTTTTTAAATGATTCTGCTCCTATGGAGCAAAAAGCCAGTATTTCCTACCTTGGCTTCTAGTTAAGAGATTGCAAAAACAGTCACAACAATTCTTTCAAAACCTTGTGTCAGTCATAACTGAGTTCATAGGATGTACTGCTAGAGCCTCATGCCACAGAGATGTGCACGACACCCACACCATAACTGAGTGCGGTATTACTGGAGCCTACACACCTCATTGCAAGAGACATTGTAATTGTTGGCCAGGAGTGGTGACTGACAGCCCCAGCCAAACCCTGTCCCAGATATCAGTGCAAGAAATATGGAAAGCTCCAAATTTTGAGCTCTGCGTAATTACCTGGTTTAAGGTCGTGAAAGGAGAAGGGTGGAATGAAGTGTCTGCCTAGTGGCTAGATAATTTGCCCAGGAAGTTAAGAGTCCTGGATTCAATTCTCTCTCCATCTAGAGTGATTTCAAGGTAATTGCACTAATAGCAAGTTTAGAGGCTACTTTCTACCTAACTTGTCAAAGGAATGCTACCATGAGAGTACTGAAAGGCTTATGATTACGTTTGCCAAGCTACTAGATATATATATAAGTATATCCATATTCATCCCAACTAGCAATTAATTGTTGAAAACAAAAACACACATTCATCACTCCCTTATTTTACATAAATGAGAACTAGAAACAAAAAGCAGGATAGTCAACATAAAAGTGTATTGATGGAAAAATCTTCCATCAAATTACAGTGTAAGTCTAATCAATTACTGCATTAAAATCTTTATTACAACATGTTTTTATAAATTACTATTATGCAACTGAAATACTTAACAAGTATTTATCAAGAAAAATCTGCATTCTTCCATGTCAGTCTATCTGAAATCCCACTTTTTTTATTTTATTCTTTTTTGTTTAGATACAAAAGAATATCTTCCTCTTTTTAATGAATATAATCTTCAGGCAAATATGGTATCATTCCTCTATTTTTTTGGGAGGAAGAAATGAAGAGACAAATTCTCAGTCCTGTAGGAAATTTAACCTATTTTGAAGCTGATGGGAATTGTTAGATTTCACTGAAGGATACAAAATCAAACTTATAATGGAAACTTCTACTTTAATTACGGAGCAAATACTGATGCCACAAGAGAAGGTTCATTATTGGACTGTTACTTAGGTTACCATGGCTCTCAGTGATATCCAAGGCGATAATGTTTGAACTTTCTCACCAAAAACTCCACACGGATTAAATGGAAATACTACAAAAAATTTAAAGGAAGTTGGAGGAGACAATAAGCAAAGACAGGAAACTAATTTTCTGCTTTAAATTGGAGCCTTACTTCAAATTAGACTCTGCAGGAAAGGTTAAAATCCCTAGTGGAGGCTGCAACCCAGAGCACTTGTGGTACCCTCTCTACATCCTCCCTTTTCCTTAGGTACAGGATTGCATCCCCGTGCCGGTTCCCCACCTATGACAGGACAAAAACAACAGCTCTCATCTGGTACTTCAAGGGATAAGGAAACCTGTGTTGGCCAAGGGAAAAAAAGGACAGGAATTTGGCTTATCACCAGGCCCTCTCTCCCTCCATTTCTTTAAAACTTCTCAGCTCATAGGGCACAGATGGAGCTATGAAAACTCGGGAGAATTCCCTGCATGCCAAATTGCACATTTTGTATCACTTCCTTATTTAACTTTATCACTGGCTTCTATCACCACGAAAAGAACCACTAAACAAAACATCAAAAGATCCTTTTCCTGAAAGTCATGAAAAAAAATGAAAAAAAAGGAAAAAAAAGCCTTGCTACCCTTCCACATGATCTGTCTTCCATCAGTGGGCTGCACTCCAAGAGCAACAAATGTGGGTAGGAGGACAGAATCAATATATAAAAAAAGAAAAACCAAACAAAAAACCCCCTCAAACGAGCAATATAGATGCTGCTAGAGATAAAAATTAAAGGAAGAGAAGAAAGAAGTGAGGTAGCAGTTATATTCTCACAGTCTACAAGATGAGAACAAGGTTTATACTAACCTTTGTACCTATCCTTCTTCCTGGGCACAAAAATAAAGTATTGAATAGTTTCTGAACTGCTGAGAAGAGGGGACAGCAGGCTAAAATAAAGAGAAATAAATGGTGCCCTGAAGGCCTGCTACCTATCCAGAGTGCAGTTTTGTAACAGCAGAGAAGTCCTGAGGAAGGAGTGGAGGCCAGCATTAATTAATGTGATTTGGCCAAGATACTAGAATTAAGTGACTTCATTTGGCTGGGTGCAATTCAATTACAAAAGGGTTCAACTGATGATTTTGAAGACAGAAATTATTTATTTCAGAGAAGTAACAATACATGGATGGAAATTAACCAAAGAGGCAAGGGACAGGTAGCATCACAAAGCATTTCTCATCCCCTTTCCTATAAATTGGCTTAATGCTTCAACTTTTGGGTTCTGGAAGATTTTTCCCTAGGAAGAATCTGTAGCAAATAGCAGCTGTAAATACTTGGCTTGCTTAAACTCTTGGCAAAACACATTTCTAAGAAATCCAGCTAAGTAACCAAATGTTCCAATTTGGAGTCAGTCTGAAACTGAGCACCAAATGGTACAATACCGATCAAATTGTGCACAGTCACCTAACCTGTGTGTGGCAATGAATGCATGTTAAGAAGTAGCTGAATAATTTAAAATGCCCCTTTGAGTTCCTGAAAATATGGCTTCCTATTTTATTGAATTGTTAATTATTCCAAGTAAAAGATTTAGTGCCAGATAAAAGTCATGTGTGCATGAATTTTTCACATCTAAAGCTTTTAATTGTGTGACGCCTATGTTACAAAGCAGAATAAAGTAATGCTGTCTGAATTAAATACTCCAAATGCCAACCGGTTGGATGGGAATAATTTCCTTGCCCCTCTTTTTGCTTCTACATGACGAAGATAAAAATTAGCATTAATCATACACTGGCAAAGAGCTCAGCATATCTAGTTTGAGCAAACTCATCTCAAGTGGATGCAAATCCAAGTGCACCAGGAGTGAATAAGACTCTGCAGTCTTCTGGGCAGGTGAGCATGAGGGTTGCTTTGTCATGGCAGAATGTTTAAGGTGGCAGGCATTTAATGTATTAATTCTATGGGGTGTGACTCAGTTTGTTTCTCACTTTCAGAATTTGTGTTTTATCCAATTCCTGTGTGAGAACAGCTGCTCCTTACCTGAGAAGATTTTTTTTATGGAAGAAACTTCTACAGTGCTAACTTCAGACAGAATTTTCAGTTTAGGGTTAATATCACAGGAAAAGCTAACATTGGTTCTAAATATACCTTCCTTCACCTTGAACTTGAAGAGTCTGATCCTTACATTCCTGAAAACCAATTCGTTTCACCCAAACAAATCAATCTCTATTTGCAGTCTGAGCTAATTTGTCAGAAATGCATCCACAAAATGCTTTTATTTATCCTAATTCTGTTAGTTCATCTCATTTTCTCTTCTCCACTGTCCCCTGGCTGAGGAAAAAGATCTAATTAAGACCCCTGTTAAAGTAGCATGGTGTTGGCTGAAACCTTTTTTTGTACCCTTGCCAGCAGAGAATGACTGACATTAATAATAACCCAGACTGTGGCTGGTCCCAACAGTTAAAGCAAAGCAATAGCTGATGCAAAAGCCAGGACCAGCGTTTTAAAACAGGCAGAGAAACGAAATGCCAGGGCCCACATACCTGGCAGCAATAAGAATCCTTTCACTGATGGATAGGAATAAATATAAAAGCTGATAGCACAGTAATAAAACAATGATGATAACCCAAAATTATTTATTACAAGGCAAGAATGCTGCTGCTTGCTCAGGCTCTGCAGTAAATGGAAGCTGACATCAATGGATGACTCTCAGCAAGAAAACATGGACCATTTTAATTTGGGAAGTGTCATCTCATTTTTTAAGGTGAAAGCCATTATCAGAGGTGACAATGATCTATAGTGAATGAAAAGAAACAATAAACCCCCATATTTAACACTTCAGTCTTGTACATTTACTACGGATAGCAACTTCCTAACAAACACCAGAACATCTTAGGAAGTTGAAAAACATCAACGACATCTTCTTGGAAATCAAAAGTCTTATTGGGTTTATTAAAGAAGAACTAGAAATCCCACTGATAGAGTATGTTCTTTGAAGATAATACAATCAGCCCATATTATTCAGACAATGACTACCACTGAATAACAGGGCACTCCATTGGAAAAAAAGTGAAAGAGCACAGCATAAAAAACATGGAATAAGGTAAAATTCTGATGAATTGTGTTCAATAACTCCTAGAGAGTCCAGTCAGCAAGGGAAACATTTCTTCTCACTCTTTCCTGCCTTAACATAGCTAAACCTATATTGACATACTTAAGAGAGATAATGTGCAAAAGAAGCCTTATGGCACATCCCATGTAAGTTCCATGGCCTCCAGTAAAATGTTACCATAGAAACACCTTTGCGACAAGGAAGGTGCACTTTTGTAAAGGGCCTGGGGGTAAACTTTCAGATTCCCATGGCAACTGCTTTGTCTAAAGCTAAAATACCAGGTGTCAGTGTCTTTTGGAGCAGCCTCCCGGAGAAAGAAGGAAAAAAAACCCCATCCAATATTTTCTTCACTGGAACTCGTAGTCATAGCTGGTCATCATTCAAGGTAATCATTTACCTGAAGGTGGAATAGCTATGAGAGAGTATTTCGAGTTAAAAACTCAAAATTGAGTGGGGTACTAAAACTATGAAAAAATAAAGGAGAAAAGCAGCGTTAATTAAAATGGCAGTGAGTAATCTGATACATTCTCAGTGAATAACATCTATACAGTGCTTTATGGTTTTTAAAGTTAGGAGAGGGACTCAAAATTCCCAGATATACTTAATATAGAGCAGCCAGTGGAAATCCTAACAAACAGCAATTTTTTATTCAAAGCACAGTATTAGACAGTACTTGTATACAAAGGTATACTTCAGCTGTGTTTGGACATCTTGTCCCTTCTGAAGCACAATAAGGGTCAGTAAAAAATTGTGTATATTTTCTAATGCTGACTGAGAAATATAACAATGCTTGTTGTCTCTAAGGTAAATCCCTCAGTTTCTTGTCCTCAAACCTAGGTATGAATATCTAGGAGAGCGATAGAAAAGTGCTTGTTGATACTGAATTGGTTGCTATTAAAACTCTGACAGTAACTGAATTATTACCTCTCTGTGAACTGTCTAGGGACTCATTCTCATGAATCCTATTGGATCTAGTAAAACCACTAACCTTTTTTTGTTCAGATGGAGGCACTTGTAATAATTGGATGCTTGTTTTCTGAAGTCTTTGAAATGGTCTTTAATGAGGACTTAGAAAATTACCAGCATTATATCTGGTAACTGTCAAAGTAATTAGAGCTCTTTGAGATCAAATATTTGGAAATTCTCATAAAAAGAACAGTGGGAATTTTTTCTTTATCTGTAGTAAAACTAGGAATATTTCTTTCAGAAAAGGCAAACTTGGGCTGAGAATTAAAAATTACAAAAAATCTGAAAGATGTCTTCAGCTGAAAGATTCTGTCACTATACACAGATGTTATCAACATGCTTATGCATTTTCTATCATAATCTAAACACATGTTGTAGCTAGGGGAAAAAAAACAAAAAAACAAAAAACAAACAAGTGGACAGAAAGGTATTGCCTTGAATCAATTGTTACTATAGCAAAATTCAACTCAGAGAAACTAAAACAGAAGGGCAAGCTTCCTTTTAGGAAATTATGAAACTCCAGGACACAAATATTGTTTTGTCCAAACCAGGGACACTCAGATTCTCTGAAAAAAAGGTTCTCATCAGCTGGGAAGAGGTAATACCATGCAAATTCTCCTTCTGTTACAAAGAAACTTAAACACAATATTCAACTGGCTGACACCTGCTTGTTCTTAACAAACATAATTTCCTTGATCACTCGCAATCTTAGCCCATATTTACAGTAATTTCAATATGATTTTTATCCCTCTTGAAGAGACACACGTTCATGGCATTTCAGAAGGAACTCCATCAACATTTTAAATAGTTGATACTCCTCAGTACAAGAACCAGAAATACCTTATCATATGTCTTTTGCAATTGCGTGTTTTGCACAACAAAATCTCATCAGTTTTTCATAAACATCCTATGAATGCCTAATGCACTTAACTCTATTTTATTCTAAATGATGAGGGTTCAGAGTATAGCAGACACTATTGTTTGCTTCTGATACACGGCTTTGTCTCTTATACTATTAAAATCTGTCTCCTTTTATTCATTTCAGATCTTCATATTACCCTGTTCATTCCACTTGTTATTCAACTCCTACTCTGCATTGAGATTGACCCCATCTCTGTTATATCAGCAAATTTCATTCGTGAGTCAAGGTCATTAAGGAGAATATTAAATAAGATTGTTCACTTGATGAACTCCTCTAATATCCTTTTTCCCTGAAATACTTCCACTTTCAAGATAACTCATCATTCTGGGAAGATAAGGAGGATACATGCAATAGACAATAGGTCAGGAATGAACTCGGCTGCTTGAAGCCTCTTCTGGAAGAGCAATAAACTGAAACCTGTTACTGTTATGAAAGACATGACATATTCATGTTACTGTGGTGCTGGTGGCACCTGACCTGTCTCTCTTTCTATAGTCCCAGATGTGGCCCGGCCCTTTGCTAAGCTCCTACATTTTGTTATGCCAAGCCCATCCCAAGCATGAAGACTGTGCTGGAAGCATGGCTTGTGCACACCAGCAAAAGGAACTTGTACCAGCAAAATGCCAGGTGTGGGGCAGGGGCTGCTAGATGGACCTGGAGAGAAGCTGGGGGAGGGTCACTGATGAGAGGGAGCACTCACAAGCTGCAGAAAAAGAGCTGCTAACGAAAATCTCCCAGAGGAATGCCCTCATGTCCACAAATAAAACCAAGACTGTCTAGAAGACAACACTGTTAGAGACGAAAAAGACCCTCAGACTATTAAAACGTAATCTAAATATTTTCAGAGCATCACAGAATTTGCAGTATCATGATTCTTATGTTATAGTACCAATTTTATGAAATTTTCAGATTATATTATGCATGCAAATACAATAAAATTTTGCAAATCTTAAAGCTTTGGTGAAGTGGTTTTATAGCTGTGCAACAAAATATTGCCCTCTTTCCTTTGGTCCTAAAGGTCCACAGCCATTCAGCCAGTCCATTTGAGCTGGCAGGCCAATGGGGTGAGAAATTAGACATGCTCAGCAATGTGCTTAGATAACAGCCACTGCCAGGCTTAGTGAGATTGCAGGTGAAGCCAATCTGGCACAAATAAAGAGAAACTGGGAAGAAGGAAAGAAATTTTTAAAAAGCTAATTGAACTTCTTCAAGCATATTGCAGTCACTTTTGCGCCTGTTGGCCTATGCAGATTGGCAGTACAGTAGAAGCAGGTGTGGAGAGGAGAGGTCCCTTGGCAGAGGGGAGGCCAAGCAGCAGCTGTGCAGGCTCACAGAGCGTGCTCGAGCTTTCTGGTCTGTAGTTGAACCGTGATGTAGAAAATGAAGGGGGAAAAGAGGTGAAAGCAAAGGTAAAATGAGGAACTGAAATAGATTGATCGCATCTGAGTGACCTTGGTTCAAGCACACTACCTCATGATATATGGAACTACAAACTGACTTTTGAAGCATATTTTACACGGATTTATTGTCAAAAATTGTGGTTCGGTTGCAAATAGGCCTACAAGCGTTCGCACAAAAATTTGATACAGTAAAGCAAATACCTGCATTTCTGTTGCTTCTCTGCTGTGGCACAGAAGCCCTGAGCTGTCTTAAAGTAGCTGCACAGATACATCCCAAACACAGCCAGGTTGGCAGCTTACATACAGGAAACTGACGTATAGAACAGCCTGATGGGAAGCTTTTCCTCTGACTCAGTTTTTTGGTCAGTCTGAGGAATTTACAATTTTGAGTTAGGGTTAAGCTTTAAGAATTGTTATAAATTGAGTTTTAAAAGTCCTTACAAGTACCTCTAAGAAAGATAACTATAAAATCCAGTTAAACACAATTTAATTTATTTGAACTTAGAGCCCAAAGGTATAATGGAGAAAGAACTGTGCAGTCAACAGCCAAATGAATCAAGAATTAATCTGGGATTTTAACAGAACCTAGAAGAATTAAGAAGCCTCTGAAAATCCCTTTCTAGGAAAAACGGGTAAGACTGATGGCTTTAAAGAAAAGTCAGTTATCAACCAGTTTCCAAGAGTAGATGTTGTTTGCAAAGACAAGAGATCAGAATTCAAGCTCAGGATTTTGACGAGGTAAAACCTCTTTCACTAGCTATTTTCCTTGGATATTAATCAATGTGAGAAAGCAGTAACAAAAGCCTACAAGTTATCCAAGTGTGATCCGAAAGATCACTTGTTTCTAATGACAGTATCAAGCACTCTATCAGCATAGACAGGGTACTTGATTATAAAATCCTTATGCAAGTCAAGGACACACTAGTTAAGGATTATATCAAAGGCCTGCAAGAAGAGATTAGAAAGATAGGCAATATTTCTCAGTAATTTCATTGTTTTAAAAACATCACACTTCTATACTGATGCCCCTTTCTTTGGCCCTTCCTGGGCTACATGACAGTACTAAAAAATAGATGAAACTGAAAAAAAGCTTTGTTTCATTTCCAATGCAGTCTTGCACAAGTTTCTTAGAACTCTTAAGTTAAAAAATATTGTGAGTATAAAAAGAACAACCCTCACCCACCGAAAACCCAGCATATTTATTTCACAGGAAGGGGGAGGTAGTAGGTGCTTTTTAGTGAAAGATATGGATTATCAACTGTCTTAAAGGAGGTCACATCAGTTTATAAAACAGCACACAGTTGCAGGAACCCTTTGCACTTGCCTCACCTAGTAGTGAGAACCTGTAATTGTTCAAGTAAGTCAAGTCAGAACAGGCAAATCATGTTTGAATCCCATAAAATAGAGGCAGAGGAAGAGAGGTTGGAAACTACCTCCCTAATCAGCTTCTAAGACAGGGAAACTATTACCAGTTCTGCAACATAGCATTCAAGACATAATATTCTCTCTGCACTATTCTTACTTAAGTTCTTCCTGCAACTGAATTAAGCATGATTTTATTAATCAACATTTAAATTTCATATATGAGACCTATTTTAGAGCAAACTATTTGTCCATAGTAGGCACAAATTCTTCAGGTTTTAAAAATTTCCTTTTTTCATGTCTGCTATTTTTACCATCTTTATAAGTGAAGTAACAAGTACTTGATTGACCTCTTTATGAGACAAATCTAATGTGTAAATTAGTAAGACATCCTAAGGTTCAGTAACTAAAAGTGACATGAAATTCCCTTTTGCTTTTTAAGCTAATTATCTAATTGATGCATTTGCTTCATTAAGCTGTAGGTTTTATTTCTTTTTTCAAGTAGTAAAATGCTAGCTGACATGCATTTTAAAGAGATATCACTTTCAGTGGCTTAAGACAAATTTTAAAGTAGCATTTCTTAGAAACTTTCAGCAAATAAGATTTCAATCATGATTTAAAACAATAGCACACTAAAAATTTTAAAGATTGCACAAATACTATTCAGAAGAACACAAGCTGCCTTATTCACCTTGAGTATCTTGACACTAGTGCACAAAAGAAGTTCTCTTCCTGTTGCAAGATTTACAGACTTTTAAAGCGCAGCTTTGCAGAACTGAGAAATTAGGCAATTCAACTTAATATACATACAAAAAAAAATTACTAAGCATGTTTTCACAAAGGAGAAAAATCAGCTCCAATAAATATAATTATTAAGGCCAGCAGAAGAAACTCAACCATTTGTGATAGGCCTATTCTCTTATAACAGGCGAAAAATCTTATCAAACAGAATGAATGTTAATCATATCAGGATATGATACATATTTCAATAGAACAAGGATCATTTACTTATTTGAGCTGTCAAAGGGGATATTATTGCGTTTTCATAATACTCTTTTTGTTGAACTTTATTAATAATAGTATTGAATGCAATCATTAAATATAATTAAATTACGTAGTAGCACCACATAGATTATTGAATCTTCTAGCTAAAAAATGGATTTAAAACTTAAAAAAGAACAAAGCAGCAATACTGTTTTACATAAGTTTGGAGAGGCATGTTTGTTCTACATGCAATTCATTATCCACTTGGCCTGTATCACTAAAAAAGATTATGGCTACTTTTCATTGAAGTTTCTGTTTCAGAAGCAATTAGAACACAGAATAGACTATAAAATATCTTAGATTTGTGGAGACAAAAATACTCATATGCAATTAATGTAATTTTCAGCCAGCCTTGGTAACTACTAGTAAGGTCTATCTACATCAAGACAGACAGGCTTGCAGCTACCACTGCCTTTTCCAGTTTCCATAAACAACATCATCATACAGGATGGAACCAAGTGTCACACCTTTATTAATGTGGCTAGAGAGGGAGCAGAAGTGTTAAAAGAAGTCAGAACGCAAAGGAATAATGTTTTGGAAATGTGACAAAGAAAAGTCTATTTGAAAGCTGCATTGACCTCTGAGCAAAACCTACAAGCAAGGGGACAGAAACTTGTTTTAAATCTGATTCTTGTGTAACATCCTTTTTTATACTATGTACATATGTATCTGAAGTGTCAGGGTGAAAGGCAAAGCTATTTCTTTGCTTTTCAGATCAGAGCCCATTCAGGAAGGTGAGTGTTCAACACAAAACAACCTTCCAGCAACATGAAGGACCCATTTCCCGATTAGAAATCTATGTGCAGCCTTCTTCAAGGGATCTGTCTTACTAGTAGAAATCAGACTTCCATCATGAAGTGTTCTTACAGTGTGTGGTGCTTTGATAATGGCTGGGTGCCAGGTACTCAATTTTATTCCTGATTCTCTACTTCCTCTCCCACAGCAATGTAAGGAGATGGGGAATGGGAGTGTGCTGGTTTTGGCTGGGGTAAGGTTAATTTTCTTCACAGTAGCTAGTATAGAACTATGGATTTGTGCAGAACACAGTGCTGATAATATGGAGATGTTTTGCTATTGCCGAGCAGGGCTTGCACAGAGCTAAGGCCCTTTTTAATATTTTGTACTGCCATGCTGGCAAGGAAAGTGAGGGTTACAATCAGTTCACCACACATTATTAATGCTGCTGCCTACTTCTCAGAAAGAGGAGTCCTTGCCCTTGCAGTTCTTCACAAACACATTAAATTCTTCTCATAAAGAGATCAATTGTGTACTTGTTACTTCATTTATTTAGGGGGAATAAACAAATGAATGAATGAATCTGGATTTCTTTCTATGCTTTGCAGCTATTTTTTAGGATAACAGGTTCCAGGATAAACAGATCCACAACTGAACAGAAATTAAGCTGTGAGACTCCAGAGCTAAGCTTTAATCTATATCAGTATGTATTTCTTACAGTTTTGGTTTTCCAGAATCAGATGGATTTGGGCACTTGATGATGTCTCTAACTCCTTGCTGAGTCAGCTACCCCTGTTTCCACCTCTTGACCGCTACCTTCTTTTATTGTATTGGCGTCTGTCACAACTTCCTTGTTCATCCACACAGGTTTCTTTGCTAACATTGCCTCACTTCCTGCATGTTAGACAGGATCATTACCAAGCTTGAAAGTGGAGATTCTGGAAAATCAATCAGCTCTCCTGGACACCTTTTCTATACAGGGTCATATCCCATAATTTAATTCCAAGAAGATCCATCAATATATAAGAGCCTGTTCTCTTGAAGCACAGTGTTATGATCCTGCTTTTTGCCTTATTAAAGCCTTGCAATATCCTGAACTTCTCTATTTCATGACCACTGCAGAAAAGTCACCCACCCCAGGCTTCAAATTCCCATACAATATTTCCTTGTTTCTAAGTATGTGGTTCTGCAGAGTGGTATTTTTGTTGGCTAATTGATGACTTTTGTCATAAGTAAACCTTTTCTTCCCTACAATTCACATTTTTCCTCTGTGATGTTGTCTCTGCACAGGAAAGATTGCAAGGCCAAACCAGTAGAATCATAAAGAATGAGAGCCAAGGACAAGGGGAATTATAAAGTAACTGTTGGTGGTATGGTTTCCTATTTGAGCATTCATGCAGCACTTGAAAAACCAGCATACATTAAAATGCAGTCAGGTATTTTCTTACACAAATTCATCTCCAGCTGCTCAGTAGGCTTGAAATAAATTTTCTATCATCTCCTGTGGCAGATACTCTTGGTGGTATGCCTAAATTCAAAAATAGTGCAATGGGTGATCTGCTTATTCTGATAATTTAGCATGGCATTCCATGATGAAGGTGTTTGTCTCATTGTTCCATGTGACAGCAGCATCCTTTCTTTGCCCTGTCTTAGGAAATTGGCTGTGAAACTCACTGGCACTCAGTCAAATTCTGCAGTGGACCAGACAGCAAACTATATTTCACAATTCTGTAAGGTTTGCAGTGTGCAGGTTTACACAGTGACACCTGCCACGCTGCATCACTATGCTCAGCAAGACACTCACAGGACACTCACTCAGACTGCCACTACATTTCTCATTTTGATTCTGCACTTATAATCCCTTCACTCGTAGTCCAAATTATGCAATGCAATAAAACGTCTTGAAAGTGGGAAACAAACAGGCACCAAAAATTAGTTTCAGTAACACTTGCTGTGTGGAAATTGAATGATAACACTCCCCACAGGGACGTAGAGATTTACAACTAATCATATCTGTTCATATCAATGATTCACCATTCAGACCCTGGACAGTATGTAAATACCAGGCTCCCTATAGTGTCTCTAATAATTTTCCTATGCTCACTTTTAGCTTTTCCACCTCAAAGCCATTTTATAAGATGCAAAAGTTTGGTTCAAATCAGATTTTAGGTTTTGTGGATTAAAGGACAAAGGACCTTGCGTTTAGCACTAAACACATTGTAACTTAATGATCTCTTCATTAAAAACATTACAAAAGAGAAAAAACCCCTGTATTACACAGCGCAGAAACCTTTAAACATTCATTAATCATTTAACATTGCTACATGTGATTCCCTTGTATCAATGAGAATTTAATATGAGAACACTTGAGAAGAATTTTGAGCTCTAAAGGAATTTAGCTGCATTGTGTGATGCCTCCCATACATAGCATGATGGGAAGCTGTGAGTGCTAAGATTTGAGTTTGTAACTCAAAAGTTGTATGTGTATAAGAAGTGTATGTTTTCTTGGTGTGGTAGGGAGAAAACAGACAGTTAATCATTCTCCTATCTCTTTGCAACTTTAAATCTTTCAGACTGATGCATAAAGATAGAAATTCCAACAGATTTTTTCTTTTGCTCCCTTCATTTTTCCCCCAGCATCTCAGCTATTGATAATTTCCACAGCTTTTTGTTCACTTTAGATAAAACAGAATTTTACCAAATTTGTCATAGAAAAAAACCTATCTCACAAATATGTTTTTTAAAGATGCACCCCCACCCCCCCCCCCCCCCCCCCCCCCCCCCCTCCCCCAACAAGATGCAGCCACTGCATCTCATCAACAC
Source organism: Acrocephalus scirpaceus scirpaceus (assembly GCA_910950805.1). NCBI lineage: Eukaryota > Metazoa > Chordata > Aves > Passeriformes > Sylviidae > Acrocephalus > Acrocephalus scirpaceus. The sequence goes on from OU383775.1 coordinate 47,908,581, forward strand.
ATTAGCAATCTGGTCATGATCAGCTTGCTCACGTGGAACTTCTCCTAGTTACTTAACTTATCAACATTTCACGACATGCTTTCACATAGGCAAAATATTTATACATCTTTCAGGTTTTCTTTGAAACATTCATCATCTTTCGCTGACCGAATCAACACGAAGCTTTTCCTAAAAATACTTCAGCCTTTACCGCTGCTGGCTCCATCTCACTTCTGCCTGCTCACTGCTAAACACAGCCATTTCCAGGTAAGTTTGAGAAAGTGGAAATAAAGTAAACCCACGTTTGTGTGCTGTATATCACTTTTACTATGCAAATGATTGTTTAGAGAAGAATAAAAGGCTGTAAATATTTTGAGAAGTGGGCCCCCAGTGCCTCTTCAGTCTGCCAAACGGCGGCGCGTGCTTTGTAATTATGTAATATAGAGAATACCAGCTGGTTTGAATCGCTCTCAGGGGCTTTGGATGATATCGAAATGCTCGGCTCCCCCAGTGAGAGCCATAATCAAGCAAGTAATACCGTAAAGTCAGACCAAATTGACATTGAGTTGTTGGCTCTTAACACACTTTAAACCAGATGTTAATGCTGTACAGTGTGATTTTAAAGTTTTTGTCTTTTCTTTTCTTAGATAAAGCATTATTTCTCTGACAAAAGAATGCTCCTGTATACAGACACTCTCTCAGATGTTGCATTTTACATTTTCTGAAGAAACAGACAGATGTTTATTTTCCACTGCTATGGCATAGAAAGTGAGGGGTACTTGTTCTGCTGTCAAAGTAGTTTTGGGAGGCAACTAGCCCAGACATTGTTATGCATTTAGCATGACAGTGGTGTATGTTGGAGTCTTAGGAGCAAACTTGTCAATTCCTACAGTGGCACTAAGAAGAAGTGGTAGCTTTTTGTTAACATATAATAAGCAAATATCTCTATTAAAAAGTTTTTGCAATGGGTTTACTAAGAAATAGCTAAAATTTCTCCAGGCCTTGTAGTCTTTATATATTCACAAAACTGTACTGTGAAACTACAATATTATATCTATTTTGTGTGATACAGAAGCTGAGAAAGGTCTCAAGCTGTTAGTACAACTACTCCCCTCCTGAAGCATCACAATTAAACCACTCTCCATAGAGATTACGTCTTCCTTCATATTTTTCTTAATAGTTTCTTACAGCCATGCTGAAACAACATTCAGTTTTTATGAGAAGGCAAAGAGCTGATTCTCTTTCCATACAACACGCTCCCAAGTCAAAGACTCCGTAAACCAAGTAATGAATTGTGAACCATTCACCGTGTTTCCTATGGACTCTGACTGTTAGTGGAGCTGAAATTAACTCAGGCTGCTCTTCTTTCTGCTTATAGTGGCAACTTAAAAACCACATCTCACCTCCTGCAGGTGTCTAATGCAGTAGTGGGATTGTCCAAACAGCAAACTGCACTTTGCAGTATGGACTGGAGGCCCAGCAATCAGCTGGGTGACCCAGCTCACTGCCTGTGTGCTCAACAGCCAATCGTCCCACGCAACCAGGGAAAATTTTATACAATGCACATGCAAATCCTATTCACAGTTTATAATGCTCTCACAGTATTAGCCAAAAATCAGCCAGATCTGAAGGACTCAAGAATGGCTGCCATGCATTACATGTATCATGAGACCAGTCCAAGTTCCTCTTCATCCTCACTCCCCTCTTCCTAGCCTGACCAGTTTGCCACTCTGATCCCTTGACAGCCATTCTGCTGGTTTTAAGCCACTTTGCATGCTGCTGTCTGATCTGAGATGTGGGAAACAGAGTGTGTGATTATGTGTGCTGTTAAACAAAGCCACTGCAAAAGGGATAGAGGGCAACAACTGCTTGGTTGAAAAAAAAAAAAGTAAGAAATGTAAAAATGTCCTAACTCCCTGCTGTATATTATAATATCCCAAGGTAAATCACAGTGACATTTCCTCCCTGAAACACAAGTATAGCATAGTTTTTGTAGAAATGTGTAGCAATCCTTCACCAAAAATCAGTATAATACACTTTTATCCTCTCAAATAAGCACCAAAAACTGTTTCATGTGTTATCAGTAGTCTCCTTCTAGGTAGCCATATTAAAACAGCAAACAGACAAGCCTCTATGTAATAGGAATAAACACAACCGATTATGTTATCAATTATTCAGATGGATAACTACTTTAAAGAGGATAACATAGCTACTTTAATAATTAATAATATTTAAGACACTAACAAACTACAATGTCACTTAAGATTTTTATGGTCTACTGGGTAGGTATTTTTTTTGAAGGAGCACATAAAAATAAAGGAGCATTTGAGAGACTTCTATTTGGGTTATGAAACGATTTTATCAGTATTTCAGGTTAGATTTTAAAGCTTTCCACAATAATCTTATATGCCAAATGACCTGTTCTAAAAAAAAAAAAAAACCCATGGTAGCCTTGTATTTAACTTTCTTTTCTATTGGGTCTATCTTTATTCTTTTTTCCTTATTAGTTACCTTATTTCAGTATATAAAAAACTGACTTTCAATCCTTCTTTTCCCAATAGGAGTCCATATCAAAATGGAGACTTGTTGGGAATGGGTGCTGAGATAAACCTCTTCCTTGAATTTAGCTACAATTTAAAAAAAAACCAAACAAGAACAAGAAGATGTCCAATCAGCTCTTGTATGCATAAAAAAATCAGTTCTCTTTGAGAAATGAAATAAAAATGTATGCAATTGCATTTTTGTGTGTAGGATACGAACTCAATTGTTGTATCAGTTTTTGTTAGTTCCAGTTATCCAACACAGAGGAAGGATACAGAGATTTTTGCCCTGATGAGCACTCAGAAATTTCTTAATTTCTTTACAGGACTGCCTAAAATTGTACTAAATCTATACTCTGATATCCAAGAGGTTTGGCTTTTTGGCATGAGTAAGTAACAGCTCTCTTGCAAGGCATTCATCATGTGATAAAAGAACTGAAGGTAGGTTTTCTATTCCATGTCTATTAAAGAATGAAAGCATCTCTTATTTAGTAGAGCAATTCTTGCATCATTTAAGATTAACATTGATACAGATATGTGCCTTTTCAAGCCCAAGATCCTTGGCACATTTGATGTGGCACATTTGATACTCATAATTTCCAGAATTAACCTGGAGCTGAGTGTGGTATCTGAGCTATAGTTCTATTGCTTACATTTTCTCCTCTAAAAGGTAGTTATTCCCCAGGTTTCTTTCCCAGAATCTTCTCCTGCAACCATGCTTCACTGATTGCTTGTGATTCAAGGACATGACTGTGCAGGAAATTCGTCACAGCAGGCTGGAAGGGTGTTCCATTTTCGTTCAAAAAACCACAGACTCCACAGTAATACATCTTCAGCCTGGCTCCAGCACAGCAACTACACAGCAAACAGCTCCTCTGAAAATATCAACACCTGACTTCCAGAGGGAGCAAAAAGCAACATGATTTTTGATACACAATGTGATGCCTGGCCTACTGATACAGGTATATTTAGAAAAGGGTTTGAAAATGGAAGCAATTTAACTACACTGAAGTTAAGGGTAAAGCTTGTTTCGAAAGACACGCACAATTTTTATGTCAGACCTTGACTATATCCAAGAGGACAACGTCATTGCTTTGACAAAGCAACCAAACTAATAAGTATGGTTGCTTTGCTAAAACTTACTTTATTTAATATGTTTTTATCATATTTTATATGATTTTTTTAATTCTGAAAAAAATCCTTGCATTTGTGATTTTTTTTTTTTTTAGCTGCTCCTCTCATGCTTTTTAGGAACTAATTTAATATTCTGTGCAAGCAACAAAATATTAAATATGTCACTGCTTTGGTAAACCTAAAAATAAGCCATGTTCTTTATTCCAGCACAACTACACAGTGACTGAACTGGAACAAATAATAGGTTTCAACTAGATGACATTTCTCCTTTTTTATCACCACTTCCCCAAGGGCTGTATGCCAAATTGGAGAATGATAAAGTAAGGGGAAATTATTTAGTAGGACGGATGTTATCAGAAACATGGGAATGTGATCTAAGATCAACCAGAATAAAATTACAGATGGCAGGTATACAGCCATTATGAAAAAAGCTTTTAAGTATCGTAACATGAGAATACTTAGCAATAGTAAAAACTTCAATTATAAATGGGAATGATAAAACTTCATTACATGCCTATGAGACTCAAATATTTGAGTAATACTTGAACTTACAAAGAGCACAATGTTGTACTCATCACGTGAGAATGCAGAAAGATTTTGTTCACTGTGTGAGTAAATTAAGGGTATTAATACACAATATGGACTAGGGAAAAGAATTACTTAAACTGCTTCTTTTTTGTAATGACCTCTCAAAACTCTATGGAGATGAGTGGAGAGATATTTCAACCACTACTACTAGTTTTTATAAAAACCCCTTAATATTGAGGATACTTAAGAAATCTGGAGGCAGTCTAGCATTTCATTATCCAACAAAGGCAAACAAAGAAGTATGAATACTGTGCATAATGAAAGAAAAGTTTGCCAAAGATTTGATTTCTAGAGAATGGGAATACAGTTAAATACTACATTTGCAGTTCTATAATGAAAGTCTTGGCAGCCATACCTAATTCTACTATTTTAAGAGGTTATAAATTGGTAACTACAAACCTGGGATATTCTTAGAATTTTTATTGATTCAGCTAGAATCACATTAACTACAAACTAGAAAATAGTGCAACACCAGACAATACCAGTAAAGAATGCACAAGGCATATCAAGTGACCTAAAATTATCTAAAAATATCTAACGATTCTCAAAATGCTGAAAGTGCAGTTTTGTAATGTTCAGTACTAGAGACAACCCCACTGAAAATTTTAAAAAAGTGTGAAGGAGTAAATAAAAAAACTTAACAAACAAGATTGCTGATTTTTCAAATTACTTAAGGAATGCTTGTAAATTCAGATCTGCAGAAGGAAGTAGTGCATAGAAACCAGCTACTGGGCAGGTAGCACATCTAGGCACCATGAATATGGCCCACCCTACCAGAACAGGAAGTCTGAACTCTGGAAAATGATAAAGGTTCAGAGAGAACATAAACTCACAGGTTGATGTTATGATAGAAAGTACTAACGAAATTCTTGGGCAGGAGCAAGAAGTATTAAGTAGAAATAATGACTTCACCATGGTGCTAAATTGACATAAGAGCATTTCACATGTACTTGGCATGCATAAGCAGAAAATTATTTTCAGAAACTGAAGAAACTCCAGGGAGAATTTTAAAAACTAATTTGGTTTTGATATCACTGCATAAAATACCCAGAACCAATCCATATGTATCACACATCAAGAAACTTATTTCAAGATGATCAGATAAGCAGCTTTGTGACTCTTTCCTATCATGCCCCAGTGTCTCTATCTCATCCCATGCCTGAAAGGTGCTACTGCCTCCCACGGCAGTTCTGCAGGTAGGAATCATCCCAAAAATAGTGGGGTATACCCTTCCCACCCACATATTTTCTGACCCCCTGTATGAAAAGGCAGAACACAGACTGGACTCCTCAGCTGGAAATAACCCTGGGTCAGGTTGCAATGGACAGTGCTAACCCCTGAAAAAAGAAATAGCTGGAGTCAGACAGTTCCGATGGGAAACTGGCATGATGTTCTAACTGTGGGAATGGACAGGCAGCAAAAACACTGAGCCTTGGGTGTTTGGCACTTCAGTCTCCCTGTTTGTGCCCACTGAATGGGATCTCAGTCTGGAAGCAGTAGTGAAGAGAGCCTGGGAGAAAGTCATGCTGTGTTTGCAGGATATATCCACACCGGCTTTTCATGATGAGTTGATTCAGTATTAACTGCTCTGTACAAACACTGATGTGTGTCTGACTCTTTTCAGGTTAAAATCCTAACAAGGGAAAAATCTACTTGAAAATTAGCCATGTTTTACAGGCTGTCTTCAAATTTGATTTCTAAAATGGGGAAACACAGATTGTTATGAAAGTTTTTAAAAGATTTAAGGGAAAAACATATTTAGGCTTTTCTGTAATTACTGCAAGACATTCAGCATTTGCCTTACAGATTCCCTGGAAATATAACAGCAACTTTCCATCACTTACATGGCAAGTGAAGTCAAGAATGCCTCCCGTGTAACTGCAGATTGTGTGAACTATGAATGATTACGGCCACAAAAGCCGAGGAAATTCACCCTCAGAAACAAAATACTGACATATCTATTCCTAAGTCGTATACAGAAAATTTAATATAGGAGACACTTGCTGTATTTGAGCTGTGATAGGAACTTTTTCCCCTCTACACTTGTCCCCCAATTAATAAGCACCTTAAAATTCACTCAACTGCAAATAACACAGACGTTTAAAGACTTATTACAAAGACTTACACATTAGAAAAGTTGCTTTCAGTTAGATGCATTAGCATTGGAAGAAATAAGCCTTTCTAATTATGCATTTAGATATATTTTCAGAAATAAAGATGCAAATATTTAAAAGGTATTAAATGAATAGACAGATTTCTGTTATTTGCAGTCCTATTAAAAGTTGCAAATCACTGTGTTTTTATGAAAAAAAAATCAAAATTCAGATGGGTTGGTGGGGAACGGACTGTGTCCACTTATAAATCAAATTAAATTCTAAGCTAGCATGCATTTTTAAATTCTTTATTCCATTTTAATTTATTTCTTCTTTTGAATACAGAAAGCTTGGTCGAAGTGGAATTGAAAGAAACCAGTACAATACACATTCATCTCAGAGTCCTATATTTGATAACTTTTCCTCTCACCCTAGCTCTGGATCACGCTGCTCAAGAAGCAGGATTTTAAGGACTTTGATGGCTGATATTTTAGATGTTAGGCAGCTAATATCTTTTGAGCACCCGACAGAGAAGTTTAATCTCTTGACCAATCATTTTTATGCATGCCTGTCCAACAGATTCAGCATTCAGCTTGTGCACTGTTGGAAGTACTATCAGAATGCTTCTGTGGCAATTCTTTGTTGCAAAGGCTTTATTTGTTAATGCTCACATAGATTGTTTCACTTCAAGTTATAAATGAGGTTAGCCAGTATCCAAAGAACTCATCTCACAGTAAGAAATGGTTCAAATTAATCTTCTGGTCCACAAACCAGTACATACAGCTTCAGATTTTCAGAAGTGTAATTCTACTCATACTAAGGCCCTAAAAAGGCAGCTATGCTTTCATGAGAGAACAGGAACAACCTTTTATGCCAGGAATAGACAATATGAAAGCCACAAAAGAGAATGAGAAATATAGGTCTCACTTTTTTAGGACTGCTGTTAAAAAACCTCATTTTCCATAGATTAGATTCTGTGTGACTGAGAAGGAAACCCAGAAAGAGAGTGAGATGAAAAAAGAAGAGCTAGCAAAGGGATTCTTAAAGGAGAGAAGGTCTTTCACAGGATGAGAAAATGAGAGTGCCCTCTCAGATGTGGAGAAGAATACAAGTATTAGAAAAGAAGAAAACCCAGAGAGATGAGTCAGAGGGTTACAAAGGCAATACATGGAAGCAAAGTAAGCAGGTCATTTTTAAAACAGGAGAGATCTTGAGCAGTAGAAATACTGCAATATACATATGAGAGGCAAAAACGTATGAATATATTGGGTAGCCATAAGATATGGAAAGAACAAAGACGTCAAAGCTTGCAAGGAGAGAATAAACAAAGGGTAGACCTCTTGGAAGGCAGATGAGAAGGGATATTTTGAACTGTAAACTATGTAGGGATGGTATGAAGAATAATTTACAGGAAAAATATCAGGAGGCTTCAGGCAAAAGGAAAATAGAATACTGGATTGAAGGGGAATTAAAGAAATGCTTAGTAGAAGGGTTTTTTTAAAAAAGAAGTTGCTTCAGAATGAAAGGGTTAATAAATGACTATTGACAGAAAATTGTATGGAAAATATGGGTAGTTTAAGGTAGACGGTTCAAGGAATTGGTATTGGATGGGATTTTTTCAACTTTAAAAGGCAGACTATCTACTCAAGAGAGATACCCAAAGCACACAAGATAGGGATTAAACATTTAAGTGGGCCTAAAAAAACACCAAAGCTAAACTAGAGATGCAGAAAGTGGAGAGAACTAAATGAACATTGTCAACCAGAGATACAAATACTACCTGCATCCATGACAAATGTTAGAATCAACATTAACCAATCTAACCCTCCTAATTGAGCAATTAATCAATCAAGGCAACAAATAAAGAAATCATATTTAACAGTAGTTAGCCACATATTTTCTCAGGATGAACAGCCACAAGTTTCATAAATTTCCAGAGGTCTTTAGCATCCCCACCTGCTACATTCTGGTTTTTTTCATGTGCTGTACACCTGCAGGATAAAGAATATACTAGCAGCCCTTGCACGTGTACGTCTCTGTCCAAATACTACCTCAAACTGATTACTGAAGTGTATATTTACTGCCTGTCTAAGCTGCAACTTAAATTACTGAAGGACTCAAAACAATCTTAGAAGATGATAATAAGCAATGTTACCCAAAAAGCACTTACTATTGTTTTAAGACCTACTAGGAAGTAGACATGCACTGGGATATTGATATGAAGAGTTATTACTTTCATTCAGTTAACAGGAAATTACTCAACACAATAAAAGGAAGAAAAAACACAGTGGTTTTTTTCGTCCTCTGAGTGTGCACTTGTAAAGCTGTCATATCTTGTCGTGGTCAGAAGGAAAAAACCTCACAAACTTTCTGGAAGAATTTCTTTCCGACATACTCAAATACACATGAACTGTGTTTGGAAGTACTCATTTTGGCAGAGATCTGAAAAGTTACTCACATCCTGCTCAAGGCTATGAGTCAGAAGCTGAGATTTGTCCTGCTCCTGAAAAGTCATGCAGCTTCAGGGATTCTCTAACAGAGTGCTATTTTATTGCACTTTGCTCACATGTATCCATCAACCGCAATCACCTTAGCTGGTGCATTTCTCGTATTTTCAACTACATCATTTCACTTTATCCTGTCTCAGCTTTTAGGTCCAGGAGTTCAGAAATGCAATTTCTCCCTTTCACCTCTTTAGAAGCATCCTGTTTGTTCAGCTGACCTCATCACCCATGAGGGATTCAACTTCAGAGTTTAGGCCTCTTTCTCATGCAGGACAGCACAGCACCTGTGAGATTTGCCATTTTATCTTCACAAGACTGAAAACAGTATCAGTGAAGCAACACATCACAGATTTGTCAGTATTATTATATGGCTGCTTGTGAAAGGTGCTGACAGCAGCACAATTCAGAAGCTCTCTGTGCCAGCCAGAGAAGGTGGATTTCATGTGCTAGTACTTATACAGGCCATGTTTTGAGACCATAAGAGAGAGAACTATCCTTGAAATAATTTTTTCAGGGCAATTTTAGCTCCTTAGCTTTAACCCATAAGAACTTTTGTTCTGCCTCAAGAGGTATCACAGCTGTTGAAAACCTGCCTCCTTTTAATGTTCCAAACCTGCTTTCTGCTAGCTTCAGTTCAGCCTCCTCTTACTTATAGAGAAAGACGTGCTCAGCTTGGCCAGGCCACTCTTGGTCCTCCTGAGTACTAATAGTGAGCTCAAGGCCTTTATTTTCTGTGTGAAGTTCTGACTTTTTCTACCTGTATCACTTTGTATCTGTTTACCTTGCATTTCATCTGCCATTTCACTGCTCAGTCACTGATTCCGTAAGTTCATCTGGTAGTTGGCTGCTGATGAACCTTGTGGTTGCTATGCTGAGTTAATATCATGAACAGACAGGTTCATATCTATATTCAGTCTCATTATTTCTACTTCTTTGTTTTTTTCTTTTCTTCACTACCTGACTGCTAAAGGAACTGTATAGGCAGCAACTCTTTAGTTGTCCCTAATTTCATTAAAACTTTTGGGAAGTTGCCTTTATGAAAGCCACCTGGAAATTCTGACAATATCCTTCACCCATGTACTTGCTAACAACTTTGAAGAATTCAAGTGACTTTATGAGTCAAGCATTCTATTTAAATAACCATCATAAGTGTTCATGATAATTATCCATGTGTCCATTAATTCTATCAGCTAATGATATGTCTGAAGGATTTAGAACTGTTGCTCTACTTTCAGCTACACTTGACTGCTTATGCACTTTATCCACTTAAAATGGAAAGTACTATCCCTCACAATTATGCAAAGATACAAACCTTCTGATTTACTGGTTATGAGCAGAAACTGTTTTGTATGCAGTATCTGCTGGTAATGTCTCTTTCACTACTGGCAAAAGTAATTACAAGAACACAAACCTTAACCAAAATCCTGCCCAAGAATTCCAACTTACACTTAACTGGATATGACTTCCTGTTGTTTCCAGATTTTGGCATAATTAGATTCATATTTATTTTTAATTTAAAATACCTAAATTTCCCTTAGGGAACTGTTTAGTTGTGAACTACTATCACCTAAGGTCTCAAATGGAAGATTGCAATGGATTTAACAGAAATGAACATCTGTGACATAGATACCTGTCATCTCTGTCAGTGCTCCTCAATAAACATATAAACAATTTTGCTCTCCCATCTCATCAGCAACTGAGTAGGTAAGGCAACTGGATTAGATGATCATTTAGGTCCCTTCCAACTGAAATAGTCTGTGCTGTCCATCCACCACTAATCTGACTTACTTCTAAGAAATAAAAACTTAAAAATACAGAAAGCATGCATTAGGCACAATACAAATGTTTCTACTAGGTTACGTTACTCTAAAAAATATCACTATTGATAATATAGCCACACAACTTGGCCAAATGCTATTTAATATATTGAAAATAGTCTGTACAATTTCATTTAATTCCAGTTACAAAAGTTGTCTCTAATAAAGATACAATAAACAGTCTGTGAGGGAAACACAAACATATTTTCTTCCAGCCTTGATTTGAGGCAGGTTCTCTATGCTTCACCAAACAGAGAAAGATGGTTTTCTTCCTTGCATCAGACACAAGCAAGGAGAAGATTTTGTATATGTCTCTTGACAACATTTCATCTTAATACAATCTGGTCACAGCAGCTACTGCAGAAAATTGCTCGCGGTTTGCTGGCACCATGGGAGACCATCATTACTGACAAGATTGAGAAACCCATCAAAGGCAATTCAGGACTCAATCTAACTGTGGCATCCAAATGCTGCGCTTTTTTATTGGGGCTATTTTCTTGCATCTCTTTAATTCTTATTCATGTCCGTTGGTCCTTGACTCTCATTGCGATTCAATGCAATAAAGGCTTCAGCTCAACTGAATTCAATCTCAGAAATCATCAAAAACTAAGATTTATGTTATAGTTTTTGGAAAACCTTATGACAGCTACCAATTCAGGTGAAGAGATGTAATCTCTTCTTCAACAGCATTACAAAGATATTCACCTGACGCCTTCACAAAGGAAATGCACAAGGCAGCCTATTCTGTATCATGTTGTGATGACAGAAGTCACTTTCTCTGTGGATGTTTGGCCGAAACCAGTTACCACCTGTGTCAGCAACTTTGTTTAATAGGTTTGTTTGATTGATTGAAAGTCATCTATGGTATGGTGGGTTTTTACAGAAAAAAAAAAAAATTCTCCTTTCAGTCTCATGGTCACCCACTCCAAATCAGACTGAAGCCATACTGCTTTTAAAATACCGGACAAAACTATTCTTTTGAAAACACATGACTTGCTGAGCTTGCAAATGTCACACAATAACCAGCAGAAAACAAGAAGCAAAAATCATAGGTCTATTTTCATCTTGTTATTGCAGACAAGATACCACTATCTGCAAAAGGGAGAGAGATACTAAAATTCTGGAAAAGTTACAAAAATACATCCTTTTCATGAGCATGGCAACAGACACAAAGATTCATACTGTCTTTGGCTGAAGGTGATGAATCTGTCATTACACTGCATCAATTCTATGGTCTTCATCTGTAATACAAATCTCTTGTTTCATACCAGTCTACTATTCCTTACAGTGGCAAAAATTAACAGCTAGCTTTTCCAAATACAAGAGTTAATCAAATGAGTAATCAGGATTTAGTTTGGGAAAGGAAAAAAAAATAGAAAATGTGATTCTTCTTTTTTTTTTTTTTTTTTTTGTACTAATTTCCAGTCCCTATTTCAAAGTTCTCTCAAAAAACTACATCCCCAGTCTCTAACTAGTAAGTAGTAGGACATTCTAGCTTTTGATTTTCATCAGTTATTGAAAAACTATCTCTTCATACACTCAAAACATCTTGTTTCCAAGTTTAGAACAGATTCACAATTTCTAAATATCCAGAAAATACTGGAGAATTAACTTGGGGCAAGGACGAGTTGTGCGTGTGGAGTGGTGTGGTGGTTTTGCTTTTTAATGCCATATATTCAGACATAGAAAAGAGGTCAGGAAGAAAAGTCCTTCATTTCATCTGGGTGCTGAAGATACCTTCAAAAATCTTGTGATCTATTAAAAAAACCCAAAATATCTGGCTGGCCTTCTTTTGTGGCCTGAGGCTGGTTCCATCTCAAATGAAGTCATCACCGACTAGCTTCAATATTGATGTCATGTTACTCTACCACATCATTAAACAAGCAGAGTGCATTAGGTCAAGGCTAAGAATTCCTCTCTTTCATCATTACATTACACAGATCCAAAACAAGACACCAGATGGTGGTCCAAAGCCAGGATTGGCCAAAACACTAGCAACCCAGGAAGACACTGCCAAATTTTCCTCTACGAAAGGGGTACTGTGCAAATGTAAAAACACATCTGTGTGCTGAACTGCCCACACGTGAAAGGATGAACCAAAAGGAAAATTATTGATTGTGGGAGGTATCCCAAATTTTAGGTAAATTAGCATCTTAAGTCGTTCACTTTTCAGGTGTTTATTTGCTAGCTGATTCCCATCTACTATGTGTGAGATCAGAATCACACCAGTATCATGCCTCTACTAATTGAAACTAATTTTGTTTGTCTTTCTTAAATTTGGTTGGCTTGAAAAAAATGGTAAATGATCACACACAGAATAGAGAGAGAGTACCATTAAAAGTATGCAACACATCTAGTTGCTCAACTAGGACAAAGGCAGTTTCTTTTGACCACAAATCTAATTAAAAACAGCTTACACAGAACATCTCCAGGGTATAGTGAGACAATATGGAAAACATGCATATTTAAAATCCCTGGATTTAAACCTAGCAGAGCCAATAATGCAAAAGAATGTAGAAATATTTTCAATTAAATTTAGAATCCTAATTATTTTTTATTTCTTTTTCAGGTAGGGTCTTATGTTATTTGGGCACATTTAACTTATGAAACTTATGAAAGTCTAAGGAGCAGGCCAAAGTGCTCAGTCTAGTCTGCCTAAGCATTTGACTATACCAACAAGAAAAATCAGCAGTTTATGAATACTTAAATTACATAGGTGGGAGAGGATGGGTCAAGGTCATACTTTACACTTCTGATTTTTTACAGAAACAAAATATGCAGGGCAGCTCTCCAAAGTTTTACATGTCATTCAATTCTGGTGCTGACTTGCTTAAAAACTTGAACTTTATCCTCATGGAATGACTCAGAAAACTGTGAAGCTGCATTTTCCTTGATAGTTCAGACCTCATCAAGAAACATCCAATTGCTGAGTCAGTAAGATTTTAAAAAGCTTCTCCATAATGCAGCTCTAATACTGGATTACTTCCAGTCTACTTTTTTGACCCTTCGCTGAATTACGTGGCATGGATTTTTCAAACAAAGCCTTCATTGCCTGCCATTAATCCTTTTGGGTAAGCAAATCAGCAAGCCTTTTAATCACTGGGATTGATGCAACCGCTCCTAGAAAAGCACCACAAACCATCTGCCAATTTCACAACTATCAGATCCGTGAGTGAATGAAAGTACAAGATAAACAGCATGGTACAGAATTCCACAGCTGAATAAAAAATTAGAACCATCACAGGAGAGATGAATTTCTACCTTTTTGTACTACAATCCACGGAGCAGTTAAATCTCAACATATAATTTCTATTATAGTAGTGTTTGCTCTGAACTGCAAGTCCAAGCACAAACCCTTTTCTGTGTATTACAAGACAGAAGAATGCAGTCACATATGTAACAAATATGAATGTAATGGAGATTTTCATAGGCTACCTTGCTTCTACTGCCTACAGTCATGCTTTATCTGAAACAGCACTTCAAAATAAAGTCTTTGTATGCTCTACACTTAAAAATGTTGTAATTTGTGTCATACAGTTAAATAAACTCAAAACTGCTTAACAGGATATGAGATACCCCTTCAAAATTATGACAGACCAATCCTGCAGCAAAATAGTTGCTAAAACTAGGTGCAAAACAAATCAAAGGGCAAGTGTCTTTTCAAACAGTCAAAGATGGAGAGTTGCAGTGAAGACAAGGAAGGGTCGCCATCCTCACCCTGCATATATGGATTAGAATAATTTAGCTATTTGTTTTCTTTTAACATACCTAGTCCTTCTTGATAAAACAAAGGAGAAAATCCCTTAAAATACATTGAAATCTGAAATAATTAGAGAAAAAAAGTCTAACCACCATCACATAGGAATTAATAGTGGCTACAAGTGGAACAAAAGAAACAATTTGATGCCAGCTCGAAAGTGCTGGCAATGGCACAAGCAGCTGAGGCCCCTTTCAAGTCTCCATCAACCTTGCAAAGATCAAGCCTTTTCAGCATAAGTTCAAAACTCAGAGAGCCAACTATTTAACAGCAGCAATCAGAAAAAAAGGCCACCAGTAAACCAAAACTGTAAAAATTATAATTATTTTTCCCTTTCTCTTTTCCCAGAGCAGAGATTTCCACCTCCAGGGACAGCAATTGCATCCAAAGTTTAGAAGAAGTTGATTACAAGTGACAGAAATAAACTTGCAGTAGGAAGACAAGACAAGGAGAAGGCAGAGACGTTCCTGCACTGGTTTGGCTAATTCCCACCAGTTTTGCAAAAAGGAGCTGCTCACCCCTCATCTGGGCAGGCTCATGCCCAGTGCTGTTCTTCAGGCTGAGGGGAAAGCCACCCCTGGCAGGGCAGAAGCAGGCAAGATCCTCTTAACCTGATGCTTGACCAATAACAGCTTGGGAAAATGAAAATCAATAAGGAAGTTGCCGATGAACGGATTTGCCTGAACACTGAGAAAGGAGTCAGCCTGATCCTGGCAGTCTCTAGATGGGCTCCTAAGGCAAAAGCAATCAGTAAAATGGCAGAAGATGTGACCGACCTGCAGTCCAGCTTTTGTCAGTAGCATGTGGTAGCTTCAGCCACACCTCATGAAGAACTTCAAGAAGGCCTTTGGGATCTTCTGAGGTCCTCAGTGGTTCATGCTGCTCTGAGAACTCAGGCAGAGGGCAGCCTCCTTTCTGGGTCCTCACTTAGAACAGGGACCAGATGAATTGCAAATACAAGGTTTCCTGCATACAGAAACTGCTCTATTATGTTCCTGTTGCTCAGGAACCTTCCACTCAGCTGTGTCTGTGGCAGAACAAACTGCAGAGGCCAAAACAATGCCTTTGTCTGGGGCTCTTTGTAGAAGCAGTGTGGAGGCCTTTAGCCAAGATCATGTCCCAGGCCTCTTCATTATCTGTATTCATGTACTGATAGAGAGCACAGGCACATTCTTACTAAGAGGAAAAAAAAAAAAAAAAGTTTACATTTTTTCCTAAAAAGCACCAAACCATTGTTGGCATTACGAAAAAATTGGATCAGTATTTTCAAATTTGGATGGTCAAATTCAATAAAAATGAAAGCTGCTTGGTTGACAGAAATATAATTAAGTTTCTCAAATCTGGATCCTTTGGCAATCGACTAAAGTGTGTATTTCTGATATGTAAGCATAGACTTAGATGTCTTATTTCAGTATCCCAGTATGACAATAGATAGCATAATTATTCAATGTCCAAACAGAAGATCTTAATTAAAATTAGTTTATCTAATTCTGTATCTTGAAGGACATTTATCTGTAGAATACATGCAAAACCTAAATTCACCTAAAAACTGGTGCTATTCACTTAAAAGTATCTATAATTTCAACAGCAGAAGTGATTCAGCAGGCCAAGTGGCAACATAATTACATGAGAAAGTGATCCAGAAATGTATTTATTTATTGGACTTGTGCTGAACACAGGGTTGATAACACAGATTTGTTTTTGTTATTGCTGAGCGGGGCTTGCACAGAGCCAAGGCCTTTTCTGCTTTTCGCACAGCCACATTGCTGAGGAAGTTGGGGATGCTTGGGAGGCTGGGAAGAGACACAGATGGGACAGGTGACCCAAACTGACCAAAAGGATATTGCACACAATATGACATCATGTTCATCATATAAAGTGGAGGAAAGAAGGAGGAAAGGGGGATGCTTGGAGTGATGATATTTGTCTTCCCAGACAGGCACATGACTTCAGTTTTCAGTAACAGTTTGCTATGTTTTAGGTTCAAGTCCTACGAGGTTTACACTATTTTCTATTATCTTACTGATGGCTCCAGGCCATTCCTGGAAATTAATGACCAGTGAGATGTTAACCACCATGAGGCATCAACCTTTCCAGATGACAGCAGTACCCCTATGAAGTAATTTATAGAAGTTTTATTCTCATAAGAAATGCAGAAAGAATATCTTTCTGCTTTCTAAAATAACTATTTTTGAGAAGAGCTACAGTTTTGTTTGCTGGAACCCCTTCCTAAAACCTTTGAAAGTTGCTCCCAATGTGCTGGTCTTTCTGAAGGCTTTAAGCTCTGAAATTTGGCACATTCAGTCTCAATTACAATGGCTAAAATTCTGCCGACAGAACCTGCTCTTTTAAGCATCAGGGGGGAAATATGCTTTGTTAAAGTGGGTCAACTGGCCTGCTTCTACTGGGGCAAAAGCTTTGGTATATTCACAGAAGGACAAAGCTGGGATCTGGCTTTATGTTTGCTATTATCTCTTGAATCAAAGTCATCATTACTTTTAAATTCTGTGAAATATTTATATAAGGAAATCCAGAAGGTTACAGTCTCCTACAGGCAGAGCCTCTCAGACTTCCTGAAAGGTTCTTCTAAGTTCTATATACTCTCCCTATTTGACATTTTCTCAGTAACTTTTATCTTTCAAACCCCCCATTCAACCACCATCTCTTATCCTTTCTGCAAAACAATAATGGGACAATTTTCACACTTTTGAATTTGAATTTTCATGAGTTTAAATATATATATATTTTATTTAAGACTCCCTTGAAGTGTGAGAAAAAAATGAGTATGTGCTGCAAAGTTTAAGATCTGAAGTTCAGAAGGGTTGAAGGCCAAATCAGCTAATACTAAAAAAAAAAAAAAAATTACCATTGCAGACATGGACCAAAAATGTCTTGCTGTCTCATTAATATTGAGGCATTGCTCTAACAGTAGAATCTAGTCTGCAGAATAGGGTGGTTTGCCCTATAGTGATTGCAACACATAAATATTGCAGAGGCATGGACCTTGCTGTACTCTCTTAACCCACATGTCAACCAAGTCTTGTCCTCAGCTCTGACAAGAGGAAGGGGAGACAGATACGCAGTGTAGATTCATGACTTTTTCCAGGTTAAACCTGCTCTAATAGCCAGACAAGCGCTCCTGTCCTGCCCACACAGCTGCATTCCTCTTTGCTCTCCCTCATTTGACTCAGCTTATAATTTTTGCAAAGGTTCTAAAAAATCTTGAAAAAAAAAAATAGAAATAACAGTAATCCTGATCTAACTTGAGAAACTAAAAAAAAACTAGAGGAAGAACACCAATAAAAAGAGAGCATATTTGCTGACTGGTTTGAGAAAAAAATCCCACATAGTTCAGGAGGCAAGTAGCAGAACCAGAGTAAGGATATGCAGGAAGCTTCCCAAGACAGCCCACACCTGCAAAACAGCATCCTGGTCAATGTCACTTGTGGTCATGATGCTTTCATATACTGATCTAAATCCATGCTGAACATGGCAGTTCCTCTTATGTCAGTGCTCTCTGTTTATTGTTTCTACCCTCCACCACCACAGTTAGCCATGTAAATAAAAATAACTTAAGTCAAGCAGTTAAATAATACATATATTTTGATATCCCTAGTTCCTGTAATGAACAACTACAAAACTATGATTAACAATCACTGTCTTCACATCTCAAGAGACTGCTATGCCTTTTACTCATGATTACTACTGAATAAAGTTACTTAGATGCTGAAAGGATGCATAAAACCCAATACAGTTGCTTTGGGAAGTCTGAGGCGCTGTTGTAAAACCATGAAAAGCACTTCCCTACAGTTATTGTGAATATGCTAGAAAAGAACACAGTGTATTTTTATGATGGAGTATACCATGCCAGAAATAAGGAGGATGAAAATTGCTATCAGATTAGAATTCCTATAACCAAGTACTCATTAGAAATTCAAAAATAACCTATATGCACACTTTTTTTTTTACATTTTACACATTAAGAACTACTGAGTGGATGAATTTTGTGTATTAACTCTGAATCCTTTAAAAACTTTCAAACAAACCCTTATAGTAATGGTATGGCCTTGTAGGTTTGTTCTATTTTACATTACAGTAATTTTCACTTGAAGATTAGATTGAGTGAAAGAACCATCAGTCAGTGCAATTTAGGAATACTTTAAAGCATTACATAAGCAGGAGTAAACCTGGTCCTTTCATGATGCAAACATGAATACGAAGTGACACCATGGCAGCTACAGCACATTTCCTTTACCTTCTTTGTGAAGGCTTTCCTCTCTCACACCTGTGCTTCCATAGGCTTTTAACCAAGCTAAAAGTAAAAACATGGAAATTACCCTGTCAGTCCTCTCTTGGATAGCCATTCCTCCCCACATGATCTACTGAAGTCTGCCACTGAGCCTATCTAATGACTTAAAAGTCCTGCAGTTCAAGTGCTGTCAACTGCAATTATCACTTCTGGTATTCCAGAAAAAAAAAGGGCTCAGTCATCTCTATGAGCCCAGAGTATCTCCTACTTTGTCACTTGAGATATTTAGATATATTTGCCCAACATGTATGGATAATAGGGCTGGGGATAGGCCCCAGCACTGCTGTGTGATCATTTATTGTCAAAGAAGTAATTAATATCTTGTCTGGTGCTTTTGCTCACACCAGGTAGCAATGCTGTGATTGAGTAATAGTCTGGTTGCAGCAAAATGCAAGAGCTGTTCTTAATGGCCCGTGTAGACGAGGACATGATATTTTTTTGAGGGGAAAAAGTACACTATAGGGATACAAACTCTTGAGCTACTTGAGCTTAAGGCCAAGGAGTCGGGCTTTGCCCATAGACACTGTCCCTACATAATCTACTTCTCTGCAAATATGCTAAACTCCTGGCAAAATACAGCAAGAAGGCAGTAATTGAGTCTCAGCAAACAAGTTCCTTAACTTCTGAACACTTTTTTTCACTGTGATTACTTCTCATTGGACAATTTCAGGGCTTTGCATTCCCCATACTACCTCCCCACAAACACACACATTCTCCTCTATTTTCTGTAAGGAGTGATTAATAAATGAGAAACTGTCACCGTAATAGGGAAATGTCTCTCAGTTGAAGGCCTTTTATTGCACAGTGACCACTTGGAGCCTGCCACTGCAGTAGCTGCCAAGTGTCTGTGACACAATTGCTGCTGTAAGGCACCCCAACAGCCAGTGAAGATGACACTGCAGAAGGAAGGTTGCAATGCAGAGCTAAGCCCTTGAAATAAAGTGGCAGTTTACCCATCTGATACATTTTATTACTTTTTCATAATCCTGAATGGTTTTGTTCAGTATGTTTTTCTTAACCTAAGATTCAAAGAAATTAATTTTGCTTTCCTCATTAACCGTTCTTGATACTACTCCCTACTCATGCACATAGTTGTAAATTGGTTTATGGAGCACCTTGAAGGTGTATGGCACTCATGATCTCCTTTGGCTATACTTTTTTCTTAATAGAAAATCTGAAGATATTCTGTAGAAGGACCAGTAACCAAGAACAACCCTTTTCCAGTTTTATGAGTACAACAGAAGCCAGCAACTGTACATTGGTGTGGTCAGAAAGAGTTCTCAGGGACTGATTTTCATTTAAAAAATTCCTCTCCATTTCTACTCTATCTTCCTAATCTTCTATTATACATCTAAATAAACCATTATAATGAACACATCACTCTTACATATGAACAGCTATACATCAGCTATCAAGGAAAACACTGTCAGGGTCTTAAAACCCTCATTGCAGAGCATCTAGATCTCTGAAAGTAGACATATACATTAACCTATTAGAATGAACAGAGAAAAAGGGGATGAAACTTCAAAAATTACACCCTCTTTTAAAAAAGTAAATGAAAATTGTAGTTCAAAGATCCCATTATTAAACTATGTACTGTAACTGAGGCAAACATTGTCATGAGTAGCTGTCTTCAGTGAAGGAATATAGATTTTAAGGATTACACGTACATCTCACCTAACAAGCACCTGCAACAATTGAAGATGCTGGAGGTTACTGCATAGACCTGCATTCTTCAGCTACTTCGTGTGAAATCCAGCAGCTTAGCCCAAGCCACATTTTCATGACAATATAAAATAAAACCACTTAACTTTGTACTGGCTGATGAACGCTTTCATAACCTGTTGACACAGGTTACGTCCAGGAGGTTGTTTTTAAACTTTTTTAGCTGATTGCCATGTGACATGCACTTAAGATTTTAATTGTAAAAAGCTGAAAATTAAATACAAGATTAAAATTTGGACCCCAATTTGCTTATTCAGAAGCCAGACTGCTCTCTGGAGCACTTTTGGTCAAGTGGGCAACTAGAATTGCTCACAAGTCTAGCAGTGGTGCTTCAGATTTTCCAACAACTAGCCTAAGATTAGTACAAAAGTTCAAATCTTCCAATGAGAAAAAAAGCTTCTTTTATATACAGCCAGGGTATGAATTTCATTACTCAGTCTCTTCCCGCAACACATTCTAAACAAACTAATTTAAACAAGGAAATATGACAGTTATGGTTTGCCCTGAGGCAAAAGCCCTAAAGAGATATGGGCTGCAGAAGTAAAGCTGTGACAATCTGTACAACATACATAACTGTAAAACAAAGTGATAGAGTGAAATCATCAAGCATCTGAAAAACAGAAAATAAAACCCCATTCTCTACATCAGAAGTTATCAGTGGAGTACAACCAATATACAAAGTTTGCATGATTGAATTCAGTACATATCACATTTAGACTGATGGAAATGAAGATGCTTGTAACCATGTTCTGAATTGCCTGAACAGTAGCTCAAGACACAGTTTTCTAATAGTCAGAGTGGAGAAATATGCTTGTGGCAGGGGACCTGAGGGAAAAAACCACCACTTTCAATTATTTACTTGATGACATCCTACACTCCACAGCATAATCATTTCTGTAAATTATGAAAGCTTTACTCCCTGTTGTAATGACTTGGTAATAAGTCCAAATGCATTGGAGCATGATACAACATTTAAACCATTACATAAAGTGTAAAAGATCATTACCTGGCTCAGAAATTATTATTGTAAATAGCATCTTGTGCAATTAAAAATATCCCCTGAATTTGAAAAAATGACAAGTCACTTTCAGGCCACCTATATATTGTTTCTCTAACATTTGCATATTACTGTGAAACAAAGACATCTTTAGAGCCTAAAGTCTTGAGAATTTGGAATGTATGTGTTTGAACAAAAGAAAGCAGGAATGTCTTCACTGGATGTCTGTTTGCTGTATGTTTTGAACTCCAGCATGTGATTACCTCAGACACTGTCTGAGGATAAACATTTGATAATTTTCTGCTTAGCAGAAAATAGTCCAGATGTAGGTTCTGTCATATGCTATCCTTATTCTTCTTATGTATAATCAAAACATAATAAACTTGTTTCATCATAAAATAAATTTGGTGAAATAAGGCTTTTAGATCAGTGCACAATGAAAGCTGTCTTCTATGCTCTCTTCCTATGTGACACAGGACAATTTCAGATTTGAACATCACACAGTTGGTTTTTATAAGTTTTCTGAGAACAAAAAATACATTTTTGTTTTGATATTTTGTGGATTTGGATCTTAAATCATCAATGTAATTGTCCTTAGTGAAAGATAATGTGGTTACAATGACTGTCCAACTGTTGGCAATAGGGTTCTCTATTTTCAAAAGAGACTGCCCTATTTTTAATGATAACTTATGAAAAGAGACATAAAAAAAATTCCTAGCATTTTTCAACCCTTTTATGTTGAGCCCATTAAAGGCATAAGATAATCAAAGTGACAGTTTCAGCTTCCTGTGCTTCGCCAGTGCACCTCATCAATAAAAAAACAAGAAAGGATTTTCTCCAATAGGAGAAAAACCTACAGCAAGTTCTCCTGCCCTTTTCCTACGTCCAGCGATGGATTACTCAGGGGATACTGCATGGGTGCTTGTTACTGCATTTTAAGAAGTTTAGTAGCCTCTTGGTTTTCATTTCATTCTTTTCTACCGCCTTCTTTTTAATACCTCTTCACCTTTACTCTCAGTGCATAGAAAACACACTTAAAGCAATTACATCCACTGTTGAGGCTTTATGTGCTGTATTTCAATATTTCAACATATGTCTGTTTCTGAAACAGAATGTTGGCCCTCTAATTATAGTCAGAATCAGGGAATATTAACTTATTCCTTTAAACAATTTTTTATTTAAACATTTTATGTCAGACATAAAATGCAGATTTGGGTTCCTAAAGAAACATGGGGTGCTTATATATGTTTCTTACAAATATAATGCAATAATTTTTAGATCTTCATAATACACAAGGTTCAGAAATAACATGAAATCACATGTGCAACAAACCCGGTCTTGACAACAGAGAAATGTTTTCTTTTCACTGTCTCTTTATCCAAAACCCAAATCACAGTCAAACTCAACATTTTTTGAGCTTTGAAAAACTTGGCTAGATTTTTCCCATCAGCATTTTCTTTTCCTATGATCTCCAGATCACAGAAATATCAGACAACATGCAGCTCTTGTGGTCAGGCTGATGAAAAGCAGAGGCTTCTTTTCATTTGTGCTGGACTGGTTTGTGGAGTCAGTATATGCAGTGACTGAATGTTCCTCTAGACATCTGCGAACACATTCAAATTGCTTGAGATTCTTCCAGAAGTAACATTTGCATTCTAGCAAGTGTCACTTCTATTAGCTAACACTTCCATTCAAAAACTATGAAGAAAAACAACAAAACCTATTTTATACAAATTTACAGTCCAAAGTCCAACCCACTACCCATTTTTCTTAAAATGAAGCCACTATTCCAGAGACTTTAACAGCCTTTTTTAATATGTAACATGACTATTACCAAGACTGGGCCAAAGCCCCCTTAACGTCTTCAAGGTGTTTCTGACTTGCCAGTTCCTACCCCTATTGAGTAAATACCGCAGTATAGCTGAATAGTTCCAAGAAGTGCAATCTGCAAAGTAATTAATTTACTACTGCATTCTTAAAATCCCTCTGACAGGGCCACACGAGGTGTGTGAGACACCAGACACAGTCAGTATACTTTTGGCAGTGAGATTTCATAAAAAAGTGTGACTGGACTACATCCCACAGTGGAGATTTGCTAAAGCAAAGTTAGGAAGCTTTGATAAGCAGCTGATACGTAAAATCAAGGCAGCAACCTTCCCAGAGTCTCCTTTCAGAGTGGGTGCTTAAACCTTGTGAGTACCTTTTGCTCTGAAAAATACCCCAAGATCACTGCGTGATCCTGTGTACAGAAAAGCTGGGCACTGCACCACCTAAAATACAATCAATATTCTTCTACTCTTTGAATATACAACTGTAGTTGTCTTCTGAATCACATACACGCTGTAATTTAAATGACCAACTGTCCACAGCATATAGCTCATTAGGAACAGAGCAAAGCTGAACTCTCCCTCTTGCACTATTTCCTTAATTAGCTCAAAATCTGCTCTCTCTCTGTTATAATGTATATTAATGAGATATATTTTATTCATCTACTGATTTATTACAAGACTTTTATTTCAAAAATTGCATTCTGAAAGGAAGACTTGCAGTTACTGTTGTTTTCAGAGTTCAGGTTTTTGATCATCTGATAGTCAGGAAACACAGTAGGAGATGCTTTGTATCAGGGAGGTAACCAGGGACTTACAAAATCAGAGGATTTATCTGTAGTTAGTTGTGCTATCAATAAAACAACAGAGCTCCTGCTAAGGAAGCAGTTTGTTGGGGGCATGTAGCACAGTAGGAATACCATGTCTGCCTTTAAAGGTGACCTGAAAAAATTACGTTATGCTGCTGAGCTGTTTATTATGGGGCCTGTTCCTTTCACAGCACAAAATCTGTCACACTTAAAAATTACTCCAAAATGTTACTCCAAAAATCCTTGTTTGAGAAAACTTTCAGGAGGGGCATAACATTACACAAAGAAAGAGGTCAGGTAGATATGCACCATAAAAGTTCACACACTGATAGATGAAAATCCTTCACCAGGGAATGACATCACTGACCTTTTGCTATGCCCTTCATTGCTTCAGAAGTGACACATTTAAGTAAGGTCTGTTGCAATAGAACATAATGTCTTTAAACTAAAACATGGTAGATGTGGACTAGATATAAGGAAGAAATTTTTTGCAATGAATTTGGTGAGACATTGGAACAGGCTGCCCAGAGAGGTGGGTGGTACTTACCTCCCACTGATGCTACAGTAGGTGAGATGACAGTAGCTTTTGTAAAAAAAAGAATAAAGTATGTAAATAACTACTATTCATCTATCTTAATTTGCTACCTGGTTCTTCATTAGTTTAAATTCATACTAATCTCTTCTTTGGCTGAAGATAAATATCTTCACCATTCAGCTTTTAATTTGCTCAATATTTGACTATCTTCTCCCCTTCAATAGGGATGAAATTATGAAATGATTATTAGAGATTAAATAGCTTTCATATGCATACATATGTAAAAATAAATCCTCTCTGAATGATATGGGCAGGTTGGCTGAATGGCAGCTGAGGTGTGTTACATCCCCAGCTGAGACTGGCGCAGCCTAAGTTCCATTTCAAATTTTTCCTTTTAAAGAGAAATAATCTCAACAAATAAAAAAAAGTATTTAGTTGACAGAAAATGTAAGGATAAATACAATGTGATCTTACCAGGAGCTACAATGCATGTCTTTTACTCTGTATTTTGGTAAATGTGTCATCTGTCTTTGAAATGGAAAAATGTCTGATGAGAGCATATCCCTCCCAGAACATGGCCCTCTGCACCAAGGTCATACAGTTATGAAGATGTTTTTCCTCCATTACAGCACATTTTCATTATGATTTATGACTGCAAAAACCTTTTCACATTAAGATTTGTTTGATTGTCTGTTTCTATTAAGGGTATCATAATACTATTTTTCCATTTTCCAAATAAATGTTCCACAAGGCCTAGCATCCGCCAGACATGCACAAGAATGTGACAGTGATTAATTTCTATTGCTGAATTCTTTATTTCCAATAACTAATTTAGGAAACTCACTGCTTTTTAATAACTAAAAGGTATAAATTCTGCAGGGTATTTTTGCTTACATAATTGACAAAACATCTTCATATAATACCTGTAAATTATGACTGTACTATATAAATTTACCCCCTCTGAAGTGTCCCATAGGATATGGCAGTATAGGCAGCTGCTGTGCATTGAGTGTAAAATTTATCTTATGAAGAATAACACCACCACAATACCAGAACTTCTCTGAAAAAATAAATATAAAAATACCTTTTCTGCTATAGTTTTATCTGGATTATAAAGTTCTGATAAAATCATATATAATAGAAATAAATTATATATAAAGTTGTTGAGACTGTTCAATATCTTCGCATAGGAAATAGCAAAAGCACAATTTGGCTTCAGTTTTTAAAAGCAAATTAGACAAACCACTGGAAAATTGTCTGTGGAGAATAATGGTGCAGTGGCACAAAGAAGATCAGGTAATTTAATAAAACTTTCCTAATATCTTAGAATTTCTCAGTTGCTGGTCCTTCCTTAGGTAAAACTATAATCAAACATAGACAAAGCTGGAAGCAATTGCAGAAATAAATGGTAAGCTAACACTCTATTTTTAAAGCAAGCTCATGAAATTATCCTTGCTTCCACATAATCCTTTCTGAGAGCTGAGGCCCACATTAGAAGATTGGGAGATTTTCTTGTGTAGTATCATGTATTATGCGTGCTTAAAAACACTTTAATGTTTAGAAAATAATTTGGTCTTGTACGCCCTACTGTTTTTGAAGAAGCTATGGGAAGTTTCTTCAGGCAGGGATGAATCCAAGTCATAGTACAGACAGATAATCAGGCTTTTTATCAAAGTAGCCAAGTGTTTGGTTTCACCATTCCATTCCTCTGCAAAGCACTAAAGACTCCAAAAATTATTTGTCAGCAGCCAAAATATGCTGGTATTTCATCAGGTTTTAATATCCATATATTTATGTTCAATTTTATTGCACCTTACAGGAAAGTAGAGTCCAAACATTTGGGTTAATAAAAGTTGACTTCCCATGCAAACATAAGGCTGAAAGTCATGTTGAACAGAAACCCACTTCTCTGAAATATTCTCTGCTAAGAACAATTTCTCTGGGCACTTGAGCAGACTACAGAGGGGAGTAAAAAAACATTAAGAGACTCAGCAGCTGTTCCTTATTGTGCATTTTACTGGGATTCAAAGAAGACAGTATTTCAGTAATGCATATAATCAGAAGTATGGTATCTATACAGCGTGCAGGCAGGCTCATTGCTTATTCATACTGCACTATCTTTGATTCTAACTCAGCTATTCTTTATAGTTGCACAGAAACAACAGGAGCTCAAGAGGATACAAGGACACTGACACAGTCCCTTCACCATACCATAGTGGAAAAGCTCTCCAGATTTTCTATCCACCTAACCTTATATCACTTCTGTGCATGCTACAACCTGCCATTTTATGTGTGTACAGGATTTTATTGCACATCAAAAAAATCCCACTAAGATGTTCCTGCTAAACACCTACTCTTGGACAATACACAGGACAGCAGAGACTTGGAGTGTGAATATGCAATTGAATTTTTACAGCCCTGGAAGAGGAAGGGTTAAACACTCCTAGTCTATAGGCCAGTATACAAAGATATTATCTGCCAAAGGCCTAAGTACTTCTCAGATATACTTTTAATAGCATTACCGTGTTAGTCAAATTTAACAAGAAAGTGAATTCAGCTGATACTGTGAGGAGAATGAAGTTGTTATATTTTAGCATTCTGTCCTTTTAGAAATTATCATGGGATTTATTAAGTGCCAGTCAGTCACATCTTTCAGGGACTAAAAGTCTTCTTGGATATGACAAAGGCAATGTGTTACATTATTTTTGTATCATAAAGCAATTTACCAGGCATGGAGCAGTGCAGTAAAAGAAAATTACAGTAATTCTCAAATTGACCAGGATGAATGTGCTCCTACCTTAAATACACACTGAGTATCACAGAAAAGAGAGGTCTGAATTCCAAACAAACCTCAACATGCCTCAGCCTGCAGCTGAACACACCCTCCTTCCTTTTCACTCTTTCTCAAAGGTGCTATGCTGGAGTTATCACAGGCTAGACGCTTTGTTGAGGTCAATTTTGTCTTACTCCAGCCAGGCTATTATGTAGGAAAATTACAGTTTTCAAATTGCTGTAAGTATAAACACCACCTTGCTTTTGCAAACAATAATATAATTTGAGGCTATTATAAAATAATCAACTCTGAACCATAATTCTGCATGTTTTCACTAAAAATGCACAGACTATAATTTTTAAGTACTGTAATTATTTTAACATTCAAATAACATTTCATGGAAATGTTTTGTCCAATGCAGATTCAGAAAGACCCAACACCTTGAACAGTTGCAAAGTCATAAATGAGCTAACAGTTCCTGAATGTACCTTAAGATTTTACAAAAGAAATGAGCGAAAAGCTTTGAAAAATACATAGATGGTAGATGACATTTTATATCAGAATCTTACTAGAAGTAACAATGCCAAAAAATAAGAAAAAAAAAATCAACAAGATAAAACCCCACAGGGTAAGGAATGATTTAAGGGGAGTAGCAAGGTTACTTATGCTGGTAACAAAGATCTTTGAACAGTTGCCTGACGGCAAAATCTTTGGCTTGACAGTGGACAAAACTGGGTATATCGTCTCCTGCAAAGGAGCCAAATAATTGAAAACTTTCTGACATACCAATCTTTAAAATATTTAAGTATATACCATATCTTAGTTTTGCCTACAGGAATTTATTTGAGAAAGGACATTCCACCTCCACACCTTGTTTTCTTCTTTAATTCAGTACTGAAAAACAATGGAAGATATGTGCCTGTTCCCAATCCAAAGAGTTAACTGGAATGAAACTTCAAGCCTGATAGGTATCTACAGCTGAGGAATGAAGCAACTACACAAAATACCAAATGTAAGGAAATACTATAAAAACCATAAAACTTCATATAATTATTAGAAATTAGCAAATTCTGAATCCTTCACTTTCTAGGAAAGCCTAACAAAGATACTCAAGCATCCTATAATTTATATCTATAACTTAATTTTAAATTTCAATATAATGTGTTTCCTTTTAAGATTGTATCATTAATTTTAACTTCAAAATAGAAAAGCAGTTCAGAAAAGTGCTTCTCCAAAGTTAAACTCTAAGTTTGCTGGTTTTAGGTGACAAATAGACAAGAACAATCGTCTCAAAATGCTACAGCCTGAGGCAGATCTCCCAAGGAAATAATTGCCAGAACTCTTTGCTCACAAACAGCCAAAAGAGTTATTCACTGTGAATAACTGGAAATAGATTTGAGATTAAAAGGGGAGGGAAATTAAATATGTATTTTTTACTTACAGAAGTAGTGCATGCATTGAAAATAATTTAAAAAAACAAAGCAAAACTACAAAAGGTGGATTTGCGAAATATGACACTGAAAATTATTAATATTGCCATTAACGGCAATAGAACTAAAAATATTTTTGAATTAAATTTGTAAATATTCCTCTAAAGTATTAAGACCAAAAGTACTTCACAGCCTAACAGTTTTCCTTCTCTTTCTAGCAGCATTACCTGGCAGCAGCATGAACAGGATGTTTTATTGCAACACTAGGTTTTATTTATTTATTAATAAATTAACTTGTCCATAAGCATCTTGTGTTGTGATTAAAAACATCCTGACCCCTTGCCTACTTCTGACAACAAAATCCTTGCAAAACTGAGAAAAAACCAGAAGACATTAAATTTTCCATGACACTGCACTAGGCTGCTAGAGCAGTGAGCTTGCTGTTCACCATCCCTGCCATGGCTACCTACCCACAGCATGGGACAACCTTGAAGCTGACAACACAGCTGCGTCTGCCTAATCCTGGTAGGGCAAGATGAGTTTGTAGAATATTTTGATCTGTATGACTGATGGCAGCACAAAAGTGGAGGAGCTACCAGAGGAGCAATATAAAATGCTGTGTTAGGCTACTATAGTGCACTGATGTTCCACATGGCAGTAAAAGCTGGTTTTAATGCCTTCCTCTGCTTTCTCGTGGAACATTTCATATTGATCTTAATTTATTAGCACTTTATGCATTTATGATGTAGCGATATTAATTATTATTCTTGATTTAATTAAAATCTGGACAAAACTTAAGTTCTCAGAACAACTAGACACATGATTGTCCACAAAATCTATGGCAACATGGAAAGAACTAAGCACGGAGTAAACAACAAACCCTCAGTTGTTTTCTCCCAAAAACGACATCACAGTGTGACATGGTGCACGCATACAGTGGTAAATTACATCCACTGTTATTCTGTTCCTTTGGCACGTTATGCCCTTTCTCTGACTTGACTTTTTTGGTAAGAAGTGCAAGCCCTGAATGGACCTTTCACAAAAGTGCAAGAAAGCTTTAGATAAGACCACTGCACTGTTTCCACATTTGGTTTGACCTTAAACACAACTTCATCAAGAAGAAACTTGATCACCAAGTAGACAGAAAAATTTCAGAACACAGAAATAAAGAATTTAGGAATATAAGAATCTAGAAATAAAACTGGACATTGCAGAACAGCTGCTCCACATCTCCCACAAATACTGCTGCTGCTCTGTCTTTATGTGTATCCACACATTCCAGTTCAACTTACCCAAGTCTTTTTACTTCAGAATCATGACATTTGAGCTGTTCATTATTTTAACGTAAAATGTGAAAAAAATTTGGTTTCATTTCCTACACATTCCCTTTCTTTTTCTTTTTTTATGTCTATCTTACTTGAAATCTTCCTCCATTCTAAATGTATTAATTCCCTTTCCTTTTATTTCCCTTTGTTATGCAATCCTTTATTGCTCCCAACTACTACTATTTTGTTATGTTGCAATTCCTGGGCCTATCACTAGACCTATTCCTATCTCCCACTGTGTTCCTCCAGAACAATGCCCCACTCCCTCCCCTTGTTATCCAGCATGGTCCAAGCCCTTCTTTTCTTCCATTAGAATTTCTACCTAACACTGAAAATACGACCCCACTTTCACATCATTATGTATTGCTCCTACATTTTGGCTTTCCAAAATCTAAATAAGATATCTCTAGCCAAATTCAAAATAATCCCTGAATTTCATGCTGGTATTTAGACCTGCCCTTACCATGGGCTAGAGTTTAACTCTTTTTGTGATATGACTCTCATGGTGGCTACATAACCAAAGAAAAAATGTACCTCAGCAATCCATCAGGAGAAGTACAAGAAAGGAAGGCTGAATGAGCCCTTCTCTCACCATGCTAAGCTGAGCACATTCTGTGATATCCCATGGGGGGGGCACAGATAATTAAAGCAATAGAAAATTCAGTAGGACAAAACAAGAAGAACAAACAGTAGTATGAATAATTTTCAGCAGGCTGAGTAAGCCACAGATAAAGTATTTTGGGCTACAGAAAGAAAATAAAAAGGGGGCACCCTCTGGTGTACACAGAGAAAGAAGTTATTTGGATATAAAGGTACCTCCTTCCAGTTGTGAAACATAAAATTACACTAATGGACAAGAGCACAGCTCATCCTTGTCAGATTTTCAAACTGAAGGAAGAAAAAGAGCTTTTGCTTCTGCTTTCAGTGCACTGGCCATCACTGACATAATCTGGAAAAGGACAATTTATGAGGGCACTGTCCTGATATATTTTAACTGCTGTTCTCATGCAGCTGCTGAGAATATTTTCCTAGAGACACAACTGAAAATATTTTCAGAATTATTTTTGTAAGATGCTGCCGTGCACACAATTCTTACTCTTGATTCAGAGCATAAACAGAGTTCCTTGGGATCAGCTAAGAGAAAACTCAACATTCCCAGTGTTCACCTTGTGGCCTAGCAGAGAGTTAAAACTTTCTATGTTGACTGTAAGGTGTTTACAACTGTCGTTTAATAGCTCCCATATTTCAGCTTTTACAATAGAAAATAAAAACATCAAAATGAAGGATAAATTTATGTTTTCTACAGGATTTTCATCTCAAGAATTGTTTCCAACATTTCAAGAAATGCATAGTTATCTGTGGCACATGCTTATCTTTCATCTCCCTTCTTATATATAATTGAGGAATAAAACATGTTTCTGCTGCTAAATCTTTTAAGCACATATGAAAAAAACACCCTTCAAATGCTATACTACAGTACATGACTAGAAGACACTGTAGCCTTAGAAGACACAAGAAGCTAAGCAGAAGAAATTCTGGGATTGCATTTTGCTTGTTTTATTCAAAGGACAAGCATAGTAATATTTACAAGCTGTGACATCTGACTTAATTTTGTTTCCTGTTGGCTAGAAAGAACAAATTGCTTCATTTCAGCAACCTAGAATTTGATTCTCAAGATCATAGAAACAGCTGCAGCACATTCAAAGATAAGACTTCAACTGCTAGAGTGAGGTCTAAAAATATAATGGGTCCTTCCTTGTAATGAATTTATATTTTCATTTTTGAGTGAGTGGTACCACCACAAGAGGCTATAGAACACACAGTTGCATTAGAAAAGCATCAGGATTATTTCCTTTCAGAACTTAGTTCTGGTAAATATTAGTGAACACATACAAAATAAAGAGTTTAAGTGTCTGGCTCAAAACAGAGGTGATCTATAGTACAGTTGTGGGGTGTGACTATGAGAAAACAAGCATGAGGAAATAATAATAAAAAAGAGATGCATATCCAAAAAAGATGTGTGGTACAGAGCACCAGAAATAACATGTATTTTATTAAAAAGTGTGTAAAATGTTCTTTATATAAAAATGTCAACTTAATAGTTTTGTGAGGTTTTTCATTCAAGTGACACATTATTTGCATTAGATATTAACAACATTTTTTTTTATAAAATCAACTTTTTTTAAGGGGCCCTAGGAGAAAGTTTTAAACACAGACCTTGAGCAATAGCTACCTCACTTTTATATATTAGCTTTCAAATAGATTTTACAGCCAAAAGAATTCAAATTTTTCGCATTTTTGTGTCAAGGTTTCTTGTTTCTGCCTTGTGTTAGATTAAGGGAATGATACAATTGTTGCAGCAGCTCTCTTGTTAGAGGACAGAAATGAGCCAAGACACTGACTTATTGTTTATCACAACATGAAAATGGTCTGGCTTATTCCTCTTTACAGCTCAGCCATCCTGACTCCAACCATTCACTGCCTCTGGCTGCAGCAAGCTCCTACTGCAGGTTTCCCTTGCAGCCTCTGACTGCTGGTTATTTCCTGCTAAACTATGACTGCAGGGATTGGTTTGCAGACTCTGACTGCAGGCTTTTACCCAGCTAGACTGTGACTGCAGGTTCCAACAACAGGCTCTAACTGCAGACCCAGACTGACCTCACAGCAGTGAATCTCTCTCCCCAGGATCCTCCTTCTTCATGATCCTTTTGTTACCCTCTTCTTCAAGGTCGCTGTCCCTCAAGATTCCGCCCCAGCAGCCAACCCACTCTCTTTTATCACACTTACCTTTACTGGCTATAGCTGTGACTCATCAGGGGTGAGGTTGTATTGGGTAATCAACACAGCTGTTACTTATCAGGGGCAAGGTCACCTGTATTCCCTTCTCTTACATACAACTACATGGTGAGTTAGTTTAGTTGGCTCATCCTTTGGACCACTAACTCCGTCAGCACAGAAAAAGCAGAAAGCAAGTTTTCTGATGGTTAAACGGGATATATTGACACACCTTCTAGGTAAAATCATGCAACTGAATGCAAAATAGAGAAGTGGTAATATGGTTTTGGGAAGGAAAGCACACAGACTGTTTCTTTAAGCAGTCTATTGCTGCAGTATCAGCTTTGCATCATTCGTGTATCCCCAGTGTATGGGCCATTCCTTAAATTTTACCATCCAAGATCTCTCCCTTGGCTGTGACCTTGGAGTCATTTCAACTCCTTTTTCTGGGGAGGGCAAGAGTGTACCCCATGACTTCATCGTGCTTACACCATTCTGTCAACAGATGGGTTTTTCTAATGCTGTTGTATGTTATCAAAAAAGTTGTGATATCTCTCTCCAGTTATCCATGTCTACATATCTTTGCAATTTATTCTTTCATAAGTGCTTAAACTGTATTTTCAAAGGCAGACTAAGCATGGAAAGCACCTGACGAGGACTGCCACATAACTTACGAGAGGCACTGTTATTAAAAGAAGTAGTACTAATAAATTTCTGAAGTACTTCTTCCTTTCTAGTGATTTTCTGAAGTACTTCTTGGTTTCTAGTGATTGAACAGAGGTCCAAAAGGCAACCAAGTACTCCAGTTCCTCTGACAAAGGCCTTGGAACAGTAGGATCATTTATGAGAACTCTCTTTAAAAGAAATTCACGATGCAGTGAGTCTTAGACATCCAAGGCCTATAGGGCTCCTGAAGAACAATGGACACTCTGAGTAGATGAACTGATAACATGAGGAAAATGTCTCCTTTATTATATTCTGCAAATGGCTCAGTATATTGCCTGTTGCTATGAGATCTGTGACAGAGAAGTCCCTGAAGAGAGCACTCTGGTTTCTTTTCAAAGAAACAGCTGAAAGAGGAACAAAATCATCAGCTAAGGGCCTGGATCTGCAGAGTGCCAATTTTACCTCATGCTGTTTCAAGTGGAACTGGAGCTGCCATCTCTCTCAATTTAATATCTTTCATGAAGTTTACTAGTGCAAAATTAACACAGAACTAACTCATAAGCTTGGCCAATACTGTGAGCAGTTCCAGCCATGATATGTGATTTTTGAGGTTGTCCTGCGCAGGGCCAGCTAGGATCCATGTGGGCCCTTCCAGCTCAAGATACTTGTATGATGCTCAGTGCTGAGCTATACAGGAGGTGTATATGGGCAAGAGATGACAGGTGCTAACACCAAGCCCGTGGAAATCACAGGTGTCTGAGATACTGCAGAGGAGAAAACACCATCATAATCTATTGTGAAAATAAAACATTCAGGCTTACAGGCACATGCCTTGGAATAATGAGCCTTGGATCAAGAACAGACCTAGACAATAGCAAACTTGAAGTTTTTCCTGGCTTCTCAGAAACAGTTATTTATTACTCTAGCAATAATAAATTAATTATTCAACTGTGTCCAGAGCTGAGGAACCCACAAGAGTGTTACAAGCCAGAGAACTATGCAGGCAGCCCTAAAAGCCAGGGGACACAACTGCCCTTCACATAAGTAAGCTCTGACACAGAGGAGACAGAGCACATGGCCAGCATTTGGTCTCTCACTAAGCTTGACTTTTTTGTTGCGGTCAACAGCAATTTCTTCACTGTGATGTACACTTATAATCTATGTGAACATTCATGTGAGAACAGACAGACATTTGAGGAACAAACACATTTACAAGTCTGTGAAACTAATTAGCATAACTGAAAGGTAGTGACTAATTCTCTTTGAAGTTCTTCCCTCTCCTGACTATATCACCAAAACCATTACAATAATCTTATAATTGATTTATTTTCTCAGCTCCAAGCCTCTGGTTACTATATCCTGACACTGATTTAACAGGGTTAATTTAAAGGAGTATTTTAGGATGACCTAAAAATATTTTGTAGTCTACCCTGCAGGTCTACTTTTAGTTATGCTGTCCTTGCATAATTTCCTCTGCTGAGCTGGTCAAACACCTCGGCCCCTCTTTTGTTGCTTAGGCAAGTGGCAGCAAAAGTCCCCTTTGGGAATCCTAGAGAGCTGCCTTCTGTGTGTACCCAGCCCAATGCATCTGAAACCCTATCTCACGTGCAGGACTGAAGAATGTCTCAGAGGACTACAAGTGAGAAAGCCCTCTGGATTGGACTTTGTGATTATACCAGCACCTACAGTCACTGAGGCAGCAGATGAGGTTACAGGATAGTGCAGATGGGACAGACCAGTTTTTTGAAGCTAAGACACTGCATCTTCTGTCACAGTGCCTAGCTAGAATTAGCTTATCAGAGATTCTGCAGCCAGTGCACAACTGCATCTGCTCAGAGAAAGTACTCTGTCAACAGACAGTTTTTACATAAGCAAGGGCAATCTTATGCGAGGAATTTCCAAATAACAGCGTCCATGGCCACAGCCTGTACAGCAGAACCCACAATAAATCTTGTCTCATGTACATCAGTCACACATTAAACAAATATAGAATCTTTGTAGATGTTTCTTCAAAGAGAAAACCATACAAAAATAGGGCTGTCCATGTAGACTACGATAAACGCCAGTCATTGGTTCTTAATGCTTTAATAATTTATTCATACTTTCTCAGGAAAAAAAAAAGTAGCTAAACCAGCCCCAAAATGTGAAAGTTGAACAATTAAAATCTATAAAATAAAAGTAAAAAATAAAATGCCATTAAAAAATTTGGATTGACTAATCAAGAAATTTTTGTTCAAAAAATACCACAGGTCTTCCACAATGCTTCCATGGACATTAGCATTAATGCACATACCTAATTGTACATTATGAGCTTTGAATTTAAACTGCCTAAGTCATTGCTGATTGTATAATGTCTGCAACGTGCTCCTTTTGTCATACTAGTACTTTTCTGAAAGTTAAAGGAAAGAAAAACTGAAGAAAAGGAAGCAGGAGTTAGATTTGGGAAGTTGTAGGGGATTTTTTCTCTACTTCCTTCCACAATCTTTTTTCAGTATTCACCTTTTGGGTGTTTAAGATATGTAGTCTTAGCAGACCTCCTGAATGCAGGAGGTAGAAAAAGGAGAGCAAATTGCACAAAAAGCAGAGCTATAGACAATACTTAAGGAAAGCACATTTTCATGATGCTACAAATTAGTGTGAAGCTACATAGAAAAAAACACTGAGTAATTTTCCATTATATTAAAGAAAGCATCTACTCTCTATACAATGATAATTTTTATTGAGAACACTCTATCCTAAAAAGTTCCCCAACTTTTTAACAAGTCATACCCACTTTTCACAGGAAATCTGAATTTCACCAGATCTACAACTATATAATCAGTGCTGCTCTGGAATCACAGCAGAGACTACTTATGTGTCCAACTTCTTGACAGGGCATCACTGTCATTTCCCTCATGCCTCAAACCAGAAACATTAGCTAGATGCTGCAGGTAACACTTAAATGAAACATGGTTTTCCTGTCGCAATGAAAGTACTACAGTGTTGAATTCTGCTTTTCAGACAACAGTATCTAACTACGAAGGTGGTAAGGATAAGGGAATATTCAGCAGATGAACAACATACTTACAGAGAGAAAATTCTGTTCATAAGAAATGTCAATACATCTTATTACAGTGACAGTGCAGTAGCATGTCTTTGATGATATTAAATTCACAGCTTTGATAAACAGCCTACAAATTACCCCTTGAAGGGAGCCACATAATAATACCTGAAGCGTAAAGAGAGGAAATGGAGTTTAATTAAGTGCTGCCCAGCTAAATCACACAGAGAAAAGCTTAGGGAGGTGGGAAAAATACTGGGGAGTTCAACCTCTGCATGGAGGTGGTAATAGAGTGGCCAGGTAAAAGGCTGTATCTGAAAATATACTGAGCTACACATTATCACTTCCTGATGAGCAAAAGCTCCCATTCTCATTCCTCCCTTTCCACCATGCAACATTCATTTTCCCCCCTTGTACTCAGAAGACAAAAGCAGTATCATGAAACAAGGAAAAATTAGTAAGGATGAACCACACGTATCCTAATTAATATTTAATGCTTGAAGAAAATACAAAGCTATTGTGCAATGCACATTTAGTAGCCCAAGAAGAAAGTCTTGGAGAAATAAAAAGACATAAACACAGATGGAACCACCACGGAAAAAAGGTATCAGGGTTATACTGGGGTGGGAAAGCAATGGTACTCGAATATCTTTTGCAGAATTTATAGATTTTTAAAACAAATGGTTGATAATTTTGCCATGATGCTACATGCTAAATCATGAACTGTTTTCCCTAGGTATCACAATTAATATGCCTTTATTAATAATAAGTAATAAAATAGTAATATATTATATTATAATAAATGACATTATTTAAAATATAAAAAATTATGTAATTATATGGTATATAACAACTGTTTTATGTTTAATGTATTATTACATAGGATATTTTTAATAACTAATTAATAATAATTATTAAGTACGACCTATCTTCTAGAACTTTATAGCTTCCCACTAACATAAAAAGTGAAGTACCCTAATGCTTTTGGAAAGTATACAAAATTTTTAATGTAACAGAAGTCCAACATCTGTAGGAACAGGTAGATTCCCAAAACATGTGTTGCTGCAGAGGTCCAGTACTTACTGACATCCCACAGCTTACAATGAGCCTGATTTGACTTTGACTCTTTATGAGGCCTTGACTAAGACCATTTCATAGAATCCTAAAATATCTCAAATTGGAAGGTAGCCACAAGAATCATCAAGACAAATCTCTTCTCCTTGCCAAACTACCTAGATCTAATCTGTATAACTAGAAGTTTCTGGATGATGCTCCTAGATACATGGCTTATTTCTATTGCCCTAATTAAACAAATGAACTTTCAGAAGCAGAAACACGTGAACAGTCTCCTAAATTTAGCAGCATTTTTTAAAATTACTTGTGTAAACAATAATTCAGTTTTTGATAGGATATAAATTTCTAGACTTTTATGACTGTGAGAACTAATTCCATTTTTGTTTTTCTCCACTCTGATTCCTCAATTAAAATGTGCCTTAAGTAAATACAAAAGTATGTACAATGCCTAATAGTTTGAAAACAAACTCCAAACATGAATTTTATAGGGAGCCATCTTCATAGAAAGACCATAATTGCACACAAATTATCCAAGCAAATTTACACTGAAGTCAAGGACTCCAAAGCAATGCACCTGCTCTTCAGAAACAAGCATGGTTGGATATGGTAATAACTCTTGCACTTTTGTCTTTGCCTAGTGAATGAACAAAGGCTCTTAAAAGTGTTTCGCGTGACATAATCCCACTGAAATATTTCTTCTGAGAAATTTCATGTTTCTTAACAGTGTTGGCTAGTCAAATGTTTACCTAAAGCTCTAAGAAGACAAGTGCTGGTGCTTCTGCAGTGATTCTTAACTGGAGTCTCAGCAGTCAAAACAGAGAACTTCAGCAGCAAATTACCTGTACTAATAAGAGACAAGGTGTCATCTCCTAATTAACACACCAACAATTGAATATTGATTAGAGTTTGTCACTTTCAAAATAATTGAATCCATTTTGCCTCTAACAGCCAAGAGTGTTAAAGATCTGCAATAAAGAAAGGATCTTCAGTTGAGGAATGCTTTGTCAGCTTTCCTATTTGTGTTCTGTACACTGAAAGACACGTTCAAAATATTTCCTCCTATTCAATAATTTTCCTTATATTTTGGTTCCCAAAGAGAAAACACCTGGGATATCCTGGGTGGATAAAATTAATGCATATCTTCCTGTTCCCACATACAAGAGCAGATCAAAGCGCAAAGGATTTAAGAGAATAAAAATCTAGAATTAATACTGCTAAATGTTACATAATTTACTAGAAATTGGGGTAAAATTTTAAGGGTTGCACAACAACCCTATGAAGTCCCGGTAACACGAAACAGAAGGGTGGCTTTTCTGCTGGATTTCCCTCCACCACCAGTTATACTTTTTTGGAGACAATCAAATCCTGAGAAATAGCAGTGCTTGAGATAAACTGGGAAAAGAATCTCTGGGAAGATATCTGCCTGGTTAACAGTAGTAACAAGTTAAGGTATAATCCTGCTCCTTCCCTGGGGAAAAAAATGCCACTGACCTTAAAATGTTTTCTTATTGGGAGTGACAGGAGTATAATGAAATGAGACCAAAATCCAACTCCTAAGAGGACAACTGAAATTAAATTGAATACTGTTCAGAAATACCCCCTTTGAGTGATTTTAGTTCTTTAGTTCCCTCAATTTCACATGTATGCCTCAGAAAACAGAAAATTTATTATAAAACAGTAGATTTAAAAATAATAAGTAATTTTTCCAAGTTCCACCTGGTTTCCACCATTTCATGTTCACTTTATAAGATAAAAATTCACATAAGAGAAAATACACATCATATATGTATACACACACACATAACTTTCCAAGATAATTTTT
This sequence comes from Acrocephalus scirpaceus scirpaceus, assembly GCA_910950805.1. Taxonomy (NCBI): domain Eukaryota; kingdom Metazoa; phylum Chordata; class Aves; order Passeriformes; family Sylviidae; genus Acrocephalus; species Acrocephalus scirpaceus. The sequence continues at coordinate 47,948,099 of OU383775.1, forward strand.
TAAGGATGGATATTAATTTTGTACAATTTATATTTATAAAAAGAGCTTTTTTCTACAACAGAGATTCAAAAAATCCATTTAATAAAAAACCCAAAGTCATTCTGATTCCATGATCTTGTACTTAATGAAACAATTTTGTGATGTTTGCTTCCCAGATGTTCAAGTAACCAGAAAACTACAATTGTTCATACAAGTGACTTTTCAGTTCTACATTCTCCACCCTGAAAGAAGTGCAAGAGCTTAACAAAACCATTTAACATGAGAAGCAATTTCTGTGATTAAAAGTCAATTTAGGTATAACAAAGGAGATGTTGCTGGTCAAATAAATAAAGATATTTATTTTACCTTATTTAACTAATGGGGAAATCCATAGGTATTCCTTTGCTATTCTACATTTCTTACAATATGGAAGTTGCCCTATGCAACTTATGCAGCAGCTGGAAAGAAATGGTAACACGTATCCACCGAGTACCCCTTTTTCCTCTCACAGAAGCTGCCTTCTGTGCTTGGATTTTGAGGGAGAATATTCTGGATGGAAAAGTCAATTTTTCATTAAAAGTCACTGAAGCTTATCTTTAAATTGGTGCCAAAAATGGTTCTTGAATTGCAACCTTTTGTGTCCGGATTCACCATGTAGGGAATTTTTACAGCAAATTCTATACCTCCTGCAAAGCATGGTTTAAAATGGAAGCTCCAAAACAACATTAGCAATGGCCATGCCATGATAAGAGAGAAGAGAATACAATAATTGTTATAGTTTGCTAAGCTCCACCTGGAGGACCTGGTGGCTAAATGGATTACTTGCTGACTTTTCACCTCTGGGATTCCAGCCCTGACTGGAGTGACTGAAAATCATTCTGATCAGTCAAGTGAAAAAAGACCAAAGTGAAATTAGACTGGTGGTTTCAGATCAGTTCCCTCAGTGCTGTACTTCCAAATCACAAAACCACAGCACGTTGAATGCTGCTAGCAGGGGAGAAACTGAGAGGCTTTGAGGCTTAATGAGGATGAATCCAGCTGCCTATCCAGCTCACAAACACCTTAACATAGACTACAACTACCCCATACAAACAGGCACAAAGTAGAATAAATGACTGTGGATTACCATACAAATTAAGCAGGAGGAATCCCTTGCGAACATGTATTGAAATGCCTGCACTACAATCACAATAATAAAATTGTTAATCATATTAGATTAATTCTGACAGCCAGATGATACTTTTTAATGTTTAAACCAAGTCTCTAACAGTATTAGAATATTTCTGTTTTAAAAAAGGAATGCCTTTCTCTTTTTGTTGCACTCACAAAAACTGAACCGTCCTAGCATATCCCATGACCCATGTGTACAAGAATTCTGTCAATTTAAAAATGGGAAAACTGGGGAACAAAGAGGTTGGTGTATTTTATCCACAGATTTTTAAAGCCAAAAAAGGACAGTGTGATCATCTGAGCTGATATTAGACCTTCCACCATCTCTGTACAAAGCTGGACAATGAGACTACATCAAGAAAACTGCTGTTGCCATGCAGGAATTCAAGACTTCAAACCCCAAGATCAATTTTCTGTTAACTTATGAAACTAGGCATAGAACATTTGCCTTGAAGCCAGTGTTTTACTGCAGATAAAACAGTCTTGCCCTGTGCTGCTGTCTTTAGCTGTCGCTCAGCCAGCAAAGACAGAAAAACAATCCCACTTCCTACAGTGAGACAACTTAAATGGGAAAGAGAGCTGGCATACATTACATGTGTATGGGAAATACTCCATTAAATGACTGTTTGGAATCAGTCAGAAGAAAGACCTCTGTCATAGTTTGAATAATTCAGGGCTAGGTTTTTTTCCTTTGGTAATTTCTTTGTTTCCTTGTCCAAAATCACATACAATTGCTTCTTTATGACAGAGCCTGCAGAAAATACTCATTTGTTGCATGAACACAAGTGAAAGTGTAGGTATAGATGAAACTGATTTTTTACACTGGAGCTGAGATGTCTCAAAAAGAAGTCTCATTAAGAATGTTGCCTGTAAAAATGAACATTTTTATTCATGAGATTATTATTTGGGTGCATCTAGCACATTGTCATGATTTTCATTAAATGAAAAATCAACTGAAATTCTCTAGGGGATCAGGCATCATTCCTCACTCAAAAGTGATGTTGGTTTTGCACCACAGAACATTCTCAATTTTCACAGCAGAGCAACAAACACAAGTTCTTATAAAGCAGCCACAGTAGCCCAGGTTCAGTTTACAGAAGTCTGACATTATTCTTCTGCCCAACCATCTTCCATGCTCTGTTTAATGAGATTTGGGAATATTAGCAAATATTCAACATTTGACTGCTGTGAAAATATGTGAGAAAAAATTAAAAGTCGATTGAAACATCCTGTGTACGTGGAGGGTTTTCAAATATGGTTCACTGCAGAAGGCTTGATTAGCTATATATGATTGCAATCACTAATTCTCTTCTTTAGGGTCATACGTCTGCTCAGATGCCCAGGAAATTTCACCTACAAAGAAAATGGGCTGTGTGTGCTCCACAACTCTTTCACTAACCTAATACTGGAAAGCTTTCTTAAACACTATTTTTGACCATAGCTCATACAAGGAGTTTCCTGTTTGGAATTGTCTTTATTTAATATTTATTGCTTTATAGTATTTTTCTTAATTTATTTTAAAATGATTTACAGTATAAAAGTGCTTGTAGAACTTCTGTAAAACTTCCATTTAATGAAAGAGTATGCCAAAAGACTTTCTAGAAATCTGAAAACAATTCAATCTCCTGATAGCTATTTACTTACTGGCACAAAAATACACAGCTCCAAATTAATTTATTTCCTGTATCGCAAGGTACCTTATACTGCAAGATCTCTCTATCTCTACTCTTCAGCTCCCTGTATTTAACACTGTGGAAAGGAGACTGTATCCATATCTAGACTTTATCTTTTTGGCTCAGTCTCTGACAACTGGGATCTGGATTACTTACTGTAGTCTATTAAAAACTGTGTGACATTATTTTTCTGTGGCAAGTAATATGCATTATAATAAAAACTTTCTTAGTGAGAACCTTGCTAAAAACTCATCTGAAATTAATTGGTCTCCATACAGACACCAATATAAGACAAAGGAGCTGATACACTTTATCATAAAGGAAAGATCAGAATTGATAATAGGATTTATTGCTATGCAAAAATAAGGGGTTAGATGCAAGTTAATTGCATCTGATGTTTCATCTATTTCATTATAGAAACTCATGTAGTCTGCCTTAGAAGACCACCGCTATAGAAGATGATGTTATCTTTCCTTTGATGCATCACCATAAATTGAAAATGGCTTTTTAGAGAGTCTATTGGGGAACCAACATTTTCCACAATTTTTTTTCATCCTTTATTTCCCCAAAATGGATTTTCTTATTGATTTTGGAGCTATCATACATTTTAGTTTACAGTAGCCTAGCACACTGAAACATTGCTGGGCACATCTATCTCTTTTGCTCTCTGCTATTTAGATTTTGGATTATACAGTCATTCGTCTTCCAGTGTGAAAGGCTGCATCATTTTCCATCTATGCAACCTATTAATAATATTTAGCTATACTTTCACATCAACTCTTTTCCTTACCAATCTTAATTTAAAAAAAATTCTAAAAATCTACTTATGATTGTTTTCAATAAGCCTTTAATGTTTTGTTTCATGTAAAGAGGAGCATATTCATTTGATTCCTATTTTCCCATTTTACATGTGCAGCAGTATCCAAAATTACCGCCGGTCCAACAAAATGTAGCTAATAGAAAAACAAAGATCTTACAACATTTTTTGTCTCACTACGTTTTCTCTTAAGAGTGGTTATCATTAAGTCTAGTTTTATTAAAGAGCTAGTCATGAGAAGGAACATTTTTCTTATTTAAATGCACCCTTGTTTTAAGAATCTGTGCCAATTTGTATGGAAAATGTAGTTCCTGGAACTACAGTCACAAATAACCTGACCTGAGAGCCTGTGAATCAAATGAAAGGATTTACCTAAGATCAAACTAATACTAATGCATGGCATTTCTAAAATGCTGAGACCAAGCTGCACCGTCCTCTCTCTGCCTGCACATCCAGGTTTGCATTTCTAGAAGCTGGACACTGCATTCAGTCCTTCTCTTCATCTTCTGTGGAAAAGCCATTGAGAGAAGAGAATGCAACAGCATCCTTGGCACCCTAGGTGTATCTGGACATGTAACAAACACAGCATCTTTGAATCAGGACTCTACTCAGCAAAAAAGGCCTAGGAGCAGAAATCTCTATTCAGAGTGAATCCAAGCTGTGATGTCACGCAAGTGTCGCAATCATAATAAGATGTACCAGAGAGAAAAATAGTTAAAATTAGTTAACAAAAGAGTAGGATGGTATGATCTTGATTGTCATGTTTTTTGCAAATACTAATATGTTTTCATAATATATTTACAACAGTCTAAGTATTAACATCTAAATTTATACAAACTTTCATGTTTAAGGATAGAGTTTTCTACTCATTCCTTAATATCTGCAGCTATGGTTAGATGGGAAATCAACACATCCAACACCAAGGTACAGACATCAAAAGCAGGAGGCGGGGCAGGAGTGCTCAAAGCATCATCAAGAACAACATGCCTTCCCAACAACCAGCCTCCCTTAGCAAGCTGGGAGAGAGGGAAAATGCCTAAATTCCTGTCTTTGTGAAAAACCAGTAACATTTTTCCTAAGGGAGCCCTTTAGTTTACTTATCAATTCTTAGCTTTTGTTATATTGATCTTAGCTTTTGTCCAGTTTCTTTGCACAGTGGGAGCTGTATGCAAGCAATGGTTGGAAGCTCCCACTCCCTGAATCTCTCACTACTGTGATGAGGTTCTTCAAATGGAGGCATAAAAGTTAGCCCCCATTATGCAGCAGTGTCACTCCCACTGGGTTTGTGAGAGGCATAATTCTCCTCTCTCACAAAAAAAAAAAAAAAACCCAATAAAACACATTTTATATGCCAAGAGGAGACCATCTCCCTAACAGCTATCTTTACTAGAAGGGCCCTTGAACACCCTTGAGTTCATTTATGCAGCTGATATTGGCAAGGCTTGTTTTTTCCTCTTACTGGTGATTGTTGCTATTTTAGGGGAAATGCTGTTCGAAACAAAGGCACCTGTAATCACTGACACTTTATGAAGTGTCCTCAGGCACAAAAGCAGCCAAACAATGGATGCCTCCTCATACATTTGCATATATTTGGTTTCTTTATTCAGAGGAAGCTATTAGACATACAGAATGGTTGAGAATGCTGATATATAAAGACAATTGCATGATATATTTAAATTAACCTTTCCCCCCACCCCAGCAACACTGCTTAGAATGGTATTTTTAATATAGCATAAAAGAAATTTTCACACAACTGAACTGTCATAAAATGAGATTATAGCAGCATATCCTACAAATAACAGCTCAGGTTGGTAGATGTCCAGACATAGTCCCTAATGAATTAATATTTCGACCAATGGTAACATTGTATGTACAACCCCAGACCTCAAGTGATACCCTGAAAACTTAAGTTTCTCTCGGCAAATTAACAATTTTTCTTTTAAAATTATAGCAGTGTTTGGGACTTTTTAACTTTCCTGAGGAACAACACATTTGTACACTCTTAGTGACCTTCTGCCTCTGGATTTTGTCCAGTTAGCATGATATCACTGTCCAGGAAAGGAAATCATAATTGGTCACAGGTTTTATAAAAACAAGTGTTCCTAAATTCTCCTCTTCCCCAAATAATACCTCAAACACCTGCAAAAGTTAGCAACACACAAAATAAGACTATCAAATTAATTGCAGAATTGAATACTATCTTATTACTAAAAGCTGGGGAAAAGTTTTATGTAGTAAACTTTGGCTAATCTAATATTATTATTTTAATACCAAAATGAATTTGTGTAATCACAATCACCATAACTACTGTAAAATTAAATAAAATAGTGAAGGGGAAAATAGAGCATTAAATAGAAGCTTCCTTAAAAGAAGACTCTAATTGCAAATATGTAAAATATTAATCAACTTCTAATAAAATAAACCAGAAAATTGTTGCAAGCTTATGGATCTCATACAGCCTATAAAAAACATTACCATTTTGTAGTTGTAATTAATTCTCCCAAACCAAATATATTTAGGAACAGTTACATTCATTTTGCCCTCCTGCTACTACCACCCTTTATCTGAAACAATTATTTCACTTTCTTCTCTGGTGCCTGCTCCCAAAGCAGTAATCATACTCCTCAGCATTAATTGTACTGCATTTAACAAGCCAAACTCTCTCTGTACCCTGCACATGGTAGGCTTTCCATTTTTTAATTACCCTAGCTCCACCTGTCCCAGTTCAAATTCTTTTTCCATGAGCATGGCTAAACAAAACTTGCACCATGCTGTACATGATGAATGCTCACCCATCTCTACCCAAATGCAGTTTCTGAGTGGCTAACACCACAGCCTTTTTTATGGACTCAGCATAGAGATACCTCTGATACATGGGGTTCTAGTAGGTTTTGGGGTTTTTCTTACTTGTTAATTTGTCATTGAAGTGATCAACTCAGTGCAGAAACTGGTATCCTATAAGGCTAAAAAACCTCCAAGATCCAGAACTTCTCTATCCCTAAAGCCATGTACACAGCACACAGCATTAGAGTGTAAGGCTGGGCGCATATTGCATCTCCTTGGTCCAAGGACACATGTTGATGGCAACAGTGACAGCAATTACTATCACTGTCACTATTAGTATTATTACTGCTAGTGTGTGGGGTTTTTTCAGTTCAACATACCACACCAAAAAAAAAAAAAAAAAAAAAAAAAGGAACCCCATGTTGTAGCCCACCACTGTAGCACTTTCATGCTACAAAATGGAGTTTATCTGCAATGTGCAGCACAAGGATGCCATATGAAAGAATATGGGACTGTCTGAAAGTGCATGTGGGCATTGATTGCTGCCAGCACTGTTCAAACTGGTGGCCAGGAATGGTATTTGGAGCTCTCTGCTTATTAAGCCATACCTGTCCATTATCTTGAAGAGAGCATCAAAGCTCATCAAGAAGGATGGTATAAACTAGAGACCAAGCTAAAAATCAAGCAGTACAATCTACGCAAGTATTTAGCAGTCCACAAGTAATCCAAAGGAATGATCCTGCAGTTCCTAAAACAGAGTTTCATTACATTTCTGTAATTATAATTTTCAAGTTCATCTGATTTTTCCCATCCTACTATCTCAATCCTCTTCCTCTGTTGACAGTCCCTCCTAAATTTGTGTAAACTGCAAAATCAGAGCACTAAAACTTATTAGAATTTAATGAAAAATAAAAATTACTCCATTAACTTCTTAATTTTTAGGAAATATCACTTCTTTTTCAACCTCAAACCATTATTTCAATTTTCAATACAATCCACTATCACATCCCTGTTACCCAGCTCTTACACTTCTTAACATTCCATTTACTAAGCTTCATCTTCCCTGGTTTAGTAAGTAGTTTTTGCCATTCCTCTCTACAAATAACTTGCTACGCTTCAATATTATTCCTGTCATTACAGATTCCCTCAAAATTATTCATTCCCAACTGACAAACTTATTTGCAAATGTCCTCTGAAATCTGGGGTATAAACTTCGTAGTTCTCCAGAAATGAATACACTAAGCTCTGGAAAGTCAGATACAGTAATTCCTAGTCTCATACAATCCATAACTCCTTGTGCTTTTAATCAGTGCTGCCTTATAGAGTAGAAAATCCAAATCTTCATTACTCCTTTATTCACACAGTTGAAAAACTTAATGCTAAAGTTTTATAAGGATTTGAAAGTACTGTAAAGTGCAAATAAGTTTTTTACAGTATGACAACTTTTATTACAGTTTCATGGCAGCTTCTTTTTTGCTGTCTCAATACTCTTCAATTAGTTGTTTAAACTTCTGCTTTGGTTCAGAACCTCACAACAATGGTAATGTAGGCTGACAGCAATAAACACATGAAACTTTTTGAGCTTTTCAAATTCTGACCCTACTGATGAGCTTCTGATAAGTCCAACTTGTACTGTTAAATCAATCACTTGGATGATTACAGATTATTTTTTCTAAAATAAACATTCTACTTGAGAACTAACTTCTCAGCTAGTCTCCCTAGCCACTTCCAAGAGCTCCTGAATTTGACATATCTTTAAGACAAGTAATTGAAGAAACGGAAGGTGAAATACAGCCCCTATCAGGGGAGAGAGCAGATAAGGTCATACAATGATAAGGGATTTTATCATTTGGCATTTACAAGCTTGCCAAAGGACCATTGGCTGAAATGGTGAGCTCCTGATTCATTCCAGCATGTACTCCACTTTCTGGAAGTTCAGGCAGATTATTTTTTTAAAATTATTTGCTTTTTGAAAAAAAGCAAACATATTTGCTCCCTTTTCCCTATGAAAGGAATAGATTCAACTGTGGCATGTCTCCAAGAAGCACTCCTTTCCTCCAGCAAACCTCAAACTGGGACACCAGATTCAGTGAAACTTTCTTACTATCCTAAACTTGTTTGTGCCAGACACATTTGGAAACTATTCAAACTTGACTTTAAAGAGTTTTGTTCCTCTAGTTACATGGCAGTGCTTCGGGTGGTTTTGGGTTTTTTTCCTAAAAGGAGAGGGTTTGCTTTTTCTTCATTCATTGAAATTAAAAAATACCTTTAAGAATATATTTTTTTTTTACCTCTTGTTCTTCTGTTAAAAGACAGTATAACAAAAAGCATATCCCAATAAATATTCCACAAAATAGCAAAACCTCTGAGCTTATTGTCCTCTCAACAACTGAAAGAAAATAATAGGAACTAGAGGCTTTTTATGAAACAAAGCTTTATCTTTGTGCAATCTAAAAGGCCATTTATTATTTATCCATTCTTCCATTCATTCAGGCATCCCCTTTGACTGTAATAATTACATCTGCAAAACTAAAAAATAGGTAACTTTTAAAAGTTGTTTTTTGTCCTTTTCCTTTGCCGGAACTTCTTGATCAAGCTTCCTCTGTCCCACTGGAATCAAATGAAAGCCATTCACTGCAAACACAGAACTTGAAGACTCCTCCAATATTAGCAACCTTATGACTTGCACGGAGAGAACGACACTTAGAAGAAAAAAACCCGAACACCTACTTTTCAGAAGCACTGCACAACTCCTGACCTACCACTACTGTGTAGAAGCACAGAAGAATTGATTTTGGAGCCAAACCTACCAAGTAAACAGATGGATGCTCCTTCCTTTCTCCCAAAGACAGCTAATTGTAGAATTCTTGTGAAGAAGTAGAAAAAAAAATATTCCCATATTTACATTTAGAGAGGTAAAACCACAGTCTATTTATGGTCTGTCTGAAAATGTTCGTGTACACAGGAACATGTACTGCACCTTGCCAAATTTAGTTTCTGACATCCGATGCAAAGCAATATGTGTCAGCATGCAGTTTGCACTGGAGGACTGCTTTAAAAGAAAAAAAGAACAAGAAAATCCTTCAATATACTCTATCTCAGCAATGCAGTCCAATAGCACAATGATGTCTAAGAAGTAGCACTACATTCTCTCAGAAAAATAACTAATAATTTTATACCAGAAAGCTCTGGCCAGGCTGAAATCCCTCATTCTCAGGATGAATTCAACCATAAACAAACTCCTAAAGGGAAGTCGTATGAGAGAGATTCGAGGTGGGGAAAAAATTCTTTCCTACTTCAGAAAAACAGCTATTTAGGTCTTCTTTGTATATCATAAAATTAAATTCCATTAAAGAAAAGCCATATATTTCTATAGAATATGAGAAGTAAACACCTATCATGTGTATAAACACTTATTCTTTTGAAGTACTGTTTTCTAAACAGTGAAAATTCACTGCACTTTTACTAGAACTGTTGGTAATGCTAGTGAAAATATCAGAAGTTTCATCATCTGCATCTATTTTTAAAGAATGTTAACAACTCCCCTATTATGGTAACTCCAACAAGCAAAGTGTATTTTTAAAAAGCAAACTAGCTTTGTTGCAGGTTTATTATTTTTTCCAAAGGATATGACTAGAGAAAATTCTAGAAAAGATAGAGAGCTTTTTATATAGGCTGCATGTTAATGAATTATTCATATAAGTAACTGGTCTTTACCACCTATAATTTTTCTTCTGTGGGTCTCTGTATTTTAGCTACAATTCCAAAGCTACTGAGGATGGATTCAGGTTCACTTCCCCAGTAGGAACCCAAAATCTCATTTTTTTTCAGGGGGTTTTATCACAAATTATTTTTGCTTGAATGCCCTTCTCTAAAATCTCACAAAAGCTTTTCACAGGCAAAATTATTTTACCATTTATAGTTTCTCTTATTTTAATTAATAACTTAGGATATAATTGCAATATAACATTTCAGAGAGTGCAATTACAGTTTAATAAACCATGCGGGGTATTTAAAGGCAAAGTGCCCGAGGTTTTCAAGTACTCTGCATTATTTGCATACTCTTTGACATGCTTTGTGGTTTAGTCTGATGTGGCTTTTCTAATTAGAAATAAACAGAAGTTAATCATTTAGGCGGCAAAGGGAAAAGCACAGTCAGAAAAAAACCCCAACCCATTTTGTAGTTATATATTCATTCCATGCAATAATTTCGACACAGTTTATCCTTTTTTTTTCCCCCCAAATGGACTGATGAAATAGGGTGACACTGGCAAGTCAGTGCCAGTCAACAAATAATACAGAAACTTTAAGACAAAACAATGTTCTGTTACTATTTCTTCAGGAGTCTATATATCACCTCAGTTCATATTACCTTTTCTGAGCAGTACCTTGTAGAATTCTTCCATAGAGAACAATAAACACAGTTAGTTAACCAGATGATTCAGAAAAGAAGAATTTGGTAAGGATATCACCCAAGTTGTAAATGGACTCTGCATGACTCATTTGTCACTTAAGAAAATCTATGGTATCATTCCATTACTCATTCTCTAATATTTTGGGACTATCTCCAGTGGGAATAATTACTTGGGAAAAAAAGTACAATCAAATTATCTAGGAACAAGGTCAGATGTCCATACAATTGAAAGACTTTATTAAATAAAGCAAGTGTTCAGCTACGGTCTTACAGGAAGCTCAGAGAAGATAAGGAAGCTGTGAGCATGGGAAGTTGTTGACAGACTTTACAGTACTGTGCGAAAACCAAATAAAATAGTCATAATACTGAATAAATACTGGTTTAAAGTATGTAATTTAGCCTCTACTTCCGAACTACTATCTTCCAAAGTAAGTTACAACCAGAATTGTCAAGATATTTGGGTGCTCTCTGCTACAGACAGGCATCTCAAGATCTTCTCAAAATTACTAACTTTGATAAGAATTTTCCCTGAAAATATGATCTTTTCCTGCTTCAGACTATTTCTTAAGTCAACTGTTTTTACAGTAAATATTTGTGATGAAACATGCTCTGAAATTATGGGAAAATGAAGAAACTGGACCAACTCTCTAAGGAAAAATTACTAGGTACTTTTTCAAAGAGAAAAAAAATATTCTTTCGATTTGTATAGTAATGAAAGGATAGGAAACTATGTATCAACAATTTTTTGCAGTTCTCTAATTCCCCTTGTAAAATCTTACCTTAAAATATTGATTTTCTACTATTATCCCAATAAGTTGCTAATTTTTCCAACTAAAACGTGTAAATTAGCAAGCTAAGGGTTTTGAGAAGCATGAGGTGTGTCTTCCTTCTTGCTGTGTGTATATTCCAGGTACCTTAATTATTATTTGAGTACTTCATTCTATTTTTTTTTTTTTTTTTTTTGGTGTTTTATAGTTTGTCATTTAAGTGTTTGCTAGAGCAGGCCCCTCAAGGAGTACCAATTGTTCACTTAGACCCTCAACATTCTCACCACTAATTTAGTGATCTTGAAACAGAGAACTGCAAGGTATGTTTAGTTATGCTCAGCACTACATGTATTATTCAACCTTAAGAACCTTCACAGTAATATCCAAGTCTGGAAAGAGTTTTCTTTCCCTTTTTTTCCCCTCTTTGATTTGTTACTCTCATTTAACAAAGAACTTTTCAAATGCTATGACTTTAAATCCACAGCTGCCAGGAGGACCATAGAAAAGCCTGTGAGCACCGGTGCTTACCTTATGCTTGTACTGGGAGATTTTCTTTTGCTAATTTCCCATTAAACTTTTAATGAAGTATTTTGGTTCAGAAGGTGGTCAAAAGTAAGTTGGTACTTTTATAATGAGCAAGCACACGCACACTCTCCCCTACAGTTCTAGTAAAGTTGCTGTATGTGCTCATGTCCCAGCACCTGTGGGAGCTGCTACCAGGGCAGATGGCCGAAAGGATGAAAAGAAGACGGATGAAGGAAAGAAGGAACCAGACGGACAATCCAAGATGGTATTCATCTAATTCTTCACGGTTCTATTTTCCTGTTTCTTCCCTTCTGTCTCCCTGTCTGTTCCAGACTGAAAATCAGTTGCCCTTTTTCAAGACATTGTACAATTCAACAAGCAAACTAAATGAAAACATTAATTCTGCTTTCACGGAGCTCAAAATGGTGAGCAAAATGAGTGTTTATTGATAACAGCAAAAATGCTAAACAAAATATCCCCGAAAGAAAAGGCTTTCTGGTTTTGTAACTCCCCCATCATACAGGCAATTTTTTTTTTCATAACAGTCAAAAAACATTTGGAATTTATCTTCCTCAGTTCTGACCACCCCTGCACTTTATCTCCATTTCTGAACCTCCTTACTCCATTCCTGAAACCTGTTCTAATACGCATGTAAACCATTACTAAAAAGCATATAATTAGACTTAAATCAATAGCTGGGTATCTGGATTGTGCAGTGGCAAAAGTCAGGCAATTCCACAGAAACAGCCCCTGAGGAATATCCTCTGCTGCTCTACAAGGTTTTAGATTTTACTTTCTGCATTTTGACTGATTAGTACAAAATGTACCTTGGCATTTTTGCTGCTTAAAATGAAAAAGGTTTGTAACATTCAGCAAGATAGGCTTACATTTGCCCAATATTTCTAATACAAACACGGCCTTAAATTTTCTGAATTACTGTAGGAGATTTTTATTATTTCACACACACACACACTCTCTGCTGGTAAAAGCAGTAGCTGTTTAATGTTTTTTAATGAGAATTAAAAATCTGTTTATTTGATTTAATCAGCTCATTGAGCATTCTCTTTGTTCCTCTAATCCCTTGAATAGGGATGTCAAGGCATGTGATAGCACACAGCCGTGACAATAATCTCAGGAGGTTATCCATCGCTGCCATTTATAATAACTAATGCATTTCAGTACTAACGAGACAGCCATACTCATTACAGGGGAAATCTACTCCTCCCCATGCATAAGAGCAGGAGCAGCAGCTGGCTTTGGGCAAGGAATTATGGAGGTCTTTCGGGTATAGAACCCATTTGCAAAATGGGAGCTGGCTCTGTAGCCCTCCGGAAAGGCCCAGTCATCCCATCATCATCTCTTTTTCTTCAGCATCTAGACTAAGGTGCAAATCATAATTATCTTTTAGTTTACCTTCAGAACTTCCTCCCGTTATGCCGTATTCAGAAGCTGCCACGGACTCACCAGTCTCCTCTGCCACTGAGTATGAGTACTATGGGACTCACTAGGAAAAAGAACCTTCCATATCCAGTCATGGATAGCTTTCAGGCTATACCTGCACATGGCATATATAACATTAGACTCTGAATGAATGGTTGTATGAATTAAAAATCATGCCCATTTTTACTTCAAAGTAATTAGCCTACGCTACAAAAGAAAACTCTTTTCAGAGTTGTTCAGCACCAGCAAAGACCACCAGAACTTTAATCAGGGCAACCCTCTTTTAGCTGTTTCAATCTAATGTTAGTTTCTTGCACACAAAACTGAATATTTTTGGCCACAATCAGTTGATACATCTATGTAAAAGCTACGTTAGGGTAAAAGATACTGCAATAGTGTTGAATAGCAAAGAAATTTTTTTTTTCTCTGAAGATGAAAATTTAGGCTGTCCCACTTACTAAGTACACCTACTATGTTTTTTTAAAGTTTCCTCCTATTCCAGCTTCCAGTTCACTACAACAATCTTCCCTGCCTCAGTGACTAAAGGTGTACTTCATGATGAACAGGAAAAGTCTGCAATATGCTTCAAAGGATTGGGCAATGCTGATTAGCATTCATGTGAATGATGTGTGCACTCGACAAGGCAGGTAAAATAAGTCAATATGGTTATTGTGAGTGTTCAATTGGTTTCCGGAGAACTACACAATTGTTTCAAGTAAGGCAATTTTTGCTTCTTTTCTTAAGTTATTAAGATAGAAAAAAGTTGAGCCATTATCCCTCAGCCTTGAAGAATGATGATGGCTTGGTTTTCTCACAAAATTGCAGCTCCAAATCTTCAAAGAAAAAAGGAAAACTAGACTGCAAGGGCTATCATAGAAAGACTATAAAATCTTTCAGGGTTTATCACTGTCAGGTTTGAATTCTGTAGTTTTTTGGTTTTTTTTTTTCCAAATCCAACAGTTACTTGCATTTGTAAAATTTTTTTTCTTTTATACTTCATCTTATATGGAGGATGTGGTTACCTTTACCTACACAACTGAAAATACTTGTAGGATTTCTACTGAAGCTGAAGTCTGCTGCCATTATTTAAGCATTCATATCCTTGTTTATGCTCTGTGGCTGCAGAAACATTCTGAATATCAGTCACTAAAGTCCCATCTCATAAAAGCAGCACAATATAACCTCTGTGAAGTGACTAGGTCCTTGCTAATTGCAGCTTGAGGTAGCAGGACAAGTTCTGTTCAGCAATATGTAGAGAAATAATAAATTCCTTAAATGCAGCAGAGTTACCTGAAAGCCTTACTCAGTGACACTGAGATCAGAACACAACCATAAATAGCAGCAGATGAGAAAGCACAGTCATGCAGTGATGCTTACCTGTTTTCCCTAGAGGTGACATCTAAAAAAACTATTATTACAGAACTGAAGAAATAAGTTTGAAAAATATGATATCCAAATTCCCATTAACTTCTCCTAGAGATGAACCTCAGAGGCTGCAGAATCAGACTCTCCTTTTTTAACATGATAAATGGATGTATTTAAGCCTTTATTTGCTAACCACATGATCATACAGCCCAAAGCAGATACCACAAATTATTTTAGAAGAAAGGATAATTTCCATGCCATATTTTTTGAGTGGCACATTTTAACGGCAGCTCAGTCTGGTGACTTGGATATCATGTCTCATCTTTGAAGAGTGCACAGGTAACGGCACTAACTAGAAACTGCATCTTGCCATCAGTACTGATTGAGGAATTCATTCACTCCATTTGCTGGTAGGTTTGAAATCAGCTTGGGTCCCTGACTCACTCCATTAACTAAAGTCAAGTCACTTCCTGGTACAATATTCAGGGCTTCTTAAGAAACAGAGAAAAAAAAATGCAAGCAATTAAAGACAGCGTAAGTGTCAATTTAATCACAATATAGCCTAATAAGAATGGAGTTTTTTCATAGATACCTGTTGTATGCCCTCAAAAGAACTCATATGCAAGAGAAATTTTTAGGTAACAAATCCAGGTTGGTAGAAGTGACAGACTTCTATTCTATCTTCTTCTACAAAGATTTGCCTTGTGCAGTGAAGTGTGAAGAGAGGGGGAGCTTCTTTTCCAGCTGTAATGAATTCAGTGCAAGCACATTAACAAGCCACTTACTTCTATTCTGATTTATCTTTACCATCAATTAGATAACTTTTATTTATGCCTTAGGGCTGTGCTGTGTTGGCACTTGCTGTGCACTGTTACCCCTGTGAATTTATTAGCCAAAGATGTAATTTAATCAGTGATTTCAATTTACCACCAGCAAATCACATTTACTGTCATTATTTCCGATAATAATGTTTTTCAACCATGTGGTGCTTTGTTGTGTTTCATTTTTAAATAGTGTCTACAGTATTGTCAGTCTGGTCACTTTAGGCCTCAACCTGTGTCAAATTCTAACTCTCCTCTACTGCACCACATACCACACATGTTAAAAACATAATCAAATTTTAAACTAATGCCTCAGGACAGTTGCTTTTCTACCTCAGTTATATTTCTGTTACTTTCCAGATACTGGTCCCAATGGTCTCAACAAAACAACTCATGTCAACTAAACCTGTGTGAGTCGAGTAAGGATGAAAAAAGATAATGGAGCTGCTGCTTTGAGCTTCCCCTCAGGCACCTTTTATCATTACTTTGCAATTTTAGCATTCCCAGTGAATCACTGGCATGTCTAGGACAGGAGCTGAAGTAGCCAAAGAGCAGTTACCATAATAAATATGCCAACTGATTTTCAAGGATATTCAAGTTGATTATGCCAAAGAGCCCCTCAAGTGGTTCCACTTTGAAGTACCTGCAGCAGGAAAGCCTTCATGAAGCTCCCACCTACCAATGATGCTAACAACCTTGCTTGGGGGATGGACTGAAAGAAATGAGAAGGGCCCTGAGTCACAACAAAAGAGGCCCCTACAAGGGATCCTACTCGCTCTGCAAATATTCCGCGGGTATTTTCTGGACCTCTGTTTGCAACTTAAGG
Organism: Acrocephalus scirpaceus scirpaceus; assembly: GCA_910950805.1. Taxonomy (NCBI): domain Eukaryota; kingdom Metazoa; phylum Chordata; class Aves; order Passeriformes; family Sylviidae; genus Acrocephalus; species Acrocephalus scirpaceus. The sequence continues at coordinate 47,964,680 of OU383775.1, forward strand.
GTAATTTTTTTCCTTGAAGGCTTAATTCTTTTGTCACCTGCTTTTCTGTGGCATGGGGAAACAAGGATCATTATGATTTTTTACTACATAAAATAACAAAACCAAAGGAAGACTGAAGCACTTCCTCCATATAAACGTGACGTTTGTAATTTTTAAAATTCTGGTCAATGTGAGTATCTGACTGTTTTGCATATAAGCTCAAGGCACTGAATAAAGGGGTGCTGCAACAATGGTCTTCAAAGAAAAGAAAGGAAAAATATGAGACAAATGGTGAAAGATGAATAAATAATGAATCAATTAGGACTTAAAAGGTGCGCTCACTTATTAAAATCAGTTTCTCTCATCCCAACATTTCATTATTCTCTTTGATATTAAAATTAAAACATTGATTACAGATTATTATTTCTAGATAATTTGCTATATGTATAAACAGTAATTCAGATGTTAAACATCAAGCTGTTACTGAATGGTATTTTGTGCTTTATTGGTTGTGTTGGGTAAGCATAATTTTTTACTGTGGTTTTATTTACTCTACTAAGGGTTAAAAGCTCATATGGTTAATGCATCTCAAAATATATGAGAAATAATTCTCTGAATAACAGCATTTTATAACTTTTTTAATGAGTAAAGACTGTTAATAAAAGCAATGAGTGGAAGTACTTGTAAGTATTAATGTCTATTTGTTCTACAGTTTAGTTCTTCATGTGCACATTTATAATTAGGAAGACTTATGGAAAGCAAAGCAAATCAAACCCTAAAGGAAATAATACGGTCAGGGGTCTGTTTTACTAAGTATTGTAATCAACTCAGACACAGAACAGACCCCAAAAAGGACAACTAGGCCCATATCAGCACAAACTTCATCAGAATCAGGAGCTGCAGATGAGCAATTTTTTTTTACCAGATGAGCAGCTGGAAATCTAGTCCAGTGTCTTTACCTGTTTTTGTCAATGACTTTGGTTATCTGTCTGCTATCATCACCAAACTGTAGCAAATTCCCAAAATCAATTAAGGTCCCAGATCAACATTCTGTACAATAATAGAGTAAAATGAGCCTTTCATGTTTCATGCAAGAGTCTTTAACGTGAACTAAAGCCAATGGGGTAGGAATGAAAAACCTTAAAAGCCCTCAGAGGACAAAACATGATACTCTCTAAAGCTTACTTCTTAGTTCACAGCATACAAAATTGTGTAAGGGAATTGTGTCTGATTTGCTACAATTTTAATTCCTTCCTTGCTTGGTCTTTTATCTCTACCACACCACAAATAAAGTTCCATACGATATATTTAATTTGTGCTAGCCTTCATCTTCCTATTGAAAAAGAAAATAATCTAAATGTTCCTAAGGGTGAATCTTGCTGTACTTAAAAAAGGAACAATGAATTTAAACAAACAAACAAACAAAAACCCCCAAAAAACAGTGACAAAAAACCTCCACCAAAACCAGTTTCAGTACTTTCCAGATATCCAGATGGCACTATTGGCTGGGCAGTGAAATTTTTCCTGCATTATGTGCCTTCAAAAGTCAGAAGCCCTAGGTGTACCACACCACACAGTATAGCCAGAAAAATCTCAGTGCTAGCCAGTAATAAATTGGGTATTACAGATTTCAGAGTTATTACCACAAAAATAACCCTTTGTACTTCATCACTGCAATCAAAATAACATTCAAAGAAATAATCTAAGTTCTGGACCTCTCAGAGGAGTGAAAACAAATTCTATTCCATTCTCAGAAAGGTTTTGCCAAGAGAATCCATTGTCAATCAAAGGCCCTATGTATTCAGGGTTTCCATACAAATTATGAATTATCTGAGGGGGCTACTAATGCTAGTAAGATCCATGAGGCACAGACTAGTAAAAGGTTATCTCCTTCAATACTAAAGAATAAAAATGGCTTAATCGGAAGTCATCAAAATGCAAAGGTAACACAGCAACTCAGCAGCTAAATAGTTCATTACTTCCACCTGCATTCTGCCTCTTAAATGACACATCTCTAACACAATTACTAAAATAACAATATACTGCAAGGCAGCACAAACATTTTGTGGGCATGAGGAATCCTCATCTCCCACAGAGGACACTGGGAAGTGGCAGTGCTCTGCACCTTGAAGGATCGTGCCTGGAAATTTCACTTAAAACCAACGGGACTCGGCCTGTCCTAACACAGTGATCCTTGGATGGTTAAAACACACATGGATAGGGACACAGTGAAAAAGCTCAGATGCTTTTTTGATGAGAGAAATGAAATGGAATGAAGGCAAGCATCTGTTCAGAGGAAGATCATGCACACAGTCAGCCAGAAATAGAGAATATGTAAAGACAGCATGCTTGCTTCTGGATTACTTTTTTTCCTTTTTTTTTAAATACTGCATTGCAAAACTAAAAACCCTGCAAATCTGTTTCCTTGAAGGGTCTCCAAAAACTTGGACTTCCAAAGGGCGATAGCGACAAAACAATAAATGCTCATTTTATAAAGTTCTTTGTAAAGATATATGAAAAGGAAGCTCAGCCAAATTCACCACTTAGGCAGTTAAGGAGTGCTTCTTTCAGCATTCCTCCGTGGCCTGTGTCAACCCCATTATTCTTAATAAGATAAGGATGCCTTGACACATGTTTCATTTTCTGTAATAGTCAAAATTGGTGATGCTGGAAAAGCTTTTCAGGCACATGACCTCCCTCTATCTAACTGCAAGTCAGCTCTTGTTTACAAGTGCTGGTATTGTGCTATGCTGGTATCATTATCTACATTATTTCCAGCATACGTTGCATTATAGATTTATTTTTTAATGATTTTTTTTTCCTTTGGAAGAAAATTCTGTTTGAATGATACCTCAAAAAAGTCTCCAGACAAAACAATATTGACATTTTTTAATTTTCCAACCTGTTATTACTAATAGTACTTCATATTTCTGCCACGAGTCATTTGCTGGTACCCAAGTGCTATATAAACAGTAATTAATTATGTTTCTCAACATGCTGGTGAGGTACCATGGCTATTATTTTCACCCTAACAAGAGATTAAATGACTTGTTCAAGGATGCAGAAACAAATCAGCGATTCATATGGAAAGTTTGAATCCTGGGTTCCTGCTTTTATTGATGATCAACACTTCCTCTCCTTTTGCTGGAGAGAAACAATCATAAAAATTTTAATGAGTTATCTGTTAAACATCTAATTGTGCATTACACAGACTATCAGTATCAGTGCACAAATACATCGTCACCCAAGCATTTCATCCTCACTCCAAGACAAGTAACTTCAGCAATAATGAAAAAGGAGATGTATCAGAAAGAGATCAAAGGTTAATTGTTATCACATTAGACTCTAAAAATATGCTCCCCTTTAACACCTCATGACAGATGCCAGAAAAACAGGCAGAATCTGCCACAAGGGAAGAAAAGATGCTAATTTGCAGATAAGCCAGCTCTAGTCTACAGTAATAAAGTCAGTTCTTGTTGTTTCTTAATAATGAGCTGTCAGACAGTGGGATTACAGTGTGGTTTGACACCAGACTACTCACAGACAGCCGCAGTGTTGTGACGACACTCCTCTCCTTCACTCCTCTGGGATATTTCAATTCCATTACGTATAAAATGGAACCCAATTTCCTTGGTAGAGCAAACCAACTTTGAAACCCTTAATGTAATTCTGTGGGGCGAGTGGGCATGAGGGAAAGAAACCACTTCATAAGGAAACAAAATCACATTACTACATCATCACTTCTCACAAACACACTCCCTACTCTGCCTGGTACCCTCCCTTCTTCCCCTTGCCCCAGGGCACAACACAGTACTGTGCAGTACATTGCCTTATGAATCTTCTTCAAGTACCCAATTATCCTGGTGCACCAGACTTGTCATTACCACGACAGCTGTGTACAGCATGCAGTACATGCTGTCAGAGGTGAAAGATTGTACACAGGCATCCTGCATTTCCATTACAACATGGAAAGGGAAGGGGAAGGAAGACAGAAACAGACATGAGCATACCCCAACAAACAACTTTGCTAAAGATGTTGATTAAAAGCAGAAGTTAAGATCATTTTTTTTAAGTGGCAATATAATTGCCAGGCATTCTGGTGCTGTCTATGCCTCCAGCAATAGTCCTCCTGTGTATTTTTTGTCATAATAACCAATGAGGTGGCATAAGTACATTTTGAGCACTTTTAAACAGAGTTGAATAAAACATTCCATCAGCCTGAAGTTCCTCCAGAAGAATTAAGCTTCATATTTTCTTTCCTCTGACCAATTTTCTTCTTTTTAAAAAGTAAATACCTCATTACTTTTCACAGAGACTCAACCACAAAATCTCACAGGATTATCTCCACAGTCAATTAGTTGTGCTGGTTTAAAAAGCCTCCCAAGTGTAGAAAGGTGCACAGAAATGATATGGGACACTCACCCTCTAGGTGAACAATACTGGCTAAGCACAGACATCTGATCTGGGGCACATCTGGCAAACTGAATTGTGATGGATCAAACCTGGCACTCACATGGTGGGAAGTAACTGATGTTACCCCTCTGAGCATATGTTCATGCAAGGTGACATATGCCCTCAGTTCCTACTAATGTCAATGAAAACCATACCCTGGAAATATCACAGTCAATATCTCACTGGATCAGGCCTTTTAAGGACAAACCTGAAGGACAGATGAGCGGTCACAGTTCTTAGGAATGTGCTGCAGATTTTCTAATTACACAGTGTTTGGCACTTATGTTCTGTATATCGCTTCCTCCTTCTTGAATTATCCCCAGCAATCCCTTGCCAATTCTTCATGTGATCATGCAGTTCTTTACAGCTGTAAATATAAACATCCTTTTTCCACAAACTATCATTATTAGGAAACCAGATGGCACAAAAATATCTAGAATAGAAGTGAGATAGTGATATTTCTTCTTCCACGAGTAATGGATTTTCTGTTTTAAACCAATGTATAATAAGCTAGTAGAAAACAATAATTACAGAGAGTTCAGAATTCTTTCTAAAGACAGGCAGGCTGAAAAGGCTGTGTAATAACTCCTAATTCAAAATTAATTTAATCTACATTAATAGACACAAATGGAAGCAACCTGAAACCTCTGGTCAAGTATTCTAATATCAGCACTTGAGAAGATGTATCTTCCCAGTCTGAAATGGAAGAGAAGGGGAGCAGCTGCAGAGAGAGAAGGAAAGTAAGCAGAGAACTCCCACTTCTCTCCTTTGCAAAGTGGGAACGAGGTGTTTATTACTCAGCATCAGCTGCTTACTTTGCACAGGATGATATAACACACAAAGCTTCCGAACACGATCTAGAGGTAATACCCTGTGCAGACACAGAGCATTTATGTTTATAGAGGACACAGGAGGCTGAGGTTATGGGGAGTCAGTGCAGAAGCCTTTTATTCCACGCTGCACATAACCAAGGGACAAACATAGGTTCCTTGGAAGAGCTGTACAAAACCTGTGCTCTGAAATCTGTGTCCTGTCACAAAACATGATAGTGCTGTTCTCCTGTTTGGAAAATGCCACTTCTTCCTGAACAATAAGTACTCAGAAAAGCAACCTCCCCGCCAGAGCCAATTACACAGAACACAAAAAAACCATTTAGATGGAATGAGCACTGAAATGTAAGGGTTCAGAAAAATGTTTTAAAAATAGGAACTAAAACACTCTTCAATATCAAACATTTAATCCTTCGTAACTTTTCCCCACTGCAAAGGCCCAGGAGCATCACTCTATCACCTTCTTAAGAGCATACTCCCACCAATGTCAACAACAGACCTAAGCCTGTTTGAGAAAAGATCTTTGGAGATGGTGTTGGAATTATGACAGTGAGATAAGGAAGTGGAGAAGGGTGGAAAAAAAAGTAACAGCAGCAATAACAAAATGAGTTCTAAAAAGCTGAACCCGATTATTTGTGTATTATCTTGTAGGAGCAGCTCTGACAAAAGCCAAGCACAGCAGTTAATCTGACAAATACAAAATATGCATAATTTTTACTAGTTATGAAAACTGCAGCTGTTTTACAGCAGAAGGTTATGAATTTCCATATGGCTTAGATTATTATAATTTCTTTTAAAACCTACAGCAAACTAACGACCAATTATAATTCTCATTTCTCTGATAATGACATTTTTCTACATCATGTGAATTCCTTTAATTTTAGACTTTTTTCACAAAAAAGTAATACTTATAAAATTTTATAAATGCATGGCTTATCATATATTTCTAAAGTAAATATCCTCTTGTGAAGCTGCAAGGTCAGAGGCGTAGAATGCACACATGATCATGTTGGTGGTAAGAAGGAGCTATAAATATCTTAATTAATTTTATTACTAATCTTCCTCCCAAGCTCCTTTCAAGTTAAAGTTAGAAAATCATCTTCACCTTGCTGAAGCTTTGTCAGCAGGAGCACTACACGGCTGGAGGATGTGACAACTTTTCAGTCACGAGGATATGCTGCATAATACCTGGACAGCACCTCTGTGAAGCTTGTAGGAAGGCTGAGAACACTTGTCTCCAGCTTTTTAAGGGCATTTAGTGTGACTAAGTTCTGGCTTATCTTAGCTCTGTAAAATAACTCGTATGCTTAAGATTTTTTTTTCCTTAGCATCTATTAACCCTCTGAATGCTGTATCATCTGCAATTCTGGCTTTAAAAAATAATTTTGATAGCCTGGGATGAATAGTCTTGAACGCTGTTGTGTACTTTGGTAAACACATACAAATCTCTTCCTAATGTGCTTGTAGGAAACCAGAGGTGCTAAGTGCAACTTGCATTCTGAAAAGCAACACTGTAAAATGAGGGTTTATGTCTGAGATTTTCTGAAAGGCAAAAAATAATGTACTATATCTTGATAAAGAAAATGAGAAATTCAGAAATCACTTGGTGATAAAAAGATCAATTTCCTTGAAAGGAAGAGGAAATTAATCTCTGAATATTTATTCCATTGCATCTCTGCACATACTCATACACTCAACAATAGAAATTAAAAATACCACTCTAGGAGATGAAGACCTCAAATTACCAGAACCCATGGGACTGTTCACAATCTGCGAACCACTGATACTAGCAGACTTTCCACACGTACACCAATAGAGAGCCATCACACCTCACTTTCAGAAAGTTTTCTTACTTTAATTCTGATTACAATTGAGCCTCTGATTTTTGAAGACAAGTATATTATCCCAAGCCTGCCCTTCCATTACTATTACCATTATTCAAATTACAAATGGTATTTTAAAGACCCAAAGTTATTCTTAAAATGCACTTTAAATTATTTAATACAATACAAGCAGTTTACCCCAATGGAAATTACTGTCCTTTTCGATATAAAGAAGAAAAAAATTCCCACATATGATTAAATTTTAAAAATATCTAAAATACTATTTCCCCATTAGACACATTTTCTTATTTAAATTAGGAGGAATTATTATTGTTGTCAATGTTAAAAAAATCCCAAACATCAGAAAACCAAGAACTAACAGAGGTTAATGAAAGTGGGGGGGGAGAATTGTAACTAAGGTGTTCTACTTCATTAAAACTGATAGTGAACACCCTGTTTTTATAGAGAATTATTTCAAGCCTTTCAAAATTCTTCTGTAGAACATGCAAAGCTGGCAGACCATGGTGCTGTTGGGTGCACAATGTCAGCTGTTCCACCTGATACTGTACTTCAACAACAAATGGCTACCTTTTGCCAGCTTCCAATTTCCATTAATTGACTGTTATGTTTTATTTCAATATTAAAACTCCACTACATAAATCCACCCAAAGGATACCTATAATTCATATTCAGGAGACTGGGAAATAGTCTGAGGAATGTTTGTAGAATCAAATATTCTAATAAACTTTATATGCACAAGTGAATTCATAATTATTGCTGGTTTTCAAACTGTTAGAAAAAAGCCTCACTGTACCTGGAATGTATCAGCTATGGTCTAAATAGTAAAATTCTACTGCCATAAGAAGCATAAAAGAAGTCATAAATTCTGCAGATGGTGCTTGCACAACTAGAATGTCTTTGAGGAACCAGCAATATTGTGGGGCTCTAACACAGAGCCCCACAAATTGCTAAAATATCTACTGTCAGAGAGGACTAACAAGTGAAGAGCCTTCACCACCATGTGCCACTGAGCCCAAAGAATAAAACAGCACTGTGAACTACCTATATTATAGAACCATAGGGGAAAATTCAAAACAAGGATTTGCATCAATGGGTCGGGACTTGGAAAGAGCTTCTAAGTGTTCAGTAGAAGGAGCTCTATACTGTGACAGCATTATAAGGTCTATACTGTGCCTTCAAATTAATGCAGCCATCTTCTGCTACAGAAATAGGAAGGTTTTGTTCACTAACCCCATGGTAAAACTATTGGTGGGTAAAGCCTTAAAAGAAACAATTTATATAGCTATAGAGGAAACACTGCTGCTACTTACTGCTTGGGATAACACGTGACACTGAAAAAGTCTTCATTATTTTATCATATCGTTGTAATAATTTGAATTGGCAGAAGTTTAAAAAAATAAAATTCAGCGTCATATTAGAAAGATTTGAATGTATTAGCAATGCAAGTCTTCTGGAAAATTGCCTTCATGCACAGACAGTCTTGTAATTTCCAGATTAGAGAATCTTCTCTTATGTGCCTTTTAATAAAGCAGCATATTTATACTGTCATGGCACAAAAACATTTATTAGCAGAAACATCTGACAGTAATAAGAGCAGGAGGAAAGCTACCTTCCTTCCTTAACTGTGTTGCAGAGCAGCAGCCCCTTGGTTTTTCCCATGCCTAGACTCTCTGGGATTTGTGTAGGAGCAGACCTACCTATCAAGTTTTCCTGATCTTCTTATCGTGGCCTCCACCTCAAACCTTGCTCGATGGGATTTGCAAAGCCATGTGAAAATATGGTCTGTGCCTTGCAGGGACACTCTGCATAAGCTCCCCAAACCAGTTTAATCTTCCAATACAGGACTATAACATAAACCTTTATCAACACAATCAAATCAGGGGGTGAGGAAAGAAAATGAATAAATTTCTCTGTCTGCACTAGAATTTCACTCTCAAGGCCACAATTGTGTTATTAACATTTCATTTTAAAGTTTTTTAATACAAACTTCTAAGAAAATATATTCTGCATTTCTCTCCATCAGTCTGACTTTCAAGAACACTCGCAAGGCAAAAAATATGCAATTCCATTTGGTGCAACCAATAGGCAATGAAAGTAAAAATAACTAATGAATTTTGAACCTAATCACAGCAGATTGCTAAAATGACTGACATAAAATGGGACATGGTTTTTTGAGATATTTTTCTACCCCATTTACAGTAAACAGCAGAAATGCCTTTAGAAGTTAGGGAAGTCTAGGTCTGTCCAGAAATCATTCTCAATTTAAATTCTATTGCCATTTAAAAAAGCTGAGGTGAGAACAGAAGACAAAATCTCTGTATCAGAATTACATCCACAATATAGCAAAACAAATAATGACATGCAGCATGGGTTGCCCAACTGCTTTTCAGTCATGGCTTGGGGCCAAGCATTGCTTGTCTGTTTGTTTCACCCTAACAGCTGGACACTCTAATGCATGGTAAATGGCCTTTTTAATGAATTATGCTTAACAATATAATCTACAGATCTTCTCCAAAACCAAAAGGGAGACGCCACAAAAACTTGGAACACTTAATAGGCTGAGACTAACCTCCTCTTTTTAAAGGGCCCACACAATAGAGGTGTGCACAGCAACTATTTCTGGCCAATGTAAAAGGAGATGGGCTGTGCAAGTCCCCTCCAAACATGGGGAGGGAAGACAAGAAGCCTTCTAGCAGGACTGGCTTCAACACAGGGCTACAAACACAGCTGTAGAAGAGTGCAGCAATCTCCAGGATCAGAGGCAGATGTAGGAGCTTCTCTCTCTGGTGTGAGGGGTCACAGACTGAAAGGAAGGCCAGTGCCATCCCTCCAGCCTGCAGGATGTCATCCTGCTTGGGAGAAGCTGGACACAGAAGCCTTTCTCATGCACTAGGCTGGGCAGGACTGAGGTGAAGGTGTGCGTTTAAACCAGTGTACAAATAATGTAGAAATGGTGCTCTGGAGATCGTATCTCAGTGCCCTTGCAGACACTGTTTTGTCCTAGCTATGCCTCTGAGTGATATTGTTTCTGGCATCCAGTCCACCTTGGGGGTTTAATATCTTTTTCTCTCCCCTCCTTGTCCTGTCCATGCATGCTCCTATTTCACTGTGGTCTGTAATTTAAAGATATACTTTAAAATATCGTATCTGTGTTAAAGAAGAATACGGCAACTCTCCAGCTTTCTTAAACATATGCTTCCCATATCAGAACTTAACCTCAGGTACACATCAGGAGCTTTTGCTCCCTTTTGCAAGAAATAAACTATTATGCAGCAGTAATTGTCAAGGGATTTTTTTAGTTAATAATTTTAAGGACATAATAAAGAGCATAAAAATGGAGACTGTTATTTTCAAAAGAACCTGAAATTTTCAAGGCATCTTTATGGATTGTTGCCGAATAATGAGAGTACTTCAAAAAATTTCAATACAATTCATTCGCCATCTGATAAAAAGCAATGTTGTAAAGCTCTCATAGCTCAAGATCTCCACAGAGGTTAGCAATGTGCATAGTGATAGATGAGTTCTTGTCTATGTGTGTTCTCTGAAAAGAGGCAACACTCAGTGAGGAGGTCTCTTTATCCAAGCAATATTATCTATTATCTGGGCAAAATATCTCTAAAAATAACTCAGAATAGAGAGACAGCAGTAGCCTGGAAAACAAATTAGTAGAAGTACTCCTTGGTTACACCTACAGTAGTAAATTTTACTGTGCCATACTGTTCCTGGGTACTAAGCCTTAGTGGTCTCTACTACTAAATCACTAGAATATGCTTTTGGGCTGTGATGACCATTGTGCTCCCTAACAATTTCCTGCCACAGGTCAGGAGTTAGTATTCACTGGAGACTGTTCCTAACAGGCAGTCTGCCTACAGCCATGCTGGCCTTGCTTATGAGAACATGAAAAGTGTGTGAAAATGTATTATGAATGTATGGATATGTCATAACAGTTCTGGCATGTTTAATTTAGTAATGACAGTGTGTGTCAGTTATTGCAGATCCCAGAGGTTGATCCAAATACATTCAGAACAAGCTATTAATAGATACTATGTTCAGCAAAAGATGTTTTAATTTTTGAAGTACATGTTTAACTTATCACAGCTGGTGTGTCTCAATAGCTGCCATAAATGAAGACAAAAGATATGAACCGTACTAAAAAAGCAAAATTTACCAAAAATTTGCTTAAAATTTCAAGTAAGTGCATTACACTATGTTTCTAGACTCAGCCAGTGAAGGTTTTTCCAAATGTAGTTAACACAATGGGAAAACATCAGTTCAGGGTAAAGATCTTTGTTAACAGAAAAAGGAGGTTCCTACAGCAGTGATCTTTTTATATTGTTGATGCCCAACCTAAGAAAAAGAGTGCCTTGCATTTGTATGGAATAAACCAACTACTGTAACACTGTAATTGGTATGAACCCAAGGTCACCACTTTCTGAGCACTGAGAGAAAATAACCGGTATGAAAACAGATTCAAGTAGCGTGCTGCTACCAGATGTATACTGCCTGTGTTGTTTTTACTTGTTTAGGATATAAAGGGAGTTTTGTTCTTCAGAAGAAAAGAGAATTGGCGACATTCCACCAAATGTGCTTGCGCTGCACCTCAGGGGGCCAGTCACTTTATTTTGCTTTTGTTTTCTCTTTACATAAGGGTCTCCATATGCTTTACCAACATATCCATATGCCTTTTCTTTGTGCCTCCGAATAAAAAATTGGGATATTCTTTTTTAACTAACAAAGATTTTGTTAACATTTATCTGATGTGAAATGAAAATTTAAAAATCTAACCAGTTTTATTTTCATCTCTGGAAGCTCACAAATGGATAATCTTCTGCTGCTGTTCTGAGTTCTCAGAAGGCAGTTCTATTACTTAGAGTGTAGCCCATCACGTGTCTTAGAGAATTTGGGACAGAGCCTTCTAAACATTTTCTCCTCAACACATACGACTAAATTCCTCTTCCAAGAATATATAAACATTTTGGAAAAGCATGTACATCAGAAAAAAAGAATATACAAATTTGCTTGAATGTCTGTCATTATAAATACTGCTTTTGCTAAAAATGTTAAGGCAATGGACTTAAAGTTACCAATAACTACTATATTAGTAGTTACATTATATTGAAAAGTAGTTCATTACATTGAAAAGTACATCAAGTGTACTTTTTCCAAGCCATGCATCTGCTATGCATTTTTTTTTGCTTAGATTCGTTGACGACTACTAAATAACAATATGGAACCAAATAATTGTAAGTAAATTCTTCTCTTGCAAAGTCTCTCCTTACTAAGCTTAATAAAGATTCTCTAGCCTCTTTCTTAAGTGCATCCAAACGTTTGGACACAAAGGAGAAGGTGTCAAGTATTTATCACAATATACAAATAATTGTAGATTTTAGAATTTGATATGGAAAATAAAGATGTGATACTTGGGAGACAGACCTTGTATGGAATAACTTCTCATTGTGTAATTGGAGTATCTGTTTTACACATATCTAAAAAGTCTGTTTTAATATATCGCCTCCTGTTTTCCATCCTTTGTGTTCCCCTTTTTTTTTTTTATTTTACCACCCCTATAGAGATATAGCTTTTAGCTGTTTTATTACCCAGTGACATTTTATGAGTTCATATAGATATATATATGTGTGTATAACCACTGAAGGAGCTACATAACATGTAAAGAAGGGATTTCTTACTCATAGGTAGTGAATGACTGCAGCTGGTCACACATACACTTTAACAGCACTAACTCCTGGAGACAGAGAAGTTAAAACACAAAGGGTTTTCCTCTTACATGATAATAATAGTATCTTTCCTATCATAAAAAGCCTTTATGTTAAATATCTCTGTTACAGTCTGCCTGTGTTTTGAATGTTTTCTTTTCCAAGGTTAAAACCCCTGCAAATTACATTTACTTTGCAAAAAAGTTCAAAATATATACACAGATTATGACTTACTGTGACAGATAGATACTTATTTTATTCTGAACATTCAGGCATTTCCTTATGAGATTTCCTTTTCCATGCTGTCTTTTGCAAGATACATGCATGGAAAAGGATCCCACAAAGGCACTGCCACTGAGTAACAAGACCTTGTAAACTGAAAGCTGGATTATGCAATCAGGCAGCTACATGGAACTAAGAAAAGAACAAGGGAGTTAATACTTAGAAATTTCACTCTGCAAGTTTTGAAGTAAAGAAATGGCCAGCACAATGGAGCCCCTACAAAACTATATTATTCTTGCAATGAAAACACACAATGTATCTGGACAAATTTTTTAAGCTCCATTTCTCCTTAAAATGTACTTGATGGAGGTTGGCAAAATATCTGCAACTATATCAAAATAAAAATACAACCGAACACGTTCATGTTCAAAAGTCAGTACAGCTCCTGTCCACCAGTGATTTTTGCAGTAACTGCTAAAGGCTCTCAGGAAGGCTGTGATTTCCATCACAATGATGAAACAATCTCTCTTTCCTCCCTGTCTTAAAGGGTGTTTTCTGTTAGCCCTGTCCCATCACCCGCCTACTCGTGTAAAAAAACTAGCATTCTGGTCACCGTGACCAAGTGCTCACATGAGCAAGTGCAATGGGAAATCAACACTGCTTGTGCCATTACAGCATTAACAGGGTTATCTTGCCTCTTACATTACACTACCTTAAGGGTCATGTTTGTGGAATAAGGAAAACTTTTCTACTTCTTAGAGCAGAAATCCATAAATATCCAAGACAGCCAGAGAGACTTGCAGCACTCTGCAATAACAGAAGGAATTAAAAGCCTGTGTGAAAGCCCATAGTAGAAGAGGGAGTATTTTATTCTAGTCTAACATTCAGCAACCATGTTATTCAGATGGTAACATAAAATGAAGTTAAAATAAATGTGCTTCATAAAGATCATGGCTAGGAGAAGAATCACAAAAAAATACAGGGTGGCAGATCAATTATTTCTTATGCAGTGAGTCTGGTTAAAAATCGTTTGGGCTTGGCTTTCCATATATTCCTACATTGGTAACAATATAATAGTATCTGTAAGTGCTATCTGACTGCTAATTGATTTTTGAAGGATTTTTCTTACTTTTTAAAAAATAACCTGCACAATTAGCATGCAACAATATTTTTTGTCACAAACTTCATATAGTGCAAACAAGAATTTGAGAAACCTAGAGAAAACAAACACCTCATAATTTTTAAATACTCCTCTAAAATCACCAAGAAGCAACAGTCTCTCAAACTTCAGAGAAGCTAAGAAGTGAGATACATACTGGTGAAAGGGACATATTTTCCTTAGGTACTGCCTCATAATTAGATACGTGCCCAAAGACAACCATTCTGAAGTCACTTGGTTAGAAAACTCTTGTGATAAGAGCAAGCTGTGGCTTTGAATCCATAGCAGTAGTCTATTAGGATGCTTCTAAGAAATTCTTCTTAAGCCTTGATTCTCCACACTCAAACAAAAAACCAAAATGCCCTAAAAAGCTCATCTACCTGCAACAAGAAAAAAAATTTTTCAAATGACTATGCTGCTGTGATTTGTATCAGTTCTCTGTACTTGGTTAGCCCTCTGCTCCTCAGACAAGGGTGGTTCTGGCTGCACGCGGAAGATAACTGAAGTATTTTAAACTTGACATGAGGTACTCAAATTATTTTGCTTGATTTCAAGTCAGACTTTCAGCCAGAGACGCTACATTTCAGATGCACACAGCTTCTCTGAATTTCACTGACTTCTGAGACCTGAAATGAACTTTTCCCTGTCAGTAAAATTGTGACTTTGCTTCGAGCAGTTTTTAACCCAGTTCATGGTGAATTGAATCTTCTTTCTCTACACTACTCCTGTATTTTTCACAGTGTACACAGTTCTGTTCTGCACTGCTGACAGACTTCACACAGTGGAAAATTTGCATTGTGCCTTTGTCCTGTCGCATGGAAAACTGAATGGAAAGATGCTGAACTTCCAATTAGATTTTTCAATGTCCACTAACAAAGTGCATGGATATTATACACTATTGCAACAACAGTAGCTACACTTTTCCCTATAACACCTTGCTTGTGCTTTTCCACTTCTTTGTGCAAGATAACAAATCAACTGATTCTCACCATTGCTGATACTTACAACCTCCGAGTTAATTATCACTTCACTTTTTACCACACAGCTGAGATGCTCCAATTCTACTGCTACCTCATTCTTAGCATCTCCAAGACCCTGCTTGTGCTTCCTACAGACAAGTCTATTACTCAGACCCATATTAACCCTTAAGAACAGATAAGTCCTGTTCCTTGACTTATTCAAGACTCCCCTCATGCACACAAAACACAGCTGTAATAGCCATCTTCCTCACCTGTCGATTTGATCATGTCAAGTCACTCCCTCCTTGAAGCCTTCCATTTCTATCACATCAAATATAAGCTTCTTGTCATCACGTTCAAAGCTTTAAATTGTCTTTCACTGTCCCCCTGTTCCCTTGACCAGTTTCCTTATGCTCTGAGTTCCCTAGAGCAAAGAACATCCTCCTTGAACACTTGTAAAATCATTAGTTGTATGACAGAGGTTATTACCACAAATAAATCACAAACAATAAAAGACCCTACCAAACCTCATTTTTTATTTCACTGTTAACCTTGCAAGCTAATTCCTACAACTCAGACACTAGTGAGATAAATTTCACTTTCCAGTTGACATCTGAAAAATTTCTAAATTATTGGCCTCGAAACCTCTCTTCCCAGAGTACCTGATAAAATTGCAGCATAGAGAAACAGAGCAACGTAGAGAATGCACAGAAATGTTTTAAATAACAAAATTGAGGACTAAAGAACCAACATAAATTCCCTCCAGGGGAG
This sequence comes from Acrocephalus scirpaceus scirpaceus, assembly GCA_910950805.1. Lineage (NCBI taxonomy): Eukaryota > Metazoa > Chordata > Aves > Passeriformes > Sylviidae > Acrocephalus > Acrocephalus scirpaceus. The sequence continues at coordinate 47,980,610 of OU383775.1, forward strand.
GCTTACACAACAGCAAACAATGCTCTTCTGCTTCTCAATAAAATCCTATGCGGATTTTTATGACTCTATGCACAATATATCACACCATAAACAATTTTTTTTCCTCATGTCACTCTTCAGAGTAGCCTTCTTTCTCAGGTGTCTCAAACTTGGAAGAAAATTTCACAACTGCTTTCATTGCTTCATAAGATTATTCTGCATAGCTACTTTATGTGCTTTTTCATCTGCTTCAATATAAAACTCATATTTAAGCAGTATACTTGTGTGGTGTTTGACTGCAAGGAAAGACTTAAAAACTGGAAAAGCTGTGAACCTTGTTGCTGTATCTTCCCCATTTTTTATTTCCAGTTTCTCAACACCTTGCTAAAGATACTATGCAAAAAACCCGATTTTATACATGGGCTTTCTGGGGACAACTAGATTCTTTAACATTACATGTTAAGAATATAAGAGACAATTGTGCATCATCATCCAACTCTTCTCCAAGGGTATGTCATTTGTCATTTGAATCTGGGAAAAGGGCTAACTAGTCCCGTATCTGCTCTGAAGCATTTCCCCATAATACCAAAGCACTTCCCATGAGCACTTTATGTGTATTTCAGCTTTCTGTGTTTTAATTAAGACAAGCTAGATTTCCACTTGAGCTAACTTCAATATGTCAACATCTGTAGCAGATTTAATCCCCTTTGCTGTAGCTCCCTTTACATCAAATGCATGCTATATTTTTATCTATTCCCTGCTTGCTCATGACAGATTTAAACACCCATGACAGCTCAGCACAAAAAGATGACTCAAGCTTTTAAGAATTCCAGGAAGTGCCACTGGGAAACCTCCTTAGGCAACCACACTGCCCTACAGCCTCCACATATCCTCTATGATAGTAAAAAAGTACTTGTTGCTCTTACCACTAACTCCCTCCTCTCCTTTTATTACTTAACCATTTCACTCACACACTGAAAGTACTCTACAATGTTTATAGTTTATATATATATACAATCAGTATCTGTTAAGTTCATGCAAATATTTTGGGCACGGCAGGTGGATTCAAATAGGAAAGCATGAAACAAAAATTATTGTGCCTTTTTTTTTTCTGCAGCAGCTATATTTCCACAATCTTGCCACAAGTTCATAAAAACCATAAAAAAACACATGATGACAGAAAAATCTGATGGATGCATCTGATTCCCAGACCTCTGCTACTACTGTCTTCTGTGCACCTTTGTTTCCTGATCTTGACTTTATTTGCTCCTCTGGTTATGATTCTGGGACATTAGGAGTGAAGATCTGAAGTACTCTGCTACTGCAGGTGGAGCTCCCAGTGTTGCCAACTCTATTGCCATTCCCCTGCTTTGATCCCAGTCACTTCATCTTCCCCTCATCCTCCTTTGCACCACATCAAGTACTTGTCTAATTTTGCACTGGGTAGATTTAGTCCTCAGAAACAAAGCCTGAGCAGAGGAGCTAAAGAACTTCCTGCTGAATTAGCAACCTAAACCTTTAAATGAAAAGTTAGTAGGAGCCAAAGCTGTGGCAAAGGAGATGGGTAGAACCATGTGGTTTAGGAGAAGACAGAAGGAGTAAGGGAGGACTCCTCTCTACACCTCTCAATGAGCTCAGCTGTAACACACAACTGCACCTCCAGGCTGTGGCTCCAGAGCAGGCTAAGCAGAACAGCTACTGGTCACTTGGATGTGTGTTTCACTGGCTTGGTGTGGTGAAATGCAGGTTTAGTGAAAACAAGAACTGTCAAACATGAGTGGGATATCTGCAGCAAAGAAAGGGGCAGATTGTGACTATAGAGACAACAGTGAGACCAACTTAAATTCCTGTTACGTGCTTGCAAGAGCTTCAGATATTTTTCTGAGACAGGAACTTGTCTCATCTGCATTCATATGATACAACTTCAAACTCAATAAGGCCATTAAGTGCAATCACACTGGAAAAATAATAAAACAGATAAAATAAGATGTCAAATTGAACATGTCACTTTATGATGTTTGCTGAACTAGCCACATTCCAAGTAAGTGATAGCATCAGATGCATTATAGATTTGGCTTAGAAAATACCTCAGTATATTTAACAGATCTCATACAGATATTCAAGATGACAGAGTCCAGCATAAAGTGCTTTCATTTTGGAAGATCTATGAGCATCAGGAAGAGAGCTATAAATCGTTTATTTTTTGCTTCCAGACTATTTTTTCTAAGACAGATAGAAGAGATGCATCGATTTAAATACCCTACACTAATGTAGCAATGCGTGGGACCTTGTTTAGAAAACTGATGCTCTTTCTGTGACAATTTGTAACCCTTTCTAAAGGCTCTTCAAAGCTTAAATAAAATCTGACAGTTTTCTTCCTAACATATGTAGAGGTAATGAATATATCAAGTCTCTTGAGGCAGCCAGCAATTATCTTTGACATAAGATACAACACACTTGCATTTAGCCACACAAACATAATTTTAACTATGGGCCAGAATAATTAAAACTTTCGAAGCTAGTATGAAGTAAGGACAGAACAGCTGGCAAAATGAAAACACACTGCAAATAGATTTAAAAGCTGCAGTATGCTGATTTTCTCCTGACTGCAGTTGTGGCAGTTAAGGATATCCATCACAAGATGTTCAGTGAAGTGGTTTGGCCCATTCCACCACTGAAGAGTTTGTGCACCTGCAGACTCACTCACTAGCTCTCTAACAGATGCAATTCTCTCTAGGTCTGGGGCACACCTTCTCTGAATATTGTGGTGCTGCTTTGAACTCAGTCTTTCTCAGTCCTTACTCTAAACTGCAGGTTCCCCTTGTTCCTAGTTTTACCACTTCTGGCTAAAGAAGGGAATTATTTAATCCCCTCTGTACTCTACAGGGTTTTGAAATTCTAACTCAAACCATAATAATAAAGGTACTGGGATTGCCCGTTCTTGTCTAATCTCAGCTTCCAGAATCTGAAAATTTCCAGTATTCTAGGGCAGGCAGAATGTCTTGTTTTCTTGTTCTCCAGTCATCTTTGCACAGGGATGGTTAACAAGCTCTTGAATGCACTGTCTCTCTCTGCCACACAGAAAGGCTGAGAAGTGTCAGATATTATTAGTTATTCAGTGATGCTTTCTCAGAAAATTCACTGTCCCTGCCAACTGGGCCAACTTCAAGACACAGCCCAAATTCACGATCACCTTGCAATGGCTCTTGGGGACAAGCTGTCAAATGTTCCTCTCAGCAGGTAGTACATCTGCAGTACAGTCCTGGGCAAGGTTAGGTTTGTTCTTGCAGTAATAAAAGATAGAAACCCTAAAGTAAGACAGTGACAATTTGACAGAGATGTATCTTACTGTCATCCTTGAAAATTGGTAGTTTCAGGCCTGTATGAGTTATAGCTACACAGTGATTTCTGCTATGCAACCCAGTGAGAGGCTTCCCATCTTTTCCTTTTCATCTTCACCTATCAAGTCTACATCACAGGAGAAACTTGGCCTGCTTTGTCCTCTTTCCTCTCAGAGCAGATATTTACTACAGATAAGCAGCTATTTGTTTCCAGATGACTGCACAGGCTAGCCAGACCTGCTTTGTGAGTAGCTTGCATGCTGAGTGTAAAGGTCAGCAACTACTTGTGAGCAATCCTGAAGCTACACAAAACCTGCAGCAGTCGATGTGCCCAGCCCTGCTCACATCACTTCCAGTGTGCTTCAGCACAGGTACAAGTTGAGCACTAGACCTCTTCCACAGCAGTGCTCGGTCCTGCAGTGAAGGGCTATGCACATGGGACAGTAAACTCCGTTTTTACTGTACTGCTCTCATCTCCACATGGAAACACTGTACCTTTGAGTATGCAGGGTCTGTTGTATAGGACTGATACAGATCAGAAACTGCCAACTGAGACTGGAGGGAGTGGGGGTAGACTGAAAAACAAAAGAGCAAAAAAACCCCAAAACCCAAATTCCACAGTGACTACTGGCATGAGACAGCATGCCTCGCCACAGCAGAGAAACAGAGCTCTATTTTAAATTACTTTAATTTCCTTCACCCACTCCCTGTAAGTCATGAGCTGGAGACCCCTGAAGTCAGAGTTTCCTGGCACTGAAGATCAAGCCTGCTTGGGCTTTGCTCACTTTGGAAAATCCCTGTTGTCAGCACATGGGAATTCTTCAGTCTTGTTTGAAAGAAGTTGCTTTTAGTTTCGGCACTACAAGACAGAAGCCTCCCCCGCCATTATATAGTTAGAATTAGAAACCCACTAAATGTTTGAAATAGGCACATGTAGCCTTACTAAGCTTTCAGAATGGCTATGGTTAAAATTTATTTTGATCACTGCTACAGTTTTCTATTGTTAGAGCATGATGAAAATTAACAGATTTGATGTATACTGTGAAGGTGCACATTAACTTTTGTGCCTGACACAGCAACTGGAGGAAGAAGCAGAACAGTAATTAACTATCTAGATGTTGTGGCAGCGTTAATTAGATACTGCAAAAGCTGATTTAGCTCCACAACAATTTTCACTGAGGTAGTCACTTCAAGCACTTCTTAAAGAGGTCTTTCTGTCAATCATACAAAAAGATTCCTGGTTTGCTTCTTTTTTTTTTTTTCTCCAAACTGTCATAACATACATAAAAACTTGGCACACAAAAGAATGAAGATCTAACTATGCCTCTTCTCATCTTCTCTGCAATCAAATTCAATACTTGAAACATCAGGCCTATAGGATTTGTGCAGAATGTTCCAGCATAGCCATTTTTAATTAGTGAATGATTTAACAAATTACGACAAAGCAAAACTCACTGCTTCCACTCTCTTCCTCAGAGGTGATCCAGGTAAAAACCAAAAGTTTTTAAGAAATCTACACATTTTCCACTGGTAAAGAAAAGGAAACAGATCTAAGAAAGCAAGACAGCTTTCTCCAGGAGAATAAAATTTTCAAGCTTCTAGCTCTTATGTACCAAGCATGCAAGATACGTCATGTCCACAAATTGTTGCAGTTGTAGCTGGCATTGTAGAATTAATTAGGTGGCTGGATGGTTAAATGACAACAAGTACTATATATCTTTAGCCCTCAAGGAAGAGGGCTACTTCAGATCTCCTTAATATGTCTTTTTTTCCTCCTCCTTTTAGGTAATAAACTTTTCCAGGAAAAGGTCAGGCCAGAGTGACAGAAAATCATTCTGATTTGAAGGCTTTCTGGAGTCATGAAAGCAACATATCCTGCTATATTCAGCCAGGCTGATTTGTGCAGAAACCTGCACAATGCAAAAACACAGGAGGATGTGTGGCAGAGGGGAAATTAAAAAAAAAAACCAAAACAACAAACAAACAAACAAACAAACAACACCCACCCCCCAAAAAAACCCAAAAAACCCCAACACAATCAACAAGAAACCCCAAAACCAAACAAACAATAAAAAAAAAAAAAGAAAAGCAAGAAACAAAGTCCCTGCAAAGAAAGTTTCACCAAAAACACAACCAACAAGGGAAGGAAAGAGATAATGATACTTGTTTTTCAATACAAAGTCTCCTATATCTATTCTAGCACAACTTTCTACCATTTTTCCACATAAAAATAGCTACTTCTTTAGATTATTTTAGAACAAGTTGGAATAAATGTGTTTATAAATGGAGATAAACCTTTCAAAAAGCATGGGGGCTCAACTGTGAGGTGACTTGCATCTCTTTCCTTAAAATGTGTGGACCAGAAGAGGTGAGCTAATGCAGAGGGGGAAGATAAGCAGTGGCAGGTTTAAAGCTTATGATAATGCAGTGATCTAGCTCCAAGACACGTACAATAAAGCTTCTTCGAAGACTTATTTCATTGCATTCTTTACCAAACAAGGAAATCTCCTCTAATCTGCAAGTAAAGGAAATGACAAGTGTGAACAAAAAAATGAACTGGTTACAGACTATTCAACCTTAGATTATATTATTCTGAACTGTTAATTAAACTCTTTTTATAGCTCTCTCCCGAGTCTGCCTGGGGCTATACCTTTAAATTACCTTTTAATGGGAAATTGATGTGAACAGCATGCAGCCACAAGACCAGGGAAATGTGTCCCCATTCTTAGGATGTCTGCTGTGCACATCAATGGACATGAGGGGTTCATGTAGAACTGCTACCTCTATTCTTGGCTGAGTGAGGAGACAGCCAATTAATTGGCTGTCAGGAAATGCATACAGCACTGTAACAGTTGGATGGAAAATGAGAAAGAGCATACAAATCAGAGAAAAGAACACAAGATAAGCAGGTCAACTATCATAAAAAGCGTGAAAAGGAAAAATAGCTACTGGAAATAGACAAACATAACAGTGGCTCAAACTTTCAATTCACTGTATCTATACTGACGTAAGCTTGGCCAACATGCTTATACAATGACATAAACCACACTATGATATATTCTGGACTATTTCCAAAAGCTTGATTTACACATAGAAGATAACCCCTGGTAGCACATGTCAGATGAATGGTGTAAATGAGATTATTGATATGATAAACTGTTACAAAAGAAAACAGAGAAATAGCAATGACTTTATGTTATAGTTTTAAGTTAGGAATGTAGGATAACGCTAAAGGGGTTTTGAGGTTTTGTTTCATTATTATGTCTGCCTTGTTTTTGCAGAAAATACAGGTCTGATACAGCCTGTAGCTTTAGCATCTTAAAGCTCTTGTCAAACACAGAATCTTCTGCTGGGTTTAACTTGAGAAAATCCAGATGAAATACAATGATATAAAATGCAAGGTATGAATTTATACCCATAAGAAGGCAAACTGTGTCAAATAGGTCATAAATAGAGTGAAACAAAACCTAAATACTGCCCTCATGTTCCATCATAGAAAAATCAGCTTTCACAAATGTATTCAGGGGAAGTCTAACTTGGAATAACAGGACTGACAGAAAACATTTAGAATTCTACAATCTAAAGAAAGACAATGGTCACCACTTTCAAAGAAAATCTTAAAAGAAAAACTGGATGAAAAAAATCACTATATGACACAGAAATGGTCAAGGTCTTGATTGAACTTCGGCAGTGATATAAATCAGAATAGCTGTGATGGGACCTGAATTCATGACAGAATTATAGGTCAGGCCAGTGCCCCATTGCTCAGTCATCCCTGTGACTGGGGAAGTGAAAATGTAATAGCTCCAAGGAAAAAAATTACTGAAACAGTATTTTTTAAAATATGTATTTATCTACATTAAATTATTCTATCCTTACCTGATAAACTACTATATAGTATAAAAACCAAATCCAGTGCATTATTCCAGAGTTTCAGGACAAACTTTATATTTTTGTAAAATGTAAATTTTACATTTTTGTTTTACTAATAAAACCAATACCATAGATGTAAAAATCTTGTTCAAGTTTGAATCACATAGAAGTTGATGTTTGGACAGAAATATCAAGAATATGTACATCAGTGCAGCATCATGTCGTGCACTTATGTTCTTAGTCATTTCTAAACAATCATCACAATTTTAACTAACAACCAAGAAGCTAATCATTTCAGCAGAGCAGAAACTGCAGAATGAGCATTTTCATTCTACAACAGCAATCCTTATAAAACAAGATTAACAATATATTACAGTATCTACTTAAAATCTATTTAAATATTAAATAATTTTATCTATTTAAATATTTCTTAAATAGCACCCACATCTTTGGTTTGAATACACAAGGGCTGATCATGAGATTAGAAAAGCAGGTAGTTCAACATTTCATAACCAAAATCTTATCCTCCTTTTTTCCTCCTTAAGCAGAGCCAGCAGGAGAGGGCGTAATGATTTGCTATTCCAACAGGTTATCAGCTTATTGATAGAGTCTTATTGGGTAGAAGGAGCAAGGAGGGAATTGAAGGAATAGGTCACAGCCTGCTGACTCAACACAGCTCGAAAAAAGCAGGAAGGCAAATGGATGGATAAATTCCTTACCGTTTCCTCATGGAAAAGGAATGTGATGTTTGCATGCAAATGGCATCCTCATGAATGATCATTTCCATGTATTTCCACTGTATTTCACGATGTTGACATGTTACCTGATCTTTAAAATTCCTGAATATGGGTCTGTTTGCCTGCATTTGTCTCTGCTAACATTATACTGCAATTGCCAAGAAACTGCATTTCTCTTGAGACAACCTCAGCAAAATTAATCAAGTAGCACATAATAAAGTCAGTGTCTGTTTTCCCCTCTTCAGAAAGATGTATTCATCTTGAGAGGGTCATGGACCCCCCAAAAGATCACAATAAACTATGGACAATTGGCTAAGGTTTTAGCCTACCTAGTAATTTAGAAGCAGGTAGGTGGAACATTTTACCACACAAAATCTGCAATGCACAGCTGGAAACAAAAGAGTAAGTACACAGCATTTAGACTGCCAAGTGGTTAAAGGCATACAGAGGCATCCAACAGGATGTAAACATACCTTGTTGCAACTTAAATAATTTTAAATGGATCCTTTTCATGGAGAGGTTATTTAGAGTGGAGTCTAACTCTTAAACAACATGATTTTGCTGTTTAACTGTCATGCCCACTACTGCTGACAAAATGCCACCAAGGGGAAAAGAAATCTTTACAGCAGACAAAAAGCTTTGCCAGTGGCAAAGAAAGTAAGTTTTAATAGTCAGCCATGACAACTGAAACAAATTGCTGAATTATATATTTTATTTAAGCTCAGCTCTAGTATCAGACTACTTAAAAATGTAATCAAGCATAGTTAATTACTGTCAGTTAGTTGTTCTTACACTGTGTATAGGTGGCATATGCCAAAAAAAAAAAAAGATTGCTAAAACATATTCTCACTCCCTCTCCCTGGGAAAGACAAAAAATACTCAAGGATCCAAGAAGGAAAAGAGGCTGCTGCTGGCTTCTGTTTCAAATTGTACTGTGTCACTCTTCCATTCAGCTGTATAAATGCAAGATACAGTATGAAAAATATTACTGATATTACCAGTGCACCAAAGTAGAACACACAATTTACTTGTATACACTTTTCTTGGGTTTGAATGCTGATGTCCACAGAGCCTTTACAATAAATCTTCCATTTGTTTTCCTTATGGAGAGAAAGGCTGAAAGAAGGAAAGGAAGGGAGAAGGGGTGCACAAACTACCTACAAAAAGAATAGAAAATCCTTCAAGCTAAAAGCTCACCATTTCAGGCAGCTTTAAGTTACGATAAATACTAAGCACTATGTTCATTCATCATCACACTTGTAAAATATTTTTAAAAAAACCCCTACCTATTCTCTTCCCTCCATCCTCTGCTGTTGTATCTACAAGAGCTTAATAATAGTGTAGGCAATGCATTATTGCAGAAATACTCCTAACCTTGGATTTTACAGTTTAGTAGCAAATTAGGAATAAACTTTGATTTATAAATATTTTTCCACACATTCTCTATCAAACATATTACTCTACACATACTGTTTCTAACAGAATTGATTTTTAAGCACGATTTACAGATAGACACACAACTATAGAATGCATATTTTTAAAGATAATATTTGAAAACTTTAGAACCCCCACAGAGTTGAAATGCTGCCCTGAGAAAGGACTGTGTCAGGATGAAGGCAGCTACAGCCTAAGAAGCAAGGAGTGCATCCTTGGGCACCCCACATGGCACACAAATATACTCCATTCTTCCCTCTCTTCCTCCCAGACGCCAGCAGAGATTTTACTGTCCTACTAAACAATGTGTTTGGATGTCTCAACAGTTCAGGTATTTCTTCTTTTTACACAGTGATGTCATAGACTCGTTTACGACACTTACAACTTTAGTCTGATATCTTCAACAGCCATATTAAAAACACCAGCTAACAAAAATATCAAGAAGAGAACAATGACCTGAATCTCTGATTAGTGTCCAGGTACGTTTTGAATCACTCATAGTCCAATCAACCCTCATTTGGTTCAGAAATTCTCACAAGTCCCAAAGATTTCCCAGGTAATATTCAATTTAAGTAACAGTTTACTGACTTGATAGGCTATAAAAATCTTTAATTAAAAGAATATATTTAGATTAACTTTCTTTATCCACTTGTATTATTTGACTCTTTCTGCTACACACAAGGGGAAAGATGCAGGAGGCATACAGTACTAAAGGGTTTATCCTCATTTCATATTACCCATTTTAAGATTGATACCTGAGGGACTTAAGCAACTGCATAATAAAACATGGCAGAAAGCCCAACAAAGCTATTGCCATTACAAGAAAATAGTCTTAGGCACTAGAGGGAGCATCTGCCTTTACAGTAACTGGAACAAATGTTTCCATGTCCCTACAACATATTCTGCATTACTTACAAAAATAACTTTGCATGTTGTGTATAAGGTACAAGTCCTACCTTTCCAATGAAAAACAAATAAGTAAAAGAAATACCAATATTATAAAACCACCACTTGAAATTAATATGCCTTCTTGTCTATTTAACTTATTTGACATTAATTTAAAATAATTTTCCTAAATTTCAGACTCTGAAAGTAAACCTTTTCTGCAGAATTATCTAAATAGCCTAACAGCATTAGAATACCATGGCTTGCACTGTTCAGGAAATGAAAGCAACGACATTTTACTTTAAGGACATGGCTTCAGACTTCTGCAGACATCCACATCTTGGCTAGCTGCCTAGATTCACCATGAGAGAAGGGCATTTCTGGGCTGTGATTCACCTGACCAACTCTAGGCAACTGTCAGAGGATTAATGTGTGAATCATACTCTCCAAGCACCACTTCCATGAACAGCATAAGTAGCTGAATTCATATGTGGATGTGTACACCACAGATAATTAGCTCACAAGGTCTGCACTCAAAACCATAGATAGAACACTCTAAGAAAAAATATGCGTGGCAACATCAGTGACTGTAAACTGGGGGGGATGGTACAGTGGATCACAGTGGCTGGTGACCTGGAGTGTACTAGCACCATGAACTTATTGTACATTTTCTTGTACTGTAAAACTCTTCATTTTTGCCACATGTAACAGATTCAGTTAGGAAAGCAAAGATTAAGAGCAGAAATTCCTTAATACAGCCTGTAAAAAATAAGACAACTTAAACACCTACCAAACTTGCAGAACCATTTGAAACACTATTACACTTTCATCCCCTTAGAGTGATGGGAAACAAATTATCTGCCACCTATGGTTCTCCTTAATGCCTCAGCCTTGCATGAATTCCCTTGCTTACTGGCAGGTTTACATACTCACTTCAAGACAGCCCTCAGCTCTCTGCCTCTCTGGATGCTGCTAACTGAAACACTGCTAAGAATCACAGCTTAGTTTACCATGGCAGTTTAGTAGCCATGGTTCTAATACCAAGCATTATGTTCCCAGACTTTGTGCCAAGCCCTGAAGCAGGAAATTCTATTTTCAAATGAATCAAATTGGTACTGCTGCAGTCAAGGTTATGAAATGATATAATTTTAGCTTGTTGTGTGGTTTCTTACTGTTGTCTACAATGATCAGCCATGTAAGACAGGATTTAAATTTTGGGAAGAAATATTAACTCTGCTTATGTCCTCTAAACAAAGTACAGTGACTGTGGTTCTCCAGAATTTTTATTAGAAAGCTCCTTTCTTCTTCCCCTTGGCATGAAGGTCCTTGCTCATTGTGAAGGACAATGCATCACAAAAGCAAAATTCCCACAGTTTCTTCAGTTATTCTTCCAAATTTACAAAGCAAAGGGATCTCCAAATAGGACTTTTACTGACAGAAGGTAGGAGACCAACAGCCTCCAAAATCTGTTAAGAATGTTTAAAGCTGGGTTCACAAACCCACTAGTTTTGACTCTAATAAAGCTGAATATAAATTATTGTACCAAAAGGATCTGAGCTCCTGTAAATTTCAGATCTCTTTGAAAACATTTCTCTTTGCACTTCAAACGTTTTTGCAGTACTGTAGTGAAGCCTCCAGAAAACTAACATAAGCATTTATCTTTAAAGCAATAAAAAAAAGAATATAGAAAAATCACAAAAATAAAACTTAAAAGGTAAAATATTGAAGATTCAGCCAATATACAGGGTTTCAGAATATTATATATATATATTTGGTACTGCAGTAATAAGGCAGCTGGAAATCCCCATCAGCATTGAGGTTTGTTAGTCACAAAGACTGTGCCTGAACTGCAGGGTACCTCACCTGAGCATGTATGGGTGCAGGGAGAAAGAAATAATAAAGGGACAGCACAATTAAAAGGAATTACTGTATGATCTAGACTTGTCCCAACATGAAGCTGGGACATTACAAGACTAATGATTTAAAGATGAGCAGAGGTGAAAAAATAGGTTTCACCTTTTTCACTGTCTCCAATCACTCAGTGTGAGCTTCTGCACAAACAAAATGCTCAGTTCCCTCTGTATATTCCTCTCTGTGCAAGAGAACAATCTGTTTTCAAAACATTATGTGAACTCACATTCACTTCCCAGAAGATGTGTGTTTTGAGCAACTAAGAGCCACATTAAAATCTTTGATTCTTGGGTATGTGGGAGACATACAGTTGGCCCCTGTGAGCTTTAAGACAGAGGTGATAACACTACAAGGATGAAACAACTCTGGAATCAAGATAATCCCATTTTTTTCCCTTGTGAAACAAAAGCTACTGTGGTCAGTTAATACCATACTATGGAGGCAGAACATTTCAAGTCTAGGAAATTACCCTTTCCCATTGCTATCTTAAAAAAGCAGGCACAACTCGTTCAGTAACAACTTCCTAAAGACTTGAACATTTTGTTCTCTAAAATGTCTGAATTTTAAAAAAGCATCTAAAAAGACATGTATGAAAAGTGATTTGGCTTAACGGGGACCACAAACATTAACAGCTATATCCTATGCTGGGTGAACTAAAAAATACAACAGACCACACTCAGTCTATGACAATGAAGAAGCTAAAGTCATGTTTCTGTCTCCAAGATGTATTAAACAGTTTAAAGGATGCTTCATAACTCACATCAGCTCCTTCCCCCCAGTTACCAGGACAGTTTCACCCCTCAAAAGCACCAGAGCAGTGTTTGTTTGGTCTACAGGCTTCCTCCCAAGCGCAATGCGCTGTACAACATGTTTTAAGAGGGAAGGCTATAGATTACACATCACTTCATTTCTCCTCCATTCCTTGTGCTTTGTGGAGTAAGAGGAAAAAACCTCCACTTTGGTGAAATTGTATTCCTTCCGTATTTCAAAAACAAAGCTTCAGCTGTACAGGAAAGCTCTAATTGTTGGGGGGGTTCGGGTTTTTTTGTTGTTGCTGTTGTTGTTTGGTTGATGTTTTGTTTTGTTGGGTTTTTTAAAAAAATTTAACAGTGAAATCTGCTAAAGCTGTAGATCTTCAGATCTTCAGATCTTCAGAAGAAGGTTACAGATACATTTTTGTAAGCTCTGAAAATACATAGTAGAGCCCCCTAGCCATTTTCTTTACAAACTGTGGAACACTTGCTGTATCAGAAGCAATCCATAAATATGTATTACTACTTTATAAATATGTACTGTGTTACAGATGAAGAAAACAACAACTGAGTAGAAGACCTCATAATTGGTATGGTCCTTTATTTAAAAATGAAAAAAAAAACCCCACATAATTCCATAGGGAATTACTTTGCATGTAAGCGTGGAAATATAGCATAGCAAAATAGTTTCTAGTTCTTTGTAGTTGAACATAGCATTTGTGAATTTTGGTCTTTTTTTGTAGGGTTGGACTTTTATCTATTTATTTATTCTGGTTTGGTTTGGGTTTTTTTTTTTAAGTTCTATTTGTTTTAAACTGAGGCAAAAGGCGTGCCAAGTGAGCTGCTTGGGTTGTTGGGAGGAGGACAGTAGATAAGACAGTTTTGTATTCAGCAACAATGCTCATGCAAGTCCACAGCACCTCTCACCTTGATTATTGTATCATTTTTCTTTCCAATGATGGCACAATGCAACAGTTCTCAGTTGTGATCACTTCCTGAAGCTATTGCTTTGAGCATACCAACCACATATTGCATCTCACATTTTCTATTAGACTGAAAGTGTAGACACGACTGTAATTTTATGCAAGTTCTTACCACGCAAGCTAATCAGCTATTTGAAGCCTGGCTATACACTTTGAAATCCATAAATACAAGAAAAGAATTTAGTTGGTTGAACTTCCCTTGGAAAAATATGAGAGTTTTCAAATTTATTCTTCCCATCTAAACATTCCCAGTTTAAGAAGATATCTACAGATAAGCAGAAGCTGTACAAAATGTACAAATGCTGGGCAGAGTCACTGGTGAAAGAATCCCTAGCTGTTCAGTACTGAGCTGACGTGAGCTGTTGGAAGAATCACACACTGGTCCATTAGTTTAGGCTATGGAATCTTGGATGTTAACTGAAAACAACAGCTGAAACCTGAATCTAGAGAGAGGAAGAAAAGACCTGAAGCCCAAGACTGGTCATCTAGAAAAATTAATTTGTTAACATTTTGCTTTAGTGCAGAATTAGAAGGCAGAAGAACAGATTGTGTGTAACTTTTAAGGTAAAATTCAGCAGTGATAATATCAGTAAATGGCAATTATTTCTTATTTTAAAAATAGAGGAATAAACAAGATTATAATGAAAGAAGGATGCTCATTGCTGGGAATATCACCTGTACCTCTGTTCATCAATTAGACATTATCCAACTGTATATTTTTCTATGGAAAATGGTGCCTTATAGACATTGAAGATCTCTAAGCAATAATTATGACGTATTGCAGGCTGCTTTGCCAAAGGTGAGTGGCAAAGAAAGACTAAGAATCATAATATAAGCAAGGCATAAACATGGGGATTCGAATCACCTCCTTGCCAAAGGACATGGCCTTCAGACTCTTTACCTTGTGTCTTTGATGTCGTTTGTAAAGGCCATTATACCTCCATTCCCAGGGTTAAACCTGAAGAATCTCTAACCACAAGGCAATTTTTGAGAAAATGTGGCACTGCAACTTGGAGAATCCAGCTCAAAGCGAGCTAGTCTACTCCAGAGAGAAAACTAAAAAAAGGCAATAACTTCATTTGCAGGAGAAACTTGAGTTGTTCTAACATCTTTATGCCATATTTCATCCATGTAGCTTTGCAAATGAACCGTGTAAGAGGTCTCTGATACTTCATAACAGCTATCATTTTCTTTTTTTTCCACACAAAATTACTCCAGACCAGTGAGCTCTTTGGAAAAGCATGAAAAAACACCAGGTAGACTACAGAGAAGGGTCATCACCAAGAACATGACAAAAAGTGACATGGTCACAGACTGTGACTGTATCTTCTATATAAAGCCTTGCCAGAGTGATGCTTTACAGCAGGTTAGAACCCTGTCTTTCTATGGAACCACCTATTCTCTTGTGGCAGAGGAAGGTTTGGGCTGCACATCTTCAATTTTCAGGAGAAAAATGGCACTGCCATCTGAATATAACATAACATAACTCTACTGTTTAATATTCTGCAATTTAAATGAAAACAGCAGACTTTGAAATTCAGTAACCTGAGGTTCTAAATTAATGAACATGGGATGATGAGAGGGGAATATAAATGAAAGGGCTCAGCACTACAATTCCCACAAATAAAGATCCAAGGATTTGAGAAACAATTTGCGAAAACACCTGATTGTTTCACTGCTGTTTTTCAGTAAGGACTGGAAATACAGTGCTATTTTCTGGCTATCCACTGATGTAGATCTTTATTGAAACTAAGTGTCTTATTACAAAATGAGAAGATAATTTACTGGGAGTTTATGAGTAAGAAATGATTTTACACTTTCTAATCTCCCTCTCATCCAAACACCATAAATGTCTCATTGTTCTCCTGAGAGCGTGTCTCTGGTGGAATATAAAGATGGTGCTTACAGCAGCATTTTGAGACAGTTAGTAGTTAATCATATGTAAAACTGTTAAAAACTAGGGGACCAAATAATTTTTAAACCTCCCTCATGCATCCTGTAATTGTGCCGTGGGAGTCTGACAGCCTGATGAATACTGGGTCAAAGTTTTGCAGAACACATAGTGTTTCAGTGACTGAGTAGGTAACACAGTAACAACAGCATGATAATTACAAAGAATAAAAGGCTTAAGGAAAAGCCTTACAGGAAATGCAGACACGACTAAACATGTCCCTCAGCCAGGAAACAGAACCAAGGGTTCTAAAATTCAAGTGTCAGGGCAGACTCACAGAACACAAGAAGGGCAAGCACTGTATGTTGTATTTAACATAACCTCTTAGTATCATACTGAAATGGGATGCAAGACTTATCTACAACCTCTCATGAGATTTTTCCTGTTTGTCTATCAGAACTGACTGCCACTTCATTTCTTAATTCTTTGGACTCCCATTTGATTCTTCTTTTGGGTTGATGTCATTGCCACTCAAACAGATGTAACATAGCCTGCAGATCTTACATGTTCAGACCCCAATTAGAAAATCAGAGTAGGAGGCAAGACATTCCCTCACAGAAGCACATGTACTATGGTGACCAGAGAACCCCTGCTAATCATCCTTAAAGGGTGACCTCCATGTTCTGAACTAAGTCTCTGGATTTTGTCCCACGTGGAGTCTGTTACGAAGGAGTTTTACCTTATCTGTCTTTTAAGCAATGGCTTTAGGGACTTGCCCATTCTTGGACTCAACAAGAAGGCAAAAGTCAGGGAACCTAGCATTAGCCCTATCATTGTATCATGAAAGTTGCTGCTCATCATAGAATTTGCTGTTAGACTGATGATCCTGCATTTCATTAAAAAACCCAAAACAACACAAATACCCACTCCCAAACCAAACAAACACCCAACAAAAACTGGACCACAAAAAAACCACAAAACCAAACCAAAACCCAAACAAAACATAAAAAACCACCAAAAAGCCACCAAAAACGATCCAAAACCCAAAATGATCTCCAAACTCATCTTTGTACAGTAAGGGTAACAATCCCTGAAAGTTTTAGACTCTGTGCCTATTTTTGCTGGGAAAAGCTCAAGAGGTTGAGCTTTGTTGGTTTGCTTCAAGCACACCACAGTTAGCAGTGCAGCTCCATTGGCTCAGCGTGAACCACCTCTCACTCCTTGGCTGCCTGCTCCTCTCAAACATGAAAAGAATTGTGTGATTTCAACAATCAAAAGAGCCTTTGAAAGCCACACTGATTCCCCAACTACATGAGGCAATAAAACACAATGTCTCAGCCTCCTCCTGAAATCACTTACATTTTGAGCACAATTTATTCCTAAGTTGTTTTTCTACGACTAACCTGTTGAAATAAAAATTCCAACGTTTTAGTTACCTATAAAGACTGTGAACCGCATTCACTGACTTGCCCAAGAAGAAACAAGGGACAAAGAGAAGCCTAAAATCAAAACTAATTCACTTGGCATGTTGGAAGTCCTGTTAACATTATGTGAGGTTTTGCAGTTCAGTAGCATGGCTATATACATAAAGCCATACAAATACATTTTTCCTTTTTTCCATGTTTTACAATATTTTTAATATGTCAAAAATAAACCTAAAATGATTCTTCCTGGAAATCAGTATGCCTGATAATCTTTGCAGAGTATCTGGCTATTAATTGTGGAAACTCACTTTTCAACTTGCACAGCATTGGAAAAAAAAAGTTTCTGCAATTTAGTCTTTATTTTTCACATTTTGGGAATAAAAGGAAAGAAAATTTGTAATAATAATATTCAGAATATCATATTCAGAACTTTAGAAATGCAAAAGAGAACAGTTCTAAAATCTGACTGGGTCACACAGAAGTGAAAAACATGTCTCTACTTACTGCTCAGCTGGCAAAGCCACTGTTTGTGTGAATGCCAAAGAAAATTAAATAATATTCATTTGGAAGCCATTCAGGGTTTCATTTCACATGATTATAATGAATTAAATGCAGACAGGATTCACAGCATCAAAGTACTCAATCAAAATAAAACAATGAGAAAACAGGCAAGAAAGCTTCATGATTTAAATATGAACAATTCTATCACAAAGCAAATAATTTTCAGTGACACAGCCAGGGGAAAATAGGTAAACCCCTTACATTATACACTTGGCCTTGTAATTTTCTTGCATCTACCATAGAATGAACACCATTTATTTGAAAATATATAATAGTATATTAAAAAGTGAAACAGACTTGATTGACAGAGAGGACAGGGATTAAAATCCCCAAGGTTTACCAGCCTAAAGGCAGCCATGACAAACTGCTGCCAGTTGCCCAAAGCCTGCACAGCTACTCAAGCACACAATCCTCAAAATAGTCATATGTGGCTGAGGACAATCCCTGCTGTGCAGAGCTGAATTTCAAACTGGGCTCAAGAGAAGGGAAAACATCAACACAATCACACACCAGTCACTCACATCTTACATTCATTATCAGGTTTTTCAAAGGAATCCCCAAGGCAGCTATATTTCACAGAATTGAAGGTCTAAAATAAAAGAAAAGGAAAAGAAAACCAAAGCAGCTCCCTCTACTCAAAACTGTATTTATTCTATTTTATAAAAAGGTAATAAAACATACGAAATAAAATTGCTCAAGTAGATCTCAAGAAAAAAATTTTTTTTTGGCAAGTGAAAAATAAAGAGAATATATAATAAGAATGACACTGCTACCAGGTAATTGAATGCAATTCAATATATAAATTCTTAGCCAAACACTATATACCTGTACCTTACTTTCCAGGAAAGCCTGCAAAGGAATTTTGATTTGCTGTACAGAAAATCATAGCTAGCACTCTTGTCCTTTCCTCTGTGAAAATTTTATGTATCACTGCAAGTAAGTACAAAGTATCAGCAGTAGGATGTGATATGTTAATATGTTCTAATTTTGATTACTTCAGCAGAATTGATGTGTGAAGAAATTAAAGTCTGTGCATTAGACAGATTAATAGAGTCTAGGATGAATAAAATACACAATTAGAAAACTGTTTAAATTAAGAAGATAATTTGCAGAGAGGGGGGCACATTACATTCATGTGAATGGCAATCTACTGATTTTTTTGTGTTTTCTGGTGCCAGACCAAAATTTTCTTTATTAGGGTACCCTGAAAAGGGTTGGAAGAAATTAATAAAGACTTCAGAAGGATTTATGTATATTCCACTGATCTAATGTGCTTCAAGAAAGCCAGTACTAGTCAAAAATAAGGCAACATTTAGTAGTTCATGCAGAGAGTAAGCAGTCAAAACACACACATCTTATTGATATGTTACATGTGCAGATGAGAATGTTAAGTACAGCCTGGGAGTTGTTAGTTGTATTTATGTTCATTTTACTGCAAGACCTCCACGGTCCTTATACAGCACTGCCCTAATGGGAACCCTTCTTCCACATTGTCCTTTTACACTGGTAGGAAGTAATTAATAAAAACCCCCAAGATCAAACAGATCAGAACAGTTAGTGAGACTGACTGCAGCCAGCAATGTCATTGTCATTACCCCATTCAATGAATTACCCATCATTCTCACAAAGGAAATGTGGCAAGCAGCAAACCCTGGTTGTGTGGGGCACAGATGGGAAAGCTCCCTCCCTCTGCTAATTGTCTGGGAAGGAAACTCATTAAATAGCGTTTTTCACCTGTCACAGTCCAAGAGCAAACTCAGCAGCCCTCTCAGCTGCCCACTTGTAGGGGAAGGCATAGCTGAGGCTACACTGGGTTCTCCTCTGCTACTAAACAAATGCCTGTTTCTCAACACAAAAGAGCAAAGGACCATCCCTCTAACAATTAAGCCCCAGTACACCCCAATGTCATATGCACCATTAAGTTCTATCACCACCCCAAATAAATGTAACAATTCCTGATTTTCATAGGCAGTAAATCATGAATAATCTAGAGGATGAGTTTTGTATTTTGTTAGGGCTTTTTTTCCTTCTCATTTAAAGCACTGTCAGCACAATGGAGCTTTATGAAAAGACATTTCGATTTAAAAAATAAGAAAATATATGAATTGTTTCCAAATTACTTTTACTTTTTCATAAAAAAGGCCCGTTCTTATTTTCACTTACTAGAAAAAAGTTTAAAATATAATACTGAGATTTTTTTCTGTTTTGTGTTCTGTTTTATTATACGGCTGAATTTAATAGCAGCATAATTTTGTAAAATTAAAAGAACCAAATGCATGTACAACATTAGTGTAAATCCATGCTAGACCAGAAAATCTTTAACTTCTGTGTTACACTGGTATAAAACAGAACAAGATTTGACTTTTGGCATTTGCTAGAATTGTTGAAATAGTTCCGCACACTTGTACAATTTCATTGGGTTGTGAAATTTGCCAGTGAACTTAGAGAAAAATTAATTACTGCACTTAAAAAATCTTACACAATTGCAACGTTACGTTCAAACAGAGTAGATATTGAAACCCTCTAACAGAAGAATATACCACTGTGATTATGCATACTCATCTAGAGACAACACTGAGGGAAAGAAAAAAAATCCCAGAGGTATACATCTCACAAAAAATAATACATGCGCAGTACAACAGCACTCAGCAAGAATGCACAACTCTTACAGAGACATGAGTGGAGAAAGAATAGCAACGAGTTTTAGAGAAGGGGTTTGTTCAAGCTCAGAAGCAGACAGCATGCCCCTCCCCAAAATACAGTCTTAAAGGGAGTTCCAGCAGTTTCCTGTCAAACAGCTCAGCAAAGTCAGAGAGTGGACATCAATCAAATCTATAATCAAAATCTCTCCCTCAGATGCTTTTCCCTGACCTCTCCAACTCCAAAGCAAATCTCACTAATGCTTATCCATACTTATATATGTCATGGCTGGGCTCTCCTGCACACAAACCTGTCCTTGCATTTTAAATGGTTTGCAGGAACAACAGATTTTATTTCAAAGTAATGCTGCTTTCAAAGAGCTGCTTAGCTACCAGTCTATTTTAATTTATGATTTGCATGCTAACTCTAAACCACAGAAGAATTTTCTCTCACAATGACTAGAGATAAATAATACAGAGCATTAACACTGAAACTGGAAGAAGAATTAAGGAAAACAGTCCCAAAATAAATCCTATTGATAGGAACAGTGCCATGTGGCATGTTTTTAAAAAGGACCGGTCCCCATACCTCAGCCACTTTTTTAATTTAGCATGATTTTAAAGTGTTGCTCTTCTTATCCTTTCATTGAATACTTACATAATACAATAAACTAAAAATTTATGTAAGATTACTCATTTTCTGCCTTAGCCATGGATGAAGATCTACCTGTTGTAGAAAACAGAATGAAGAACAAATGGATACTTCTTCCTTTTAGTAAAATATTATCCATAGGAAAGAAGGGGTGGTGACTTTGTAAAACCAGTAAAAAAAAGCGAGAGCAGTGCAGGTCAGCCTAACTGCTCTCTATAAAGTCTGTTTTTCATTGGCCATATGATGGGCAGTTTAAGGAAGGAACATGATGGGGAGCAGTGAAGTAATTCTGCAGAACTCATGCTGAACTATAGCCTAGTATGGAAAGCTGCATGCGAGACTGTCACTGGTCAGTCTGATGCAAGGGAAAGATGTTGTCCCCAAGAACAGTCTCACACTAGAGCTACCCAGTGCAAAAGCAGGATGCTAACAAATGGTAAAAGATCACAAATAACAAGCAAAGACAAGTATCTGTGTAGTAAAGAAGGAGCAAAAGTACAGACTCAAAGAGCAGCACAGTCCATGCAACAGGTCATGAAAAGTACATACTATGCAGAAACTCAAAAGGAAGTAAGGCAAGGAAGCTTCCTCTGCAGAGGAAAAAGAAGGATCAGTATCTACAGAATAGCCAAACTAAGTTAGTCTTCATTTTTTTTTTCTGCCAGCTCCAAGAGCTGCTGCTGCAGTAACAACTGGAAAACAAATGAGCAAAATATGAAGAGAGACTCCCCAAAATGTAATTTTCAGACTCACAATTCACACTTTACTGCTTGCCTACAGGGTAGACTTCAAGACCATGCTGCTTTTATTTTTCTTTCATTTCTTTCCATAAGACATGATGGTAACAATCATCAGGTTAGACAAATTTGTTGCATAGACTAAATTTGCCTATTTTTCTACTTTGTGTCCTACTTTTATTGACAATTCTCCAAATAAAACTATTGTGTAAGCTCTTTGGTTTCATTGGGCTCTGTAAAGATTCTCACAATGTTATAAAACATCCAAAAGAACACACACAAACCCCCATATTGTGAAAAGTTACTTAGTCACTGCCATCCCATTTGAAATGTTTTGTTTGTTTCTTGCTTCAGATAGAATATCCCCATTATGTTCTCAGATGTCAGACATGTCTTGTGAACACAATGCTGTCAAACTATAATGGACAAAGAATTTTTTTTTTCCATAATGTGTTTTTCTTGTATGAAGAACTGGGCCAAGTATCTACTAAGTTATATCATTTCCTTCAGTGAAACTAATTTACAAGGAAAATGAATCATGGGAAAGACAAAGACGATATCAGCTATTCTATATCCACCCTGTTCCTTCCTGTATCTGTGCCTGGAAAAACCAAGCAACATAATAACAATAGAGTAAACTCCGACCTTGCTGTAATAATGCCGTTGGAGTCAACGATGTTACAGCATGAATGAAGTTGGCGCAGCATCAATTTAATTTTTACCAGTGCCAAAGTCTACCCCAGCATGTAAAGGTTTTCCAATTACTTGACAATATGAAGATAGCCTTTCTGTTAAAAGCACAGACTGCTGTATGCATTCCAACTGGAACTGTGAAGGTAGGCAGGAGGCACACCAAAGACTTAAAACTAAGTTAATGCTTCAGGAGAGTAACAGAATAAGTGCTCTAACAAGCCACATGAAGGATTAGTAGGAACAGCACCAATGTATTGCCACAACCAAACAAAATCCCATCTTGTTTGCTTCACTGAGAACACAGACTTCAGGATAGGAGGGACAATGCTGTAACTGAATAAGTAATTTTTTATCTTAAGTCCCTGTGCCAGGTATTTTCATGCATTTTCTTAAGAAGGTCATCCTTTGGGACAAAATTTCTCCGCTTGACTTGTTCCCACGATTTCTGAGGGTAATCTGCCATTCTTGTAAAATTGCATATATATATATATATATATATATACCAATCAAAATCCCCAAAACAACAACAAAACAACCAGATATCCCTCAAACAAAACAAAAAAGCCCACAAGCAAACACCTAAGCATAAAAATACTCTATCACCAATATAAAGATTAAAGGATTATACAGCTGCCTTTTTCTCCCCAATTAAGTATCTCAAAAAAAAAAATTTAAATCTATTACCACCTATTTTATCCTCATTAAAAGATGAACCACATAACAAAAGTCTACATGAATGGCTCTGCAGGTCTTTTTTTCCCTGCACAGTCTCACTAAATACACGCTGCCTCTAAAGTTCGTGGGAGTGCATAGAGAGGGTACAAAAACTGTTGCAAAAAGAAAAATATTAATATGTAGGCCTGAATCACAAGTTGTGCTGATAGACAAATGATGAAAGATGATTTTTTTTACTTATTTTGGAATTACTTAAAGACTTTTTGAAGGGTGTTCCTATGATGAGCAGCAATCAGACTAGTTTTCAGCTTGTTTCTTCTTTCCTCAGTGAAGAGCACATAATTTCCCAGTGCCCCCTCCACTGCTAACACATTTTCTTGTGCAGCATATGGAAATAAAATCCATTCCTATGTAGATTGTACTCACTGTTTCAATTCAGTTTCAGTAAAACTGCGTGCCACCTGACCTCAATATTGTATAAAACTAAATGCCCATTTGAAATATCTCTGAAAATCTTTTTCAAGTACTACCATCATTTAATGTGTTCATAAGGCTGTAGGAGGGTGTGTAGTATTACATCCCTGGATTGCCCCTCCGAGCAGTGTTACATGATAACCAACCTTTCTCTTGGCAGCACCTGTGCCTGCCACTGCTATCCACAGCTTAAAATCACACCACACATAGAAAGATCTACTCTTTTAAAACTAGGCTTTTATATCCTTATTGTTGAAAACTGATTTTAGATTAAGAATGTTTAGGCATAAAGACTGCTATGGAAGTCTACCAACCTTTGCCAAACTGGAAAAAAGTTTTAAACCAAAAAATAAGGAAGAAATAAATGGATTAGGTACAATATAAAAGCAAAGGATGAAGTTCAAGACAGTTACTGATTCTAACACATGGATGTATATTTAACAGCTTTAAAGAGAGAAGGAGCAAGCAGACCATTCTCACAGCGCTCCTACATATCCAAAGAGCACTTGAATCAATCACGCTATCCTTGGCAACAGATTGGCCAAACAGAAGTTGATGGTGTGTCGCAGTGTGCGCTGAGCTGATGCTCCAGAGGCTAAGTCCTGACAATGCCTCACTGACCTAGACATGTCACCACCTTGTGCCTCAGTTTCCCAGTGTTCAAAACGAAGGCCAGTGGCAATAACCTTACTGACATGATTATGATTTACTCAGGACATGCACAGCAAATGCTAGGAGCCGGGTGGTGTAGCAAAACAGTGCTCTGTCACATGTTTTCAATCACACAAGCTTAACTACTTAGGATTAAAATACAGCCTTGTGCAGGGCAGGCCTGCAACTAAACTGCTCTGGACCTTGTTAAGTTCCTAAAATGGCTTTTTTTTTTCCCCTAAGTTTGCAGTCAATTCAGGTCACAAGCAAATAGGATGCAGTTTCACAGCCTCAGAAACAGGCTAAGAGGGACACTGACACAGTTTGAATTCTGTTCCTTGTGCTCCAGTAAAGTGTACTGTGTTTGTGTTGTTGAAATATACATCCCCTGATGTATTGCATTGAGTGAAGTAGAGCACAAACTCATCTGAAATATGTGCTCCATTATCCAATTCCTTAGGTGGAGGACTTTCTTTTGTAGATTCAGTTTCTAATCTTGTTCTTCTACCCGCAACTTGTGTAAATGACAGTCAGCTGTAAAAGGACTTCTCTATCCCCATGAAACCATTCTCCTTTTCTCAAGGTTGCTTGCACTGTCTTAGAAAACAAATCTGAGCCATGCACCGTATAAAACAAGGACTACAGTGCATCCCTTTGCTTAATATGATACCATAAAATTTGGTTATTGTACTCCAAGCAGAGCAATGAATCTAAAGCTCTTACATAAAAAAAGCAAGCAAACCTCGTGTAAGGAAAACTGAAGAAATGCAAGAAATAAATACAAAAGTGAGGAATAAACAGTAATAGTTATGGTTTCCAATATTTGCCAGGGACTATCAAATTTAAAAAAAAGGTAGGGAAAAATGTGTTTTTAAATTGATTTCATAAATGTAATGTGGCAAAGTATACACTATATTGCCAATTAACAAAGGCAACAGCTCAGTCAAAATAACAGTAGATGTACTCCCTTCAAGTCTCTGATAAAACAATGTTTGAGCTACAACAGCTCAATTCCAAAGTATAGCTCTATGTGTCCACAAATTTATCACTGGCAAAGACATAAAGAAATGAAGGCAGGCAGCCAACATTTACTGAAGGGAAATAAATAACAGTACCTAAAATGACTCCAAATATACATGGCAATATAGCCATAATTTTAGAAAAAAATGAGTAGCTAATAAAGGAATGCTTACAAATAGCTTCAGCTAGAAATCTCGCTCTTTTTACACATAAAATATCTGCATACGTGCATATGCAAAATAATGAATACTACTGAAAATCCTTTGTTTGCTTCAAACTGTTCAGTAACATGCACTACCACCTTAATCATACCCTAGGTGTGTTGGCAGCAGTGCAACACAAATGGGAGTCACAACTGACTTTTCTTCTGTAAAGACCAAATCAGCCTTTAAAGATTTAGAAAGGAGAAGTCCTGAAGCAGCTTGTTATGTAGGAAACGATTTGTTCTTCAACAGAAAACAAAACAAGTTCCCTTTTATTTGGAAGGCACTAAGGAACAAAACTTATTAATTGTTTAGAGGCTTAAATTGAATCTAAAAACCTCTCTTAAATATTATTTAATGGTAATTTTTGCTGTGTTATGAGCAATAAGTTCACTTTACTGCAATGAAGCATATACATATGCTGAGGTGGTAACAAGAGTACATATATTTTATTGTCCCACACACATTGAAGCAGTTATGTATTCTTCACTAGATTTTTTTTCCAGAAGAACACACACAGAGTGTGTGTAAGTTCAGTACCTCTCTGAAGTCCTTTCTATACCCCTTAACAACATTCTAGACTGCCAGAATGACGCGTTTTTTATAT
This sequence comes from Acrocephalus scirpaceus scirpaceus, assembly GCA_910950805.1. Lineage (NCBI taxonomy): Eukaryota > Metazoa > Chordata > Aves > Passeriformes > Sylviidae > Acrocephalus > Acrocephalus scirpaceus. The sequence goes on from OU383775.1 coordinate 48,006,732, forward strand.
ATATTGTACTTATATTTGTTATGTTTAAGAAGCCAGCATTACTTAACACTGCACAAAACATTATCACATAGCACATTAGGCAAAAAAGACAGTGTCTACCTCCTTGGAGGTAACCGAAAATCCCTAGCAAAGTTATGTTAATTTTAGTCTAAAATAATCATCCAGAGAAATAATTTTGATCCACATGAGTCTTTAATCCTAATCAGCCTTACTGCTAAGTTCTTTCTAATTGGACCAAACCATAAAATTAAGAGATATTTTCTACAGTATAATGCCCTGCTATGTAGAATTATTGCAATTCGCTCTAAACCCACAAAAGGTCTCATTGACTTCAGTTCAAGCATAAGCATCTGCACAGCTCTGTATTGCTAAATACTCCAACAGATGCAGAGCATTACTGTAAGTTGCCACTGATCCAGGAGATACTCGCTCCAGTGTATCCAGTGTACCATTGTTATGCAAAAACCCCACGAAAACCCTAAAATCCAATAAAGAATTCCAACAGGATTCTCATTTTGTTTTCAAACGGGGCGGGAAGTGACAGATTTTGAAAAGGGGCCCTTTACAGACTTGCTTGGCTTTTGATGATGGATCAGATTATGTCACTTTTCCTTATTCTCCCTGGCCCCCAACCCCTAAAAAGGCAAGGAGGTGGTCTCTTAAAATATAGCTACTTATATCAGGCTATTGTTTCCTTTCCTTCCAAGACCACCCAGCTTTTCAAAACTGAATTATCTCTGCATGAGACAGATTGGAGCACTACCACAGCTCTCTATGCAAAGACCTGCTATGCTGCACTATTTACCATCCCTGCATAAACAGAGCATACTGTACTGGCTGAATACACACACATAAGAGAAAGTAAAGGTTGGGGGCGAAACCGTGAAATCTTAGGCATTTGAGGAGGGGAGAGCTATGACTAAAGTCCTCTTCAAAGCCCACGAGATTGCTTAAAAACAGGTGGGTTTTTTTAGAGAATGTATGAAAACCCTTTCTTTTCTTCACACATTTGGAGTTTTGAGTCTAAATATTTAAGGTGGGAGTGTAATTAAAATTTTAAAATAAACTGGAAATTATGACATAATAACTAAATTTCAAGTTCCAGATTTCTGCAGGAAAAAAGAGAACCCAAAGAAGACTCAAGTTCCAGTTTGCCCTGGAGGTTGGGGCAGTACACTGGGCAATACAAAACACAGATGCTAATTATGGCTTTCTTCTTATCTGCTTCCATTCTCAGATTATGACGCTTCAGTTCCCCACCCAGATACTGGTATATTGCTACTGGTCGTCACTGTGCTTTGAAATCTACAAACAAGAAGCAGAGAGTATGAAAGGATCTATGCTATTATGAAAATGAAGTTGGGATACCACACAAGGGATAGACATTGCTTAGAGGCATGGTTTTTCTAGCTGGCTTTGACCAGCTTGAAAAAAATTAAAATAAAAGGGATAAGGTATGAGTTTCACTGAAGACAGAAAAAAACCACAGCAGGGAGTTGCTCAACACTGCTGTCTGCCCAGACAGCTAGATTTAGGTGACCTGAAACACACCTTAGGCAAAAAAAAAAAGCCACCCCACACTGTATGTAACTAGCACAGAAGGTATCCTATACAACAGCAGCTGTGCAGCAGTGAAGTGGGCCAGGCAAAGAACCTCCTAAGACATGATCAAGACAGGGCACTTCTTTCTGCTATGACTTGTATCAAGGAGCATCTAAAGACAAAGTTATGTTTGAAATAACATGTCATTATTAAATCTAATTAACTAGTATCAACACATAGTTAGACTGGAAATCATAAAAAAAGAGGAAAAGTGTTCACCAGACTACTGTCAGTAATAACATTTTGACCCTGTCTGGATGTAGATACACATTTTTTTAGAACATGAAAAAAACAGATAGAATATTATTGCTCTGCTGCTACTGGTATTTAATACGACACTTCAGCAAAATGCTTCAGTTTAGATGTTGGGTTTGTATTCTTAATTTTCCTTCTGGTTCCTTAAAAAATAATAAGAGTTGGAATGTGCAGCTCATATTGGAAACAAGGTTGCTGGTTCTTTGTTTCCATTTCGCACAGCATAAATATGACAATACAGCAAAATAAGGTAGCTAAATTGGGGGTGGGGATGTCAACGTGTGGAGTTTTCTCAGAAGTACAGAGGGACAGGATGAGTGACACCGACACAGGCTGTAATACAGGAAATTCCAATGAGGTTTTAGGAAATAACTTTCCAAAATGAAATAGTCAAGCACTGAAACAAGGGGCTGCTCCAGTTGTTGAATGCTTATTTTTGAAGAGACTTAAAACTGGATTGAATGAGGCTCTGGGCAACCTGCTGTACTTCCTCCTAGTTGCAGAGGAGGGCTGGACTTAGTTCTCCAGAGGTCCCCCCAGCTTAAATTACTCTGATTGTAAACCACCCTGAAATACCTTGCCTTTCAAATGACCCCTATGTGTTATTTTAAATAACTACAGTTAACAACATGGTAGTATTTTCAGCATTTCCCTGCTAGATGAATTTCTGATTCTCAGGTAGGCAAATAGCCCATGCACCTGGGAGGCTGCCTTAAACATCTTAAGCTTCCTTGACAAAAATTAATTTCTTTTTTACAGTCTTGGCATGCTTCCTTCTCTCACCATCCCTATCCACAGCTGTAGCCTATAACTAGTTTTGTGCCTCTAAAATAATCAGTGGCATTAGTTCTTTGTGATAACTACATCACACTTTCCCCAAGCTGCCATTTCTATGAGGTTTGATGTTGCCTGCCTCTAACCTGCACTTTGAAACACTCCATGTGCAGGAAAAAAAAAAAAAGTGCTTCCATAATTGAAGTTTAACTACCCAGAAGTCAGCAAATTAGTTACTCATTGGCATAGAATGTTTGCAAAAATAGATGCTTCGAAATATACTAGTAAATAGCTAAAAAGCTTATTGATAGGCTTTCTACCACTCTGATACCTACACTGGCTTATTTTAATACTCCAATATAACTACATCCAAAATCAGTGCAAAATTTCAAAACAATAGTATACTTTCTGGAATAGAGATTTCTCTGCTTTAACACAGACATATCTTCACAGAAATCACCCCATGAGTAAAAGATTGAATTTTATAAACATTTATAAACATCGAAAACAATTTTAAATGCAAATGTTCCTGCTGTTTTTTGCCAACTCTCCATTTTCTCCTAACTTGGTAAGAAGGAAAGAAGAGCAACCTCACAGGCATCTGACATTGACAACTGCGTTGGATTAGGCTTTGGACAGAGCAATAAATTATCATGATTGTTATTATGCTGTATATTCATCAGCAACTGAGCTTTACAAACTTCAGGAACACAAGTATAGCTACAATGTCACAAATACCAAAATCCATTTCTATGAATAAGGAGACACAAAAGGAACAAAAGGGAAAACAGGGAGATTTTTAAACTATGAGAAAATGTCTAAGTGAAATAGTAGATATCGCATTTAAAGTATTTTAAGGCTTGAGCACATACAAATACATCCATATATTTGACACTGACTTTGTCAATTGACAGAAGTTTTTCATGTCATTCATAATGATTAATTCTGATGTCTAATAAATACAGTCTTACTGTATTTTTCCTCCTTTCATAACTTCCAATATGAAAAGCTTACTTAACACAATATTAACACTAGACTGAGACAGAAGGAGAGGGGTTTTGCCACAAAAATTTTCATTTTTTTCTAACTATGAATAAAATGTCAAAAATCCAAACATGGCCCAATGCCAAGAGTACCCCAAAATCAATCAAAATGTTTTATTTAGATGGCTACATTTTTTTTTGTTTTATTGTTAATTAATATAACTGTTGAAATAAACACCAAAGAAAACAATTTCATTTAAATAGTGTTAAATTAGAATGTCACAATAATTTCAAAACTCCATCAAAAACACTTCAAATTCCAGGAAATTCCCAACCACTTCCTATTAAGGTTGAAGCCAGGAAAATTCTGGTGTAGCTTGCTGCTTGGGCTGTTCTTTGTGTGCATGACATGAAGTATTTCTATTACAGAACTGCAATGAAGAGATAGCATTCCAAAGTCAACCATTTTAGAAATTGGAATGAACTGTGAGTACATTTTTTAAACTATATTTACATAAATGAATTGTCACTGAATCAGAAGACCTTAAATAAGGAATAAAAGAAAAATCAGAAACTGTCTGCATGTAACTATGAGAAGTAACATTACAGCAACTTATGCTTTCATTTTTAATTTAGTGTTTTTATTGGAACAAAAAGTTCATTTGAAAAATGAGTGAAAAGCTAATGAGCTTCTGTTGTATGTTCTGGGTAGTGAGTCAATCTCACACTCTAAATCATCCACAGGAATCATGAAATACAAAAAGGGATGCTGTAGGTCTGTGTCTCAGCATTGAACTAATTATTTTGTCCCTGGATCAAGCACATTTAATCTTCAGATGTGTTACAGCTGTTTTCAAGATTTACTAATAATCCTTTAGATGTACAGGACTTCAGAGTGTTTCTATTTTTTAGAGAAGACTATCTGGAAAAAGCAAAACTTTTGCCTTTTCAACTACCATGTTATATGTGGACATGCTTAACACATGTCCTGGTACAAATTTCTGCAGTTTTCAGATGAGGAAATGGCCTGGGTTAATATTAACCAAGAAGCTCAAGTGCTTAGGTAGGCTGAAAATGGTTACTTACAAAAAAATTTTATGGATTATTTTCCCTTCGACATAGAACACAACCTGATACATATGTTACCTGGTATTTATCAGGCCCTGCACGTCTGAACTACCTGCTGCCTAGATGTCACTGCCCAATTTTGAGGCACTGTCCTTACAGACCTGTGTACCTGTACACTGCACTCTAAAATCACAGGAAAAGGAGATGCCTCAGCTTCAGAGACCAGCAAGATGCCAGATGCCAAAGTTAGCCATCAGGAACCAAAAATGCCAACGGGAGAGCCTATGGTGCACCTTCAACCCCCCTTCCACTGTCATGGGAGCACAGGCAGCAACATCCCCAGTTAAAGCTGCCTTGAATGTAATCAAAGTTAGATACATAACTTCACAATCTAAACTGCTGCTTCATGTTATTAGGTAAATCTCATGTTTTCTGTGTGCAAAAGCACAGTTTCAACTGAGGACTTTCCCTCAGCCCAGATGAATTTCACCTGCAAGGCAGGACCATTTCCTGAGTCTGGGCTAACATATTCCCAGATGCAAGAGAAATCATCTTCAATCTTTGCTGAGGCCTTTAAAACAGAGATGGGAAGGCTTGCCCTTCCTCATGTTTGGGGGTGGTTTTTCCCCCCCATATCTCTCATTCCCACTCTAATTCTTCAGTGCATCAAGTTGATAGAAATAATCATGTGGATATGGCAGACACTTTAATGACTAGAATCAGATCTCTCAGCTCTCAGAAAATTTTATTCATGAAAATAAGAGTACCAATTGACTTGAGACATGTTTTTAGACGTATCTCAAGAACATGTTTAGGCTTCTAAAATTTCTTTTTCTACCTAGTATTGGGCTCACTAGGGCCTGGTTCTCAGTATGTCACTGAAACACACAAAAATGGAAACAGGAGGAGTGAGGCAACAGAAAGCAGTGAATGCTCTGCAAGTGTCTATAGAGTGAAGAATGCTCTGCGATGTCCAAGGACAAAGGGCATCTTCTGTCACATCATGTTCCAGAACAGAATCTTTTATATATTTAAAGTGTTCGTAGTTATGTATGCTTCAGTGGTTCCCCAAACAGAAGTGCTTTCACTTGCAGCCTGACACAGTCCTCAAAGACAGGGAAAAGGAGGCCCATGAATGCACAACTTTTAAAAGTACTGTAGCAGAATTGGGAGGCAATTCAGTTTAAAACTTTCTTAAAAGCCTCAGGTGATCATGAATATATAATCAGATGCTTTTACAGAATTCATGTCTCAGTTATTAACTAACTAACAGATTTACTATAATTTGATCAAGCACAAATAACAGCTTTTAAAGAAAACTCATGTTCCAGAGAAAACAGCAATCCTCATACTTGATAGATTGCCGACATTGGCTTTCACTTCCTTCTTTTTGTCAATGAAGTTGCTATTTTGTAAGAGTATTTTAGTGCTAATTGGAGTAGTTGAGAAATTAACTTTAGTTGTCTCAAGCTACTAGTAAAGAACCTCAGTCCCATCTAGTTTTATAGGAGAACAGGAGCAGCATTGAAGGCTACAGGAATTTACTGCAATAGGAACAAATTGCTGGGGTGTTCACGGAGACTAACAAGTCATGCTCCTACTATTTTCCCAAGAAGTTATTCCCTTATTAGAAACAAGCCACCTATTTCATGTTTCTGGAACTGGCAATTGTTTTTTTGGTGGATCATTTTAGTTGTTTGTTTTTTTTCCTCCTAGGACATGTTTTGGTGAGATCTTTCCCCTCCTTTAACTACAGCAAGGGCAAAACAGGTAGTTTAAATTGCTGAAGAGCAATTTCAACAGAATTCATGTAAATTACCTACCCCCTGTGGCATGTTTACTAACCAATCAAAATATTTTCTTCAGACAAAGCACTGCAATAAATTTAAATGAAAATAAGGGCAACCACAACACAAGACACATAATAAGAGATTTGTGCACAGCATGGAAAGTATCTTATAAGTAAGAAAATTATGTTCATGCTTTACAGTGCACAATTTTGAGAATAATATAGTGTATTTATCATTTGCTGCAGTACAGTTGTTTCCAACAACTTAATGAAAAAACTCCAGTAATAAGTTGCTATTGGAATTGCTGGGAATAAAAAAATTAATCTGAGCAAAGCATTTTAAAAGCCATGCATATTCTATGAGAGCAGATCTTTTATCACAGTCTTACTATAAAAAACACTTACTGAAATGTACATTGCAACCCAGCCAAAAAATTCCATCTAATGATTTCTGGGGTCCATTGCAAGTGTAGATGGAGTATAACATAGCTTTCATCAAAAATTATGGGACAAGGCACACACACCAAAGCTGAACAGAAAGGATTTGTAAATACCCTGTAAAATAACTTTACATCCCCTCAACAGACAGATGCTAAAGACCCTAGTTGCTAGCAAGCTCAGGAAGTATCCCTCTTCGATTTCTTTTGTTTACTAAAGAAAGGCCACACCCAGAATGACACAATAAACTACAACTTTGGAAAATGATGTCTATCCCAATCCAGGGCAGAGTCCCTCAATTTGCTTTGGTCTGTGAACTGATAGTCCCAGCAAATTTCCCCTTGGATTTGTTAATATTTTACATATGTATATGTATTTATATGTGTGTGTGTATTTATGTGTGTGTGTGTACACACACACCTATATATCTATATAGATCTGAAAGTGTAAAAAAAACCAGTACTGACATCCTGAATCAAGATACAATATAATTTCACTCCTCTTCAAATCCAATTTTCCAATACGCTGGCTCACCTGCTGCCACAGTGTAAGCCAGTCTCTGTTCAGGCTCTTCCCAACGCAGGATCCCCTAAAAGCGTGCAGCTGAAGCTGATAAGTGGCTATAGCAGCAAATTGCTGGTGACAGGAAAACAGTCCTGTGTCCCTGCTACCTGCTTCCCCATTCCAGCTCTCTGAGGAGTGAGATGGCTGACAGTGATGCTGAAGAAGAGTGAAAGGCACAGCAGTGACTCCTGTCTGGGGGGAAAAAAGAACCAGACCCATCCTCCCAGGCTGCTAGTCTGCCCTACCTCCCTTGTCTGACTTTACCTCTCACCTTCAGAGAGGAGAAGTGTTGATTTGCTTGGCAGAATGGGCTCAGTCAGGCCTGGAGATCTGCAGCCTTTGCAGGCCCTATGGCAGAGCCCATCACATCACAGACCCCACTGTGCCCCCTCACACCTCACACTGCGGGGTGTGTCAGGCTGTGCCCCCAGCTGCTTGTGACCACTGACTGACTGCACAGCCAGCTGGAGACATACAGCATTCCCAGAGCCTCTGGAAAAAAAGGCACTGTCATGTGAAATGTCCGGAAGTTGTTTACCATCTGATAGTCCTTTTCATTAATAGCTATTTTTCCTCCAACAGCTCCCTTCTAAACTGAGGCTGCAAATTCAGACAGCAAACACATCAACAATACACGGACATACTGAGCTACGCAGCACAGGCTCAGTTTAAACCTATCACCCCTGTCTCACATCTGTGCTATGGAAACAAGCACACCATGGAAGAGTGCATTGCCACAAGTGCTTGACAGGCAAGAGGCAGAAGCCAGCTGGTCCAGCAGTTCCCAGCCACCTCCTTTACTCATCCAGCCTGAATGCACGTTCATCCGCCCAGAGAACCAAATGTTTGAGATACATTAAGATTAAGAGGATGTCAGGGAACTAGTGGGGACAATGCAGAGGCAAATAAAGGAATGTGCCACTGGGAGTATTGTGAATGGAAAAAGGGAGAGACTTTATCCACAGGGAAATGTGCCATGGTCTTCTGTAGTCCATCAGGCAACCTGATCTGTACATTCTGAATAAAGAGAACAGGAAAAAGTTGGAAGCATTAAATTGAAGAGACTACAGTTTTAACTCTTTTTGCTTTTTTCAAACAAAAGCAAAAAAAGAACAGCTAGAACATTAAAATTACATAGAGAAGTTAGAATGAGAGTGACTTATCTTGCAACATAAGGAGTTATACAATGAAACTGAGGGCAGATAAGTGCAGGGGAAAAAAACTGAATTAAAAAAAAAAATCAAAGTAAGAGCAAGGATATACCTAAAGTTTTGATAGCCATAACTTACACAGCTGTCAAGGATACTAAGATTTTGTGAAACCAACATAACATCTTGAAAGGTTATTAAAATCTCATGTTTTATGGGTTTAAACCTGTCTTTAAATATCTGTAATCAGAGTGAAAACAGTTGGAAGAAGAAATTATATGCCTACTGTGCCATTTTTACAACTTCAGTTATCTGATGCTGTCAAATACACTGTCAGAGCCAGGACACCAGCCAAGGCAGCACTGGGAACTGGTATTCCCACAAACAAAGGGCTCATTCCTCATCCCTGAGGTTTCCTGTAGCCATCATTCTGCAAAGGCAGAGACTCTTAAATAAATCAGGGTTAACAGACCAAAAGAAAAACTGGAAAAAAATATTGTGCTGCTGAAACTGGATTCACACACAACAGAAAGTTGGAAACTGCTGATCTGTATACTGTACTTCATTAAGTATACCCAATTTTGATTTAAGTTTAAACATGAAATTACGGTATACAAAACACAGAAAGGACTTATTTTGGAAAAAACCACAACCTCTTATGTTTTGAATGTACCCTCCTTTTTTTCTTTTTTCCCCAAACCAGGGAACATTTTAAAAAAATTGCATAAAACATCTTTGTCTTAAATAACTATTACAGCGTTAGGACAGGTTTAGCTATTGAGTTAAAACAAGAGCTGTATCATCCAAAGTGAAAAATCAAGCCCAGAGTTGAACTGAAAAATTATCCCCTTGGAAATGTAAGAAAAAACCCTCAGAAATTACTGATCCCTGACAGGTCCTGAGGTTATTTTATTTTTATTACTATTTTGTATGGAAACTAACAGTTATCTCAAGCTTTTTTACAACATTGCAATCTGTTGGAGTTTTATCTACAATCATAGGTCGAAGAAAAAAATTCAGTACAGAAAATTAATGAAAAATTTAAAATAAAAGCCTTGTCTTTTTGCACTATCAATAGTGTAAAATTTTTACTGAATCTTGGCTGAAACCTCCCTACCTCCGTAGAGACAGAAGGTTAACTTGAATCTGAATATCTTGAATCCTGACTAGCTAGCACAGATGGCAGGATGGCTTAGAGCCCAGGGTCTAGTTTAAACTTAGTTAGCACTTGCCCATTTTGTAGCAAGAATACAAATAAAAACACAGAGAGTCCTCCAGTGCCCATTCTGCAACCCCTTAGAAAGCTTTAGAAAGGCTTCCCCATAAGGAAGTCTAATTTTCCACATCTGGCTGGGAAAACCTTATGGCATCTCAGGCCTTGGAAACATAGTTACAGACACAAGGTTAGTCCACACTGTTCATCAACCACCACAATAGCTACATTTAAAGAAAGAGATTAGCTGAACATTAAGGTTACAGGCATGAACTTACAGTACCTGAAAATCTGTTTCCTGGTCTCCATCACTTTGGATGACAGGGTCAGGACATGGAGCTGACCAGATACAACTATTACACCCTAAATTGACACTCTGCCCTAATAAGATATACTGGGAAGGCCATCAAGAATCAACTTTCAGACATATTGAGGCCTCAGGTAAGATCAGCCATAGGAGCCCCACATCTCTGAAAAGTGCAGTAGGTGGCCAGGTTTACCTGCAGCCATGGAAATGGGCTGGCTGCTCATTATGTAGGTGGGGATCATACACAGCCTTTCCCATCCCACACGGGCAAGATGGGGGAAATTGAAGCAGTACTGCAGAAGCAGCAACATTTGTCCATTTCTAGAAAAGCCATGCCTGCCTAGAGGCTTCAAAAAACGGGCACCTACATTTCCACCAAGGTCCAGTCTTTATCTGTGGAGCTCTGGGAAGTGTCTGTATTTCTTCAGCTTTATTAAAAAAAAAAATAGAAGTAAAGTGTATTCGGTCACTATCTTTTCACTATTTACTTTCTTTTTACTGCTTGGGATTATATGTATTTCTATTTCAAGTCTTCCAGTGGCTCTTGAAGGGTAAACCCAGAAAAACTTGACCATTTGCAGCACTATACTAATTTTAACAGAGGAACAACATATCAAGTGGAAATAGAAAAAGTAAAGTCTAAGAAAACATATAAAATCTCAACCATTTGTATTGTTTAATATGCTTATTAAAATGAATCATACACAGTAGCTTCTATTTCTCATACCAGTATTTACATCAACCTTCCATTCCTTTCCCATATTTTTATCTCCAGATAAGTACATCTTATAGCCTTCAATAAACTTTTCCTTCCAGATGTTTGCTAGGCAGAGAAGTGCTATTCTCCCATGCTTCATAAATACGGTGCCTGGAAACTCACTATTAAAACCATTCTTGTGAATGCTCAGGTTCTAATTCATGACTTCTCTGGAACGATTTAATCAGACCAAGATGTCTGATACTCAAGGAAGTTCTTCCAATGGGCAAGAGCAACAGATCTTTCACAACCCGTTAGAAGATGTGCCAAGACAAGTTCCTTTCCTGTGTAATAGAAGCCACAGGAATCAGAGTTTCTGATCAAAGTCCAACACCTCAGCACTGCCAAAAGCTGACAAGCCTTTTTTTCTCCTCTTTCCTGAAAACAGCTCTCTAATCACACTGGATTTTAATAGGATAACTATCTCTTGGACTCAGACTGAACTCAGTTGTATTAAGCTATGATTAAACCATATGACAGTTGCTACATATAGCATTACTTCATATATTTATTTTTAAAGCATGCTGAGATTCTTACGCAATCCACTACTACAGTCTGGATTGCTGGGGGTTTCTTAATACATAGAAATTTCTCTTTTGTCAGGGACATTGGATGAAACATGGAACAAAATATTCAAAGAGCTCTATTTGCCAGTCCAGAATACAGATACTGAATTAAATGAAGGTGTTCTGTTTTGACCAGCATAACCATGAAGCGATTTTAACTGTTAGAAACAAATTCTCCTATACATTCCTTCATACTGAGGGGCACTGCTCCGAACTTTTTCACAGCCACAGCACTTAGGAAACTTATGGCTACAAAATTCCTTCACCAAGATTTAGGGGCTGAAATAACAAACTGACCATGCAAAAAACTAGAGCAGGTTTGGCAAAATTTACCTGCATTGCAGCTTACAGACGGGGTGTTTTCAGCTCTCTAGTTAGGCACACTCCCACCATTAGTGGAAACGTAACCTGAGGCCATGTGAAGTCTTCTACAAAATTTGGAAGCATCATAAAACTGTTCTCGAGTAACAAAGAACCAGCATTAACAGGGTCTCTTGCAGCCAAAAGAAAAGAGGACTTACAGATAATACTCTCTACAGCCATTTCACACTCAAGCCAGAGCAGAGGGTGAGGAGGAGGAACATCAACATCTATGCATCTGGCTTTCCACAGCTGTGCTGATGCAGTGCTTCCTGCAGAGTCGGGGGACAACCACACACACAGAATAAGCAAATCACACCTTAACTGAGGGACTCGTGGACAAGTGCCACTCCAGCCAGCCAACTTCCTGCATCAGTAACGCGTTTTGTTAAATAACTCTGCATCACTGAGATCCTTCAAAAATGTAAGGATTGCTCTCATAGAAACTTCTAAAACTCCTTACCAGTTTTGGATGTACAGTTGACTTTCAGATGTTATTCAGTTAGGTGTACCAGAGGAAGTAGAAGTTCAGTAGTAACATTTAACAGTCTGGATTTCTGAACTTCTTACCTCTTGTATTACTGATTTAGTGTACAACCACAGCAATACCCCAGAGCTGACTGGTGTTTCATTTGCCAGGAGAAAAGGCTAAACACTGACCAAAGAGATCTAATTCTCCTCCAGAGGAAGGACAGTAGCCATAACACATAGCCTTAAGATGAAAGGTCAGGAGAACCTCAGGACACAGAAAGCTGCTCTTCTCTCAGTTCTTCTGTTGAAGCTAAATCACTTAAACGTGTGTGCCAATGATCTAATTCTGTTTTCTAAAGATGTATTACTTATGCAAGAGAGACCATAACAACCTCTTCACAACTATTCCCAGTCAATTGCAGAGTTACATGTTTAAATAATCACAATGCATAGTGAAATGTAATAGTGAGAAAACATGGAGAATCCAATTTAGCAGAGGGATTATAACAAGTTTATACAGTCCCAGTTACATCTCAATTCAGTAAAAACAAATCTATCACATTTCATACTACACATTTATGAAAATTTTAGCACCCAGAGAGAAATGAGTTAGCTTCCTGAGGCACTGCTATTTTCAAATTTAAGATGTTATGGAGGCATAAAAATATCATCAATAAATGTTAACATAAACCCCTCATTTAGCAGTTTTTCTTTTAAACCTATCAGATGGGGAAAGAACCTATTTTCTCTCACAGTTCTCATCACTCAATAGTTACTTATTTGCCCACAATATTCTTCAACCAAGTAGGATCTAACTACTTATAATAGTGGAATAATCACAGTTAATATTTCAAGAGATTTTTTATAGGAAACAATTTTCACTGTATGCTTGGACTTGTATTAAGAACAGTTCTCACCACTCTAATGTTTTGTGATTATTAAGCTGCAAAAAGCTGACATGAGGCCTTACAACTTGTTATATTAGCTCTCAGCAAGGACTAAATCAATCAGAGGTGCAATTTGGTATAACATACCATTATTTTGAATTTTAAGTTTGTGGCAGACCTGCTAAAACTATCATTACAACCTAAACTAAAGATAACCAGACTTTTTATGCCTGCCTATGCATGGATTGCTTCTTATGAGCAGGAACAATGGGAACATGCAACAGATTCCTCTGTATCTGGTGATATTTAGGTCTGTTTGAAGCAGTTCCAGCCAGCCTAAGGCTACCAGTGTGGTGCTGACCACACACAACCTCTCAGCAATTGTTCTATGAGTAAATGCTGTGGGCTTGTGCACAAGTGGAACCAGCTTTTTCCTTCCCATTATTGGGCTGATACTCTCCCCAGCCAAGCTCTTGATTTTTGCTGACTGCTTTCAGTAGGAGAAGAATTTTAATCCCCAAATACTCTCATTATTTAAAAAATCCTTCATGTAAAGATATAACACACAATCATCGAATTCCAGAAGAAGGGGTACCTCTCTAAACTCAGAAACTTCATACTAACAGAAACAGAAAAAGAAAAAACCAAGTCTCTGTAAATTACTATTTTGCAGTGATAAAGCTAATGTGTATGGCAAACTGAAGGATTTAACTTTACACATTGTATCTAAAATGTAGCTGTTCGCATCCCAGCACAATCCAGCCAGAAAGAAAACTGTTTACTGTCCTGCCAACAGTTACTTTATAGTTTGAGCAGGTTGCTTCCCTTCAGTTTGAGCACTAATTTAGCTGAAAAAGCCAGCAGACCAAACTTTTCTCCTGGTGAAGTGGTCTTTACTCACCCCCATCACCACGTACACACTCTCTTCAAATGTTACTGCTTGGCCAGGGAACAGGAAACAAGTTAGTTCCCTTTGCACTACTTAAATGGAAGCAGATTATCCCATATTATTGCCAAATGGGTGAAACTGAAGCCACGAGATAGGATCATGTGCTTGATAATGTTTGTACACATGATGATCACACTTTCTCATAAGCTAATTAGGGTATTTTGGCATGTAACACCCGTAAGTGTCTTAGAAGACATCTATGCTTAGACATTTCTAGGAGAAATTACCTGCTATGCAAAAAAACTATTCAGTTAGAAAAAAATAGAGGAGATGGGAGGCAGTTTTTCAAGTTATTGCCTTTAAGAAACAAAAAGGTTAAAAAGAAGAGCTAAAGTTTAGGCTCTCTTTGCAACATGCTTGCCTGGCAGCCAGACAAGAATGGTTTACTAACCTAGTGGACAATGTAATCCTGTAATCCCTGTGCTGCAACCCAAAAACTAATCTGCCAACAAAAGTATGTGGCTAACTCAGAATGAGGGACTTCTTGTCATTCCACAAGACCCGACAATATTAATGTCAGTGTTGGATCTTACTACTTTGCTGTAGCTTACTATAATAATGAAAAAGAAATGTGAAAATAATTTTTAAATTTTTTTGAATTTTTAAAATTCTCACATCAAGTGTTTAAACCCCAGAAACACTCATTCATCATGTCTCAGAATTAAAGCTACCATTTTTTTTATGAGGCTTCAAACAGGAAAACATACTGGGTACAGTAATGAACAAGAAAATGGATAGAGACTGCTGATTTTATGAAAACAAGTAAAAAGTAAAATACGTATTACAGAATTAAATGGGATTAAAACAGATTTGCTGCATTTTTCTCCAATTGCATGACACCAACAGCAAAAGAAAGAAAGGTTTTTTCCTCCTTTTTTCTCAGTTTAAGAGATCAACATACCCTAAAAGTATCTCCACATATTTAGTCAAAATTCTGTAAATGCCAAATCCTAATACTTTGTTGTTTGTCTCCTGCTTGAAGACATACAAACTATGGTGAGCAGGAAATGTTTACTACATCTCACATCGCATACTTCTGAGATTAGATATGTGTGTGTTTGTCTGTGTAGAAATAACTGTTCATTGTTACAACGCTTTTGAAACCTTATTAAAGCAGCAGCAACACTGCACTCCATCTTTCCTCACACATACATATTAAAAACTTCCAGAGATAGAGGCAGGAGCTCATTAGCAAACTGAAGACAAGTAAGATGAAGCATCCTTAAATTATTATTTTCCCATTAATTGTTTTGACATTACAAGATAAAAATCTGTGAAGAGACTGTCACAGCAAAGCAGTGTCTATAAAGCACTATGTAAAGATAATAAGCCTTTACAGATCAGATTCTAGTCTGGTTCTCCAGGATGCCACCTATTTCAATTTGTCAAATAAAAATAGTTAAATAGCTAAGAAATTAAATCAGCATTAGTGTATGCTTAAATTTTTAAGCTCTGAGAATTTTTATGGATGTATTGTCAACCATATGTTTGGTATCTAGCTGAATTATCATCAGTTTATCTGATGGTAATTAAGAATTCTCATGCACCTGTTGAAGAAATCTATTTGCATGTTACAATAAGCCATAGTGCATTATGGCTTAACAAATACAAAACCCACATACATTCTTTTTTCTTTCTAGACTGAATGATGCTTCTTTTAAAAGAATTTACTTTGTATCATGTACAGCTTTTTATCTTACATTAACAATGTCATAATATGCCTGATTAAAATATCAAGGAATGTTTATATTTAGCTTCCTGGACATTCCAATTTCTTATTTCCTCTATCAAGAACAATCAATACTTCATTGCAAAAATGTATGCTTCACAGTTTTTTTCAGTATTCATTCCATTGCCCTTTCACTAACATTAAGATGGCCATAATCCAGTCTTGACAAGTACCCATCTCATTAATGCCTTTTTAATCATCAAGGATGGAATCCCTGTCAAGTTCTAGATAAATTATGTCAAAGCACATTCAACACACAAAAGCATCACTCTCTCAATACATTTCAGTATAAATTGGTTTATTATGGAAATCTGAAATTAGAAAGCAATGGGCAACAACACAGGAAAAAGTAAAAGAGAATATATAATGGCAGGGGTTTTAGCAGTATGTTGAAATACCATGTAGGGGTTTTTTGCTTTGTGTTAGTGGGGTCTGTTTAAGTTTGCTGGGCTTTGATTTTTTTCTCCAATCCTTGTCCTCCCCAGTATCACAAAAAGATATGAACTCTCAGGATTACTATTTCTTTTTCCTCCCAGTGCTGTTCTGCTGCCACCAAAATGCTTCAGCCCTGCTTTTCCCTCTCGCTTTGCACACTCCTGTCTGACAGCTTCTTACACAGCATTGCCTCAGGGCCAGCACAGGGTTCACCAAGAGCACAGCAAAACAGGGGCTATGATTTCAGTTTCACTGCTAGTTCTTCAGCCAGGAGCAGCAATTGCAGCAAAATGAATCCAGCTTTAATGACGTAGCTCCAGGCTAAAGCATGTTAAGTATCTCGGCACAGGGGGTGATATGTGAACAGACTGGTCAGCACCAGCAGAACGAAAACATGCAGAAAAATGCTCACACACAAATTCAGAGACTTCAGGAAACCTGAAATGAGAATTCACTAGTACTAACTTCAGTCAAGTAAGTTTTCTCTCCCTTGACTTCCCCTACAAGTAATGAAGGAAGATAGCAACTCAGCAGGAACCTAACTTTGATCCTTTGAATCAGTCCAGGAAAAACTTGTCTCTCATTAACTACAGAGAAGATTAACTTTTTTCATAATCTCCCTTTTGTCTCTATTCAGCCTGTGCAAGCAGACTTTAAAAGTTTGTAATTTGGCAAATGAATTACAGAAGAGATACCTCTGGCAAAAAGGCCACCTGCTCCTAAATTTCAAGGCAGTGCTCCAATTATTCATCTAATAGTTAAAGCTAATTATTATTATTATTAGCTGCTGGAATTATTTTGAATGTAAAACATCGTTTTTCCTCATCTTATTTCCAGAAGCTGTGCAATCGTTTAGTCCAAAAATTTACAGACACGAAAAATAAAAATTCAATTATAACCAAAGTTTAACAAACACACGTCTATAAATGCAGTGATCAGGCCCATCAAAAATATTATACCTTGACTGCTGTAAGTCATTCCAGTGAGGTACAAAATTGTCTCAAGTCAAGCAGTGGAAATTCTCCATACCTCTAAATACCTGCCACACTGAGAAAAAAGCCACACAACAGGGAAGAATCATAAAGAACAATCCATTCTCAGGGATCACTGTGCAGTGCTATTAAATGTTATCACCACTAAGCAGATGAAATTTTTCTTAACCCAGACCCTTATCTTCAAAAATAAAACTAAAATAATGTGAAGGCTGAAAGCTCTGCTAAATGCCCATTCTCAAAACTTCCCAAAAACCACATCCCTTCCCATCAAGACAATACACCACTACCACGTGCTCAGATCTACCCCTCCTCACTTTTTTCCTTGCTCCAAGAAAAGGAAATAGCCTTGCAGCAACCTACACTAATTTAGCTGCATTTCACCAGATGCTTTTTAGGTATAAATTTACATCTTTGCTATTAGTACAAAATGAGACAATAAATATATTCAGACTATACAAAATTGTAACTCAATCCTTCATTTAGCAGTTTCTGTATTCAAAAATTTAACCAATGCATCTCACACCTTTTACTGTTTTTCTAAGTGTATTAAATGACCACATTATAAAATTTTTATAACAAAGTCTCTTAACGTTTTAAGATCTTAAAAATACAACTCCTACACAACTGAAGGAAATTTCAAGTAAATTTTTGAATCCCTTTCTATATGCCACTCACTTCAATAAAGAGAAACTAAGACATAACACTTTTCTAAAATTATGTGATGAAAAACTTCTTGCTGTTATCAGTGGCTGGGTTTTGGAAAAGTTCGTGGGGAGCTGACAGTCTTGTGGTAGCCTTAATGTTTTGAGGGTTTTTAAAAACGATTTTAAAAGTTACTCTGTTAATACATCCATATTCACTGAAGGCTTCTAGGCATGCCCTTGAAATAAGCTTTTGAAAATCTGCCAGACAAATGAAAGTGCATATCTTTGCATTGTCTCATCTGACTCATGCTGGCTAGGCATCTCCTCACTAAAACTGGACTTCCCCCACTGAGGCTTTCTGATAACCATCCATAATTACCCCTTTCCTCCAAAGAGACTATAACTCTTTCTTACAAACAAGAAATAGAATATGTTATGTTTTGATGTTTCACAAAGATCAGGAGAAAAATTGAGTTAAATATGCTAATAATGAAAAAAACAACCAAACAAAAAAACCAACCAAACTTAATGGCATTGCATGAATGTATCTAAGAAGAGAATTCAGCAAAAAGTTGTTACAAAATATGGCAGTGGGTCAATATTTAGATTTCTCTGCCAAGGGCAATACTGTGTTGAATATATAAACATACTGCTGGGCTTCAGGGCTGCTGTATGCCAATTTATTCTCTTCCCACATATGGACCATAAACTTCTGAAAGTAGAGGCAGCTATCCCTAGGCTTTAAAGCAGCTTATGAAAGTTAGCCACTGAATGCCCCATTGACTGGGCATTTCATTCCTCGCTTTCCTTCACAGTCTCCAAGCATAATGGATGCCATACATATAAATTCATGTCCCCATACATTAGATTTTTGCAGTTATTCAGCTGTCTCAGTGCCTAATTGGATTTTTAAAAGCACTGAGTAATTTAACATTTATTGATTTCAATGGAAGTATGCATTCACGTGATTACCTGAGTCTGTAAGAACACTAACATCTATAATTTAGCTGGACTTACAATGAGATCACCTAATTGGATACTCCAATTTTGTCATAGCTAGTAGTGTGACTTCCAAAGATGCTGAGTCTTTGCAAATCCAAGGGACTCAGAGCTTTGTAGATGCTCAGCACTTCTGAAAAAGCAGACGCTAAGCTTACCTGCTCTAATCAGAAGAAGGTGGCTACCTTTGATCAAGTATGCCTGACACAGCACATTTATTTAAAGTGCTGAAGTATCATGCACTGTATACTGAGAGAGTCTGCCTGAATAGGAGAATAAAGGGTCCTTCCACTTTCATTCAGCACAGACTTGACATTCTAGCAGCTGTGTTTAGGTAAGCTGAAGAACAAAAACTGATTAGTATTTCAAAGATCCTTAGCACCTACATCAAAAACCAGAAGGTTCAAACTGAATTGTCTTTCAAAACCTGTCTTTGCCAAACATAGCATAGCCTCCGTGCTGTCCTACTCTTTGAAGAAATGGGACCAAAGAGACACATCAGTTTCTGTGAGACTCATTTTGGAATTTATTTATTTATGCCTGCTCGGAAATTTGGCTGGCATAACCCTGTTGCCCAGCCTGTTATTCATACAGCTAGAATCTACTGTACTGGAGACATCCTGACGGAGTAAAAGAGTATCTAAACACTACAAACAGCTAATGTCAAAGGAATGAAACAAAGTAAGGAAGTGAAAAATTCAAGAGTTTGTCAGGGAGATAAAGACTACTATTTCTTGAAATGATCTCCTTTAAAGTATGCTTTTAACCTATGCCTGTCAGGGAGCTCTCAACCCTAGCCAAAAATGTAGCTCAATGCAATGAATTATCTACTCTGTCCATCCTAAAAGGAAGTTTCTCATTAAGCTGGGGTGATAACAAAACTGTATTTCTTCAGTACTTAATGTGGAAATCTATAATATAGAGAACACTTAAACAAGATAGGGAAAAAGTTCTGTAAAAGTCTTATTAGTGCTAGTGGTAAGGTGCAGAGTGAGAGTTATGTTCTGCCTTTTTTAAAACAGAATAAAAGAGATTGAAGTAAATATTATAAATGTACACAAAATGGACATTAAAAGGGTAAAAATCGAGATATTAATAGAGCCAAGACTAAAAAACCAGACCTTTGCTTCCACTGCCAGAACACAATTTCAAAAGCACAAAATGCAATCACATGATACCAACAGTAGCATGTAGATCGGCAGACCTGAATTCTGTCTCTGAAAACTTCTAGATACAAGTTTTACACTGCACTGGTCCATGGATTTGAATCCATGAATACACTGAGGTCTAAGTTGGATAGCATGATTTCTCAAATATTTTCCTGCTACAGACTATGTCTTAACATAGTCTTACATGCATCTTTCTTTTCATAGCAACTGACAACTTTTCATGAGTCTTATAACATCTTTTCAATTACTCTATAAGTTGCTTACGAGAGCAATAATAGCAATGTGGTTCTGTCTTCCTTTCAATGCAATTTTAAAACTGAAAATGAAGAAGACACATACTCTTAGTTAAGGATCAAACACTCTTAGTTAAGGATTTGCTCTCTAAGAATCAAACAACTGCCACATACTTACCAGACCATCAATAACTTGTGAACCATAGAGTGAAAACCTGTATTACACAGTGGAAAGTCAAGAAAAAAGTAGGTGAACAGCAAGTTTCACTCGTTTCACTTTACTCCTCAAACAACTCTTAGCACTGTTGCCTTAAATCTACAGTATATACACGGTCTAATATAATAGCAAATGATATTTGGTAGCATTTTAAAACTAGGTAATGTATTGAGCTTGGAAGGAAGGGCGGACGATTTAGAGGGAGAAGAGGAAATGAAGAAGGGGAGTGGGGATGTGTGAGAAAGAAATATGTTTTATCCATTTCTGATTAGCCAGGTTCTGAAGATTCTTTGGTCGAAGAAAAATATTTAAGATGCACAAAACTACACAAAGCTCTCCACTCCTAAATCAAATGATAATGTTGTTGGTTACTCTTTTCTACTAAATGCATAGTTAAGGTTTTTCCTTGTTTGTTTGTTTGTTTTTGGCGGGGGGCGCAGGGAGGGGAAAGGGAAGGAGTTGTTTGTTGGTGATTTTAAAGTGCTTCTTTTCAGTTAAAGGAATAAAAACATATTATGTAAGTTAGAAGAAAAAAACCTACTGAACACCAAAACACTACTTGTCCAACTGCCACTAAAAGCTTTTCAATTAACAATTGGTCAGATTTGTTGTTTTAAATCCCAGCACAAAAATTTACAGGAAGAGGAACACTGGGAATTCTTAAAGATGAGCTAAATAAAGCTTTCACCCTTGGAGAAGACCGAGGATCTTCCTAATTCAAGAGTTTTATAGAGCTAGGTTTTCTATTTTCTTCCTTTAATAGATTCAGGATTTATTTCCTGGGTTGTCCAGCACTCTTTCTATTTTCCAGATAGTCCTGTTTGCTTGGTTAGTCACATGCAGACAGCTATTGATATAGTGCAACTGTAGGTTTCTGCACAACATAGTCCAGACAATGAACACTTGACAGTTATCTTTAGCTCAGTCTATAGCTAGAAACAGAATTATACCCTGCTCAGTCTTCAGTTCCCAGAACTCAGCTGGAAACCAAGCCAACGTAATCTCAAAGCTCCCTGAAATATCTGTGTTAATGCTTAATAAAATGGGCAGAAGCTGAAGGATCCTGAACAAGGTGTTTCCTACATAAAGTCAGTTTTACTCAGGTCTGAATTCCTATAATGTTTAATTCAAGGCACTTGTTTCTTGTTGCCAGTAGTTTGTGTAGGTTTGATGCCAGCTGGCAAAACCCCGCCTGTCACCTCAGTAAAACTACCTTCCCAAACAGCCCAAGCCCCCAGCAAAATGTCAGTACGGACAAACGCCAACTGAGAACATATGCCCTCGGCTCCCCTGACATTGTCCTTTCACAGTATAGCACCTTCCTCAGCATGGATGCACGGCACTGGGAAAAGCAGCCAACTCTGCATATGTTCCGGTAATACAGCAACACCAGCAGCTGTGGGCTGGCAAGTTTTTGGAGTGTTGTGCACACCAACACAGGGATAGAGGGGGTGTGGTTTGCATTCTCAGATTTAATTAAAATGAATAGAATTTTCTTGAGGCTTAAGTTCCTCTTCCTTACTTTCTTTTGTACCTGATAAATTAAAAGGGAGTAAATTCTAAGAGGAAGGAGGGAGATGAGAGATAAAATAGATCCTTGTCGTTGAGGAAGACTGTGTAAGCAAAATGCAGCCATGGCAACTTAGCAATTACATCCCAGCGTGCTCTATGACAATTAGAACTGACGAGGTCACTTATACCTTGGCTTCTACGGACCAGAGAAGGAAGCATGAACATCAGCTTCAGTACTTTTAGATGACTGCAATTTCATTACTGAATAAACTGATAATTGCTTTAGTCACGAAAGAAAAGATGCCAAATAGCAAGTTTTAACACTTATCCTTGAAAATCCATATTTCCAAAAGTTACAAACCAAGCAGCCCAGCACAGCACACACAGTATATCCTACATATTGCAGTATGCAGAGAAACTTTTTTTTTTTTAATTGCTCAGACCTGTGCCCATAGTGTGTGGTCAAAACAGTTCTCATTCCTGTCTGAGAAATGGTATCCGTCAGATTGAATCAGACAGGCTGACTTTGCCAGACTTGATCCAAGTGACAGCACGGTTTCAAGCTGCAGTGCAAGGCAGCATACCACAGATAAGAACACTGTGGTAAGATCATGACTTACTGGCACAAGGTAAGTAAGTTTTTGAAATTGAAAGCAATTAAGCTGCATGCATGTTTGTATGGTAATGTTCATTTCTGCAAGAGCTTTTTCTGGGTCACTGGAAAGGAAGCATTTGAATACCATTCCCTTAGATTTTAAAGACACATTATCTAGTCATATGTATGCTAGGTGAAAAATAACCAATAAAATAGCTTTTTACTCAGAGGAAAAGATACAACTTTAATAAATCAGGCTCTTGCTTCATATACAACCAAACAAGTGAAAAATTCTAGTTCTTGGTTTGCAAAAAATCAACAGCTAATATTGCTGCTCAAGGGACAGTATCTCACTAGACATCTGGAGAACCTACTGATTAATTAATAGATTCATTAATTAGACAGCTGCAGTGTTAGAAGAGAATTTAATTGTTTGGATTAATAACCCTACTAATTAGTCCTAAAGAAAATCATCATCTACCCATAGAGATGAGAAAACACTGACTTCCTAAATGCCCATCTGCATGATTAACTTCACATTTCCAGAACATGTTAACTAAGTACTGACAAGATTGTATTTGCCATAGGAATATCCAGAGCAAATCTAAAAGCTGTGATTCTTCTGGTATATAGCATATATATATACCATATATAGCATATATACACCACTGAAGACAAATGCTACTAATGATAATTTACCTATTTCTTGATTCTGAAGTATGGCCCTGACACGGGAATCTGAGATAAACAATTATAAGCATTAAGGCTGTGTGAGGCTACATAAAAACTGAGGTAACCTCAGTTACCTAATTTAAAATCATCAAGGTATGCAAGTGACACACAACAGCAAAGAGGAGCCTATGCAAAACCATGACAGGGCTGCAGAGTTTGTGAATAATCTTATTTTTCTTATCTCATCAAGATAGATATATCCCTTTCTAGAAAAAATATGCTGAAATTATATGAGGTATTTCATACGAGCCATAATCATCTAAAATGTGTGACAGCCAGCTTAGAGTTCTGTTTAATAATGAGCTAAAGACCTCATTGCAGAATGTTCCTGTCAACAGAGTTGAATTTGACAGTATGTCTGTTTGATGTTAAGTATGCTAAAATTTCTCATGCTGGTTTTCCTCCTTTGTGTCTAAGTTACCAAATGTATAATGCAGATAGTACATCAAGGAGAGTGGTTAAAATAAATTAATGAATTTTGTGAAGCAGAAAGGTGCTTCACTGTCATTCACCTCAAAACCCCACAGATAAATGGGTCATTTTGCATGGAATTTTATTTAATTAGCATAAAAGATGTAGTAGGGATATAGAGAGGATAAAACGACATTTTGCACATCAAATATCCCACGTGATAAAAAAGTTTACAACCAGTGGGAAAATAATTAACTATGAAAAAGTTACACATGAAAGGAGAGGAGCTAGGGTAAAGCAGTTAAAATTGCAAAGGAAGTCACAGCTTGACTAGTTTTTCCCGTTCCATGTACTTGCTTCTGCACACATAAAATTCTCTTCCTGCATTCATGAATTCTTCAGCTTTTTAGGTCTTTGGATGCTGTTGATCTTTTGGAAAATGAAGCGTATTGGCTAAGTCAAAGGCTGAAAGTAACCACACCACATCAAATTATAAAAGCTACTTAGTTAAATTAAAATTCACAGAATGTCTTATAGAATCTTAATGGGGAAGAGATACCAAGAATGGTTTTAAAATTCTACAGCTTCACTTTATGCACAGCTTCCTCTGAATAAAATAAATCTTTTCAGGAATGTGTGTCAGATTATTATAATAAACTACATGACATTAGGAAAGAAACCTATAGCTCAAGTGAAACTGCAACTTAAATACATAGAAATCTTGTCATTGCTAGCTATGGCCAGTGCTTATTTCACCTGCAATGTAATGCTTGGATATTATAATCAAAATCACTATTTCTTCTCACAAACACCTACAAATTCTGCAGTTGTATGTTAAATCAGAAGTTTCTTAACAGAATATTGATCAAGTAAGTTTAGTCATTAACTTCTGTCCTACCAAGTACCTACATGCTTGTGTGTACCATACGCCCAGTGCTTCCAAAACACATTACAACTCACCCAAAATGCAATCTGCAGAGCAAGAATTGAGGAGAGAGTGGGAGAAGCACTTAAAGAAACCTTCAGAGACTGCTTGGGTAAGGACATGGTAGAAAGACATTGTGGTTGACCATGTCTGCACACCAGGCACCCAAAGCTGCTCATGGGGCAAGGTAAGGACAGGGAGAGGTCACTCATCCATTACTGCCACAGGCAAAAGGGCAAAACAGACTTGACCTGGGGAAATTAGTTTAGTTTATTACCAATCAAATCAGAGAAGGACAGTGAGAAATAAAACCCAATATTGAAAACTCCTTCCCTCCCACTTCTCTCTTCTTCCCAGGGTTAACTTCACTCCTGATTTCTCCACCTCCATCCCATACGCAGTGCAGCGGGACAATGAACTGGAATTGTGGTCAGTTCATCACACTCTCTCACACCTTCCTCCTTGCAGGGAGGATGCCTCACACTTTCCCTGCTCCAGTGTGAGGTCACTCCCACAGAAGACAGTCCTCCAAGAACTTCTTCTTGTGAGTCCTTCCCACAGGCTGCAGCTCTTCACAAACCACTCCTATGTGGGTCCTTTCCATGGGGTGCAGTCCTTCAGGAACAGAAAGCTCCAGTAGGGAACTCCACAGGGTCACAAATCCTGCCAGCAAATTGGCTCAGCTCTGGGCTCCACTCGCCACATGTTCATAGGTCCTGGCAGGAGCCTGCTCTAGTGCAGACTTGCCACAGCCACAGCCTCCTTTGGGCATCCCCCTGCTCTCCACCACCACATCTCCCCAGAGCACTACTAATATTCAAATTATAGGCTGGAACACATTACGGCATTTTTTGTCCCTTGTTGAACTGTATCTGCAAAGTTTGTCTTTACAACGACACAATCAGCATTAAAAACAGAGAAGGGGGAGGGAAAAAGAAAGTAAATAACTCCACAGTCTAAGACAAAGACATCCATCCGCTGTTCTACCAATCAATACATTTTCCTAACAGAATGATTTGTTTTATGCAATTATTATTTCTATTTCAAACAGGATAAAGACACAGGTAGCAGAATAGAGACCCACAATACTGAGAACTTCTCCATTAAAATTGTCTATTTCATTTAGAAACTTTCACAGTTCAAACAACTACAACTAAGTGGAGAAGTCCTCCGAATAACCTGGAAAGAAGATAAATTATTTTAAAAAAAGAGATGAATTATGCACTGGGATGAAGGGAAAAAACACATTACTTCAGGCTCCTTTTGTACCACATTTATAAAAAGAGAAAATGATTTTTTTTTTTAACTGACAGAAAAACAACAAATGTGAATTTCAAGAAACAAATAGAAAACACAGCAAAGTATGTTCAGAGGAGCCTTGTGTGTGAAAAACCACCTTCCTGCCTTCTCCAAGTATACCAAAAGTTAACAAAACCACTCTAGAAAAAAAATGAGCATTAAAGGCTATGGTTAAAAAATTTTTCAAGAGATTTATTTCAGGGATAAAATCCACAAATTCCTATTACGTGGTGTCAGGGAAAGACAGATATCTATTTAGATTGTAGTGACTGCAGTCAATAAGTGTATTTCATCACTGCTGCTGCCAAAACAGACAGCATAGAAATGTGTCTGACAAGTGTAAAGAGAATCTGAATGATTTATTATTTGCATTACATTAATAACTGACGTGTCTGAAGGAAGATGAACCAAGTGGGATCAACTGGTTAAAAATAAATCATTGGCATTGCATTTCTAGAAATAACCTTTGTCCATAACTTATAAAGTGACTTTTTCACATTACTTTTTCTTCTGCATTGGATACCCTTTCCTCCTGATGCCTATTTAAGAAAGTATCACATAGAGTCAGTGATTCTGTTTATCTGAGAAGCAAAAAAAGTTCCCTAACATAAGAGTTGCAAAATCATACATTTAAATGGCAAACATCAATTAAAAGTAGATTATTTTCTGAGTATGGAAGAGATTTATTGAACAGAAAAGTAGCTTAAAAAAAATGTATTGAACCAAACTACTAAAATTAAGCAAAGAGCACAGGATTGCTCTTGATGGCTTAAGTAGCGCCTCTAACGTCCTTTAGCTTTCCCTTCGTCTTTCTTTTTTTGGTATTTGGACATTTTAAAAAATAAATTACTCTAACTATGTAATTATTTAGGGTGGTATAGATTAAGACAATTAAGAGTCTTTTTTCACCCCCTTCAACTGAGTTATCAGGAGAGAAGACAATTTCTAGCTATGTTGAAGCACCACTGCATTCAGCCTTTAGTAACTGGTCACCACCAGCAGATGAGAGGTGATCTGTCAGTCAGTAGATCAAAGGTAATGCCAGAGGCCCTTGCTACTATTGCAAAAGATTTCTGAAATGACCTTAACATTTACAGAAAATATTGTTACTCCTGCAGTTCCAGCTATTGGAATACCTCTTGCAGCTGAACTAATTATTATTAAAACAGCCTCTCCTTAAATTGTTTGCATCATTATGCTGTCTTGAGAGCAGCAAAACACAATAAAACCCAATTCATCCAAAAAAACGTGTATTTGTTTTAAGACACTAATTTTTATGGCATATGATGCAAAAAAAGGAAAGGAACTTAACACAGGGGAAAACAATGGCCATATAAAATTTAAAAATTAAGATACAAACCCATGTGGAAACACAAAACTGAAGACTGGAATGGGAAGAGAGAAATCTGGGACAATGGGATTTTATACCTGTGCTTGACCATAATAGAAGTCTCATGACACCAGTATATTTAAATGTGGTTCTCAATTCTTTGTTTAGATACTAGCAGCAGAAACAATAGAGTTTGGGGGATTTTTGGTTGTTGTTTGGGTTTTCTTCTTGTTTTGTTTTTAATATGCACGCCAGCCAAATAATTTAGAGTATCAAAATACAAATGTCAAAGTCAGCCTGCCTTTCTGTCAAGAACACACAGAGAATAGGATCACATTGCCAACTTCCACAACACTGTCAAAAGTATTAACAGCATTTTTTTTTCCCCTCAAGGCATATGGTTCAGTAACAACCCAATGAGCTTCCATTTTTTAATAATGTGTTATTTGTAGCTGGGTGAAAAGCCTAAAAAGCACAAAAGCAAAAAACAACAGTCAAAAATTAACTGATGCTAATACAGTGACAACACAGCTGTGGTGGCCTGGAAGACCTAATAATGGGCTACTGCACTCAGTAAGATCTGTGGATGGCAGTGCCCTAAAACTAGTTAGGAAGGAGCTGGAGTAACGAAGAATCACCATCATGAGGACAAGTACCACCAATGTCAACACAGCATCAGAATCTCAAATCTGTGTTCCTCATGTGATTGAAAAATCATGGCAGCTCCTCAGCACATCCAGCACAAGAGATTTACTGCGGAGTGAGGGCGATGAATGCAGTCAGAGTTTTGTGCAGGCCTCTGCAGCAAATACCCTCCATTGCCCAGAACTGGGTTGAATTATCCCCACTGCTGGACCAGTACTCCAATTCCTGAGAATGCAACTGAGATTTTCAGGAATGAACTTGTAAAGATTTCACAATATCATTTTTCACAACCATTAAGAGCCATCTATTATACACACCTACTGATGTGATACTTTTCTTTTTGCTTCCTTCTTTTTTTATTAAAGGAACATGTTTGTACTCATGGGAATGAAACAGTCCCTGGCTCCCAAACAGAGCATAGAGAATGGAACTAGGACACCATCAAGAAGTCATAAGGACAGCATCCTTTCTCCCTCATTCACCTTATCCTCTTCATGGCATGAATTCTCTGACTGCTCTGGGCAACAAGTCTGCCGCTGCTGAAAAGTAATACACATTTCCCTCTTTCCTTTATGCACACGGCATCCTAGATATTTAACATCTACCTCATGACTTTTGATAAATACAATTTTGGAAAGAATGCCACCACTCTGCAACAGATTCTTATCTCAAAAGTCTCATATCTTTCCATGGGATTTCGTCAAGGTACTTCAATGGAAAATAAGTAAAACTGCATCATAACAAATACATTTACACCTCCACAGTGCACAGGGTTTATTTAATGTGCTCATCAAGTATAACTACACTTTCACCACTTGCTTTACATTCATATCACAAATGCATGAAAATGTTAAAAACTATGATAAAAAGGAAAAATTATCATTCTTTAATGCTTTAATTTCTCACTTTCATGGTGCATTGGCACTTACATGTAAGAGCAGCTTTTTTCATGGCTTTACAGTGTGGAATAGAGTATCTTATACCAGATCTTATAAATCAAATCACGAAAACATATATACATTAGTGTAATACAGATACAACTTGTTTTGGATAAGTCTCCACCATGTAAGAGACTACCTTTGTATATTTTCACTGTGAATTATTAAAAAAAAAACCAAAACAACACAAAAACCAAGCAACCTAAAAATCCCAAAAGCACCAACAAAAAAACCTGCTACCACAATAGGCTGACTTTCAGGAATTAAGCAGATATTCAAGTAACAGTCCCCAATATACAACATTTAATTATTGATTCTCTTTTTAATGGTCTGAAGTTACATGACTCTCAATAAATAAGTGGCAATAAAAAAGGAAATCCATTGAAGAGAAAAGGTATTGCAATTAAAGAAGTTCTGAAGAAACTATTGCCTTTAAATTTAATTGCTCTGGATTTATTTCTATTCAGCTGTAGACACTATTATAGCCACTGGAGTCCTGTACTTCTTACATACATTTCAGTCTTTATATCTGCAAACCAACTTGCTTGCTGCTGAAAGTACAAGTAATAGATTTTACAGTACATGTGGAAAAATAGCAACAAACGTCTCCAAAACCCTTGCATCATAAAAGCTATTTTTTTTCAGGAGCTACTAAATGACCAAAAAGTAACAGAAGATATCTTTCTGAGTATAATTCCAGACATCAACACTTTCACAATTATGAATTTTTATTCAGGTACCAGATAATACACGTAGATCTTTCACAATACTTGTACCAAAATATATTCCTCCAATGCTGTGACACAGTATATTCATATCATTGTAACAGATTAGTGTGTCCTTCCACCTTAGAGTATTTTCTCAGCAAATTGTTTCCATTTGATGACATCTCTCTGTTAGACATCACACTGTTTGAGGAATGGTAGCCCAGGCTGGTCCCAGGTTCTGCTCCACATCTCTCATTAAAGCTCTTAAGTGTTTTCTACACTCTTGCATGTGGTGCTGTTCATGCAGCTCTCTACTGCCCAAAGATGCTTCTCAAATTCCACATGCAAATAAACCCAGACCAAGAGAACCCCAACAGCTCATACATTCTTACAGCTTCATGTTTCTGGGGGGTTTTTTGCTCTATTTTTTTCTCTCCCCTTTTGTGCTTCTCATGTTTTCGAAAAGCATGAGGCAAAAACTATTTTGTCAGGAATTCTTAAATCCTCTTACAATTTTAATCTCTTTCCTCCTCTTGCCCTGGCAATTCTTTTCCCCTAAAGTAGGATGATGGCTGTACTTCATATTGGAGCATGCAACAGGGAAAAGAATGGATTTACAGGATGCCATTCTATTTAGTACTACAGATGCCCATTATGTAATTTATTCTTAGGAGCAGTAACTGACAGATTAAAGGAGTAGATACGCATTCAATCCCAGGCAGAACACAAGATGTAAATTTTAGTTCTGAAATACTGAAAAGCTGAGGGTACTCTTTATCACTCTGAGCCAATTTATGATGACATGGCAAAGTAGTTCCAAACCAGGAAGGATGACTGAAATCAAAGCCATGTGCCACTGTGTTAAGTGCTGCCAACAGTGGCTGTGAAAGTGTTCCTCCACCAGTCTTGGGATTTCTGTATAAACACCCAAAGCATGTGCCCTCTCTAAACTGAGCTGGCTCAAGCATCTAGCACTGCTAGACAGGATGTGGAGGTTGCTTCAATTCCTCCTTGCTGTGAAATTAAATTAGTCTCAACACAGGGCTGACAAACCACTGCAACTGGTACCACTTAAGTGTGCAGCAAGATTCTTAAGCTCATATCCCATCCTACTTTATGCAAAGTTGTTTTTAATTTCTCTTCTTTATCCTTCCTCCACTTCAGCAGTTTTCTCCAGTCCAGAAAACATTTCCAGATTAGTCTTCCTGATATCCTCCTGGCAGCTTCTCCAAGAAGCACGTCTCTGCAGTGGCCCAAGTAACGTGTCTCCTCTCAGGGCAGAAGAATCTCCTTCTGACACTCCTCTTGAAGATGGAGCACTTTACACAGGAGCTTGCAATGGGCCCCTGAAATCCTTCCAGATAATTTCATAGCTGCTAAATGAGAAGAAAATCTGTTTCTGATGAAGGTTTCTAAATCTGTGTCCTGACACTAAAATAATAAATAAAAACCTTCCGCTCTTAACAGCTGCAACCTCAAAAATCTATGAGTGACTGCACTCAATGGACCTCAGGCCACACAATTCTAGATTTACCCTCTTTCAGTAGTTTTCTTTCCTCTTGTGCATGAAACATCCATTCCCTCCAGAGGCCCCCTGTGACATCTGTTGAAACATCTGCATCATTTTCTATCCTGTATAATATCCATAAGAAAACACTCAAAAAAACCACAACCCACAAAAAAAAGTACATGCATTTTTTACACTGAAAACATATTTAAAGCACACATCATTTGGAGAACTTTTAACAACTTGTCCTCATCTTGAGTAACATAGTAACAAGCTTTACAGGGAGAGGGAGTACACTTAAACACTGGTATTCCCAGTGTATCCTATGACATTTGCTTTTCTCTACCAGTTCCAAAGAAAACATGTACATATACACTACGCAACAGAAAGTGGAAAAAAACATATCTCATCATGAATCCACATTTGCAACACGGCCAAAATAAATATAATTGAGGGTAACTGAACACTACTTCTTTCATCATAACCCAGCTTTCTTCCCTCACGTGTCCTTATTCCTTTAACATACAAGGACAAGAACTCAAGGCTTTTTCAGCCAAGGTCTTCAGCTTTTTGTGTTCTGCTTTGTCCCTAAAAATAAAGTGAAACCAATCAGTATGCTTATTACACACCTATAAATCACTTCAGAAATGATTTCTCTTCACAATATTTTAGAAGTAAGGCACTGTTGAGAAATCATTTCTACTGTTTTAATCTAAGAGTCCTAAGCAAATTTTCACAACTAAAGGCCCATTGCTCTTGTTCTTTTAAAAAAATCTTTTGTAAGAATTAATTTAGTACTTAGCAAAGATATTGTGTTTGCAGTTCTAAAACAACTATGGCCCTATCTACAAATTCTGACAAAGGTAAAAATGGAATTTGCAATCCAGAGGTTAAAAGACTTTGTTGCATGGCTGAAAATCCCTTGCTTCACCTGAGTATGTAAAGGGAAAAGGGGAACAATGTAACACAGCATAAGGAGGTTAAATGAAGAAACAGCTTCTCAGTAAAACAAAGCCATGTTTTAAACATGGAAATATTAGAAACTACTCTTAAAAAAACACTGTTCAAATGAAGTTTAGCACTGAAGAAAATAATGTCACCTGCAGCTACACATGTTCTCATTCTCCAAATTACACTCTTGCCTTTCTAGATCTAACAAACAACTACCAAAGTAAGCACAATCCATTAAAGCTCACATACACTGCACTTGCATCACCTGAACACAGCTTCTTTTAGGACCATCACACCAGGAGACATGCTCCAAAGACTCTAGCTGAGGAGCTGCCATTCAAAACAATAAGGATTTCTAGGCACTGAACAGAACAACTTTGGTATAGATGTCCTGCCAGGCTTCCCAGAGCACAGCCTGCAGCACAAGCCTGATGCTCCTTGGATGCGAGTCCACACAGATCCAGAAGGTCTGTATCTTTGTACTACCTCATTTAACTCATGTTACTTCTCTAGACAGCATTTCAAACCCTGCTATAACATTATTGTGAGAAACGTGATTTGAAGCAAGTGGTGCAAGGTAGACTCAATGCTGATCAGCATTGTGTTTATATAAATAATGTAACTAACAAGAAAAGAAAGACTGTCTGCTGGAAAAACTCAGCCCTTTAAAAACAGCCCAAAGTGCTTCTGTAATTTAAAAACTTAACACACCCTTCTCCTGACACCCTTTCTCTTGATTTTGAAAGCAGGATATTTTGAGACAGCCTCAGGAAGAGCAAGTTACAGTCAGCATAAGAAAGTTAGTCATAAGCATATAACTATACAGTATTGCGTCCTTTTAAGTGTACACACATGCTTTTTTCTCCCACCGAAATTCCCAATGAGATTCGCTTGCAAGTGCTAGCTTTCTCAAACAAAACAGTATTTCCTACTATAGCATATAGATTTTCACCTGAGGAAAAAAAAAAGGGAGAATCAATTTGGGTATTTTTCAAGTTCTGCTAGAAAAATTTTGAAGAATAAAATCTGATGAGTCGTACCTTGTTTCTACTGTACCTACCCTTATTAAATAAATGCAGATGTTAGCCCTAAGAATATCATGAGATTATCACACAAAATCATTTAACACAGCTTTTCATTTCCTCAATCAACATACTACTAACTTCACTTAAATAACCTGGGGATTTTTTCCTTCTTAAAGAAAAATTCAGAACTCTTCCACAATACAATGAACAAATTATCATAATATCATTTATTACAAATAGGTTTTTCACCCCAAAGATGGTTGGGCACTGGAACAGGCTCCCCAGAGAAGTGGTCACAGCGTCAGCCTGACAGAGTTCAAAAATTGTTTAGACAACGCTCTCAGGCACAGGGTGTGACTCTTGGGGATGGTGCCACGGAGGGTCAGGAGTTGGACTTGATGAGCCTTGTGGGCCCCATCCAGCTCAGGATATCTCATGAAAATACACAAAATCTTAATTATACTGCAAGCCTCCCTAGTAATTACTGTAAATAAGTCTTTAAACCAACTCAGCAAGATTCCTGAAGCCTTTAACAAAGGCAGATGCCAACTAATTCATTTTGACAACTGGTAGATTGAAGATGAGCATCTTGAAATACTGTGAGAAATAAGAGAACACAGATTGTCGTGTAAATAGCTGTATTTCAGAATGCTTTATTCAGTAAAGGGCTGTCAAATGCACAGTTTATCTCTTTAAATACCATCAATTTAATAGTTCTATTAGTTTGATGCATTTGATTTTTTTTTGCAATCATTTACTTAATATTCCTGTATAGATCTCAAGGGTCTCTCAGTTCTGGGCTATTTGTACGCGACTCAAAAGAATTTTAAATTAAACTTCTGTTTTAAACATATCATTTTGATGTAAATGCATCAATGTATGTTATATTTGTTTAGTGCTGCAGATTGACGTGACATTCCATTTCCTTTCTTTTTTATTGTATAAAAGGCCCTTTTTTATCAAAGTTGTAGCCTTTATTTTTAACGAAGTGTGCAGTTCAAAAAGCAGTAAAATACAGGGTTTGCAAAGAGTCCAAGTCACTGTACAACTAGATTTTCTTCACTTGACATATTTCATAAATGCACACGAGGGAGAAGCTTGAAGTAGAAAAGACTTTCTTATTTTTATCAGTTTAAGTAGAGAACATTCAGCCACTGTATTTAATATCATTCAGAATTACATTGTAGGCAACCACAGTTGTCATATTCATATTCTGCTTTTTGAGATGGAATTAAATTCAACCACACAATTGTGTATTTGATTTTCTATTAAATTTGCTCTTCTTTTTAAACTTCAAGAAAACAAAGAATTGCAATGAGTTTATACAGTGTTAAGAGACACCCACAAGAGTGTTTTTCAATATATTTGCAATATTACAGCTCAGCAGAAAAACTGAGCAAAATGGTTGTGCCCACTGAAGCAGACACAACTTGGTATGAAAACTTATGAACCTGAATAAAATCTCCAGATAGCAAATAAGAAATGACTTCTGCATGAAATGAGAGAAAACATACAATTAATTACATAATAGTAAGTAGGGGAGCTAAAAGGATAAGGTAAAATGATGGAAGAGAAAAGCACACAGTATCCATATAAACTGATCAATGAGACACAGGTACAGTCTACAGTAACACAAGACAATCCAATTTAACTGTTCTTAATATACACCAGGAACCTGAGAAAAGATCTAATTATGTCAATTCTGCTACACAATTGGTTTAGAAGAGTTGCTGTCTTTCATGATAAACATTGGATGTTAGGATGGCTGAACCTCCAACACACAGAAGTTTCCTTTCAAAGTGAAAGCACAAATACCTTCAGGAAGGAGAAATGCTACAGAATTTTTTTTTCCTTCCAACTGTGCTTTTAAGCTCAGCATCACACACTCCTTTTTCCATTTTATTTTTTTCTACACTTGTAGATTACTCAGTTTTTCTATCAAGCTACTTCATAAGGGAGATTACAAAACAGAGGATGGTACAAATGGCAAAGCAAAGCAGCATCTACAACTCCTGTGCAGAGCTGTCCCCAAGGGCAGCCTGGGGTGGCAGAGCCCCCCAGCCTACTGCCCACAAGTCTGTCTGCTCTGTGGTCAAGTTAATCTCAAAACCGGATTATCTGCCCAGGGTTAATTAAAAACAGACCTTAGCGAATCAAGACCTACCAATACCATTCTACTTCATACAAAAACCTGGGTAGAAAGATGCAAGAAGCCGGGGGGGAGGGGTAGGGAAAGGAAAAGGGACAGAAAGACTTTGAAGAACAGTCAATATTCACCATTTGAACTTTACTTTTAGCAAACTAACATCTGAACAAAACTAGTATTTTCTTCTCCAGAAAATGAAGACCCAGATCCTCAAGACCCCCTGAGATTGTTGTTTAATGACTGTCACCTTTACCTAATACTTACAGACAGCATTACACTGCAATACCAAAATGTTTTCACTGCCGTGGAAAGTTTGTTTGGTTTTGATTGGGTTTTTTTTTTTTCCAGTAAAACCACTGAAAATAATGCAGCTATTTGATTTTAATATAACAACTTTATGTGTGTAGTCCAATTCAGAAACAAAATGAGCACAACTTCACAAAGTCAGTATTAAGACATTGATACTTTTTTCCCTAATGTTCATGCTGGTTAAACACACACCTGTTAAATACAGAAATGCACATTGCCCCCAAGCAAGGCTGCAAAATGATTGATATTCATATTTACAATTTGTTCAAGGCCTCTCCTTTATAATTAACCTTCTTAGAGCAAGCAGAACACATATTAGACATATAGCAGCACGCCATTTAACTGTGTTTTGAGTTCTATGAGGCTAGATCTAGAATTATTCCAGTGACATAAGATTGTGTAAACCAGTACATTCTGAAAAACATTATTCTTCTTTGAAATATTAAAAAATTCTATGAAGCAACATGACTTGTAAATCTCTTAACAATTATGAAGGTAACTACTAGTTCCAGGAGACTTAAACATTTTAAAAATTGTTTTTATTTTATGCTTACAATTCATAAAAAATTTTGCTCAACTAATATGATCAAGTTGATCATATGATTAGAAATTGGCATTTATAGAAGTTAGTAGTTTTAGAAACTGAATTCATAAATTTAATTGAAAAACTTGAATTTCATCTAGGCAGTAAAAGACATATTGTGACATTAATAGAGAACAAGCAAGACTAATTGAGGTTATTCAAAATAAAAGCATCCAATACAGTAAAAGGATTTTCAGGAGAGGGGAAGAAGGGTGTGAAGATGTAAACTCAAGATTTCAAACTTAAAAAATCAATCATATCCTTACCACATGCATTTCAAGAACACTAACCAGATAAACACAGTCAAAACTCCCTATGCTAAGTTTCAGATCTTTTTGATCAAAGTCGCATCTCAGTAAGTAACACAAACTCGCCAGGGAATGCTGCAACTTGTTTCTGCAGCTGGATTTTTTCATCTCATCTGTTTTGTACACTGTATAGTGATGGGAAAGAACGTGGCACGTGAAACAGGTATTTGAATGAGATAAATTATTTCTAAGTTACTTTAATTTTCTACTTCAACAGCAAGCAATTTGACTAGTTACCAAAATAGGTTCATATATTCTTCATCACATGTTAAAGTTTATTGAACAGAGAGCTATTTTCTCCCCTTATTTAACACACTTCCCATGGAGAATACTTTGTTATTTTGCTTATTGCATTCCATAATTCTTATTTCTGGAACTTTCAGATACAACTCTAAAAGCTCTTCCCTCAATCTCTACCCCTTTCATATTTGGAAGGCAGAAAGAGTACATTTTTCCTTCCATTTTCCCAGGAGCACAGATTCTTCTGATTACTTAAAATATTTAGATTTTATTTTCTTTAATTCTGTGAGTTTTTTGGTGTTAGATTTTGGTATTTTCTAGTTTTTTGACCTACTGAGTCTTCTGGAAACACACAGAGTGAAGGAACTAGAGATGCATATATGTTTTTCTGGAATACAGTGTTGAGCTACAGAAATAAAAGCCTGGAAGTGTTTCATTTCACAATGACTTTTTAAACAAAATTGAAACTATATAGGACCCTGTCAATGTTGGTAAAACTGCCGCAGGTTGAGTAAAATAAAATGAATAAATCACTATCAAGGCAAGTACTTGCAAAGCAGGATATCTGGCTAATCTACTCCTTCCTAATTATAAGAATTAAGGATGTCTGTAACATTCAAGTGTTATCGAGACTGACTGCAGCTATAGCCCAAGTGAGAGAGTTTTATTCACCCTTTCTTGAAAATTACCATTTTGGTTGAAAATACTTTGGTTTACTGTCAATTAGAAGAATACTTTGTTTATGACAGGCTCAGAAGAATTTATGGGAAATTGTTTCAGTTGGAAGACTGGAAATTGGCTTTTTACTCTCTTCATGTGTCCCAGATGATCCCCTCACTGAACGTGCAATCAGTTAGTCTAAAAAAAACGGATGTTGAAATATTCTTTCAGTTCACAATCATCTGTTTCTGACTCTAGAACAACAGGCCTCAACTACATGCCTCTGGTTTACCTTTTCCAGTCAATCTTTTAAGCAAGCAGTAACTTTAACATCTGATAAATGGTACCTTTTTATTAATAAATACAAGGCCTCCCACAACCTTGATGGCACATGGCTGCAGACCACTGCCACCAGCCTACACCTGCTTTGCTCACACTTGGTCACAAGCACACTTTACTTTCAGTGGCAGTCCAACAAAAATTTCAAAATACCTCAAAGATAATGTGTTATTCAATGGAGATAATGGCATCAAGTATTGTTCTACTGCCACAATGGCTTTAAGTAAAATGAAAGAAAGGAGAAAGTAGCATTTATGCTGTCTGAAAACAATAAACAAAATCCTTCAGAGATGCATGTACCTCAAAAAACCCAAATCAACAGGAGAACATTTTTAGAACATTATTTAAATAAAAATCAAAGACCTCACACAGTCTTATAAAAGCACTCGCATTAAGTAAGCCTCAGAATGATTTTTCAGGGACTGGGCAGATTTCCTTACTCTTAGAGGATTTCACTGAATTAAGCCATTAGCACTAGTTCCTAGAGAATGTTAAACACTTTGAGCCATTAAAATGAATACAAAAATCAGTGACGTGTGACATTCAGTCCCAGGGATGGTTCCTTATTTTATCCTTTACATATTTGAAAGACTGTTTCATTTTTGAAATAATGTTGTCATCTTTATAGAAGTCACGATACAAAATACAACCATAAAAGATTTTTCCGGTCTTAAATTATGTTTAAAAGTTTATTTCCTTCCTAATGTTCCAGTGGAATGACTTTTTGGCAGAACTAGCTGGAAAGTAGAAAGCAGATTTAAATGCAGAGCTTAACCCATTTATTTCTGATCTAAAATGAGTAATAATATTTGTAAAATTTTGAAGTCTTCTCCAAGCTTTAAGTTACAAAAATAATCTTTTTATCCACTTCACCTTATTTGCCTTTTGATACTTTTCCTCCTGAGAAATTATACAGAGATTACTTGAGAAACTAACAGAAAAGTCCAACTTTCCCTTTTTCTTCAACTGTTTAACTTATTCCTTCATGACCCTCAACAACCCTTTCCACTGGGAGAAATTCCTCCCAGACTGGCTCTGCAGTGAGCTATTCACTGCAGCCCTGTAGTGTTTTGTCTTAAGTATTACAGAAACAAGGATTAGAATTAAACACATACATTTATTAAACATCCATGTAAAACAGTATATATTCCACAACAAGCTGATCACTAAGGCATGCAGTTTTTGGCCCAGGATCAAAGGGGGAAAAAAAATTAACTAATTACACTCCACAACAAAAGGGAAGATGCCCAAGCCTTGAATTAAAAAAGAAATATCAGTAAAGGACATGCAAGACATTAAACCAAGAAATACTCACCAGTATAAAGAAGAAAAGAAAAGCAAAAATGGACAAAAAAACCCAACTAAATGCACACACACAAAAAAATCCCCCAAACCATGGTCAAAACTTCCTTTTTCTCCAAGTAAGCATTGTCTGCCTTGTGGAATATGCAAAAACTACAGTAATAGCTGTTTTATATTAAGTCCCATTCCAGTAAACACCTTCCATGGGACTAACACTTGAAACATTTGAACTTTAGACATTAGTGAATGATACTTTTTCTCCTAGTGAAACAGCTCACTTGACTAAAAGTAAGTTAACATTATTTGAGTTTATATACCCTCATTCTACAAAGCCAGTTAATTGCTCAGTTTATCAGTTTTATTAGTGCACTGCAGCTTTATCTATATCCTCCACTAGCTGTAGTCATTCCCACAGAGCTGTATTTCACTGTTAGTTGCCTACAAACTTTCAGAAGTCAATGCATCCCTTCTCCAACTGTTCCTTCTATATTACAGAATATAGAAGAGTAAATATTATACAATATTATACAAGTAAATATTCTTACAGAAGAGTAAATATTATAAGTTGCAAAAGAATCCATTTTATATACAGTAAGAGCTGAAATGAAGGCAAGCTTTTGCAATTTTTCACGGAGGTTCTGCAGCTTTTCTTGTGATCATTCAATGCGGGGATCTCCAAGTATAAGCATATATTTTAGTATTAATTAAAAAGTAAACAAGAGCTCTACTGTACAACTTCATCATACAAAGTTGTGACTTACTGAATTTGAATTAAATTATTGAAGTTTGTACAAGGTGTCTTTTCTTTCTGTAGAAACAGTATTGAAGAGAAAATAGAAGTAGTCATGATAAGCTTCCACAGAGAGACTATGAGACAATATCAGTCAGGTCATTGTATGGTGTGTAACTCCCCAGGACAAAGCACCTATAACCTTCTCTCACTCAAAACAATCTGGGGAGAAGAAAGTTATGTTCTTTTTCCCCCATGTAGATTTAATTTGGACAATTTTGCTATTTCAGGAAGTTGAAAGTCCTTTCTGAATTGCACCTTCAAGGAAGTACATAAAATGGGTTATTGCCTTCATAGCCAGTGTAAGTTCTCCATAGCTTCATTTGTTATTTTTCAGATGTTCCCACAACAACGTGACTTACCATGAGCATTGCAAGCTCAGCAAGTGCACTCACACAGGCTGCTGCTGAACTTCACTTTGCATTCCACTGTCAAACTTGGTTCTATTGTTTTAACTAATAATATACTTAGTACTCTACTGCTTGAGGATGGGCAACACACACATCCCTCTGAAGCAAAGGAAGATTTTTGAGGATAACACAGGTAAGTCATTTATTACAGTAAAATTGATTCTCGTAGGTCTATAAATGTAACGTATGTGTGTGGATAAGTTTATGGAAAAGTTCTTGTAATAGTTACTGAACACTTCTAGAGCATCCCTGTAAGAGCAATACATTCTCACTATAAATCCCTTCAATCATGTAGGATCACATAACCAAAAAGCTTGAGCCACCTAAAATGAAATAGTCAAATAAAAACAATAGTCCATGGATAATGGCATCTGTGTCTTTAAACAACATTCTTTTCTAGTTAAAGCTGCACAAACCAAAAGAAAAAAAACCTCTTCAGTGCGCATGAACCTCAGCAATTACTTCACACATTTCATGACCCCTTCCTTGATGATTACTTTATGCTACAATACTCCACATACTTTTTCATTTCAAAGGATTTTGAAAACCAGGCCACTTCCAAAATTTGGTTTCCTGCATTTAGACTTTCTGGAAGAGCCTTTCCAAGGGATCATTTCATCTACCTTCCTCCTCCAGAAAATGAAATTACATAAATACAAGGCCTTTTCTTCTAGAAAAATAAACAACTATCACAAATATCCCTAACTGATAATGATATTTGCTTCTATTTTGCACTCAACTAAAAGCAACTAAGTTAGTGAAGAATACAAAAAAACCTCTGCCATTCCATTTTTTTTAAAAATTGAAATCCATCAGAAAAATATGGAGCAAGCACTGGAAAATGTGTATGTAAGTTACATAAAATTATGTGCTGCATAATCATGGCATATTTATCCATGGCACTGTAATTAATAATCAGCTGTCAACATCCTGGAATGGTTTCCCAAACACATTAAACATAGAATGCTTAAATATTTTTAACTTCTTTTGTTAATATGCATCTTTGAACAAGCAGAATTATTTTTCCAAAACACTGCATTATTATGAATGCCTGAATAGGATTAAGAGGCTTTCGTGAAATACAAGAGACCAAGTGGATTTCATCTGCTACGTGGGAAGCCAGCGCTGTTCATGGGCTTCTCAGGTTTACATTACATTCATTATCCTCAAGCACTGCTAGGTGTTGACAGTTCTAACTGCCTTCACTGGAACGACAGGCCCTGAAAAACTGAACACACGCAGAATTTACGATTCACTGCCCATCTGCCAAGGCTGAGAGTCAGAAGCACATGTCACAGCAGGCACATCTCCCCCCACCTTTCTGGGGGAGGAGAAAAGAGGAAGTCAGGGCCAGAACTAGGAGGGGGGAAGCTGGGGAGAGGGTCCTCAGTAGTCCCTGTAAGCTTCAATTTCACCCAACATCCTAGTCACCAACAAAAACCTTACTAAGACTTACGTAGTTTAAATGGCACATAAGTCTGTGCCTCAACCTGCTATGCTGGAGGAGTCAACATGAGTTTGTAATTTGATAAAGATTTCTAAGTCCAGGAGGAGGATCTCAAAGATGAAATAGAGGGCTGAAGCACATCTCCAGTGAGGAAAAACTGAGAAAGTTGGGGTTGTTCAGCCAGAGAAGAGAAAGCTCCACGGGGACGTTTTTGAAGCCTTTCAGTTCCTAAAGGGGGCCTACAAAAGAGCTGAAGAGGAACTTTTT
This sequence comes from Acrocephalus scirpaceus scirpaceus, assembly GCA_910950805.1. Classification (NCBI taxonomy): domain Eukaryota; kingdom Metazoa; phylum Chordata; class Aves; order Passeriformes; family Sylviidae; genus Acrocephalus; species Acrocephalus scirpaceus. The sequence continues at coordinate 48,048,662 of OU383775.1, forward strand.
ACAACGCCTTGTAGTGATGAGACAAGGGGGAATGGCTTCAAACAGAGTAGGTTTAGATTGGATGTTAGGAATAAATTCTTTACTGTGAGGCTGGTGAGGCTCTGGAACAGGTTGCCCAGAGAAGCTGCTGATGCCCAAGGCCAGGTTTTACATGGCACTGAGGAACCTCGTCTAGTGGAAGGTGGCCCTGCCCATGCACGGAAGTTGGAACTGGATGATCTTTAAGGTTCCTTCCAACCCAAACCATTCTAGATTCCACAAAGAGTACAAAGTTATAGGTGAAATTAGGAGAGAGTCTTTTGTCAGTGATATGAAGATGTTTAGATAATCTTTTTTTATGTTCCAAAACCCAGGAACACCTTCTCGAATTTTACTATTAAAAGCAATCAACATATTCCAAAGTATTCCTATTCCAGACTTTTACTTCCCCTTTCCATAAGGAACATAAGTTTTGTCTATAGACCACGTGATTTTATTTCAAAGCATACTCAGATACATTAAAAGCATATTTTTATCCTATATTATTTTCATTATGCTAAAAAAAGAAGTCACACTTCAAATAATTGCCTGATGGTGCCAGTATGTTAACCATGAGGCTGTTATTAATTGATTTTGTGTCCAACCAAATTGTGTACTGCAACCACAAAATGCTAGATGGAATTTCACTCATGCACCTTCTCAAACTACTGCTTACAGAATTTTTTAGAAGAGAAAAATAGATATTAAAACACTGAACTAAGAAAAATAAGAAATACAGTGGAAAAAATAGATCAGTGTTTTAAATACAGATTTTATAAAGACGCAGTGTTGTTCCATACCAAAAAAACCCACTGTGCAACCTTTAGCAGAAAAATTCTTTGACACAGAATAAACTTCAAAGTATATACAAAACATCAGTATTTTATATGGAATTGATATTGAGAGACAAAAGTCAAATGATAAGTAAAACCTTTCAACAAATACTGGTTGTTTACAGCACACGTATTTTTTGACATTTTAAAAATATAAGTGAAATATCAAAGATGTTTGTTCTTGAAGATAATGTTATAAAGTAAATTCTTTTCAGCAGTTACTGAAAAAAATTTCGAAAGGTATGGAACAATACCTAGTTTGACTCAGTTTTCAATAGCAGAGGATAGAGAACACAATGGCAGGAGATATGAACAAGAGAGGCCTGAGCTCTTAAACTCATCAAGGCAGAGGCTTATGCTTGGATTTGGAGAACTAGATGAACAGTACTCCATAAGTGTGAGCAGGAATAAAAGTCATCAGGTCAGTGAGAGGATTTTTGCACAAAGCAAACAGATCATTTGTTGCAGAGGAAAAATGTTTCAGTGGTTTAGACCACTCAGTTACCTATTCTGTCCACAGCAGCTGCAGCAATGGGAAGGGGATTTTAGAGCAGGCATGTGAACAGAATTTCTGCAGTTTTAGAAGTTCCCAACTTGCTGTGTCAGGAACAGTTTCTTTATCCGTTTTACATCCATGACCTATAAGTTTTGAGTGCACTGTAGTTTTCACATCACAAGATTTAGTGAATAGCAAATCCACTCTGTTAAGTTGTGATGTTTCCAAGTTGCATCTGGCACTTCCAAGGCCAGAAACAGGTGGGCCTGGTTTGGATTATTCTTCCACTCAATGTACTACTTAGCTTTAGTGCAGAACAAAATATACCTGATGCCTTTCGCCCACTTGGTATTGTGAAGCTCCTCCCCAGCAACACCACAGAATCTGAGCACTCAAAGAAACCAAAAAACCAAAAAGTCCCCATCAACAAGCTCCCCCCACCACCTCCCAAAAAGGGAAAAAAAAAAAAAGGGACACAGTTCAACATCAATTTCATTAGGGATTTAATATGAAAAAAGCAAGGTTCTGAATGTTACAAAGCATAGAAGGTTCACCAACACACAGGAGGGTCAGTCTCACACAGAAGAATGAACTCAAGGATTACTGTATGGAAAGCACAAGTACAAGACTTAGAGTGAAAAGTCTGTTTTATATCAAAACACTGGAGACCTGTATTTACATCAAACTGCAATAAACCAGGAGTGTCAGCAGGACAATCCCACCCACAGGAAAAGCAGATGTACAGTTACAGAAATCAGGATCAAAAAAGTATATACCATGGAAATATTCTATTTCATCTATAATAAACCCTGTATATGTATATGGGACATTTATGATAAAGATAGAAAAAGTTTTAATCCCACTTTGGAATTTCCTCCTTTGATCTATGCTGGAAACAAAAAAGAACCAATCATTTAAAAAACCCCAAAACAACAAAACTTCATGGAAGACAGAAAACTCACTTTATGCAATAAACTTTTTTTCCCCTCATTCTTTTAAACCATAGAGATTGATGCTGTCATTGGAATAAAGACAGCTTTGCCTGATTGAACTTAAAAATTATATTAGTATTCTAGATAATTAGGAATATTAATGATACTTACAAAATTTATAACAAAGTATACCTTGCAGATAGTTAGAATAATGGGTGTTTGCAAGGAGCCATGCATAGGCATGCTCTATATATAGCACTCCCTGCACACATGTATGATACCTGTAGCTAGTATCAGTAACAGCCATATATTCTTTCTGGGGAAAAAATTTCAGGAAAAAAACTCCTGTCTGCACAAGAAAGTGTTCTTGATTTTTTTTTTTTTTTTTACTGAAAAGAAAACAGGGTAGCAGCACAGGAATATTGTGGTTTATTTCCAGATCTTCAGCTGATCTAATGAGCACATTCAGGTGACTTAATTTGCTATTATCCATAAGTTTCATCACCTGTAAAATGGTACTTATTTCCATTGTAAAACACTTGAAATGTACTGATGAAGATCTCTACATAATCAAGTACTTTTATTTTTTAGTTCACTAAGCAGGCATCTAGGTCAAGAGATTACAGAATCTATGATTTAAGGAACAAAAAAAAAAAAATCACATGCAATATTAAAAAGTATTCCCACAGCCTTGAGAGTATCACTGCTGAGATAATACAGAGTGAAAAACCCAAAACCCTACTAAAATAATTGTTCCCCATTATTAAGAAAAGCATTTTGATGGAAAGTGATTAATCCAAAATTCTATAGCTTTCTTAAACTGAAATATGAGAGCTTTTTTAAGTACATATTAATTTAGATTTGTACATATTCTTCTTCTACACAAATACAACTGTACCAGCTAGAAAACAAAAAAAAAAAACTTTATTAACTATGAACTGGCCCTTTCTCAGCTCCTATTAAAATCAAATTGCTGGAATATTAAACACTAAGTTGAATAACTGACAGTGAGCAATAATGATACTTAAAATAACAAACAAATAAAAGCCAACAGTAGCATAGAGGAAAGTAGTCTGTAATACTGAGTTGCAGAACTACTGAGTTCTTATCTTTGGGGAGATACTACCAAGCCTTTGCTTAATATAAATATAATAAAAGCATTTTTGTCAATTATACTATTGTATTTATGCTCAGGTTACTCTGTCATTGAAAATAATTTCTATAATACTCCAAACTTTACATTTCCTTTGTCACTGAGAGTTCACAGGAACTGGGAGGCTGCCAGCCAGCTCATCCAGCTGTCACTTCCACTCCTTCCCACCCAAAAGGGGAAAACAGGAAAATTCTTGTCTTGCTTCAGCAAGACACTCCAAACAAAATACAAAATCATGTCACTTGGTACAACGGTAGCACCAGAAGACCAAGTGCAGACTATATTCCTAATGTAGGAAGCCATCAGGCTTTATACATTTGCAATCTGCCAAAAAGAAGATTCCCCCAACAAGACTACAAGGTTGCTGAACCAAGGACAGAGTAGCTAAGACAAAGGTTCCTGTTTCCCTTTTTCAGCAGAGCTTTGAAGACAGGCAATCAAACTGGAAAAGCCAGTCCCAGTTCAGCTCTACCTTGCAGATATTCTTCTGTTTCATACTTCATCTTGCCCACTCAGATGGCAAGTCCAAGAGCTCCTCAACACAGCAGCACAAGATAAGTTGGCATAAAGATAACTCTCACTAACAAATACCACAACACTCAGTACCAAACTAGAAACTATTTAGCCTGACACCTCAGATCATAGATCTTGTAGGCTAAGTGGGAGCCTGATGATACAGCAGTATTAAATAATAAATTCAGATCTCCATTAGCTTGCAGATCAGTTTTTTAACCAGTAGTCTCCCAAATCACTCACTGTTGGCTGAACTTGGAATATCTAAATTATAAAGGATATTTTAACTACCTAATATTTACTGCAATATTTACTGGAATTTTGGGATTTTTTTTAATTGGGTTAGGTTTTTTTTAAAAAACACTTGACTCCTTATATTGATCACTTAGTTAACGGTCATCATGCGTTTCGGCCCCCCCCTCAAATTATTTCATTAACAGCTTCGTCCACATCCAATTGCTCCTTCTACCATACCCCCAAAATTTCTTATCCTTCAAGACCCATTGCTTCTAGCTGGAAAACCAACATATGATGTACAGAATTGCGTTGTGCAGATTATAGCACAAATTCTGTGCAGTGATTAACTCTGTGAAGTCCTGGAAATGAAGTAGTGTAAAGCTGATTAAAAATGCATATATACCCACATTACACAAACAAATACGTATGAAGCATCCCATTCAATTGCAGTGGTGTATCTATTTTCCTGACTCCAGCTCCAGGACTTCAACCATTGTCCATCCACTGTTTAAAGATGGAACACCTCAGTGTCTTTTAACTTAAAGGTAAATGACAATTTAAAAAACAAATAAACAGACCCATGCCCACTTTAGCAAACCTTCCTAGTATCAGTTTTTAACACTCATGAAAGAATTTCCACTCTCAAATGCTTTGCTTTTTCACTTGCATGGCAATGAAGAGTTCAACCAAGTCTGCTATTGTGAGGTTTTTAGTGTTTTTAGTATAGAATTAAACTGCATCTATTTATCTCTGTCACAGCCTTTCTGCCATCTGTGACAGATCATATTTCTTGAATTCATCATCAGAAGATGACTTGTTTCATATGTTACCCCTTTACACTGCTGTACATGCATTCCAATCACTGATATTTTACCTCTTAGGAAAGGAATCCTTGGATTTCAAGAAGCAGAGGGAGACTAATGACAGAGCCCTCAGCAGGACACTGCAGCTCCTCGACACCAATCAGGGATTACATTTCCTGCCTGCCACTGCAGCAGGAAAGCACCAGCTGAGCAGTTCAGAGGAGATCTAAGTATTTTAGAAAAAACCCTCAGAGCCAATCACAACTGCCTACTGGACACAGCAGTGGCAGAGAACTGGATTAGTATGCAAAACAGGAGGAAGATGCAAGTTATTTATTAACTCAGTCATCTGGGCATCTTATTAAACTACTAGAGAAGAGGAAAAGAGACAGAAAGTGACAAAAAATGATGTTAGGGAAAAATCTCCCTCTTCTACGACAACAACTAATTTGGTAAACACAGTTATTCCAATATCAGGGCTCTCAGACAATTGATGCAACTCCTCTGCTGTCTTATTTCCACACAGGTTTCTTGGAAGGCAGGGACCCAGAACATAGCTCCCCTCCCAAGCACACCAACCTACAAAGAAGGGACAAGGGCTGGAAACATGAGGGCCTGAGACCTCCGGGCAAACAGCCTCCTGAAGAAGAAAATGTTGTCATCTTCTCTGGACAAATGAAAATCTCGAGAGAGGCACCATTCCTAGGTTGGGCTGCAATCCTTCCTAGCATGTCAACAACAAAAATCACCTGCAATAAAGTATCAAAACTGGTATTATGAAATGGAAGATTCTCATTCCTGAAATGATCAAGATATGCAAGAGCAACATACTTTGCTTGTACTTTGCTCTGGTACCCTGATTACTGTATGTGATGTAGAGGAAATAGGGATTTTCTGTACATCACATACAGGAGTCAGACTGAGGGTACAGAGAAAAGCACGGTTAGCACTATAACCTGCAATGCTGCTATAACTACAATATGTTATCTCAACATTTCAGTTCCTGTGCAGCAGGCAAGGTCTGCTCTGAGTCGTAAGAATGTAACAAGAACAGTTCTATGCAAAGTTTGCGTGATGCATTGTGCACTCTGCTGCTGCAGTAGAGTCCTATTTTTGAGTGCAGGAAGGATAAAAGACAATGGGGAAAAAAGTTGCTTTTATTCATCACAGAATAAAAAAAAAACTCTGGAAGCAATCAATTCCAACAAATCCTGTTCATAAGGAGGTGCTTAGGTTTTCAGCAGAGGGGCAGCCCCACATGTATAGGTTGTCAGCAGACAGGCAACCTGTCATGCAATGCCGAGACCCAAGTTTATTTTGGAATACTGATATGCAAACCTTAAGGGTACAAACAGGGAAAATGTAGATGGGCTTTAGAAGATCCCAGTTATCTAAAGCAAGTCACTTTCTTATCCAACAGCATTTAGCTACTATTCAAACATTCAACAACAATAACTATCAGTTTATATGACAGGCCACTGCTTTATTTATTCCCTATAATATGAAACCAACTCTCCCAAAAAGCTGCCATACTCATACACACAAGGTTTTGTACTTGGGCATAGGATGGCTATACTAGCCTATACTTCCATCACAGCCTTCTATGTGCTGTCTTGTCTTTACTATGTTTCCTTTCTAATTTCCCAAAGACAAAGAATAAACTTGTAATGACTCTCCTGCTTGGCCTCTACCCCATCATATCCCCTTTCTACCCCCAACATTCCTTATCTTGCAAGTCTTACATCAAAACTTAACTTTTTTCCCCCCAAAGTCAAACTATCACTTAAATTTTCCAAAAAACAAGTATCACCATTTCCCTAGGGGGTAAAGGCAAACAAACCCTAAAACACAACACAATTTTATTTAAACAAGTCTATACTTTGAATTAAAGTATTCTATTCTAGATCAACCATTTAAACTCTTGTTTAAAAACTATGCTGCTGGTTTTTGTGAAAAACCAAAGCATTAAAAAAAATCAAATCTCACATACTTAATAAAAATACTGCTTCCCTAAAAGATTGTCATCAAATGGAACCAACTTTACTATCTAATTAAGTATAACAACTGGTTTTAAAATTTGGAAAGGGAAAGTAGAGGATTCTGAAGTTCTGGGATTATAGTCGGAAGGAAAAAACCTGCAAAAAGAACAGAAGATACAAACTCAAAAGAGCTCATTTACCTATCAGGGACAACTAGCAAAACAAAATATAGCCACTCACAGCAATATACATTTGCCACAACATAAAACCCAAAAACATCTTCTCAGGTTCTTGTAAGGCAGAATATCCTGTTTGTACCACTCTTCTCATTTATACTTGGAACAAGAGAATAATAAAGTTCTGGCCTGCCTTTTCCTCAGTTAATGTATTGCTTCTATTCACACTCATGAGATGTCCTTGGCAACTAATGATTTACCTCACCTGTTCCAGACACAAGCTGATTGTTATAAATTAATCTGGCTTTCAACACTACTTCTCCATCCATATGGCCCCTACTATACACTCATCATTTATCTACAATGTTTTCTGAAGCAAGTGGTGCTGGTGAAGGAAACGCTCACACTGTAAAACAATATTCCCATTTATTTAAAATAGGCACAATTTAGAAAGAATACATTCAGTATAGAAGCTTAGCTTAATCCTAGGACTGATCAGTCACAAGTGTCTGGATCCAACTGAGCCCCAAATGTGCACCTTTTGCAATTATATTTAGGCCAATCACTGAAGCAAGCACTGCTACATGCTGCTTCACAAGACAAGTGATAGCACTATTGCTGTAGGAACCAATACACAAGGCATTAATAATGCAGACAATTACTATGATCTCAAGATCACACTTGGAATTATGTAAGTCCATGCCAGCTGCTGCCATGCACTCTCTTTATTGCTCAATTTCCCTAATTTAATAATATTTTAGAACTTGCAAGTAATCAAAAGCATGTAACTATGCCTTATTTCCCTTTCACATCGTCACTGTATCAGCCTAAATATTTTGGTTGCTGGTGTAGGGCATTGCATGCTTTGGTACTGCGTGCTGTACAACATACAATAAAGCCTCAAAAATGTTCAAACAGATAGTTTACAATGTATCAAAAGGGTAACCAATAAGAAGATGGTGTGAGCTGTTCTCGCTCTCACTTCATCACATCATTACAAAGAAAGAATATAAATGTCTATTTAAAAACTCATGCTAGGACAAAGAAATTAAAATTCTGATTCAATAAGAAACAGAAGGAGGTATGGCCATGATGCAGTTCTGTTATTATACCCAAAATAATTATTCCAAAAGCAAATAATGAAGTGTCTCAGTTTTCCTAGACTCCACAAATCTACTTTGTGACACTATGATTTACCACACATCATGTCTTAAAATTTACAGTATCTACAACATAAATCTACATTTGTTCTACTCAATATTGTTCATCTGCTATTACTGTTTTAGTATGAAAAAAACACACAAGACAAAACATACCAAGTTCAACTCTGCACTGACTCCGCTAATGTTCTGTGTGACATTGGCAGCAAAGCCTGCTTCTCAAATTTTGTGAGCAGTCAAGCAAAAATCCCAACCCCATACACTGCTGGCATACAGGCACACAGACAGAATATACCTAAACCCCTACAGAAGCAACCCAACCTAGAAGACAGCACCAGTCCCTTGGACAGCCTGAAATATCAGCACACACTTGCATGCGATGACAGCAGCACGTTGTCTATTGCACAGGGATGTGCTGTGAAAGGGCCTGGAAGCCCGGGACAGCCTCAGGCTGCAGGTGCAAGCACTCCAACAGCGAGGTATGCTGCTCTCAGACATCAGAGAGAGGATGCTGCTCTACCATCAGCCAACTGACCGTGCCCAGACATCCAAAACAGTGATGAACGTGGCAGCTTTCACTGCTGCTGATCTTCAGTGTCCTGAGTGCCATTTGCAGGCACCTAAAAGTTTCCCATGTAACCTATATGGAATTGATAATGTAAAAAGATGATAGAAGTGACTGGACTTTTTGTTGATAAGTTGTAATAAACTATCCCAATAATTTATACTCCAATCTCATATGCAGTCACTGCAACACAGTTAAAACTCGTGTATTGTATTTGCCACAAGGAAAACTGTTCATATAAAATTCATTTAAGTATTCATACAAGACAATTCTACATGCTAGCAGACTCAAAGATCTCCTTTATAGGAGATCCTATATACAAACTAAATCCACCTGTACCTTCAGTAACTTCCATATAATATTTAAGAAGTTCCAAGATTAATCTTGGAAGTAGTCAGATCATCCCTGTCTATCCTAGTTTAGTCCAGGTACTTCAAATACTTTTTTTGAGCTCAAAGGCTTACCCAGCAGTCTAACTCTACAGAACAATGAAGACTTAGCTAATTATGCTAATTAATTAAGCTAATTAGGCAGCTTTGGCTAATGTATGTAAATGCAGCTGGTTTCAGAATATTTCATTTTAAAAGGCTAACATAATTCAGCATGACTTAAGGCAAACAGACACTTTTATAGTAAGTGTTAGCAAACAGCTGTAGCGGGTTGTTTTGCACAGGAAACTATTGCTGTCATACTCCCACGGAGAGAAATGCTCAGGGGACTCAACATTACTTAACAAATCAAAAAGACTAAGCTCAGCTCCAGGACAGTGGAAGTGTAACTTGTACATCTACCTAACATATGTGCCTCGCTGTCCAGGAAATTCCCAGCAGAATCTCACAGTCAACACCAAAGCCTGAACTGTGCTAATGCTGCTATCATCAACCCGAAACAATCTCACTTTGCCTTTGTGCAGGGAGAGGTCATGACTGTAAAAAAAGACATGGGTCTATTTTGCCTTTTTAGACCACAAATACTTCATTCAAGCTTCACAAGCTAAATCATCAAAATAGAATTAGCAGGATATAATACACTTTTAACATAATATTCTACTCCAAAAGGGACTGAATATGAAAAGGTATTTCAGGGTTAAATATGTATTAACATGTCTTTGATTTTGCTAACACAAAGATTAGCTACAGATTATTACTGCCTCATGAAGGTCCAAAGGCCTCAAATGTAATTTCTACTGCTAGGCTGAGCTTCAAGTGATAGATTCATCTGAAATCTGGGTTACCAAAATGTAAAATGGACACTCACATTTGCAAAGTATCCCTCCTTCTCATCTTGCAGCATAAAAAAAACTATGACCCTATTAAAAAATAATATCGCTATTTGGTGGATAAGCATAAGGCTAGAGAAAATAAGTGTCAAAAGAAACAGCTGAATTGAAACTCTGACCAGCATTCACTTTGGGTAACTAGCAGGGTAAAAGGCCAACAGCCTGTAAAACTAGAACTAGAGACTCTATATTTTGGTAAAAAAAAAAAGATACTGAGACCTTTGCAAGAAAGAACTTAATGTGACAATTGACAATTACGATTAAGTAAAACTAAGAGCTGCAGTGTACATACTAGCAGTCTATCCCAGTTTTGCTTGCTGTTTATCTTATTTCCTTTTCATTAAGGAAATGCCTCTTTTCCCTACAAGGAACTGTAGTGACATTTGACAAAGTAATTAAGAGAAGGATGATCATGATCAGCTGCCTTTGCCCTGTTACCAAACACAGTCAATACACAGTTCATGACTCCAGCAGATGTTCGTGCTTTACAGACTTATTGGAAACTTAACGTCTTAATTTTTCTGTCCTTCCTGTATTACATGGAAAAGAGAATCTAAACAGAAAAACCACTGAATTACTAGCAGCAAGTATTAACCCATCCAACACAATCGACGTTACATATCAACATAAAATAAACTGCCCAACAGTTTTACTTCCACAAATACAGAGCTATTATGAGACAGGCAAGCTTGAACTCCCTTGACAAATGGCAGAAAAGCTTGTTTGGGCAAAGGACTCTGTCAGGGTCGTTGGCTACTCATCCATCACTCACTACCCCTCCCAGTTAATACTTGGCTAAAATAATCCTGCTCACAAAACATGAATCTAGAGTGCAGAGGACAGAGGGTCACATCATATAATGAGGCAGAGTCAAACTGACTGTAAAGAGGCATTTATGAATTCTCCCATCACTTATGTCCTCGTCTCTGCCTCTACTCCATCTCCATATGCCTCCCATCTTTACATGACCATGGACTTGCTCACACCACAGGATTTATCAAAATCAAACCTTCTCAAAGGATGCAAAGAGGAATTTTGTATGTGTGTGTGCATCTGTGCTCAGACAAGATGAAGAAATTTAAAATTAACTGCCTAATAAAAAGATAGGGTCTGGGGTTTTGTTTGTTTAAATACAACCAGTTTAAACAGCTTATAAAATGAAGGCCTTATTCTAATACAGACTACTTCAGCTAATGCAGTAAAAGTACAGTAGTTAAAATCTAATTTGGCAAAAGGCATCTCTAGTCATGCAAGAATGCAATCTCACTCAACAGCTATGAGTATGAGGTTAGAGGATAAATGGCTCCTAGGCAAACTCCTCCTCATCCTGACAATTTCTGGGCTTCAAACACTGGAGTTTTGGCTACACCCTAGACACCCATCTGGGCTTCACAAATATATCAGAGATCAGCTGCAGAAACTGGGGACAGATATCAGCTAGGGATTCTTAGATCCTCCGCTGAAGAAGCTGAGGAGAAATGAACAGATGAGGCTTTACAGATCAGAGAGATTCTGCAGGGAGCCTGGGCCAAGTCTCATTAGAAATCCAAAGTTCACTCAAAATGGCAGAATATAAATGGAACACTTCAGATGCTTAATTTTAATCTAAAAATATCCAACAATCTCTAGACACAAAAAGACAATGGCAAAAAAATGTTTTTCCGGTGCAATTTTAGTTGGCATCTCTCCTGATTGATTTTACAAGTATTTAAGTCCTTAAGGAAAGAATAAGATAAAATCTTGCTATTTTCAATTTCCAATGCACCCTGTCTCACACTATCATAACCACCAATCTGCCAGAATGTGCAAACTCCAAAGCAACCAGTACTGAGGAGATCTCTGCTGCATTTCAACACTCATTTTCTGATGAAGAATCTTAAAACACAAAATTTCTAAAGGCCATTCTTAAGAATATTTTACATCAGTGGTATGAATACAACTGTTAATGCAACACAATGACTGAAACCTTAGGTAGGAATTCCACATAAAACACAAGCTAAAATAAAATACTACATTTATTCTTGTAACACTACTGGTCAAAAATAATAAAGGCCCTGCATGAGAGCATGTAGAAACAAACCACTGCCACTCAAATGTTCAGAAAACTCTCTAGTTTTGAGTTTTTAATTCATTATTCCTAACTAACAGGGATATAATCAGTAACTATAGCAGTACATTTTATATCGTGACTTGACTGCTAATGTACCTGATCACTATCTTATCTTAGTTAAAATCCAAGTTTAATAAGAATGGAAAAGTGCTCTCTATGCTAATGCTCAAGAATGTTCTCAAGAAGCATGTTGTTATTAAAACAGCTTTAACTCAGAGTTCCCAAAGCCCAACTCAGGATCACAGGAGTATTGAATGGTTTAGGCTGGGAAGGAGCTTAAAGACCATCTCGTTGCAACCCCACTGAAACGGACTCCTTTCTAAACCAGGTTTCTCCTAAAGAGATCCCAATCTAACCTGTCTGGAACACTTCTGGAATTGAGATCCGCCTCTCTGGGCAATGTGTTGCAGCACCTCACCACCCTCACAGTAAAGAATTTATTCCTAATATCTCATCTTAACCTACTCTCTTTCAGTTCAAAGCCACTCCCCCTCATCCTGCCACTATCTGCTCTTGTAATAGTCTCTCACCATTTTTCTTGTAGGGTCCCTTCAAATAATACTACTTAAGCATAGTTGTCTGTTCTCCTTGAGTTTTGATGCATGAAGGTACAAATATATATATACACACAGAAAAGTGAGAAAATGGACAGAAAGGAAAAGTGAGCAAAACTCCTCTATACACTTATTCTATTCAAAAGGCATTCTAAAATAATTTTCAAGTAAAATAGGTTTTCCTTCTTTCTGTATGATTTTAAGTGCTCAGAACTTCATTATATTAGCTACCTTTCCAATAACTCATATATACCTAGATATGCATTTGGGGTATGGTGGGAAGGGGTGATGAAGAGGATTTACATTACATGCCAAACAGAGAGGAGGCTGGTGGCTAACCTTAAATTCTTAGACCATAAGAGAAACAAAGAGAGAAAATCCCATATGTATATGTATGCAACTCTGGCTGTTGCAGTCCATCTAAGTCATTTTAGCTGTCGTTAATTGCCAGCAACAAAAGGAGATACAAAGGGCTACATGTGCAGTCTTTAATATACAAGATTATAACTAATATAAAGTCTTTTCAAAATTTACTGTTATCATCTATTAAAGAAAAACTAATTTTACAGCTTTCTAATGTGTAGCTCTTAAGCTCTAAATCACTGACCACAACTAATAAGCAGTGTAATAGCGTGAGTATCTGAAGTAAAACCACAGACTGCAATTTTGTTGATTGTAAATCATCATCATTTTAATGCAAAAGCAACAGCAAATCTCTGTAATTACTGGGTGCATTTTGAATCACTTTTATGATTACTGCTCTATACCCATTAAAAATCCAAAACACTGAACTGCACAGGGTATAAAACTAGAATTATGATATACTACAAACTGTAATTGAAATCCATAAATTTCCTTACCAGTGTTCAAAATTATTTTGTTGCCAAGAACTGCAGCCCTGCAAATTTGACTTTACAAACATTTACTTATCTAAGAAAGCAGTAGGGGCAGGGACAGTAGTAGTTGCTTTGAGATATGTAAATAAAAAATTAAAAATGTCAAGGATGAATTTTGGCACCTCTGCTTGTTTATGTAATACATGTGGCTACCAAACTTGCCAATTGAAAAAAAAGAAAACAGTTTTGAGTGCAAAAACTGAAAAGGTCAGCAGTGGTATACACTGTTTGGACCTGTAATTAAAAACTTCAAGACACAACTTGCTACACCTGGGATAACTTACCACTTATAGCACTCTCCAAGAATATTCCACAAAATAGTAAAACACTATAGATCATTTTTAAAACAGAAAACAAAACAAACCCAAACCCAGGAAACAAAAAAGAAAATGCCTACACATTACTTGAGCCACCTACTGCATTTCCTCAGCAATAAAAAGAAAACTGGCTTCTAGAAATGTATGCTTTTTTTAGGAGCAGTGGAAAGGAAATCAGGAAAATTAAATACCTCATAACAGGAAAATAATCTTTCTAGAGATATGAAAGTGTATGCTAGCTAGACATTTCATAAAATACCAGATTATAAAAATTCTGAAACAAACCCACACTCAAACTTAGATGGGTTTAGCAGGAAAGGGATATCAGAATATTTGTGTATGTGGGCTATTTGAACAAGGAGAGACCAGGAGAGCTTTCCTTGTTTCAGCTCGCAGAACAAAGGCATTGAAGAGATACACCTGCTCTTGTGCTGTGAGCCTGGGCTATCCCTCAAACAGGGACTGTTGCTGCAATTCATCTCTTCATGCAAGGAGACACACCCATGTTGGAGACTGTGCACAGGGCGCTGTGTTGGGGGTGTTCTTTTTACACAGTAACCTACTTAAACTTAAAAAGGTCATCATTATTTATATTTTTTAAAATATGAAAACCAAATCCACACTAAATGTATGCTGAAAATTAGCTTCTATTTAAAAGGAAAAACTGAAGAACACTTTTGAGGATCTTGCAGTGCTTCTCTTAGGATGACTGACAGAAATAAACTAGATGCCAAGTCAGAAAGATTCCTCCACACCTACATACCAATGTCATTGTCTGGTCACTGAAGTTTATTTTAGTGAGCAATAAAAATTGCTTTTTATTCTGTTGAGGGTCTTCCTCAATTAATGACACTGAAAAAAAAAATCAGTAAGACACAATTTGCAGATTCATCCTGCAGAACCTCCAGGGACAGAATTTGAAGAGAACAAGGTAAAAACTACACTTTTCCCTTTTTTTTTCCTTTCCTCTCCTCACCCTTTCTTTCCCTTCCCTCTCTGCCCAGCCCAACATCCCAGAACTTCAAAACAGTAATTTCTACATGATCAGATTATACATGCTATTGTAAGCCACAGTCATAGTTGAAGAAGTATTCTTTAATCTAAAAGCCCCTTTACACAGATTTATAACTTCCTCTAAGTGATTTCCCAATTTCCCCAAAGCTCCAGGCTAAGAGTAACTGCAAAGTATTTCTCCTAAAAGCAATATATGGAACTATTTGTTTTCCAAAATTATGTGGTGAAAGTGGGTAACATCAGTATTATTTAAGAATGTTTCTTGCCATTTAAAAATAAACTGTTGAAAACACCAAACTTCACATAAGTAGATGAATGTGTGGTTCAGCAATGAAGCATTAAAAAATCTCCAGTATGCTGCAGCTTGCCCCCTTCTCATTAAGATCAGCATTTGTGAATCAAAACATATTCAGTCCATTAGGATGATAATGCAGACAGCATTCAGACACTGCATGGGCTCCCACTGCATTAACCAGAAGATCTGCTGATTATACAAGTAGGGGGTAAGATATACAGCACTACAGAGATGCAAACATGGAGCTTTTTCTCATTTATCCCTTCCATTGCTAAGGCTTGAGGAAACACAAGAGTGACATTTTTGGCTTTCTTTTCTCTTGCCTGTGCATTTGAATTTCCAGAGCTTTTCCATGAACTTGATTCCTTTCAGCAGCACATCCCTTCCCCTGGTTAAATTACTGTGCAATGTTTCATGATACTGTGCATACCTCCTTTGCAGACTCTGTTTTTACACACACACATTCCTGTAGCACCTACAGGCAAATCCTGCTCAAGCACAAAGTGTTTGAAGTGGAGAACAAAGTTACCCTCAGGTCCATCAGAAAACCAGCATGAGCTGGAATGCAGAGGACACACAGGTGTCTGTCTGACAGACACGGTCATCCATGTAGGAGTCAACAGCAGTGCAGAGGTGCTCACCTACAAGGCTGGGTTTATGATCACAGCATGGGGGGGAAATTGAATCTGCATGCAAGGAGACGGGCTGCTGCTCAGAAAGAAAACATGCTACCCTCACCCAAAACTGGTGGTGTAAGTGATCAAGGGCAGTGACTTTTTGGGTAAAGGATTTTGGGTAAAATCTCATTCTAACAGAAGGCTGAAACAAATGTGTATCGTTGGAACAAGATTTTTATGCTGTACAGGGAATATTTATTGATCCTACCACATAAAAATGCTTCTGTTTCATTAATCAAAAAGTGACAATGTGTTTAATAGTCAACCTAGACTTGTCCAGAATTGATTATGTCAAATCAAACTAATTTCTTTGTATAGCAGACAAGTTGCCACAAAAAAAAGGGAAATAAGCAGATGCCAGAAATCTTAATTTTATTACATCTTTTTAGGAGCAGTGGAAAGATGTTGTTTCATGAGACATTTGGATTAGTAAACTAGAGCAGCAGAGTATAAATCAAAATTAAAAATTAGTACAAAATATGAGGAAAAAAGTATTTTTACAAACAAAAGCTTAAAGAGGGATCAAGACAAGTTTTTTAAGGGGCTGTCCTCATTAGCATCATAGCAATCACTGGTTTTAGCAGTGATTTGGGTAGAGAAACAATTTTTTTTACATCAGTAGGCCACATTCAACTGGATGGAGCATTAGTGTACAGAACAGTAGGCTCAGACTTCCAAGTGTTCTTACACTGGAGGGAGAGCCTGGTAAATACAGGAATGTTATTCATCAGGGACAACAGCAAAAAGCTCAACTAACCACAAAGCATTACGTACACCAATAATGCAAAATAAATGGCTGGCTCTGCTACCCAAGGTCTCAAGGCCACTTGTGGATCCAAGGCATGAATCCACAGTATCACAACACTACAAAAGGATAACAGCCACATGGGGGCAAACAAACCAAATTACCAACTCTTAAGAGTTAGGCCCAACACCAGCAAGGCCCCAGTGGGATTCAACAGCCAGAGTTCTTCAGTCCAACAAGGAAGGGGACCAGCTTCAAACAACAAGAATTGGCCTAGCAAGTATAACCCAAAAGGAGGATTAATGAACCATCTTTATTAGCTAAGCAGACACCTTTAGGTAGAACTTAGTAACATCCTTGGGCAGCTAAAGCTTGTCACGAGAGGACAAGACAAAAACTTTTATTCTCCATGATCATAGCAGATATGGCAAGAAGTAATTAAGCTAGAACTGTTGCATGGAAAATTCAGGGAAAAAAATCTAACAGCAAAGACAGCTTAGTGTTGTCAAACAATTAATAGCCAAAATAAGAACACCAGTAATGTGACCTTTGTAAAGTTGTACAACACCTTGTCAATCACAGTTCCAAAATCCAGCTTACAATTGAGGAAAAAAATATTTACGAGTGCGTCACCTCTACTCAAAGGTATTGGACAAGTATTTCAGTCATAAAAGCTATCAAGGGCTAGTGCTACCAATTAGCTGAACAGCAGAAGGACACTTAACTCTCTGTGTGGAACTGATGTCACATAAAGAGAATTATTTTTAAAACCTAGGCAACATCCACTTGGTCAAATCTTAGACACATTGAAAGGGAACAAATGGAAAATGGCTGACCCATTTTCACTCCTTTTTCTGGTATTTAGAAATACACATTTCTGTGCAGCACTACCACTTATTTGTACAGGGGAAAAAAGAAGCTTATATAAAACTGCAAGAAACATTCTTCAGCTGCAAGCTGTCTAAACAACATCCAGAGTTGTGATTTAAACATGAACCTCTGAAAAAAAATATGGTTTTCTTTCACAATTTTTTCTTGTATTTAAAAGACACTGACAGTATTTGGAAAGCCAGGGTTTATGTATTCCTTATACATAGTTTTGGGGATATAGAAAGAAAACATCCTTAGGGTGTTATTAACATACCCTTTCAGGCCTTTTTTTTTCCCCAGGCTGATGGCCTACATGAGCACAAGCAATGGGCTAACAGGCCTAAAAAAGTGTGTATTTATCAGAAAAGGGAGCAGAAACCCTAGATTCTGGAGAAAAAGCAAAGGAGCACGTGGGCAGACAGCCAAAACCTCCTAGGAACACATGACTTTAAATTAAAAAAGAACAGGAAAGTAGTTACAATGTCTGTAAAATTTCCACCTTTAAGACTGACCGGACACAAAAGCAACTCAATCTACCCATCTCCAAACAAATCCCACTCCTTCACCAAAGTCAGAGTGATCTGCTCCTTGGGGCATACAGCTCCAGAGCAGCATGATAGAAATGCACAGTGCAAAACCTTTTTTTTTCCTCAGTCTGGCTTTCCTGCAATTTCTTTACTATAGCTCATACCTCCTTTCCAAGTTTTGCTCCTCCCAGGCAGCTTAAGTCTATTAAGGAACAAATAATGAAAATATGGTATTACTCTTTTTAAATTGGTTAAAAATATTTTGAAAGAGATATGCAGCATCAATAGATAATTAAAACACAACTATCAATTTATTCCACTTCTTTACTTCTCAATGTTTTTCATGCACCCCCCTCCAAAAAACATCTCATTCTTACTGACTACCTTTTCTCTTCCCTAATTTCTAGGGGAGGTTAACTAGCTAAAAAATGGAAAACCATCCAGAATTTCACCAGACTGTTTGACAAGCTACAACTTATAAGCCTCCAAACTGGAAAAAGAAAAGTTGTGGGTGGGGAGAGTTGAATGAGAGGAAGAAAGGAAGAGAAAGAAGCAAACTAGCAAAAAAAAAAAAAATTTAAACAGCATTTGGCTGACACCATTAAATGTGGGGGGGAGGGGCACCCACAATCTCAGAAGCTCATTCCAGAGAAAAAGGACTTTACCAGCTCATGAAAATAGCAGCTAATAAAAATATGTTTTAAAAACCATTTAAATCTAGGCAAGATTTCAACCAAAAACCATAATGGTTACATTTTTTATTTAGTACTTTGAAAGCACAGTTGTACCTCTTTGACAAAATGCTCAGTCCATTCCCAACAAAATCAATAGCAAAATTTCCACCAACTCACATGACTGGAGTAATGACCACAGCCTACAAACCTGACAGAATCTACTGCAAATATGCTTTTAATTTGAAAACCCTACTACTGAAAAGATAACTGATAACACTAAAACTGCAGAAGTTTCCTCTTCTCTCCAAGAGCTATTTACCCAGCAACATACTCTGTAGGTCTCACCTTCAGGCAGCTAATGAGCAGACCACAAGAAAGTATAGCGAGACAAAAATTCAATTCTGTAGTCTGTTGAGGTTTTTATTTTAGGGGGTTTTGCAATGCTTTTAAATATTCCTACCTGCCCCTAAATCCATGTAATATTAAATGCCATAACCATTTCTCTGTTAGCTTATTATTGTCCATGAGATAAACATAACCACTCATAGATAATTACTAATCAGGTAATTACCTGGTGGAACACTTGGCAAGACAAATACATACAAAAATAAAGGAAGACAGATTAAAAGGAGAAGGAGGAATTTAAAAAAAAAAAAAAAAAAGGGCAGCAGGGAAAAGAAACACAACTACCAAAAAGCACATAAGTTCTGGGAGGGGCTGTATAAAGTAGCAACATGCTAGTGATAACACCCAAGTCATTCTGAAAGTCATTTTTAGGATGCCAACGCTAAAAGTTTAGAGCAGAATTTAGATACCATGACTGATCTGAAGGCAAATCAATGCTAGCACTTAGCTAGAAATAACACATCTTGAAAATTTTCAATTAGACATCTACAGACTGAAAAGTATCAAGTACATGAAGCATATATTCATACTGTACAAACTATCAGGAAAAACAACAAAAAAGGAAGATTTAAAAGTTAGAATGTGCTAAGTAAAAGTATCACATTGTTTTTGCCTAGTTGTATGGCAAATCCAAATTAGAGAAAGACATTTTTCCATGGTAAACGTGACAAGAGATACAAGGAGAAGAAACAAAAAATAAGCTCTTGAAATTTCACTACCTTCACCTTGAATTTAATTCATATTCATTGCAAGTATTAAGCTGCTATTTATTATTGAGAAGATGATACTCATTTCCTTGTCCCTGTAGGAAGAAATATGCTCAGCACAAAGGAATTTCTGCCTTACTTTCCAAAATGAGATCAATAATATTAACTATTACATCAATTTCAGCCACGGAGAGGTCTATAAAACAAGTTCTATAAAAACCTAGACAAAACCATGCTTCTTCCAAACCCATCACACACATATAGAGGAAGGATATACTGCAATAGCTTATTCCCTGATAGACACCATAGGAATTGACTTAATGAAGCCCGTGGTTGCATAAGCAGTTCTTTTTAATATACATGAGTTAAGAATATAAATTCTCTTTTAAGTGTGTTTCCAGCTCTATGATGAAATAATTCCTTAGGGAAATACCTCAATCCTTCACAAATTCTTATAGAGGTGAATTAATACCCACTACTGAAGGCTCATACGAAAGCCACCCAATTTCATAAGTGATACAATGTTTTATAAAAAGCACAACACCCAAACTAGCACATACTTGCTGTAGTATCAGTATAAGCCAACTTCTACAAGAGATTCAGATTGCCTCCTATTATGATAATCTCTTTTTTCAATGACATGCATAAAACTTACCTATGACAAGAGTCATCACAGGCAAAACTCCCTTGGAAAAATACCCCCACACGGCTCAAGGTTATACAGTGCTACTCATATTTATAGAGGTAAATGAGCACTGAGGATACCAGCCTGAGAGCACTCAGGAGCAAGCCTGGCTCAGCTGATTTCCATTGCTGCCTGATAGCAAATCAGCTCCCTTCCTTTCACTTGACAGCACATGCATGCCTTTCTATCAAAGACAACAAAAATAAATCCTGGGGAACTATTGCATCAGGACCCAAAACACTACTGAACTTTTTTCAGTTGAAAAAGAGAATTTTTCAACATTGCTTCAAACAAGGAGTTTTTAGACCACAAGCTTGAGAAATATTGAAGAATTTTGCCTATCCTTTGCTGGGATACAAATGTTGCTTCTTGAAGAGACATAAAATGAGTGACTGGGGGGTTTGTTTGGTTTTGACATTACTGGCAATGACACATACACATTTTATTACTTCTAATCATTGCCTCTATGAAGTATGTCCCTACTGTGTGTAATTTTTAGAGCTGGACAGAAACCAGCTAGTGGTATTCTTGTCAAACTTCCTCTTGCTCCATCCTACTCCACAAACAACACAGCATTATTTTTAACACTGTGCAAATACTAAGTGCATGTGAAAACGCTCTCTGAAACGCCCTCTTGACAGAATCTTATTTAGAAGTTATCACAGGAAAGTCAAATAAGTTTTTGTCACATGAAAACAGCAGGTTAAATCAAAATTACTCATTTTAGTCCCATTTCCTTATTTTCCATTTTCTCCTCTTTTATGTGTTAAGACCTTAAAAGGAACAAATCTTCTTGGTTAGAAATTTCAACTTCCACCATTAGTTTCTACAGGTTAGTGTTTTAAAATGGGATCCCCTTCTGACATTTGGTATGATGTGAGAAAGAATGTAGACTCAGAGGCTGAAATAGCCACTTGTCCTTATATTTAGGCTGAAATTTTTAGCTTAGGAACTAGCACAAGAAGACCTATGATAGTCTTGATGATTCTTTATTTTGGTACTCTTCATTCCCTAACTGCAGAAAAACCTCTGCTGAACTAATAGCTGGCTATTTAGAGGGAAGCCTTAACTATGAAGTAGACAAGAGATAAGAGATGCATTTGTATAGAAATTCTTAATGCACTAAAATACAAGCAGTTATAAGTAGAAAAGGTTTAAATAAAATCTCAAGAAAAACATTTTGGCAAACAAAAAGCAACAGGACAAGAATTCACAGATGCTGCAATTAGAAGCAATTATTATTATCATATTATTAGAACTAGAAAATTATGCAAAAAGAAAAGCCTTTCAGAATTTTTGCATTGAAGGTATTTTGCACTGAGGTTACAACTTATTTTTTTAAGAATACATTGACTCCTGCTTCAAAAAGACCAAATCAGTCCCATGCAGCAGTTCAAAAGCTATTATACACCCTCCTTTTCCTAGATGAATCCCTTCTTTCTGCCACAAAACTGGGGCTGGAGAGACTTTGGATGACTGCTACTTGTGGCAGTTTTAAGATTGAAATTTTTAACATTAAAGTTTAGAGCTTTCATTTTATGAGAACCATCTGGGTTCAGCCACCTGTGTAAGTCAGTGGGAAGACAGCTGGGGACGCACAATGGGCAGGGAAGTGATTGTCCCACTCTCCTGAGTGGGAGAGAAAGTTTCTCTTCTCATTAGAACATAACGGAGGAGAGAGATCCAAATAGCAGCCTGAGACACTGGGCAGCAGGAGAGGGAGATGGAATGAAACTCATACAGAACGTAGATTGGGAGAAAAAATTGTAAGGGAGACCAAAGGCAAAAGATGTCTATTCTTGGGTGGGAAAGAGATTGCTTTTAGGGAAGAAGACAGTGTGTCTTGAGGCAGACTTTGGGGAGATGATTTAGGAGAAGTCAGGGATTGGGTAGCTCTGGGGTACACAGAAGGCTCCGGGAAAGCAGGGCTGGGAAATGTGGAGCCCAAAGGACAGCAGCTTGCTAGTGCAGAGGTACCACTACCAGCAAACTTCTCTATCCACAAACTAAGGGCACTGATGCAAAAATGGCAGACACTCCTAGTTTTGTCTGGAGATTGTTTTGTTTTTTCCTCTATGGAATATTAACTTACTAAGTTTTTTGGTTTATACTGGCTGTTGGCCTTCCTCACAGCATGAATAGCTTAGTTCCAGATCTCAGTCAGTGAAGTTCTCAATGCCTTTTTCTCCTAATAAAAATATTTTTTCTGTATATGTGAAAGAATGGCCAAGTGGCCACTTAACTAACTCTGGGGAAAAAAAAAAACAAAACCAAAAACACACCCCACCAAAAAAACCCCCACAACAACAACAAAAAAACCCCCAACAGTACAAGCTTTCCTTAGCCCCTGACTGAAAGCCAAGGGTTTTTTCCTAGCCTTTTAGCTCTTTTCTTAACCTGGCCTAGTTTACTGTGTATTTTTGAGGCATCAGAAGCAGACTTAATTTCCTCAAAAGTTTGACATCATATGCAGTGATGAGACCACATGCCTGCATCAGGGTGTGTTTCCTTAAAAGCAATGCAATTATTCTGGGAAAAACCCCAAATGTGTAGTAGACATCCATTTGTACCAGCCTATAAGGATTATTTGCCATATATTATTGCTATTTCTCCCTGATTTTAAGTTACTGAGAGGACAGCTGTAAACAACTACATTAATTGCAACCAATACACATTAGTGGAGATTTCAGAGAATATTTACCAAATATTCATTCTAGCACAGACCTGTAAGATCTATATTCAAAAGTTTGAGCTGTTAATGGTGATACTTAAAGCTCTGAAAAGTTCTGATTTCTTTCTTTTCATGCTATTGTTGTATTTACTATTCTAAACTCTTCTAATCCTGTTCTGTTCACCACCACAATTACAGCCTTTAAGGGTATGCTTTTTAGCTGATTTAAATGTGAACACCTCACCCAAAACGCAGCATCAAATGAAATCCCTGGCAAAACCCCCACTGACTTCACTGGGAATGAGACCAACTGGAAGAACAGGGCTCCCGCGAGAGGCATGAATCACCGTCATTCCCATCCTGCTGAGTGTGTGAGAATGGAGATGAGATACTATTTGAAGGCCCTTCTACTTGTGTTTCACGTGACACGCCACTTATTTTTTGTTTTGCAAAATCATAATAACAGGGTTTTTTACTATCTGCAAGTAACAAACTGAAGGGGCCGGATGAGTCACTGGAGACAGCTTTGGGCCGGCTTGGCTTGCCGACTGCCAGTGTCATGGAAGGTTCATCCGATTCTCCCCTTCCTGCTGCACAGCCGTTCCCAAAATAACGTGGCAGTGCTAAACATAGCCATGCCGTGCTCTTTTAATAAAAGACGATTCCTGCAGGGTGCACAAGACACCACATTTGTCAAGATAAGGACATCAATATGAGATGTCATATTAGCCTAGACAAAGAGATTGAACAGATAGCTTTGTCAAACACCAAGCAGAGGGGCTCATTCAAACTGACAAAGCAAGAAATTCAAACGTTGAAGCTACATTCTAGTATTAACACATTCCATCCTCTTCTGCTGTAGAAGAGTCTCAAACCACTAAGTGAGTTCCTGTAAGTGATATAATAAATTTATTCCTAATCTACAATAATAGAATTCCTGTCAATTCAAACCTCTCTGCTGCACTTTTCAAAAACTCTGTAATGACTGTTAGTGTGTTTCAGGTTATGCATGTATCTATACACCTTAGTAGATAGGAACCCTGCAGAATGACATATGTACACACGGTATAACTAACACAGAGAATTAACAAGCATAACTAATTGCCATGCAGCCAGGCCATTAGTTATTCCTCAATCACGTTTCTCTTACTTACATATAAGGAAGTTTACTCTTAATCCTAAGGCAATAGACAAAGACACTGCAGCAGTGGGTCCCAGTGCCTCATCTGTCTAAAATCTGTCATGACTTTAAAAAAATTCTTCAATTCCATGTGAGAAATCAGGGACACAGCTGCCCTACATACTATGGAATATGTGAGATATTCATATTGGTCATAAGCAAAACCAGAAACATGGCTCACAAGATCACTTATTTGGTGAGAAATTATCTTTGTATTTTTGTATTCCACATGCACAGTTGTGTGTATGGGCATCATCATCGTACATATGGCAGAAACAGAAGCTCTGGGGGTGGGGTTATCAACACAAATATTTTCCTTAAAATGCATTTACTTTTCAGAAAGACGATCATCAAACTTACTTAAAACAAGACAGGTTATCAGTGTGTGGAAGTGAAACTGGTAGACAGACTTTTGTCACACTGCTGGTGGTGTCCCTGTTGAGGTGCAGTATTTACACAAAACCCTACATTAGGTGGGAAAAATCAGTTCAGCTTTGCACTACAGAGCTCTGACTAAATCAAGTCCTTTGGGGAAAGCAAAAGCTAGGTATTTCTCTTTTGCCAGGAATCTTTAAGTTTAGCTTTTCCTTCAAACTTAGATCCTTGTGGAGGATGCAGGAAGGATTCCCCTTGCAGGGCAGCTGCTCAGTCCCTGCACAGCTCCTCTGCCAGCCCACACCACGATCAGAGCTCAGAAATTACTCTTAACGCAAGCGTGGAAAGGGAGAAAGAAAGCTGTGGAGCTGATGCTATCCTCTCTCAGGATTCCACCTGTAATGTACCCTAATGAAATCTTCCCTCCCCTCTAAATTGAAAAATATGAAGATCTGCAATCAACATTTCCAGAGGAGACTGAATACACTTTAAAATATTCAGGAACAATTCAAATGCAAATACAATATAGTACTGTATTGTTCATACTTTGCAACATTTTGCTTTAATGAGCTGGATTGGAAGATCTTTTCCAGTTTGTTTTTTTTTGAGTTTAATAAACTGGGACTTTGAAACAGCTGCCAAATATATGAGGTGTTATGTTTTCTTTAAAAGAAAACAGAGTGGTGAAGTCAAAGGCAAATTCAGTGGTATCTTATATAAAATACCTTTTCACTTCCTGAACATTGCCTGTAGCTTTGCTAATTTATTGCCATGAAAATATTGTTACTACTTAATGCACTAGTACTTCTGTCAATAGGCAGCTTTCCCTAAGGCATATTTGAGAACGCTCTGCTAATCAGAGTTGATGCAGTTATTCTAAAGCAGCCAGGTCTTTAGGAAAAGGTTCATGTTTAATTCCAGTACAGGTAAGTGTTGCCATTTCTTCAAAGCACAATATTTTTAATTTGTTGAATTCACATCTGTAGATATCTAAAGTGCTGATTACATTATCCAGCCCCAGCCTGAACCAGTGTATTTCAAAGCAGTATTACTGGCATCTTTACCTCCTAACATTTAACTTATGTGAAATATTCCTCATTTTGTAGTGGCAAGGATTAAACAAAGACTTAATCAGAACCACAAATCTGTGCTATATTATCAGCACATAGCTTAAAAAGAATGTGTTTGGGTGTTTAAGCAGATACTCTCTTGGATCTGACATTTTGCTTTTCTACATCTGCTTGAACTCTTGAGATTATGATCTCATGCATCTGAATTTTTAGTGTTTGTTTTCCAAGCATGCTGATAATCATGAAGAGCACAGTGAGTGACAATGAGGTCACGTACATGTACATATGTCACACTACAGTTTTATTCTCTCTAATAAATATTGAAATCTCCATGACTATAACTTCACTGAGGCTGGGCAAATCATCTTAATTGGTGTGGAAGATTTAATGCATGTACGTTTTTAATGTACTTGCATTTCTCTGCAGATGAAAAATTGAATAAAGTTCTTCAAGAAACAGGTCAGGCCATTTATTTCAATTAGAAATAATAATGAAATTCCACTAAACTATTAAATGTCACTTAATCTATATTCAAGATAAATAGTGTATTAAATTTCTTTTGGCATGTTCCACAACAAGGTACCCTACTCTTCTTTATATTGACAAAATTGAATGCTCCTCTGCTCTCTCTTCCACAATGACATTTAGTGACTCTACTCCTGCTCCAACCCAGCATGGGCATATTCCATTTTGGAATAAGCCCACCAAAGGAAGAAGTGGTTTTGTGTGGAGTTAATGGCTATACTTCCCAGTTCCAGTTGGTTCAGGTCAGTGCTGCATTTTCCTCCATTCACCTTCACTGTAATGCACAGGGTCTGCTCATTTTGGTTTCCTTCTACCATCAATTCATTCTCCAAAACTTCTACAGGGCAAAAGACTGTTAAAAGTCTTTTGGGAATAATTTGGCATACATTGGGCATAATTCACTTCCTAATTAATGACAGAATTATAGCCATCAAAGATAATTTTTCTGAGCAGCTAGATGTTTCAAGATGACAAGATATTTTACTTGACCATGGACTCTTGTTTGAAGGCCATTAAATCCCATCACCTCCACAAGAAGTTTCTTATACATGTGAGACTCCTAAGGCTACCAGCCAGCAATAACAAGCTTGGTAAACAAACTAAAACATAAGGCTTTGAGTACTATGGAGCACTACCAACATGGAACAAAACCTGACTCCTGTAGAGTTCTCCTCAGTTAGTTTCGTTCTTTGGTCTACCTGAAATACACACAGGATGCAATATAAGGAGGTAAGGCCTCGTTCATATTCTCCATGGAAATAATCAAGATGGCTTATGATAATGCTGTGTCTAAAGGCACCCACACACATGGTTTCAATTCCAAGTCTGCATGTCTTTTAAGGGATTTATATTAAGCTCTGCTAAGTAGCTGTTAGCCGTTTCTGCTAAGTGTAATCAAACTAAGTTAAACTAAAATTTACCACAGCAATAGATTTCCATTTGGCCCACTCTGTTGTTCCACCTTTCATCTGAAACTACAGCAAAAAGGAAAGACAGCAAAAGGATGCTTTTAACATCTCCGCAGCCACATCCAATATTCATTTTTGATCTTTTGACACTTTTACACCTCAGCCAGCTAGCAAAAGACTCTGAAGAAGCCAGAGCAACACTTCCATTTCTCAGAGATGTTTTAAAATAAAACACCAAATTTTGCTTGAGAACTTCATACATAACTGAATCCAAGAAGTACTCTTCAGGAAACAAGTGAAATGCATAGACATATGTACACATACACACATATACACACCAGCAGGCTTCTCCTTTCATAGATACTAATTTCTATGCATAGATATTAAGAAGAAAAGATAGCATTCTCCAGGTAAGCCATGGAGGTGGAAGACTAATATGCAGCTCAGCATAACCAGAAATGCAAAGAGATATCAAATAGGTCAGTGGCCTAGTGCCTCACTCCAGAATGTCTACATGACAAGGATGAGTGGTAAACTTCAAGTTGATTCTTTAATCCTGTGTGCTGCAGAAAATACATTCAGTTTCTTTTGACATGCAGAAGCCTGTATGCTGCATATTCTATATTAAAACTCTAATGCTTACATTATACCCACAATTTTCTAAAGTTTTGCTTTTTGGGTTTTTTTAGGTTTTGTTGGGGTTTTCTTTAAGAAACACTGCTATAATATGGCTCCTTCCCAGATGCAAAAATACAGTATTTCTTCTTTCTTGCTCTAAACAACATCCAATGAATAATGTACAGTGACGTGATCTTTTGCTATTCACTTTAAGCCAATTTGGAGATAGATTGTTACGGTGGGTGGCATTCAGAATAATGCATGTTGAGCAACACACACTCAAATCTTGCCAGCTTTATGGTTTCTTAAAACATGCTACAATGTGAAGTGATTCACGCTGAGAAGAGAGAAAGTTTTTTCTGTTACTGTAAAAAATGATGTTATATGCATTTATTATCCAAAATAAATACATTGACACCAGAGCCTGAAATAAAACTGGGAAAGTAAACTCTGTTTCTCTTTGCATTTCAAAATATTACATTTAGATTTAAAACAATTAAAGCTGAGTGATGCTTTCTGTGTATGTGTATTGTCCTGATAGTCAATCCATATTATTATCAGACCCGTCAAATTAAAATAAAGTGAGCTGAAGAAGAAATCAATGCCAAGGATTTGAACTGCCTTGATGTCATATGCTGACATCCTATAAATTTTACAATTCCTGTGGAAGAGTATCATAGAATCATTCAAGTCGGAAAAGACCTTTAAGACCACTGAGTCCATCCGTTATCCAGCACTGCCAAGTCTGCCACTAAACCACGTCCCAAAGTGCCACTTCTACACAACTTTAAAGTACCATAGAGAGAAGGCAGAGGATCCACTTGGAAAGGCTGAATTGGTAACTAAGAACACGCACAAAGTCAAAAGGAAGAACTGAAACACAGCTGTGGAGGTGGTAATGTGGTGCAGCTACACTGACAAGCCAGAACTTCCATGGAATTTCTTTTATATCAGACATGTAATGGTAATTCATCTAATGATGTCTTAATCCAAATGGTGGGGAGGGAAAAAAATCTCCCCAAAATGATACAGTAACTTTTGGAAGATGCTGTACTTAGACTATATGTTCATGAATGTTAAATTTGACATAATATCTCCGACCATGTCATCAGCCAGAAGTTCAGGAAATGGGAACAAATAAATATCCTAAACCACGCAACTGTTTTGTACTTGAGAAGTGACTACGGGCCTCTGTCACCAAGATGTCAAAAAACTGGAATACTGAAATTTGCAGTTTTATTATCTGCACCTGCACAATGTTACCCAAGTGGAATTTTACCCATTATCTTCACACCCACGTCCCTGACAGCAGATAATACATTCTCAATTCTAATTCCTCACATTTCTGTAAACCCAGACTTGCAGCCCTCTCCATCATCTTGCTTCTATACATTCATAAGCATTTCAGAGAGAAAAAGTACCCACAAGCTGAAGGTCAACATCAACTGCTCAGTCTTTCTGAAAAATGAGACTTCAAATCATTGAAGAAAATATAGGCATCTTGGGTCATCAAACTACTCTTGAAGCACTTCACTCTGAACTCTGAACCCCCCATGCATTATAATACCTTAGTTTCTTTCATGAATAATTTTCTTCTCCACGGTATTATTAATTTTATTCTATTGTTTTACTTATTCTGCATACTACATTTTCAGAGGGAAACCTACCAAAAATTTCAGACAAAACAATTTCAAACTTCCAAAGCTGATGAATCTTACATTGTAACCTTTTCATAAGATAAGAATTAGGTAAACATTGAGGGTTCATCAGACTGAAACAGACTCTTCCGAGATGTACCCTTTTCTCATCTCTCAGCAGACAGTGCATCCTGGAGACTGACTGACCTGTGCTGGAGCAGCTGATGAATAGTTTTGACATTCACCAGTCACTACCATCTTCCAGCAAATAAATCCAGGCAACAGTTGGATTCAGCTGCTGGAGTTCTTCCTCCAGCCAGATGACCACATGCTTCAGGAGCCATTTCACCAACAGAAACTGACACTAAAACAGGACCACTACCAAAACATGTGAGAAGACATCCTTCTTCAACACAATGGAAAAGTTTCACAGAAAAGACAAACAAACAAACGCCCACACCATTAAGACCATCCTGTCAATTTCCACTTCCCCACCTCAAACTAAACCGGACTAAAAGAACAGGTTAATGAAAAAAAAGGGAGGCAAAACCAATACAGCGCCATCAATGCGAAAAAGTGCTGGTGGATCTGACCTTTGTTGTCCTCACTACTCTTCACACCTTGCTGGTGCTCAGACCCTACCATACTCCCCTCTAAAATGCCACTGGCACAACTGGAGGGAGAAACTCAGCACCGGTACATGGCATAGGCGGGTCCAGGCCCCGCTGGACCCCTCATCTCCAGCCCAGGCGCCCCGCCGCTCCTCCACACCCCAGCGCCACGGCTCCCGCTGGGGTGGCGGCCGGCGGGGACCCTCTTACCTTGTTGGAGTAGGGCGGTTTACTCAGGTTGATGCCGTCGCGGATGAGCTTGTCCCGGATCATGATCTTCAGCTTCAGCCTGGGGTACGCCACCAGCCCCCCGCCGCCGGCCGCCCCCCGCCGGCCGCCGGGCCGGGCCCTGGGGGCCGCCCCCCGCCGGGGCTCCTCCGGCCCCCCCGCCCGGCGGGGGCAGCGCCCGGCGGGGGCGGGGGGCGGCGGCGGCGGCTCCAGGGTGAAGTAGAGCCCCGCCGCCCTCTCGTCCGCCTCCTTCAGCCGCCGCACGGCTTCGTGGATTCGGCGCCGGTGGTGGGGCACGGCCACGCCGATGGCATCCAGGTCCGGGTCGCCGATCTGCTTGCAGACCTCCAGGTCGTCGTAGCCATTATCGACGAAGGACTCCGCGTACTGGGGGAGCTGCAGGGTCTTCAGCCACTCGTAGACTATGTTGGTGCACATGCTGGCTCCAAAATAATAACGACTTCAACTTTCAGCACCCAAGCCAGCCTCCCCCTTTCCACTTTTCGCCAAAGGGAATAAAGCCACAAAAACTGCGATGCAAGTAAGAGGTCTCAAAATCAAGGTCAAGAAAACATCCGCCAGGGGAAAAAAAAAAAAAATCCTTAAAGCAGATCAGTAGGGCAACGCAAGCACTGCTGAGCGAACCCCTCCTGCTTATTCCTCCTCTTGTACCAAGTACAGACGCTTTCTGCCACCGGGAAAGGGAGACTCACACTAGAGAGAAGCAAAATAAAAGGGTGCATCCCCTACAATCCCAGGTCGCTGCTGCACAACATCCACCCACTTTCTCTGGAAGTAATTCCCAGTCGCTGTCTTTTTTTTTTTTTCTTTTTCCTTTCAGTGTTAGTTTCTGTTTCTGCTTCTGTCTCACCTTCCTGCGCTCTGTCGTATGATGAATCTGTTTACTATAAGTAGCTGCTTTGGTACACGATGGTGTCGGGGGAGAGCCGAGCGCAGGATCCCTCGCCCAGCGTGGGCAGGGGTGCCGGTGTGCAGTGCCCTCCTCTCCCGTGCCTCTCCCAGCAGCGGGCGCAAAACGGCGGCTTTTGCTTTCCTTTTAAACGGCTCTTTTCGGATTAGGAGCAAAACAGAGGGAAGAAAAAAAAAATCCCATTCACTTTTCCGAGTTACTTTCCCAGTTTCCCTTCATCCCCGTAATGCTGGTTAAACGCGCTTCGCTGGCAGCGAGACCAGAAACTGCTTTCCAGCCCCACTTTCTCCGCGCTGATGCCGGCGGTGCCCTCCTGCCCCAGCGGGGCACGCAGCCCGCACAACTTTCCCCGCGTTCCCCTATCTCCGCCGGCGCTCCCGCCGCTGTCCGCAGCCGCCCTGGGGAGGAGGCGGCGGCGGCGGGGCCGTGCGGGCGGCGGGCGCTTCGTGCATCCTCCGGCGGCGGTGGATGAGCCGATCTGCGGCAGGTCACCGGCGCAGCCCCCGCCTTCCCCGGATGCCGCCGCAGCTCTCCCTTCCTGGCCACCGGTACCCGGAGCGGTGCTTCTCGCCCGGGTCCTCCCTCTCCTCTAGCCCGGAGGCGCCTGATGCGCCGCCCGCAGATCTCCTCCGGCTCCTCCCGGTGCGGCTTCTCCCCGCTCCTCCTCCGCGCCCGCCACCCCGCTGCCAGCCCCCTGCCTCGGCTCTCCCCCAGCCCTTCCCAACTTTCCCTGCCGGCAGCCCACGGTCTCTGCCGCCGGCCGCTCGCCCGCCCAGCCCGGCCCGCCGGGGGCGCGGGGAGGCGGCGTGCAGCCGGCCCGGGGGCCAAAGCAGCCTGGCCGGGCAGCGACTCGAGGATGCCACCGCTCCGCGGGCTCTCCGCCGGGCTTGCCCGTCCCCGTTTTCCCCGCGGCCAGGGAACGCCGGGGGGCACGGCCCGGGAGGCTGCCCCACAGCGCCCTCGGGACAGCTGGACCGACGGCGGCGCCAGCCAGCCCGCCCGCGGGGGCAGCGAGCCCTTCGCGGTGGAAGGCGGACCCTTTGGGGGTCGGAGGGGCGCAGAGCGGCGCTGCCCCGGGAAGCGGCGCTGCCTCGGGAGCGGCGCTGCCGCGGGAAGCGGCGCGGGCCGGCGAGAGGCGCGGGCCCCGCTCCCCCCGCGCCGCCGGGGCCGCCCGGGGCGCTGAGGCGCCGCGCGCTGCCCACGAACGCCGGGCTCGCAGCGCCCCCGCCGGGCCGCCGCGGGAAGCGCCGCCGGCCCAACCCGGCCCGGCCCGGCCCCGCCGCCGCCCCCGGCTCCCCTCACGGCCCCCGCGGGCTGAGCGGGGAGCCCCTGCCATGATAATTTTAAACTGCGTGAAACTTGCTTTCCTGCGAATATCCCTCCTCATCCGGGCTGGGGGGGAGCTGGGGACAAGCGGTGGGGCACCCGGCAGCCTCCGGCAGCACAGGGGTGCTGGAGGAGGGACACGCTCCCGTTTGGAATTTGCCGGGGAAGGGGCGGCGTTATCCGTAACGGGTTTCCTAGAGCACTTCTTTGAGTAGAGTTAGACGCACATTTGTCCTCAGGCTTCATGTAGTTCGCCACAGGATTGCGCAGCGCAGCGGCGTTCCCACAGAAAGCATTGCGCTGCGAGGTGTTTTGGAAAGGTGAGCTACTTACCGGCGGGTAAAATGCAGCCTCTGGGTATAAAGCTTAGGGATCACGGATTCGTCTGCCAAAGAGGGAAAGGGAGAAAAGGAGGAAGAGCAGTTTACTCCTTTTAAAAATCTCCTTCCACTTTTTTTTTTTTTCCCCCTGAATCTTATTTTCCTTCCAGACCACATAATATGTCAAACTCTCTTCTCAGCCCAGAGACAGATTGAAGCAGCAATTATCTTCTCTTCACAGACCTGGTGAAAGACTGACAGCACCGGCAAAATTAGCAAGGAGGTTCTGTGATCTGGAGCTGGAACAGATGTCATGAGAGGCAGGAAAAATTGACTGATGCAGGGCCTATTTATCAGTCTTATTGACAATACATACTGAATTATATAATTTTTATGTATGTATTTTGGAAGGGTCTTGAAAGGCTTTTAAAGTATTGCAAATTTTATAATTCAGATGTGCTCTGTGAAAGGGTAAGACCCTTCTGATGGGACAGCAGGAGGAGAAATGGTGCACTCCCATGGGACTGTGGAGGCTGGCAAGGTTACAACATTGTGAAACTCTCTGGTTGTTTGGCACTGATTTTGGTTTCACAAAATTAAGTCACCTGTCAGCAAATATAGTAAAGTTTTGTGTGACCTTAAAATACGAAAATAAACAACAATAAAAATAAGAAAGACAATCAGAAGTCCAGGAGAGAAAAGACTGGTCCACCTCACCTCAACCCCACAGTAAAATCTGAGGCAAGTCTTTGTGAAGACTTACATGAGATTCGGGTGGGTAGTTAGAAGGAATGTTCCTCAGGGTTGGTACTAGTGCCAGCACTGTTCATCATCTTCACTGATGCTCCCAGTGCCAAGGTGGAATACATACTCAGGAAGTTCCCGGACAGCACCAAATAGGGGGGAGGGTAGTCAATATGTTGGGAAGGTAATTCAAGAGTAAAGAAGGAAGAAAGTCAAAAAGTGGCAGAGCAGAAAATGGAGGCATGTTTTGATTGGTAACAGCAAACTCAGTTTGAAAAGCTCCTTTATGTGCTTTTTATTAAGTGCAGTGATATTATTCAGGAACATTTAGAGTTGTTTATTTTTTCTTCCTTCAAGATTTATTTTATTTTTGACAT
Source organism: Acrocephalus scirpaceus scirpaceus (assembly GCA_910950805.1). Lineage (NCBI taxonomy): Eukaryota > Metazoa > Chordata > Aves > Passeriformes > Sylviidae > Acrocephalus > Acrocephalus scirpaceus. The sequence continues at coordinate 48,082,803 of OU383775.1, forward strand.
TAAGGAAGGAGCATGGGCATTTGCTCTGGACACCTGTTCAGTGTTTTGAATCATGCACTCGCATATTTGGTGGTTGAAAAAAAATTAGACTAAAACACATACACTTAGAACTGAGTACTCACATAGTGGATGAATGTGAGGAAGATTCTGAAATGAATACAATTCCATCAAGATATTTGTGAAGGTGTTCAGGTAGAACAGGAAACTCAGATTCACACACAGAATGAGTAACCCATGATTATGTTGCAAAGAATAATGTGCAATGAACGAGTGGAAGCTCATATTTCTGTGCTTTTTTAAAAAGAACAGAACTGGACTCTCAAATATTTTTGTAGTGTTTCCACTGGGGCACAGGGTGAATAATTCACTAGAACTACTCATACACAATGGCAAATGTTTGCAGAACCAGGCTATTAGTTCAGGTAAATAGAGCTATTTATACTTGTGTGTAAAATGTTGATTATTTGACTGTACGTAGTATACATTGGCAAAGAGTCCAGAGGGAAATAACAATGACTGAGAGAAGGTTTGAATATATCTAATTTTTATCCTAACTGTTAATCCTAAAAAACATATAGCAACGTAACTCAGCATCTAAAGAAAGATTTTCCCATGTAACCTCTGCAGAGAAATAAATTTAGAACTTTGAAAACTGGTATACATCATGTCAATTCCCACAGCTGTACTAATTGTAATGGAAAGTACTGTCTATTAAGTGTTCTGGAGACTGACATTTCCTCATTGAAAAATCAGATGACCATTATTTAAAGTACTCTTTCATAGAAGATTAGAAAAATTTAGATTGGAGAGGACCTCTGGGAGTCACCCAGTCCCATACCCCACTCAGCAAAGACCTAATTGCAAACTCTGATCAGGTTGCAGACGGGTTTGCCCCACTGACTTCTGAAAATTGGCAGGGATGGAGGTTCCCCAGTATTTCTGGGTGGTCTCCTCCAGCACTGACCTACTCTCACCATGAAGAATTTCTTCCTCTTGTCTGGTCAAAGCAATTGTGACCTTTTTCTCATGTCCTTTTGCTGAGCCCTTCTAAGAATGGTTTGGCTCTGTCTTCTCCATGGCTCTCCCCACAGGCTATGAAAGACTGCAGTGGGGTTCCCTTTGCCTTTTCATCTATAAGATAAACAAACCAAGTTCTCTCAGCCTCTTCTCATATTTTGTCAGCAGATGAAAACTTGAAAACATGATGTTTGTGAGGTATATAAGTAAAAGTTTTATCACAGAAAAGAAACAAAAATAAATGAGACTAATGAGAACATTGCAATCAGGAATCTATATAAAATTTAAATGTAAAAATAGAACTGTTTACAAAACGGATTTATCACTTAGAATCTTATATAAACAAAGCAATGTTTTAATTATAAAGGAAACTTTAAAATACACCAGAACATGACCCCACTCTAAATTTACTCACTATGTTTGTAATAACTGCATGCTCACTGAGACTATACAACAGGGAATGTGAAAGGACATAGCTGATAAAATATCCATTTTTCTTTGTTGTGAATATAAAATTAATTTGGATTTGAGAGTGCATTTGAAACAGAACAGCTACTTTATTTACTGTGATTCTCCTTCCCCACAAAAATTTACAGGCATTAATTTCAGTTCTCTTTTTAATGAGATAGATAAAGAAATTGAATAGAAATGGAGAATAAATATCCAAATCAAAGCTACAGTTTTCATCAGAACAAGTTCTGTAACAAGAATTCAGTCTAAACATTATCCTTTTTTTCCTTAGTAACAGAAGGAAAAAGTATAAGAGCTCAACTTCTTCAACAGACTACCAAATTCTCCATTAACATGTCAACTTCGAACACTTTATGAAGGTAAATGGGCTTGCACGAGTTTTACCTTCTTGGCCTTTTGTAGCAAAGATACTATCCTGAAAAAAACCCAAAATTATCCTATCCAAACCAAAAATTTTTTGACTATTTTACTAGCTGCTGACAGACACCTATTTTCATAAAGCAATGGTTCCCTATAATAATTCAGGGTGGGTTTGTCTTTATAAACGTAAACCACTGGCCAACTCTCATTGCTACTAGCTTTGAGCCAGAAGGTAGCACTGAAATAGTGTGTGCATTGTGTTGAATTTTACCCGAACTCAAAAAATTTTGCTTCACACTGAATGCACTTTAAGTGAACTGTTTACTGTAGATAAGTATAAGAAGAAATCCTAAATTATTACTAATAGTTGCATTTTTACTACTCCATAAGTTGTGGAAATCCCTACAAATATCAGCTGAATATCAGCATGGTGGATGGAAAACAAATCAGTATTTACACCCTCACAATTAACAATCTAGTGCTTCTGTGTGATACTGTCTCCAAATCACAATGAAGAAAAAGCTTAAAGCTTTGATCTCTTGGTGACTTACTTCTGTTTCCTTTTTTCTATGAAGTTCCACTTATTCTTCTTCATCAAGAAAAGCTTCTTCATAAGGCACATGCATGAATCATGAAACAACAATCTCTATGAGGCTTTAAAGTTGGATTTTCTTTTTCCAGTGAGAAATTTAATTTAAAGCAGTAGCTAATGCCTTACAAAATTGAACTCACAGTCAGTGTAGTCACGTGCCTTAAACAAATACTTTGTGAAAATCCACAAACATCAAGCACCAGGTTTCCAGGAAACCAAAGGGAAGAAAAGGATTTAATAAAATGAGCAAAAATGAATCCATCATTTCTAACTAGCCTGTGCAACTTAGCCTAATACTTGTGGCACTAGCTATGATTACCAGCTGTAATTCCTGTGTAAGAGAAAGCATATGCCAGGGAAAGGGAGAACCCTTCAACCCTCCAGAAATTATCCTCTCCCTTCCAAAAGGGTCCTCTGGTGTCCTAAGACCTCAAGGTAGTATCCTGACCCTGGTGGATACCAGGGAAAAACTCCTGCCATTCAGTTCAGACCAGCTGAACCTTCTGTGTGCTCCCAGGGGAGTCTCACCCCTTTATCCTACAGAGCTTCATCAAAGCTGCCCTATGACAAACAGGTCCTAGTTTCTCCCATGTTTGTTTTTACTCTGTCTCTCTTCAACAATATATATGCAAAAGCCCAGATTTATAACATATTTAGGGGAGATTTTCAAAATTACTCAAAACCCAGACTCTCTTAAGTAAATATGTATTACAACTGTGTTCTTAAACTTCTTTCTGTTATGTACATAGCTGATAGTAGGGACTGGCTGTTCCTATTACCTGCTGATGTGTTCAGGTTCCCTTATTCCATGGGCTCTTTCTCTGACTGCTTCATTCTTCCATCCTTCCTCCATGTCTATTATCCCAAGCAATTTTCTGCAGTTCTCTCTGCCTCATGGACTGTGTTATTTCACCATCTCCTATTTCCACAATTCCTCCCCTTTTCCTTTACAACATCCCTTCTGAATAGCTTTTTTGTTCACACTTCTCACTTTCAGTTATTTTCTCCTTCTCTTGCTGTGTCCAGATCTAATTCTTTCCCCCTATGGTTCCAACAAAAATAGTTAAATAGGAATATTTCCTTGTAATGTTTTCCCTGTTCATGTACTTATTTTTCACTTAAGCACCTGTTACCTAGACAAAATATTGAGCTAGAGGGGCTTCACATCTGATCAGCATGGCAATTACTAAGTATGGTTTTTGTGAAGGGTGAAAGCATCATCCTAGCTTTGCCTTTCTCTCTTGAGCTCAGCTACTGTAGGTGTTATAAAAACACAGAACTTCTGGAGTGGCGCTTCAAACACAAGGTCTTAAAGCAGGAGCCATGCAAGGTAGAAATCAGCAGAGCAAAGAAGCAAATACTTATTCTGTTTCTTGAGGGTCATTGAACATAAAGTGCTTCCTCACAGGAAGAAGGTAAGATTATTACCCAGATGGCTATCAGGTAAAAATTACTGGAGTGAAGCAGTACTGCAGGTTAGCAGTCAGGATTTGTCCTCTTAGGAACTGAATGCATCGCATCAGCAGGACCATAAGTCCTGGAGGAAGAGAAAGAACCAGCTGGCATGAAAACATGGGCCATGGATGTTACACCATCTGAAATAGCTATGATTTGTCTCCTGGCTTTGAAATAAAGAGTCCTGATAACTGCTGAGACTGTGAAGAACCTCCACCAAAAATTAGACAGTTTCCACTGTGCCATTTCAAAACAAAGACAGATAAAATGTTTGGATTTATGCAAAAGCTTTTCTCCAAATAATCAATGTTTGAAAGAATCAAATAATCCCCTAATTCCCCCCAGACATCCCCATTCTGGATGAGTAATGAGAAATTAATCATCCTGTCAAAATAAATGCTGTGAGACCTTTTAGTCATGCTCACCCCTCTCTCCATAATAGATTTTTGTCAGTCATTCAACTAGGTGTCCCAAAAGACAGTGCTGCATCTCAGCTCCTTTTCTATGGTCCTTTTTTTTTATCTGTCTGGGACTAATTCCAACATTCCTTGATGTGTCAGGAGTCGATCACACATCAGAGGAGCCCAACCCATCCCACCCTCCTTGCCTCCACTGACTGCCACAGCACCACACAGCACCAGCTCTTCATCAAGTCAGTGTTGATTCCAGCCTTCCTGCAGCTGATACCGAGGATCTTCCTGACAGAGGCAGACACAGCTGGTGCATCTATGGGGTGTTAACTGCTTAGATGGATAAATACAAGGCTACTAGACTATAATAAGGTTAGGGAATTACCAAACAAGAGTTCCCACAGTCATATGAGTTCATTTACATGACACATATTTCTGCTAAAGTTGATATAACAGTATAATTAGAAATGTGAGTAAGAAAAAGGAAGAAGTAACTTGGGTTTTCTGTTCCTCTGAGTCATGACAGCTAAAAGAACCTGGCATTTTTCTGTAGATATAAAATTGAGATGATGGGTTTTATCTCCAGAGAAAACATCCATTTTATATTTTTGAGATTTTAGATTTTAATTCTTTTTTCAACAGCCAGTAGCTCAAAGGAAGTTTTTTTTGTCTTTGTATTACTGGGTCTTCATTTCTCGATAGCATGCATGATGTTTCCATTAATGTACAAACACTTTCATTAGAGTGAACCATCATCTAGCTTTAATTATCAGTTTATATTTGAAGTGAATCTGGGAAGACTACTGAGGGGTAGAGACCTTGGCTGCAGAGAGACAGATCTGAGAGTTAACCTCTGCACTTCTGGTAGGAGAAGACCCAAGAGAAAAATGAGTTATAAAGCAAATAACTTTCAAATTTAAAAAATACTATATGTGCAAATCACTGATGCTTTTTAACCCTGGAAGTGTTTGTAGGGGGATGGAGAATGTTTTCTTTCCTTCCAGGCATCTGTAGAGTTTCACATCTCACCCACTTCAGCTGAGTGTGCAATAGAGGAATGTTGTAGAAGTGGAAAGAGGCTGCACACGTGAGATAATCCAAGCTGTGACACCAACTCTGATCTAGACAGGGGTCAAACCTAGCCCAGAAATAGCCTCATTGACAACACCTTGGCGTTTGTCAGAATCCTGAATCTTTTTGTCATTTCAGGTTGTGACATTCAGAAGACAAAGTTTTAAGTCTATAGCTCGGGTTTTAAGTATCCAAGAAAGGCTGTATCTCAGCTTGGTGGACTAAGGACATTTCTGTGCTCCCAGATTCTGTGTAGGTAAATTCTCCAGCTGTGTCACAGCCTCTTACCAGAGTAGAATTTGGGGGGTCCAGTTAGTTATCTTTGCAGTAACTCTTATGGTAAGAACAGCAGTCACACATCCTGCAAGACAGCTAGCTGATGTCATCCAAAACCTCAATTCAGATGTTTGAGAGAACAGGAGTCTAAAGTATGTCATAAAGCATACCCACCTTTCCATCTAAAAAGCCTCTGCAATCCTGCAAATGATTTGGGACAGGTCAAATCATGTCCTCAAAATTCAAGACTCTGATTTGGAATTAAGAGTCAAGGTTTGATCAAAAGCTAACATAGTGATGAGTTTGCTTATTTTGGATTAATCAAATATTAGGGCAATTTCTCTTTCATTCAAGCCCAGTTGAAGACCAGGCAGAAGATTAATGCATCTTTGTCTCTAACCAATCTTAGCCTTAAAAAACTATCATTGGTTCAGGCTGGTCAGCTGAAGTGTCAGAAGTATCCTGAGGAGATGAGCTATAATGAATAATTTTTCCATTTTCCAGAAAATACAAAAAGCCAACTCTTTCTAGTGATGCCAGTCAATAGGTTTATGAGGCAATCTGTAGTCTTTCCAGTAGCAGGCATGTAAGATATGGTTGTGGACATTCCCCGTCTTTTTACAATTCAAACTCATCATCTCTCTTACAGCCGCAAAAATCAAACCAAAGGAAGCTTCATCAGCTCCCGCCCAGGCAAAATGCCCTACCTTCAGTGCAGGGTTCATGGGTTTTGTGTTACAAGCTTTTAAAAAAATCTCATTTCACACAAATGAGCTCTTTTACTTTCAGAAAAAGATAGACATCTTTGAATGTTTTCAATCAGAGTTTTTAAACTCTAAAAGTCCCCATTTCATGGATATTTTCTCCCTTAGTCACTGCTATGCTGACCTACTCACCACCTGTCTACCATAATTGTAGGAGGGATCATCAGGAGTGGCACATTTTTGAAGTAAGGGCAAGAGTGATGCTAAAGACTTCTGTGAATTAGATAAGAAACACGGACTGGAAGATCCTATCAATGAGATCAAAGAAAACTGTAGAGGTGGGACGTATATGTCTCTGAGTTCTGCCTAGTAATTCAACATTAACACTCATGAATATAAATTCTAATACATAATTAATTTAATTTAGAAACTTAAGTAAAATTTTGAGGGCACTTTGTGCAAAGCATGTAGATAAACCTTTGCTATGCTAGAGGACTTCACTGAACTTCCAGAATAAACTAAATCTGAATACTGGCTTACTCCTAAGTGAGGTGTACAGCAAGGAACAGTGTGTATGGCCAATGATGTTGAGGGCTTTCAGAGCTCCAAAATGTAAAGATAGAACACTATATTATCTTCATTTTGCCCCTGCCTCATGTACAAATAGAAAAATGTGTCTTCTTACACTGCAAACATTCAAACATTTAATGCTGCTCTTTTAGTATTTTCTAATCTGACCTGTGTTCCAGCAGTCTCCACAATTCCCTTGAGATGTAACACCCCTGAAACGTTGCTGCAGTCATCAGTCAAAGATGTGGCCTCTAAAGTGCTAATTCTGATAACTGTTTAAACACATATTATTCTGTTAACATATCACAACTGCTTCTCACACATGCTGGTTTATATACTAAAATAAATATAAAGAAGGACATTTTGCTTTATTTACTTACCTTCCCCTCAAGGAGTGGCAGACACCTCATACTCATGGAATAGCACATCCACTGGAAGTCATCATGCCGAGATAGCAGCAATATATGTGATCCCTCCTTATTTGCATTTGATGTAATAATATTAAAAATTTGCCATAGCAAGATCTTATTACAGCAAAAACAAACAAACAAACAAACACATTGAGCAGGATTATATACTATTTTTTGTCAGTCTACAGCTCAACTTAATTTTGAAGATTTTAATTTCATGCGAATGCTAGAGCTTCCTTATTTCATCAGATTTTTACTGCTAGAAATAAACAAGAAAGAGAGAGGTCTTGCAGCAATCATTCTTGATAGCAGTACACTGTAAAAATGATAATAATATTTAGAAACTGGTAATGCCAATATCATTTTTATACTTTACAACAGGAACACCACAAATGCATCTTCCTCTATTAATAGCAATGCTAGTGAACCAAAGCAAGTGACTGAAGTGTATCCTTCTGAAGATCACTAAAGTGAGTTAGGCATTATGAATCCAATTCTGTTTTGCTTCTGTTATTTTTTTCTATCAAAAATATTTTTTCAAAATTTTAAAGGGGTAACCCAGCAGTTTAGTTAATTTTATTTTCCTTTTTAGTTTAGCATTTTAGCAGAATGAGCTCTTGTAGATTGCGCTGCCTAACCAATGCCGTCAGCAAATTATCTCAAGTACATCTTGAGCAGTTCTGCATATTTCAGCACAAGTTTTCTTTGAAAAGATGACTTACGTAGATCCATCTGCAAGAAGAAGCACATTTGGTGAGTTTGACTTCAACAGATACTTAAATGTCTTGCAAAATAGAGGCAGGCTCTGAACCTGAAGTAATTTCCTTTTTGAATGCTGCTAGATGATTGTTATTGAGGAGAGAAGGAAGGAGGGGTAAAGCATAACTGGGAAACATTGCTGGCCCATACCCTGTACTGAATTGAGAAGAATTGTTCACTCACTTCAGCAGATATTTTTCTCCAAGTATTCCAGAGATCATACAGATTTAAAGCACTTTCAGAGCAAGTTTTTGGCTCTGTTTAGCCACCTGCATTTTTTTCAATGTAACACTCAGACCACTGCAGAGACCACAAATAATTATTCATAGTTTTGAGCTGTTGAAGAGTAATTACTTGAGATGTAATTCCTTCAGTGAAGTGCTTACTATTCTTTCCCTCTGTAGCCATCATTGTGTTTTCAATCCAGAATATTTAGAAATCATGAACTATGTCTGATATTTGATGTCATTCATACGATTTCTCATGACAGCTGTTTTTTTGCAGGGGCAGCTTAGAGTGTGAAGGAGTTCCTTTTCTTTCCTTTCGATTTTTAAAAAAAGAAAGGAGAGTAAGGTTTTTGTAAAATCACTTGCTTTGGTGATTTGGAGTTTTAGTAAATTTTGGTAAACTTTGCACTGCCAGCAGTGCAGGTGGCATCTCAGCAAAGCAGAGCAGACAGAATCACCTCAGTCAACCTCTTGAAGCAGCCCAGGATACAGTTAGCATGCTATTATTGTAGTCACTGCAAACATAAGATATGACTATATTAGCCATTGCTTCTGACTTCATTACTCCCCATGTGAATGCCAGAATAAATACCCAGAGATCCCATGTAACTGTGAGGGAGTGAAACTCTGATGCATCCTGCCCATGGTCAAGGCAAGGCCACGGTGTGGCTTCACTCCACTTTTGGCTTGACCCTGTGGGTGCTCAGCACGGACAAGGGGCTCTGTCTGTGTAGCTGTTCCTGGGAAAGGATAGAAAATAAGCATTACTGCCTTCCCTCCACCACAAAAAGCCTGACAGTCATCTGAGTAGCAGGGACTTGTCATGCCTGCCTTCATCAATAATGAAATTAAAATCTTGATTGCCATTAAAGAAGCTTTTTTTTTTTCCATTTTTGCTAGGCTGTAACAAGCATTTCAACTGTTCATTTGTGTTAATGTTGCAAGATAGGGTGTAACCTGTAGACTAACTAATTAAATGCTCTTTGATTTTGAGTGAAGTGTTTGGTACAGTCTAGACAACAGAGTCTAATTAGCGCTGGATGTTTAATGGAACTAAAGACCCATGAAAAGTAAAAGGTGCTGAAATAAAAAGTCAGTGAGAGAGATGTCAAGATAAATGAGAGTGAAATAAGGAAAACAAAAAACCCCTTTGCTGTGCTAGAAATACCATTCCCTCAGAAAACCCCCCACTATATTAATTATGAAAATTTGAAAAAATCCAATCAACTCCAATGTCCAGCTGTTTAGGGTAATATAATGGAAAGCTATCCAAAATACATTATGTCAGCAAGCAACAAATTAAGGCATTTTGCACTATCTCACTGCATTTCATTTCTCCCAGGCAACAAATTCACCCCAGTATTTTTTATTCTATTGTAAAACTCTGTGTGTATTGCTTTGTGAGCTATGATTCACAGCCTCTCAGCAGGAAATTGAAAGTTTGCCTTAACAGCACCTTCTCCTGTCTGTAAATGTAGCCAATTTGTGGTTTTCCTCAGCTGAGAAAAATGTGAATGCAACTTTAGATTAGTGTGTAGTTAAGTCCATAAATAAAAAACAAAAAACCCCTCAATAGATTGGTCAACTTTAAACCAATAAACTTTTATTCAGTGCATGTGTTCTCTCTAAGAGGTGATTAAGCTGAATGGTTTAGGAATAACAAAGCTAGATTGCCCCTCCCCAGCTCTTCACTAATTCCCTGGTTCTGTTGTGTGCTGCAGAGCAAGCTGTACCAAATCAATGCCAAAAGCTATGGCCCACTTAGTTCTTCAGCACCTCTCATTCCCAGGAAGCACCTTGTTTTGCAAAGGGGACTTAGTTTTAGGTTTGGTGGCACACTTGGTTTTCTCCTGTTTTCTGTTAGGGCTTTTCAGTGTATTTTCAGTTTATTTATTCTGAGGGAGTGCAAGTGAACAAAGGAGTCAGGAAGTCAGTAATACACATTACATATACTACTAACACTAGCTCCTGAGCAGGATGATTTAGAAAAAAACTTAAACCAAAAAAAACCCTACCAAAACACAAGCAAACAAACTAAAAGAGAACAAACATCCACAGAAATTTCAGTACAAAACCAGATCCCTTAATCCTGCAGCAGCACGTCAGTAGATTTATAATCCAGCCCTTGCTTTCTGAGAACACTTGCCTAATGATGTACAGCATCCCTGCCTGGGGGATGCAGCAGGGCAAGGATCCCTCCAAGGGCAAAGCTTCCCGAGGAGGGACGTGTGCCCTGTGCTCTGTAGCAGACTGCTGTGCCACAGGTCAGTGCAATGCAGAGGTGGCACCTGGCCCCTGTCAGACATGAGGAACAGGAGCTTGAGCAGCTCAGACTTTGTTTGGCTGTCATGGGGCAGGAATAAAAATGGCTCAGTGGTTCTGGAAGCCCCTCCTGCCTCTGAGCTCTGCAGCTTTTCTCCTCACACCACTGCCCATATACAGTGTCAGACAATGTTTGCCTTCTACATAAAGCCACTGTACTCTCTTCCATCTCTTCAAAACATAAAAACCAGGATAATGTATTCCTGAGCTGAGTTCCTGTGCAGCACTGAGACATGCTTCCTGGGAGAGGCCCCTGTAACTCATAGCCAGGATAAACTTTGATCAGCTTGGTAGAGATTAGCAAACCCTTGGTGGGCATCACAGTGCAACCGTGGAGCACAGGAGCTGTTTTCCTTCTGGTCAGAAATAAATAATAGTAAATTAAAAAAAAAAAAAAAAAAAAAAAAAAAAAAAAAAAAAAAAAAAAAAAAAAAGTTCCAGAAATACATTGATGTACTTCATCTGCATATTGGAGTTCATCCCAGGGGACCAGAATCAACCTAGTTCAAAGCAGCCTTCTTCACTTGGGTATAGCCTGAACACCAGATATTTAAAACTGAGTGTTTCTCACCACCAATATCTTTCTATTATATTTTCCAATGCAGCTGCAGCCACGTTGCTCAGACGACGGGTTAAATGCTTTCACCTTCTCTTCTTGTCAGTCCTGAAGCTACTGCTATTGCTGAGAAAAGGAAAGAACTGACTCAGCAGTCACAGCAGCAGGATTTCATATAGATCAGCACAGCACACAAGGTGGCACCATATGTTCCTGCCCTTCAGCATCTAACAAATATCAATTAATTCCAGCAGGCACCAACACAGAAGCAAATACTAATTAGAGATTTGGAGAAAGTGGTGGTATTAGCAGTCTAAATATTGGGGGAAATTCATGCTATGCTTAGAGGCATTTGGAGGAGGACAAACTGAAGGTCATTTGGTATTTGCATTTAAAAAGCTGTGATAGCAGTCAGCCACCCCCCAACCCCCACAACATGCTAAACCAGAGTTAGCTTGGTCAGAGAAGATTTGTAAAACAGGCTTAGAAGTTCATATTGGGTACAATGAAGAGCAGGCTCTTGTGTGAGTGGCTAAGAGGAAGAAAATACTGAGCTAAAAGAAAGATACCTTCACTCTTTTTGAGAGTTTTGAGAATGTCACAGAGCACCTTGGTGCTGCTTATCCATAACTAAGTAACAGAATAAGAAACAATAATTTCCTGAAAAGTACAAATTTATGTATTTTCAATTATTTTGGGGCACCTAGCCCTGGTTATATACAATACATGTTACTTGAATTTACTGCAGTCTTTATAAGGCATCTCTGTGAGTGGGAAGCGTGCATGGTGATGAGGAAGAGAGAACTGAAGAGCTCTTATTCCATAGATAGTGACAAAGCAGAGATAGATCTTTTCTTTTTTAATGGGATATTTGTTATATCTACTAACAAAACCTGCTAAGTCTTTAGGTCTTTAAGTACTTTAAGTACTGTGACTTGATGACAGTAGTCTACTTGCCAACAAGAAGTGAAAGTTGGAGGTAGGGGCTCTATTTAAGTGAGCCCTAGCAGTGAATTGAAACACTAAGGTTTCAAAGGTAAGGTGGAAGAGTTTGTGCACCCAAGCTCTTTCAAAGATTCCAGTCCAGAGGGTTAGAATATCAGCAGCAGTATCAGCAGCAGTGACATAATCTTCAATCTGTGCAGTTGATAAAAACCCCCAAACCAAACGACAACAAAACCCCCCACAACAACAAAACCACCAAAAATAATCAAACCCAATATAGATTTACATGCAGATCTGTATTTTGAAAGGCAGCAAGAGGAAGCAGGGACAGAGTACTTAAAGCCATGGAAAAGTAGCTTTCATAACACTGACTACAACTTAATGGAGCCATTGACTCTCGTGAAATCCCACCCCCACCATCTACAACCTGTCCGACGATTTCTGCTGCAATGTATGCTGGCAACCAGAACTATTTGCACAGAAAAAATAGAGTAAGGAATAATTATTGAGTTTCCAGGTGTATTTTCATAGAATTTAGGGGTTTTCTTTTCCTCCAGTGCCAGGGCAAACAAAGTCTCTGGAGATCAAAATCCCAAGTATTTCTTTTGGAACAGAGGAAAATCATACCACTGTATCATACCAATGGTGGCTTGTCCTTGTCCATCAACTATTCTTTGTTTTCCAAGGTAGATTAGTGCAGTCCATTGTTTTTCTGCTTTGTTTTGGTTTCAATTTCTTTCTCTGTAGAAACTTTGTTAATGCTGGAGGTAAAATGACAAAGAGCTAGTTCAAGCTTAAAAGTGAGAAATGTGGAAAATTTTACTCCAAGGCTGGTTTCCATGACTGATTAAGTAGAAACAACTGGAGCAACAAGACTACTGCAAGGTCTGCATGTCATCTGCTATTCACATGGATTAGTGCTGAGAAGGAAGAAATTAAATGGATGGAGCTCCAGAAAGGTAGAAAGAATCCTGGAACACTGTTCATGGAATTACTTGAGATGAAACTCCTCAAGCGTGAATTAATATCTGATGTTGGGTGTTTCTGAAGTCCTTGCTGTTTCTTTATGAGGAGGACGGCAAGGGGAGGGAGACTTCAGCTTTGCTGTTTGTGCTTAACTCACAGCAGCAATAGCAGATCTCCAAAATGAAGTCACAGCCCTAAAATGTGGCCTTTTCAGGGCCACTGTCTGTCAGTTCACATTCCTTTGAAGACTGTGAGTGGCACAAGGTCACCCAACTTCAAAAAGCATACAAAAAGCCCAATAAATGCTTTCAAGAGAGAAAGTACTGAGATTTGTGAGAGAAACTTTTCCACCAAGGACATTCACAAGAACAACCCACCTTCTAATCCTGAAAAATTGAAAGGCATGTGAGAAACAACTTCAGGAGAGTTTAGTGGTTAAATAAAAATGCAGACAAAATATCAAAACAAATTGTCATTGCACCCATAATTGACTATAGTTTCCAGTGCATTTTTTTTCCTCTCTCCTTGCCTTTCTCAGCCAAATGAAGAAGTTACATATCAAATCATCTACCTTAAAGGCAGCTATGGCCTGACTTTGGGCCACTGTCACCATCAATAGTTTTCCTATTCACCTTAAGAGCCCCACACTGATTTTCTTCTAGCTCAGGTCTTTGCTTTAATCCAAGGACTAAAATTCCCTGTACTAAGCTTTGCTGGACTTTTGAAAGAGCAGGTAATAGTCAGGTAATTTACTGACCACAGCCCTAAAGCCTGAAAGAAAAGACAATACTCAGAGGATGGCCAGAGCCGGCTTTACATTCCTAAGATCATTTTATTCATGACCCAGACCAAAGAAAAATCTGAATCCCTATTGAAAGCTTAAGTGCATGGACTTAGAGAGATCTGAGAGATTCTGTGTGTTGTATTAAAAAAAAAAAATAACCAAACTAGGAGACAGTAAGGGATGCTACCCATGCAGTACAAACCAGTGTGATCCTTACACAAAAAAAATCCACCCTCCCTGGATTTTTAAAAAAATCTTAGCCTCTAAGCCTGGCCTTCAGGTATGTTTCATCCCTGGTGGAAGACAATGGAGAAGCCCGAACTGTCAAAGGACTTTCAAACAATGAATGAAAAAAATTCATTTTTGTGGTTATCCTGCACTCAGGAAGGTGAAATTCAATAGTAGAAAGTAAATAGTTTTTGCTTTTTTCTGAAAAAAACACATAATTTTTGATAGAAACACTAAAATGTTTAATCCTAGTCAGACATGACTCTGTGATATTTGGTAAATATGTGGTAAGGAAAGAACTGACATTGGTGCTTTACTTGTCCATCAAAATTCCTCAGATACTCTTCGGGCTTTGAAAGAGTCTCATGGGAGCATTTGGTAGAAAGAGGATGACACTTTTGTGATCCAACTGACAGCTGGAAAGGCAGCAGTAATTTTCCTGTTGAATTCAGGCTGCTGTATGATAAATGCTGTTTCAAATTGAAACCTTGATCTATGAATGTAAATTGTTTGCAACAAGAAAAGCATTGCTGACCAAAGGACATGTGCTAGGCAGCACAGGTTATCAAGGCAGTATCACCCCAGTTCTTCTGTCTTTAGCAATTCTATATGTAACTACAAATCAAAGGAAAGGTTTGATTCACCTTATTTTGTGAACAAGTTGTAATTTGTGTCTGTAGAGTCCAGTGGATTTTGGAATTGGGATCTGTAGCTGGATCAAAACAGTGGGCGCTCAGCTCTGTGCAGTGGCACTGAGGGAGCGCCCGTATTTTGTTTCCTCTCAGCTCCTTTCAGTCCAGGAGTTTGAGGTTCGTAATTCACTACAAAATGACACTGAGATGACCAAAACATTTGCCATATTCAGAAGTAAATACACAGGCCAATTTTTTCACCTCTTGTCCGGAGAAAGAGGTAAATGAAACTTTTCCGTGCTCTGTGTAGTTCTGGGAGGTGCTGGGATTTTAGTCACCTGTGTAAGGACCTCAATCAATAAATTGCAAGACAAAGGCAAAAAGGGAGGAAAAAACAAACAACTGTCTAGCACAGAAAGCCCTGCTGTGGCTGCACTCAAAGTGCTTTTACAACATAAATAACAAAAGCAATTTTACAGCTTGGTGACTGAAGTGACATAGCTGTATGGAGCAATTATTAAAGCAGACAAAAAGCAGATTTTCCCATGGCGGTCAGCATACACACATCACTGGGGCTGTACAAAGTTGTGGGGTGGAGGAGGGGACAGAACACTCTTTACCTGGCAGCAGGTTCTGGTAAAAGGAGGGCTCCTGATCTTCAGAGTGAGCCTTACCCTCTCTTCATGGTCTTTAAAGTTAGAGAACACTGAGGGAATTAGTGAAAATCAAATAATTTGCTAAATCTTGTCTATTCAATTCAGCAAATGCTTATCAAGGATTGTTTATTTTCAGGTGAAAATTATTGATTCAGGAGGATTAGCTGGGGCTAGGAAGTCAATGCCAGACTATGGAACTGCAGACAAAACCTGAATATAGCAGGATCTGAAGAAAGTCAGATTGGCAGAAACTATAAAAGAGTGACAGGGTAGGAGAGTAGAGAGGGAGCAGATTGCCCAAGAGGAGAGGGCAAAGCCTGGCAAGGATACAGATGCTGGGAAATGGGGCACATTCAGCAAAGCAGTGTTAATAGGATCCTATCCAGACCTTTTAGGAGTCTCCTAACATGAAGAGACGAGTGCACGGCTGAGAGATGTGAGGTGCTGTAGGGCAAAAGGAGCAGCAGGACAGATGTGATGGGGACAGACTGCTCTGGCTGGGGTCTGCAGTCCCCAGAAGTCCTCAGAGGCCAGCCCAGGACACTGGGGTGGGCTGGGGAGCAGTGATGGGGATGCACTCTGGCTGAAAACCTGGTGTGTGGGAACAGGGGCAAGGAGAAAAGGTCTGCCTTGCAACCAGAGTTGCTCCTACAACGCTCATATAAAGCAAAGCTATTTTGTCCTAAGTGGCTTACATTTTCACTTTTCAAGCTAGGAATCCAATCTATTCTGACCAGTTTGCCATGTCACAGGTTAGCATAAAATGTACAAATCTTATATGCATAAAAGACAAGGGACTAGCATAATTTAACACCTAAAATACAGCTTTCTATAAACCTCTCCTCATACAACCAACACATTCAGCTCTTGACTCATGAATACAAAGTGCAAAGCAGCTGTATGAGATCCCACATATCACTGTGGGTTGACAAATTTTACTTACCCTGGGGGGAACTACATTTTTTTAGGGTTGGTCCTACCAGGGGTATAAGCTCTAGCAGAGTACAGCATTTATAGCACCACACCACAGAGGTCTTGCTCTGAAATGCAGGGAAAGCATTAATTAAAACATCAAGTGCCTGTACAGTCATTTTCCCAGGGTCACAAACAATTGCTTTGCTTGACATGAAGACTTAATGTAATGACTCAAATCCAGAGAAACAAAGGAATTGGAGGCTACAAAGCATCAGTATTGGAATTTGTTTCTGAAATAAGTCCTGGCCTTGCTTTTGCTTAATTCATTGAAGTTTAAAAATATTTTTTTCTTTGCTTATAATGACAGTAATTTACCACAACAGGGAGGAAATCCAGACAGGTGTGGCACAGGCTGTGTTGTCCTTGACTGGTGGGGGAAGAGCTGGGCTGAGCTGGCAGTGGTCCTGCTATCACCACCTGAGTGGGGTCCAGCCCTCCTGCCCTGCTCCCCTCCTCCATGCCAGCCCTTCTCCCCTCAGCCTCACCAAACCATCTTCATCTACCATTTCAAATAGCAGCTGTGCTGGTGCTGCAGCTTAGGCTTGCAATTAAATTCCGGGCTGAGGTCTTTGGTGAAGAATGCCATGGGATTATGAATGATCCCAATCAATCAAAACAGGACATTTCTAGCACAAGAGGGCTGCTGCTGCCTGTTGCTGCATCAGGGAAATTGTTCAAGTAGTTATCAGCTGTGATACCATTTGCCTGTTGTGATTCAATGAGGTCACACCTCCACAGGCAGGAATCTTGGTGGTAGTGTAGCTACCCAAGCACATGCATAGGTACCCAAAAGCAATGCTCAATCCCCAGGTTCACAGATTTCTCAGGAAAAATTTGGTGCTTAAGTGCTTCTGGAAATTCCCAAAGAAGCAAAGCTTTACAGGTAAGCATGGCCTGATTTCCACTTATTTCAAAGAGCTAAGTATCTTTGAGGATTTATAAAGCAGCTTCTAACTGCTTTATAACTCCAGATTCCAGCATAAGATGGAGCCAGACCCTAAGTTTGCGCTGCTCTGGGTTTTCTTTAGCATTGGCTAGTTCTTTTACTGGTGTACAGAGGAGTGCTAGCAGGCAAACTCCAGAATGATTCCCACATGCCCAAAAGTTACAAAGACCACACTTGGATCGACTGGCACACTGCTCTCATTGTCCTCACAATTTGTTGTTGTAGAATTTGAAGAGTTTGAAATAATCACACTCTGTCACATCTGCACTTGAAGGGAAACATCTAAAACTATTTTTTAGGTTTTAAATGAATTGAAACTAACAAGTTGCTTCTTCACAGCTGGCATTAATGAATCTACACCCTGCACATCTTCTACTGGCCAAGGAGCTCCACCATAATGCACAAAACATGGAAATGAGGCTGGGGTTGCATAGGGACACTGAAATGAAAGCTCAAGCAGCTTTGTGAGAACATGGTCTGTTACTGTGTTAGTAAATGGGATCTGCAACCCAAATAAAATATCTGAGTAGACTGAAGCAAGAACGAAACATGATACAAACTCCACTTTTGTCCCAGGGGACAAAACGTGATTTGTTAACACCCACAGTACTTGCTCGTGGCAGAAATATATCAATGAGTACTGCTCATATGGAAAGGCAGCAGAACTCCTGTTTCAGCAAAATCTTTTGAGAACAGGGTTTGTCATAAGCTGCTGATATTACACAATATCATATCCAGGGTGCTGAAAGACATAATTTTTTTTTTTTTTTTTAACAACTGCCAGAGAAATACCTGATGGGTCAATGGCCTCTCTACGTGGGGGAAAAATTCATGGGTGTCTTTAGTCAGAAATGCATAAGTAATTATTTTCACTCCTCCATTCTGCAAGAGAGAAATTGTTTGCATGTGGGCAATAATAAATTAGGCACTTTAAATAGTTGATCCTCTGCTGTCAGAAAAATGTCAATACAAAGGCAGTTTCCAGTAGCTAAGATTTGTAATAGAAATTCAAGCCCTTTGTGCAAAGGGCATTGGATTTAAGGATCTCATCTTTTCCTGTAGCAGAAAAATAAGTAAGAACCTTGTCTATTTAGGTGAATCTATACGCTTGATAAAAATTTTATAGGATTTTCAACTGGCTATTAGATTTAGAATGAACCCATTTAAACATTGTTATTCTTACCCTTATTCTTAGCTGAAATTCTGGGTTTTGCTAATGCATGTGGCTGGTTAATGGGGTCACTGCAGTATTGAAAGAATAATTGTCAGAAACAGGGTAAATTGTTTTCTCTGCAGTTTATTGTTACCATTACTCTTTCGAGATGTATATCAAACAAAGTTACCTAAATTGCTTCAGAGAACCTCATTGCAAAGTGATAGATTCCAACAATTTAGCTGAAAGGACAAGTTGCCTTATGGTTTTAACACACTGCTCTGCAAGCTGCCCCCAACCCAGTTCAACGGACATTATGGTTTAGTCTCTGAATAAAGAGTTACAGTTGTGCAACTTCACCTTCACTACATCACTGTGACTATCACTATTCAAGCAGACTTTCTATATATTTTCAAAAATTTCCCAGGGCAAGAACAATTATGCAGATTATAATCACGGTTTCCACAAAATGCATTTTAGCAACCCTTATGAAGAGGGTTCCATGTAAAATGGAATGAAAAGACACATACACAGGACTCGATCGAGTCCTGCAGTAAAAACTTAGAGGATGTTTCTTCTGGAATGCAGTTATGTAAAAATGACTTCTGATTTCCAACTGAATGGCTTCTTACAATATCCAGTCCATTAGTTGTTTGACAGAAATCACTTTTATTGCCTCTTCCCCTTGAGATACAGCACATAGCAATGCCATTTTTAAAGTCTCCTTTCAGTACAGAACCACCTCTTGCAGCCAGAAAGAGACAAAGGCTCCAGCAAGGCCTTTCAGCTCTCTTCTCCCCCTGCCTGGGTTCACGCACTATAAGGATGGCCTTTCTCCAACATTTTTTGTCGTTGTTGTACAGTTTGTAATTTATTGCAAGTATCCAGGGAGGTAAATTGACAGGCAGCTGCATGTTAGGGTGATATTTCTCTCCTGACAACACTAGATGGACCCAGACATAGGAAACAATGTGGTATCATGAGATATTTTTGCTGAATATGACACTTTCAATTGAGCATCTTCAAGACTGCTTCAGCTTTAAATTTGAATTTGCCTGATATAACAAGGATTTGACACTGACCCTTCACCTGACAGTAATACATTTTTTATCTTTTAATAACATACAGTAATGCTGCTTTCTGATTTCAGAGAGCTCTTTGAGTAAACAAATCATATTCATCGCCTAGAGACTAACATGCCTTTCCAGAGTCTATAAAGATGAGAGATAAGCTGAAAGGTAGGCTTGAAAAAGTTTTCAGCCATCTAAAAGAATATTTTTAGGAGCACACTGCTGCACCAGTTAGAAATTATTAGTTACTTTTTTTTTTTTAAGGTACAGTTTTTAATATGATTTCTTGAATTCATTTCTCAATACTTTTTGATCCAAATGTACTGAGGGTTTCAAACTGGGTTTTTATTACAGTTTCTCAGAAAAAATTAATGTTATCTGCATATACTGTCTAGCTGCCTATGCTGAGCAAATTATTTTTAAACTCAAACTTCAATTTACAATTTCTCTTAAATTTCACATCACACTAGAAGCAATCCCCTCCAAATTCTGATTCACTTTCTGGTCATCAACTGTTCAAATGAGAAAAGCAGTCCCACTTGTACCATCACACCCACACCCCATGGCAGCAATGATGAGGCCTGGAGAGTGGTCTGGCAGAAATGAGTCAGTGTGGGGAAGATCAGTATTACAGTAAAACAAAGCTTTTAGGCAGTGGTGCTTTAAAACAGAAAATGAAGACCCTACCAATACAATTGAGGACTTTTGTTTAAAAGGCACCCTTGCAATGTCCAGGGCACATCAGCATTGCAATGTGAAACCAACGCAGCATCACGTGCTGCATGTACCCCTGGGTCCTCCCAGCAGAGCACAGCATGGACTTTCCTCCAGACCCAATTTTGTGTGACAGCTGCCACTTACAGGGAACTTCATTTGGCAGCTGGTGGTAGAAATGAAACGTGTCCAGATCAGTAGGATGACAAAAAATTAATTAACTGTGGTTTAGCTTGGGAAATTAGCTGGATGAGGGGAAGCAGCAAGATTTGTTTGAAGTTTGAGGAATAGCCTCAGCAATATTTCTGAATAGAGAGGGGACACATGAACATACTTGCAAACCAAGAAGAGTTTCCAAATATGCATTTGGAAGGCGAAGGCAGAAAGACACAAACACACACACAGAGGATGCACATCACCCACATATATGTTTCAAAGTTCCTAATGAGACTTTTGAAACTGTGTTCAAACTGGAAGGGAATATTTTTGTGTAGCACAGTGGAGAATAATTACTGACAGATTGAAGTGAATAGCACATGCATTGTACCATTTATTTTATCAATTGAATTCTATGATTTGTTCCTTATCCTACAGTCTTGTAATGGCATTAAGTGATGATTGTGTGCTAGCAAGGGTAATCAGAATGAAAATTAGCCTTTTTCAGTTGAATTAATTGTCTCTATTTATTCTGCTTCCAATTCAGTTTTTAGCCATTATTTGTGGTCTATTTTAAAAAGATTGCATCTCTTCTGCAAAACCACTGTCTTCAGCAAAACCACTGTCAGAAATAAGAGCAGTTTTACAAAAACTGAAATAATGCAGTGTTTCTCATTTCAGTTGGCTGTGCCTTCCATACTTAGATTTTGGCTTGAAAAGAAAGCCATTATATTCAGATAATAGTTTTCCCAGCCAAAAGCATGCACTCATATGGAAAAGATTGACTGTTAGACTATAGCAAAATCTGTAATCTACACACAATGACATTTTATAATAGCAGCCTAAGCTAAGTAAAGGCATTTTGTTTTTATTAAAAAAAAAAAACCCTGAGAAACCACAGGGCTGATGTCTCTGAATCCAGACCAGCAGCCTAGTACCTCTTTGTGCTTTTGACAAAAGCTGATTTGTTCAGTTCCAGAAAAGACTGGGATGGCTGTATCAGTGTTTTTGTAATATGGCAAAGGTTGCTATCTGATACAGCTTTGTCTCGGACAGGAACTGAGTCCCACAATTTGTGAAGTGCTTATTATTATTGATCAACCATAATAATTGCTAAATGACCCAAGGTTCACTTCATTGCCATCAGACTTATGTAAAAAAATCGACGCTGTTGCTTTCATTATGTATTTTGGAGTAAATTTTTCCTCTTACAGGGTGCAGCATACCCAAGTGTTTGATTCGGTCACATTTTGGGTGACCCACAGACTGGTGCTGTTCTTCTTGTCCCTGGGAGATTTTCTCTGGGCTTGAGAGAGGTGAAAGGCTGTGTGCATAGCAGGCCCCTCTGTTGTACTCAGCTTGTTAGAGAAAAAATTTAAATTGAAGGGTAATAGCATGACGTGGAAGAGTCAGAGAAGCCAGACCATGTCTCACAGGTACCCAGAGATGCCCAATGTTTGCTAAACATGACACTGGATCCCAGCAAGCAGTTGGAGCAGTGACTCTCCCTACACGGACCTTTTTCTTCCTGACATGCTTGGCCCATCCCCTCCACCTTTGAACTCACCAGCTGCCCATGACATTCCTGTGGTGGCAATCCACAGGCTTTTCTTCTTCACTTGTCCAAGATGCAGCTGCGTCCTGCCTGGGCTCCGGCAGATCTGGCTGGGACCCTCCCCAGCCCCTCCTGCACTGGAAATGCTGTTCCCCAGCCCAGGTCCCTCCAAACCCTCCCATCCTTTGTACCCCAGTCCCTTGTCCCCATATGTGCATCCTGCCCAGCCCCAGGGGTCACCTACCTTGGGAGGGGGCACAGAGCAGGGGTAACAGCCCTGCAAAACCCCAAACTCTACACATCCCGTCCTGCTGCCTCTCATTTCTCCTCTCGTGGTATAACAGCATCTTCTTCATGCACTTGAAAGGAAAAGGGTGGCTGCTGGTGAACAAAGTCTTGGAGAAACCTTTTTCTTCCACAAGTACCTCCACTCCTGTAGCCCAGTGGCATTTGTTTCCCTGTCACAGAAAGCAAGGAAAACCCTCTCCAGTGAGCTGCCATACTGATGCACAGAAAAAAATATGTGGAGCACAGGTTTTGGGAAAGGTTTTCCTGTACCTTACACAGTGGTAGGAAGAGTTAATATAAAAAGTAGCTGAGTGTGTGAATCTTTTAAGTGACTCGATCAAAACAGAAGTTTCTGGAGACCCATATTTTAGTTATACAGGAACTTTTAATGGGAAGTTTTACTACAGTACATACTAGTTACTGCACTACTCCCATGTGCAGAGGAGCAAAGGATAATGCTGTTGGGAACATATACAACTTCCCATTTCCTATGCAGTAAATCATCCCACGTAGGAAAACTGGAGTCTGCAATTTCAGTCATTCTTGATGCCCTATAATGTACCAGCACAGCTTTTAATTAAAATTGTGGAGCAGGAAGGGCTTTTATTTCACTCCAGAGCAGGATGGGTAGTAATGATGAGAAGGGGATGACTCTTTGCCTATTAATTTGCAGTATCACCAGTACTCCTGCCATGAAGAGCCATCTGGTGCCTGAGAGCAACGGGGCTTATTATTACAGGGCACGTTCACTGCCGAGCCTGTGAGGCTGTTGCAGATCCCACTCACAGAGACCTGGCAGTGAAGCTCAGAAACCTGGCATGCCCATGAAAGCCCTGTCCCATGAGTCTTCAGCCAAAATGTGACACTTCACTGAAAACTCTGAGAATGAATTAAGGAAAAAATCTGCTCCTGTGTCACGTGCATTGCCTGCAGGGAGCAAGTGTCCCAAAGCATGGCAGACCTGCAGAGCAGCAACTCTGAGGGCCAAAGAAAGGGCGCTCTGCAAATCAATTTCTTTGCACCAGAGGGTGTTTGTATCTGCAGAGTGCTCTTTGCCTCAGCCATATTTAGGTATTCCTCAGTTTTCTTTACCTGAAGAAAGTTTGCATTGGCGACTACAACCCACAGGCTACTTGCCAAAACTGGTTCATGCAGCATAACTAGACTACCGGAGAGAAAGAAGCTGCTTACAGAGGAATCCTAAAAAGAGCAAGCAGTTGCATGTCAGACATAGAGCCAAACCAACTACTGGCCTTTTAAAACTGAGGGAAAGCTCTAGAAGTCAATACAACTTCCATGGATCCTGCTTTGACTACAAGTTATATTTAAAAAAGTGTAAAAAATATTTTTTCTAAAGGGGTTTAACTGAAACAATTAGAATAAGGAAATTATTTCCAGAATGTCTTGAAAAAATATCTGGGAAGTGGTTGGGAACTCTAAAACCCAACCAGTAACTGCTCTGCTAAAGACAAAATGGGAGGTAAAGGGCCTCTAAGCTCACAGCTAGAATTGACCTTGGATTCGAGCATATTAAAAAGAAAACACGATGCAATGACCTTGATTGGTCCTTTTTCTAACCCTTTCATATTTAAGAAGAAAAACACAGTTCTCCTATAAATTAAATTCTGACATGCATCTTGAAAAACAGATATGTGCATACTCAGTCTGAAGACAGTAACTCTAAGGAACGGAAGTCTCATGAGACCTTGGACCACTGTGCTGTGTCCTTGGAGATCCTGGAAGAAAAAGCACCACAGTCAGCAGGTGACACTAATACTCAGGTAAAAGGTACTTAAGTGGTGCTAAGAGAGTTGAAGGTGCACAAGAGAATTAGGGGATAACAGCTCGAAATTGTTTTCTGTTCTGTCTGCCATGGGAGACTTCATTCCACATTATTCTTTCCAGGAGTGTCTTGCACCACAGAAACCAGAATTATATAAAATTTCTCATTATGTCTGCTTAATTAGGCAGAGGAGTTCGTAAACTTACCAAAACATAACCACAGTCTGACATTTTGATTACAAACTGCTTCAAACGCTCAACTCTCTATCAAGTCCTGCTCACACTGAGACTGCAGCAAGATACAAAAATGCAGTTACCTGCTCCAAAACACATCAACCTCCCCAGTTTTATTGTGACTGTGGCTTTGCTACAGTCCTCCATCAGCCCTTCTGAGTAGTGTCAGAATCAAACAGCTCTAAAGGAGTGTTCCCCAGGTCTCAGAGGGGGCAGTGGGGGTGTGGACACCTTCCTCCTTCTGAGCAGCCTGTGCACAACCCTTAGCCCAGATTATCTCCTGTGGCTGGAAAATACAGAAAACTGTTTGCTACAGCAAGTGAGCAGAGCTCTGCTACTATAATGAGTTGCATATGCAAGCCCCCAAGCCCTCACTGAGGGAGCGTTAATTACACATTGTGAAAAATCAGCCAGCAAACTAGGAGGTGAGAAACTGGTGCCTGCTGCCATCCTGCTCTTGTGGGTTTACCCCAGTGCAGGACTGTAGGGGAAAACATCCCGTTTCCTCAGGCCAGGCTGGGATGCCTCCTTTTCTCCTGAGGGAGGAAGCAGACAGTGCCTCTTGCTTGGCTGACCCGAGGCCAAGGGAACAGTCCAGGCGCATAAGGCAGGAGGAGAGAGCAGGCAAGACGGGGGGATAGCACTGAGCACCCACAGGGCAGTGGGCAACAAGGATGGGCTGTTTCAGTGACCCTGCCTGGATGAAAATTCCAAATAAAAAAAATATGGGTAAGAAAAGTGCTGATGGGCATATAATCATATGTCTGTAGGTCTTAAATGCATTTAATTTACAGTACATTGTCACCAAAACTGTTGAAACACGTGATACGCAAAGGAACCACATTTTTAATATAGGTCTCATCAAATCCTGAGTTTCACTTAATGAAAATGCTTCACTTTGCAACCTCACTCTGGCACTCCCCTCTTGTCAGTCCATTGATCTGAGGAGTACCCAAAGGGAGGGAGCTACTCCTACTGTAGCTTTTTTATTTTATTGGAGACTGCCAGACCTAGCGAGTAGCTGGAGGCAGTGTGACACCTCCAAATATCTTGAATCCAATTAAACTGAAGATAAAACAATTTTTTGATTCCAATGCATTATCCTTTTTATAACACCATGCACTGCAGCGCTTCCAGTTCATAATGTGTAACCATCAGATATTAAAGAATAAACAAAACAAGAAGTCTAGAACTAGCAGACTTTTCCCACAGGTGAAACTGTATTCTCACATACTAAAACAACCAACACAGAAATATTTTGCTATTTGACATCAAGAGATTGCAAAAATTTCTCCAAGGTACAGCAATTTCACTTCTCAGATTTACTGCCCAAGCCCCTCTTCGGATCCATTATTTCCCCACCATTCAGAGTATGTTTACAAAGCCAGGTTGTTTGTATTTCCCTCTCTCCCCAAAAGCAAAAGACAGTAAATTTAATAAGACTGCAAGCTAGAAACTGGTCTGTGGCAAAGCTGAGCCTCAATCCATGAAAATAATACATCTGCTGTACTGTAAACATGGCAAAGAAAAAAACCACCAGTTTCATCTCTTCTCTGTTGACACACACTGAATTATTCATTTAATAGACACTGACAAAATGAAGCTAGAGAAGAGACTTTGCTTTACTGAGTCTGTACAATGAACGACCTAAACTTTTCTGGTAACTTAAAAAGATAACAGGACTTCACATTGCCACCATCAGTATGCACATTTCAGGACGTTTTTAGACATGCTTGGGGACTTCACTGCAGATGAACCATTTCACAACTGTCAGGGTCCTTCAGGGCTGCTCCCCATCAGCCTGGCTGCTCTGCTTGTTATAAAGCACAACTCACACCTTCCTGCTGCTCCAGCCAGCAGAAAAACAACTGGTCAGGAAGAAAAGGAGTAAGCTACACTCGTTTCAGGAGAGATTTGAATAGTTTATTTGCCCAATCAAGAGCCCTTCAGCATAATGACACATTCATATACACATATATGAACATTTTTTTCTGAAACATTAATGTATAATACATTTTAAATTTAAAATACCAGCTGCACAGGTATTTTTATTTACAAAAATATTCCATACTTAATTTTTTAACTTCATTATGATGACATAGTTCAGTCCAAGTACATGTAAGTAAAATAATTCTATGCAATCTAACATAGTTGAGTTTGTAACAGTACAGTTTGCAGTTCATATGAAACTATATTTGTAGACAGATGGATTTGCAACCCTACCTAAAAATGCATATTCCAGTAATCATCCTCAGAAGAGCTAGTGGGGCTCAGCAAGACTTAACTGAAGAATAAGTTGCAATGAACATAAGGGAAAAAGAAAACACACATGTACACACTAACATATACAGAAACGAGAACTGCTACACATCAAGCATGCTTACCCAGGAGTGGGCAATGTTAGAAAAATTTACGGATGTATTTTTTTCCCCCATGGTGCTGGTACAATGAAACAGCAGCATAACTAGAAAGCAGCATGTTTTCCTAGTTCTAACCACTACAGATAGCAGAGCTCAGGTCTAAAATAACACAGTACTGCTTATTTACAATTCTGTTTTAAAAGGGAATATTTAAAACATGTTCCCACCCCTCTCCCTTTCCATCACCTATGACTGAATGGTAGTGGTAATCCACATACAACTCCTTACATGTTTTCAACTGAAACAGTTTAACTTCTAGTTATTTGCCTGGTAATATGGAACTTAGGTAGTAACAGAAAGAAATACAAGTGTCAAAGTAACCTACAGCTGTAGGTTAGCTTAAACGTTTCTAGGCGCACATGGAACTACTAAAAGAAATACTGATTGACATCTTTCATTTGATTGTTTGGTGTTTCTCCCTCAATTTTCTTCCTCCTTTTTTTCCCACTTTTTAAAAACTAATGCCTACATCTTTAAGTCTAAACTTTATAAGGTATAAAAGAACCCAGAAACCGTACACTCATCGGACTTGAAACAGTAATAAGGTAGATATACAGCACATCTTTATAACAGATTTAAGAAGAAGAAATTGGCCCAGGTTAGCTTTTAAATGAAAACTGAAGTAAACTTGGTTTAACTGATTCACCTACACTACATCCTTTTTTACCCTGATTCTGTTCACTTCCACCCCTCAAGCATCATTAATTTCTGTCTACAGAGTTTTGATGATTTTGTGGTAGTAGCAGAGTTATCAACATCCACCTGAAAAAACTCAAATCAGTTATCCAGGAAATTGGCTGGCATGAGGGAAGATTCAAGTGACAAGTTGCCCTTCTACTTGGAGAGGAAGGCAAGGCACTGCAGTCCTTCCCTCCCACACCAGAATCTGTCTGCAGCCAGTGCCCACTCAGACATGTTAAGCCACAAGCAGAAAGTAGAGGGCACTTCAGCCACAGACTTAAGTTTTCCAACACGTGTTTCAGATACAAAAAACCTCAACAAACAAACCCACAT
Source organism: Acrocephalus scirpaceus scirpaceus (assembly GCA_910950805.1). NCBI lineage: Eukaryota > Metazoa > Chordata > Aves > Passeriformes > Sylviidae > Acrocephalus > Acrocephalus scirpaceus. The sequence goes on from OU383775.1 coordinate 48,110,521, forward strand.
AAAAACCAACCCTGATTTACATGTAAAGAGCTGATGTATAATCAAAATACACAGATTACTCAAAGAAAATGTTTATTGGACAAATCTCACTTCAGTTTTGGAGAATTTTAAAAGTCCAAGAAATAGAGCTGAAAAAAGTCTCTTGTGTGCACCAGAAAAAAACCCCAAACCATAGAAAACCTATCAGCCATGGACTGCAGCTATTGAGAAAACTTTTAATATTAGGCTAGTTCCCTATCTTCTTGCTCCATACTTGGAGAATTGTTCAAAGATGTTCATAAAGGGAGGTAAAAATAACTGATTATTTTCTGCAAAGCAAAATGGGCTATTTGTTTTCATTGCTTAGTAATTGTATCATCTCGATATGAGATATGAATGTATTCATAAGCTTAAAACAACTTCTATGGATAATATACATACTTTAAGTACTTTGACTTAAAACTTGAACGTAAGTCTTTTTAAAATTAAAGGTAGAAGTGTACATATAAAAATTATTTAAAACTAAAAGTATATTCTTAAGCAGTATGTATAAATATAACAGATTTCTTTTGTATTATCTAGTAACAAATGTGAAAGTGTTGCAGTAATTTATAAACTGAATGCTGACACAGAATACGTGCCTTTCATTAGATTCTCTATTGTATATACATATTTTGCTAAGAAAACACACATTCTAAATAAATCACATAATTAGCAAAGGTGCCTGAAAGTAATCTGTTCTAAAGTCTTTATTGAACATGTGTGTTTATATACAAATAATGAACCTGAACTGCACAAATGCAGAAACAAAATTAAGGAATAAAATACCATGATTGAATTAAAGTGCAGGAAAATTCAAGTTTAAAAGTTCAGGTAAGATCAGTGCCATTAATTAAGCAAAAAGGAAAAATGAAAAGGAAACAAAAAAACCAAACAAAATTTCCCACCCCTCAAAAAGAAACCCAAACCAAAACACCACCAAAAAAACCTGAACAAAAAACAAACAACCAAAACCAAATAGTAGAAAGGAAAATAAAAGGAAAACTAAAAGGAAAAAAAAAAAAAAGAAAATGAACTTGCTTCCAAAAATCCTCCTTTGGATGTAGCTTTCCAACCTGCCATGCAAGTACCACCTCAGGCACAAAAACTTTGCATAAAGACAGACAAGGAACACAGCTATATATTACTATACTTTATAACTGACTGTTTGCTGAAGAACAAGTCACTGGAGATGCCTGTGGTGTAACACTTTCAGACTGATTTGGAATACACACATATTTACACATACCAGGATTCAAAAGTTACGATTTGGCAGGACTAAGGTGAAGAAAAGCTTCTTCAGTTTACAGTTCCTAATGAGACACACTACATATAAACAGATAGGTAGCAGCAGGTAGTTTCTTACTTTCATTTAAAAAAACGTAATAGCTCAACTGTATTTTATAGTTTTCCAGACACTCTAAAAAATTTCACACAACTGAAATGCTAGTGAAAAAATCAGGGGTGCTTCCCTGCAAGGATTTCAATACACTTTGCTGTACAAAAGGTGCACCACCAATAGCACAGTAAGATGCAATGATGTGTGATCGCCTTCCTTCCATTGGGAAGGAAAAAGTAACATTTGAGACTAAAATTGTACATAGCCCCTTTTATTGATCAAGAACCATTTATGTTTTTGTCTCACGAGCAATCACGTCATTAGTCCTCCTACCTAGAAGCATGCCCTGAACATAAGCAACAGAAGAGATTGAACTATGATAGATTCTGTAACACCAAATAAGCCACTACCCTTCTGGTACTGGCAGATGGTCTCTCATTGCCTCTTATTATTTTGCTTGCTGGTGGTTGTCAAATGTGTCTTGATGAGAAAGTTAAGTATGCTTTCCTCTCAAGCCAAGGTCATCTTCCATTGAATGATACCATAATTTGTTGAAGAATACTTTTACAATCCTCTCCCTCAGAGCCTGACCAAATTAATTTCCCAGGATTCTGTTGCTCTGAAATGTACTTTATCTTCACCAGGTCAAATAATAATCAGTCATCTCAATTTATAAATGTGAGACAAGGAAGGGCACAAGTGTCAGCTAGGGTGGATTTTTTGGATATGGTATGGGTAGTGGTTTATCTCATTTTCTTCTACCTGGATGTCTCACAAAATGGTGTTAAATATGCATTAATTAGACGCTAAAAATAAATTAACATACAGAGGCAAATATTGCATGGCAAACTGATTTAAGTAACTCAAGTAAACACTGCTTCAGTAGTTATGGGACAGAGCCATCAAGAAATCATAATACTTACGCTTATTTGAATTGTCACATTCTCATTTTTTAAGTCCTTTGAGCAGTGGGCATAGTAGGGCATGCCCTTGTACAGGCAACACAATTCAATTATCTTTTTAAATTAAATGTTGCTATACATCAAGTGAGAAAATTTATCAGTTTGTGCTTCAAAGCCCAAACATATTTGCCTCTCATTTGAAAAGTTATTTAAGAACCGTAAGTAACTTCAATATTTTGCATCCTTGAGGTGTTTTGTAAGGTTGCTTTATCTGTGTACCTGCAACACCACTTCACAATACAAATATAACCAAGGTTTTGCTTTGGGAACATTCAGAATGTTTGTGAAAAAAATACATAAAATACAATGCTTGGAGAAGCAAACCCAAGTGATTAATTTCAGACAATGTAGACCTATCAGCTTCTAAGTACTCCCTTTTATAAAACAAAAGCAGTCAGTAACTATTCCTACTTTGAGGAAAAGGGTCTAAAGGAATTTTTGAAATGCAAGCATTTATTTTAAGGAATTCTCTCTTTTAAAAAGAGCCCTGGTCATTCACACTGATATAGCTTTAGTGCAGTAGCCATTAACAAGTTAGCTCAGCTCTATTATTTACCTCACCCAAACTGAACATTATTTCAGCAATTCCTAAAGCTTTTGTGCACAGTTTACCACTGCTTGCAATGAAAACACTGCTTTAGAGACTAAATTCAAACTTTAGGACAACTGCCTTTAGTGCTGGGTGGGGCTGAGACAGGTACTTGTAAAATAGCACTACTGGCAGAACTTAGAGATTTGCTTAACAACATACTGACAATTATTAAGTATTAGATGCTTGCTTGCCATTATTCATGCATCAGCACCTCCATGGTGTGTAAAACTTTGAAAACCTGAGTCCAAGGTTATCTGATTTCATAGTAAAGGACTAAAGGGGCATCTAGAACTTAAGTCTTGAGCAAAACTATCTCCGCTATTTTAATTAATGGCTGTAAAGATACATTCTGTTAAACATCTATAAAAACTCACAGCATGAATGGAACCCACAGCCAATTCTAAATGTTACACAACCTGAACCAATAACTATTTTTGGCAGAAATAATATTTAACTGAACAGAAGTTGAAGAATTCTTACCACAAGGAAGATGTTACCACATTTCACATTGCACAGCCATAACACAAATGAAAACTCCCAGCATGACACATTCCAATCATATTATTCACTTGACTTTTTAATGCAAAAATTACGTATTCTTTTGTTTTGCACGTCACAGAATATGATGTGAATACAAGAATACTAGATCAGGGGTCCAAGAAAAGACTATGCACAGGTCAACTATGTATACAATTTTCAATAAGAAATCTTCCAAGCTTCCAGCTTTTCAAATGAAAGAAGTGACAGGAAACTTCAACTCTTCTTCAACAATAATGGTAAATATAGTGAGTCCTAGAGAGGGTAATTGTAAGTCAGCTACTGTCCAGCAAGACAAACAACTTGATTCCAGCTCTTGGACCCCTGATTTATTGCCTCTCCTTACAGGAGGGTATAACACTGGCAGCAATTACAATAGCACAAAAACTTTTGGCATATGAAATATTAACACAGGATTGACCCTGCATTGCCCCTGCCCATCTCACCACGATTTCCCTTTACTCTCTTTTCCATATGTTCCAGTTACCTTCTCTGTTCCAACTTTATGCTAACCAACAGCTAAGAAACACTCAAGTTTCTTTTTTTCTGTGTGTGTTTCTTAGATATGTAGCTCCTCAGTTAAAGCCAGGACTGAGGTAAAACAGTGTGTCATTTGTGCTAGGAAACAACAGTATCCAATGGTGAATACTCCTTTAAATTTCAGTGGTCCTGCCAAAATTAATGAAAAAACAAGATTTTTTCATTAGGGCAAAATTAAACAGATGTGATTGATGAGAGTCATCAGAATTGGTACCACTTCTTGTCTTTGTACTTCAACATCATCTAGAAAAAAAGAAAATCTAATTACTATTTCTGAAATGCACCAAAATGTACAATGACACAAACAAATAATATGCTTACAAAGCAGCATGAGAAAGAAGGATTTTAGCAAGGCTTCTCAAAGTTGCAAACACATCGCTGAACACTGACTGCTTAGCACGATGAATTTTATAATGGTAGCAACATTGCTGGAGATCTAGCCTCAGAAAAGGACATTTTTGGGAGAATGGGGCAGTTGCACAGGAGTTTAGGGTGTGGAAAAAAGTCAGCATGAAAATGGATGAGAACGGCCATTCCATGGTAGTTACTGAGGAAAAAACCTGAACTCGCACTCAGAGAGTTTGCGTACGACAGGATCTTTCTTAAGGACAGCACGAATCTGACAGAAAGCATTACTCTTCTTATTAATTCCATGACAGTAAGTAATTTTTTCAGTAATGGGAACTGAGTTGCACATTTAGAAGCTTACATGCCACTCCAGCAGACTGCATGCTCTAGAGCAATGTGCCACGAGACAAAGCTGTTCACAATTATTATTTAATTGTTAGGAGTAACAAGTGATGGATGAAAGGGAAGTATCCTTTATCAATGATACTGCATGCCCTTTAGATACCTCTAACATGCCTTTGCAGAACTCAGTCACTTGCAGAATTTGCATTTATTTGACAATCAGTTTAATGTTCAGTTTAACATACTCACCTCATGAGCGTGTTTTGAGAAAGAATCAGCACTGTAAAGCATAGCTGCAGTTTTTTCTTCCAGTTCTCCCAGTTTCTGCCCTCTTTCATCCAGTGCCAACCGAGCTCGTGCCAGTTCACCAACTACACCAGATGCTGCTCCTTTGACACCTTCGATACCCCCAGGTCCTGGAATATGCTGAGCAAGACTCCTTGATGCCTTCCCAGATGCTGATTCTCCAACTGGAGGCATTTGAAAAAGCAGCAAATACAGAATAGTAAGTTTTTCTACCATTATGGCATAAATATCACTGAAACTAGAGGTGTTATATAGAGGTGTAATTTCTTTGCATGGAGACCAAACAGCTACTTGTAGGTATGACTATGAGCAACACTCACTACACTACATTAGTAGAAGTTACTACATTAGAACGGAGACATTCATACATATTTTCAAGTTTCCAGGCAGGTTATAAAACTGTAAAATTTTCCCAGCTCAAGTGTGAAATTAAAATTTCGATGTTCATCAATAGAATTGTTAAAAAAACCACTTCACCAGCACAATATAGCTTCCTTCATGTAGAATGTGTTTTGAGTTCAATGGACAAAGCATGGTTTTGAAAATAAAAGTTGTGGTTAGTTCCGGAAGTGCTCTGCTGGTCTGTAAGCCAGCCAGCGTGATTCCACCAGCAGAAGTTTCTTTTGATGGAAGTTCAATTTTACATGCAGACACCTGAAGATTAGGTGTCTATGCTGTCATTATTGCAAAAACCTTGCCAAAAAAAAAAAAAAAAGTAATGTAAAAAGACAGAAAAGACAGTATGGCTGCAAGAACAAATCAGCACAAATGGTCAGCTGAACAGCTCCAAACTCCAGCAATTACACTGACTTTGCTCACAATGGGACATCAGCCACCCAGTTCAGTCTAGACACTTGATGTGCCAATCTCATACAGAATTATATAGACTACAGAAATCTGAGTATTGGTTTTAAACAACGAAACATGGTTTGAATGGTTTGCGTTTTTTTTACCTCTAGGAAGAATAATAACTGGTTAAATATGTTATGATGTAGTATTTCAAGACTCTCTGATTTGATTTTATGCTTCTATTAAGAATGATTTACATTTAAATTAGTACAATAAACACCCTTCTGTGAATTCCAAAAATAAAAAAGAGAAATCATTTCACTTATTACAGATTCTGCTGTGACCCTCATGGTAAATATGGCAACTTTAAAGATATTCTCAAATGTCTTCTGAATTGTCATTGAACAATGTGTTCACTGCCTGTGTCAGGCTACAATTCATTAGTATTTTTTTCTTCCATTCAATACTATTTTCCTTCTACAGAGCCAAGACAAAACTTAATAGTGGAAACTTGAAATTATATAAAGAGATAGCTTCTAAAGTCACAAGATATTTTTCCTCTGTCTCAGTCATACTAAATTATAATTTCTGAACCTAAATTTCTCTACTGGAATACTTGACCAACCTTCCATAGTATTACATATGCATATATATACTTAAGCACATCCAAAAAAGAAAACTTTGACACAGAAAGTGACCTCTAAATATCTGATATTTGCTCAAAATGTACAGGCACAAGTAATGAAGTCTAATTTTTATTCTGCAGCGATCAAAAGAATCACCATAAAACAAAGGACTAGCAGGGCACCTTGTCTATTTTGATAGATACATTTCATGTTAATAAGAAAAAAGTTCTTAAAAATAAGCTTGCATAATATGGTGTTGCATCTAGCAAATATCTAAATAAATGGAAGCTATTTTCTTTAAATATACTAAAGTGCTAAATGCCACCACAGTAAAAAAACAATGAGAAAATTATAAAGCAATGAAAATTTTGTCAAATCTGAATTTTACTGTCCTATAAACAGAGGACTGAATTCAAATATCATAGTTCTGTCCTTGCTGTCATTCCTAAGGCATCTCTGCACAAGTAAAACAAAGAAAATCTGGCAAATAACTGAACTAGAATTTTTATTTTCTCACTGTCCAGAATAGAATTCTGCAAAAGCAGTCCCTTTCAGTTTACCAGCATAAATAGAATCATAGTCAGTACTACAGGCTTCAAAAAGATGAACAAAAAAATAAGATTATAAAACAAGAAATGGGATAACTCATCTACTGCTGAATAAATGAGCTAAAAGAACCTGTGAAAAAAACCATACCAAGATTCTCTGATCTTATTGGTAAGGTGTACAACACAAAATCTATGAAAAAAGTATTTGTCACTCCCTATTTTACTTTCTTCTTCAAAAAGGTAATGTTCTATCAACACAGGTAATACAGGTAATCAAGGGTCACTGGCTTCCTTGGGAAGAAAAACCAGAAAAAGAACAATTACTGGTAACTTACAGAGTTCTTCTCTGTCAAGTGACTGTGCCCCACCTCCGAACAGGCCTTTAAAGAACCCCCTGTTTGGTGCTTCTGGTGTTTCTACAGGAGTGAAGAGCTCACCCAGCATTTCCTTTGCAAATGAAAAAGAGACATAAGAAGGCATAAATTATTAAAAATAATGGAATATTCTTTCACTTTCAGAATTTATTTAATGGAGTTGAATTTCAAAATAAGTGTGCTTTAATGGGCATCTGTCTTTGCAAGGTGATGTAGGAAATAGAAAAATAAAAACATATTAAGAAATTCATCCAAACCATATGCTTCTGATGGTTGCAAGCTTAGAGCTCATGGAATTCAGAAGCAAAGAAATGCATTCAAGTAAAGCTTATTTGCCCCTCAACAACTTGGGCAAGACTCCTGAATTTGTTCTATTAAAACTGTATCTACAAATACTTAGATCCATGTAGCAGTATGACAGTAAAGCCAGCAACTCTGCTATTTCATTATTCTATACAGCTACCAAGCTGAAACATGACTGAGAATTTTTCAAGCTGGTAATACCCCTGAAACATAATAGCTTCCTTCTAATATCCTGAGTTAGCATTCCCTGCTTGTGTCAGCAACACCTCCCCAGCGTCGATTGATCAAGGGAATTTTAACTGCATGTTAAAGGAGGAAATTTCCTGTTGATCAAAACAAAATTAAGCAAGAAACTGATTCAGGTACAATAGCATGGATGAAACAAAAACTTAAGGTAGAAGTTATTCATCCAGAATCAGACTCTATAGCAAAGGAAAACAAAAGGGAAAAAAAAAAAATCAAGGCACAAAAGCCTAAATGCTCAGTTTAGAATGTATCTAAGAAAACAGTGATTTTAAAAGAAGAGTTCATTACCTGAAGATTTTCACATGTTTCTTGGCTGTAGGTGAGCCTCTGTATTTCAGTTGGTGAGACAAGATAGAGTGCTTGTCCATTATTGGTGAAGCAGAATGTTCTGGCTATCCGCATATTGGTGAGCGGCAGGTAATATACATCCAACAATGGCCTTAAACTTGGCAAACTTAAGGAAAAGAATTGAAAAGCCCATTAAATATAGCAGAAATGTCTATTATTGATCAAATGGCTCATTTTTAAACTGCAATACATAATTTTTCCTCTTCACCGTCTGCATGAGCACCACATAAACAGGTATCATTTAATGCCGTTACAGAATCTCAAAACATCAAGATAGCACCTCAAACGTGAAATTTAAACATCTGCATCACAGATGCATTTAAAAGCTTTTTTTTTTTATATTATAGTCTGAGCATCACAAATCACAAATTCACTACTAATGAATTAGGCATTACTTAATTACCAAGGTATTTTGACAACAAGAGTATACAATTAAAAATCCTGTCTCTTCTTTCAGGTTAACAATCTATCCTTGACCAAAAATACAAGTCTAGAAGATCTCTCCTTGAGAAAATTTAAAAATTTTCACGAGTGTGCTGTCAAAGGAAAGCAGACTACAGTAGCCTTGAACAATCTTATGAATTAAGTCCCCCTTTTTTCTCCTACTAAATATTGAAGAGAAAGTCCTCTTAGAGCAAAGTTTGCTTTCCTTGTATTTTCTGATTCTGTACATCTTATTGCAGAACTTACTGTGTCAATCTACTGAAGAACAGACAGCACACTTGGGCTAGAACAATATTCCCCTACCAAACATTCCTCTCCCTCAACGTGATAATAAATGCAAGTAAGAAGGGACAAAACACCTAATTTCTTGACAAGTAGAACCCAAAATAAACCACTGTCTCAAACATTCCCTGTGAAGGTCTTAAAAAAAATTTACAAAAGTTGTTAGCTGCCAATGTCCCAATATACAATAAACAGCTTCTGCTGCAGACACTATCTGCATAGGGTTATTAATTCTAGGCACTAAAAAGCAGCAAAGGGGCAAACTGAAGTTAAAACCAAAGAAAGATGTAGTAACCACAACAGTATCAGGCTGCCTTGTTTTGTTTTTTCCTTCTCTTTTTTTTGCATGATGCTGAGATTGCCTTTGGGGGCAAGTTTTAAAAGGGAGAAATAAAAAGCAGTATTCTCTTGTAAGCATATCACCCAGGTATGACACCTCTGCTGTGCATTTATCTAAAATAAGAATATTCCTAAGAGTCAGTAACAGAGAAGTGTTTTGCTACAGATCAATGAGAGCATAAAACATTCTTACAGCTTTAAAACACAAAAACATTAGATAGGATAGGACAAGCATGACATCCATAAGAGCATTTTCATTGTTTCTGTTACAGATTTGTTTGTTACTAAGTGCTATCTGAATTTATATCAGTAGTTAAGTATTGGGCATCTTGGGTATGACACAGTGCTTTCATGCTTATGAAATGGAGCTCAGCATTGGAGTCCAACTTCCCCACACAAGGAAACAATTCAGTATTTATAATTTAGCACATATGCAGAGTTTGTTAGAAAACAACGTGAATCCTGAAGAAGACAGGATTTGTTTCAATATATGGTATCTAAACATTACTAAGTTTAGTTTTAATTAGGAAAAAACAACACTGTTTTCCCTGCAAGGTGAGCAGCATTTTGTAGAGATGTTTAGAATACACAAAACATGGGATATACACCAATGGAGTTACAGACTTACATGCTACAATTAAAAAGCAAGTTTTGATTGTATCAGTTTTAGTTTACTCCTAACGACTTCCTAAAGAAATATTTTTTACAGAATTTTTGAAGATGAAAGCTTCTTTTGGCAACCTTAAAAATAATCTTTTAGGAACTTTACTGGCATAATGTTATAGGGCCATATTCCACCTTCATCTTATCATTAGGCCACAACTGAACTGCAGGTGCAAGGGTGTAAGTATATTCACACTGCTGGTTCAGAATAAGATAGCACTCAGAAACATTTAAGATAAAGGATATGAAAATTACATAGGTGACCTATAAGTATATTTAAACACTACTACTACTACTACTACACATGTTTAAACTCATAACTAAAACCCCTTACTTTAGATGACTTATTACTACATAAATGCTAGCAGTTAATCTTGCCTTCATAGCCTGAGTTTAAGGCCTTGAAGACATAAGCAAGCTACACGATAAAATATTGAGGCATGAGTGTGATGTAAATAGCTGCAGGAAAATAGGCAGAGTTCTGGTCATGTACAAGCCAAAGGTCTGACTCAAGGCATCAGGGAGTAAATTCAACTTTCAGACAAACTTAAAGTCATGGATCTATATCACCTGTTTGGAACTATGTGTTGAGTCAGTGTAGCTTGAGCTAAAGTAAACTTTTTCAAGTGTTAAGGACATAGCGAATAGGAACATGTGCAATCAAAATTATTCAGGCTCAAGTATTAGAGAATCATCAACCCTGAGTGAATGTAATTTTTTTTTAATTCATCATCCTGTGGAAGAGGAACCTGTCTGTGTAGCAGAAGACTATTTCTTTTTATATTTAAATTACCATCAAACAGGCCTTACCTAAAAGTCATAATATGTCCATTGGCACAGAAACATGCAAGGCAGATACTATTACTCAATGACACTATGTCTCCACGAAGAACAAAAGAAGTCTCTGTTATATTTTGCTTATAAATACAGTTCTGGGATGGTAGTGAGATAACTTTTGCTTGCTTTTCTGAACATATCACTGCATATTGGTTTTCACTGATTTCCTGAGAGGAAGAAGGGGACACTGAGACAGGTCGTCGCTTTTTTGCTTTTTCTTTTTCATCTTTATCTTCAGGAACATTGTGTTCTCTCCAGGGCTCATGTGCTGGTGGGACCAAAGATCCTGTGGTGTCCAAAAAAGCCATTCTCAAGATAGCCCCTTTTAGCCTCAGGATGGTTCCTAGGAAAGAGTAGTTGAGCACATTTCTAAAACAGTTCTCCTAAATTGCTTTCCAAGCTACAAAATGTTCCTTTAAGAAGCTAGGAGAATGAAAAGAAAACTTCAGTTTGCCTCCCCAGCAAAACAGATGTACACAAATCTTGGACATTTATCTAAAAAACTAATGAAGCACAAATGTAATCAGGAAAATGTTAAACCAGTTTTCAAGGATAAAGTGGGTGCACACTCTTTCATTAACTTTAAGGGAAATGTATTTGTATTTAAGTTCAGTGTCACAAATGCGACTCATTTCATTCTCTCCTGATGAATACGCAGTATGTTTAATATCAATAATAAATGTTATTATTAGTCAAGGGTGAGCACCACCTTTTCCTTCAATTGGTTCAGAATCAAGCATGTGTGGTTTTTTTATTTCTCCACTGTAGTTCACACTTGAATCCACTTCTCTGGATTGAAATGAAAAAGTTTTCCCTCCTTACTGTTCAAATCACTGTCTCTGTAGGCCAGATATTAAGTGAATAAATTCTATTTTACTTTAATTTATTCATACATAAGTAACAACATGAACACTTGCTAAGTACAAAATATAAACCAGTGTCTTTTAAGGATTATGCTGCAGATCCAACGAGGAAACACACTACCTAGCCTGCAGCATTGCCTTTATGACCAAATGTTAGCAAATCTGACCACTGCTGCCAATACCTCACTTGATGGGCACCTCACTTGATCGGCACAAATCCCATGTATGTTCTAGATGTCCACTCCTAATCATTCCTACAATCAAATAGCACTGCACTTTGTGTGTTTGATACCTTCTGCAAAATACACTACACCAGCATGTTCTGCATGAGACTGGTAGCAGGAAAGCTAAATCTATAACTAACTGCATAACCAATAAACTATTAATACATAATTACAACAAAATCAGTTGCTGTGCATCAGAAAAATGAGATACAGGACCTTTCACAGCAATCCAAAGGAATATATTTATCACTAATATTTCAAGCTAGTTATTCAATTTACAGCCTTAGTTTACACTCCCTTTTCTTGCTGCAGGAAAACTGATTGATTCTTACGTCATGACTGAAAAACAGTAACAAACTGAGCATTTGATACTATTAATCTCTTCTGCTATCTCTCTTTAACAACTGCAAACATTGTTTTCTCAGCAAGTAAACACTAAAGTTGTATTTTTATATTTTCCGAAATTGTACTTTCCACTTTTCCAATTTGAGAAACTCTGGTAACAAAGTAACCAGTCTAGATTGTTAAACATAGAAGCTAAATCAATGGAATATATATTTTTAATTAATCAATAATTGAAAAGAAAACCCCAGACAGTTTCTTAAAAAAATATGAAGAACGACAATAGTACTTTACCAAAGCATACTTTAGCCTGTCTGCTTCGTACATACCACTAGGAGAAACAATTACTGGCTGAAGAAGTCTTTGCTCTCCTCCTGGGGGTAAGTTCAGTACAATGACAAGCACTGTACCCAGTGTGGTCCCAACCCAGAGGCATGGGGAAGGCGATGTGTCAGCCTTTCTTGTGAAAGTCTCACAAAAGTGAAGAGCTGAAATAGCCTCGCGCGACTCTTTATCAATGCTAGTTACACTAGAACTCCGGGAGCGACTGAAAGAGTTGTCTTTGACATCTGAAAATAAATCAGTATTAATTAAAAGAATGGCAAATTGCAGGGATTAAGAGAATTTATTTATTTTTTTGTTCTTTAGCATCAACTCTATACTAACTATAATGCTAACTATACTAACTATAATTTTTGTACCCCTATCCTTCCTTAGTCATATTTCCTTATTCCCCAGTTCCAACTGTTTCTTGAGCAAAGCAGCCCATTTTTGCTTCACAGGTTGCCATTAGGTAATTATCATGAACAATTTTAAGGCATATTTCTGACTTCTAGAGCCAGAGAATAATAGTCATCGAGTGGTACTCCTCTAAAAACTTGAATTACAAACCTCTCTGCCAATTAGTTCATTGATCAAATGAAAAAATATTGGCTGCCATGGAACACAGTTAACTAATCTTAGGAAGATACAACCATTTTACTTTAGGAAATGCAGTGACACCTGCACAGCATGATACATGGAACCTGTAATGACTCACAATATTGTTCCACTTTAGGAAACTGTTTGCAGGAGGTCTAACAGGTTATCTACACCCCCCAAAACTTTTAATAAGAGAAAAACAAATGCTATCAAATGCCACCTGGTACTGCTATGCAAAGCTGAAGATTTCCACTAGGAATGCTGTAGCACAGTGCCAGTAATAGCACCAAAGCTTTTCTGGATGTCTTGCTCACTGTTTAGCAACAAGCGAATTCTAATGTTAACAAAAGTAAATGTGCTGCTCCACTCTTGCTGTATCTGTATCTGTGCACTCTTGCTGTATCTGTAGGTGTGGCAATACCTAATACATCAGCAGACACTGAATTTATCTGTGCATTCACAAATTAATGCTATTCTTTCATATTACATAATTGCCAAGTTTTAGCACAAGACAGCCCTCACCAGCAAAAGTTTGATGCATTTATATTATGCTTTTTAAAAAATAACTAAAAAAAAATCTTTTGAGTGGGGTATAGATGCAATTGACATTTTAAAGCAGGATTAAGAGCTAAATAACATTCAACCATGTACTAATTGGAACTATTACTATGTTAGTTTCATTAAATTATTGAAAAACTTTCTACAAAGAATATCTAACATGCATTTGGAAAGCACACATTCTAGATTTCAACTGACTAAATACACACATCTACTTAACACAAACAGTGAATCTTCTCAGGAGATAATTGCCTCATTCCAACAAGGATAGAAAAAAACATTGTCCTGTTGAATTTTAGCTGTCAAATATAAAACATGGATTATAGAACCTAACTCAATCACTCAGATATTGACATACTAGTTTTTCACATTAAAAACAGTAAATCCAGTGTAAAACAATGAAAACAATATTTTTTTTGTAAGTCTTCTAATGACCACCACCTCTTATGATGCTTATTTTTTTCCGGTTTGAGTATTTACTAATTAATTCTTTCTTTCAACTTTAACATGGATTAATCAGTCTGAATATAATCAATCATATAGTAACTGCAATAAGCATAGCTTTACATGTGCATTTGTGAGTTCCAGCTAGTTGATTTGAAAGAGTACATGTACAAATTCCAGAAGCATTGGAATGGACAGGAGAAAAACCAATAAAAACTAACTTGTCAGACAATATGGGCATTTTTGAGAGTGGACAATCCATTAAGAAGAGAGAACAGTGAGTTAAAATTTAACTGCTTTATTGCATCCTATTTATCCTGAACTTAAGGAAGAAGCTTGTAAATGGATTAGATTCAGATGAAGAGGAAGGAACAGCAGTGTGATGAATCACTACACACCATAAGAAGGATGGAAAGATGAGGCTCTTTTGAGGAAGTAAAGCAAGGAATAGCACCTAGTGGCAGTAGCATCTTAATCACTGAATTAGAACATTGAAAAGCAATGGTATAATGCAGACAAGGGTATGATCAAGATAACTTCTGTTTTAGAAAGTGGAGAATAAATACAGAAACACAGAGTTCAGATTTTATCTGTTCAGAAAGGAAAAGGAGCCAGTTAAAGAGCTAAAGACAGAAAACTAGTTTGAAAGAACAAGATCATGGAAGAGTAGGTTTCAAGAAGCCATGGAAAGACACAAGAGACAATGATAAGGATAATGAATTTAGGAGAAAGGCATTTCAGTTGTCTCCCACAGCCAGTAGATATGGCCACATAAGTGACAAAAATACAAGCAAGCCAACACTGAAGAACGCAATGCAAAAGCTATATCACTATGAGAAAAGACAGAAGCAAAATTAAATGTAACTGCTTAAGAAAGTGATTTACAGAACTGAAAACCTAGAAGAATTTTACACAGAACAAAATGAAGTCTCTAAGCACAGATATTCACATACACGCAAAGCCAAAACCAGTCAAAGGCTTGAATTCACAATTCAGAAGGTACAAACTATTTTATGAGTTTATCAGAAATGATGTGACAAAAAACCCTTCCATTATTTCAGTAGAAGGAACAGCAAATATTAAGCGACGTAGAAAACACTAACTCTTTCAAGATTGGAAAGTGCTGAAAAAAATTCAGCATTCACTTTTCACCAGTCTTCATTAGGAAAAAAATAACACTTCCAAGTACTTATTGCCATCAAAGAACTGTGAGTAAAACAGCAGAATTACAATTGGTTAATATTTAAGTATAAATGTGTTCCAGTTTGCCAAGTATGAAATTCACCCTATACCAAAATTATCCCTAAACCATTAGTAAACATAGTGTGGAAAAACAGAAACATATTGAAAAGAGTTGTTAAATTCTTCTGCTCTTCTGTGCCAACATGGCCACAGTCAAATTGCTCTAGTTCCAGACACCGAGCTTAGAAAGATGAGGAAAAATTCAAATTCCAGAGAAGATGAACAGAAGCCACCCTAGGTTTAGATACCATAACTTAAAGAAGGAACTGAATTCTGTAAAGAAAAAAAAACTGTAAAAATGAAATTAGAGATATGATTACAGATTTCAACAGCATAAAAAACAACTAACGAAGATAGGGAGCACTTGTTATCCTTGTTTGTTTATCATGGAAAGGACAAGAAAAAGTTAATACGGAAGCAAGGAAGCTTGATTAAATAATAGGAAATCTGTCCAATTAGACTACACAACATTGAAACTTTGTCTGGTATATTTCTAAAAACTTATTTATTGAAGGCTCATGAACAGATTAGAGGTTAAACTGTCAAAACATCTGTATCCTTGCCAAAGGATCCTTGCCAGTCCTTGGATAAAGAATCTCTGAGGATTACTTCCAACTTCACAATTTCTCTAAGAGGGGCAAGCTGTAATTGTAAATCAGGGTGGTCCAGCTGAGTTTCAGAATACCCCAGTGCCACAGACTTTTCCCCTTGTTGACAGCAGCAGCAGCAACTGGCAAACACACAGTGCTACAGCTGCCAGTCTGATCCTGGCTCTCTTCTGCTGGGCTGGTGGTAGCAATTCTGCTGCAGAAAGAGGAGCAAGCTGTGGCAGGCAGAAGGCAGCTGCATTTATTGCTGTAAGTCTAGAGTTGTCCCCCATCATCTTTAGAGAACAAGTCAGAGGAGCTGGATCTGATCTAATAGCTGGCAAAGTATTTAAAAACCCCCAACCTACTCATTTGTATGCTGTTTTAGTTAAGCAACACAATGACCTTTAGTACTACAGACCTCACAACTGAACTGATCCTTATTTAAAAAGTTACTGTGTATTTTCAAGAAAAATAAATTGTCAGACTGTCAGACTGGTCATCCATCCAAACAGCTGTATATTGCTTTAATTTAGAGAGAGTGGTCACAAGACAATTAACATTTATAAAACTATGCCAAATTATTTGTTGAGAGCACCTCAGCATATCCTGTTAAAGATATTACATTTTTCAATTTAAAGTGTATCAGATGGTCCTGAAAAGGCAGCAGTTTTCCTAATGCTCTCTGCTTATGCACGCTTTTGCTATCACAGCACTACTGATTAAGTGAGTGACAGATGCCTAAAAATTATGATGAAAGTGTGATAAGCCATATACAGGAATTGCAGGCTTACCTTATGATGACAGCAATGACATTTTGTGCCTGAGAGTCCCCAAAAAGAGTGGAATTAAAATTTTATTTCTACACTTCAAATAAATGCAAATAAAGTCATGATAGCTTACATAATTTAGGCCTCTTACTTTAACATACTCACATTCAGACTTAGTAAAAATAAAATCAACTATATAAACTTACCTAAATCAGGCTTTAACTCAGTTGGCAAACTTAGCTTCCTGGACATCTTTGCTGAAAAGTGAAGTATATCTTTTTTTTAAAAAGAATAAACATAATTTTGCTGGTCCTTATTTGCTTCTTTCACAATATTTAATATATAATTATTTATTACATTCACTGAGGTACTTTAAAGGATTTCCACTAAAGCAGAGCCTCACCTCCTCAAGTGAGGGGTGCAAACTAAATCATGGAAGACAGCAAAATCCTAAACACAGCATCTTATGCCTTTTGCTGAGCTTGATTTATCTTCAGGCTTCAGGTAGAACTTAATGAATTGAATGAACTTGGCTTTGGCTCAACCTCAAATTTTAACTCCTCAGGTGAGAGGTCAGAATTGCAAGGATGTGCACTGATTCTTACAAAAAGTTAAAATCTCATCGCCCTTTCTTATGGCCTCCTTTCTGTTTAAACTTGAGACATTTAAAATAGAAAAAAAGAGAACTTGAACACTGAAACTAATGCACTTGTGTAAAAACGAATCACCTGAGATAAAATCCACACCCTTAGAAGAATGAAGACATTACAGAGAATAATCATAAAATCAGGAGTGCACAAACACTTGCAACACATTCAGAAAAAACAGAAAGATTTTGATAATACTGCTCAAGTGAAAAACAGCACTTCAACTCATCCCTGACTTAAACATTCTTTTTATAGGAATAGAAATCTTGCAGTCCATTTAAACTGCAGTACAATACAAACAAATGCTGCAAAGAAAACCATCACAAGTAAAGTAGTAGGCATACATACCCCTTCCATCTTTCTATCAATAATTACTGGAGAAGGAATTATTTTGATACAGTTTATCTGCTAGACAAGGACTACACTCTAAATTTATTTCCCAGCCACATGCTTCAGTTTTGATGTATCATAAATTCTTTATGATCTTGCATGGCAAATACACTTCTTTTCCTAAAGTAGATACTGAGCACAGCCTCATAATTCTAGGAGTACCTTGTAATGGATACCACTCAAAGCAGCCTGAATCTTGCTGCTTTTCTCTGTTAAAATTGGAGTTCTCATTCTAATTATCACTTTAACAGAAATCATTCCAATTTCTACATACCCTGAAGAACAGCATGTGACTTAAAGTTACTTCCATTCCTTCCAAAAGTGAAATACTTCACTGTATCATCAATTATGCTCATCAATATTGCAAATGCTAGTTATCAGAATAGTTGAACAGTTTTATTCCTGTCATACATCATAAAAATTTGAGAACAAGACTCCAGATTCTAATTTCCTTTATGTGTCAATGTTAAAAGTATGTTTGAATTAAATTGAAATTACTTACTCTCAGGCAGAAATGCTAATCACCTATTTTAGTGCAGGCTGAAACTGAAAAGGGCAGCCTGACTACATGTTTTCTACCCTCATCCTTGCATTAGCACTGGCAAATACCTAACTTAATGGTGAGGCCAAAACTCATCTAAATGAGGGTTCTGCCAAGGGTTGCTTCCAAACAAGATCAACTCCTATTTCAGATCAGAGCTCAGAGATATGAACAGAAAACCAGGGTACACAACAGTACTAGTGGTAAGGAGCCCATCTTTTGGTTGTCAGCTTGAACTTGAATCAGCTTCTGGAGAGATCATGAAATCTCATCTGGAATAGTGAATAACAAGATGGGCATTCCTCATAACACTTGTTTACTCTGTTAGATATTTAAATAATTTGTGCAGCTGAGATACTGAACAAAACCTCAAGTATGTACACAGAAAATAACTGGAGCTATTTTTGCCTTATAACAACTTTCACCATGCGTAAATACCTTAACCTATTTAACTAATTGAAAACCAGTACAGTCACTCTTGGCTTTTCAAATAGAAACATTTAGCACAATCTTAACAACTGGGAGAAAACTGACAAAAAAACAAAAAGAAAAAAAGAAAAGAAACAAAAAGTAAAAAAAATAGAAGATACAAGGTTTCAGATAACATGTAATAGCAAGTATAGGCAAATGTGTTGGATTCTGAGAGCTGATCCAGTTTTAGGTTTTTGTTCCTTAGTGAAATGCCAGCTGTGTGAACTAGGCTGGTAAGATAAAACAAATTTGTCAGACAATTTTCAACACACACTAAACTATGCCTCATTAATAGGACAAGAGGATACATCAATTGTTAAAAAGGATATCATTACTGGAAATTGTGAATTAACTGTGCTATGCAAAAAACCCCCAACATTTCAAAACATATGTTAATGTGTCAGAAACCTCAATAATTCAAATGTAAATGAGAACTAAGAACCTATTCCAACAGCAATGGTGCCATCTTGTGTTTAAAGAAAAAACTACCTCAACGTGCAGCAAGAAAAAAGGAATACTTCACCAGTTAAGTCCTTTTTAAGTAACATTACTCAGTATAAAAAAAAAACAAACCTGCTTGAATTCACACTGGCTTAAGTTTTATAATTTTTGATAGATTCAGTTTTTTATGCCTCAGATGAAAACCAGCAACATGCTAGATACCTTGCACAAAGCAAAAGACACAAATCAGAAAAATGTAAGATATAGGATGGAGATCAACAGAGAGAGCATTCAGTGTCAGGCTTTTCACTCCAGCTGTACAACAGGGCAGAGGTGATGCTGACTGCTCCTGCTGCACGTGGCTGACTTCAAGTAGTAGCTGTCATATCAGAGTGCAATATCTCTCCTGGGGGTGTGGTTGCTGCAGCATTTAAAGCCCAGACTGGTGTGAGACAAGGACACAGAGATCAGGGAGCTGTTGTGCTGCTCCTGGCACAATGCTGCTCAAGGCAACAGTGACTGTTTTGCCTGGGTTTAGACCTACATTTAATATTTCTGTAAATGAGAAAACCTAGAGTAATACGCAGGTGCACACACTCATTCTGTCAGTATATATATTTAGGTATCACATTAGAGAAGTGTCCAAACCCAAGGATTCTTGTAGATTTCTCACAGATCAGGTTTGGGAAGGTAGGTGTTGAAATATTAAAGATTGCCTTTCCATAACATGTTAGGTGTCAGTATAGCATGAACAACCTTCAATTCAGTGAAGAAAACCTGAAGCCTGAGGCTTCTCAATAGGAAGCTGTGGCTTAGAAGTAACAGTTACATTTCATTTGTAGTGGGTTATCCTGAGCTGATACTTTAAAATGTATAGCACATCAGTTTGAAAGCTATACAGTGATTTCACCTCCATTCCTTTTACTTTAAAATAAAATTCTAAAGATTATAAAGGAGACGTGTCTTGGAGCTTTGATATCCAAGAGAACAACTTATGAAGCCTACTGCATATAACATCACATGAGAAATAACTAAGCAGTTTAGAATTTGTTAGAGACGCCAAAGCTCCCAAATTATTCTGTATTTGACAAAGTGAAATACTTACATTACCAATTAACAAATGTTGAAATCTCTAAAATTCATATCAGAATCATAAAATCATTTTACAAGAAACTGTAAGAAAACATGTACTTGGATACATCCAAAATTAGATCAAAGTATTAAAAACACATTGAAAGAAATGGTCTTTGACATTAGAGCAAATAAGAACTTATGGACATCTTAAATTTTGATTTGATGAAAACAACATTAATGGTCAATTATTATAGCAATGTTTGAAAAATTTAGGTATACACTTAGGATGTAAGAAATGTGAGAAACCTTTGTCAGTACTAACAGCAGGGATTATAAAATTTTGGAATCAAATCTACTCTGCTTAAGTCTGTCTACTTATACTGTTTGCAATTATTTTTAAACTTATAATGTGCAGGAAATAAATAAGACCAATTTTCCTGAGAAGTGTTTGACATGTAGGCTACTAGAACAGTTATAAAGGTTTTAAAATCTACCATATTTTGCAGGCACCTTTACTAAAGGTTTTTCCAGAAACGGTTGTTACATCTTAACTTCCGACACAATTTGTAGCTATAATATTTAATCATCTGCATCTCTTCATGCCAAATACTCAACTAACCAAATAATGAGTAAAATGGCCGAAGATTTTCCTTCCACTGAAGTTGGATCCCAATGTCTTTCTATAAAAATGACACAGCCTTAGAAAATAAGTACTTCCTACCAATTTTCTTTCTGTAAATTCATCTACATTTAGTATACTTCTGCATATGACTTCACAGCATATTGTTTATACCTTCAAATATGTGACATTTGTAAGAGAATGGGCTGGATTCAATACAGGCCACAGTACTTTCTAAAATTTCTACAAATACTTAGTTAAATCAAGTATCTCAATATCTCCAACAATTAACTACAATTTTTCCATGGTTCATCTTTCATACAAATAAAAGGGAAACATGACCCAACAGCAACGCATTCACAACAGGTCTTTAACTTGATTCACTATCCATTCCTTAGCACAGAGCATTCACAGTTAACTAGTTAGAAGAAAACAACAAACCAGACCAACTGATCGAAATGTTGGTGCATGAAGCATTTGCAGATTGGTTTACTTGGGCTATTGCTTCAGTTTTACATGAGTTTTTGATCCTCTTACCAATCACAGAAACCTCGTTTGTTACTGTCACTAACTATAGAAATCTTTAGAAATAACGATACTCCACATCAGTAGCAATAAAGGGATAAATTGACAATGGTTTCATGTTTATGACTGCGTGTGTGATGTCACCACCTTGCAGCCCTACCACTGAAATGAAATTCCTTCACACTTAGCAGTATTCCCTTGCTCTCTGTTCCCATGTGACAAACACAGGAGTGATATTAACAGCAACTGAAGTTACCAATGCGAATGATTTTAATTCTGTTTTGCACCACATTTAGCAGGTTGTGCTTCACACATAGACAAAGAATGGAAAGAACTTGAACTGATTGATCTGTGTGCCAGTGCAGAGTGCTATGACCATGCCATATACATCAAACACATCAAACTCATCCCTGAGAACACAGTTGATGGCAATATGTTTCATACAACGAGGAGATGTTAAGGACAGTGATATATTTTACAAAACTCATTGTCCATGCACATTTGGTTGTCAATTAAGTTTAAAACAATGAAAAGCAAAAACATGCAACTATTAACACAGAAAAGGTGTTTTATTTATGTACAAGAGCTTAGAATGTAACTTCAGAAGGAGCTAGAATAAGCATGCCAGATAAGCTATAGAAAACATGGTAGCAAAACAACCACATTCAGTGCACAGCAAATCACTCAAAACTAGGAAAATGCAAAATAAATCATTATCTTTAAGCTTCCAATAAACTGTGCAAATTACACAAATCACAGTATAACTTACACCCTGAAGAATACATTGCTTATAAATAAATGTTTTGCTTTTTTTAGCTGTGAAAAACATTCCTAATACTTTCAGTTGAAAGGCTTCCAGCTGAAACAGATGTGAATGGCTCTATAGAATCCTCATTAGCATACTTTATTAAGGCTCTAACATAATTTTTTGAAAAGAAGTGGAAAAAAAGGAGGTCACAGTCAGTCAAATTTTCCATGTGTTTTGCACAAGACAGCGTGTCTTATGTTCAAAAGAGACAAAAGGGAAACATATCTCAATGGACATTGATATAAAACGCACAAGGATTAGGCACTGTTTTTCTCATGTTTTTCTCAACCTGAACATTAGGTTCTGGTTATTCTGAATTTCCTTTAGGGGAACATATTAATGCTCATGTAAAAGACAATAATTTCTTTCTAACTACAAATTATTTCACATAATGTATTACTGACAGCCATTTGCTTCCTTGACTTATATTCAGACTTTTGCTGCCCCAAGATTCATTTACCCAGCCATTTTTGATGTCACTGCAAGAAGGTCTCAACACAGAGCAAAAACATGCCCTTTGTACAGTACTTTCTCATTCTGTACCTCAAATTTCAAGGATTACTTTGTCATACACCTATTTTGTTTCCCTGAATTTTAAATGATTCTTTGTATCTGAATTATATACTGAATTAAATACTGAACTATAATGAAAGGGATTAATATTTTAGGATAAAACCTAAATTACCAAACAGAAAAACCAAAGGGAGACTTCAGGAAAAGAAATCTCTTCCTCCCTAGTATTAAGCTATGCTTCCACACAACCTGTGAAATAGCAGCTTAGCAACTAGTTTTACTATATAATTTCAACCTAAACTGACTGAAGAGATAAAATGAAATTATCCTACAATGATATACTAATTTGCTAAATGAAAACAAAATGAACATTAGCAAAGTATTTCTGCAATGAAAGTAACCATGTCCCAGTTAAGGAAGAAGAGTCCCTTTCCCAAAGCTAAATCATACAGCCTCTTGCTTTCATTTATTTAATGAGTCAGTTGTCAGAAGCAGAGTTATTTCCATTCCAGCCATTAAAGGGTTCAATCTACCAGCATACAACATATTCCAAGGCAATTCTGTTGCCAAATTAACACACAAGTCTGGAGCTGGTAGGGTATTGTGTCACTGCTGGATGCAGAAAAGAAGAGAGTTCTGGAACATCAGTGGGGTATACTTATATATATAGTATATATATATATGTATATATATAGTATATATATATATAATATATATATATTTTATATATATGTATATATATAGTATATATATATATATAATATATATATATGTATATATATAGTATATATATACAGTCCTCTTCCAAATGAATAAATGAAAGCATGATAGTACCTCTTTCTTGACCACAGCCATATAAGAATCTGACCATATGGCTTAGAATACAATATTTAAAAAAGAAATGGTATCAGCCCATATGTCCCCAAAACCAGTGCACCTTTGCAAAAGCAGTGGAATCATGTTGTGACTTGCATAGACTGAACTCTTACTATGTAGTAGAATTTCACCCATCCAGAAAAACAGAGAAGTGCAATTGTAAAATCAGAGAATTTAAAACACCAATATCCTTGATTTTTAAAAATTATTCTGCCCAGTGTATTTAGTACAGAAGCAGCCCACAGAATTACCAATTAGCATAAAGAATGAAAAAATTAATAACATAATGCATTGAAATTTGACTATTATTTTGCCTTTTATTTGCTGCTGGGTTAGTGCTGCATAGAGTAAGGCACTGAATTAGAAAGAGTAGAATTTTTCTAGTTCCTACCTATGTCATTGGTTACCATCTTGGAAAACTTTCTGCTTTTGGTCTTCACTGTAAATAATATTTTAATAAAAAAGAAATCAATCTAAGTGTATCAAAAGGTGAACTAAAGAAAAAATGAGACTAAAGAAAAGAAAAATACTGTACCCTTTTCTATAAAATTATTCATTTTTTGTTCATCATCAGAATTGTTTGGTGAACCAGAACCTACAAGTGGAGACAGAATGAAATGGATATACATTTGACATGAATGAAGGGGATATATCGTTGACACAAAAATCAATGTATATTAATACATATAAAATATACATATATTATACAATATATGTATACATATACAAAATTATATACAAGCTCTGAGTTTAACAAAGATAAAAAGAAAATATCAAATACTCTTATTGGTATTCTCTGTAGGTGCACTAAATATTTTAAAGTACAAATTACTTTGGCATGGCAGAATTCTGCCATACTGGAATTAGGCACAGAAATTATAATGCAAGGTACAACGCTGCACATTGCAGTGAGTGTATTGCTAGAAATAATTCCCTCATTGAACAAATGTTTACACTGAATAACAAAATGGCTCTACTAATCATCGCTCCAGACACAGAGATTAGCCTAAGTTATGATTCACAAAACACAGCTGTAACAATAAACACAAGTTTTATAAATCTCTTTGGTGTTTTTTTTCCAATCACTGTGGGACCACAGTTCTTCAACTACTCTGCAGACAACTCTGAGCCAATACTGCCACCTGGATTTTTCTGTATCCCAATCCTGAAAAACTGATCGTGGCAGCAGACCACAACTTTAGGCTTACCTTTAATTACATTGTCATGAAATTAAAACATTGGCAGGAAATTAAAATAAATAATCTAAAAATTTTAAAATTTAATTGGATTTTATATTGTGGAAGTGTAAAACTAGAATAGAACACAAGCACTCTGGCACTTTTGAAGACAAAAACGTAACAGTTTATATGCTGTACAGTGTTTTAGGCTAGATAAATGCCCAGAGTCTAAGCCTGTTACTGCTTGACATCTACAGAAAAAGAAGAAGGTAAGATTATTCCTCCTGCACTTTCACAGTATTTCTATAGTTCTTTGTTACTGAAACTGTAGAGTACTTTGCATGGGCAGGTAGTCCCTTTCACAGCCCTCTCATCTATATAACCACCCACTGGAGGAAGTCTAATAGAAATGCAAAGGTGGATTTGAGCAATTGCAGACTTCAGTCCAATCAGTGACTGGTCTCTTTTACAGATCACGTTGTAACAATGAAAGCCAACAAGGCGTTCAATTGCCCATCCCATCCTCTAATCTTAGAGCTAGTAACATGCAAA
This sequence comes from Acrocephalus scirpaceus scirpaceus, assembly GCA_910950805.1. Taxonomy (NCBI): domain Eukaryota; kingdom Metazoa; phylum Chordata; class Aves; order Passeriformes; family Sylviidae; genus Acrocephalus; species Acrocephalus scirpaceus. Next base: position 48,135,890 of record OU383775.1, read on the forward strand.
TATTTTGTGTTTGTGTATTTTCCTCTTAACTAGAAAGCCTCTGGACTGCAAAAAGTTTCCTTAAATTTAGCCTCCATCCTTCTTCTCAAGCTTGCCAATACTCTGCAGCAAATTTCTCAAAAAGGTCCTCTCTTACCTCTGAAAGCTAAATGCCACTTTCAAGCTTGTTTTCAGTCTTGTGTTTTTGTCCAGAAAAGACATAAAACTAAACCTAAGGAATTGCAGTTCTTCTCTCTTCACAAACATCAACAAATTATTTCCACATCAGGGTAGTGCATCTAAGATTTTTTTCAAAGGAAAAGTTGAGAAGTCTACCATAAGCTTCATCTCATTCACTGAGAGCCAAGGACAGAATCGAAGGAACCAAGGCACAGTCCAAACTCCCTAACAGAAGTTTCTATTTTGCAGGAGAATGGAACAGTCACATTCCCCCTCTATCTTTTTGTCCATTCACTATTTTTGGTATTTTCAACATTATTTTTTAACCTTCTTCAGCTCACACTAAACTCAAACAAGCAGGAGGAAGGTAGGGCAAGCCAACTGTTAAATTTAGGAGTTTATGGAAAACCTAATTTTCATCTTTGGACTTGCCTTCATTGCACTGTCACAGAAGTAGTGAATTGAGTTTTACTCTACTTCAACATCCAATTATGAAATAAACCCTCTTATTTAAACTACACAGTGTTTTAAGTGGTACAAGTTAGAAGTTGTTTGGGCTGACATTTGGGGGATTCTGGAGCTGGGGGAAAAAAGGATACACACTGAAGGTTATGATTCATTAGCTGTTCATTGCAGACATCCTATAGAAGTGCACCAGAACCTAGATTTAGCCCAGACTTTTTAAGTGGGTCAAATTCAAATACCATAGTGAATTGATAACTATGCTCAACCTTGACAGAGAAAGGATTTACTGCAACTGTAGCAATGCATGGCAAATTGTTTAAAGGTCTCAATTTGTAAAAATGAAATAGGAAACGTGCACTTTATTCTCAGCACTATAAAAATGTTTTTGTTATAAACTATACTGAAGTTGATGACTTCAGCATGCCAATACTTAGCAACACAGATTTGTCATGAAATCACATCTTCAGGTAAGACTTTTAATTAAAATTCACAGCAAGTTTTGCTTAAATTAAATCAAATTTACTCTAAGAAAGAGCTAGCAAAAATGAAAATGACACTGATTCATCTAGGGGAATGTTTTGCACAATTTAAAATGAACATCAAAAGACAATTGTCAAATCAGAAATTAAAATTTATGTTAAAATTTCTACTAGAGCTACAAACACAATGCTTTGGTTTTTTATGCTTTCAATTTGGCTTTGAAAAATACAGGCTACAATACAAAAGGAATCTTGTCTACATCTATTTAGACTCCCATCTTGATCAGCATTTTACACTACATACTACTTTATGTGCTTCATTTAAATCTGCTGTTGAGTCCTTTAACCTTGAGTAGTTCTGAATGAAACAAAATGACATCTTTAAAAATTCTCAGAGCAATAAGTAAAGATGAGTGACAATTTTTAGCTACTACAAAAACTATTCACTCTAATACTATACATTGACATGCATTATTAAGTATTTACAAGGTTATAGCCTCAACTATCCAATATTAAAATAATAAATCTTAAAGGTTTCATTTAAAATATTCACATACAGCAGTAGCAACTGAAAAAGTAAAAAAAAAAAAAGAGGGTGCAGAAGGAGGAGTATTAAATATGGAACTCCTACTTTTTTAGGATGTTGGTTTCTGAAGAACTCTGATTCCACAGAAAAGTAGTAATTTGCCACTTATGAGGAAGCAGAAATAAACTTACTCAGAAATAATGTCTACCACTTTTGAGGAATACAAAACACATGAACGATTACAGGAATTTGTGCATCTCTCGTCAATGCTTCAAAATTCCATTGTGCAGTATGTTCCCTGAGGCATAAATATTTCAGCTTATTTCTGTCTTCATTCATCTTTATGACATATTCCCATTGCATCTCTTAAGTCAGCCTTGTTTTAAAAATGCAGTTGTGCAACATGGCAAAATTTATGACAGCTCCAACAGTTTGTGAGAGGACAATAGGTTTTATATAATTACCTAACCAGTAAGTGTTAATGAAATGCATGCCATCTTCTGGGAAAATAAGAAGCTGAAGATCAGGGAAAGTTATGATTACCTGATGTGGGTGACTTGCAGCGGTCTTCTGGCACCACTGTACCTTCATTTATATCACAAAGACCTGCTGAAACACAAAACCAGTGTATTATAAATATAGTTCCCATTTTATTTTTACTTCCACTGCAGTCAGGAACTTCATTTCTTATTAGAGACAAACAAGGTAGTTGCGATAGAATGTCTGTTACATATTACTTTTTTTGACATTACCCACAGTAACTGTAGAGTCACTTCTTCCTACCAAAGTTTTCTTTGCAAAATACATTCTCTCAATAAATTTCAGTGAAAATCACTATATTTTCAGCAAAACAGAATTATCAAAACAGTTATTTACATACTACAGATATATATTAAGCATAAACATAATCTGTTTTGAAAAAAATCAGAGTTACATTAAAAATGTAATTGCAAAAGAAAATAATGTGAAAGAGGGTCTTGAAGATTACAAACACATGATGTGTGAAACTACAGTGCCTTTTTTCAAGCTACTTTTCCACTGTTACAGTGATATGCCTTGTATTTGCCAATTTGTAATGCTGAGTTAATTTTCCAGAAAAACTCCTTATTGGTGTCACTTAAAGAATTCAGGTCTTCGGGTGTTTAGATAGGTGTTTTCCCTTGCATGGAGCAATTTCACTAAATTTCTTAAATCATCAAATCTGATCAATTTTAATAACTGCAGTATGTTAACATCTGAAAGTAATTCCTTACATTCCAGTGAAGGAAATAAAACCTAGTCATACACAATCAGATGCAAAAGATGGAAGCTCTCTCAAAATGGTCATAAATATTATTCCATTGCGCAAATTAAAAGTATACAAGAATTTTTTTCTGTTTTCCTTTTTGATGAAAATTGCTGTCAAGACTGCCCACAGTTAAGAGAAGTGCATTTTGTTGATATTTGAAGGTTAGCAATGCATCTTCAGGTTTGTATCATGAAGCTTTCCTACAGAAATTTCATTATTATGTGATGCTAAGGCAAACAAGCATGTAATACTGAACAGTGATAGCTACGAAATATTTGTTAAAATTAAAGGGTTTTGCATGCGCACAAATATTTCCAACACTCAAAAAGTTTGAGTGGTAATGGTAATGGCTAAGGCAAGAAAGGTATCACATGGAAAGCCTGTCTATACAACTGTACAACTACACATTCACAACTGCATCTGTACATATCTGTTAACAAACAAAAATACAACAGCTCTACTGTACTCTACTTTGTACTCCATCAAAGCTACAAAATTTTCAAACACTAAACCAGAAGTTAATAGTTTAAAGGGAAAAAGTTATCCTGAAATACTGTATCAATATGGAACACATTGAAAGTAGGTTATATTAACAGTTCCATTTATCCAAAATAGTATTTTTTAAGATTACTAAGAGCATGTATAGCTTAAACCCCAAAACTCAAAGACTAGAATTGTCAAATGATCCTAAGGCTTTGTTAACCCTACCTTTAACAGTCCTGGAACCAATTCGAATTCTAAAATGCTAAATGAAATTCCAGGTGGAGGCTATATCTTTCCACTACACAGGACAAAGGAAAGAGTAATTTATTTAGTCATCTGTCAGTAAATCAATCTACACTGTGGGATAATCCTAGTTTTACACCAGGGTTTTAAACATGTATGGGAGACTAAATGTTTTGAACTAGACAGGATTGTGTAAAAGGATTTTTGTAAAATCCTCAAGTTGCTTTCACAACAAGCAATACAAGTTTTAGATGACAGCCGTGCTGGGAGGATAAACCCACACTGTGCTTTTAGAAGTAGCTGCCCCTTCAGGAGCCAAACCAAACAAATTCATACATGCAGTTCAGGAATGCAATTTCTTCTGTTCCATAAAGATTAATTCTTTACCTTCAAAGGAAGAGTCTAACTCCTTGTACTAGCTCTCCTATGAAAATTCATTAATTGACAGCAATAGTCTTCAGCCAAGAATGAAGACACCTGCACACTTGAATTCTTTGTAGGAACTCTCAAGGCTATAATATGATTAATACACAATTAATAATAAGTGTGCATTATGGTAATCATTATGGCATGTAAACCTTGGATATCTGCTCACAGCCATTACTGCTATTACTTAGGAGAGAAAAGGAACAGGAATAGATGAAAAGTAATTTTAGCTACAATTGTATAAGTAACTAAACCAAGCAGAGTATAACAAGAATGATCTAAGTCTGTGAACTAGGAGAGTCTGCCCATGACCAAGCTGAAGAAACTTGCAAGATAATCTCTGTGGCTATTCATCTTAAAACCTCAGGTATCCTGATAGAAGCACTGGCAGCAAGAGAGCTCTCCTGCAAAAACTCTCTGGAAAAATTCAGGTTTACAGCATCCATGCAAATTGCTATGAATTACAAAAGCAAATTGATCCAAGAGGTTGTTTCAGAACTACTAAAACTATAACCCTTTATAACACTAATATATGTGCAAGTGACCTTCTAATAAGCTTTTAGTTTATCTCTGCAAACTCAAGAAGCAAGAAATTTGAAAACTCTCCAAATTACCAAAAAAATCAAATAATGTCATTAAAGACATAATTACCATGCTGCATTAAAAACTCTCTAGAATTACAGCTGAAATTAACTGATGTATAAAATTTCATGAGAGTTTTGTCAGTTTTTTGCACAAGCTTTAAGCAGACATATCTCAGAAGAACCTACAACTTGACTGGAAAACAGCACAATTAAAAATTACAACTAAAACTAACTTGATATGATGTAGAAGTTAGAACTAAAAACAACCTGTAAAACGGGGTCCAAAAAGAAATACCCCAAGCCCAACAATCAAACTTTCCGATACAGTTTCAGCCTTGGATGATGTCAGTCACAGTTGATGTTGGTCGCATGACATGTAAGTGAAAAAATTAAATAGTTCCTGAAGGGGGATGAGGAAAAAAATATGACCAAGCAACTCCAGAAGAGTTCTGGACATATATTGTCTTCCAGTTTGTCTCAAAATCACTTTTTGAATCATTTACTACCAAAAAGCTTTTTGATGTAAGACAAAAATTTTAAGAAGTCACATGCATGTAAGAACTGCTCCAGTTTTGTCAGAAACCTAAACTGCCTCTGGCAGAACTAAGAAATACTAACTTTTAAAGAGTTGTACAATATTGCATTGATCAAAAAGTCACATAAAATCTTTTAACTCTCACCAACAGTAACTTGCAAAAAAAGACTTATGATTCATGTTCTCTGTGAACTTATGGAACTAAGCAGGAAAAAATAACAGCTATAAAAGTTTTGGTGTTTCATCATGAAATTATGACCTGTCTCTCTTTTTTATCAGTACTGATTTAATGACTCCTGTCTCATTTAGCTAAGAGTATATCAAGCAAAGGTTGCCTAACAGTGTAAGCCTCCATCATGTATAGTTTTCATCACACTATAAAGCTTTTAGTTACACATTTCATGTCTTTGGGAACATGGCCAAAGTTGATTTTCTATACCCTCCCCCCCCACTATTTGACTCTGAAGGCAAATGTTGATTTTGTTTTTAACCTTGACAAGCACCTGATGACACTGTCTGGCAGGCCTTAACAAAACACATATACTGCATGCTTCACAAACTGTAAATTGCCACCCAAAACATGTGAGTAGTATACCTGGGATGAATCACTGATAAATTCCAAAACACGATCCCAACTGGGAGCTTGTATCTGTAGAGCTAGCCTGAAATGACAGTTTACAGTCTAGCTAGTGTAGAGAGCCTTGTCTCTAAATAGATGCTGCTTTAAGACGGGAATCTGAATTTCTTTTCTGAGTAGAAAAAATAAGATGACAGAGAAATACATCATATTCTTGCAACACAAGAGAAGGGAAAAAATCTTGCATTTCCATTCATATTTTAGAAGATACGTAACTTTTACTCTATGAAATTTTTTAAAATATGCCTTTGTATATTTTCAGTTGTTTGATTAAGGGCATACCATTTGCTAAATCCTAAGTATGTCAGCAGATACTGATGATCTCTTGAATTGACATTTTATGCTGAAACACACAGAATATCAGCGGTTTTAATGAGGAAGAACCAATCCTTGCTGCCTGTTTTGGAAGTGGTTGAATGTACAACAGCAATAAGCTGCTCTGTTGCATGCTGCCTGAATGCATGTGTAAGCTAGTATGATTTTTTTTTTCCTTAAATACACTGTTGTTGTCTCAAAGAATAGGAATTTTCTAAACCAACCACATTAGATAGAAAATCACTTTTTCCAGGAAGATTTAGATATTAAGTACTAGTACTTCCTGAAGATTATTAGTTATATAGCCATTGAAAATATCTTATTTATAGAAAAAAATAATTTTTGAGTATTAAAATAGAAATTTTTTCAAGATAGAGATTCAATGAAGGCACATCTTTCAAAGCAAAACCAAGGAAGCATAAGCTCCTTGCATTTTTGAAAGCACTAAATGCAGACAATAAGTGTCCAAGAAAGGGAGAATGCAAAATCCAAAAGTGTTCTGACTATCTCATATAATTCCAATCCTATAAATAATAAATAAGAGTAGTGCTTATATGTAACAGACTCATTATTTGTGGAAAATTATTGAAGCAATTATTGAAGTCTGGGCAAACATACATAGAAAGAACTACAAATAATGAGAAATGTTAAATGATAACTAAAGAAATTATTTTCAGTTTTTAAAATGACTGTAGCTCCAGTTAACGAAGATACTGTCAGGATGGTAAACAGATAAAGAACTACATGGTTAAGAAATTAGCTCTTGGTTACAAAACTTGTTTAAACTTATTCCTAAATGAAATAATCCAAGTAAATTCAGCTTTACAATATTTACTAGTCATAGGATTTGCACCCATCTTTTTCTTTTTTTCAAAACAATAACTAATCAGTGCCAGATCCTGGTTTTCAGTTCTGTATCATTTTAAAGTGGAGGCATTTCTTTTATGCCTCACTCCCTTTCTGCTATGGCAGTAGAGGAGAAAAGATTATAGAAAAAGCACTATTAGGCAATTTAAACCATTCTGAGATGTATTTATTTTTTCTTGTTGGGGCAAAAGAAATGGCAGAACTAAGACTTGGACCACAATTCCAAGTTTGTTTTGCTGTTTTGTTTGGTATTTTTTTTTAAACTCCATTTTTACAGTAGCTTAATCTACTCTACTTCATTAAAAAAGGGCTGAGATTACCTACCTCTGCCTGAGGGCTGGAGAAAAGTGGCATCCTAAGAAAAGGAACAATGTTATGCTTTTAAAAAATAAGCTTTACAGTCTCCAGATTCTTGGATGCTGTGAATGATGTCGTAAGTCAGACTCTCAGGTAATTCATGGTTCTGATGGGTTACTTTCCTCACACATATACCTGAACTTCAAAACTGCTTGGAAACTAAACAGGGCTGTGCAGTACACAAACACCTCCACTCTAAATCCCTATGAACAACATTTTTGTAGAAGAAACTTTTCACTTTTAGAAGAAGAATTTCTCTGTAATCACAACGTTTATTCTTATCATTGCTACTAATACTTTAATTCTGGAGTTCTGAAGCTTTCTCTGCCAGAAAGGAAACCAAGCAAGGAAAGTTTCCAGTAAAATAACACTAAATTTGTGAGTAAGATCTGAGCTCCATAAACATCAGCAAATTCTGAGATCGGATTTCCTTTTGACTTTGAGATTTATTTATTTAAAACCACAAAATACAGAGACTATTATGGTTGCTTTTTTCCTTTAAACTTCATTTAAAGATATCACAAATGAGAAATACAATGGATGCAGGATGGATTGAAATCAGTTTCTACAGGTAAAACAATTATTTAAAAAGGACTAAGAAAAATAATTATGGTGAGTGAACAAAACAAAAAAATCAAGTTCAGATGTCCAAAAAAATATTTGAATGCCATGAGATGACTTACTTATATAAGAGGTGCGAAGCTTTTTCACAGACTCTGAATATAAGTTAGAAAGGCCGCACATGCAAGAAGCCACAGTCAGCATACCTTCATGAAGCAATGAGAAAAGGAAAGACGGAGACACTAACAGTACATTTGAGACAGAAAAGCCAGCCAAGTAACTTGTACAACCAGGTTATTAAAATGCTACTGCCATGCAGATTGTTAGTATCAGAAGTTAAGATGAAAAAAATATGACTTCATATAACAGCTATATTCATGAGCAAAAAGGACTTTCATCATGAACATCCTAAGAGACAAAGTTGAAACACAGAGGATCAAATTTATTGGATTAAAATAACAACAGTTAAGAAAACAAAGGCAAGTGATGTTTAAAGCTCCAAAAGGCAGTTTATAATCTATATGCATGAGGCAGAATTTAAGCCCTTTACTCCCAGGACAAATTAGCACAGTTAAACAGTAAAGCTACTTCTTTCTCTCACAGTTTATTTCATACAAGAAAATATTTTATCTGACAGGACACCAACTGTGTATGCTCTGCTCTGTATGCATGATTTTTAGATCCATTTCCTCAGTTGAAATAAGCTGATTGGTGTTAACTAGATCTTTTTCAAACCATCCATTTAATAAAATACTTCCAAGAACATCCATTTCAATTTGAATAAAATATAACCTGAAGAACTTACAAGGACTTTACTCTGGATCTATTAAAAAAATTAATGTTCAATCATGAGGAAGGGTTTCTTGAACAGTTTATTATTATGTCTTGTGCTGTTTTCTGAAATAACTTAGGAGTATTCATGACACATCAGGGAGAAAAAAATTTTAAATACTATGTTTTCCTTTTGGTTACAAAAAGTTTTGCCTTTTGATTGAAAAGTCACTCCTTTTTAGCTGAAAAAGAATACTCTTCAGCGTATTTTTAAATCAAAATCCTTTTCTTCTTTTTCAAAGAGATTTATCTTTACCAGTTTGTATGTAGAATTTTATTTTGTTAATTTAAATCAAAGGTTTCCTCTCAAGTATAACATAACAGTATTAACAACATAACATGATTTAACTCATCAGGGACCTTTCTAGTCAAATTTTAAAACAGGAAGCCAAAAGATCCCAGCAAACACTCAGGCTGTGTGCAAACATTAATGGATTTATAAACATGTATAATGGGTACTAGCTTTGTTAGAAATATCAGAATACTACGTTTCATGCCATGTAAATTCTTGTAAACTGCATAAATCCATTGTAAATTTGTATTTTTTCTTAAAATATACATTACATTGGAAAATAAGTAATGGTATGAAGCATCTGTAGATTCCACTAAGCAACAATTTTAAAGGAAAGATGAATTAAAGCTGCAATAGTGACATTAGCAACAGATCAAGAAGAAAGAAAACCACAGTGATGAGTTTTTGTATTCAAAGAATATACATTAAGACTAGAGGATCAATTGTGCCTTTCTTCTGAGCTTAAAATATGTTTTGGGTTACTCACCTCCAGATGGTTGCCGAGTTTTTCGAGGAGATCGTGGCTCCCTGCGATAGGGATCATTGGAGCCATACAGTTCAATAGTGCCTAGATTCAAGAGCACTGTCTTCTGGAGGTAATCAACCATGGCAATACCATTACAGTTTCCAAAAACTACTCTGGAAAAAGAGAAGTGAAAGGAAAGACAAGGCTAATTAAATGTTGGTATTGTTTCATACAAATGTTTTTTGCAGTTCAGCATTTAATACTTGCTAATTTTTACGAATTATCCTAGATTACACTTATAAATAAATTACTATTTTAGAGTGCAGTATTGACTAATTGTTCTCTTGTAAAAACATGGTGCTGAGTAGAACAGACCACTGTCAATGTACCTGCCAACCTATCTGACACAGCCTTAAGTGACACTTACTCTTGTCTGTACAGTGCCAGGTGAGGAAGAATGATGCTGATTTGCTTCTGCTGTTAGCATCATCACTATCTGCCATGACCCAAAAGGAATTTTCTCAGAGGCACAAGAAACTGATTACCTCTGTGTTGCTGTGCAGCTCATGTGAACATGCACAGAGACTCAATTTTAATGGATAGTTTTAAACCTCTTTGAGGGAATACTGAAAGAACAGTGTAGCATATACTTACAGGCCATACGCTGAGTTGACGGCTAAGCTGGTTATCTGCTGAGGAGGCTCTCCACTCACCCACACCAGCTGGATAACGAGCTCGATTTGGTAGCCTGGAGACTGCTTGAGAGGAGCATTTTTAACTCTGCAAAGTAAACAAAACATGGCATCTCCATTGCCTCTATTTTTTTCCTTATGGGATCAGAGTTGATCAAATTCTACACCATGCCGGACTTTAAAATCTTGGAAAATTGTAAAAACTACGATCAAAAGCAAATAAAAGCAACCAGAAGAAAAAGCCACATTGAAACTGGGAATTCACTTTTTTGATTCACTACTTAATTGAAAATTAATTGAACAATGATCACAAGTGTTTAATTTTTTCCAACCCCAGAACAAGGAACAACAGTGCTATTATGCTGTATTTCCTTGAATAGATACAGGTGTTCAGTCAGTGTCTAAAGAAGGTGTTACCTATTTATTTCAGAGTTTTCCAAAAGAACTCTGATTTAGAGAATGTAAGGGGGTGAGGTGTACATGGAATAAGCACTATGAAAAGGGAAACAGAAGCACAATATATTGAGATAAATGCAAATAAAAAGCTGATGATATGGCAAAACCAAAATGAAAATGAGTAAATTATTGTAATTGTAGACCAATTGTATGCAACAAACCTGGGACTGGGGGAATTGAAACTCTGGTAAATGTTTTGTTTGGATTCTGACAAATACACTTCTGCAGAAAGGATTGGCTCTTGCATTTTTTTAACATGAAGAATTTACATAGAACAAGCTCCTGTCCCCTGAATTCCGCGCTTATTTTACCCATTTAGTCTCACAATATTTTACATAAGTTTAGATTTTTCCAATTTTTCTACTTAGATGAGTTTCCTTCAGAAATACACCTCTCCAACTCAGTACAATCAATACAATTTGAAAACTATTAACCAAATAAAGCAACCCTATCAGAATTAATTATTTTCTGGATGGACACACTCAAAAAATTAAAATCCAAGTTGGGATCTTAAACTTCAGAAAACAAAGTATATACTGAACTTTATATCTCTAGATATATATTACATATTTCTTACATTCTGTTAGAAAAAGTGATGGCTTAGAAGTCACATAATGCACTCTTGTAGGAAAGTAAAAAAAGATAGACTTTTTAAACTCTAATTCTCTAAATAGGTAAAAGCTCACACGAAGAAGCTTGCAGAAAAAATTCCCAATTTAAAAAGATCAAAAAACTTGTCAAAGACCTAAAATGAGAGCACTATTAGGCATCATGCAAAGTGAAGATCCATGACAAAGAGACATCTAATTAATTCTGTTTCCAGAATGCGAAGTTGTTCCCTTGGAGGATTTTCAAAAAGAAATATATTTATAAGCCTAAAGAGTTAGCACTCAGCTAGCGAGCTGTAAGAATTTTCACTTTTGATTTGCTTCTAAAACTTAAGGCTCTGCAAAACTAACAGATGAAACATACTAAGACATACTTGGCCTAAAGTTAAGGGGAGTCACAAAACATCAATTTTCCTATTCTTTCAAGGACAATAAGATATCAAAGTGACTGCACTGCTGCTATTAAAAACTGTTCGCTCTAAAGCACAATCATCTATAGCTATACTAACATCAATGCCAAATTCTCCTAAAATCAGGTAAATCAAAAGGCAAGGTGTTTTTTTTAATCAGCTTAAGAAGTTTAAAAAATTAGGATTGCAATATTATTTTCTGAAAGCAGAGCTCGACTTTCAGATACTTGGAAAACTTTGCTTTACAAAGTAAAACATTTTCACCAGCAATGACACATCTGTAACAATATGGAAGTACATAAACTCTAATCACATATTCTTGCCACGATTCATACTCACTGAAAGTATAACAAAATATACTTACTTTAAACATGGGACATTATCACGAAGTCCATCAGATGAACTGCTACTAGTAGATGGATGAGACTGGGGAACAATGGATTGAGGATTGGAACCTGTGCCTGGAGTTGGTACAGGTGGCACCTGCTCACCATCTGGAGTTTCAACATCATTTATTTCATATAGAAGACGTACTTCCAGCATCTATTAATTAAAGCAAAAAAAAAAATTATCAATAAAGTCTGCCTTTCAAAACACTGAATATGAATTCAATGAAGTGCAACTGAAGATAGTAGTGATATAAGTGACATCCAGGACTTTTCCCTCTTTTAAAAGGTAACAGTTTAATAAACAGTGTAACTTAAAGACACATGTAGTTTTCAGAAATACAGAGTCATACTATTACAGACTGAATATAGGGAGATTGCTAGAATTTGAATGTCTGACATATTTCCCAGTTTTTAAAAGTTTGCTTCTTATTATTGAAAGAAATAAATACTGGACCCATTTAATTATCATTCTGCTGACATACATTCTCAGTTAGAAGTCACTGAAAACCAGTATCTTGGTGTGCAATATTTACTTTTGTTGAATTTCATAATTAATTACTTTCCCTCAAAAAACTCACCTCTCTTTGTTTTGAGTCAATTATTTTTTGTCCATTTCATCAATATAATTAAAGACAAAAAAATAGTAAATTGCTAGAACAGTCTTATTATAGATAAAACAAAGTTAAAAATGGTCATAACTCTTACCGGAATGACTTCTGTTGTCACTTCCTGCTTGCTGAACCTGTAAATAATGACATGTGCAGAAACTCCAGCTATGCACAGCATTCTACTTTCTGGACACCATGAGATGATCTGAATAGCATATGGATCTTCATCTACTATATCTGTGTTTGGCCTGTCATCTTTATTCCGTGATTTTTCAAATACTTTGGCTGTTTTTAGCTTATAGAGTACTTGCAGCGTTACTAGGAACAAAGCAAAAGAGAAAAATTAGTTTTGCTCTAAACATATTGCTAATATATTGATATATCTAATTCTTGAATTGCATCCTTCTCAGCTGTAATTTTAATTCTGTGTTGCATTTTCTTTCAACTGCCTTCATGCTGATCTCAAACTTCACGTGCATATTGCCTAGTCAAAGGCCCAAATCACTGCTATAAATACTAACCACAACATTAGGAAAACCTAAATTAAAGCATCTTTTCTCCTCTTCTATATTTCAGTGGTTTTACTTGAATCACGTTTCCCTAGTTCATCTGTAAGACTGATGAATTTGAAGTCTTTTCTATTAGAAAGACTCAAAAGTTTTTAAATCAATATAGAGGACACTTGCAATTTCACCCTTAATAGATTTCTTTATCTGTTTTAGAAAGAAACGAAGTATCTTTAACAGAATCTCCTTTTGACAGATCTATGCTGAGTAGAATTTTTAAGCACACAATCAATCAGGTTTGGCTTCCCTCCTCCTCTCTTCCAGGTTCCACTCCCACTCCAAACTGAAATTAAAGATCTATAACACACCAAATAGTCCTCCTCCCAGTTTTTAAACATACATTGCATCTGTTCCCTCCCACAACCACACACGCCTTAGCCTTTTGGAATCTCACCAGTTTTCCACAAGTTTTCAAAGACAACTGGTGACGATTCCAAGATTGCTATAAACAGCTTTTAAGTATTGAGCGTAAGGTTAGTTCCAACTAGACCAATTCAAACATCTAACTTTGTGCAATTGTTTCTACTTTGGATTTTTGTTGCATTTTTCACTGTGAGCTGTGTAGAATATCAGATGTTATTGACCCTTTATCTGAAGAAAAATCTAAAACTGCCCAGAAAAGATCTCTACTGAAAACACTTACTTGCTGATGCATCCCAAAACTTGATTGACCCATCAGCATGCCTATGGAATATTAAAAAAAAATGAGATGATGAAATGATTAGTTGGAGTGCTAGACATATGTTACTGATTGGAAAGTATACAGTTAACATTTTGTTTTTATTAGTCTTCTCAGTGATGCTTTATTTTCACAATTTATTAAAAGCCAGTATTCTACCAACATGTGCTCCAATTACTTTGGACAGAAGAGACTAGAAAAACATTTGGAGGCTAACTCTTTGATGATCCCACTGTACTGTATTAACTTACCATTTTAAATACTGAGGTGTACCTTACCATGCACTGTTTCTTAAACTATGCCCTATATTAGGAGCAACACTTGTAAAGAAGATGCCTAAATATACAGTATCCCACTGTTAATGAGTCACCTAACTTGTTTATTTAGCCTTGAGTTTGAGAATCAGATGACTACAGTTTTTCAGGACTGTCTCAAAGTCTCTGCAATGTGTAGTACAAGGCGACAGTAATCCTGATTAGGGCTAATGGGCTGTTCTAAAAACACTTTAGTAGTGCTGTCACTTCCAGTGATACACTGCACAGTTAAATTTCAATTATGTTCCTTACAGTAGTATTAGAAATATCAGTCTCAAAATGATCAGATTTAAGTATTTGCTTGTCCTTTATGAGATAAAAAATTGGCTTCCCTTTGAGAACTGAACTCAATAACTATGTAATGGACCCACCATGCTTAAAGCAATACTCAACTCTTTTGCAAAACTGAAAGAATAAAAGGTAATTTTAATCCAAGATACTTTGATAGTAAGCACATGTAATCACAATACCACATACTAACAATAATAATAATGCCTGTGAAACACCTGCTATCATTTTGTTTCTACCTTCCCTTCCATATTCTGCTTTACCTTCTCAGTAACATGTCAAGGAGATTATGCCAAGGACATGTCTGGTGATCATAATTTCATGAATCACTCAAACCACTCATATAAAACAATATTCTAAAAGAGAAACAAAAATTTCTCACTTCTACTTAATGAGCTAAGAAAGTTATTAGTAGACTATGATATCACTTACCCTGTAATAATTATCTCTGGATAGCTCTGAGTGATCAAACCCCAGTTGCCTCCACTGATAGGCCATTCCTGGAAGATTAACAAATACACTGAGGAAGAAAATATCATATAGTGCAGAGTTAAGGCAAATTACTGCA
Organism: Acrocephalus scirpaceus scirpaceus; assembly: GCA_910950805.1. Taxonomy (NCBI): domain Eukaryota; kingdom Metazoa; phylum Chordata; class Aves; order Passeriformes; family Sylviidae; genus Acrocephalus; species Acrocephalus scirpaceus. The sequence continues at coordinate 48,150,982 of OU383775.1, forward strand.
GATCCTCCCCAGATATTAGCCACATATACCCTTCCCTGCTATTAGCCACTGTCAAAGGCCGGTTGTAGTCAGGTGAAGCTTTGGTCCTATAATGGCCACTCCTGTTATTAGGAGCTTCTGATTCTCAGTATTTTAAAATACAAACATGTGTAGTAGATGTTGTACCTTCTTACTGTAACCCTGACGTTTCTGTCGAGCACCAACTGAATAGAGTGCAGGTATGAGATCCACAGGACAATCAGCAAAATATTCACAACAGGTTACAGGAGACTCATGTATAGTCAAAGGATAGGGATTCTCAAATATAGGATACCTTTAAAGGAAGAAAGAGGATAACTGTTAATCTAGGGAAAACTTTTTTTTAAAGCGCAGAACACAAGTAAAATATTAAGGACTAAGCTGGCATTCTTTTCCTACAGAGAAAAATAAATGCATATCAAATCAGACTATGAACAAATACACTACGCAAATTTACTGCTCACCTAGTACACCATATAGTGTACTACTCTAGATGGAATATAAAGTCTGTACAGTTTCTGGAGGTTTTCTAGAACACTACTATTTTATATACCCTGTCATTTTATATTTTCAAAAGCTTACTAATTTAGCGGCCTGTGGAAAAAATTAAGCTGCCAAGTCTCAGTTGTAGTAACATGGAGCTATGAACTTATTTCTATATCTTCATATAAAGATAAAGACAGGAAGACTCCTGTCTCACTTTGTAATTATTAGCACACTGTACTAAACCAGAAAGTTGTCCAGCACTTTGCATGGACAAGTTTTGCTAAATTTACTTGCGACTCCAAGATCACCTACTGGAAATTACAGATAGCAACACTCAGTTACCAATTAGAAGAACATGCTCCCTACCACCACCTCCGTCTGAAAAGTGACAGAGGCTTAAGGGGGGAAGAAGGTCAATAATATTAACACAGGTAAATGTCTCTGTGTTCAAAGAACATTTATCTCCAGAGAAATGCATGCTATACATTGTTTTCCCCTTTTTATCTCCCCTTTTTTGAGAGGTAAAGAGACAGAGCATCTCAACCCATCTGAAGGAAAAATTAGCAACAACAGATGAAAACATTCTGCACATCAGGAACTTTATACAGGGCTATATGGAAAGCTACAAAAATATTTTAAAAATTACATGCAGAAGAGGCTTAACTTTAACAAATTATGACAAATCTCTGTGAGAACACAAGGTAAAAGGAAGCCTGTAGATTTTTTTGGTACTATTTTTATTTTGTTTTCAGGTGTCAAACAACTAATAGTTTTCAAGTCAATCATAACAAAGACCATTGTAAAAACATAAACCACCTAATTTTTTAGTATGAAATAGAATAAGCTTTAACATAACTTTAAATTTCAGACATTTCAAACTAAATATGAATGTTGACTCTTAATGCTATTGGAATATCAGAAAAAAGTTTTGGATACAGTATATTGCCACGTAACATTCAGAAAATCTAAATGGAATTGCTCAATAGCTGCAGAGATATTAGGACAAAACTTGATCTTCCAAATTCCATAGAGTCTTCATTATCTAAGGTGTCACCATTGACTTTGAGGACAAATATTTACAGGTTTTTGTTTTGCCCTAGAAGGATGTTCTTCACAAGGATTTTTCTTCATTGACCATTGAAGATTTTTAATCAGGAACAGTACCAAGGTCTTAGCTAGTTCCTCTGCTCCTGATCCCTTAACAATTAGTTGTTACTGCCTATAAAAATTTTAATACCCTTCATAAAAAAAATTTGTAGTGTCTATAATTTTAATCACCACTAATGACAGTGTATGGACTATTCCAAGGACAAAGCAACAAAAGACTCATATGTTTTAGGCAGGTATGATTTGTGAATACTGCAATAGGATACTCCTTTTTAGCCATTTCTTATTACGGATGTAAACCACAGAGTAGATGTTATCATTCAAATTTTATATATATGATATTATTGCATCAGTATGGAGTTACTTTAAGCAACACGACTAGCAATTTATTTGGCAATAAGATCAGCAAATATTTAAGTGATGACAACAGCCAAAATTACTTGATTAATTATCTGATAAGTTCTTCTCCCTGCTGCCTTCCTCAAAACTGCAAGCTCCCCAAAACTTCAACCTCCACTCACAACACTACGGAATCAACTTCAAATTAAACTGTGATACTTAAAAAGCAGAAGTGATCTATGAGTAATTTTGGCCAGTCAATCAAGCCTGGAGAAAGTCACGTTATACTCTACTCATCTACTATACATTACCTTGAAAGAAGTTGATATAACAAGATTGTCAGTTCATTTGAAGAAATTTTATATTTAATATTCAAAATTTTATGTTCTGAGGTTTTAGGTTAGACTAAAAAGCTATAAAGTAGAACAGTAGGCTAATTACTGCAGCCAAGGATTAAAAAGACTACAGAAGATTCTTACCCATTTTGTGCAAGGTCAATCAGTACTAAGTCCTTTTCTAGGAGAACAACTACAGCATATGGTTCCTGAAAGTCTGAAAACAACAACAAAAAGTTACCTGTTGGTAAATGGAGCCCATGCATGTACAGCCTCGAGAATGGAATCAGTGCTTGCATTCTGACAGCTGAGATTAGAAGGTCACTTAGATTACTATAGTTTTTGAAGGTATTTTATACACGCAGACTCCTGAATATTACATGTTAAGTTTGGAAAAATCATGTTCTTTTATTCAATATTCTCAACAGCTCAAGTAACAGAAAAAGGAACCTGCAGAGTAACTTGTATAAGCAGGTTATATGAGAAAAAGATCCAGTTTCTGAGTAATATCCTCCTACTCCTAAACTGCCTTTCCTCAAATTCAGTGGGGTTTAAGTTTTAATTGCTTACAAAATGGCTCAAAAGACAGCTGACAGTAAAATAAGAAACTTGAAAAAGTTTCCAAAGTTTTAATTGCCCTCTTTCAGCCAGATCTCAAAATCCAAACTAAGCAGTTTTATATACTCTGATGGAAACAGACAGCTAAAACCATTGGAATCATCAGCAATATAATACTATTCACCTGAGGTAACTACCTAAACTAGGATAAGAAATCCCCTGCTGCAGAAGAGAGATTACAGGTTAGCAATGAAATCCATGCAAGTATTGGAATGAATAAAGCCACTAAAAGTTTAAAATAATACAAAAATGCTCCTCATGGTTTAGCACTGACTGGAAAGTCCTCATGTGTCCAAATATCCACAGATGAACACATTTGCTCCAGTAACTACAGCTTAAAGTTGTAATGCTTTATGTCTGTGCATGCTTTTGGGATTAAAAAGAAAAAAAAAAACATGCTATGAGTAATTGGCTTTTTTCTAGACGCAAAATTGCCTTTATAATACACTATTCTATTATGATGTTTTGGCAAGTAATCCACACTTCAGACAACAGGGATAACAGATGTTGCTGCTGCAGTCTGATCCCAGAGATAAAACAGAATAACAATAGTAAAGAATATTCTGATGGGATAAAACTCCAGTCATAAGTCAAGGTACAGAGAAAAATCTTTACAGAGCCTACCATTAGGATATGGTGTTTCACACAGGGTTAGAAAGTCAACAATAGAATAATCCATTTCTAGCACAGCAGTACTTTTCCCATGCATGACTGTTAAACAGGGTCTTCTTCCTACAGTGTCATATGACAAACCTCCTGAGAGAATGATGAAAGGCTCCCTGGAATAAAGCAGAAGCATTTAAGATCAAGTCAGGATAACATGCTAAAAGAGACCGGGCAGGTTTTGCAACCTTATGATAAAGTCCAATGAAATATCATTAAGCAAAAATGGAGTAAAAATAACGCAAACCAGCTCTCATGAAATTTGCAGCTTGAGTATGTATTTCAAATGTTAATCTAACTCTTTGTTTCAGTCAGACATCTCTTCCAAGCATTTTGTTGATTTAACCAATCTTTATAACTTCTTGGCAAGATGAGATATTTTTAAAAAACTTTGTATTACTTTGTAGTTGTTTGTTTTCTACTGAACTGCAGATTCAGATTTGCCAACAGTCCCATTTCTCCATAACACAAAACACCCCAGCAGCACCCATTTACTTGCTGCATGGTAATATGACTGTCTCGGAGATGCAACCAATTGCTTGATAAGCTTTAAAGACATAACTTTTAAGTAAGGTCATGCATTTACTTTAGATGTTTTACCCATTCTTCCCTCTACTACCATGCACAAAATTCAAGAAACTACTTTGTCATACATTATTCCTACTGCAAAATCAAATAGGCAAGTAGAGCAAAGCAGAGATATTTCTAGTCTTGAGAAGAGATTAGAGGCTTCCATTGAAACTTTTTAAGAAAGCCTTTGCAGAAACGTACTTTTAAATACATCCATATATTCCCAATATGCACATAATGTACAGGGTTTTTTTGTACTATTTCATTTACTGAAAAACAAGATGAAGTAAATATATTCATTTTACCAGGTATTTTCTCATTTCCCGATTGTCAAGCGTCATTAATTTTAATACTGCTCATGTTTGACACAGGACATAATCCTTTTTAAAGAGTAAATGGACTGGTTGTAATATGCAGCTCAAAAAAAAGAAAAAAGTTACTCATTACTGACTACTGCCTGAAATTTCACATTATATTTCTGAAGGAAAAATAGGCACTTTACATATCTATCAGTTACCTCTGATCTACTTTTATGCTCACTTTCAGCAGAAATCCTACCCTTCATTTGCAACTTCCTTGAAAATAGCTAGTATATCAGTATCTGGAGAAAATTTCTACAGAAAAAACCTCATCCTGATATATTGTAAAAGAGAGGCTGAAGAAACCTTTTTTAAAAATCCTTTCCTGTAAAACCATCTTTTCCACACAGTCTAAGTGGCTTTCCCTAGTTGGCATTTGAAATACAAAGTGAGACTAGGTATGTCTTTATTCTTGAAAACTGTATATTAAGGGTTTGGTTTATGCACATGCCACAGTCCATGAATTTAAGACTTGGCTGAAATGTACTTTGTGTTTGTAGCACTGAAGGCAAAGCAGACTGAGATAAGCTTCCAGCTTCTACAATTATTTCCTATTCTGCTTGATCTTCCAGAAAGACTTATGACCAAAGATTTGATAGGATCAAAGAGTACTGCTGGCCGAGGAAGAGACCTCAAAGGAACGGCCGTAAATCAGACCATGGGTCCATCAAGTTCAATATCCTGCCTCCAACAGTAGCCTGGAGTGTATTTCTAGAAAAGGTTTAAAGGATTTCTCTGAATCTTCATTTAATCTCAGCTCTTTGTATTGGAACTTCACACAATCTTTTATAGTTATGTCCATGAAGAAATTTCAAGAAAGTTACACACTTGGATTTAGTCTGCTATTTTTCACGATGTCAGTGAAGAGAAAAATCCTGGTGAGGTCTCATTGTGTTGGAATGATTTACTGCAGTATTTTTTTGTCCATAGAAATCATCAAATTTCTTTAAACAATAATGCTGCCAGGACAATTTGTAGTAATTATCTGATTAGCAGATTCACTGGGATCAACTGACAGTAGCAAAGTAACCAGTTTCAGTTTCATACATCACAGTGACAATTGTATGTTGGCTTCTCCTGGTTTTATTTCTCAAGGTAATGAAGCTGCTTTGGGCAGGCTTGCCAGAGACTGTATCCTTTAGAAGCAAGGAATGGAAGAGCTAAGAATAGAGCACACTGATCTGTCACAAAGATTTTCCACAAATGAATCAAAGATTAAACCTGACTTGAGTCTGCCAGGAAGACCACTACAAGTCTGTATATGAATTTTTCATATTTTCATGAAACCAGACTGTGCATTTTCTAATTAAAGAAATTGCCCTTCAGCTGTGGATACATATTAAAATGTTAGTGCACATCAATTAGAAATACATAATTTAAAATAAAAATTTAGAAGATTTGTACTTTATATAATAGATGAGACTGATTCAACTTTGGGAATTACCTTTTACCTACCTGAAACAATGGAAGACATTTAAAAAAACCCAGGGTTCAGATCTTAGAGAATTGCTTTATAGCATTTTTAGCAGACATTACTCATACAGACATTCTTTGAAAGTTCAGCTTCAGCAGGTTTGCAAGTAATCCCCTTACATGAATTTCCTCATCAGTGAAATATCTAAAAGCACTTGAAGAATACTGTAAGAAAATGACTATAAAAGGGGGCAACAGGTCATTAAAAAAATGTCAGAAAACAAAGGATTAGGTCTTGCAATGTATGAAAACATAATACAATTGAGAGTTGAGTGGCTCACAACCCAGAAGGATGTTTCTGTTCAATTTTAGAAGTAAACTGTGAAACGTGAGCCAGCTTCTGACAATGCAGATGTGTGAGAGAATGGTATATAGAGAAATCAGGTCATTGGTACAATCTGGCTTACTTTTCAAACCATGAGTAAATCTGTGAAGAAGTTAATCCTAGTATGAAGATGGAAAAGACTTTAAGAGTTAGTTTACCCTAATACCCGAAGTCCTGAAGTAGCAGTGAAGATAAAACTACTTGGGAAGTGTAGTTTCAAACCAATAAGCTCACACAAGAAAATAGCACTATTCAAACTAAATGAACAGATTAACAACTTTTACTTAGTGGGAGACATCATCACTAATGTAACCTCTGGGTCCCAATTACACACAACCATCTTGCTAAGAGGCACTGCTCAGTCAGTCAATGACAGCTGCATCAGCTACTAAAACAAAACCCTTCTGGATTATGTTTTACATGGAGACTTTTGAGCCCTGATTTCTACTGGACACAAGCAATTCTACCATAATGCTAATATCAACCAGAGTAAATACTGTAGGGTAATGAACCTGCATGGGTGGAAAGTGACGTTGGGCAGGATTGAATCTGGAGGGGGAGGGAGTGGCATTAGGGAGCTTGAGAGTGTCTCTAGATTTACTTTACACAGAAAAAGTACACATAAAAAGCAATATGGGAACCATTTCAGAAAGCTCAAAAGGTAAGCTACCTTTGAAATTCAGTGCTTCCCAAAAGGATGGAGTATTTTAGATGAAGAGTGGCTGCAGTACAGTGACATTATGCTCTGAGATTGCAAATTATGCCACTTTGCACAAAGAATATACAAAGAATGTACCTTTTTCATCCCTTATTCATCAATAGTAACCTTTCTCCCAGAAATAAAGCTAGAGACATACCCTTGTTGTAGGGTAAATTACTTTGGCTCTTCACTTCCCTTGGACACTTCATTTTTTGCACTATTTGCAGTAAACTTAAAAACCAAACCAACCAAACAAAAAGCAACAGAAAAGCCCACAAAGTTAGCAAATAAATAGGTAGCCCATAAAACCCAGGAAAAGCCTCATGTCCTCCCTTTGTCCTGACCCCAGTTTTACAATATGGAAAACAAAATGAAGGGGAAAAAAAAAAAAAGAAGAAATAATTAAGAGCTGCAACAGTAAAAAGAATAGTGTCTGTAGCCCTTAATATAGGTTGTCATCAGTTATGGTCCTTCCTTTTTGCATGGTTCTGAATCCCTTTTCTCCAAATCCAGCTTATTAGAATTAGAAGAAGTAAAAAAACCAGTTAAGATCATATCAATGAAACGTTTTCCACTGGAGGAGATACTGAAACAGGCCTAGATCTTTGAGCACTCTAGATAGATAAGGAAGAAACAAAAAAGGGGTGATAGAAAGATGTTCAAAATAGAGCATGGAAACAGTGAACATCTTTTCATAATAAAGATTTGAAATATAACCTAAATAAGCATTTAATAGTATCTCTTAAATGTAAGCTTTTCTTGCTTTGTTTGGTTTTCTTGGGTTTTTTATTTGTTTTTGAAGAACAGCTATAGTGAACTGCTTTAGAAAAAAGTTTGATATATTTCTTACATTTTTTCAGTAGCCTGAAAAATTCTGCCCTGTCCAGAAACGATTCTCCTACATGCTACAGAAATTAAACCATGAATAAGAAATGACAGCACTTTAGATAAAAGTTAAAATCTTATCTTGTTCATACTTGAACTAATCCAAATGGTAAACAGAAAACCTAGCAAAAAATTTAGATATTTCTGTAGACAAAAAGGTAGTCATGTCTTCCCTTAAAATTCTTGTAAGATTACAACTGAAACTGAAAATTGAAGTGCAAACTGAAGTACTCATAGCAGTATATGAATGGAGATTTCCTGTGCACTACTTCTCTACCACAGTGCAGACTGATGGGATTTTTTTTTTTGTAGGGTTTTTTTTCCCCCCCTCTCTTAATTAAAGTTCAGGAAGAGTTATCAGTAACTGTAGATATAATAGTACACTGAAGATAGAAAACATTAGAGAAAAAAGTAAATTGAAATGTATCAAAACATTCAGTTTGGATAAACACCAGAAAGTGAGAGGTGCAACAGAAAAAAAAAAAAAAGCAAGCCCAACACTAGGAAAAAGTAGCCTCCCCAAAACCCCAAGGATTCTTAGAAATTAAACTAGAATAAACTCCTCTTTAAACTATGTGAAAAGTCAAGCCGTTTTCACATTGTAGTACTATTATGTCACAGAACAAGCTCCAAACTCATCTTCTCCTTCAGAATAACTATTCATAAAAGAAGGCTTTTGATTGCAGAAATTGTAACTTGCTGAAGCTGAGATTTTTTGATTATCTCTCTTTAGATCAGCTTTTGATATGTCAGTTGAGAAAGGATTACACAGACAAATGTAGACTTTTGCAAATAAAATATGGCTTTCCAGATGATGACAGATTTTTAAAAAACTGGGAGCTAGCCAGAGATTGAAGTTTCTATTTACTTCACTTTTAGCAAAAAATAAAAACACCTAGAGCCAGAGATATTATATCAACACGTACTGTATTGTATCATTTAAGTAACCATCTTCTACAGATTTAAATGCCTGATAAGCACATAAAAATGGTACACACACCCCCCAAATATAAAAGAAAACAAATAAACAAACAAAAAATCAGCTTTTACAAATAGCTGAACAGATTCCCATGAATATTTTATCTCTATATTGCACTTTTTATTCAAACATTTTAGAACCACAAATAAAAGAAATTCCACATAGTTCATGAAATCCATCCATCCTAATGGCAGTCTTGGTAAAAAATCATGCTACTCTAGATACTGTAATTCCATCTGAGCCTCTTTTTGAAATTACTGCTTTGTTACATTCTCAATGTGCATAATTAGGCACATTTCACTGCATAAATTACTGCATGCTACTAGAAAAACTTCTGTTAGTAACATTTTAGAGGGGAGGAACATGTATTCAGAATTTAGAATATTCAATTTGGGATACTATTTGTCAAAGTTCAATTTATTGTGTTTGTGTTTTGGTGTCTTCTGTGATTTATCAGACTTTTTTTCTTTAGAACTCTCGAAAAATTGAGGAAAAATGCATACAAGTTTTAGTAGCATGAAAGAAGAATGAAGATTATGCATTAGCAGCTTCGATGGTTTGTATACAGTAATTCCTTCATACAAGTTTTTGTAGTTTATTCATTCGATTTATCAAAGCTAAAAGAAAGCTGTACCATCAAGAATATGTGCCCCAACAACTATGAAACAAAGTCCATTCCCAAAGAGTTACACTGTTACATATACTCATTTTGCATACAAAACAAGCCTTACCCAGCTCTAGTTGTTTTGTATTCCACCTTCAGGATAGGTTTGCAGGGTTCTGGCTTCTTTCCATCCTTCAGCTGCTTTCCTAAAGTAAGTGATTTTCCTGTGTTAATCTTACAGTTCCATAACATTATGGCAAGTAATGAAATTCACTGTGCAGCTTGAGAAGTATGAAATTCACGCAAACATATATTCAACAACTTTGACAGTTATAGAGTATGCCTTGGAATAATATAATTAAAAACCTGTTAAAGCTCTCAACACACCAACTTAGAATGTTTAGGAAAAAAACCCTCTAAACCTGACTGCTGTAGAATATTTGTTTTCAAATGTATAATCCTCCCCCAAAGTGCTGTTTTAAGTAGCACTAGGAGATCTAAAATTTATGTTGTGTCTACCCTTTTGCAAGTAAAATTGGGCAGCTTACAAGTAAAGTGAGGTTTATCCTGTGTATTATCCTTCAGGGCTAAGGCTTCAATTGAGCATAAAAAGCCAACTCTCAACTGTGCAATTTTTCTCACTGATACATCCACACTTAAAAATCTAAAGTAAATAAGTTGCTAAGACATGGTATAGAGACATGCACACCACCAAAGCCTGGCATTTGTGTAGAATTTACTTGAGCAGTGGTATATTTCACAGAACAACAACACGTAGTGTTAATTTCCTAGATTAACATTAAAGCAAGACTTCTCAAGAAGTGGGCACATCTTACCAGATGCTATTTTTATTCTGTTACAAGCCTTTCTGAAAATTTATGTGGTAATCTACACATTTATACATAAAACAGGTATTTGCTTATATGTACTTTTAACAACATATGGGATCGTAAAGTCAAGCAAAAAGCAAGCCTTGCAAAATATGCATTAGTTAACTCTGAGATCAGTGCCATTGTGTGAAACACAAGCTTAAAGTTCAGAGATTTAGAGAAAGCTGCACTGATTTGGATTCTTATTTCATAAAGATTTTTTCTTTTTCAAGTGAAATCTATGAGAAACTGATATGACAGAAAGATTTTTACTGCATTGCAAGTGCACTTTTAATTCTTCTTTTTTGCAAAACACACTTCTATTAAAAGCAAGTTCTCTATGCTTTAAGACCTGTCAAGTGCAGGGGGTATCCATTTTCATCTTACCATGTGGAGTGATTGTCTGGAATGGTTTGGTAGGAGATTTTACATTCCATATGGTCAAGGTACCATCTGAGTGACTACAAATGAATTGTTTTCCTTCATGATGCCAAGCCACAGAGTGGATAGCCTACGCAAGAAAAAGCACAGCAACATAAGTCATGTATCTTACCTATTGTTTTATTCTTACACATTCTCCAATGACATTAAACAGAAAAATCCAATTAGAGAAATTACTAATGAAATAATCTCTATCCTATTATGTCTTTATTCACCCATGGCAAGTTTTCTGTACATAACTAGTACTTTCAGACACACTTTACCCATCAAAAATACTGTCTTCACTGTAGTGACCTGTTTAGAGGGGGTAAGGGGAGAACTCACCCTCCTCAGTGTAGTATTGAAATATTCTTCCATGAAGGGTAGCATGAAGAGAATAACTGCAAGCACTTATTTAAGCTTATTAAACATACTGTCCAGACAAAAAACATGGGATCAGATTACTAAGTTCAAGTATTACATATCATTTTGAGATGTTTATGTGGATGTGCACAAGAGGCCAGGATTGGCTCAAAACTTCCATAAAACAAGAATTGAAGTAACAAGACTTTTTTGAAATTATGATGATGAAAGCAAAGTATTAGCCTGGATGCTCTAATATTGCAATGGCAGCTTTGAGGTGCAGGAAAGCACAGGAATCTACTCGTAAATCTTTCCATAAATACAAAATCATCTCCAGATTCCTAAAATTAGGAATGGAACGATTACAAACTGCCACATAAAATCTAAAGAAAACAGCTAAATAAATAAAATCTAGTTGCTGCCTTCAGGCAAGAGGAAAATAAACAATGATGCAAAGAATACAAGTAAGGCAAAAATATTAACTAGCAAGAAAAGATTGGTGCCTTTCTGCTTCCAGCATTTGTTACTACATGGAGACAATTTGAAACCCTTAGGTGATGTTCAAGGGAATTTTAGTTATAGCATGAAAATATCAGAAAACAATGAAACCTTAAAGTATTTCCTACTCAAAAGGTGCAAAAGGAACTATTAACTCCAAAAATTACAGAACTTTAGTATTACTGAAAAGGTAGATTTTATGACGAAGATGTTATTCTAGGTAAACTAGAAAAGCAGGTGCTGTATAAGTGAAAACTAATGGGCTTTACAATATCCTCAGTAGTGATTCTGTCTGTAAGAAGGTCTTACACTCACTCCAGCTCTGCAGGGACCTTGGGATTTCCTCTGTGAGGAAAGCTGGGTGTGTGTGCAGTAGAGAACTGTAACCAGCAATGACAGCTTAAGCAGTAATTACTGGCTGAAGAGCACATCTCAAGACAGATCCAAGCGAGCTTTGCTCAAACTGATTATACACAGATCAGGTCTTCATATTTCATGAAGTTATACAGAGAGACAAGACAGTTTCCAGCAAACTGAATGGGAGAATCCAGAGCTTAAATGACAGAGGAAAATGGCTACGCCACATGAGTCTAGAGCCTCCAATAAAAATTTCCCCAATATAAATTAATTTAACATCTGGATATATGTAAACTACAGATTAAGGTTAGCATTTCTTAGTGAAATTTAATATTGCTCCCTATATATTGTGGAATCACTATTGATTTTGTTAGACAGATTCTGCGTACCAATATCACATCTACACATGTAGCTCAGAAACCTACATGCCTCACATGATGTCTCCTGGTGTCAAAGTGAAATGGTCTTGATCATTCTACCTGTCAAATAATTTTTTATTTAGCAAGAACTGGTATTATAAAAGAAATCTTGCATAAATATTGAAAATTTGTTTTTATTTACCAACATTATACCAAACCAAGCAAGGGATCAAGAAGTTTGAGAGTGCAGACTCAGTAATGAGAAGGCTGCTTTTAAAAAAGGTTTTTTCACTGAGAAAATAAATGTCTACAGCATGCTTAGCAATACAATATAATCAGTACATTTTACATAATCTCCCATATGAAGTCTAACTCTGACAACAGCAGGCAGCCCACAGTGTAAATGGAACAATTTGATCCACATTTATGTAGAAATAGGTCTTAAGAACCAGTAGGAAAGCAAGTTTAAAAGGAAGAAGAATAAATCTGAGAAATGATCACTTCTTTCTTTTCTTGAAAAAGAATGTCAAGAGAAGGGAAATGCCTTCAACCTGTTTCAACCTGTTACTGTTGAAACAGCATTAATGCTTAAGATGATAAAAAGATCTGAGCACAAAGGAGAAGGATGACTGCTCTCACTTTCTGCAAGGAACATGGAGGGATGAAAAGAAAAACCTCTGAAAGTACAATGAGCCTTTGGCTTTATGGCTGTTTACTGTCTAGTTTTAGTCTCTTTAGAGTCACTTGTTATATTGAGTAATGCAGCTAAATATTTTTTAAAATGTAGCTGAAAGACATGCTTTTATGTCTTTTAAAATAATCTAACAGCTCTGTGGGTTGGGTATGATAAATTTGTATAGAGCAATATCCTTTGCTATCACACAATGCACGAATTCTTGTAAGCCTAAAAAATAAAACCAACTCTGTAAGTAGCTCCAGCACTACCTTGAGGTACCCAAAAGCTGGCCTAGTGACAAGACAGTTTTAATGAAAAAAGTACAATAACCTTAAGTAGTACTAGTTAGCCCATAGCACTAGTTGACTAGCAACAGTCTCAATCACCAAAACAAAACTGATACTTGAAAAAATCATCTCAATACACAAGAGCAAAAAAGTTTTGACATTTCCTCCAGGGTTAATATTAATGCTGGAATTTGAAGGAATGCATAAAATAGAAAAATGAAGCAGAATTCACTGAGTCTGCAAAATGACACAAAATTTCTAAGACACTAAAAAGCCACTAGGAGTAACAGATTTTTATTCTAATATTTTACACGAAACTTACTGATGCAGAATAAAGCTCTAAGTTTTCATCTTAATTCTCATCATGATTAAAACTTCCTGTTTTCTTTTTGGTACCATAATGCAGCAGTAGGCTTATATCAGCTGGTGCAGATTTAACTGTGTCTCAAATCTTTCTGGGTCATATGGGACCAGAAAGTAACCCCTTATAAACAAGATCATACCCAAGTATCCCAGCAGATTGTTGCTATACTTAAGGCACAAGGCATTTGTATCCAAAGCGGAGTTGTCTGCACAGGTAAACCGACCTTGCTGTCCTACATAGAACTAAAGTTTGTTAGAAATTGTAGAAACTATCCCTGAGTTTTATGTGGAGACAGGCTGTACACAAACACAAAATCATTCCGCCATCTGTTCCAGAAAGATTATCCCATGTGGAAAAATTACTGCTCTGCTGCCTGCAAAGAAGGTGAGTATACCTGATTTTAGAAGGAAACATTTTTGCAGCAACTGCAGCAGTTAACTGAGGCAGACTTACATAGGACTGTAAAATGTAATCACAAATAAACCAAAAAAGTCTGAGGAACAAAATTAAAAGCATTTATATGCAAAACTCCTACAGAAATATCTTAACTAGATCACTAGCTTTTCAAGACATTACTGCATATTTTAAAACATTTTATGAAATTTATTTTTACTTCTGCAATAGCTTGTAAATATCCCTAGATTAGCTATTAGTTCTTGGTACTTTTAAGAGGTACAAAAATGAATAATTTAAATGTAACTTTGCAATTCAAGAGACAAGTTCATCAATAAAGACTCAAGTTTTTATGTTATTTTTCCACCAGGGGAATTTAGCTGTTTCAATTAAAAAAACAGTGATACAAGTAATCCCATTCTTTTAAATTCCTACAGGCTTATTTTAGGCCCACAGCTGATTACATGCAGATGATTATGGAATAGTTTGAGACCACTCTTCTCATCTCTCATGGTTTAAACCCAGCCAGCAGCCAGGCACCACACAGCTGCTCACTCACCAGTAGGATCTGGGGGAGAATCAAAAAAAAAGGTACAACTCATGGGTTGAGGTAAGAACAGTTTAATAATTGCAATAAAAAGAACTACTCAGCACAACTAAAACATCAGTGTGTTATCAAAGTTACTCATAGTGAATCTCAACACACAGCTCTGTCTGTGCCAGCTACTTGAAAGAAAATTAAACCTATTCCAGCCAGAACCAGAATAGTGCATGGAGGATCTCAATGACGTAAACAAAAAAGTTATTAATTTAAGCAGTTTACCCTGTTTTCAAGAGAATTTTTTTAAATTCAGTTTTCTAACACCAAATTTAGTCTACTGCAAATATGGAATGCACCAGAGACATTGATAAGTCCTTTCATAATTCTTTGGATTTCTCAATGATCCTTTACTCTCTTGTGGCATTAACTGAACTTGAAATACACTGTGGACGACTGGCAAAGTCCATGATTAGTTATCCTGCAAGCCAGACTGGTTATTTACCATATCTTATCCAGATTTCACAGCCCTATTATGACAGTCCTTTAATTTCCATTGATATGAGCAGCATTTTTGGTTAAACATGAATGGATGATGATACTCACTGCTTTTCTACAGGTTCACCAAAATATACAAAGAATGTATTTTAAAACTTGGGAGTACCTATGCTAACTCTCTTGTCAACAACATAAGGAAGGGAAAAAAATCCTGCAAAAGGAAGAAAACAAGCAAAAAATGGAGCTACTGAGACTTAAATGACAATGCATCATGAAGATTGTTTCGATGACATGAAATACATTGACACACTTTGGTTTCTGGCAAGTCACATATCAGGGTTGTTTCTCTTTCCCCTGTCCTCTTAATTCCACAAGCTACTTTGACATGTTTTTAATGCTCTAAAATAATCTCTTACACTCAACCATGTACCAGAAAACTGAGTCTAAAAATAGTAATCTATAATGCATTATAGTTAATGCTGTCAAAGCTTACTTGACATCAGAACAAACAAAATATTACTTGAAGAAGGGACTTGATTATAAAACAAGCTTTAGTTTTCATAAATTGCAGTTGATGGACTTGGGGGGTTTTTTTTTAAGAAAAAGTTAATAGTTAAGAGATTTGTTTTATTTCTTTCATGAATATACAGGTTGAGAAATGACTGCAATATGAACTGCATTTTACATAACAAATGCACAGCTTACTTTCCTTAAATCCCCAATGTCTGCATATAAAAGGCTTCAGGATGGTGCAAAAGGAATTTAGTCTTACTTTTTCATTGAGCCTGCCCAAGATAAAAGGGTTTTGAGTAAAGGGTTTCAAAGAGTAAAGGGTTTCAAAGAAATTTTCTAAACAAAGGTTCATTCACAACTGCAGTTCCACTATGTACAAATAATTTCCTCCAAATTCTCTGAAAAAGAATGTTACATTTGTGCATTGTTCTAACTAATTCTAAATATTCAAAGTATTACTGTTATAATAAAAAAGATACACTACCTAAAGTTCAGGATTTAATTCATAATATAGAAACATCAAGTACAAATTATAGCTAAATTCTCTGAATTTTCCTGTAAGTAGAATTTTCCTATAAGAAGAATTATGCCAGCAATCAGCTCTAACCCTAATCACAACCTAGAGCTGCATCCCCCACCCATGGCTAATGGTTATACCCACCTGCTGCTGTCCTTGGGACGAGTATCCTAGTGCTGCAGCTATAAGCCCAGGGTTCTGGGAAGGCACACATGTTCAGACAGGAAGAAAGCGTGCACAGTGTTCCATTAACCTGGCTTTTAGGCAAAAAATGAGACTGCCCTACCACAACATGGGAATTTGCTTCAAGAAAGCCTCCCAAAGGTCAGGCCATTTGAAATGAAACCAAGCAGGAAGCTACAAACCCATATAATTGGATTCAACGTCTTCCCTCAGGAAATAACAGATATCTCCACAAATCTCTGGGCTCACAGGGATTTTGACCCTCGTTATGATCTTCCTCTGCCAAGGAAGCAAGGATGACATTTGGATCCCTGCACATACCTGAAGTTTTTTTAAAAAGTTGCATCAAATGATGGTGAAAGACTGCACAGACCTTCAAGTTACACAGTTTTAAAATAACATCAACTACAAAGTGATGAGAGAGGAGGAAACCAATCCAATGGCAAAGTTTCTAGCAAATGTTCTTTATGGTATCAATGTCCAGGGCACCCTGCTCAGGATGCCTGAGCAAGCCTAGCCACCCCCTAAGATGGCAGGTGTGACAAGATTGGACTAAGTAGCTCTCTTCTTACTGGTTGTCAGCTCCACACTCAGAAGAGTTCTCATCAAGAACAAGCAGAGAACCAAGGGTATAAATCCTGAGGCTTAAAATCCTGCTCCTGCTCTGGGGCAGAATGTCATATGCATTATCCTCTGTGAGAGAAAAGGTGAAGCATGTTGTGACATTAGATGCTCCCTGTCCCTTAAGGGTAGGTTGGCACACATGTTCATGATGGATTACAGCCCTTACAGTCTGTGTGAAAGAAGTTCTGTAACAACAGCACGGAATCAGGAAGTCAACAAGAAACTAGCAAGAAAGATTTTCTGCACAGAAATGTCCAAATTCACACAGGTTTTTTTTAGGTTTTTTTTTAGTTTTTTTCATTTTAGGAAACAAAATGGCAAAGAACTTTCTTTGCATCACACTAGCCAGGGACAGAGATCTCCTGAGACAAGGCACTGCTCCACTGTTCCACTCTGAGTCTTCTGTGTGCGCACTCTTTTGAACAAGAAAACCACTATATTATCAGATCATTATTTTTTTCTTTTTCCTTCCTAACTATTACCAAGTTGTGATAAGCACATTTCTTTACCAAGGGTCTGAGGTATTTCATTACCTCTTTTGCAACCCAAAAACCTAAACGCAACACCTAGATGCACTCACTTCTAAATCCTAAAGAAAATCAAAGACGTAACATCTGAACTATTCACTGATCTCTGTGGCCTCTCAAGTCAGAATTGGTTCCAAAAGGTATTGAGAATGATATTCAGTAATTTTTTAATAAATGGACCACAAAAAAAAAAATCAAATCAGAATAAGCAGCATGGTGTCTATCTTAGGTAAGTTTCTGGAGACTGCAACGAAATTTTATTAAAGAACAGAGTTAATTGATGCATGGATAATATATGAGTATATAATGAGATAATAATATGAGTATAAATTATCAGATAACAATATAATACACCAGATAGAAGAAGTCAACATACTTTTTGTGGGAGGTAATTATAGTCAAACAAACCTCCAAGAATGGTAACAGGCATGAGGTTCATGGAACCACCAATTAAGCTGTCAACAAAATTTTCAAAGTCCTTCAACAACGTATCTCAAAGGAAGCTAAAACTAAATAGACTAGGTATCTTTGAACAAATAAATAACTGGTTAAGGAAGTAAAGCAATCTAGAATAAAAACAGGCTGGCACTAATTGATTAGTTCATGGATGAAGCTAAATGGTAGAGACCCTCAGGCATCCACACTGCTCAGTTTATTCATAAGCAACTTGGAAAATTAGAAGAACAATATTAAGATGGTAAAGTCTGCCGACAGTACCAAACCACATTCAAAGCATAATCCAGGATTTCAGTGAAAAACTGCAGAAAGACTTTAATTTTTACTATTTATTCCAACTATGTCGATGAAAAATGACACCTAAATGTCAGGACATTGACCTGACAAGTAACACCTGAAGAATGAGTCTTGGGTCGTTTCAAGGAAGAACCTGCTTTATGCTTGCAGCATCAAAAGGCTAATCCAATATCAAGATCAAGAGAAAAAGAAAACAAATCCAAAGACGATTATTCCACATGATAAATCCAGTGTGCCCATCTCTTCATATATACTATGCTGCTGTGTTTTTGTTTTATAAAACAAAGACAAATTAGAATGGTTAAAAAAGTTAACACAACAAATAAGAGGTCTAGGAAGAAAAAGATGATGAAGACATGAGTAAATTTATGAAAAAATATATAAAGGGAATTAATTAGGTTCATGGAATGAAAATGGAAGGGAGAAAAAAAAGTTATTTGCATAACACACTCTGGGCCTTCTATGAACTTTTCTGATGATCCAAGGCTTAGACTACTTCAGGGTCCCCCCCTCCAATTCTTGATTGATAGAATACACACAAATACAAGTACTGAGCCAGGACTGCCAGCAAAAAAAACCCCAACAACCCCGCTCCCCTCTCCCCACTAAAAACCCTAAAACTGGTACTGAACAATGACAAGGCTGTTTTACAGTCAACAAAATGTAATCAAGACCAATTTTATATTACTTTAAATGAAATACATCACGTTACATATTATGCTGACTCATTTTTCTTAATCTCAGTCTTTCAAAAAGTCTATTCTCTCAAGAATGTTTTAAAGAAATGAATGCTACCTAATGTTCTTTTTTTTAAACCTCCTCCAGTCTTATTTCAGAGAATTGATCTTGATCCTATTCTACAGAGAAAAGGTGGTTAGAGAAATGTTGTAGTGAGACTATTTAGTGGTTTCTTCCCCTTCTCTTTCCTCTGACAGTTCCCAGAATATGTGAGAGATTCCAAATTACAGAAATTGCTAAACCACCTTGTTTCAACTTAAGCTCTTAACACAGCTGAAAGTCACACGATTAACAGAAAAAAGATCTAAAAGCTTAGTGAAAAAATCCAATACATGCCACCATTCATTATTTTACAAACTTAAACTCAGTGAATTTATTTGGTCTAAAGTTTATTATCCAAGCCCTACTGCTCTTTCAGAGAAAATTTCCAGTACTTGCAATTTCAAAGAGACCTACTTATTGATCCACTGGTGACAGAAGCAGGAGATTAAAAAACAAAAGTCACTATTCAAGTAGTGAATTATATCCTCAGAGTAAGTAATGCAAATGAAAAATGTTACCTCATCATGTGTATATCTGTAATCTGCCTTCTTTGACTTCAGGTCCCATAATACCACCGTTCCAGATTCAAAGCCAATCAGAAGCTGCATTAAGAAGATACATTAATTTTTTATAAGGAAAAGCAAAATGATATCATTTGCAATGCCTGAAGTTCTTGTTCCAAAAGATATGCAGCATAATACTACATATAGTAACTGCAAGTAGTTAGAAAAACAAAAGTTAATGAGGTGAAGGCCTCAATGTTAGAAAGGTTAATTTTGTACTTATTGTCCTCAAGTTTCAGAAAATATAAAGGACCTTCATTCAAAATTAGAAAAAAATGAAAGCATCCTTCTGAGATTCCTTGGAAATCGCTTTGAGTTGCAGAAAGATCTACATTAAACCTTGTTACGTGTACTCCACCCTGAGTGAAAATAAGGGATTTTGAAAAGGAGAACTTTATTGTGCATTTTCCTCATTGCAATTCACTCTGCTTAAATTTGCTGGAAGAATACAATATTCCCCCTGAAGTTCTCAGTAAGAGTTCTTTGTCCATAAAGAAACTATGTACTATGAGCTTTCCCGAGATGTTAATCACAACTGGCTGAAGGAACAGCAGAAACATTATTTGTTCATAGGAGGAAAGCTAGATAAATAAACTAGGTAATTTCCTAAATAATCTTTTTGCAAGAAGCAAGTTTAAACCTTTACTGCAGGGAGTGAAGATGCAAATTGCTCCTAATAGCTGGTCTAACACATTGTTGAGTATCTAAGTGTTTTGCTCTGCTATCTTAAGTGGTACTTCTCTTAATGGAAAAAAAACCCAACAAAACACGGCCAACATAAGGCAGAAGTAACAATCTAGTGCCACACCTAGAGGTTTTGCCTGGACAGTCTTTTCAGCATTTTAAGATTTTCAAGGTGTACAGTTGTCTCCAGTAAAAAAATAACAGATCTCCTACAAGCTTACAAATAAAATATTCCATCTCTTTCAGTGTTCTACAGCACTAAAATACCATAAATATTAGACATTTTTGATCCAGTAAAAGTGAATATTCAATTTTTCCCATTAGCATTATGTACACTATTATTTTTAATTATCTTTTCTATCATATGCCATATATTATAATTTTTCTATTTTAACTTAAAATATTAGAAAAACCACCGTGATTAGAAAGCTAAAAGCATGACCAAATTTTAAAAGTGTGTACATGGGGGATTTTTGCAACTACAGAGGGTTTTTTAGCAATGTTTTTTTTATGAGAAATCAGAAAAGCGTAAGGTCAGATTTCAAAACACTGACTGGTAGCCTGATGAATAAAACCAGTAATTTTTAAACTTTAATTGACGATAATTAGATGTGGGGTGGAATACATAAAAATAAATTGAACACTTGTATTTCCTGAAATTACAACAGCTTCATTGCATTCATATGCTAGAGTCCATAAGCCTGGAATGTGATTCAAACCTAATTCTACAGAGAAACCCATTAGTTATGCATTTACTGCAGTGAGCCTCGTACTAATGAAAAAACCTCTGCTGGACTGAAACCTCAGGTGTTTAGGACAAGCTGATAACTAGCTAAAACTTTCAAACCACTGCTAAGACAATAGGATCACTCCCTGTCTCCAATTTAATCTACTACTGACATGAAAAACACAAAGAAGACAAAAATATTTCTCCTGCATATGTAGAACACTAGTAAGCAAAATGGTATGTCACAGGACAAGGCCTCCTGTCTTGCAAGGGTATTCAAGAATATGTACTGTAAAACTTCTTGTCAAGATGAACAGATGATTATGTTAATACTATCTCATAGGAATGAAAATACAAATCTAATACATAGATATTTCTCACATATTTTGGTTTACTTCTCTGAAATATCTTGTTGTTCTGTAGGCCAGTTTCATTAGCAAACAGCACCTAGTGATTATAATAAATGGCCTATAATGGGAGTACGAGTTAGATGTCAAATTCCACAAAACCCTGTCTCAGATTACTTAATCTAAAGACAAAGTACATGGTACTCTATATAAATATGTGATATAAATAAGCATTTTAAAGTTGTGAAATAACTCCCAAGTGTTATTGATAAAGTGGAATTCATTTCCATCACACTTTAAGCAGTCTAGTTATGATTGATGCGTTTTTTTGTAACATCTTAATTTTTATCACTGTAAGTAAAATTCTTTGCTTTTATTTCCAAAAGTTTTGCAGGCAATCATTTTCATCTGTGTTTTCAAATGTTTCTGATTACAAGATGATTTATTCCAGTAATGTGTCCTACAGCCATGTCTGTACCTTGCTTGGTATTACTTTTAGGGCCTAAAACCTTCATTGTCCTCATATACTTAATCCTTCCTTAAATAGCAGTGGTATCTATACTTAAAAAAAGTCTTGCTTTAAAAATAGTGTATTGAAGAGTCTTTATAATATCCTACCTTTCCTTCATCCATTGGATTGTCACTAATGTGTACAACAGGTCCTGGGTGAGATTTGGATGACCTAAAAAAGAAATATTTCCATTTAGAAAAATTGTCCTCTGCCCTAAATGGTAACTCAAAACATTTGTAAGTAACACAGATTCTGCAGATACAGATTCCAGGTAAGCAAGTTGTGACATTTTAAAATGGAGTTACTTGTACTTTTACCTTCAAGCCCATATAAACCGTGTCTGTTTGTAGATACTTAATTTCTGTCTTAAGACTAATTTACTGCCTATCAACAACAACAAAAAATTACCATTAGCTTTAAACATTTTAACATCTGTTGTTACAGAATTGACACTGTAGGATAAAATGTTTACATTTGCACTGGAATACAGGATTTGCCATTATTCATAAATTGCCCAAGATGGTCATTGTTACAATAACACAGAATTAACATTTTATGTGGACTTCTTGCTATTGAAGAAGATGGACTAATAAAGAGCTGTGTTTGCTTCAATACTCTTTGGGAAGTAATGGACCTCATGTATTTCTGAAAGAAGACATACTGGGAACAAAACACTAGCACAGAAAGAGCAGCACACAACTATCTTTCCCCCACAAACCACTATATTTGTACATAAAATTTTAACATTAAAAAAGGGAGATGCAGTGACAATAGCTGTAAAATGTATTTTGGTCTTGGAATAGACTTATTTAAATTTGCATTTCAGAAAGTCACCGCCAACTCAGAATACATTAGCCCTCTTAAAAAATGTATTATCTTAACACTTTGGTCTTTAATCCTCAACTGTAGAAGTGACACGTCTGCCCAAGTACCAGCCACACTATATTTTAACGTATATTATTTTTTCTTCTGTTTTATCCCCACACATTGTGATTTTTACACCTATTTCTACACTGTGTATTTTGTCTATTTCCATGTCTATGCCAGGAACATAATAAAATACTTCTAAAAGGCAGAAACATATATTAACATTAGCACTTTACATTCTTGAAAATAAAAATATTTATGTGACTATGTACTTTGATAGTGTATGTAGTGCAGTGAGATGAATATAGAACCCTCTCTAGATAACAATGATATTCCTGCAACAGATGTTAACAACATCTGGGACACTGCTGTTCCCTCCCCTCCACAGGCAAAACTTGGTTAAACTCACAGTTCAATGGCTTTATTCCACATGATGACATAGCCTGAGAGAGTAAATGATTCCACATTGACAATGTGAATGTTTCCTCTTTCAGTGCCCACATATAGCCATTTGCTTTGGAAAGGCAGGTGACAAAATGTTATCCTGAAAGAGAAAGCCACCAAAAACGAATTAAAGAAATGTCTTTTTGCTATCCTACACTATGCTACCAAAAGGTAGAAATAAGGCAACAGGCAAACAGGAATATATAAGACAAGTTTGAGGTAAAGTAGAAAAGCCAGTACTTGACCAAAATAAGAGATGAACAGACAAAGTAGAACCTTAGGTTGAACAAAAAAATAGAAAGCAAGGTATTCTAAAACTGATAAATTATTAAAAGAAAAAAAAATTACAGTCACCTTTGAAAATTATCATATTGAATGTACTTGATTGCTGTCATGTCAAACTTCAAATACAATACTCCTATAGTCTATAAATCTCCCTTTGGAATCTATCTACTTCCAAGTTTTAAAGAACAAAGGGTTTCAGAAGTTGTCATATGCAGATAAGGCTGATTTCAAGTAAGGAGACAGACAAAAGATATAACTCAAGAAAAGTAAGTTTACATGTAATCCAAATTAACACCTAAAGAGTAAAACTTAGAATAATCCTAAATAATTATGAAGCTAATTTTAAAAGTAGCTTAAATTTCAGGCTGTAACTTTACTTCAATCATATTTTAATTTTCTGCCTTTTAGTTTTTTATTCTGCTAGAAGACTCACAAGACTCAACAACTAACAACTGTATGTACCAGCAGAGGACTCCTCTTTGTAGCTCCAGCACAAATACTAGCATTTGAAAACATGATTATTTCTGCCCCCTTGGGTCCTGATTATTGTCGACTATTTCTTCAAGATAAGGAGATAATGTTTGTACAAACTGACAGAATGATGGAGTCTAAAAACTTTCTGGAAACTTTCTGGAAACTCTAAACCACTTTAATCTGACAGGGTCTGACATTGAAAGAAATTGGCAAATTACTCAGCTATCAAACTTGGGCTTTCAAAATGCTTTAGCGATAAGATAGAACAATTATTCAACAAGAATTTGTTCTGTCGGCTTTAATCCTTAGCTTTACAATTTTTTTTGTTCTTGTTTTCTCCCAATTGGGTTGCTTATTGCCAAATCCATGCACCACTTCACAAGCCTGTTAAGTATTTATGCAAAGAACAGCTTTAGATTCTTTGCGTTAGATGCTGCATATGCACACCAACTCAAGCTGAAAGGAAAGGCTAACAGCAGCAAAGAGAGAAATTGCTATGGCTGAAGAGATGTGAATTTGCACTGCACGTTTCAAAAGTTAAAACTTCTGTAGGATGCTATCTGGATTCAGAAGGGTACCATTTTGGGGTTTTTTCACTTATTTCTTCATAATTAGGAAATGGACTTTGCTCAAGGAAATACCTAATCTATCTGCTTTTCAACTCAACTTTTTGTCCTTGAATATTTATGCAGAAAGGCTTCACTTTTTCATCAACGTTTGACAGGAAAAAAATACTACACACATGCCTTAAAATGCCCTTCCAATTCAACTTGCAGAAGTTGTAACACATCTAACTAAGCACACTAATCTGCAACCACCACAGGTTGAAAACTTGTGTTTCCCCAAAATCCTTTTTAAAAAAGTGTTTTAATGGAAGCTAAAGCACATGCATTGGTACACATTCTTCCTAGGCAGGCAGTTACAGTATATAAAGATAGAGCATAAACATAAACCTTCAGCACTCTGCAACACCACAGCGGCTGTTTGTGCCAGCACTCCACATGCCAGAAGCAGCTGGCAACCAGATCAGTTGGATCCAAACTCAGGGCCTAGCAGCCAGAAAAAATAATCAGTAGCAGGGTTGTAGGCTTGTCTTGATTAGCAAGTTAATATTGTTAATTACAATTGTCCAACATTTCCGTTATGAAAGCCAATTTATTTCACATCATTTAAAGTGGGCAGAAATAAAAGTTGGGCCTTCAGCTTTGACTGCTATAGCCCAAGGGTAACATCTAAAGAAGCTCCTCAATATTCTTGATACACTTCTTGAATATGCAGGCATATTCAATTTACTGTCTCCTTTGTGCAACTGAGATTAATTTTGTCAAGAGTAAGCAAACAATGAAGTGATTCCATGCCAATAGTAAATGAACAGAACAAATAGCTTCACAAAATATTTACAAACTCTCAAAGGCAGGAGGTTGAAAAGACTTCAAAATTGTAAAGAATAAGCATGTAACAGTTCTTAACCTCACTCCTCAAAGTATTTTACAATTCTCCTACAATCAGACTTGTTTGATTTTTCTATAAACTAAGAGATATTCCTAGATCTTTTATTTCACAGAAAAATTAGTTAAATCCAAAAGGAATGGCATGCTGATCCTGCTATAAGAATCAATATTTCTCCCTGAACGTAGTAAATGTTACTCCATTTGCAAATAAAAAATATATTTAGTTTATGCACTGAGCTTCTCCTCTCTCCTCACTGATTACAGCTTCACCTTAAACTATGTATATTTTAAATAACTTTGAAAGTGTTACAGCCCTCTTAAAAACTAAAAATCAGGACCATCTGAATGGCCAGCAGCCTTGTTTGTTCTGCTGAGAATTGGACTGATGATTGAAGGGATTCAAACTCCTTTTGGAGGATGGAAACAAAAGGTTAGCGTCTTCTTGGTGATGCAATACTTGCTTACTTGACTCTCGGCCACAGACAGCATTTTTCTGAAAAATGCAGATTTTTCTTTCAGGAACCTATCTTTTTGCCACAAAATTATACCTCATTCATAACGTATTTTAAGATCAACAGAAGCAGAACTGGACATATAATTCTCTAGCCATTTCTACAACTCAAGTGGTCTTCTCCCTTTCTCCCTATCCACAAATGGATATATACATGAAAGTGGAAACTATAATCAATTGTTGAGAACACATCAGAAAGACTACAAATGAAAAATTTTGTACTAGTCTTTCTTGCACACAAACCCCAACTGCCTGAAAACAATGTAGCTACTTTTCTCCTGTAGCAAGCCATTCTGCCCAAAACTACTGAAATAGAAGCACGTATGATTTAAAATTGTCCAGTTTTGTACATCTAAAGAGACAGCCTGGAATTGTCTGAGCCAGCAGCCACAGAAAGCAGGCTTTTGCAGGCACTTCTTTCATGGCACAACAGATTCCTCATGTTGTCTCCAAGGCAATTTCAGCTCCCTCAGTAAGTGTAGTACATTTCGTGAAACAGACCGAAGTTTTAGCATAAACCAGTACTGGGCACAGCATGTCATTTCAAATATTTCACTTCCCCATATCTTCACAAAGAGAAAGATCCTTTTATGGAAAAAAAAATGCTTTAAGGAGACTTATTTTTTCAATGTGAAATCTACAGCAAGATTCTCGTATAAACTAACATCACCACTAAAATGAGGTACTGTTATACAACCCCAAAGCAGTCAGGATAGTTTTAAATTCTCCTGTAGCTGTAATCTACTGTAAGCGCAAAATCTTCCTCTTCACCACACACATATTTGCAAAGCCACTTCCTGCCCACCCCTCAAAAAAAAAATACAAACCCAAGATTTTTCTTTCTTGCAAAATGAATTTGTAAGAGTTGAACCAATAGTTCAAGAAAACAAAATTATATACAGAAAAGCAGGTGACACACCCACAGGGAAAAACAATGATAACATATTTACTGTTCTTACATGAATTAAAATTAATTTAGGATATTGCTTATGGGATATTGCTTGTCTTAGAAATGACAGGAGATTCTTCAGTAAGTTTCTTGTAAACCTGCTGAAAGGATTTCCTAACTGCAGACCATGTATCTCTTCTGATAATCTGTCAAAGCTATTAAAAAAACATCTTAATTGCTGCTGTTTCACAACATATATCAAAACAATAAATACAGCAAGTGATAATACTCCCCACAGAAATTTAATTACAGAAATATTAAAGAACATAACTTAGTAAATTAACACATTATTCAAAGAATTAGTTTTTTAAGAGGAAATATTAAGGAAAAATGGCAAGCTGTTAACTTGACTGTATTATTATGACAGCAGAAATCCTTCTAAATTAATCTTTACCTTTTCCTCGTCTACCGCATTATGAAGCATTATACATTCTTCAGAATTTTTCACTGCTTTAACAAAGCACAGTGACAAATACTTTGAAGTATGACAAACACTGATAACAGGTTTTGTTAAATCACTAGTGCCTCAGGCTATCATTATAGGTCTACAGTAACTGTAAGCACGTAGCTGCTCAGATCATTATTGTATAGGCAAAATAAAAGCAAAAGATTAAGCTATCAAAGCTGCACTCTGCACACCTGTATCCTCAACATTTCATGTATAGATGTAAAATTCAGAAGCTGAGAAGTTTAATTCCAATGTTAGTGTAGACTCCGCATCCATGGACTCTTATCAAAGTCCTCCATGGGCTTAAAAAGTCAAAAGCCAGTGTAAAAATGGCATACTGATGGAAGCAAGCAGTAGCTTTGATACCGCCTGACTGCTGCAAAAGGGTCTTTTTCCAAATCTGATGACTTCAATAAGCTTAGAACACAAAAGAGGCCTCGAAGACCAGAAGGCATGTGGAGAGGAAGAAATCCTCTTCGATGCATCCCAAAAATGTCCCACCAAAAGAACATGTGGGCAAATGCAGTATATCACAGGAACTGGACCAGGTACTTTAATTCCATTTATATCCCTCAACAGCACTCCAAATGGTGCTTCCCCAAAGGCACTGACTTGAATGGCTCCCTCTTCAGGCAGCTGAGAAGCACCTGTGTTCAGTATCTGAGCTGTGGTAGCCACCAGTGGTGTCAACATAGAGTAAGCATGTGCCAGAGCAAGATACTCAAGTATCTTGGGAGGACACAAAAAGTAACCAGACCATTGGAGTGTGAGACATACCAAGAAGAGTTCACAAATATATAGTGCAGGGTATTTCATCAGCACTAAGAAAGTTTCAGATTTTTTGAGTGTTTTGTGTTAATTCTTTCAATATTGAAAAATTCTCTTAGCTTTCAAATCAGTTGCCTCAAAAGGCGTGTGGGGAGTCACAAACTCAAACTACAGAAAAAAAATGGCCACGTCAGAGATGCAGCCCTAGCACATGAGACAGAAAATTTATTCCTATCACTGATGGAGAAGCGGGTCATTCAGGCAGAACTTAAAGACTAGAGGTGAAATTCTGCTCAAGAACATGGAAGCTGGCCATTATGTGCCTCATATCACAGTGAAAGTCAGTGTGAAAGGTATAGCTAACAGGGCAACTGAGGCAACTTAAAAACCGTTTCTCCAAAATCTGAAATTTCTGAGTGACAGGACTCAGCATTTTGGTTCTGCCTCAGTGCTAAAGGCAGCAGAAGGCAGGTGATGCAATACAATTCCATCAACCACACTGACATGTGGAACTCTGCATGCATGCATGCATGGCCTCAAGGAAACATTTTTCAAAGCATTTTGATCCTTGTGAAAGAGACATTCACATATATGACAAATCCAGACCGTCAATACATTAATTTTCTTCTGCTAGTTTCTTGAAACAAGATCAAACTCCTTCTAATTACATGCCCTAGTGAGTCATCACTGAGTTAAAATTTTAAGCTCACTAGGTAAAAGGCTTTACATGATACCATCAAGGCAAGCAGACCTAGTGATCATTTTCTCTCACTCTGAAGAAAGTCACTTTAAAAAGTATGGAAAAAAAAAACCCCAAAACAAACACCAAACCAAAAACTTAGCTATGCGTGAAAAATGAACCAAAACCCTATAAACAATGTCTATCATCACCTGCTCTCACAGGCAAGACAACCTGTATGTCCTTCTGCTATCCACAAAGTGGCAGAATTGGTCAGTTTATAAATTGAAGGTGAAGGAAAACTCCCAAGTCTGCTAAGGCACAGGCTGAGTACACAGTTACAGTATCTAACACGGTAACATATATGCCAATAGAAGTTCAAAATCTCATTATTAATAAGTAAATACAAGTGGGATTTTCCACTCTCTGTAGACAGTGTTCCAAACACAATGCTAAAGCTGCTGTTTACAGCAGGATAGAAAGCCAAAGATATTTTAAGCATAATTTTGTAACTCTGAATTATGCAGTTTCATATTGAGGAAAACTATTTAAATCCCATAGCACAGAAGTTGACATATTAAAAATTAAACTGCTATCAAGGCATTTAGGGATCGATATGCAGAGCACTTGCACGAAACACTCGGTTCTATTTTTATGCCATTCTTGCTTTGTGACTTACCATAGAGACAAACTTTCTTTTGGCATTGCAACAGGGAATGTCAGCTCAGGAAGGATGTAAGCCTTGGATAACAAAACAAATTCTTCATACTTGTATTCAAAGCTGGTTTGCTTTGGCTGGCAAAGGGGCCTCAAATTTGTCATTCCATGCTACTTCTTTTTTTAATCAAGTTAGTCTGTCACTCCACCCTCTCAAACAGGATCTGTCAAAGTCCCTGGCTGGTTAGGGATGCATGTTTGACTTTTCACACCTTAGATCAGAATCAAGTTTAACAGTTTCTGCATGGCAGCAAACTAAAGCCAGATTAGGTATGTATATATGTATGTATGTATGTATGTGTCTCACAACATGCTTTCAGTATTTATTCTAATAAGATGTTTTAACTACATTTATTTCAGAGGTAACCTAGCATAACATTTATATTTTTAACTGAGTTAAAGCAAATTGGACATGACTCTTGCATTACTTGTTAATAAACAACAATCTTGCGTTTGAGATACTTATACACCAATATGTAGATGACAAAGGAACTAGATAATGGTCCACTGAAGATATCTTTGAGAAGTAAGAAGCCTGAAATACTAAGTTCACACACTGAATTATGCATTCTGAAAAGAGACAGTATTTAGACACTTTTAGCTTGCATGACAAGTCACACAAGCAACTGTCCCTCATCATTATGCATTTTTGTCCTGGCTCCTGCACATTGCTTCCCACAGTCAAGGAACAGTGGCCAAGCATGACATTGGTTTACTATCTCTCAAATCTTCTTTGGTAAGAAGAACATACAGCAGCTGCAAAACTCCCACAAATGCAGCAAACAAAAGGCTAGAAAACTTGAACTAGCTTGTTTTGCACTGAGCTGTTGACATCTGTCTGTAATTTCATCTAACTGATTTATTATACATCTAAAACCTCACCAATGCCCGCTTCAGAAGACTTGCTTCAAATTACTTTTACTGTTACAAAATGAGGTCAGGAGCCATGAACCCATTAATGGTCAATTTTTTATCTACAGATTCTTAACCAATTTAATTTTGCTTCAACAGAAAGCAGCACCTTTCAGGACTCTTGGCCATTGCTTTTAAAAGAAATGTTTTGCTCAAATCTAAGATGATGTAAGTTACCCAAAGACATTTTCCATGTATCAGAACAAAGCCTGTAATGGCATAGAAATATATTTAAAAGAATCAGCTGTTTCTCACCACTCCCTGTTCTTAAAAGTCATGAGTAGAGAAGTAAGAATTCACATCACTTTCCTGTCATATACTAGAGACTGCATTCTAAAATAATTTACAGATTTAAAACTCAAATTTTCAGGTGAGTTTACAAAATATTGAAACACACAGCACAAGCATTTATAATCAAGCTAGCTCTGGGGTTTGCACCTTATGATGCTTAAAATATCTGAAAGTAAGGTAGCCAAATTCAATAACCAACAGGATAAACATATATGAAATCTAGAAATTGTGTTGTTAGACATTGGGCAGTAGTTCTTCCATATAACTAAAAGAAGGGAATTAGGCAGAGCTGTTAAAAGGCTGTGCCAGAAGACTACAGAATTAATTCATGAAGTCATAGCCTTATCACTTGCTTTTTTAATTCATTTTTTAAAACACAGTTAAAGAATAGTTTTCAAGACTAAGAAAATCCTTTCATCTGGGTAGCCAACAGCTAACTAGCTTTCTATGCTAAAGACAACTATTTAGTTCAAACCTAAACCTTACATATGAAATCGTTACCTAGAAACAAAATCTGAATAAAAATTTGCCTGTGAAAAGCTAAAGTTCAATTCCTGTTAAACAGGACACAAATACTGCTTTTCTGCAATTTCAACATGCTTCCAGGTAAACCCAATCAGTTAAATCTTCACCTCAACAGAGTCCTAGAGCAAATACTGATGCCACTACAATCATTGCTTCAGTCATATAATGAAGATATTTAATCTCCCTTCACAAACTAACAAAGTATCATTAGAGAAGACAGTTATAAGGCAGTACACAAAACACTTTTAATAAGTCCTGTTTGAGAAGTTAGTTATCCATATAAACAGATTTTAATCCCACAACACAAAGTACTTTAAAATTTTTAATTATTAGGTTTATAACATCTTCATGTTCGCGACTGGAGAATGTAGAGGCTGAGAGGAGCTGACTTTAGGCGTGGTATGAGTTGTGGTGCTGCATGCCTCTGCCACCAGGACACTGATTTCTCTGGTCTGAGAAATGCTCATTACGCCCCAGCCTTGATGAACAGCACTTGGATTAAACTCTCCTTGAGTTTATCAGAAACACTGTCTGTTCCCAGGAACTAACAGGTGTCTAATGAACATCTGCTTGGAACATGTTCATGTATAATGAACAAACAGCCTTGGAAATTTATTTTTCTTGCCTGAATAACAACCCAAGTGGAATAATATTTTTGGTTTTGAACAGTCAAAGATTTAAGTTGCCAACTCAAATTGGCCAGGATGGAAAATTACTACAACTAAAGCTCACTCTCTTGCTACCCCATAAACAAAAGGGTCCAAAGTGAGACCCTTTTGAGCTCCTGATTATAAGGGACTAATGTGTATTAAAGCCCATTGTCTAACAACCCTATAAACAGCAGTCCACAGTGAGATCCCTTTCAGCTCTTGATTCCCAGAAGATAAGGGGCTAATGTGTATTGTCTCAAACACAGATAACTGCATGGCTGTGGAGCCAGCCAAGGATTGTTATTACTGACAGACAAGAATTGCTGGTAAATCCAAGGTCTATTGGTATTAACACACCATGAGAAAGAACAAGTTTTGGCTGGAGAAGGGGGGGTCAAGTGGAGATAGAGAAGCACTTTTCCTTTAGAAAGAACACAACACAGTACAGTGCAAGTGCAGGAATGAGTGGCAGGAAGTGGACATGGACTATAGGATGGTATTAAAACCAGCAAAGACCTCCAAAGCCCTCTGACACATTTCCAAAAAGGCCTGAAAGAATGGACTGTACATAACTAATTTACATCATGAACACTCTCCTCAATAAACTTAGTTGTTAATATACAGCATAAAACTGCTCTAAGAAAAGCCCATTTACTTCAGATTCCTATAGCATACTGAAAAACACCATGAGGTGTAATGAATTACAAAGAAGTGTTATAAAGGCCCCTATTTAGAATTATTCACCAGTGAGTTTTTTGCAGTTTAAATGAAAATATTTACCTGATAATGAAATTGCATGTTATTTTATAAAGTTGTATTTTATAAACTAGTCAAAAGAAAACTTTGAATATCTGAAAACAGTTAACAGTCATCCAGCATAACCTAAATGGCTATGACAAGGTACAGATCTGGGAATCTTAAGTGTTTTGGCTACTTTTATATGTTATTATAATAGATATTTTTAAATTAAAATTGCTAGAAGAATAAGCCCTTGTCTCAAGCTATGCTTACACCACTCATGGTAACTATGGTGCTCTCATTACCTACCTTGGCAAGACAGGATTAGTAACTAAGTCAGCCACTAAAGCAACTTCAGTGACCAAGACTCCTTTCTACCCCCACTCAACTCCCTGTGATGGGGTTTGCTACTGACATCATAACATTTACAGAAAAAGGATGGTTAAAACTTTCACTTTGCTTAACCAAAGACACCCACACATCTAAAACTCTAAGCCAGCCTACAGCAGATTTGCACACAAAAAGAATCACCTCCTCAGATACCTGTTTTAAAGCATTAGTTAGAAGCCCATATTTAAATGTGGTTTCAGGATACAAACCCTAATTTTACGCTGACACTTAAGTAGACACTACAAGTAAGAGAAAAGTCACTAAAAAAAGAGGAAGGGAGAAGAAGAAAATTCAGTTTGAACACACTACTGTATCTCTCACACTTGGACAATTCCCATTAAACTAGTGGTTATAAACTGCATTTCTCCTTATTTGACTTTAATGCTGCAAAAAGGAGCACTGCCACTCCTTTGGGGCAGAGAATTTGCCTCAGTCAACAAAGCTTTCTGTTTTCTGTAGAACAGTTCAGAATCACAGAATTGTCTGGGTCTGAAGGGGTCGTTAAAGATCACCTAGTCCAACTCACCTGCTCTGGGCAGGGACATCTTTCAGCAGATAGTTGATCAAAGCCCCATCCAACCTGTTCTAGAACAGTTCCAGGGATGAGGCACCCACTACTTTTCTGGGCACTGGTGGTGTCAGTGTCTCACCACCCTCACAGTGAAGAATTTCTTTCAATATTTATTCTGAATCTACCCTCTTTCACTTTAAAGTCATTACCCCTTGTCCTATTCCTACAGGCCCTCGTCTGATTTTATGCACAGTGATCATAGAAATAATTTCAAAAGGGACTTAGAATCATTTAATCTTCTATACAAAGAAACCCCAGTAATCTGCATTTATGTTGCTCCTGATGATTTTGTTCATAAGCTGCTCTTTAAAACTACAAGGTTACAATTTCACCCACCCAACAGTTTGTTTAGCACTTGAAATGTGTGACATGACACTATAATAGAAGGTACTATATAAATATTTAACTTTTTCTATTGCTATTTATTACTTAAAATTTATTACCTCCTGCCCTATTCAAAAGAAACACAAGTCACAGATTATTCTGTGTTCTTTCTAGTATCCTCTGAGCTACCTCAGCAGTCCATCTCTAATGCATACTGTTCAAAAGTAAACACAGCATTACAGCTGAGACTACATATACTGGAAAAGAAGGAAGGAATGCTTGCTTTTAAAACAAAGGAATTTAGTCATTTTTCAGGAATTTAGTCAACTGACTTTTAGAAATTTAATCTTAAATATCTCTGTAGCTTGCTTACAATTCTATTAATTGAGTATAAAAATTTTTAGTCAAAATGCAAGTGGTTTTCAGCTACTCTGATACAAACAAGAGCTCTGACACTGCAGAATTCTGCTTTGTCATCAAGGGAGAAAAAATTCCAGGTAAAAAAATTGCACCAGTTTTCTTGGTTGTCTTGTTGGTGCACACGCTTTCTCTTGTTCCAAAATTCTGCTGAAGACATACATTCAAATTACTCTATCCCTCCATATTTTAAAGATATGAGAACTGATGCTCAGCAATGCAACACGAAGTGATAGAAAAGGCATCTCAGTTTAGGTCACCAGTGTGTCTTACTCATAACTGCTTTGGGGCCTAACAGATTGACAGTCAAACCCAGTGTAAGCCCAATTTCAATTATGTACCAAGTTATGACTTGGACTGCATCAATAAGCTCTGGTCTTACAACAGCATGTGGTGTGATGCTAAGGGGCACTGCAATAATAACCAATCCCTACCGTTCCCGGTTAAATTTGAGTGAATGAAGGATAGCCGGTCTCTTCTGGCGCAAGTTCCACAGGTGTAAGGTGTCATCAGCCAAGGCACTCACTAGAGCTCCCTAGGAGAACAAAACATATTTATTATCAAGATAAAAAAATGTTTAAGCATGTCCATCAGCACCATAGCACAGACAAGTTCTAAGTAGTAGGAAATGAGATAACTGATGTGATCACATGTTGTTCAGCTCACTCATACTTGGCTCAGTGCTGTACTGAGAGGTGATGGGGAAGGAGCTTTTTCCAGTGTGTGCTCATCAGTTTCTTCATGCCCATCTCTGCAGAGAAGTCAAGCAATGAACTGCTATCTGTGTGCTGACAAAGCTAGTGAGATTGCTCTAAAAGCCTGTCTCTCGCTCAAGAACAGCACTGCTGTCAGA
This sequence comes from Acrocephalus scirpaceus scirpaceus, assembly GCA_910950805.1. NCBI lineage: Eukaryota > Metazoa > Chordata > Aves > Passeriformes > Sylviidae > Acrocephalus > Acrocephalus scirpaceus. The sequence continues at coordinate 48,186,058 of OU383775.1, forward strand.
TCTCAGCTGCTACATCCCTAGAAATACACATCTGAAACTGAGGCAACATTATTCAGTTCATGTCTAAGACAGTAACTCTATCAAAATAAAATTAACTAGCTACTGAAACTGGTAGTACTACTGAAAAAGTACTTCACTTCCAGAGATAACTTGCAATGTTCAAGGACACAAAAAGATATTCCTAGTTCTTGCTTAGAGCAAAAGAGTACTCTAGAGACAAAGATATTTTCAGGAATTAGTCAAGCATTTTCCAAAACTAAAAAAGTTAATTTATTTATAATTGTTATTACAGTTCGCTATTTGTGCTACATCACTTATATCGGCTAATTTTAATGCTTCCTTAATGAAAAATTAAAGAAAATGTGCTTCATATCTTCTCTGAATTAAACAGAAATCATTTTACTAACCTCATTAATCAGGAACTGAAGTTGGATTACTGCAGCTCCACTGTCATGTTGACAGTAGCATTCAACTCCTGGCCGACCAAAGCTGGAATTGGTACCATTAAGGAATAATTGTTGCATGTAACAAACAAAACACACAGCACAACCAACATTTTCACTTTCACTAATGCCACATTCACACAGGCTAACATTCTGCTTCTGGCTAGTACACTCAACATATCTAACCACACAGAGCTGAGTAGTTACCAAAAGAGTGATTTAAAAATGCCACAAAGTAACACAAAGAAATTAAAAGGCCTACCTTGAAATATAAAAATGATACACAACTGCTTAACTCACAGAGATTTAAGGGATTCATCACTGAGAACTTGAAGAATGAGGAAGCAGTTATTTTAACATTAAATATCAGGACTAGAATTGAAGGTAATCTAAAAAAGCATCATAAAACAAATTATTACATTTTTCAAATGCCAAAGGAAGAACAGAAAATTTAAACATTCCTTAAGGATGAGAAGAGCTAAACAATGAAAGGCACCTTAAAAAAAATCTGCTGTGACAGAGATGAGAAAATCAGTAGTCAAAATATGGAGGAGTCAATGAGAAATTATGTATAATGTAAATTTTCAGGTTCTCTGTATCAAGACTTCCTGGATTCACGCCAGCTATGAGATAGCAAAACCTTGCTCATTTTCACTCTCACTGATACATCAGTCCTTATCCTTTCATAATGAATATTGATAGAAGCAGCAGCAAAACAAGTTTTTTCACTTTTCCATACTTAACTCATTTTTTAGTTGCAAACATTCTGGGTTTTCTTATATGTGGTTACACACCTGCTTCTGATACAAAATTAAGTTCTCCAATATCTAGGAGATCGAGCAGAAATAAGAGAGGAATTAAGCAAACTGGTCACTATTTCATCACCATTGCATGCCCAGTGTTTCTGGACTATAATTTGTCAGAGCTGAACACTTCTTGTTTTAAAAAAGCACCTTAGCTTTTGGAAGAACAGAAATTATTCAAAAGCTGTATGTAAGAGAGGGAATATATGTACATTTTTTTTCTTTCAGTATATGCTAAAAATTAATAAAACAGTACAATTCTCACCCATTCTGCAAGCTTTCCATTTACTGAGAAATTGCTGAACAAAATCAAAGTGGATAATATGTGCATTCTTAAACATGTGCATTCACACTAAAGACAGTTTAATTTTGACTGCATGCAAATCAAAACTCAAGCTCAGCCTCTAAGCTGGTAAAATAAAATGTAAGTAGAACAACAGCAGGGAAAAGTCTGCTTCAACACACTGCTATATTTTAACTTTTAAACTTGAATCACATTCTTCAAGACTAATGAATCTGCATAACATCCACCTAAGTGGTGAGATATACACTAGACAGATGTTGAATAATCCACCAAACTTAATACCAGCTTTTTTCCCCAAACTGAATCGGTAATTTAATTTTGTTCTGCCATGGAAGGACTTAAAGAGTCAGTGAGACTCACCTGGTTTTTTGCTTCTATTTTGCATTCTTATCAGTAAGTCTTTTTTACAAAGAAGTCATCTGTATTCCAGTCACAGTTTATAGCTTAAAAAAATATATATATAAAAGCAGAGGGGGTGTTGTCCCATAAATGATACCTTCCTACACAAACTCAGAATACTTTTAATGCAAATTCGTTAATTTTACATTAACTATGGATCGGCTACACAAATTGTCAGATTGAAAAAGCCCACAAGGAATAACATAAGTTTCAGAGATGATTGCCTTTGGCCTTGCTCATGCATCTGCATTCGCTTGAATTAATAATTATTTGCAGAAGTAGACAAAAACAATTTTCAAATGTGAAAACGAACTGCTTACAGGAATTGAATTTTAAAACTTGTTTATCTGCACTGACACAGGTAGTTTTCTAATAAAAGGTTTTCCCAGCCCCTCCCTGGAACAATGTTTTCCAACATAATTAAATGCAAACCTTGTTCCTAAACCCAGGGTTTATTTGGAATTGAGACTCTACAGCTACCTTGCTTCAAAATAAGAGGAATGTGACCCAGAAAAACATAAGTCCATACACTGCTCAACTTACTTCTTCCTTCAAATTCTATTCCTCAGATGCTTTCTGCAAGCACTTCTGATGCTAATATTTCTGGAAGCACTGCTATAACTAGTCAGTAAAAATTTCATTATTAAGAATATTTCAAGGTTTCCTGAAACAAAAAATCCTTCCACATTTTCCAGGACACCATTTTTCCGGAAATCAGTAAATATGCAGCACTGGGAGTAAGATTACACAAGTTTTAAATATTCAGAGCAAATCTCTCTTTGACAAATTAGTGGAAACCTCACACAGAGATGTGAAAATAGTTTGGCCTCTTCTATAGTGCTTGCTGTCATTAAAAAAAGGAAAGAAATAGTCCTTGCAGCTAGTCTTATTTAGTTCCTTTACTCAAGGATTATGTCATCTTCACTTTTTCACCTAGTAGCTAAAATTATTCTTCTCATCTCAAATTAATATCATCCTCCTAACCAGCATTAATCTTCTTTTCTAAAGCAATGTAAAGCCTCCCAGTTTTGCGGGGTATGCTGAATTGAAAAAGCACGTCACAAAGACTGACTGTAGAAGGATAATACACGCCTGTTTAGTACATGTGAAGCATTTCTCAACCACACAAAACAGGCAGCAGCCCAGGGAATGCAGTATGCCCAAATCCGCTGCACTTGGGTATGTGTGCTTTAGGCAAGAGAGCTCACTGTACTAAGCAGTGATCATCTACTACATCGTCGTTCCCAAAACAGGCAAAAATTATAATGAATAATGACAAGATGAGCAAAGCATTTTAATTTTGTAGACAGGAAAAACTCTCTGCCAAAGACCTAGGGTAGCTCTAGAGGAAATACTCTGCTCGGAGCAGTTTTCTAATCAAAGACTCATCCCTGCTCCTTTAATTCCAAGCAGTTCATTCTACTATTCCTGCTTCATCCACAATTCCAAATATTAACAAATTGGATAAATTAATAGCTTCTAAGGTGTACCTTTGAATATTGCTTCCATGTTCCCCACTGCCACCTGGAAATTAACCCTGGAAAACACTAGTATTTCATTGTCTTCACTGCATATTTTTTGAGAAAACAAGCGACAACAGCTGTGCCTGAGAGAAAAAAAAGGTAACGTGCTCTTGTTCTAGGATTAGTGCTTATTTTCATAACTGCTATAAGTGCAGGTAATACACAAGGAAATCACAGTATGGCCTTAACTTAATATCACATAGAACTAAATTCACTTTAATTTACAAAAAAAAGGTAACATTTCCAAAAGATATTTTTTCAAATAAGCTTCAGACCTAAGCTTACACTTCGAGCATTTAATTTAGCAATACGCAAGTTGTCTCCTCAAAATACTCTTTTCAAAAATGTTATTACTATTATTTATAACTTAGCTACATAGTAGAAACTCAGTGCACATCTGCCCTTAGAAATCACATTTGAAAGAGGAAATTAATTCCAGAATGTTTATAAAAATCGGAAAAGACCGGTCTTTCTTTTTTTTTTTTTTTAATTCTTTAGTTACTCTAAGTAGAGTAACTCCCTACTCTAGTAGGGACTACTGGGGCATTCTTCACCTGCGTTGACCTATCTGACATACAAGACAGTCCAAAATCTGTAGCCATCAATTCAAACCTAAGCATAAGGCAGTCATCAAAAAATCACAGAACCATTTAGATTTAAAAAAGACCTCTAAGTTAATCAAGTCCAACCTTTGACCAATCACCACCTTATCAACTAGAGTATTGCACTAGTGCCATGTCCAGTCTTTTCCTGAACACTTCTTAGTGATGGTGACTCCACCACCTCCCTGGGCAGTCCACTCCAATGTTTAACAACCTTATCCATGATAGAATTCTTCCTGTTATCCAAACTAAACCTCCCCTGGCACAGCTTGAGGCTATGTTCTCTTGCGCTGTCATCAGTTGTTTGGGAGAAGAGGCTGACCCCCGCCTGGCTACAGCCTCCTTCCAAGCAGCTGTAGAGAGAGGTAGGGTCTCCCCTGAGCCTCCTTTTTCCCAGGCTAAACACTCCCAGCTCCCTCAGCTGCTCCTCAGAGCACTTGTACTCCAGACCCTTCACCAGCTCCGCTGCCATTCTCTGGACACACTCCAGCCCCTCAATGCCCTTGTAGTGAGGGGCCCAGAACTGGACACAGCAGTCAAGGTGTGACCTCACCAGTGCCGGGTACAGGGGGACAATCCCTTCCCTGCTCCTGCTGGCCACACTGTTGCTGATACAGGCCAGGATGCCATTGGCCTTCCTGGCCACCCAGACACACGCTGGCTGATGTTCAGTCGCCTGTCAAAAAGCAGCCCCAGGTCCTTTTCCATTGCGCAGCTTTCCAGACACTTTTTCCCAAGCCTTCAGCGTTGCACTGGGCTGTTGTGATCGAACTGTAGGCCATGGCACTCGGCCTTGTTGAACCTCACAGCACTGGCCTCAGTACATCAATCCATCAATCCAGGCCCCTCTGCAGAGCCTTCCCATGCTCCACCAGATCAACATTCCCATCCCACTTAGTGTCATCTGGGAACTTACTGAGGGCGCACTCAATCCCCTCATCCTGATCATGAGTAAAGATATGAACAGAACTGGCCCCAACACTGAGCCCTGAGTGCTTGTGACTGAGCACCAGCTGAATACTACACCATTCACCACCAGCCTCCAGTCTGGCCATCCAGGCAGTTTTTAACTCAACAAAGTGTACACCTGCCCAACCCAGGGGCAGCCAGTTTCTCCAGAAAAATGCTGTGGGAAACAGAGTCAAAGGCTTTACTAAAGTCCAGGTAGACACCATCCATAGCCTTGCCCCTCATGCATGAGGTAGGTCACCTGGTTTCCTAAACCCATGCTGGCTAGGCCTGACCCCTTGGCTCTCCTGCAAGTGCCATGTGATCACACCCAAGACAACCTATTCTATAACCCTGTAACCTGGACAGCAAGGTCAGGCTTACAGGCCCGTAGTTCCCCAGATCCTTCTTTCAGCCTTTCTTAGGGATGGACGCCATATTGGCCAACCTCCAGTTGACCTTCCTGGGTAGCCAGGACTGATGATAAATGATGGGGAGCAGCTTCACGAGCTCTTCCGCCAGCTTCCCTATGAATCCCATCCAGTCCCATAGACTTAGGAGTGCCTAAAAAGCTCAGCAGGTCACTAATTACTTCCTCCTGGATTACACAGGGTCTGTTCTGCTTCCTGTCCCTGTCTTTCAGTTCGGGGGGCTGGTTACCCTGAGGTATACAAAAATTGATGTTAGATCCTATTACAAATGCCATAGTAGTTTAACAGGATATAGCAAATTGCTACTGCTATTTGCTATTGCAGCTTTAGAACTTCCAGTGAAGTGGTGACTAAACAAGTTGAATTGGCTGGAAGTTGAATTTCTCAACGTCCAAATCAGCTACCAATAATGTTCATTTCTACATAAGTACAGATCAGATTCCTTAAGTATTCACTTTGTTTACAGAACAATGCTCAGCTCCTTTAAACACTAGAAGCCAAATGATTACATGTTAACTTGCAAAGAAAATAATCTCAGACTGATAGAATAAAAAGAAGCTGTTTTGAAAAATACAAAAATCTATAGACCTCAGCAAAAGTTCATTAACTGGTTTTCTGTATAAAGGTAGTTGTAGCAATTTTAAAGCACAAACCCAGCCTTTTTTGCCTCAATTTGCATGAATTTTGCATTTTAAAATTAAACAATGCCTGAACTAGTTTGCGTGTAAACTAAAAGGGAACAGATAGGGAACAGTAACTTAAGTGCAATCCACTTTTCAACAACAACAGACAGGGGTCAAAGCACTTCTTAAACTTCCAAGTTGCTTACATAAATATGCACAAAAACAGCATTTCCCGAGCAGCTATAAAAAGTGCCGGCAAATTTCTGTAGGGGCTGTATTTGGTAGAATTTTGTCAGAGCTGCCAATGAGAGGCAATTTTTCATTGGAACGAGATGTAATCGAGCAGTACAAATGCAAACAGGATAAAAAAAACCACCCCAAAAACCATGATTTAAAATTAAACAAGAAACAAGATTGGTTTTAATGATAAGTTTCTATATGCACAATTCACAGATGGCATAGCATGCTATTAAATGAAGAGGTAAAAACATCAATTTAGACCAAACAAGAACAAAACTAAAAAGGCTACAGGCTTTCCTTGATTTTACTCACTTTGCTTTCTGAACAGGTTGTACTCCCTTAGTCTAAAACCTGTATTTCAGCAATAACAATGCAAAGAAGGTGACTAATCCAGTACTTTTTCTGGATGGGATGGAAGAGAAGGAGAACAGCAGAACACAAGGGTGGGAAACTCTTACAAATACTGGTTTCTACAATTACACAAGATGCAGTGAAATGGGTGGTACCTGCTAATTCAGTAAAGTTTTTCCAAAGACTGCATATGCAAGAGTAAATCCAGGAAATAATTAGTATTTTTGAAGAACTTAATCAAAATTCAGAGGTAAAACCTTTGTATTCTGTTGCACGCTTTCAAGTCCTGCTTATCTGTTACGCATTTAATCCAGTTTAGTTCCCAAGTCAAATTTCAACATGGTATTACATACCATATCAAAATATTAATAATTAACCAGACTTTTCCTCTATGCATGCATAGCTTCTTGGCCAATAATAAAGGCAGGGGCATTCTATGCTCCTAGAACTGAGGTATACTTAGGGTAAGAATGATGTCTCTTTCCAGAGCCCAGATATTTTGTACAAACATTGCCAAGAGCAGCATTAACAAGTGTAATGTTCTAGAACTAGATGCTAAGTGAATTTATATACTTATTTAATTTAGCTTATGAAAGCATAAATAACCTTGGATATTATCTAATAAAAGGACAATTTAACATTTTCAAAGAACATAGCCCATCCTTGCCCTGTTGCCTGTCAATACCTATTTCTGACTGTTAAGCATTTTTCTATGTCCAGAAATCTCTCTTCATTCACACACCATGATCTAAAATAGTTCCCTTAACTCTTGTCTGACAAGCAAATTCTCATCAGTTATTTCCAAGTCACCAACCACCAGATAGAAGTGACAGAAGACCAAGTGTAATCATCAGTCATTCCATCTCAACTTTGCTCACACACAAGCCTATTTTCCAATCCCCTCCCCACAAACTTCATAGCAGTGAGTGTAGTCTACTGAGCCAATTTTACTTTTACTTCATTAACCCTTTACACCATTACGGGGTTATTTAGAATAAGACCACAGGTACTATTACCACTCTTCAGCCAATTTTACTTACTTGCTTTGATAAAGACAGCAGAAAAAGCAGGTGACCTAGGCATAGGAAGAAGTCTTAAAGAAGATCTCAAATTAAAATTAAAGTTGGTCATGTCTATGAATTTCTTCCCTAGACTTTGCTGTAGTTTTTCTCTCAGTACTGATATCAGCTCCTTCATTTGGACACAGTCATTTAACACTCAACTTGTGGATGAGGTTTAATCTACCCTTCTACTTCCCACGTCATTTTGCATCGTACTAATGATGGAAATAACTTCCTCTTCCAAACATCCTTCTGAAGAAAGTTTAATCACTGGAACTTTTATCAACACTGTGACGCAGGTATATGATGTTTCTGCTTACACGGCTTTTTGAAGTAGTTACCAGAAAAGTCACATGTTGAAGCACTAAGCAAGTCAAGGATTAGAAGTACCAACACCTCCATGGCTTAGGCAAGATGGAGGAACTTAGATCCCAAATCCAGGTGGCAGCTACAAGTTTACCTCTTCTGTCTATACCAAATTCATATGACAATCTATCCCCAGACTCATAACAGTCACAAGCTGAAAGACCTTCCAAATACCCCACATGATGTTCACAGGCACAGCATCACGAAAAGCTGCTACTGCTTTTTAAGTATTTCAGCTAGCAGTGTCTAAACCCTAGTAATTCAAACATAATGGAATAAATGGGTCTTGGAACAAGTTTCCCTTGTCTGCTTAAAGCAGAAGTAGAGGCTTCTTAAATATTCTCATTCAAAATGACACAAAAAAATTGTTAAAATTAGCCTCAAGTGTGAGCAATCACAGCTATCCTTTAATTGCTACTTTAAGTATTTTGTAACACTAAGACAGTGTTTTTCACTTTATCTTACCTTAAGCCTCCTCAGGTTCAACTTCAGCATAATTTTGAGTTTTGTGTTTTACCGAAGGACTGAGAAACTTACTATTCCACTATTATCAAAACAGTAGTGATCATTTTATAGGTTTGCTCAAAATTACCACCACAAATGAAAACCAAAGTACAAATCCAGCAATTCAGTAGATGGCACTATTCCACAAAAATCAAGAGAGGGAAGTATGTCCTCGCATAAAAAGGGGTATCATGGAACTAGAACTCTTATTTTATATATGCAAAACCAATGCTCGCTCAGAGTGCCTTGCATTTTTTCAAGTTTTTCATAGAACATGGAAAAATATATGCCAAAACATTGAAAGAAATTACTGCTTTGCGGAAATATCTGTGATTTTACTTAGCTATTTTGTTGAGGTGTTTCTGCTATTGCACAGAGCTCTACTCCACAAAAAATAGCTGCATACAAGTGTTGCATAAAGTAATATTTTTATGGTTTGTATTTACCAGAAATCCAACTTGACACAGACTATTAAAAGGTTGACATTGTCCCTAGAAGTTGCTTACGCAACCTTAATTCACATGTCCTCAAATGCATGATGGTAATTTATTTTTAAAAGTTAATGCACTAGCTCAACATCAGTTGTAAATGTTTTGCATTATTCAGCCTAATTTTTTTAAGTGTCAAAAAGATAAGTGGTCACTCACAAAATCTAAATTGCCAGATCTAAAAAACTGGCATTAAAACATATGTTTTCAATATTATTAAGTTGTAAAGCATAGCTCTAAAAATAACCCTACCCATTCCATCTTAACTCTTCTCTTAAAATTTGTTGAAGGTGCCAGATTAGATCCTGTAGTTTGCTTCTTTCTTAGTGTACTTGAGGACTACAGATGGGTCCTTTCTTGGCCCCAAGAAATGCACCACTGGACAGTGCTCAGGAGTTCCCACAGGAATATAAATACAGAGCTACTGTTTTGCACAAGCTGTGAGTTTCAGAAACCCAAAGGTTTTTCTTAGCACTTGGAAGGGGATAATTCAAACAGTGTTTGAGATTTCCAAGAACCCAAGGCCCAGTTTAAGACTACAACAAGATGGAAAACAGATCAACAGAAAAAGCACAGTACAAGGTACTTCTCTTATTCATCTTTCCTGCCGTTTTTCCTAGTAGGCACTTTAACTATGAGATGGAGGGAAGGTATTACCTCAGCTTCAGTGATTTTTTTTTCTGATACTTTAGAGAATCTCCCCATCTCTTATTTGCTTTACTTCCAGTGCCTGTCAGATTCCAAGTGATGTCTGATACTTCAGGCAGTGCTTATCTGCCCTGCTATTACAAGAATGTTTGGTTTACTAGCAGAACAAACAACTAATCTGAGTCTGAAGAGCTACTTCAATCAACTTTGACTGAAGGGGAAGAAGTCTTCAGATAATACTTTACCATAAATTTCATGAAAATATGAAGCTGAAAAGAGGGAAGAAAGGAAGCTGGAAAGACGGGGAAAAACCCAGATTAGGCCCATATCCCATCCAAAGCATTACTTCAATGTCCTAAAATAAAGGCTCTGTGTAGCCTCAGGAAGCATTTCAAGAGTCACAATGCACATGTAATAGTACTACAAGATTGAGTCATATAGTAGCAAGTTTCACAGTGAAAATGTCTGTCTTTCCTCTAGATAAAAGTATCCAAAATAATAGATATACATATATTACAACTCACTTCACACAACTGAAATCATTACAGTTCCAAGGGAACTTGAAGAAGTGCCATATACAGCAAATTGTTGTTTCAAGCCTCTCAAGGACACAGAGGGACTATTTATGCTACTCAGAACTTCCAAGTTTCTTCCACAATCCTGCACCTTAACAGAAATATCTACCAATATTTCTCCATCAATAAGATGATCTTAAGAAAAAAATACAAGCACTGAAGGTCTATAGTTAGATCTCTAATTAATTTGGAGCAAGGAAAGGTTCAGGGGTTTGGGTTTGTAAAGAAACATCAGCATTTATGTACACTTCCTACATAGTAAAGGAAAAGCTGCAGAGACCGTAGAGGTTTTCCTTTCCACATGGCACTTCCATCTCCTTCACTATCACCCTGCCCCCCAAATGCCAAGAGAACACATTCACATTTCCACTGTTCCTCTCACATTTTTACCATGGTAAAGAGAAGGCAATGGAAAGAGCAAGTCTGCACAAAGATATGCTTGAAGAAAAGTACAGCCAGAGTCCTCAGAATTACTACCTACAACGTGACTGTTGCTAAAGTAAAAAACTAAGGAAATTTGAACTCTTTTTTTAAGCAGTTTGGTTCTCACTGGAATCTTCAGCAACGTATTTACACAAGAATCACTTACAAGAAAGTGAAATGGCTGCTGTTTAGTTAAAAGATAAAACCTACCAAATATTCCAAGAAAGTAACCTTGATCATCACCACTAGTCACAGTAGTGCCCCATAAAGAAAATTTAAAAGAAAAAAAAAGAGAAAAAAGAAAAATCACTTGCTGTTTGAGGCAAACTATCACAACAGTCCAGAGCTTTACTAAGGTTTTAATGTTAAAGCCTGAAGTTATAGATGTCACATAGAGTTTTCTACCTTCTCTACAGAAGTTTCTAGCTGTGAAAAAGGGCAATTCAGAAATGCCACAAGATGAAAATATCCAAGGGCTCAGACAAAAGAAAAGCATTTTCTGGAACAGGACTCTTCATCCACCCTCAAGATAGTTTCTAAGCACCAAATCCAGATCATTAAAATTAATGTGGCATTGTAGCCCCACAATTCAGACCTACCTGCTTTGAGTCAGAACTGCATTTATGCAGTGCAGTTCAGTGTTTGATGGTTTTTTGATTAAATACTTGGTTTAACGTTTTGAGGGTCAAGATAGCTTTTTCTACTCAGCAACAGAGAAATGAAATTAATTCATTTTGGAAGTTCACTTCTGTAACACCTTTCATCAAAAATCCAAGAGGAAAACAGATGTAATTGTCAGCCAGCTACAACTCCCTAGAAGCTGTAAACTGTGGAAGCTTTATGTGTGCTCTCTGCATGGTGAGGAACAAAAAATGCATGAGGCTCAAATACAAGCTAGAACAGTAAACATCTGAGCTGATATGTGTCAGAGAAGTCACCTGTGGTGCTCATCAAACATTTACCAGGAAAAAAAAAACATGGAGGAAAGCTACTGTTTCCAAGATTTCACTAGAAAAGTTTGAAGAGAATAAATACTACATTTACAAGGTACTGTTTAAAGTTTATTTCTTCTTTCAAATGTCAGCATAGCAGAATAGCAATGAAACAGCAACAAATAATCCCATTGTATATTTACAGTGGCCAATAACTCTGTGTAAATTAATAAAAAAAAATATCAAGAAGAGCATTAGACTTCCTGATGGCAAAGAACTCCATCAGAACAAAATTCAAGTCACGTATCTATTAAGAGAAAAAGCTAAGGAACCTTTCCTGGCTAACTGCATGGAGATTCACTTTGGTTCTTTGAAGCATAACAAATCTGAAAGTGTTTTGCTTGCAAAGCATCCCTACTTCTTTTGCAACAAAGGACTATAACAGTTCCCAGTTGGTACATTAAGCACTGCAACCTGAAGTCTGATTACTAGTCATTTTTCTCTCACACATTCAGTCTGCTTAAGTCTCTAAACTTGGTGAGTCTGCAAAGAAATAGTAGTCTTCAAATTCACTGTCAGGTACAAGACCTCAGAGTCAGGACAAAAACATTTCAACACAATCAAGCCTTACCCCTCCTCACAAACCACATCCATGCACAAACTTGATCCTCTTGAAGAGAAGAAAGAGGAAAGAGTTAAATCATTCACCCCACATCACTAGAGACGTAGGACAGTTACATTCCTGGAAACTATTCACAGACAAGGCCTACAATTAATTCTACTAGAAAAAACACTATACTATAAAGCACACCTGAAAAACTTAGATAAATGTTTTTTAAGAATTATTTTCTGAGAAAAATAAACCAGTCACATAGAGAATCTGAAAAATTTAAAGATGAGATTTCAAAGGAAAAGTAGAACTATTTCTATTACCCAACAACTTCTAATAAGACAAAACAGCAACTATAAAAGAAACAATATAATCACCTTGAATAAAAATGAAGAAAGAAACATTCATTAGGGGCTTGTCGCAAAAATCCAGGATGAAACCTATTTTACTAAAAACCACTGTAGACTGATACATGTATTCCAGTCAAACATCAAGAAAACTAGTGCATTGAATTGCATTTATTAGTAGTCATTTAAAAAAAAAAGAAAAAGAAAAAGAAAGTCAACCAGAGTTCTAATATACTAAATAATAGCTGTGAGCAGCCCTGAGCTACTAAGATACTTCAGACTACTAAATATGTTTAAAAGTTCTTGTTAGTAGCTGACAATTATATTTATAGCAGTTCAGTATCATTCATATAGAATGCACTTACACTGATCATCTTTACATATTGTCCATTAAAACATTAAGACAACACTAAAAACAAGTATGCACAACTGAATTAATTGTCATCATAAGTGACCTTCCCCCAAATTAACTACAGTTTTCTAATTTACAGTTATTGTCTGTACTACAGCAAATAAAGACAGGTAGAGAATCCTCTGTTATTCTGAAACTTTTAGGGTGGTATTTTTGTAGAAGGAACTATGTGGAAAAAGCTTTCAAACTCAGATGATATGTGTCAGACAAATGACACATGCTGACATATTTCAAACTATGCTTTTAAATATTTTACCTGTATTGTAATCAAAGTCTGCATAATTCAAGTCTGACAAGAAATATAATTCAAGAAATATTTTGCAAGAACAGTCTCTTCACGTGAGTTTTTCCACAGCAAGTAAGATTCTACACCTAGAAATGCCAGTCCATTACTCTGCATATGACAACAGCAAGCACCAGCAGTATCTTCTTTGCCAACTTGGTTACAATTACTCTGGTAGCACACTGTGAGGGCTGAGGAATGGCACAGAGTAGCATTTCTCCTTTAAAACTTACTCAAGGGCATTGTTTTCTGAACTTGCCCAGCACTGTGTTCGCATTGCAACAGTAACTTCCGCTGCAGAAAACTGAAGGCAGAGAACATTCTCAGATCGCAGCGTGATCATCACACTCCCGTCTGCACAACAGCGTCCTTGATAAACTCACCACTACACCACTTCAACAGCCTTGGCATTTTACTTTTTACCACACCATTTATACATTTTCATCAACTGTTCAGGCATCTCAATTTTTAGCTTTAGTAGCAAAGACATTTCCTTACTAACAAACCAGAAAAGCTAAGAAAATATAAGTTGCGTCCAAAAAATGATAACAATATGAAGTACTGAGTTGAAATGAAGACGTGCTTCTGGTTATATGCTATGATATAAAACTGCAGTTTTTAAATATTTTGAAACCAAACTTCACTGTCAGCATTATCTGATGTGCTACTTCTCTCATTGGGAAATGCCAACAGAAAGAATAATCCAGAACACCATTTATTTGATCTGGAAATTATTGACAGAGTATTCATATAGGAAAAAAATATTTTAAACTGCCAGAGTTCAAAAGTAGTTTTTGGGATAATGGAAGGGGATAATGGAAAACAAAATGGACCTATACCTTTGTTTAGGTTTTCTTTAAACTAAAGATACAGAAGTACAAAAGTTTAATAAAATGGTAGTACTCTTTGTCAGTGACTGCTACTTGAATTCTATTTTCTCTGACCAACAGCCCATATGGAAACATGAGGACATTACTAACAAGCAATTACTAACATTGCTTTTGACATGTAAGCTACCTGATCTCTCCCCTTCCCCCATGATTTCTTTCTAAAAGGCTAATTTTCCCACCTTAATATTTGAAAGAATGAGGGGATATTCACCATGCCAGCTTTTTTTTCCTTTTTTATCTTTTTTTTTTTTCTTTCTTTTTGTGTGTGTGTGTGTGTGTGTGTGACTTCACTTTTTATCTGACATTTAGGGGTGGCTGTAGAGGTAATCCTACTACATCAGTTTACTATACAGATTTAGAACACATATAAAAGGGAACATCAGGCAAGTTATTGTTTTGCAGCCCATTCTCCATATTAATAAGCATCACTAAAGCTTAGTAACTGTACCTCTCACACCAACATTACAAAGTCCAGTTAAGAATGTTTTTCAACAGTGAAGATGAACATCTGCTCTGTTTAACAAGGTAGTATGACTGGATAGACCATATGCTAAAAAACTAAGACAGGCATGCTAATACTATCAATTGAACATTAAGTAATCACAAAAGACTCTAGTATTCCACCTTTTCCCCTAATGAGCAAGTTGGAAAATGCAGACAGGTTTTGCCCATCTGCTGCTACTGACTACGAATCATTGCTACTAGTTGGGAAAGAGAGAGGGCCTGTAGTAGAAACTGTTATCAAAAACACTGGACACCAGCTGGATTACCTTTTTAGTTGGCTACTCTTGAAGTGTTACATTTATCATTATTATGTGAACCAGAAATCTAATATGGTTACTTGTACACATACAGAGTACAAGCCAAACAGCAGCTTCAAGAGGTTACAGAACACAAACCCTGCTTAAATAATATGAATCACACAAAATAAAATAATAGCTCACTAAGCAGAAGTACAAATGTATTACTTCCTTTGGATCCACACCTTCTCTTCAGTTCCTTGGCTTACAAAGTTCCAAAGTTAAACTCCTGTGGAGTCTACGTGAGCATATAAAGCAGGAAATGAGAATTAATTCTTGGAGAATCCATGAGAGATACCTCAGAAAAGGGCGAGTTTGATCTACACCCTTCTTGGTGGAGAACCTAACCACCACCCTCCACCAGCACTGCTTGTAAGAGCACTGTGTGGTTTGAGTGGGATGGGCTAAAGACTTACTGTGAGCACGGAAGCAATGGCCACTGCCATTATATTATGTCAATCCTAGAAGAAAACTAAGCTTCAGGTTTCCTAAACATAAATCAAGTTTTGTTACTACCTTTTTAAGGTGTTTATGAAACAAAATCCCAGACATTTGGCAAAATTGGCAAATAAAGTAGCCTTGAATTGTTTCTATCAAGCTGTAAACTTCTCTCTGTACAACAGCGATCAAATAATTGATTTGGCAAACTGTAACACTTCGGACTCCCCTTTTTCAAGTTCAAGCTCTGCACCATTATTATTACAAAAACTTCTGGGTTTGTGTTTTGACAAAACCATCTGGACACAATCCTGAGTCATGTGCTCTAGCAGGGTCTGTTTGAGCAGGAGGTTGCACTAGATGACCTCCAGTGGTCACATCCAACCTTACCCATTTGGTGACTCTGTGAACCAAGCATTCCTTAAAAGCACTTTGTTTTCTATACTTGCAGACACACATTTTTAGTTTCACCTACTTTCACTATTCTTGGCACTCAAAATAGAATTCAAAGCAAAGAAAAACCTCTAAGTAATAGAAAGATTAAAAAAAAAAATCTCAGATCTTTCAAGTAACAATCTGTAAGATTAGAACTACTTAGTCTTAGTATTAAGAATACTAAGACTATGGATGGAAGACTATGCAGGACCTGCTCCTGATACTCAAAATTTTTTTTTTCTAATATAGTATTAAAATCTATCTTAATTCAGCAATTGATATAGTTGCCTCAATACAAGCACTATCAACAACTAGATTTTTTTGTTTAAGCAAAGCTTAGTGACTCAAAATACACTGAATCATTGCACAAAGTGATTAAGTTAAAATTAGTGGTACACAGGCCAAGGATGTCATCCAGTTGTGCAGATCTCAACACAAAGCTAGTTTTAGAATTTCTTAAAAGGAGATATTTTTAAGTGGAAGACAAAATGGTTCTCATTTGTGTCAGTCTTAAACTGAACATCAGTGTTCCAGAACTAAACAACAGCTACAGAAAAAAAAGTAACTTCATAAATGCATTGTAAAAATCACAAGGAATCAGGATTCAGTATGAATCCCCAGAGGCTGACAGAACTGCTACATATTTTAGAAATTTACTGAATAAGGCATTATACCACTCTGCCAGTCCTCTCTTGTGAAATATTTCTGTTTCAGCTGTTTCCAAAACCTTCATTATTTTAATGTGTCTAAATTCAGTGATACAAATATCACTGACAGAGATTTAAATTATGTCATTAGACCTTCACGTGTATTTGCACTGAAAGTCAACAGTGGAGGTAACTTAGCACTTCCTTTGATAAACACGTCAGCGGTACAATTAACAAGTACCTATGACAGAAGCGTTGACATGAATGGTGTCACTAAATTATCATGAATACAGAGGTTACACTTGACTGGCATTCAAGTACCAATTACAATACCACAACTGAAACTTATGGGCCAGCAAAATAAGGGAACTCCAAAAGCTGCTGGCAGACAGCACACAGGCAGTGGGTAAGCAATGTGGTTTTGCCTCAAAAGTCACACAAACCTATTATTCCTCAGGCTGGCAAACAAATTACTACATGTCAAACAATTAAATCTCTAGGAAAGCAGAGTCTTGCCTACTTAATGAAATGAACTTTGCAGGATCAAGAACCACAATTTTTCAAAAAAACCTATGATCAGTTTGATGGTACACTTCAAGATAGGCACATTGAGAGCAGCAAGAGGAAGCAGGAAGACCCAAAAGATTAAAGATCTACCACAGTATTAACTCTCTCAAAACTATTAGGAACGCAAATATTTTTCAAAATGTAAAACCATTACTGGACAGCTAAGATCAAGGACAAAGTGAACTGTTCCCAAAAATCCATGTCTTGCAGTTCAATTTATCTTCATATGGAATGTAATAATTTGCAAGCTTTACTCTATTTTTAAGTGAGGTTCTACATAGATAATCCAGCTTCTAGTTGCATTAAAGTTATTTTGTAAGAACACTTATCTTTGCCTTTTGAAACCTTTGTACAACAAAGGGACCTAGACACTTAGAAGTGTAATGCAGTTACAAAAATTCTGTCCAACAGTTTTGTTAGGAAGGGTTTGCAACCTCGATTTGTGCCTTCATGCTTTCTTTATCTCATCTCAAATCTTAAGCTGCTTCTACTCTTTCAGATGTGAATTTACTAAAACTGCTCATGTCATCTCCTACAGCAATAATGCTACTTCAGTTCTAGAAGCCTCTCCACAGTGATCAAGAAAGAACAAATCTAGTAAAGTGCCAAATTAAGATCTTAGTGAATTGAGCAGTGTACCACAAGTCTGAAAGCCTAAGATGGGCTCCAGCCATCCAATCTTCTATTACAGTTTAGCCTAACCTCATCAGGTCACACAATCCATATACCACCTCAGCGTTTCAATGTGAGAAATGGATTTGTAAAGGATTCTCAGAGCCTAATTGAAAGCTCACATAGTCTTGTACATCTGTATGCAAACTCTGAGATAAAGTGTGCTGACTTAGAAAGGCCATGAAACAGAGTAGACATTGTTGAGAGATAAACTGAACTGGAAACAAGTTTCAAACGATGGCCTTACAAACAGACTAGATACTCTGGAGAATTAGAATTGGGAAAGATGCATTGTAGCAAGACCACCTGGGGTAAAATAATAGGTGATTGGTGTTAGAAGTATTAGCAGCATTGTGTGGCAAAAGCTAATAGGCTGAAAAACATTTATAAGATTTTGTAAAAAAAGAAATACTTTGGCTTCTGATTGTGGTGGCGGGAATTGTAACATCTGTACCGTCTCACCCTTCTCATGAGACTGAAAACGGAATAAAAGTCTTTAAAACGCCTCTCAAGGAGCCTTGTCTCTGGGTCAGAAAAAGGGTTTTCCCAACATTTCACAAATAGCAAAGTGGCACAAGGAAACAAACTATGCTAGTGCTACAGTAACCTGCAGCCTTACAAACTTTGCATGCTCTCCAAATATTTCCTTCCCCAGGTTCACTATGACCCAGCAAATTTGAAGCTGCAAGGCTATATCCATTAAGTTTCTGCTCTGTCAGTAAAATACCTACAGGGAAGTTTTCATTGTAAAGTTCATTTTTGCAGATTATAGCATGATTTTCAATACAGTTATACTTCAGGTTTTTTGAACAAAAGCAATTACTACTAGAAGTTCCATTAGTGGAGTGAAAGTACATGCAATAACACTTCCAATGAAAGACCTGCTGCTTCCCTACAGCCACAGTTGCTACAGCATGGCCTTACCCACTGGCCCTTCAGAGATCAACCTGCTTCAATGTGGCTTTATGCATGGCTGCAGTTCTTCCAGGAGAATACCTGCTCTCTTGTGGGATTATCCGTGGCCACACGCTTTCAGGTGCTCCAGCATGGGTTTATCCACAGCCACTGATGTATCAGTATCCACCTGCTGCAGCACAGACTTACCCTGGGCCCTCATCCCTTCAGAGGTTTTCCTGCTGCTGCACTGACCTAGCCAGAGCCACAGCTGCTTCCACACCTGCCTGCTCCCTCCCCCATGGATTCAGGCATGGGTCAGGCCCCTGTGACTGAAGCTCAGGCCGCAGTGCCGGCCGGCCCAGGCCAGCAGCACAGACACACAGCGAGTCCCTGGCCACCTGCCAGCCCCGGCACATCGCCGCTGCTTTATCACAATGTTCCCAGGCACAGCACAGCCAGGTGATAAAGCAGCACAGCAGCAGCCAGAGCAAAAACCAGCCACTAATGAGCCCTGGACTCTAATGTACAGTCAGGCAGGCAAGGCTCCTGACAAGCACCTGCCAATTAATTGCTAATCAGCAATTACAGCTATAAATTCAATCTAGCACATTCCAGTCAAACCTCTCATTATCTCAAATCCTTTGAGCTGCACATTGGGTGTCATAAATGATTGTTGCAGTTTAACCCCAGCTGGCAACAAGGCTCCACACAGACACTTGCTCACTCCCTCTGGTGAGATGGGAAAGAAAAATTGGAAAATAGAAAATTGGAGAAGAGAGAAAAACACAAGCAAGGCAAAACAAGGAATTCATTCACTGTTTCCCGTGGGTGGGCAGGAGCCACCTCCAGGAAAGCAGGGTTCCATCATGTGTAACAGTGTCTTGGGAAGACTAACACCACCACTTCAAACATCCTCCCTTTCCCCCTTTTTCTTCCAGCTTTATATGCTGAGCATGGCACCATATGGTATAGAATATCCCTTGGGTCAGCTGTCCTGGGCTGTGTCCCCTCCCAACTACTTGTGCACACCCACTCTGCTCATTGGTAGGGTGGGGTGAGGGGCAGAAAAGGCCTTGTCTCTGTATAAACCTTGCTCAGCAATAAGGAAAACATCCCCGCACTATCACGACTGTTTCCAGCACAAATCCAAAACACAGTCTCATATCAGCCACTGTGAAGAAAACTAACTTTAATTCAGCCAAAACCAGCGCTCTAAGTTTCCCAACAAGTAAAACCACAGATTTAAAAAGAACACCACCCTATTATAAAAAATTCTGTCAAAGCTTTCTCTGTGTAGGACTCAGTTGTTTAAATTCCATGCACTTTTAGGAGATGCATGCCTCACCATGCCCTTTTGGCCCTATTTAATTTCGGAATATCCAAAAGTAGCTGTTTTTCTTCATTTAGAGGATGGGAATTTTTCACTAAGATAACGATAGCCATGTGAACAAAGGGCTGGATGATATGACAAGAAGTGCTGTAGTGTTAAAAGAAACGGAAATGTGACAAGATTAACATATGCTTTAAGCAAAATAGTTTTCTTGTTTAAACTACTCTGTGTGAACTGAGTGGCAAGGTAGACAACAAATATTTTCTTAATAAGAAATAATCACAGTGACTCTCTGATGTGACACTACTGCAATATTTTTAATAGCTTTACCAAAGTACTCTTCCCAACACAGGCATATTTGTTCCAAGTCCAGAACACTACTGACAAGGGTTGAGACCATTTTCTTCAGTGTACAAATGCCAAAAGACCCTGACCATCCACAGAGTAGTTCAGTCCAAATTTGGTGTATTCACAGAATCAACGGAATTACAGAGTAATTTAGGTCAGAAAGATCACCTAGGTTCATCTGGTCCAGCATCCCACTTGAACACGTGCCAACTTCAGTTGGATGCTCTGTTTAACAAACTGAAATCTTTCAATACTCTAAACAACTCCAGCCACTGTCCTCCTGCCAGTGTAGAGCTACTACAGAGAAGAGTGAGTACATAACTACTTCAGAAACAAAAATACCCAAAAAGCAAAAACTCCAACACACAAATATGTCAAGCTGATATTTCCATAAGGAACAAAATCAGTCAGACTGCCTTGCAAAGTCTGAATGATCGAAAGGCAAAGTAATTTTAATGGATATAATCACATCATCTCTTGGAAATGGTATTTTGTTACAGCTTCAGAGAATTTACCAAATTGCTTGAATTTAGTAGTATACATCTACAGCAAAGCTATCCAGATGCTGCAACAAGCACTTCATCAGAAACTGACTGCATGGAACCACATACCCGGGCTGTTGAGCTATTTTGATTTTTTAAAAAAAGTGAGTTCTCAAAAAGGCTGGAGAATGGAAATCACAGAAAACAAGATTTATACACCCCAAACACATAAAAACTTCAGCCATTTGCTTGCACAAGTCATCTTTTACTGCTGAAAAGACTGTGGGGAAATGAACAGACACTGACATTCAGGACAATTGGAATCTTCAGATTTTTAATGATGGAATGATGAACCATCCAGTTTTTGTCCTTCCTGTGAACTTGGTTTGCAAGAGGAAAAAAAAAAAAGCCAACTTTAATTAAATAACCTATTCTGCTTGGGAATAAAGAGTCGGAGGCACAATTTGGACTGTGTGGAAGGTACAACACTTACTCTACAGATATTCCCTCTGTTCTTCATTATTTCTAGTGAAAATGGTCTTCCTTTCTAGAACTCCCTCTATCAAGAAAGAGGCTGAACTTCATGCAGCAAATGCATATTTTTAAGGCATGAAGCATCAGTAGATATTGTATCCATGTTGAGAGACTATCAAAAAACATCTAATTTTATATATTATCCTAGTTTTGCCATAGAGAAAATTAAGTGCAGAAAAATGAAGAAATTTAAGATGGAGCAGTTAAACAGCAGGGACCAGGAGAATTCCTTCAATATTTCTGCTTTAGCTTCAAAGTTTATTCTACCTTATGAAAGCGAACAAAAAAGCTCAGCTATTATTAATTACACAGGGCCCTGGACTTGAAACTTCTGAGGAAACATCAACCTTAAGGCAAAAACAAAAATCCTGAAAAAGTTCATTACATCCTTCTCTAGCCTCTTCAGAGTTTACTATCCCCCTGTTCAGATCACATGAGGCTTCCAGAGGGCCTTCTGAGTAGAAGAGCAAAAGCAATGAAGAACACAGAAGCAGGGCTATTACATATGACACTGAGCACTAGGACGTCACAGGGTAAAGTCTAACCGATTACACCAAGTTAAACCTTGAGTAGATCAACTGAACTCTAACTCATTAGAAGGTTTTGATATCTGCTGGGAAAACAAGGCACAGCCAATTATGCACAAAACTTTCTTAAGACCAAGGACTATATGTCCTACTGTAATGGTTCAGGTATGCCCAGAAAGGAAGCAAAGCATAGATGAATTTTTAACTGCACATGTTGCAACAGTAGATCAAGAGGTGAAAGCCACCCTGGTAACAGCAGCTAAATCCCTTCAAGTAAGGAGAAAACCAAAGATACTGACCTGCAGTGACAAAAGAGGCCACCAGCAGCTTACACTGACAACAGCAGCTTGAAATCAATAGTGAGCACAATTGCTCCCTGTGGGGATCATATCCTCAAAAATCCAGCACAGAGGAGAGGGAGCCTGAGGCAGAACTGCCACACAAGAAGCAGGCCACCATCCTAGACTCACACACCTCAAACAGCTGGAACAAGTATCCTCCAACCAGCACCACAAGCCCAGAGGAACAACTGGACCAGCATGTCCAAGTGAGTGCCCCTACTTGAAAGAAATCATTTGAGATTTTATGTCACTCAGCACAGTGCTTCTGCCCTTGTGTCTACCTCATCCCTCAATTTCCCTTGCAATAGAGAAAACAGCTTAACTGTTTTTAACAGATCCTAGTGTCAGGAAGAGGGTCACATCAGGCTGCTCAAGGTTTCTACTCTACTAAGCTACTCACTTGGTAATTTTTCTTTATACACCGTAAAGTAACCAAGCAGTTGTTCATAGCTGAGAACAGAACAGAGCTTTTGTTATTAATTGCTAAAAAATGGAGTGGGGAAATACTTCTCTTATAAAGAATCTATCTGCCTCCAAAAAGCTTGGCTTTAAAAGTTCCAGCTAAATAAGAGTTAGAAATGTTTCTTAGTAACTAATCAAGTTTTTTAAAATTAATACAAAGGATATAATGCTCAAGTTAAACCAGTGAATAATCCCAAACTAACTTTCATGACTCATAAGGTTAAAGTTTTACACGAAAAGGAGTCTCTTCTAGTATTTTTTCTCTCCCTCTTAAAACTGCAGGATCTAGAACCAACTGCTGCTTATGGGCATAGAGGCAAAGTTTCCCCTCTGGCACACTATGTTACCAGCTACACCCATCAAGGCTAGAAGCAAAATATATTAACAGAGTAGTAAATCTGCTTCTAATCCCATTAGTGCAACATGACACCTATAATTTAGGTACTTCCATTTTTATATTTACTTTGTGTATTTAGAGAATTCAATACAGTGTTGACGTTTAGTATATTTATCTCGTAAGATAAAGAAAGACAAAGTCATTGAACTGGCAGTATATTTGTAAGCACAGATTTTGGTTCTTCAGAAAAAGCTTCAGTTCTATTTTTACAAATAATTTTAACTGTACGGCAAACATTTAGTACTTGCATATAAGAAGTCTCTCTGTACTTCCAGCAGTGGTTACAGAGTCCTCATAAAGAAGAACGAGATAAGAGTGTGATTTAGAAAACTCCTCACACTCACCTGTCCTGATCAACACTGGTTCGGAATTTAAAATACCCAATTTGAAGACTGACCAAATACAGAGAACCTCTGTAAAGAGATTAGCTGATAAACAGTCCAAACCCAAATCAGGACTGCAACATTGTTTTCCCCACAAATTAATGAAATCTCAAACAGGTTCTCACTCCTTGATTTAAGAATATTTTACCTTTGATACCCTTTCCAAAAAACCCCAAACTTGTTTCCCCATTCCTCAGATTATTTACCTGCAACAGAAAGCATAAAAAGATGTACCTATACTTGCAGACACAAGGAAAAGGCTAATACCCAGCTCCCATTTGCTGGTATGCAATTAAAGAAACATTATCAATTACTTTACTTCTATACTCTCACAATATGAACACAGAATAAAATGAGGATTGACTTCCATTGCACTTTTACGATTTTTCAATGAATAACACTTTACTGACACTCAGTCTTTCTAGTCCATACCTCATTTCAATTAAAAACACTTTTGCAGCTTTAAAGAGTAAGTGGCTCCCACTTTAATGAACCCTTGCACATAATTTATTATTCATAAAAACCTTAGCGGGCAAAGCATCCTGAGGGTTGGCTCTATCTTTGAGCAATAGAATGAGCACTTCTTGCAAGCCTCACTCTTACCCACTCTTCTCAACCCAGCAAAAAGCAAGAGTGCTTTTACATTGGGAATATGTCCGAGTCTATTCCTTTTGCCTGCATTCCTCCATCACAAAGAGGAGGCAATCACAAGAGAGGCAAATTCTGCAGTGCTGTCTGGTTACAGGGCTACCCTATCAGCTGAGAGCTTTTAACCAGGTCTTCCAAGAATCAAGAGCCGTATCCAAGTACTAAGAAGCATATTCATCTTCATCAAGCTAGAGGAGCACTAACATTTCAGCCTCTGCATGAAACTTCTTCCCTTTCTTTAGAAAATACATTTTCTGTCATTTTCTCACAGTAATGTTTTCTTCCCAAACAATCTTGCCATACCTCTCTCAATTATTTAGAAAGCAATTCATACGCCACAAATTTGCAGGTGTGGGTAGCCATGGATAAGTGCTCAGAAACAGCTTTTGTTGAGTCATCATTATCCAAACTGCAACATCATGTTGCCCAAAATTACAGGTGAGTAAGCTCTAAAGAGGTACATTTTGATCTCTTCCTCCAAACCAAGTTCTTACTTCTATGTCTCTTTCTGCTTTCTCATCTATTCTACCAATATGAGAGTAATTAACACCACCCATGCACAGCTCACTCTTCATTTAAGTCAACTCTATAACCTCTTCAAAAAGAATTTATGAAATTAAGTGTAGTTTCAAATATGGCATTAGGAATATTGTTTTATCACCTCTATTCCTCATGCTCTGAGTTAAGAAATCTGGAAAGTTCACAATAGAAATCTAGTTCTTCAGTTCTAGTTTTTCAACTTTTAAAAGTCAACCCTCTTATGAAAATTAACCTTATAGACAGGCTAGTGATATACCAGAAAGAAACAAAAAAGGTCTACTTGGAGACTAATACAAATACCAAAGGAAATTGTTAGATTTACCTACAGTTTAAAGAGGACTAAGTCAATTTCTCTAGCAAGATGGCCCAAGCCTTCCCCATAATGTTTAGAATTCAGTCAATTTCAGGACAACAAAGAATTCAATTAATTCTCTTATGCTGACAAGTAAAGGTTCTGGCAACAGCAGTGTGGATTAAAGAATCTACAGGACACCTTCTTTTAAAAATAAAAGTTTAAACACATATGTTGTTACATGGCTTGGATAGTAGCATATGGCTGTGGTACCATATGGCTATAAACATATGGGTAGTTCACTTTTTACTGAACAAAAAGAAGCAGGGTTACTAGTGCTTTACTTCACAAATTCATTCCGTTTCTCAGTCACTTGGAAGCTTTTAGCAAGATACA
Source organism: Acrocephalus scirpaceus scirpaceus (assembly GCA_910950805.1). Taxonomy (NCBI): domain Eukaryota; kingdom Metazoa; phylum Chordata; class Aves; order Passeriformes; family Sylviidae; genus Acrocephalus; species Acrocephalus scirpaceus. Next base: position 48,211,400 of record OU383775.1, read on the forward strand.
ATTCCTGTACCTCTTACACTGTCCCCACTTGAAACCCTCATATGGCAACACAGAAGTAGTAGGTCACTAGAGCACGACAAAGTTTATCTTAAGAACAGGCCCAACAAAAACACGCCCACCACCCAACAGCCCAACCAAAAAACCAAACAAACACACAACATCTCACCAAGCAGCAGAGAATGTTTTAACCCCAGAGGATAGAGCAGAACAACAAAACAGAGCTCAGGCCCTGTCTCTCTTTAGATTTGCAGTCAGCTGCTGTAAATTGTCAGCACACTAGTAACCCTCTACAAAAATTTACCTATTAAGCTGAGATAATGGTGACTGAGCAGCCATGCCTCACATCATTGACACAACTTGAACTGACACAAAGAACAACCAGAACAGCCAAGCCAACCACCAACAGCAAAAGGCAGCTTGCTGTTTTTCTCCCCTCCTGCATACCTGGTTCCCACCAGACTTCTGAATGGTTGCAGCAGCTGAATCAAGGCATGACTTGTGTGAGGTGCACTAAATCCACTTCAGATAACAAAAGGATACAGCCTTAGTGCTCCAGTCTGAGTCCCAATGGCCAGTATTTTCTGAACCGGATCAAATGCCAAGGCTGAAGGTTGGTAGGGGAAACCGTGGCGTACAGTCTAGCAAGTCAGAGCAGTGCAGTAACAATGGGTCAAGCAGGATACCAAAAATAAACAGAATCAAGACTGTATGTTAGAGAACAGGATTCAATGTTAATCACAATTTTAAAAGGAACTACAAAGTTTAATCACAGACTGAGAAAATCACCTGCCTTACATGAATTGGTTACAAAAGATTTTTAGTCATAATTACTCACTCATCTTCAAGCATCAAGTGACAGTCAGACTTTCTGAAACTTAATTTGAATCTTACATTTCTTCTGTATAAAGACTGTATCAACTAAGCATTTCATTTTTCATCTACCTCATTCCCTGAGTAATCTTATTTTCAGCTCTAACAAAGACGCTAAACTATTAAAATCTGAGATGTTCCTAGCAAGTTTGACAACAAAGACAGACTTGTCATCAGAACTATTACAAACTACTAGACTTGCTTTTCTGAGAATCACTTCAATTTCTATCCAACAGACCCAACATGACAATGCAACCTCTCAGCTCAGTAAAGAAAAAAAAAATAGCAACTTGAGCTTGACAGAACCACTCTCTCACCCTCTACTTCCCTCGAAGAGAACAGACAGCCCCAGAATTGACAAAACCAAAAAATACCTCACTGAACAAATGCAAACACCCTCAGCTATGGGATTCTTTCTTAATATGGAGCTATTGGCACATCTAACTTTTTCGGTTATCCAAGACTAATTTGGTAATTGACCAAGCAATGACTCTATTAAACTTCCCGGGCTGCAATTAATCAGAACTGAGAACATAATACAAGTGTCACCTATTCTTACTTCCACTCTAAATGCACGCATCCTAAGCCATACAAATGCCAGCTTTTCTATTTCTAAGCCTTTAGTTTAAAGCAGAGGTATTTCAGGACCTCATAAATGCACAGCAAACTTCTGATATACTCCTTGTACTTCACTGAAGTTGCAGGCATACCCCACAAAGCTGTATTTCACAACTGAATAAAGTCTAACTGGCAACAGCTCTGCTCTTCTCCATATCCTTTTGACCAACTCCTGAAAGCAGCAGAAATGCCTGCAATACCAGAAAAAAAACAAGGAGAGTCCACAAACAAGTACATCCATGTCAAGCTAGGCCATGGGTGCACTGCAAAGGTAAAAATGAGTATTGATATTCCAATCAGCTTTTATTCCCCTGGATACAGCTGGTGGTTAATTCGCTGCATCATTTTCTGAAGCGTACAGACACAAACTGCAGTTATCGTATCACACACAAGCAAATAAATAAACGGGAACTTCGTCTCTAGATAGGATTTGCAATAGCAGCATCACCAACTTGGCAACACACTGCAGTGAAACCACCACAAACATCGAAAGCCTTTTTCAGGCATAAAAGAACGGGATAAATGATTTCCAAATAACGCAGAGGGACAGATTCCCTGTCCTCCGGGCCCATTAGCAGAGGCTTATACTCAAACGCCGCGACGATCAGATCTGCACTACAGCTAAGTATCACCCCATCCATCCAACTCTTTCTACGAAGCCTTAATGAACACTGCCAGTATTACTCGCGTGAAGGAGCCTAGACGACGACAAACCCCGAAACTCTCAAAGAAAGACGACTAAAGAAATCCAGCAAGACCTGTACAGCTACACCCACCGCTTTCTTCCCGTCTTCGCCCCCAACAGACTCAATCCAAATAAGTAAACAGGAGCGACGGGCAGGCTCGGCGAGGTCGGTACGGAGGAGCAAAGCCCGCAGCGCCCATCGCGGCGGCGCGCCCCCTTCCCCGGCCGCCCGCCGGCTCGGGGCTGCAGCACTCATTCACCTTGCAGAGCTGGAAGTGCTCGGACTGGAGCGTCTCCTGGATTTCGGTCTCCCGGTTCCCCGCCTGCTGCTGCTGCGCGGCGGACGACGCCGAGGCGACGGCAGAGACCGCCGTCAGGCCGTCCAGCACCTTCCTGATGTTAAATTTCCTCATGGTCCTCGGCGGCGGCGCTCCCGCTGCCCCGGCCTCGCCGCCGCCGCGCTGTCACCGCCGCGCCGCCCGCCCCGCAGGCGGCAGACGAGCCCCCGCCGCGGAGGGCGGTGCAGGGGCGGCCCGCGGTCGGGGGAGCCGCGCTCCTCCTCGTCCGCGGGGAGGGCGGCGAGGCGTCAGTCCGGCAGCGCAGGGGCGCTTCTCATCGGGGCCCGCGGGCTCGGAGACGGAGACTGGAGCCAAGCAAACAGGAGCCCGTCAGCCCACCGAGCGCCGCCACCGCCGGTCCCACGCTCGCCGCCCGCGACCGCCCCGCGCCCTGCCCGCCGGGGAAGGCGGCTCGCCCCGCGCCCAGCCGGCCCCGCCCCGGCCGCCCCTCCCGCCGCCGGGGCTGTGCGGGCTGCCTCGCCTCTCCTCCCCGCGGAGCCTCCGCGCCCCCGCACGGCCCCCTCACATCGCGGCGTGCGCGCCTGTGTGCGCCCGTGCCGCTCCCCTCCCCTCCCCTCCCGCCGCCGCAGCCTCTCCCCCCGCGGCAGTGGCAGCCGCCCGCCCCGCGGCTCCGCTCGGCACCCTCCGCCTCCTCCTCAGAGCTGCGTGTGCCGACAGCCAGTCACCAGCGGGGCTTCTCCCGGCTGCTGCCAGCGCCTGCCGCCGCCCGCCCCCACAACCATCCTCCTCCTCCTCCTCCTCCTCCTCCTCCTCCTGCCGCGGAGGGAGCCTCCCCCGCCTCTCGGTCGCTCCCCCTTGCCTGACAACGCGGAGCGCAGCGCCCCGGGGAGGAGGAGCGGCGGCGGCGATACCGCGGCGCCCGGCCCGGCAGCGGCGGGGCGGCCGCTCATGCGCGCTGCGAGCGGCGGCACCCGGATGTGGCGGAGCCGCTCCCCCCGCCCCGCCGCGCCGTGCGGGGGCCGGGGCGGCGTGCGGGCCGCGGGCGGGGGGCGGCCGGGCCCCGGCGCTGCGCTCCGGCGGGGCGGAGGCGGCGGCAGGTAACAGGTGGTGGCGGCCCGAGGCTGCCGCGGGCAGCGCCGTCCCCGCCGCCGGCGCGGCGCTGGAGGCTCTCGACAGCTGCGGCGGAGCCGGGCTCCGCGCGTAAAGGTTCCCCGCGGGAGATTCCCCGCGGCCGCGCCTCGTCCCGGGCGGCGGGGCTGGTGCGGCCGCGGCCGGAGCAGCGCCGGCGGGTCCCGCGGCGGGGCCGTGCTGGGCGGCGGCGGCCGGCGGAGCCGGGACAGCGCGGAGCGGCGGCGGGGCTGCGGGCGAGCCCAGAGGAGCGGTGCGGAGGGTGCGATCCCCCGGTACCACTCACCCCCAGCGCCGTGCGGGTGCTGCGGCCCCGGCCCGGGGGTGCTCGCTCTACGGCCGAGCTGCCCGACAGCGCCCGGCGGAGTCACCGCCAGCCCTGGCGTCGCAAGGCGAGCGCCGGGGTTATGAAGGTGCTTCCATTCGTTCTTATGGCTGCAAAACCGATTTAAACAGGTGGCACAGAGTCAAACGTTTCTGATAGCCCCTGTTGTACAGTATTATGTATTTGCTTTTAATTTCTTTTACTGCTAGCTTGCAGTTTGGGATTATCTAGTCAGTGGTCAGGCAGTAGATATTATGCGTCTCAGTCATGTTTCTTTATTCATGAAGGTCATAATTATTTGTGACTCATTATCGAACTTCTTTCCAGCTAAAATTAACTAGTCAATCATCCCTTTTGGAGGGAGAACTTGTAGAGATGCGAATCAAGATGTTGGCTCACATTTCCTAGCCCCAGCATGAGTGCCTTAGCAGTACACTGCATGCTAGAAAATGGTCCTTTCAGGTGTTTCCAGTCTGATGGCCAGGCATGCTGTTAGCCCAGTGTCCAGTGTCGTAGTGCTCTGAGGGATGAGCATAATCAAAATGCAGTGGAATAGCTATGATGCAGCCATCTTCATAACCCCAGAAGTAAAAATCCCTCAAACTCTTCTTAGACTTGTATGCTCTTGTTAATTTACAGCTGTATTGCCCACAGGTATATGATGTACAATCATTTGAAAGAAACCAGGACAGTTCACATATTCTTGCAAAATGAACTTACAGAGCTGTTCCTTTGTGTTACTAGGAGTGTTGGACATTTCCTGAAATCATCTTGGTAAAATGTGAAAGAATGCTTCCAAAGATGACAAAAGTCCTAGGAAAAAGAAATAAGTAGACTCAAGTAAGGTTCAGTAAATATCTGATGTAAAAATCAACTTAATTTTAAGAGATAAATATGTGCAGTTTCAGCATGTCTTTAATTATCTGTAACATTTTTTAACTAACTGTGTGTAAGTTACAGAAGTAATGTCTATTTTCCTGTCTACTCACACATGCTTATTGTAACACACTGAACTGGGAAGAAAACTTGTAGAACTTGGTCATGTTTGAATGGTAAATATAAACTGTTATGGGTAAAGACAGGTACAGGTATAACTTTAGGAAAGTAAGTTTTAGTCCCTTTGAGTCCTCCTGTTCAGTATGTTTTAGGCCAGGCTCTGCAAACACTCCTAGATACAACTTTGATCGCACAACTAACCTGATTTTTTATAGGAATATTAATCATAGCAACACATTAAAAGCTCACTTTTTGCATACTGAAGTCTCTTTCTTTTTCTTAACTTTCAGTGTACTTGGCCTATGAATGCATTCTTTATTTGGACTGTACATTTTAGAGGAAGGATTTGGTTTGATTTTCAGTTTACATTGACACCGAAGAGGAGGACCTCATTGATTATTGCAACATTGTGTCGATACATGTAAACCTTGAGGCAAGTGATACAATACACTAGGCTGGACCGTCACTAGTTCTCCCTCACACTTTTTAGGTTGATGCCATTCAGTGAATCAGTGTTCTCTGGGACTTCAGTGCTTCTTGTAAAAATGTTTTAAATATTTTTTTTCCAGGAAATTAGTGAAAAAATTCATTGGGTTCACTGGAACATCAGTTGGAACAGTAATAGGCCTTTTAATACAGTTGAGTGAATATCCTCTTTATCTCTCAGGACTTAGCTGTTGTATTTGAGAGCTCCTTTGGGCCCTCCAGCACTTTCACAATAACCACATCCTGTTTTACAAACAAGGCCATTCTGCTTAACCTCCTTCATGTTTCCTACTCAGACCTTCTGGCCTCCAATGTCAGAAATCACTTGCCAGCTGCATACCCCACTCCAAGGTCCAGTGTCTTGCACAGCTGCTCAAGAAGCAGTCAGACCCCACCAGTGTGCAACACTGTTGTACTCAACTATGACAGCGTCCAGCAGGGACAGAGCCAGTGTTAAATGTTCACAAGCTTCTTAGACCCCAGCACTGCTGTGGAAATCCCCACCACCAAATGAATCCATGTGGCTTAGGTTTTCTCTGCCTGTCATTTCCTACTGATCTTGTTATCTAAGGCTGCTAGAAAATGGGAGAGAGGATCACTTGCTCATTTCTTGATTGATATTCGACAGATATCACATAAACAGCCCCTGTTCCTAATAGGTATCTGAGACAGTGGGTCATGAAGTGTTGTCCTACATATCAGTGCGATCCCACAGACCATTACTTAGTGTAGGTCAGACTTGTTGGGTCTTTTGCCTCAAGATATTCACAATAACTTCACAGATGACTGTAGGGTGCAGTTATCACTGTGCTTATGAGCCTTCTTGGTTGGTTTTCGAGGGGGGGGGTTGTTTGTTTGTTTTTGTGGGGTGATGTATCACCAGTGTTACCTTGAAGAAGAAAGGAATTATTGTAGTCCCACACAAGCCAGAATGAGTAAAAGCCCATCCAGTTATAATGTATTCTAACATTTGTTGGAATAATCAAGAGCAGTGGGTAGATAATGAAGTGAAAGGTCCACACATCGTGCTTGTCATTAGTTTGATCATGAGCCCCAAAAGTGTAATTGGTTGTTTCCAGAGAAGCCTGCAGGGGATTTGCACACCATGGTAATTATTGCAATACTCTGCATATATGAGAAATGGATCGTCAGAAGTGACCTCAAGATCCCTGCTTGGCCTCTAACAGCCTAAAGTTTTTGAAAGTCAGTCAATCCAGACTTTGAAGTCTAAGAAGCATGCTTAGCTTTCTTAAGAACTTCTTAATGGTGCTTAGTCACTGCAGTCAGGATCGACTGAGCCCTAGCCAAACATTTCCTCACCATAAATAGAAAGAAACTTGGAAACATTTCTGGACTAATCTTATTCAGGTTGTTCTACTCAAATGTATTGGACAGGGCAGTGTAACCACAGCTCCAAGTAAGTTTTGGAATCTTTCCTGCCTGCTGGGAAACTGCTCAAGCTTTCTAGACTTGGAGCTGTTGCCAAACAAACATCTGTGATTTTTTTTCCCACAATAATCTGTGCTGGTGATGAATCCTAAGGAGGACTTCCAGCTGCAGGTGAGTTTTTTGATTTTTCTGCAGCTTGGTTTGAATAAGCCATAAACAAGACAGAAACGAAGAGCATTTGCCAACTAGCTGGTTAGCTCCAGGAAAAAAAAGTTATGCTAGTGCTCTCCATAACCACAGCTGGAGGTGAACGGTCTACTGTTTGTAAATTCACCCATTTCAGAAACATCCTGGTTGACCATGCCTGCACTGATACGATGAGTTTGCATCTGGAAGCCTGTGTGGTCTTTGGCAGGCACACAGACTATGGGGCATCCATAATAAAAGACCAATGGAATAGCATGACTAGCAGTCATATATGGATGCCATCAGGGTGTATGGACATACATGACAGAGAGCAGGCACATCCTGCTGCTGCAGAGTCTGCACCAACATTCCTGCACGTTCAGCTGGGGTGAGCAAATAGAATGACAGATGCATACATTGGTTGTTGAAATATGGATTGGCAGGGCTCTGCAGCACTGATCTACTCAACCAGCACAGCAAATAATATACAAGTGCCCATGTAGCTGTTGTGTGGAGCTGTAGCATGGCAGAAGAAAGGCATGGATGTCTTGAAAGGGTTCAAGGAATTGTTGCCAGCTGAGCACTGTGGGTCTGACTGCTGGCCACTATCAGTGACAAGAGGTGAACAGCTGCAATGCACAAACAAGGGAGAGTACATAAGGCAAAAGGGAGGAATGACAGCAGCACTGCACAATGGAAACATGAGAAAGAGGTTGTGCAGCAGTATCCTCAGTATCTCATGTGCTTCTTTGCAACTTTGTCCCACCACTGTCATGCTGGAACAGACACACTGCACAAAGGCAGTGTCAGCTATTAAACTGTGCACTAAAATTTACTGCATCTAATGAAAATATGTGTATTACTAATTATTAAAGTGCAGTGTTGTACTTAGGCTTGTAAAATTCACATCTGTCCTACTTTGGATCTGATCTTTTTTCAGTTTATTCCATTCCTTACTAATTATAGTTTTTATGGATACTTTTTTGTGTACAAGTTGATTTTATAATATTTATCTCAAACTGAAGGGGTTTCAGTCTCTTATGTTTTTAGGAAAATCATTACTCAGGTACTGTTAGTGGATGGCCAAGATTTACAGGAGGAGCAGGTAATACATATATTCAACATTTAAGTTTGCTTAATGTGTTGTAGTTCTTTAGATGCCAAAGCAAAATTACAAATAACGATGCTAAGTAATTTCTTATTTTAACATGATCTATGCAAAGTTATAAATAATGATACTGAGGAATTCCTAATTTTAACATGATTTATGCAATCACTTCAACATGTAATTAACCTGATGTTTCCTTCAATTCAGTCCGGGCACCTTCTTAACAGTACGTATAAGATTAAGCTACATCACGAGAAGACACAGTTTACTCCACTGGCAGAATGACGTGCTCATTACCAGTACACCATGTGCATCATTGCTTGCCTTTTATCATATTGCTTCTGTAATTTCATCTATTCTGTGGATATTTGAGACATATTAAAGCAGAGTCATATTAGCACAGAATAACTGAGGCGAGAATGGGTGTCTGGTGATCATCTGGTCCACTGGTCTACTCAAGTCATAAATTGGATCCAGCTTCAAAGTCAGAGCATGTTGCTTACAATCATGTCTAATTTTTGCATGCATCCCAAGATGGAGATTCTTTAACCTCTGGGGTTTTTTGCTTTATTACAAAATAAAATTACAATTTCACATTCCATGTGCTGCATTTCTATTTTCTCGGTTTTACATTAATAGCAGGCCTAAGTCAGAATTAAAACCTCAGACATACAATGCTAGTCAGAACAGGTTTTTAATAACTTAAGGCTATTATCCATCTGGAAAAATATGGGCCAATACTTTACTGAATAATGAGTATTGTTTCACACGGATTTATCATACACATTTTATAGTTTTCAGTCAAGTATAATATAAATGCTTCTTATTACGGTGCTACTTTATGTCCTGTGTGAAGTAAATATGAAATACAATCTGTCTCCATTAAAAGACAGCAGAGTATTAGAAGTGAAATCAACAAAAGCTTTATAAAATAGCCAAATTAAGATGAAGCATGAAGGTCTGCCAAGTGAGGAAGATTCATTTTGTACTAAATGAATTAAAGCTAGAATATGATGGACAAAACTAATTTATCCATTTTGAAAACAGAATTATAGTGATGCAATGTCTTTCAAATATAGTGATCTGTTTATATGCAGTATTTTGTGTGAAGTATAGCATTTCAGACAGGATCTTTCATCAGCAAATTATAAAGTGATTGTCCACAACAAGAAAAAAAAATTACTCATTTTTTATTGTCATTCTAATTACAGTGCATTAGTTGGCAGGTCTGTTGTACCGTAGTTTAACAATTTAGACAAGTACTCAGACGACAGAAACATTAGGCTTTTGTTAAAAATGGCTGCTATTTCACTGGTATTTTTTTTTCTTGCTTTAAATTAAAAGTGCTGAATTACATAAACTGCAAGGCTAAGCACACATGCAAGTGGACAATCCCTTTACAGATGCTGAAGCTAGAAGATCCAAAATGCATCGATGCTTCATTTAATTTTAGGCTTTTGTTTTTTTAGTACAGTTATTTTTATCCATGTTACCATTTTTCTGTGAATGTAAACCCTTCTTCAACATAGTAACACCAGGTATATATTTAAATTTTATTATTAGCTCCATCCTATGAGAAAATTTTAGATATCAAGACAGTTAAAACATTTACCATAAAAGTATGAGCATTCTAACATGCTTTCTAGCATACTCTTAAAACTTCATATGCCTCTTTCTGCATTTTCCCCCCTCCCTCCCAGCTGATGAGACAGAAGGTGAAATGCTAAGACATTTCAAAGAAAATACTGGTGTGCTCCAATTTAAGAACAACATTAACAAGGTAAATAATTGTTTCAGAGAAAATAAATGAGTAAGAAGGCAAATGGATAGGAGAAGCCTAGAGTATGTAGGACAAATTCCAACTTATTAAAGTCAGTGATCCTGACAATTCTCATTTCTTCCATTCTTTAAATTTTTTTAGGGTCTGTCCCAAGACACTACAAGTTAGTGAGCTTCTTGAGTTGGTTTTAGATCCAGCTGGTGACTTAGTCTAAGACTTTTTGAAGTCCTAATGGAGCCAATTGAACTTTGACATGAAGTAGGTGATTGAATTGAAGTCTAGAAGAAATTGTAAGCTTTAACTAGATCAGCTCAGCAAGTGCTATAGTGCATGGCATTGTCGTGACCAAAATTCAGACCTAGGGTTCAGCAACTTGATGTATTATCATGGTTTTCAGCTTTACTTCAGGCAAGGTAAAGGTGTATAAGAAGTCATTAATATCTCCTCCTTCAAATCTCGCTGTGAGTCAGCATCCCTTCTGCTGTAGCCCTCCAGTTAGACTGGTTCCAGCGTTCATTAGGAATAGCAAACATTTATTAATCATACCTGTATTTTATAGTCCATTACCATGTAGGAGCTCAGTTTGAAAAGATGTTTCCTGAGTAATAGTGGGAGAAAAACTCGGCACAGAGGCCTCCCCGCCTTAGGCAAGACAGACAGGTTAATGGGATAAAAGAGATTGCCTTAATTTTAGCAGCTAGAAATTGAGATACACACACAAGGCGAGCAGTGCTGGTTTAGTTGTGCAAGTCTGTGGTACAGTCTGTACTGCTGCGTGCAGCTGCACCTGAATTATGATCTGCAGTAGGAGCTGTTTCATTTGCATTAGATTTGCATCTCTCCCCTTACACAGAGAGCAAGTAACTTCCCTAGAACAATGTTGAGGTGTGTCTGAAGGAATCACTGGGGCTGCTGGCACAGAGCCTGAGGTTACCCACAGCTCTGCCTCCCAGCTAGGGAGTGGAGATCCGTTTTCTGTCTCTATGGCCAGCCCACTCCCTCAGTCCTTCTCTTCAGCACACAGCTCCTCGTGGAGCCTTAGTGGTCCTAACTTACATTCCGAAAATTTTAAGGCACAAATGGCAGCTAAGCTTTTGAAAAACAGTCCAGTCTAACTAATATCTCTTTCCATTCCCCATCCCTGTAAATATCCAAGGCCAAGGTGGTCAGGGCTTTGAGCAACCTGGTCTAGGGGAAGGTGCCTGTCCATAACAGGGTGGTTGGAACTACATGATCTTTGAATTCCCTTCCAGGCCAGTGTTCTTCTGTGATAATAAATACTAAACTGCACTAACTCTGGGCCATGAAGGTTTCTTTGTAAAGATAGTTTAATACATAGTCAGGGCACTGTGTGAGGGCTGGTGACTCTGTGGGTCATCGGTGGCTACTTATGGGAGTCCATTGGCACAGCCTGGAAACCAGGCTGTGGGACACCCACCAGCCAGGAGCAGGCAGCCATGAGGCCCCAGGGCAGCCCCAGATGCAGGCACCATGGGGAACTTCCATGGGGACGTGTCAGGGTTGGGCTGGGACACAGGCCTGTGGCTGGGCAGTGCAGTGGTGAGCTTCAGAATGGCCTTGCTGCAGCATTTCTGGGGCAGGAGTTGATGACTCCAGGTGCTGACATGGGGTCCTGTGCCATGGGGAGCCCTGGGCATAAAAATGCCTACATCTAGAGTAGCAATTCATATCTGAAGAGCAGTCTTGTGTCCTATGGAAATGCTTTTCTATGTCTTGAATATTTTTGTCTAGAGGTCCAGCAAAAGCAAATTTTTTTGAAGATAAAGGTATATCCCATAAATAACCATTATATCAAGTGTCAGCAAGTTATTTTCTTGCTCTATATTCATATTTTGCTGATATATTCTCCATATATTATCTGATATAGCCATGTCTTCTGCCTTCCTCCTGGATATGCCATTCAGGTTTGGAGACACTCCCAGACACACTGAATTTCAGGAATTCCCTAGAGCCACCACATACCAGAATCACCATGTGATTAGAAGATTCATGAGGCTGCTCTATCTTTCAGTAAGTCCTTTGAAATACTTATGTCTGTCTTGCTGATCCCACAGTAAGCACAGTTTTTTAGAATCAAGAATTTAGGCCACTGAATGGTATTTTCAAAGAATTATTCCTGTTTAAGCATAAATTTAGTGAAATATATATATATATAACAGATGGACTCTTAATGCCTGCGACTTTGGAGCTTTCAGGTGTTTACAGATGTATTGAAAAGGTGTCCTCCCAGAAAAAAAAAGGATATTAAGGTTTTATCATAAAGTAACTTCAGCTCTGCGGAAATGGAACATACAAGCATTAACAAACATTGCCTTAAACCCCTCTGTATATGAAACTGTTCACATAATGCTGAGGAATAATGCTTTGTTCATCACGCCTTTTGAAAGCATGGTATCTTTGAGCTAAGTAAACGATCAAGTGAAGTAAGAAGTTTATTTCTCTATTATGATCTGCATAGGTTCTTATGACTGCTGTTGAGTTCTGCATTCAGCACTGTAACTCTCATATATGCAGCTTGTTTTCTCTCAGTCTCTACAGAGAATTATGTGAGCAGTATAATTTTTCCCTTTGGTAGTTTTCTTTGGGGTGGAGAGTCAGGTGCGCATATCTGCTACTGTATTTTTGTACAAGAGAAGGTATGATCAAAGAGTAATGCCTTATACTTTAGCAGAAAATGATAATATTTGTGATAATAAATATTTCATGAAAATGGTAAATTTAATTTAGTGAAGAAATAGGACTTTCTGTAAACAATAAAGGAAAAGCTTTCATTAAGGTGAAAGCAGAGAGAAATTTTTCTTCTGTGAATAGAGTAAGTAAATATACAAATAGCAGTGTTGTTTAAACAGATTTTCTCCATAGAAGTTTTGCTACCCAAAACCCATAGAACAGTTCAAGTTGTGAAATTTATGTCCAGTAAAACATTCTAAAATTTAATAGGAACAAATAATGCTCATGTATTTTCATGCTGAAAAATATCAAAATTAAACAAATTAAAATAAGAGCAAAAATAGGTGAAAGCAAGATTCTGCTTTGCTTTTCAAATGTTTCGAAATTATCTTAATCCACCACTACATAATATTTAGTTTCTGAAGTAATTATGGGCATTGTGTAGTGTCTGTGTAATAAACGTACTTGAATAAACTTTAAACAGGATTTAGATACCCCACTCTCTCCAGTCAGAACAAGATGGATATTTCTCTTGGATAATACAAAGTATGCAAGTGATTTAGATACCCCACTCTTTCCAGTCAAAACAAGACGGATATTTCTCTTGGATAATACAAAGTATGCAAGTGGGTACCAAAACTGAAGATCCTTTGGTGGAGGTCTCTTCTAACAGCTCCTTCCTGTTTGAATGTGAATTGTGAGTACTTCAGCTGACCTTAGCAACACAGTATTCCATGAGTGCAAACTATGTAAAGAACAGTGCAACCCTCCACTGCCCTATATTTTAATGCATTTTCCACATAGTCTTATTTTATTCAACACTTACACCCCTAAACTCTTAATTTTTTTGCTCTAGTTTAGAAGTCCTATTCCTTTCATGTGACCTAAGTTAGGCTTTAACAGGTGGGGGGGGGGGGGGGGTGGAATGGGGAGAGTTGTGTTTTGTATTACATATAATTATCACTTTTCTCATAGTGTATGAATTTCTTTTCCTTCCCAACACAGAGCCCACACTATAGCAAAAAACCCTCCTAAAACAATCAAAAAAGCAAAAAACAACAAAAACCTAACAGAAATTAAAATAATGGATCTGAATTGATACACCTTATACACAGAAAACTTAAACATCACAGGAGGTTGTCTTGAAGTAAAAGACAAGCACTCTTTCTTCCTGAAGTGTCTTTGTACACATAAGAACTGTTTTACATGTCTGAGGTTACTCTAAGATTATTTGCTTTCTTTACCTTACACTGAGAGCAGCCTCAAGGTGAAGAATTTAACAGAGAAAAGCCCCTCTATAAATAAAGTGAATAACCCTCACCAGCTTTACTGTCTGGAATAATTTAGTGAAATGTAGATTGTCAAAGATAAAGGAAAACTTGATTTGTTTTTATTTAGTCTCTAATGATGTCCATCAGATGAGCTATCATGTCAAAAAAAAAAAGTAATTGAGTAGATGTCTCAGTTTGGAAAGCCAGGTGTCTGCCAGGGAAAAGCTGGAGCTTCCCTTGGAATGGAGAATGTAAACCCCCTCCGTCTGAATTACAATTTTGAAATTAAGGGGCTTTCAGGAATAACAGTTCTTTACTAGAAATATTAAAAATGTAGTAGTACAAACAAGCAAACGAACCAAAAAAAAAAAAAAAAGAAAAAAAAAACAAACCCTGACAGAGTCAGAATACAACCTGACACCCTGTTAGTCAGCAGTCCAATTAAGTCCTCCTGGAGTGACAGATGGGGTTCTGTTGGAGTAGAAATTATCCTGTAGAAAGATCCAGTGGTGGCAAGATGGGTCTTGTCTTCCTCTGGGAATCCAGTGGAAACAGGCTGTCCTGGCGTTCTGAATCTCAGGTTTTATCCAGGTAGGAATGCTTGGCTCCTCCTGCTGGGTGATGCATCTCACGATGGGATGATGTAATTTTATCAGTCATTGGTGACCCTTAACGGCCCATTAACAGAAGGTATTCCCCTGGAGGATGGACTGGTGGTGGAAGAGATAAGGAACATTGCCCCACCTGGTTTTAAAAGCTGGGCCATTAACAGAAGGCATCTGCCCCCCTCCCCCCCTGGAGTTATGAGATAAAGAAAAAAATACCTCTTCAACCAGTTCCAACAAATGGGAAACAGAATACAACTTGCATTTGCAACCCAAGGTATTAGACCTGAGTAAAAGACTAAAAATGGAAGTAAAAACCCCCTCATATAAGTAGCAACTTCAAAACAATAATAATGTTAACAAAATATTTCAAAATATTTCAGATTAATATCTGCATTTACATATATTTATTAATGATCTTGAAAAGAGAGTTTATGGCATCTAGGCAAGAGAACTAGTCAGAAGACTTCACAAAACTAAAAAGAGCCATATGAATAGCAAAATCAAATGCTTTTAAATTAATACATATAGTGGCAACATTTCAAATAAAAATATAAATATTTATTTTCATATTTTAAATTACCAGCACAGTGCCTGTAGAAAGCTCAGGCAGAAGCTATATTTGGTAATAATATATCAATGGAATATATTTCTAAATTTCTAGAAAATACTAATGCGTATTGGACTGAGAGTGAACTTTATCATTCTAAACACTATTGGGAAATGAAAATAGGTAAGGAGAGTCTGACTCATTTAGGAGAGTTGTAAGATATTGGAGTGTAAGTCTACATCACTGAGGAAAGAGACAAATCAAGGAGGCATTAGTTATATACAAATAATAGTGAAAAAGAGAAGGTTATGACAAGTTGTGAGAAGGGGATGTGCCCATACTTAGTATAAAAATGGAAAAATAAAAAAAATGGAAAATATTGAATTAAGAGCTAACAAATTAAAAAATTACAACAGGCTATATCTCTTATGCTGTACCAAATGAAGTGGTGTAATTTAATGGAAAAAAAAATTGATCAGCCAAGAGCTGTGAAAAATTTTTGAAGATATTTGGATGATTAATAACATCCACTGATAATTAGCCGACTTTGAAAAAATATTGCATAAGAGACTCATGACCAAATATTCAGAATTTTTGCTGTAGGAGGAATTGTTTCTGCTGAGAGAGATTTCATTTCTAATTTTGGAGGTTTTTTTCCTAACTTCCTGTCCCCAATATTTTCCACTGCAGACAATTTATATGGACTACTGATTAATTCATTGGTAAGCTGCTGTTCTACTCCCAAGTAAGGCAACATTATTTATTTATTTTGTCATAGCTTCTTTTACTTTTTGCTGAGTTTCTTTCCGTTTACAATATTTGTAAGTATCTAGATTATTGTTAACAATTCCCTGATTTATGATAATTTCCCTTCATGTTTTGGAAAAAACATTTCCCATCTTCTAAACAATATGAATGGGACAATTAATCACTTTCTAAGTAACATAAATTAGAAAAATTCCCTGTATTGTTTATATGTGCTTGAGAAACCATATTAAAACTATATAAATTGCGCAAACACTGCATCTGACCTTTAAAAATTTGTGAATATTTGGACAAGAATCCGGGAAGATACTTGAAATTCAAGCAGCAGCTATGCTTGGATATCTTTTAAAAAATTTTGTGTACAAAGAAATGTCTGCCTCTATGAAATATTTGCAATGTTTCAGGATTGAAGGGAGTTATGAAGGATGTGCACTTTTAACTGAATGTAAATACAGTTCTTTAAATATCCTTTACTGTATTGTAGGCTTAGCATGACCATTGAGATCCATAATTTTAACAGCGTATGTGAGTTTTTCCACTGTGTTGACATTTGAGAGTGAGCACTGTAGTGGGTATTTCTCTTACAAGTTTTCATATTGTCACAATGCTTTTTTCACACCAAAACATTGCAAAGATATTCACCCTTGAACTATTTGTGTCAAAACAAGCAAATACTTTGTATTTTATATATATATATAAACAGAGTGTTTTATATATACATTTTGGTTGAATGTTTTTATTGTGGAGATTAGTAATCAGAATAAGAGGGAAAAGAGTGAATCAAATGCTAATCTGAAAAATCAGGGCATTATGCCCTGGAGGTAAGAGATTCAGGCCTTGAAGGTCTGCACTTTCCAATGGTCGGATAACTCACATAAGAAATTCCTGCCACTGGATATGACTGAATTCAACGCAGATGTAAAGCAGGAGTTACTCCACCATTTTTCAGATACAAGAGTGGCACAAAATATAAAATCCCTAATCAGAGAAGGAAAACGTGTTTTTTGATAGATGTGTTGGCTGAAGTCTGCAGCTGTCACTGATCAATTGCCTTGGAGTATTTCTAGGTTGCCCAGCACTTCAGTCACACTCAGAATGAAGGTCTTAAAAGCAACTCTTCCCTTACCCTGCAAGTAAAACTCAGTGTTTAGGTAAAAGCTAGTATGGTGTCAAAGGACAGGACCAAAATAAAAAAAATTTACTCCCCCAAATTCCTTCCTACCACAAACCTCTCTTTTGTGCTGAACTGTCCCTTGCTCTCAGATCTGGCAAAGGAATGAAAAAGTGAGAATTTGTGTTTAAAGTAAAAGCACCAAAGATCTTAAACTCACTATGAAAGTAGGAATCCCCTTGAGGTTTTTTTGTAACAAATCTAATGAGAAGGGTCAAAAGAGAGTGCAGGCAGTTCTCCTGGGGAGGGTTCAAAGAACAAATCAATTCTCTAGCCATCTGGAATCCCCTATCAAAGTGAAATCCCTGAAATACACCTGTATAAGCCAGACATGCATTACAGTCAATGATGTGGAGACCCAAAAAATCAGGACAACTGTTTCTGATGCTTACTGTGAGAAGACCTTCCATCAAGCCTAATATTCAGTTAGTCTGTACAGTCTGATCAGGATAAAATAAAATGAAGTCTCGATAGGTGTCTATACTTAACCTTCTAAAACCATTTGAGACACTTCACTAAAGGGAATGGGTACCAGGCAGGACAATAAATTGTGAACCTGTTGGTACCCAAAGAGAGCTGAGAGGAAGATATAACTATTGCATGCTTGAGCATGGTCAGTATGAAAGGAGGCATTAACAATTCTCAGCAGTAATGTCTCTCTGACTATTAGTGTGTCTTTGCTAACTTTAGTCAGCCATGAAGAACATACTTAATGATGGTGAGATGGTGCATAATGATGTAGGTCTGAAATTTTTAATAGGAACTGTGTGTAATAAATGATGTATTAACTTTAACTTGGACTGAGTCTTCAATATCCTGCCCAGTGAAAGAATCTCAGAAGTCTTACGGGTAGTACCAAATTTACAGACAACTTTCTCATTAGTCTTTAGAGTTTCTTCAGTTTGATCTTGCAGCTGGTAAGGAAATGAGTAAATTTTGAGGGGTGAACAGCCTCCCAAATTTGTGTTTTACTTTCCTAAATATACCAAGAGACTGGTGTGGTAGTTGTTGCAGTTTCTGCATTAGAAATTGTACTTCACTTATCTGCAGTTGAGAATAATATAAAAAAGAAACTTTTTTGCCTACGAAGACTTCCTTTCCTTACATAAAATATCAGGGATATGCACTTTTAAAAAAGATAATGTGAACTTTACAAAACTGGTGCCTTTTAACAGTCATGTAATAAATGGCTTTTTTTTTTTTTTTAAATATTGCATTTGCAAGGTTTGTGTTCAACTTTGTTGATTCTGTTCTGAAAATTAGAATTCCATGTCTATTGACCATCTGTGCTTTTTTTTTTTAACTAAAATTTGCCAGATTTATAGATAAAAAAGACTTTTCTAATTGGCAGCAAAGCCAATAGTACTTTGGAGATGTGAAAACCAAGACTGGTGTTTTACTGACTCACATATCATGGTAATGGACCACCCTCTTGG